>CM060963.1:55457616-56735116 GCA_030765045.1 Tenodera sinensis
GAGCGCTGTCTCATATTCGCTCATGAGCAACCGCGAGGTCATAGGTAAACTCCTGAGACAAATACAATAATTGCGCCGCAAAGTAAACAACGCCTGTTGCATAGACTATACGTTTTTCTTCACGTCTCTAAGTGTGACCCACTCGCTAGGTGTTATGAGGTCATTGTTCTTGTAGAGGGTTCCTGTACCCATTTGATATCACGACACCGACGCACTCTGCGTCATGCCTTCTGTGCCATGGCTTATTAGCGGTGCTAACCAACCTGAAAACATATAGCTCCTAATAAATAGAATTACAAGTTCGAAAATGAAGGAAATATTGATGTAATATGTTTATATTTTTTAATAAAAGAATCTGCAGTTATACCTCTAAGATCCTGTACGTGAATTTGTTGTTCAGGATAACATAAACGTAGACACGTAGCTTAACAGTGACAGGCGATATGAGTAATGTTAACCTCCGGTATGACCAACAATTATGGATGTGGAACGTATAGCTGGATGAAAAACCTGGGCAAACCGAATGGGTTGTAGTGCGCGTGCTGGCACAAACCTTGCACTTTAATCAGCCAGTAATTATGGTGAATAGTATTAAAATTAGTAATAAAAAATGTTATAACTTTATATAACACTGTTGGTTAGTGCATGATGCTGTCAATTTTTGTAATAATAAATTGGTGGAGTGGTTTTTGAGATTGCTCAATACATACATGCATAGCTGTACAGTTTACTTCGGTATAATACCCATTTGTGTATATATGCTGAATTATTAAAATCACACTTGAAACAACTGAAGCACTGTTCTGTCTACGCTGCTATTTGTGGATGAATTCGTTGCAGAGTAGTCAATAGGAAGCTACTATTTTAGTTCAATTGATATAATATATCGTAAAACCGTGGGAAATATCGAGATGGTTCCGATGTATGTCTTGATAGAGAGGTTATACTAAACATTATGTTAAACTAATTTTTTCATGTCTTAAAATTGTTTTACTTCACACTGTCAAAATGTCCAAACTGTGAACAGTACGAAAAATTGAACTGCGTCTTCAATAAAATGTTCCACACCAGGTAATAAGAATTCAGACCGCAACGGGAGTGTAAAAATGCAAGTTGCAGAGAAATTTTAGTTACATACGTCACATTTAAGTGTTGTGTATTTTTAATGAATGTACAAAGAACAGATTTACTCTACAGCTCCCAAAATACAGGGTATTGCGCGACATTCAAATGTTAATATTACGTACAGTGCATAACTATATTTTCAATACAGATGACTATCTATTTTCTTCTTCGGATTACCCTGGGGTTTTATGAGGACTTACACTAACAAGTCTTGTGTCAGTAACTGTCAAGAACCAAGCAAACTTTGTTTTATAACATATCCAGGATGGGTGATCAGAGCAATGTTTGGTATGGTGATGAAAAAGGATAAAATGAACAAACTGACAAAAGAGGGAAAAGGACAATTTGTATACCAAATTATCCAATCCAGCATAGTGACCAAGAAAAACCGCGAGAAAAACCTTCGGTCAGGTTAATTGGGTCCAGGGATTGAACCGAAGCCTCCCAAATGTAAGTCACAAACGTTATCGCAGTGCCGTTTGACAATCTATTTAAAAATACAAAATACCATGTGAAATACCCGGTGCTGCCCAAGGTTTGACGATTTATCCCTACAACTTTTAGAGTTATCCAGTAGCCTTGAGGTTCTCTGGAGAGATTACAAAATATTACTTAATACACTTAAAAAAGGGTTAATTAAAACTCTTAGGATACCATAAAGGACAAAAATAAATAAAAATACCGGGAATGCAGTAGCAAAAGGGCTGTTGGAGTACCACAAATACTACAAGAAACAAGCGAATAGAGAAAACCGTGTGTAGGTATGTTCAATCATATTGCAAATTATATAAATTGCTTAGAGGAAAGTGAGTAGAAAAATACATTTGAATGTGTTACGTAAAATAAAAATGAGTAGAGAAAAGCATGTGAATGTAGTACGTTGCATTTGTATTTCAATCACATAGAAAATTGAATAAATTGTATGTTGATGAGCGAGTGAAGAAGGACATGACATGTGAATGTAACACGTTGCATTTCTATTTCAAAGATATAGACAACTGTGTAAATTGTTTGCAGAAGTGACAGTAGAGAAAGACGTGATTGTGTTTGGTAAAAGAAAAGTGAATAGAAAGGGCCATGTGTAATATGTTGCATTTCCATTTCAGTCATAGAAAATTGTACGAATTGTATGAAGAGAAGAGCTTTTGGATATACTACACAAAAGAAAAATGTGCAGGGGAAACCGTGTGAATGTAATAAATACATTGCATAGTAAAATGGATAATAAACAGCTTCTCTTAGATGTGTCAATTTCCATGGTGGTGTGTCAACCGATGTTGGAGTTGATCAACTTCTTATGTAGCAACATCCGTATCCCCATAGGTAGATACAGTAATTTGTTGATGCTACTCGCGTTTTGCATGTAAAATAATTTGACCAACTCAGAAACTTTGCAGGAAAGTGCGCAACAACTTACGGGATAAACAAAAAGCATAGTAATGAGTGACATAATTTAATGCAGCTAAGTTAGATTCAAGTAGGTAATTGTAACGGGCGGGAAAACAGCTGTATAGCTTACAAACCATGACAAACAGCATCATTTTTTAATTTCTAACCAGACCGATAGTTTTTAATTGTGCTTAAAAACGACAGCTCCATTTCAGTAGATTCACTAGCATCTAAAAGAACTCCTGCAGGACGAAATTCCGGCACACCGGCGACGCTGATGTGATCCTGGCCATTGACAGCGTCGTTAAACAACAAATTTTTTTTTTTTTTTTCCTAACCCGAGTTTTCTATGGAGTAACTACACTGGTATGAAGAAGTGAGTGGCATTGCAATCAATGGCTCTGCTAGGCCAGTTGATGTGTGTAAACAAAGGAAAATCTTGTCAATCAGCCCGACGACGTATATAGAGAAAGGGTCGATATTTATGAACCTACCATTCCATATTATAAAGAGAAATATGGCCTAGAGAGCATTAGAGTACTATACGATTGATGGTTGGAGCTAGAGCGACAATCACAAAGCTTATTAATCAGTTTTGGACATCAAACGGCCTGAAAAAGTATCATCTGGAAGAAATAGCTTTGGTTGCTCTTATAATTCTAAGATACAACATATAGAACAATATTTAACTGTTAAACATTGTCTCGTATCTGTATGACCTTTTTCATCTATGTATGACATGTTTCATTTTTTTCTATCTTAGGCTATATTGCTCAGATTTTTCTATATTTCTTTTAGGTCGCTCTAACTACGCAGTCATATTGCGGAAAGGTGGAAAGATGGCATTAGGGTGCTATCTAGTCTATCTGATTTCGTTATCTGTTGATAGATGGCAAAACATTCGCTATTACCGTCTATTTTTCGTTTTACTATTGTTTTAGACTTAAGGTAGAACTTTGGGTCGTAGTATTAAATACCCAAACTGGTATTTACTTTAGCGACTGATTAGAACCACGAAAAAACCCAGTGAAATTGGTCGGTCCACGGGATTTGAACTCGGGACCTCCCGAATGCGGCCAGTAGATATTACCAACTGAGCTTGGTTGTTCATTTTTCTGTTTTCTTCTTCATTCTTACTGTTTATTTTAAACATGAAAAATGTACATTGTTAATAGTATACTAGGTCACTTTGGGAGCCCTAAATTTGTACTCTTTAAAACTGAGAAAAAACAATAAACAACGGCAATAGTACAGGAGGAGATAACGATAGAAATTTATTCAATCACAAAGATCTAGTTGGAACTCTGCAATAAGTTCTCAACTCCGGCACCTGCGAAGTGAGTGTTTTGGGTTGACCATTAGTTTCAGCTGGAGGGCAAGTTGGTGGCCTTGGAATGTCAGGTACCTACTTGCCCATTTAGTGCTCTATTCCGCAGGCTACTGCGACGATTTTTGAGGCAAGGAACATCTTACCGACAGATCATTAAATTCATTAAATCTAACGACCGGTCGAGCAAGAAAATTCTCTTGGGGTTTTTCACTCTTTTGTGAAAATATGTTATGAATGCTTTGCATTTGTTGCAAGTGCAACTGCAAATTTATTTTATTTTTAGTTTGAAGTAAGTTTAATTGCTACTTTATTTTTAACTTTGGATGAGGTATCAGTTTGTATGTACTTTTAAGTAAAGCAATATCCTTTATGTACTATTACAATAATCAGTAATGCTTTAGTTTGTAGTTATTAAGCGACAAAAATTATAGGTACTTATATTCTAACAAAACACAATACACGCTATCAAAGATAAAACGCAGTTAAACAAAACGTAAAATGCACTTTAATGATGATCATCTATATCTTAATTTTCTTGATAATAATTTATAGTTATTGGAATATTAAAGCATTTAAGTTTGTAATACTTATTGGAGGCACATTTTCTCTATATCAGAAGTATTGTTTTCATTTTCGTCTGCTTTATTACCCTAAAACCAGTCATTAAATTTTGTTCCTTAAGTAAACAGACCGTAGCGCAGTTGGTAGCTCGCTTGACTCTGCCGTGGAGGATCCGGGTTCGATCCCTGGTACCAGTTGGGGATTTTTCTCCTTCTGGGAGGTCTGGTACGAGGTGAAGTTAGCCTCGTTAGGACCCGGGGGGACCACTTGAGAAGCTACTTGATGGAGAATTAGCGGCCCCAAGTCGCGAAGGCCGCATAACTGGGGAGGGCTCGGGTGCTGATCACGTTCCACCCTCCAGTACTGCACCCCACCAATGACGCCTGTAGTGGGCAGAGGTGGGGGACGCAGCGGCTGGGCGGCAAGCTTTGGTCTTTCCTGGGCTGCGCTAGGGGTTTAGTTTACATAAGTAAATGGTCCTTGACTTCTCTGGAGGTATATTAATAGCTGATCCTGGACTGCTATTAAAATATTTCCTGATGAACCGCAAAATCGCCTTCTTGACTCACATTTACTTTAAATTCACAAAAGAAACTAGCATCCAAAATTACAGAATATAACACCAATGTTTATTAATGCATTGCAAAATTTGGATTAGTAACTCGCGGCTTTTAGAACACTCACTCCCTTCTGTCGCGTCCTAACTTGAGCCTCTACTTTTGCAACTAGTAGGTACTCTAAATATGTATTAATGGTTTGCGAGGACATATTTCTTGAAACACATTGTGCCCCTAACAGGTAGGCAACATGAATAATCCCGCAGTATTGCACTTCAGCCATAAAACGATAACAAGATTTAACCGGAAAATATAATCTGAGATCCCCAAAAAAACGTTAGAAGAAGTCGTATGAATTATATTCATATGGCTTTTCTACCCAATCTTAATACAAACGTTCATTCTTCTGTAATCGTCATGTTCGAGATAGACGTTTAAGAAGTTCTTTTATTACACATCTCCTTGCAGGTAGAACAGAATGAGACAAATGCAATAGGTTAGTCAGATCTTTTAAGAGCTGGTTGCTATGTGATGGCTTGGAATTCCATTCTCTTTGCATGGCCACTAGAACAAAACTAATTAGGATTTACCACCCGAGAAAGATAAGTATTTGAAAATTCAAATCCTTGACCAAGAATGTCTACGAAATGGCTAACGCCACTAAAATGTAGGTAGCTATATTTTGAAGAAATTGTGTTCTTTAACAAGATCTATCACTTGCCTCATATGCGAAAGCTCCTGAATTCGATTGCAGTCTGGGGAATGGGATGTTTTCTCTAGCTAAGTTTATTCCCTTACCTCCCCAGAGATGAAAGTGTGAATGTGAGTGTATGTGCGGGGGGGGGGGGGGGGGCTGTATGTGTGTGGGGGTGAGTGTGTGTGGATGTGTCTTAAAGGAAATAATCAGTTATATAAACATTGAGGAGTTGCCACTGTTTTGTTAATTTTTATTGTTGTATCTTTACCTACTTGTTTTACTTTGAAGTATTCTAATTGTCACATATCTGGATAAATAGTTCTATTTTGTGTAGGATATCCACTTCTTGAGACGTTACCTTCGAAATCAAATAAGCTCGTAAAAGTTTACCTGTAGCATTCTTTGTTGTTCAGTGGTTATTTTGATATTATTTGAATATTTGCAAAAAGCCGTTTATAATATTTATTTGTAGCTATTGAAATTTATATTTTATTTGCACTACAAGATCTTTTCCCATACCTGAGAATCAGCTTTTAAAACTGGTGAATATTTTTATGTATTCTGAACATTCAGGGCTTATTATTAAAATACAACGAGTTTTAAGCAAAATCCGTCAGGTATGTCGGACACCATATTGTTACTTTAAATTTATTTATTTTGAACCCTAACTTTTGCAAATTTAAAAATAATTGAATTGTTATGCAACTCTCTCCGTCCAATTGCTTCATATCCATTCCAGAAACAATTCATTTAAAGCATCATTTTTTCTCTCCTGATATCTATAATAAATAAGAATAAAGAAATGGCTTTGCATATGTCTAATGTGCAGGAGGCATATTAAACCGTAACACTAACAATGGAGACCACTACAGGCCGTTAAGGATATAACTACAACAAATTGATAATCAGTACCTTATTATTCATTTACCTGGGCGTGTAAGTTGTTTATTCTCTTCGTCTAACTGTTATGCCACAAATAAATCACATAGTTTACTATCTGATGTCTTCGCATGTCGTAACTGCGACCAAAATGAACATCTGTCAGACAGACTATCCGTTTTGCTTTGCACCTCAATGTGCAAACTGCTGGTCTAGGTAATGTGAGGTCATTGCAGAAACCATTCGTTCTGCCCATTCTGCGCCATGTCTTCTGTGCCACATTACTTGGAGGTACTAATCACCCTGAAAAAAATATTAATTTTAATAAGTAAAATTATAAGTTCGAAATGAAGCAAATATTGTCATTACGCTTTCCTCAATTATCAGTACAAATAACTGCACTTATATTCCTAATAGCTTGCATGTTAGACACAACCTCATAAACAGCACGTGAATAAAAATAAATCTAAAAAATCAGATGTAAATAAGAAATATTTTGGAAGTGGTTAATCCTATGAAAAATTGCTTTTTAACGAGCCTTACATTTTCTATGCAACAAGTTCTCTTTGTACCTTTCATGGTATTCAAGTCACCAATTAAGAATGAAGAGGATACTTCACAGACTGTTTTTAAAACTTTTTGAGATATGTAGCGAATCAGGCAAACTGTTAAATAATTTTAGATATACAGTTCCATAGCTCTTTTGTGTCTTGGTGAACTTACACTCCTTATATTTAAATAGTTTAAAGTCTTAGTAGGATAATGATTGTGGGCAGAATTACATGTGTAAATTGGTGCAGATTTAACTTCACATAAATGAGGCAATTCAACAAATATATTCAAGGAAATGTAATAATTCCCAACTCAATAAAAAGTGGTTTACAATGTGCAGAGCTCCTAAGGTAATCCTCACTACCCCTTTTTGAAAGATTAATAACTTGTTGGTGTAACTATGGTTGCTCCACAGCAAGACTCCATAATTGATTTGGAAGAATGAGTAGAAACAGTTAAGGGAATGCAACACTGATATTTTTAAGTTCACAACTGAACTGCAAGTTTAATCAGGTTTTACTTACGAGGCCAGTTTGATAAGTCTGTGACCTAGACGGGAAATCGCGCACAATCATAGGTTTCTTGTTGGCAGTGAGTTTTTGCGGCGGTTGAAGAAATCTGGATTCATTGTCGTCTTTAGACAAAGAAACTATCTAAGCAGTGTATTTACTTCGGCAAACATGCTCCAAAGAAAGTGAAAAACTTTTCGTCAGCAGGAAAAAACATTGGCAGCCATTTTTTCGAATTCCCAAGGCGCGATATTATCCACTCTCTTGAGAAGGGTAAAACGATCACAGATTCAGTATGCCACAATAGCGGAATAATTTCTCAAGGAGCTGATAAAGAAACGACTCTATCTCATGAAGTAAAAAGTTCTATTTCACCATGATATTGCACCCGCGCACACGTCTGACGTAGCCATTGCAAAATTCATGGAATTGGGCTACGAACTTCTACGTCATTCACCCTATACTCCAAATTTGGCTCCAGGTTACTTCTTCCTCCTTGCAAATATCAAAGATTGGGCAGGTGGGAAGAAATCACATCCAATAAAGACATCATATCAGAATCAAACTGTATTTTGTTTCAAAAATCGTGTTTTATGGAAGGGTTAAAAAATTGGAGAAACGTTGAGCAAGGTGTGTAGAGTTAAAACGAGAATATGATAAATAAAACTGATTTTTTTAAAATATATGTTATTTTCTTTAAAAAGTTACGGACTTATCTAACCACCCTCGTACACTTACGTGAAAGAAATAATGTAAGGAATCTTCATTAGTAGTTCTTGAAATAGTAAGGGACATCTTCAGAATACCAGAAGATGCTATGAATGACTGACTGAGGCATGGAGTTTCCAAAACGATCTAGCAGTCGGTTTCGTGCCTTCTTGTAAATCCATCTGACAGTTCCACTGTTTGGTTAGTGATGTATTGGTTCAGTGTGTTTGTGGTTAATGCGAGATATCTACGAATCTTGTTAACTCGTGAGTGAAATGGGTGTGATCCCATCTACATAAATCTTGCGAGAATGTGCTTCTGGTAACCTACGCGTTCCTCAGCCCACCAAATAACAATAAAACGTAGAGCTATTAACTTCCCTTTCTGAGGAAACCTTCCTTTCTTAAAAAGCTATTTGTTTATTTCTCCCTACCTTCCACCCTCAGGCAACGCGTGTGGGGAAAAGATCGGCATCTCCTTCCAACAGTTTACCTCACAACTTCCTGCTTCCAAGACGCGTTTAATAGCTGTCTGATCCGTCAAACAGAATATTTGATAACAGCATTAAAGAGAGAAACAAACGGCAAACGTTTACAGTCAACTGCTGTGCTTAAAAGGTGCGCTGCCACATCTATATGCATGTTAATATGAAAAACGTTTATGTACGTAGGGGCCGCGCCGTGGCCGAGCGGTTGAACTGCTTGACTCTCACCAAAACGACCCGGCTTCGATCCCAGGCGTCCGCATGTGAGATGTGTGATGGGACACACCGGTGCAGGGGCGGGTTTGCGGGTTTTCTCCGGGTTCTACGGTTTCCCCCGCCATCACTCCACAAATTGCTCCATAATCACCTTTCCTATCATCTTTCGTCATCATTTTATATCACCCACTTCCTCGCTCTCATACCAGGATTCGGGCTGATCACCCATCCTGGTTCCTCTATATGATCAACTCCGGTTACGAAGACCACATATACTGGCCGGGAGGGCTCGGGGTGCTGACCACGTCCCACTCTCCACCATTGGACCCTGCTCATGACGCATATAGTAGGCAGAGGTGGGGGATCCAGCGGCCGGGTGGTAGGCCAAGACCTACCTGTGCTGCAGTGCCGCAGGACAGGATTATGTATGTAGTGTAAATCTACTTTGATAATTCTTTCACCTTTGAAAGGCCAAATTCCTTCTGACAGACATGATCTATAAATCGTCTTCTAGTTCCATTGCATAAATAACTAAAATATCACAAAAGCATTTACAAATCTCTTATACTTGAATGGAAATATGTTAAAAAAAAAGAATATGCTGACGACGATTTTGACTTTTAGTTGAGAATGCCATGGAGCAGAAAATAGTAGTTCCTAACTACTATGCATGTAAAATAAGACAAATGCCGCGGAACTCTCATTTTAAGGAATATACAGAGGTTTTTAAACGTGGCGAATGGCTGGAAGTTGCGCAGTGGTTTATGGTCGAGTTCACCTTTGTATTTACGAGAAGGGGCGTTAGATTAGTATCTCTCCTTGTAGTACTCATCGCAGAAAGTGTATGATCAAATACAGTGTCCGCTCGCATTATAACCATCTTGTTTATTTCAAGTAGGAAACAGAGAGGCTACACCCACCATCAATTTGCATGATGTCACTCGCGCAGATCCTAGCAAGATCATTCGCCACGTCTAAAAGTGCCTCTGTATATGTGGAGCAGATGCTCATGATTTAAAAACTAAGGCACAGCGAAACAAAAGAGGATCAAATATGCCTACATCAACATGTTTAATGACCCTCAACTAAGACAGTATGTTATAATCAGGGTCATTAGCAGGTTGGATTAAATTATTATATAAGGAGAGAAATTTGAGTTCAGGTAAAATTAGAAATCAGTCAATTAATAACTGGGAGTGTTACTTTTCTCGATGTTCGCAAACCGGTTAACTTGGTGGCATGGGAGTGCACAATCTTCATATTCACCAGCTTCACGTCTATTTCATTAGTAAATTTACATAGGCTTATTTTAAGTAATTATGGGACCAAAGTTTTAAAATATGATTATATATTGTAATTAACTAAAAACTTACTCGACCATTATTTTTCCACCGCAAAAAAGTACTTGTAGGTTATGCAGGCATTTTAAGGATATTTATTTTTGTAATGGCATCGTCAGACTTGTGAGCGGTGCAATATTCCACCTTCACAAAATGGGATCTTTTTCGTATCATTTCTTGTGAAATTGGTCAGTATTGTGGCATAATATGAGTCTATGAACGTTTTAGTCTTTTCCAGCTAGTGGAATTCCACTTGAGAGTCCCAAAACATCGCTGCAATTGATTTTTCTTGCTGGCAAAACGGTTTTACTTCCTTTGGAAGACGCTCGCTGAAGGAAATCTACTGCTTGAATTGTTGCTTTGTCTCAGGTTGTCAGCAATGGATCTAAGTTTCATCAACCGTGATGTATCGCTGCAGAAACTCATTTGGATTGCGCTGGAACATGTTCAACCATTCGTGTTAAGAGGTCACACAATTCTGCTTGTCAACTGTTAGCAGTTGTGGCACCCACCTTGCTGAAAGCTTCCTCATACCCAAATATTCGTGCAGAATATGTGCACTCGTTCCCATTGCGCGCGGCTGTCATTTTTTTTTTTTTTGGGGGGGGGATAGTTGAACTGCGCGCAACGGTCGGTCATTCCTGCATTTTCTTTCCCAAGTTTTTAGAGACTTAGGACTTTATAACAACTCTATAACCTATAGCCACAACCATTCTCGAAACAAACGACTAACATTATTTACTAGTGGTGCCATACTTCTGTTACACGAGAAAGACTTGCAAGGTTATTTGTGGAATACCCGCCCGCGCTGTTAGCCTGTTTACCCTTGACAAGCTCGCGCGCAGTAGGCCTGTTTACAATTCAGTAACTCGCGCGCAGTTACGAAAAATTTGACCCTTTCGCGCGCAGTCGCTACCCACTCGTGATATCAACCGGGTGGTGACGTGGACGAGGGGTTAGACCGTTAGCCTACCACCTAGGGGGCCCGGGTTCGACCCCAGGATCCCGTATGTGGTATTCGTGGTGGACGAAGCGGCATCTAGTTAGTTTTCCCCGGCTTCTCCAGTTTTCTCCGCCACTCTTTCCACCAATTGCTACATCACCACCTTTCCGTTCATCCATTCCGCCTGCATTTCATATCATCCTCTTCCTCTCTGTCATACCTGGTGCTTGGGTGACCACCCGCTCCGAGGTCTTCACTCCTTCGGTCCATAGGTCTCTCTGCTTCCCGATAGGCGTCTGAACCTAGGCACTGGCTTGTAAGTACTAGGGGGTGTAAGTCCTACATAAGGGGAGGGTAATCAGGTAAAGAAGAAAGATGTGACATCAAACAGTTGATGCTGTCGAGGACTGATGAACCATATGATGAGAAAAATCCACTAATAATTTTTCACCTCTTCTACCATTCCGTTCATCATCTCATCACGCAAAAAATACTGCTTTATGCGAATATGAAATTCGCCTTTTTCCAACTTCCATGAAGCAATACAATACTGGAGCTTTTACAGGCTTTCAGCGATGCATTAAGAAGTAGATGACTAATTTTTTGCATTATACACAAAATAGATAAACGACTTTGGTGCCAACAACAAACCGTAATTCGTGCCTGATTTCTGATCAAAGTCACGGACTTATCAAGCGACATTGATACGGCATGCCCTCAACTGAATATACGGTGCGAAGTCGGTGAATCTGACTCATGGCCAGAATTTGAATATAAGCGTGAATTATCTGGATAAGCGTTTTTTTTTTCTGGAGTAAACTCCTGTCCTCAGGGGATGGATATTGAGATGCTCTAAGCTATATGGATTCTGGAATCATCTGAACATCCACTAATTCGCAGTCTAAAATGTCCGCCCGGTTTAAATTTTAAAGGTTAAGCCCTAAAAAATCTGATGTGTTGCATTCACCAGACTTTCTCCACTCTTTTACTAACTATTCTTACAAAGTCGTATTCCTCTATCTTCTTCATGTTAGTCAAGATAAACATTTTTAGAATGATTTTACTGCTTATTTCCTGGTAGGTGCAAGGGGAATATGGGAATACAATAGGCTTTGAGCGAAACTCAAATCTTTCAGAGCTTTGAAATTCCGTTCTCTTTGCATGGTCAAGAGATAAAAAAGTGAACAGCGACCTTCCATTTGCGAAAAATTTAAGTTTTCAAAACTCACACAACTAACATGGAATATATACCCTACGAAAATGCATTTGGAAATATCTTGTGTTTTTTAACGAAATATGCACTTTTTTGTAGAGTAAGATTTGATCTATCTTTTACGGCTTACCAATTATGCAAAACTAATCAAGAGTAAACAGGACTACATGAGCTATAGCCAGCAAATTTAAAATATAAGTTTCATTTTATATAAAATATCTTGAACATATGCCATTTTAATCAAGATCGTTATAATTTTCGAAAAATTTTTCGTATAAAGGATAGTTAAGGGGGAGAAACTTGCTTCAAAAAATTTGTATCACGTCCTTAAAATATATTAAACTTAAATACCAATTTTGGTTTTTAACCGACTTTTTTAGACAGATATACACACAGACCTTTTTCTATTTCTTTTCTATTTTTCTTTTTTTTTTTTTTTAATTCAGGAGACCTTAAAGCATATATTTCCGGTGAACTCCCGACATTGAAACTTCCCCTACTAGCTATACGTAGTAGAGAAGCAAAAATATAGAAACCAAAGAATACAGAATGAAATGCCCACTTTGGCCAATAATAGGAATGGAAATCAATAAGATCCCTAATTTTTCTAATTGATATGGTACAATTAAATGAATAAAGGGTATAATATGATGGTATCCAAGATGATGATCAGGTTGATGATAATAATTATAATAATAATTTCTTCTTTACTTAATTACCCTCCCCTTAGGACTTACACCTGGAAGTGAAGACCTGGAAGCGGGTGGTCAGCCCAGCACCAGGTATGATAGTGAGGAAGAGGATGATATGAAATGCAGGTGAAATCGATGATTAGAAAGGTTATAATGGAGCAATTGGTGAAATGAATGGCGGAGAAACCGGAGAACCCGGAGAAAACCCACCCTGACGCCGCTTCGTCAAAGACAAACACCACATGCGGGTCCCTGGGATCGAACCCGGGCTGCCTAAGTGGTAGCCGAACTGTCTAATCACTCGGCTCATGGCGCCTATAATAAAATAATGGTAATAATAATAATAATAATAATTATAATTATAATTATAATAATAATTATAATTATAATAATTATAATTATAATAAAATAGTAATAGTAATAATACTTTAGTTACGCATTTGAATGACTTACATAATTTTGGGGTATTTTGAATCGAGTTTAAAACGAACCTTAAGCATTCTTTTCTATTACCATTAAAATACTTAAAGCGTTACTTACTAACAACTACACCATACACCTGAAGCATTCGTATCATACACTTATGACGTAATAAAATTCCCCGAACGTTCCCTTTCCGTCTCAACAGTTCCTACATCAAACGACCTGTTCATTTCTTACTTTACACCTCTGAAAGCAGGACGCCCTCTTAAGAAACCTCTTAAAACATGACATTAAAAGAGGTGAACATTATGCAGCCTTCATTATAGGACCTCGTTGAAAGCTGTCAGTTTGTACGCTCCGTTGCAACATTTTCGCTTTGCTTCTAGATTATCCTCTCTTATTCGTTAAGGCAGAAAATGCAACATAGCAGGGCAACAAAAATCCCTTTTCTCCCTGCATATTCAACTTAACGCCTTAAATGTTCTATGGATGAGCGTTTTCTCTAAAACCTATATTTTGTTTCTACATGGAAAAAGAAGACATGCTTGTTAGAGAAATACTTACTTTCTACATTGTAGCATTTAACGAAAATTATTTTAAAATGTGAAATGTTACTTACTGAAATTTATTTGTTCTTAATATGCTAAAAAAACACGAACAAAAACTGATGTGTTGCTCTCCCATGACTTTCCGTACTCTTGTACTAACTATTCTTATACACTCTTATTCCTCATGTTCTTCAACTTAATCCAGGAAAACATTTGCAGAAATTATCTTATTGCTTATTTCCTTGTAAGTGCAAGGGGAATATGCGAATACAGTAGTCTTTGAGCGATAGTCATATCTTTTAAAGCTTTGAGATTCCGTTCTCTTTGCGTGGCTAAGGTATAAAAAAAGAATAACTATCTTCCATTTGACGAAATTTCAAGTATTCTAAACGTCTCACAAATAACAAGAAATATCTCCTAAAGTGTTCACTCTGCAAAAAAATTTATTCAGGCATCGGTTGTGTATTTTAGCAAGATCTAATTTTTGCATTTTAAGATTTGGTCTATCTCTTACGGCTTACCAGTTATGCAAAAGTCATCCAGAGTAAACAGGACTACATAGACCATAGCCAGAAAATTCAAAACATACATTTCATCTGCCATTAAAATAGCTTTAACATATGACATTTTAATCAAAATCGTTAGCCATTTTCGAAAAAATAAAAAATGTGGCATCCTTGAAAGATAGAAAACTTAAGTACCAATTTTCGTTTTTAGCCGACTACTCATTTTTGAATTGTGCTGCTCTCTCTCTCTCTCTCTCTCTCTCTCTCTCTCTCACACACACACACACACACACACACACACACACACACACACACACACGCACACACACACACACACAGATAGACCTTTTTAAAAAAATGTTTTGTTTTTTTTCATTCAGGCCTCTAAACATATTTCCGCTGAAATCTTGACATAGAACTTTTGGGTGGAATACAATGCCTATGCGTAGTAGAGAAAGTAATAAACAATTTTCAACTTATGCCTGAAAAGCTAAATCTCTTAAGCAAGTTTTTAGAAATTGTATTCTGAGTATAATTTCTGGAAAGACGTTCATACAATTTAATGATAGATTAATTTTGTAAATGGTATTGAATGTAAATAAATTTAAAAGTTTCGTACTTAAAGCCGTAGAATACTATGAACTGTGGTAATTTATAATTCCAAAATGCACTCATGCTTACCTCTACATTCTTGCACGTATGCACAATTTGGCGAGATGTTGAACGTCCTAAAATGAGTTGGATGGATCCTTTGTGAAGCCAGATCGAGATATTGCCTATCCTTGGAGTAATACTTTATTAAACACTAGTTGAAATATTTGGTGTTGCCGGGTCAAGCGGTTTTTAGCGGTTATTTGTATACATTCATTTTGATATGTACAGAAGTATTTTGAATAGTGAGTAGAGAAGGACATGTGAATGTGTTACGCAAAAGTGAGTGGAGAAAACCGCGTGGATGTAATACGTAGCATTTCTATGTCAAACATACAGAACATTGTATGAATTATTTGTAAAAGGGGGATTAGGGAAATACATAATTGTGTTTCGTAAAAGTAAAACTGAGTGGAGAAAACCGTGTGAATCTAATGCGTTGCATTTGTATTTCAGTCATCTAGAAAATTGTGAACTGTTTGTAGAAGAGAAACAGGGAAAGAAATGTTACTATGTTTCGTAAAAGAAACGTGGGTAGAGAAAACCATGTGAATGTAATACGTTACATAGTAAAATGGATAGCATAGGACCTCCATGAAAGATAAATTAAGATATGCCAGTTTTCATGCTGATTAGTGAGCGGTGTTAGAGTTTATCAGCTTCATAATACCAACCTCCATGTTGGGCGAGTGAAGAAGGATATGTGAATGTGTTGCGTAAAAGAAAAGCAAGTCGAGAAACCCGTGTGAATGTAATACGTTCATTTCTATTTCTGTCACAGGAAATTGTATGAATTGTGTGTCGAAGGGCGAATAGAGAGAGACATGTGTACTGAGGTATTTTTTAGACGTGGCGAATGACCTTGCTAGGATCTGCGCGAATGACGTCATGCAAATTGATGGTGGTGGTAACGTCTCTGTTTCCTTGAGATAAACAAGACCCTGCTAATAATGCGAGCGGCCACTGTGCTTGATCACATACTGTTCCTAATGTTTACTGCACGAAAGCCGTAGAGGTGCTAAGCTGACACTCCTATGGTCTGATAAACACAACAGTGAACTCAACCATAAACCACTGCGCAACTATCGGCCATGCGCCACGTCTAAAATACTTGTTACGTAAAAGAAAACTAGTAGAGAAAACCGTGTGAATGTGATTTGTTGCATATTATGATGGGTAGCACAGAAACCTTCCCCATGAAAATATGCATACACGTGGCGAACTTCGCGGTGATTGATCGAGAGGTTTAGGGAGGCGTAGAGAACAAACATACAAACGTGCATTTTATATAGGTATATAGACTATGTAAGAACTTACTGTATGATATTAATAGCACAAACTTGCTGCAGCACCATTTACAACAGATTTCTAATATCCTACAGTTCGAGCAATTACCACTTATAATGTCTGTAAACATTATGAATGATGAAAATTAAGCAAAACTGAAATATTCTTCTGTTTTAAAAAATAAAATATTGTTCATTCGCCACCCTCTTTCGCTCTCTCGCACGATTTTTGGCACACAGCCAAGAGGCAAAACCCTCTTATCTTCACTGTTTTAAATATTTGTACACGCTTTTAAAAGCTTTGTGAAAAGCTTGTATTATTTATGATTTAATTACGGTCATTCACGTCGAGTATAGTGCAAGCTGACATAACAGTAACGGATAACAGAGTTTCTAAGCTGAAATAATTAAACGGTGCTCTATTTGCCTCTTGTAGAGCTGCATGACTTTGAATTGCAGGATGTAATGCAAGCGATATGTTGATAATCTTATTGGTAGAAGTGCCACTCTTTGCAGTCCAAGGCATTCTGGGAACTGAAGACTGAAGCTTCCTACCTAGTAGATGCATATTGATTCAATCCTTCCATCATTAGTAACTGTAACAGAGTTTCTAAGTGTCAAAGCAACCAAAATAGGATAACATGATTGTAGATATCATGTATAAACAAGGAAAATATGCAACATAAACGTTTAGTCTTATAAAATGCACAAAGAAATCTGATGTGTAATTTTATATAATTTTCTCTAACCATATTACCTTCATATTTATAAGAGCTGGAGCGTTCCTTTCCTCCCTATTTACACTTTTACTCCATCTCGGTCTTTCTTTCGCTCCTTCCCATTTCTGTTCCTTCCTCTTTTTCCTTCCATTTCCTCACATCTCCATTACCCTCAGAACTCCCCTTTCTGTGTAACTTATATGTTATGTGATTTTTGAAAACCGGTAATACAGGTGCTTTTTTTTTTTAGCTGTAAAGCATATTAAAACATTTGTAAAAGGTTTTTCTCTTTAGTATAAGAATCATTTGCGCTTTCTATGGTTTATACGAACAAGTTCATACCCTTAGTCAAAAATAAAAACAAGTTATTATAAAACAATATCTGGATGGTAAACTATTTTTCTCCAATAATAATACCAATGAAAGGTGGACAAGCTCTTAAATTCGTGTACGTTTTGTACACCAATTTCTCAAATGCTTTACGTTTATAAATGTTCTTAACGTGATTTTTTTTGAAACACAATAAAAGCGAGATATTTAGACTGTTTTGCTTTGCTTTTGCATTAAACATATTTCTTTAGCAAAGATAATTAAGATGCAATTGCCCAACTATTTAAATGTAAGGCAATAATTGTCATATATTAAGTTTCGCAAAAATCTATGCTATCCCTTCTTTCGTGTAAAAGGGGGGGGGGATATGAGCTTACATAGCGGACAGTCCACCTACAACTTTGGTGCCAAGATTAAACTGTAAATGGAAGTTATGTGATGTCCTGAATCCATAAAAACATTTTTAGAAAAGATGTGTGCATGTGCGTGTGCGTGCGTGTGTACAACGCAAATATCATCTTGAGAAAGAAAAGTCGGTTAAATACGAAGCTTCTTATCTCTTTTAACTTACTGGATATATATGACTGAAAATTTGACATTCGACCTAGTAATTCTCGTTTCTTCAATAGTATAGAAATTATGATCAAATATATCTATATTTTGTTACGCCATTAAAACGGTCCCTCGTGAAAAAAAATTAGTCTAGTATTTCAACACAATGTTCATAATATATTTAATTTTTTTAATTTATTCTCGTTTTCTCTGTCTAATATTCAGTTTAGGTGACAAGAATTGGTTTTCTTTTGTCTAAAAATTATAATTTTTGCATTTAGCATAGAACAATTTTTATTTCGTTAAGCTAATAGATGTTTAGAGTGCCAAATAGTTACAAAAGCAGAGATTTAGCAACGAGAGGCTTAAATTGGAACACGACCGAAGGGAGTGAGTGTTCTAAGAGCCGCGAGTTACTGATCCTGCTGATCCATTTATTTATTGCGGAAAGGATATATTTAGAGAAAGAATAATGTGAGCTTTGGAAAAAAAAAGACATGCATTAACATTGTTGTTATATTCTGCCATTTTGGAGACTAGTTTCATACGTTAATTTGAGAAAAATGACCAAAGTAGGCGATTTTAAAAACAGTCCAAGGTGCAGCTATTAATATGCTTCCAGAAAAGTCAAGAAAAATTTATTTTTGTAGTTAATGCGAAATTCGAGGACTTTAATGGAGGATACGTAAAAAGGGTAAGGGGTAAAGGGTATGGGTACAGAGGGGGACACCTCGCTCACTGCGACGTACACAGGTATATTGTGGCTACCACCCCCCAGGAGGAAGGGATAAATGAGGGAACCGAAGGGGTACTACCAGACTCGCAACTAGACAGGCCCACCAGAGACGCGTGGAAGTCCCTAACCAATGCTGAGATGTCTTCATCCCGGCGCAAGGCCCCGCCAAGCAGCCAGCATCACACCGCGAGTCCGGGGCGGTATCGGACAAGGGCCACCAAAAGTCACCCAGCGTCGAGAACAGCAGTTACCATGCGCAGTCATCCACGCCATCTGCCCGACACTGCCCACACTACATGACCGGAACTTGAACCACCCGAAAGATGATAAGGAAGTGGAATGAAGGGAAATGATGGAAAGGAAATCGTGGTGTGAAATAATGTACCCCAGCATTTGCCTAAGTGACATGGGGAAATCACGGAAAAACCCATATCAGAGTGCGTGGCCCCGGGGATCGAACCCGCGAACCTCCCAATTGTGGGCCATAGACGTTACTGTCTGAGCCATCCCGCTCGGTGAGGAGACGTAAATGAGGATTCTTTGTATTTTTATAAGGTGAAAAAATATTAATCCTAGCATTACCAAACCTTAATCCATAACTTAGATTACCGGGGGGGGGGGGGGAGGGGGGAGGTACTATGTAACCACCACTAGTAAAAAAAAAATGTCTTAGCAGCCTCTAAACTTTATTTTAAAACATTGCATATTATAATATCTTGTCATGTATGCCACTTATTACAGAATTTATACTAACAACAGAGGCGACTACCGCTGGTAACAAACTATCCCAGAAATGTTTGAAACAAATTTATTTTATAATTGGGTATTATATTTTGTCACGTTTAAAAAGGTAATATTTAACATTGTTTAACTATTCCTTTTTATCTTTTTACATGAATCACATTGTACTGATGGGAAGTGTTTTATGGACACCTTGACATTTCGTTGTTTCTCAGAAAGAACAACAATGAAAACTTTGAAACAAATAGACATTTCAGCAGATGAAACAGTGATTAACAATAACTTAACTGCATGGCTTTAATAAAAAAATAAGAAGACAGAATTTAAAAAGTTACAGATGATGGGCATAAAGTACCCCTCCCCCCTTGGTACTGTTTTTTACCGTTGTATATCTTTTTTGTTGCTAGTATTTTTATTTTTTGAGTGAAATTTATATCTGGCTATTGCCATGAATCTCTTAAGGGCGCTGATGACCTAGAAGTTGAGCGCCCTTAAACCAAACCAAATCCCCCCTTGGTGATTCGAGTGGAAACTTTGGAGTGAATATTCCATGATGAGATCGACTCTTTTGATTAATGATAATGATTAGGAGAGAAAGTTTTGTTTTAATGCATATTATTATAAAAGATAAAATATAGATAATCATTCATTAACATATATTTTACGTCATGTTAAAGTTTTTTATATTTTGAGAGCATTTTTGAATTTTGTTAGAATATGAAAGTACAGCTTTTGCTGCCTAGTAACTACGAACTAAAGCATCACTGATTATTAAGTAGTAGATAAAATGATTGATTACTTCATTGCATCTCAAATGCTAAAGTAAAAGGAACCACACCTGTCCAAATGTTCAAAAAATAAATAAATAAATAAATAAAAATAAAAAATAAAAAAATAAAAAAAAATAAAAAAAAAAACAGTAATTTGTTTAAGCGCATGTACAGGCTGACATTTTGCAAACTGCTTTGTCACTTCACGTAAAGAACGTATGTTAACTCGTGCGCTGGATGTTGTAAGGTGAAAATAAATATTTGTTTATGAGTTGAACTAACAGCCGTTATATATGTGCCCGATAGATTTAACGTTTGTTTACATGCAGAGCAAGCACGTTGCTTCCTCCTCCACCCACTTCCCACTTTAAGGCAACAAAAGAAGGAAAGAATACATAAAGAGCACACATATTTCCTGGAATCAAGCTCCGCGGCCTTGTTCCTCATACCATTAAATGCAACTTTACAAGATGTATACTCTCGGGAGGCTGGCTGGCGTGTAATCATGGCGTTTACACAACCTCTACACTGTTGGCACAACCACCGCCTTCTTGTTCTTCACAGAAACCACTGGCCGCAACACGCAAACAAAAACCTCTCGTTATTCTAAAAACGCAAATATGCAGAAACAAACACTAATCGAAAGAAGCAATCAGCCAACTTTCGAAAAATGAACGCAGAGAAGAGGATAAACCAAGTTCTAAACATCGCTCGATTTGCATGGTAAATTTTATGTTTCTGCAAAGGTGCTCAAGATGCTTCTCTTTCTAAGCTATTCGCGCCTACAAAAGAACTTTGTATTACGAGTACCACTGGACTCGTGGCGCAGTCGGTAGAACATTGCCTGTTTTAAGCTGTATTGCATTTGTTCCTGTGTTACTTTAACATTAAGCATAAGGCATGTCAATAGTTACAACAAAATAAAGAAGCAAAATAAAATTAAAAAATTGATGTACAAGTCACATGACTTTCTCTACTCTTGTACTAACAATTCTAACAAACCCTTACTCCTCTATCTACTTCATGTTATCAAAATCTAGAACCATTTTTGAGAAAATCAAAATGTTCGAAAAATGCTCCATGTAATGTATAGTTAAGGGTGCAGGAATTCTCTTCAAAATCTTCGTGTCATACTATTAAACGATATTTAACTTAAATACCAACTTTGGATTTTAATCGACTTTTCGTTTTTGAGTTAAGCTGTTTACAGACAGACATACACAACACGCACGCGCACCTTTTTCCAAAAATGCCTTTATTTTTTGATTAGGGGACCTCAAAACATATACTTCCGGTGAAACCTCGACATCCATATTTTGGGTCGGATACAATACTTCCCCTATCTACTATACATATTAGAGAAAGTAAAAATGTACATAGATACAGTGAAATCAGTTTTATATATATATAGACTTGAGTGTTCAATATATTGATTAATAGAATAAAAACATTGCTGTAATGACATTGATTTTATTTGAGATTTAAATTTGGCTTCTGAGGAGATGTTTTTATATTTAGTCGGTAATTTATTATATAACTTGATAGCACTATAAATTAAATTGTTAAATTGTGTTGTGTGAGATGACAGTTAAATGTGTTATATTTCAGGTGTCAGTTAGTACATAATCCTTTATGTCCTCCTAACATGTATTAGTATTTCCTGAATATATAGAAGACATAGCATAGTAATTTGAACCCTGGTTTACTATGACCGACTATCTGGGTCTTTCATGATTTTGCATCGTCGACAAGGTAAATACCGGATTGGAAATTTAGCATCGAACCGATGTCCCTACCTTAAGTCTAGAACGACATTAAAAATGAAAAATAGATGGTAATAGAGAATACTGTGCCATCTATCCACAAATAATGAAACTAGATAGACTGAAGGCACCCTAATTCCATCTGCCCGCCACAGAGGCGGAGGTATAGTTGCCCTGCACTGATCCTTCTGTGGACTTGTGACGAAGCAAGATCAGTACCGCACAGGGATGAGACCACACACCGATCTGCGAGTATCTCGAACAGATCATTTATATCAGAGAATGCTATTCAAAGACATTGCTTTCATAGCAAACATGGAGAAAAATCTGATGTGTTGCACTCGCATGACTTTCTCTACTCTTGTACTAACCATTCATATAAACTCTTATTCCTATATCTTCTTCGTGTTAGTTGAGATAAACATTTGTACAAATTATCTTATTGCTTATTTCCTTGTATTTGCAAGGGGAATATTAGAATGCAGTAGGCTGTGAGTGATAGTCAAATCTTTTAAAGCTTTGAAATCCCCGTTCTCTTTGCAGGCTTAACATATAAAAAAATGAACAACGAAGTTCCATTTCACAAGTTTTCTGAAACTGACACAAATAACAAGGAATATCTCCGAAATGGTTCACTCCACAAAAAAAAAAAAAAAAAAAAAAAAAAAAAAAAAAAAAAAAAAAAAAAATTAGGCATAAATTGTGTTCTTTAGCGAGATCTACCGTTTTGTATAGTAAGATTTTATCTATCTCTTACGGTTTACGAGTTATTCAAAGGTCGTCCAGAGTAAACAGGACTACATAGGCTATAGCGAGAAAATTCAAGATATACATTTCATTTGTCATAAAAGTATCTTAAACATATGGCATTTTAATAAAAATCGTTAGAGATATTTTCAAGAAAACCAAAATTTTCGGAAAATGTTCCATGTGAAGGGTAGTTTAGGGTGGGGCTATTTTCTTCAAAATCTTTGTGTTGCATCCTTAAAAGTTGTTCAACTTCAATATCAACTGTAGTTTCTAATCGGATTTTCGTTTTTGAGTTACATTGTCCACAGTCTGACACACACACACACACACACACACACACACACACACACACACACACACACACACACACACACACACACACACACACACCGACATAAGTATCTTAAACATATGGCATTTTAATAAAAATCGTTAGAGATATTTTCAAGAAAACCAAAATTTTCGGAAAATGTTCCATGTGAAGGGTAGTTTAGGGTGGGGCTATTTTCTTCAAAATCTTTGTGTTGCATCCTTAAAAGTTGTTCAACTTCAATATCAACTGTAGTTTCTAATCGGATTTTCGTTTTTGAGTTACATTGTCCACAGTCTGACACACACACACACACACACACACACACACACACACACACACACACACACACACACACACACACACACACACACACACACACACGGGACCTTTATTTAAAATCTTTCTTGTTTCTTTATTATTCAGGAGGCCTCAAAACATATATTTCCGGTGAAATCTCGACATCGAATTTTTGGGTGGAATACAATACTTCCTCTACTTACTATATGTAGTAGAGAACGTAACAATACTACAGAATCATGCAGATCTTGCTTAAACATACAATTTACACCAAATCAAAATGCTCGTGATATTAAAAGTTAATGAAATTTTTACTATTGCTTGTTGAAGATTTGCAATATTTAAAATAATACTGTTATATTGTTTTTTTCCTGAAAGCTGGTAATAAGACTGTAAGGCAGACGTACAAAACATTTGACTGCCATTACATTGTCCTGTATCAAAGACAAATCGCGATAGATTGCGCAGTTCACGCTCTGACTGGGAGTTTACCTCCACTAGGTAAATATGTGATTGAAGATTTCATTATTGCTACCCATAACTTCAGCGCAATATTGAAGTCATCTGTTACATTTAAGTACTAATTTTGTCTTGGTCCAAGCTAGTTCTATGGGATTGAGATCACATACGTGTGGGGAGCAAGCAAACGACAGTGTGGCCCAATAAAACAAAAAATGCATCCGCTCTTTAGGTTTGTTTGTTTCGATCATCCTAAAGATCTCTTTTACGCATAGAACTTCATTCTGAACCCCTTAGTTGTACAACCACAAAATTATAGCAGACTTCACAGCACTCCTAGGCGGAAGTTTAGCTACTTCTATACTTCTTCTTTCTTTACTTCCGACATAGAAGTAGTGACTCGTACGATTTTACAAGTGACATTGGCAGCGCATAAACATGGCGGAAATAACATTGGAGGTAAGTTGGGAACGTAACCAGCAGAACAAAGTTTACGCGGAAGTTTACAAAACTCGGGTGGAATGTCTCTCCTCTCTCCTTCATTCCCCCAAGACCATGAGCTGGTGAACAGACAGTACGTAACATACCAGACCCACCTCCCAAATTCGCTGAGGAAATAAATAAAGAGGAGACAAACTTCATAAGCGCTTCAGAGCGCAATGATACATAGTATGAACCTTGAGTAGTAGAATAATATCCAGAAAGCCAGACCGGAAGAATGGCGAAAGTACAGGACGTTTCCGGTAGAAAGGTGACAGACATCTGGTCACACTAGGTTGACGGAAGTCGTTCATTGTTCTGTTTCTGAGGTGCTAAAGTGGACTTAACGGAGTATACTGGTGTGAGGAGAGCCGGTTCGACTCTTATTTACCTTCATTAATCATCCCTCGCATAGCAGGTGTCTTTGTGTGTGTGGAAAAACCTGTCTTGACACCTAGAAGAACGAGGAAGAAGGGGACATCCAGGAATGAAGTATCCGGAAAAGGAAAACCCTAGAGAGGGGAAGATGGAGGGGAAGGAATAAGATGTTTATAGTCTTTCCAACTTCTCCCCACCCTAATCTTCTACTCCAGGGATCACATTCTACAGAGACCGTAGTCACAATTTCTGCCCTCCTCATCCGGTTGTTTCTGTGATAAAGAACGTTATCTGATCGGGAAAATTGCACTTATTTGATCCGTTCATCTGCACACCCATCCATCTGCATTGTCTTAAGGGACAGGGAGGTTTGAAACCCTCAAAATAACACTTTCAGCTTTAGGCACTAAACAAATTCTGAAACTTCCAGTTTTTAAAAAAAAAATATTGAAAGGTTTATTAAAGGAATTTAACTGTAATTTAATTGATATTTTGCATTCTTTTAAAGCTACACTGCCAACTTTTAATTAGTTTCCTCGAAACAACATGTTTGCATATTTATGTTCCATCTTGTTACTAAGTATTAGAGCTAGAGAGCTAAAATTTTCTGCAGTAATATAGAACACCTAGATAAACTACTGAACTACATTCTTATGCTTATGATATATATTAATTATATTGTCTACGTTTTCACTTTTTAACATTGTAAGTAATGTCTTTTTTTTTTTTTTTTTTTTTTTTTTTTTTTTTTTAATATATATTTGCAGTAAATTGATTCACAGAAGTGAATAACGGTGGCGTTAACTTGCAAAATGTATTTTTTCCTCCATTCACAGAAAAAATTATATCGCTGGGAAAATATATCCAATTTGTTTAAAATTTTGTGTGCTTATTATCACAATGAACTATTATATGATTTTCAATGTTTTATACCTAATGCAAGTCTTTTTACAATATGTTTCATCCACTAATAAAAAAAATAAAGCTAATTCACTGTGGAATGGAAACTCATAATGAAACTTATATTTATTTGAACCTAAAATTTGCAACTTATGCTTTAAATATTTTTAAATTAATCTTTTAACTTTTTTTAATTCAAGTTCTAAGCTTTGAATCTTTTTACATGCAGTATTTAGCAGAATAAGTAATGTTTTAGATTCAGTTTCAAAGTCTCATGACTAATAATAATAAAACATAATGCAATTCTTCCCAATAGTTCCGAAGAAAAGATGCATTCTTTCTTTCAATTGCCACATTATGCCATCTAGCACACAAACACTGAACTTTGCAGTACTTAGGAGGCAAAATTGAAACCTGTTTCATATAGACAAGTGATAATATTGAAATGCACAGTAAAGTTGCTTTTAAATCGCCACATCCACTTTAGAAATTTCAAATTCAATATCATATGAATAAAAATATAATAGCGACAACACAATAAAACAACTTTTACATGATTTACCAATATATTGGTTAGCCGATTCACAAATAAAAAAATTACAAATTTCGTGTGTAATGCAAGTTAACGCCACCTTAAGTTAGAAAAGTAATTGATTACACTTATAAGGAATATGTAAAGGTGTGACATCTCAAGTGATGTCAGAGAAAAAGTTCATGAAGTTACATGTTTTAAGAGCAAATTTATGATTTTTTTTCTGGATTAAATAATGTTTATAAAATCGACCATGTAAGATAGAAAGATAAACAATCCACTCAAATAATTGTACTTGTAAATTATATAATTCGTAAGGAGTCTAGTTAATTCATTGAGAACTTAAACAGCAGTGACAAATTAAACTCGCTAAGGTGTCATTACCAAATACTCAGACTTCTAGTCCCCTTGAGCGAATGCAGCGTGAAAAACAGAAGAATCAACAATTTCATTTTGGGCGACTTGAAATTTTTAAACCACTATGGGAAGGGAATATAGCGATCACACACAAAACTTCAATCAGATATCTGCCTTTGTGTCACAAATGTTTTTATATTTATATTTTTATTCTAGATTTAATTAATTTAATCTGATGTGTTGCACTCACATGACTTTTTATACTCTTGCACTAACCATTCTTGCAAACTCTTATTCCTTGAGATAAACAGAAATTTTCTTATTGACTATTCCCATATAGATGCAAGGGGAATATTAGAATACAGTAGGCTTTGAGCGATAGTCAAATCTTTTAAAGCTTGGAGATCCCGTTCTCTTTGCACGCTTAACATAAAAATGAGCAACGATGTTGCATTTCTTGAAAGTTTTAAGTTTTCCTAAACTGATACAAATAACAAGGAATATCTCCGAAATGGTTCACTCTACAAAAAAAAATTATTTGGATATAAATTGTGGTTTTAGCGAGATCTACATTTTTTTATGGTAAGATTTTATCTATCTCTTACGGTTTACAAGTTATTCAAAATTCATCCAGAGTAAACAGGACTACATAGGCTTTAGCCAGAAAATATACGTTTAATTTGTCGCCAAATATCTTGGCATTTAAATCAAAATCGTTAGACATTTTCTAGAAAACCAAAATTTTTGAAACATTTTCGATGTAGTTTAGGATGGGGCTATTTTCTTCAAAATCTTCGTGTCGCATCCTTGAAAGACATTAAACTTAAATACCAACTTTGGTTTTTAACCGATTTTTCGTTTTTGAGTTATGCTGTCCACAGACTGACAGACACACAGACTGTCAGACAGACATACACACCCGGACCTTTTTCTAAAAATGCTTTTGTTTTATTCATGGGGTCTCAAAGCATATATTTCCGGTGAAATTTCGACATCGAATTTTTGGGTGGAATACAATACTTTCTCTGCTTACAGTAGAGAAAGTAAAAAGCAAAAAATTCAATTTCACATGTGCATTTTCTTAAGGTGACTGTCTGAATGTTCGAATGTATGGTTTTTAAACTATGATTGTGAACGTTTTCAAATATAAAATGTCATAAAATTAGGAATTTATTTTCCATGCTATTAATATTTAATCAATTTCAATTGATGCTGAATTTAAAAGCTACCGAGTAAAAGTTAATATATTCTCCTAGTTTTCAGAGCGAAAATGGTTACAGTACGCTTAGAGGAAATTCTTTGCAACGTTATTTAATACTATTTTGTGTAAGACGGATTATTCGGTAACTATTACTTTAATTTTAGTTCTGGATGGAGCAGAAAATTCTTCTTTATAAAACTTTCTGAATCCACGGAAATTCATGTGAGGGTAATCTTCGGCGAAAAGTGGAAATGCTGTTGACAACATTATGACAGGACTGTAACATGCTCAAATCGGTTGTGAAAGCTTTCAGGCAACAGCGTGCGCGCCACTACAGTGTAACATTGGTAGCTCCAGAACTGTGAAAACTGGTTCCTCCTAACACTCTTTTCTTACCTGTGGAAACTAAAGTTACCGCGAAGCTTGATATGCTTGAAACAAATAAATGAACAAATAAATAAATAAATATTCAAATAGATGCATAAATAAAATAAATAGCGCAACAGCCCTTCGCGGGCCAAGGCTTACCACCCGGCCGCTGCGTTCCTCACCTCTGCCTACTACAGGCGTCATGAGTGGGGTGCAGACCTGGACGGTGAGACGTGGTCAGCGCCTTGAGCCCTCACGGCCGGTTATGCGGCCTTCGCGACCTGGAGTCGTTTCTTTATCAAGCAGCCCCTCAACTGCCCCTCTGAGTGCACCCGTGTCAGATCCCCCAGCAGGGGGAAAAATCTCCACACCGGTACCATGGACCGAACCCGGGTCCTGCAGACGCAGATGCGTTACCAGTGCACTAGTCTAAAACATAAAATTTGTGTTTTAATTAATTTGCTAAAATATATTCTTATTGCAATTAAATCCATAAAATACTTAACGCGTGCATGAGGACCAAATTGTTGCTGCATTTCCAAATATTTGAACGGTGTATATTCATAATAGCCAATTATAGAAACAATTAAACTCATATAAAAATAAATGAAAATGCCAATTATCTTTCAAATAAATAAATCAAATTTTCACCCAAATTCCAGTTTCTCAGTGCTTAGGCCTTTTTACTTTAAATCTCACCTGTTACAGATTTTTGCTTTCCAAATAGATTCAGTGATTGAATGTCCTAAAGGTTAAGATAGAAACAATTATTTTATATTATGATGACATACTGTATTTATTGGTGGTGTAACGACATTATTTTCGTTACAATGATTTCAATTCAAATGCCATAAATTTGAGATATTGGAATAACAAGTTTCTATTTTGAAGTGTCTGAGAATTACCAATGGATTTTCCTTTACTGCCATTGAATTTTACAGAACTGGAAAAAAAATTACAATGACTGTAGTCGAAGATCTTGAAAAATAAAAATTTCGGCTAGAATATGGATGTACAGTCCGGAAGATGCAAGCTCAATTTAACATCGACCATGAATGTCTACGACTTTGAACTTATTTTTGTTCCCGTTTGTTTCATGTTTCCCAAGCTCACGACAAAGAATAATTGACAGGTGACTTAGAGCTGCGAGGGTTGCTTACAATATTTTATCTACGTTAAGAGTACTTTAATATTATGTTGTATATTATGTTGGCGAGGGGGACCCGGGTTCAATCCCCGATACTGGTATGGTATTTTTCCCCACTGGGAGGTCTGGTCCGGAGTGCACTCAGCCTCGTTAGGTCCCCGAGGGACCAATTGAAGAACTACTTGAATAAAGAAGTAGTGGCCCCAGGTCGTGAAGAGCGCATAACCGGCCGGGAGGGATAGGAGCACTGACCACGTACTACCCTCCAGTACTGCATCCCACTCATGACGCCTGCAATGGGTAGAGGTGGTGGACGCAGCGGCTGGGCGATAGGCCTTAGCCCGAATAGGGCTCTTGCACCGTGGGGTTAGTTAGCTATATTTAATATATTTAATTTAGTATATTTTGTATTATGAAATGTATTTATTGTGGAAACAATATATTTAGAGAAAGCGTAATTTGGATTTGGAGAGTGGGGGGTGTAATGCGATGCATAACAAACATGGTTGTTATACATATTCTGCAATTCTGGATGCTAGTTTCATATGTATGGGAGTTTAAACTACAAGTGAATGAAGGTCTATCAGGAAAAAAATTTAAAAATAGAAGATGCAATTATTAATATAGCTCCGGAAAAGTCAAGAAAAGTTAATTTATGCAGTTCAATAAAGGAAAAATTGTTAAAAACAATATTTCTGATAATAGAGAATGTGTGCCTCCAATAAGTGTTACCAATTGTAATGGTTGTAATATTAAAATAACTATCGATTAGGGGAGAAAGTTTTTGTTGTAATGCAAATTATTATCAAGAAAAATAAGATATAGGTGTTCATCATTAGAGTGTATTTTACGTTTTACTAAATGAGTGTTCTGTGTTTTGATAGCGTCTTTTGTATTTTCTTAGAATATAAAGTACAGCTTTACTTGTCTCCAACTAAAGCACCACTGATTATTATAGTACATAAAATAATTTCATAATGTAAATATAAGAGGTATCTATTCCAGTGAACAATAATACTTATTGCATGTACTGCAATTTGATTTTATACTTAATGTACAGATCAAATATCACATGGAGAAGGCTTACTGATATTTACATAACATATAATTTTATCTTTCTTACAGGTAATAAATAATCCGGCCCCAACTTTCTTTCTGAATAACGAAGACAGTAAACATGTGAGTAAATCAAATGAGTACCTATATTTTTTTCTCCAAAAATGTGGGATTTTCCCCCGAGACTTTGGTAGAGAAGGGATCTTGCAATCTCTCGTATTTTCTGTAGGAGTAAGCAGTATATTTTTCTGAGATTGAGAGATCGTTTACCGAGTGAAATTAATTAAATGTTTTAAGCAAGATTGCTCCTAGAAGTTACAGCTTTAATTAATGAAATATAATACATTTCACACCAAAATTAGATACCAAGATTTCATTGGAGATGCACGTTTTTAGGTCCCCTGAATAAAAAGCCCTTTTAGGAAAAGGTATGTGTATGTGGATAGCATAACTCAAAAACAAAAATTTAGTTAAATACCGAGAATGCGACACAAATATTTAAAAAAGGAGAAAGAAAAAAAGGCCAAGCTACTCTTTACATGGAAAAGTTTCCGAAAATTTCAATTCTCTCAAAACATCGCACTCAATATTTTGATTAAAATATCAAACGTTTAAGACATTTTCATAACAAATTAAGTTTATATCTTAAATGTTCTGGGAATTGGCTCTGAAATCTTTAATCTGGATTACTTTTGCATTAAAGTGTAAAAAACACAAAAAGCGTGCTCCGATGATCTAGCTAACGACGGGCTCCTAAACCCAAAACGCTCATTAAACAAAGTGTTAATATAGAAACATTTAAATCTCATTAAAGCATGCAAATTATGTAATATATATTATATACGTATTAGAGATAACTATTTTCGAGATATTTCTTGTTATTAGTTTGAATTTTCAAATGCACACTTCTCAAATAGGAAGTCGTTTGTCGTTTTATTTTTATGCCCTGTCCATGCAAATAGGATGGAACATGCGACCGGCTGTTAAAATGTTTATCGTTTAAACGTATTATATTCTTCTAGTACCTACTTATAAGGAAATATGTAATAAAACAAATTTCCATAAACTTTATCTCGATTAACATTAAGTACATAAGCGTGTTTAATAGTTAGTACAAGAGTAGAGAAATTCATATAGGCACATAAATAAGATTTTATAGCTCTAGCAATATAACTTACTAGATTACCAATCAAGTGAAATACATACATTAAATAATTCTATACTTCTTCGATGCACCGAGTGTCTGAATCTAAAAATTAATGACATTGTAAGTCCATTACCTGTTTCTCAAAGTAGTTAAATTCTTGACTCCTCTACCTTACTATTCCCAGAAAATTCAAGACAAATATACATTTTATTCGCTATGAAAATACCTTAAATAAGTGGTGTTTTAATAAAAATTGTTAGTCATTTTTGAGAAACATTTTCCATGAAAGTTGTTTGAGTATGGGGATCTTCTTGAAAATATTCTTCTTGCATATTTTGAACATATTGCAGTTTAATACAAAAGTTGATAATTATCCAAGATTTTTATAGAATTATATAGGTACGACACACACACAAGCGCGCGTGCGGAGGACAGAAGGAGACATTTTTTCTAAAGGTCCTTCTGTTGGATTCATGAATCATTAAATCATCTATTTTCAATGAAATATGGACATGAAATTTTGCGTGGAATACTAGATATATGCCTACATAGTAGATAAAGTATGAACATCTGCTTCTAGTTACATGTCATCATTGTGCAAAATCTTTGTGAAGAAAGAATTGAGCACAAATGCATGTAAAATATGGTAAAACAAGCACAAAAGGACATAACATACATTTGAGAAAAATTTCACCTGAGCTCACCATAAGTTGCAAAATGTTGCATATTTCATAGCATTTTTTATGGTTCCTATCCTATCGTAAAAATAAATTTAAACCAGCAACAGTAGTCCGTATGCCGTCGTTAAACTGAAAAGAGGATTGTTGGCGATTCGGAAAACTAAGTCTCGGAAGACGGGTTGTACCATGCAGAATAGAAGAAAAGCAAAGTAGGGGAAGGAAGAAGGAAGGGAGGAAGCTGGAAAAGAAAAGTATAGGAATAATGCGACAGCGTCCTCATGTTATACACGCTTAAATTATTGTATAAGCTAACAGGGTAGACATTTTATTTTGTCAATTTAGTAATGTTGGGAGTTTAAAGATGATTAATTTATTGTCTTGCTGACAATGTCTCCAAGTCTCTTGTTTCAAATGAACCACTATAAACATTACATATTGCAATTGTGTTTACAATTAGATTAACAAAAAGAATCTAATTATTATTTATTTATGCCAACAAGCTTACTGCAGGTGATTTTAAACACACAAGCCCTTGGGGTATTTATCTCTGTTGCGAGATTCCTTTGTGATGAAGCCGAAATTGTGAACGCCATAATTACGGACATAATACTACATCACATGCGGAATTAAATAATTGTAAAATGTTAAAATCGTTACATGTATAAAAGCTACACAATCTGGGAGATTAGTTGTGACTAAAATTGTCAAAAGGCACGAAAAGGTACAGACAAGTCATTAGGGGCGAGCTTCAGGTAATCCAGCGAGACCTGGTAAGACCAGTTTTCCTGGAAATAGCTCAGCGCCGGTGTGAGCTGGAAAACAAGGGATGGTCGTTTCTTCGAAACCCTGTTGCTAATTAGGAAGTGAAAGGTACAGAGAGCGTCATAACGCACAGACACTTGCCTGCGAGAACCCGGAGAGAAAGGGTCATTTAGAGTGGCCCTCCAGAATCCGACGGGGCAGTACACGTGCCGCTCATACCGCCGAGCGAGCATCTTAGCTACGGGACTTGTGTTCCGGATCCTCAAGTGTGAGGACACATTATAGTTTATATTAACAATATTCTGTCTTAGTAAAGACACGGTAACGACTCAACTAATTTAATAACGATCGGCAAATCTCACGCTTTCTTATTTTCGTGAGAATAAAAGTGTTTCAACGAAGTTCTGGTTTTATTCGCAAACACTCACGCATACCCTGATGTTAAGATTTCATGCCAGAGCAGCCGGAGCAAAAGACACCGGAAAGCAGCATTCGGCGAAGGAGAGTGGAACGGAGGAGCGACGAGTCCGACATCAGTGGTCTAACCGGGAAGAGTACGAATCGGTTGGGGAATTTAGTGTCCTACTGGCAAGTTGCCATGGTAGCTTAGTGGTTAAAGCAGCCGCTCGATAAGCGGAAGATCAGTGGTTCAAATCCCAACTATGGCATTGAATTTTTCAGTCCTGATTCCACCTCCTAAAAATAGTCTAGTTAAGGGTTGCCACTGGAGAGAACACGAGGTTTAACCAATCCCTTCGTTGCTTTTTCGCTTTGCTTACAATCCAAGGAGCTTCTATTCTATTAGCACTGTGTCGCCGTGAAGTTCGATCACTCTCAACACACGAAGTAGGAGGGGGAAAGGAGGTGTATGACCACCGAGTGTCACAAAGTGGCATACCTCGTCCTAGCAATAGTCTGGTTTACAAGATATAGTACACAGAAGTGCTTAAATTCTTGAAAAAATGCTGTGAACATAGTTTGATTTGTATAAAGCAAAACATGTTTCAAAGATACGTATATAATGTTAGCTCAAGCAGTTATTCAAGATGGGAGATTTTTGAAATTTTAAGGGTCGGAGCATAACCCCAATTAAAAGTTTCAATGCACCAAGCATTGTGCTTTTCCAAACTAAACTAGTTCATACATAGATGCGTTAATTTATCGTGTGCGATTTACCACCTGGTCATTCTTTTCCTTTCTTTTTTGTACCATGCGCAATCGATTAATAATCAAAATTCAACATGGAGGGGAAACTCGAGATGCATCAAGTCATGAAATGGAAACAATAATTCAAAATTGTATACTAAGCAATACAATGGAAAATAGAACGATTGTTTGGAATCAGTTCAATGATTTCTGTAATGAATGGTAATTTATTAGATATTATGAACTGATTTTCTGTTATATCGAGAGAAAATCAAAATACATGCTATTCCTGGATTTCGTTTTCCTCAGCAGTACTGAGCAAGTCCAGCTCTAATAATCGTAATAAATATATTTTGGTTTTTTGTATATAATTTGACATTTTCTGGTCAAATCTTCGCTATATAGTACGTAAAACATATTTTTTTATGAAATATTCAGGATAATTATTATTTTGATATCTACTGTGTTTTCCATGCACGATGTAATTACATTGTCTATCACTTGCCTTTGGTAGATGAAGCATAGCATTTTATCCAAAGTTTCAATATTGCGATTTTACTAGGAATATAATCCTAAACCATATAACGCAGGATATAAAAAGGACTGATTGACGTTGTAGGGGTTGCTTCTTAATTTCGAGTGACGGTTTAATTGCTTTCATTTACCTCATCCCGTTCTTAATGAAATTATTATAAATGATCGATAAGTTTTTTACGGTTGGAATGGTTTACATGTTATAACTTAATTTCGTACAGACTTGGCTACTCCTTGCAAGGGATCAAAATTATCTTCCTTAACCTCTCTTCGACAGTATTCCAAGATCTGAAAATCTGCAACCTATAACCTACAACCCTTTGCTTGTTGTACAATCACCGACCGAGGTAGTGGAATATTTGTTAGAGTTATAGTCAGTAAAATGTTAAGTGTTTGCACCTTATCTTTAGTCCCATGTTTATTTAATAGCATGAAAGACACAGAGGTTTCACATATTACGGAAATCTTTAACATATACAGAGAAATTGGGGTTAAATGGTTGCATGTAGATTGCTCGTTTCCAGGCCATCGAGTTAACCTCTTTGGAAAAGACACAGTCTACTACCAGCGAGAAAAGAATTCTCTCAATAGTTAATTAAAAAATATGGGTTTACTGATTTTTAATGTTCGCAATTTTCTCTCCTTCTACTGCTATATCTGGTATTGCATTGGTGCATTCTCTGTTGAGTTGAAATGAGGATGGGGTGAATTTTTAAAGCCGTTAGCAGTCTGTAATTTGAATTGTGCCTAAAATTTACGTGTTTAACTTGAATTGTACCTAAAGTGTAAGTGCTCCATGGTTTTTTTTTTTTTTTTTTTCTTTCTCTCTTTCCCCAGATTGGTCAAATAGTGACAGTTTGTGTGTAAGGGGTTGGAAAAATACCAATACGGGTAGCTTTTTCGAAGTGGTATCCTACCCTACAATTTTCGCCAAGTCGTGCACATGTTTGTGCTATGGTTGACCAAACAGTAGTTTGGGTTAAAGCAAAGTAAGGGTAGCTCATAAATGTTTCCAATAATATGTAATTCAAAATAAGAATTAGGTGGTCTATGCAAGTCGTAACGTGCCTAACCTAAGAGTTTTGCCAACTCTGCTGCATAATTGTGCAATATTTTGACAATACTGCTTAACCATTTTAGTTACTTTGTTAGCTTTGTCAAAATCATACCAAAACTAGTGGTTGCTGAAATTTGAGGAGAATGTGGTGATATGAACGACATAGACTCCCCCTCTAATCTTTCTCAGATAACTTTTAAAATATGTTAGGTCTCAGCGTTTACCTTTTTGGGGCGGAACGTGATTGAAATTTGGTGATATGAGTAAGAAAAAGAACCCTCTAATCGCCCGGTTTTCAAATTTTTGGGAACAGTATATAGTCTGTGAGTACCTGGAAGAACAAACCTTTCAGGTGTGAAACAATTATCAGATGTAAATGATGTATAATCATTAGGGCTCGGAAGTTCATGCCCTAAAAAACACTGAAATATGCATGCAAATATGCTCTTAAAAGCTTCAAAATATGCCAAGAAATATGCATTAGAACAGTTCATGTCCCTTTGCAGTAGACGAGTTAGTGTAAGTAATAAAGTTACGTTATTCCTTAGAGCTTGAAGCAGAAGTGGTCCCGCTGCTAGTATTAACTGCTAAATTGTAGTTCACAACCAACACTACACTGTGTAATCCTAAAAGTCTTTTTAGTCCTGAAGATGGCCATGGAGAATACAATGGCCGAAAGCTCGACATTTTCATACTTAACACGGCTGATCACCCGTGAAGAATTGATCACTGGAGTCTTCATTATTTAAGGCACCCACGATTATATTAGCAATAGAACGGCGTTCAGAATCAGAGGTTTCATCAACAGACAACCACACAAACTGATCCGCTAAATTTTGTATATTTGACAATACTTTATTGTAACAATGCCCTACATAAGTCTTACGCAATGTACTTTCTTCAGGCACATGTTGTTGAGTACACTTGGTAAGAAAGTTTTTAAATATCGGATTATTAATTTTGAACAAGGGAATATCAGCAGCTAAAAATGCTTGGCACAAGTCATAGGAAAATTCAGCAACCCTACTTCCTAAACACTCTACTAATTGTTTTAGAACAGGTTATTTGTTTGCGAGTTTTCTGATTAAATTCTCCTTATGTTTTGCTGTGTTTATGTGCTGAACTATTTGAAATCTTTTCTCCCTCCCTTTATTTTTGTCACACGCTCCACAAAACAGTGCCCTATTATCTGTAGATATTAAATCACCCGAAAACTCTTTCTGTAAATTAATTAATCTAGCACTCTAAGTTGGTTTTATTTTCGGCATTTGAAGAGCTTTTAACATTTTATACGCCTAATTTAATTTGGAGGGAACCAGTTCACAACACGGTTACGTTTGAAGACCACGCAGAGGCAAGCGTTGCTATAATCGTGCTGCTCAAAACGTTGACCTGCACTTTATCTTTGTTAATATAAACCTCTCAGATTATTCTCTATGCACAAACATATAATGAAAGGATGGAAACAGGGGATTCACTACATAACAATATGACTCAGCATTGCTCCTCGCCACCTGGCGAGTTACATCATCATATGCAACACTACCAATATGAAAAATATTATCCAGGTGGGAAAAAAAAAAAATACAAATCATTAAAATATGCTATATAGAGGCTATAGTATTGAAATAATATGCATTTATCAAAATCAAGAAAATGTGCAGTTGTATGCACCATAAAATCACGTCTAAATAACTTAAATGTCCCCTATGAAAAAACATGCAAATGCATGAACTTCCTACCCCTAATAATCATGCTAAACATCCACTAAAAACTGTTTTTAAATAAAACATTGAATAAAACTAAGTAAACTAAACATTTTAAGCCTCCCTATTTATTCCTCTGGGCCTCAAGTCAGAGATGTGCCATATTTGCAATAAAGAGCCAAAAAATTAAAAAGTCAAATATTTTCAATATTCATCGAAACAGATTGACATTTGGTGACATGAATATAATATTTTTCAAACATTATATAACTTGTTACAATCTAGACTTTCAGTAGTGAAAGAATGATTAAAATTGGTAGACACAGACACATACCAGAGAGAGAGAGAGATATTTCCTTTCCTTATTATGCTGTATTACTAGAGTTCATGGGTATCTATCAACAGAGTAAGTTGTAAACGAAAGCTCAGATGTACTAAAAGTAAAATTTAAGCCCAATGTGTTTTGACGATGTGAACTGAAGATTTTCAGATTTTTGTTTTCTTTCATCCAAAACATAAACTTAGTATGGGGAATATAGGTATCCGTTAAAATACAAAGTTTATTCCAAGCAAAATTTTTGTGGGGATGAAGGTTTAGGGTGTTTCAGAAATATTACCTGCTGTTCTTTAAAATGATAGTATATTTTAAGAAGCAATTTGAAATATTATACGAGGTGTCATGTAGCTAATATGCAATGCATTGGTTAGTATAAGAATATAATCTTTCGACAGTATATTGTCGTCTCAATATTAATTCTGGCTAGATGAAAGAAACTTTGCCCAATATTTATCAAACCTAACTGAAATAAAATGGATAAATGAACTTGTAGATAACTAGTGAACAGCCATAAATTCTAATCATCGTTTTGGTTTTGGGGCAGCAGCTTGATATTGACACTTTCTTGGTGTTGTATGGTTATTCCATATGTTCCTATTTATTCATTATTCCTCCTATTTGTATTAGAACAAAACTTAAATTTTGTGCATCAAAATATTCGTTTCATTCTATATTTGTAAAGTGCTTGAAATCCATCAAACTTTTGTTTGTGACGTTCTATAACATAGGCTTCCCTCTATTCAATTGAATGGGTTCGTGTTATGAAAGTTATTGTAAATTTAAGAACACTTAATTATGTGAACAACTATGAACTTTTGGAATTGGTAAAGATCGTGCATGGATATGATTTAGCCGGGAGTTCTTTTTCATGCTTTATGCACAGAATGCGTATTAAGGAAGGAGCATGTACAAGCACATAAATAAATAAATGCAAGCTTGTAGGCAGGAAGATGGATGTCAATACCTGAGTGGTTGGGGGAGGGGGTCACGATGAACTATGTCGTTGCGGCAGACAAATGAGGGGGCCAGGAGGGGGTAAGAAATACAACAAAAAATGCCACCACCACGCCCAGACCTGATTTTAAGCCACAAACGGAAACAAAAATGCACGAGTTGCGCGGGGGAGTTTTGGCCCTGCGTACTAAAAGCGCTGGGTAACCCTGTTCCACCTCCCCTGCCCACGTTGCGGGAGAAACACGCAAAAACATCCGAAAAAGTACCCTAAGCAACGCGCCTGTGTCAGGGGAGAGGTTGGAAATTGTACTAGATGGAAAATAGATACATATAGCCTTGCTACAACAAACTCGAAATGCCGATACGTGGTGGCAGGGGGAGCTCTCGTCTACTTCACGTTCATGCTGCTATAAACTTTGTTATACTCCAAAGAAGGAAAGGAAAAAAAAAAAAGCAGAAAAAGTATAATCGAAAATGAAATCGGGCGGAATGTACCGCACCCTTTCTCACCAAACTCAACTGCACATTGAACCATGCAAAGAAAATAATCGCTAACATTCGCTGAATTTGAAGTCGATATTCTCTTGGAGTTCGGCAGAATTCTACAAACGTATTGTCTTCCAATCACCAATTAACTCAGTTTTTTGTATCTGTTTCCTTTTTTCGCACTCTTTTGTTTGGTTATGTTAGGGAAAAAATCTGTGTTGCACTCACATGACTTTCCCTACTCTTGTGCTAACTGTTCTTAAAACTTTTATCCTTCTACCTTATTCATGTTATGGTACTCCAGATAAATATTTACAGAAATTATCTTAATAGCTATTTGTCCTGTAGGTGCAAGGGGAATATAGGAACACAGTAGGCTGTAAGCGATAGATAAATATTTAAAATTTCATCTGTTTGCACGGCCAAGAGATAAAAAAGTGAATAACGGCCTTCCGTTTGAGAAAGGTATGAGCATTGAAAAACTCGTGCCAATAACAAGTAATATCTCCGAAGTGGTTCACTATTCAAAAAAAAAAAAAAATGCATTTGGACGTAACGTATGTGTTTTAACAAAATCGACATATTTTGTATAGTAAGATTTGGTCTATCTCTTACGGTTTACCGGTTATGTAAAAGTCATTAAGAGTAACCAGAACACATGGGCTAAAATTCAAAATATACTTTCTTTTCCATAAAAATATCTAAAGCATATGGTATTTTAATCAAAATCGTCAGAGCGTTTTCTGAGAAAATCGAAATTTTCGGAAATTTTCAACGTGGAAGGTAGTTTAGAAGGAGGAATTTTCTTTAAAATCTTCGTGTCGCATCCTTGAAAGATATTAAACTTAAATACTAACTTTGATTTATAAGTTTTCATTTTTGAGTTATGTTGTTCAAAGTCAAACACACACACACACACACACACACACACACACACACACACACACACACACACACACACACACACACACACACACACACACACACACGGTTTATTTTCTAAAAATGCTTTTTTTTTCAGGGATAAAATCTTGACATCAAACTTTTGAATGGAATACAATACTTTCCCTATTTGTTATACGCAGTAGAGAAATTACAAAATATATTTTAGATTGTAATCAAAACTTCTATGTTCGAAATTTTAGTATAAGTGCGTCTTTTGAGTTACGCTGAATCCAAAAAAGGTTTTTTTAAATAAAAGGTATTTATGTCGTGCCTGTATTTGAGAGAGGGAAAGAGGAAATGAGAGGCAGAGCGGGTGAAACAGTCAATTTCTCTCCAAACATTTTTATGAATACTAAATTTGATAAAATTTGGGTCCCCTTCTCGAGGAAACATTTTTGTTCCTTTTTAGCTTCCTAAAAATATGTCTAGTTTCTCAATATGGTACTATGTTTGAGATATTTTTATACTATATACAGCGTATGCGACCTGTATTTGTCTTTAAATATCATGTGAATTCATACTCGTTCTCACTAAATTGCATGTGAGTTCAAAATAAAGAAAGAAGAGAAAGAAGAATAAAAAGGACACATAAAAGCAAATTCTAGTAAAATGTCAATATTGTTATTTCCGAAATTATCGTTGTGGTTCGTTTGAAATTTTCAATTTCAAAGCGGTACGGTTGCACATCATAGGTGAGCATGTAAAAACAGGGCTGGCGTTTATTGTTGTTTATTAAACAATTAAGGAACCCTGCGACTGAAAAATGACCGAAAAATTATCGAATTCACTATTTTTAGGTTTATGCATATAAATGTTCTCCAAACCTTCAGTCAGCAGTTGGTAGTGACATTTTTTAAATTATGGCATTTTTAAAGGTCTAGCACAGGCTTTGTATTTACGCTATATTTAAATGCTCCTTTTGTGGTTAAATTTTCGGCAGTATTTGAACAAAATATGAGCCAAAGAAGCGCTAACAAACAATCCAATTGAGCGGAAAGAAGTGGTTAAGCTATGAATCTGAGCATAGGGACTACTAGACAAAATATGGAAGGTGTAACAAAGAGGTAATTTGACTCATAATCATGATGCATGTCTGTAGAAAAATTGTTTTTTCTCTTTTAATGCACTATCTGCTCCATGCACATTAAATGTTGTACAATGCTCCTAGAATTCTTCCACAATGCACTCCATTAATGTGACTTAAACTTCAGCCCTTGTTTCCAAAATCTGAAGATCTGTTTAGGATTAAAAAATTAAATTCACACAAAGGTTTGAAAAAACTAGGAAAAGGAAAGAAATTAATTAGTTTAAAAGTAATAATTTTTTGTTCCTAACACCATTGTTTGTTGTGCAATTAGAGTTTATGAAATAATAAAAATGTGATATTTTAGTTTTTGATGTGTATGGAATACTTTGAATATTAAGGTATTTTCGCATTGTGAATTAATTGAGCAATTAATTCCTTCAAAACTGATTGAGCTGGAACTTTTTGTGCAGGTTTATAACATAAACATCCTTAAGTGTGCAAAGTATTGATTTAAATATGTAAAATTAAAATTTCAGTCCTAGGGTCCCTTACCTTCCTGAATTTCTTACGCATCTACAACGAAATGCATACTGAAACTACCTTTAACGAGTAGTTATGCGTTAATTATAATACGCAGGTATAGCTTATCTCATTTTTGTTCCTTTGAAAGGGATACACACAACTCATGCAGGCATTTATTACAGAAGCCACCTATAATCCTCAATCAAAATAACATCTAAAAAGCTGATGTATTGTACTCACATGACTTTCTCTAAACTTGTACATAACTCTTACAATCTTTGTTCCTTCATGTTAATCTAAACAAACACTTCCAGAAATTATCTTATTCATAGTTTATTTGTAGGTGTAAGGGGAATATGGGAATAAAGTAAGAGCATTACTATGATTTAAAGCCTACTTCTGAAGTGGTCCACTCCATAACAAAACGTATTTAACATAAATTGTATGTTTTAAAGAGATCAACACTTCTTATTATGTAAAATTTTGACCATCTGTTACGGTTTACAGTTATGCAAATATAATCCACTTCTTAGGATATTCCCAGAAAATTCAAGATGTGTGTTTAATTTGTCAGGAAAATATCTTAAATAAATGATATTTTAATCAACTTGTTAGACATTTTTTATGCAATCAAAATTTTCGAAAATTGTTCCACTTAAAGGGTACTCTGTAGTGGAGGTATTTTGTTGAAAATCTTTGTTGAACTTAAATATCAAGTTCGGCATTTAGCTGACTTTTGTTTTTAGTTATGCTCTTTACAGAGGAGCACACAGACGCACACATACATACACACGCGCACGCGCATACACACCTATATGGACCTTTATTTTAAATGCTTTGATGCATTTTTAGATTCATAAATTCAGGTAATCCCAAAACATGTATTTCCGTCGAACCTCGATACGGATTTTTTTATATGGAATGCACTATTTCCCCTATTTAGATATACGCAGTAGAGAAAGTAAAAATATGAAATATCAAAACGAAAACAATCGCTTCCTTAGGATTATTTCATCTGAGAACCAAGAGAGGAGTAAACAATAACTTTCAGAACTGAAATCAATATTACCTACCCTATAGGATTTGCATGTGAAAGATCGAGATCTATAAATATGCTGAGCTCACTAGATTTAAATAGAGGTGTGAAAACATACGACGCGCTCTAAAAATAAAGCACAGTGAAGAAGAAAATTAAAAATCTATTTAACAAATTGAATGATTAGACTTGGAATCCAGCCACGAAATGGGAGATTGGTACAAGGGAATGATGATTTTCAGGAGTATTTGGGCTACTAGACCATCAATAAACTTGAGATTTCGACAAGAATTAGATATTTTCCTGTTCCAAATAGAATTAATTTTTTTTTCTTTACTTGATTATCCTCCCCTTATGTAGGATTTGCACCCCCTAGTACTTAAAAGCCAGTTCCTGGGGTCAGGCGTCGGGGAGCACATGGACCTATGGAGTGAAGACCTGGAAGTGGGTGGTCAGCCAAGCACCAGGTATGATAGTGAGGAAGAGGTTTATGTGAAATGCAGGCGAAATCGATTATTGGAAAAGGGAAAATGAAGTAATTAGTGGAATGAGTGGTGGAGGAAGCCGCAGAACCCGTAGAAAACCCGCCCTGACGCCGCTTCGTCCACCACGAATACCCCATGCGGGTCCCTGGGAACGAACCCGGGCCCCCCAGGTGGTAGGCGAACGCTCTAACCGCTCGGCCACGGTGTCGCCTATAGAATTAACTAACAAATAAAACTGGTACAAACATAATAAGCATGGAAGACAATAGATTGCCAAAAACCTTACAGGTAGATATAATCAACAAAAATAAGATTGGTTCTCCATAACTGTATATGGGCAATAGGTGCCATCCGGTCTATTCTGTTTTCATTATCTGAGGATAGATGGAACAGCATTCAGTGTTACCATCTATTTTTCATATTTACCATTGTTTTACACTTAATTTTGGGTTGTGGTATTAAATATTAAATCTGGTATGTAGCTCGGTGACTGAGGGAAACCACGAAAGAAAACCGTAGTCAGGTTGGTCGTCCCATGGGATTTGAACCGGGGACCTCCGATTGTGGGGCACAGACCTTACTCTCTGAACCATCCTGCTTGGTACGAATAATTTGAGTTTGTAGATGATATACAGAAATAACATAAACAACAAATAAATACAGGTAGGTATACCCATGAAAGATGAATGGAACATTTTGCTAATTGACGTTGCATATTTGCGTATGTTTTTATTACATATGGATGTCATTATACCTATGAGTTAGCCACCTCTTATGTTGCTAGAGAAGATTTATAGTTTATTGCCTCATTAAAGATGGGATGGTCAGCATTTTTCAGCTTGCCTTCTATACAAGATTGAAATGTGTTGTATAGGCTACTCAAATATAAGAACAAAACATTTTGAAGTCATATCTACTCTTAAATACAGCGAAGTCTGCTTTACTAAGTAAGATACAATTCAGAACTGTCACTCACATTTTATATAAAAAAAATTATAATTGCTTGTGAATTAAACCTAATTGCAGCTACCTAAAACACCAATCTGTAATATACAACAGGTAAGGATCTTATATACACACGAAAAATAAGAATCTTACATTCAATTGCTTCAGAAATAACTTTGTTGCTGTTGTTACATATGGCTTTATTTGACCATTAGCTAACTGACATCTCATTTTAAATGAATTGAAATGTACAAAAATAATACAAATATAGTAACCAATTAGACAGTCCTATAATAATTTCAGAAATGAGTCAGTAGTTAAAACGACTAGCTTTTATTGTCTTCTTTCTGTTTAATCCGTTTTGTTCCTGGCGGCCCAATATAATGCGGGTAGCTCTGTTTCTGTAAATTGAGATCAAGTCCCAAGAGTTTATTCTTATTACAGGCTCCTTGCAGATGACGTGACCCACTCTTCTTTCTGGTATAGTATTATTTCATATAGACCTGCTACTAAGCAATCATGTCCATTTTCCAGTCGAACAATTTCCTTCTTTGGTTTGTTCTTACGTTTTACCCACAAGTCATTAATTTTTCCCAATTTTTTACTTTCTCTACTACGTATAGTATTGTATTCCACCCAAAAATCCGATGTCCAGATTTTACCGGAAATATAAGTTTTGAGGCCCACTGAATACAAAAACGCATTTTTAGAAAAAGGTCAGTGTGTGTGTGTGTGTGTGTGTGTGTGTGTGTGTGTGTGTGTGTGTGTGTGTGTGTGTTTCAGTCTGGACAGCATAACTCAAAAACGAAAATTCAGCTAGAAATCAAAGTTGATCTTTAAGTTTAATGTCATTCAAGGATGTGACACGAAGATTTTGAAGAACTGTAACTACCCTTTACATGGAAAATTTTTTGAAAATGTTGATTGTCTTGAAAATGGCTTTAACGATTTTGATTAAAATGCCATATGGTTGAGATATTTTTATGACAATGAAATATATACCCTGAATTCTCTGACTATAGTTCATATAGTCCTATTTACTCTGGGTGACTTTTACATTAAGTACTGTAAACAGTAAGAGATAGACCAAATCTTACTATACAAACATATAGATCTTGATAAAATACACAATTTATATCCAAATATTTTTTTTTTTATTTTTATTTTTTATTTTTTTTATTTTTTTTTTATTTTTTTTTTTTTTTGTAGAGTGAGATATTCCTTGTTATTTGTGTAAGTTTTGGAGAACTTATACTTCTGTCAAATGGAACATCGCTATCGGTTTTTTTTATATGTTATCCGCTTTTATATGTTAACCGTGCAAAGAGATAAGTGTGCTTAAAAACGACAGCTCCATGTCAGTAGATTTACTGGCATGTAAAAGAACTCCTGCGGGACGAAATTCCGGCACACCGGCGACGCTGATGTGATCCTGGTAATTAACAGCGTCGTTAAACAACAATTTTTTTTTTTTTTTTTTTTTTTTTTTTTTTTTTTTTTTTTTTTTCGTGCAAAGAGAACGGAGTTTGAAAAGCTTTATCGCCCAAGGCATACTGTATTCCCATATTCCCGTTGCACGTACAAGAAAACGACCAATAAGATAATTTGTGCAAATGTTTATCTCAACTAACACAAAGAAAATAGAAGCATAAGAGTTTGTAAGAATGGTTAGTACATGAGTAGCGAAAGTCATGTGAGTGCAACACAGATTTTTCCCTAGTAACAAGCTTCCTCTTTCCTTTCCATGACTGGCATGTTCCATTTATGACGAGTTTCTTGCCTGAGAAGATTTGTGTTTATATCCTTTTAACACGATTTAACTTTAAAACTTGGTTACTCAAAATTGGACAAACGCGTTAAGTTGATATTAAAAGCACATTGCAGTTAAAATGTCTTCTTGTTCTTCTACAGTTCAAAGATTAGGCATTTCCACTTGGTCCGTCTTCGCATTATTTTTCTATTTTTATAGTAAATACATGGTCAACAATCCAACTCTATCCCGTAGCATATAGTACGAAACCGAAATGATAATCTGAATGTAGGGAAGTTTAACGAAAAATCGACACGGCTACAACTTTAGTATTCGAAAATATATTAAGTTTAAATGTAAAGCATCCATTAAAGTGATTGAAGACAGTGAAATATCAACATAACCAAAACCATATGACCACGTCAAGAACAACGAAGCCCGTATCAGCAGACAGCGCATCAGCAACGGTAGGCGTTGAGAGACCCAGGAAATGGGTACAAAGAATGACGTAATGATGTTAAACTAATTCGAAAAACCTGTTCATTGTGCTCAGTCAGCAGCCGGTAGCTCAGCTAAAGTCTCAAGTCTTCTAAAATGGGAAGAGGAAGTATGCATTATTAATTCCTACTAGACTGAGCCTATTTACATTTTGAAAGCCGACTTAGGTTGTTTACGTTCGAAAAAAGGGACCGACTTAGGATTTGAAAGTAGAAAATGGGACTGAGATGGCTTAACCGACTACAATACGATGTAAATAAAAACCCTATAATGATTCACGAAAGTAATATATCGGAAAAATAATGGAAATAAATCTCCAAATATTTGCCTCAAGTTAGTTGGAGCCTCAGTGCAACACAGTGGGGAAGATTGTCGTTTAGCAGCATTGTTGATCATTTAATTGTGATTCTTTTCACAAATCTTGTATCCAAAACTTCGTTTGTTAATTAAAATAAATTTTGGAGGATTAAGGTTTTCAAAGAGGCAACATCTGCAACATTAAAAAACTAATGAATTTGACAAGCAATGTTAGCTGATTAAGTAACAGCTGTTTTGCTAACACCTATATGTGAATAAAGTGCACCGAGAAAGCGAGCCTAGTAAGTTGCCTTTTTTCATTCTTTTTTCGTCGCATTTATCAAATTGAAAAACCAAGATAAAGTTTTAATTATAATCCTTACTTTTTTGGCTCAAATATAAGTTTGTATGGATACAAATTCTTGCAATACAAGGAGACCATTATCTAATACAATGTATAAAAACTATTCTTTTATACACTACCTACATATTAATTGAGATAAACGTTTTGGAGAAATAGTTTTATTACAAATTTCCAAGTAGCCACACAGGATGGCTTTGAAATTCTGTTGTTTTTGCATGGCTGGGACATAAAAGGAATTAATAACGACTTCATGTTAATAAATGAGATTACATTTTTGTATAGTAAGATTTGTTTATCTATTACGAGTTATGGAAAATTCATTCAGAAAAAAGAGAACTTCTGATGACATTCCCAGAAAATTCAAGACATAGATTTCATTTTTCATGAAAATGTTCTAAATATATGGTATTTTAATCAAAATCCATAGTCTTTTGAAAGAATAACCATTTTCGAAAAAACAAACTATATGAAAAGAGTAGTTTGGAATGGAGCACTTTCTTAAACGATTCTAACATGACATCAAACTTACCCCAGCTAGTCCTCCAGTGCAGACGTGATAGCTCCCAGGAAGGGGCCTCAAAGCGCATATTGCACATCCTGCCGCAACACACCAACCACCGTCGCCTGGTGCTATAATTCTGAAACAAATGAGTTGAGTCAAATGAAAGGAAAATATAGGGATAGAAGAGCAACCACTTCAACATTCGCCTACCGAACTCGGAGAGCTACGAGCGTGGTGAAGTTGCTACTTGCAGAACTGGGTGTTCTGTTTCTTTATAAAATTCTTCATATACAAGAATTTCTTAAGGAGGGACCCTACTGAGTTTTTAACAAAAAATTGTGAACTATGTGAAATTTGGACTGTGTCATAAGATCATGCCCCGATCCTTCCCCCACGCGGCCATTTTTAAACATTGCACGAAGGTGCTGTATTACAGATAGATTACGTCCACCCACTATATAAGCGGCCCGGGTTTGATCCCAGGCAACCGCATGTGAGATCTGTGGTGGACGAAGCGGCGCTGGGGCGGGTTTCCTCCGGGTTCTCCGGTTTCCCCCGCCATCTCATTCAACCGGTGCTCCGTCTTCATTCTATGTATCATCAGTGTCATCGCCTGTGTTGCTGTATGTAGTAAAAGCGGGCGTTAAACACTGCAAAAACACCCACTGTAGCTAAAGAAGCAATACAACTAATTTTTCACATGTTTACGTTTGAATTTCAGTCCTAAAAGATTGACGTTTAGTAGGTACATATTGACATCTATTATGGATGGTGCTGGCAAATTCTAAGTAAATCTTTGCTTTTATAAAAAAAAAATGTTTTCTCAAAACATTTTTTACTATTCAAAATGCTCCATGTGTCGCAATTTAATTCAAATCTCCTTGGTGTGTGTGTGTGTGTGTGTGTGTGTGTGTGTGTGTGTGTGTGTGTGTGTGTGTGTGTGTGTATCTTTGTTTCGCATAGAATTTACTATAGGAATTAAAATCTGTGCATTATTTTAAAAATGTGTCAAAATCCAAAACACCGAAAAATATTGAATTTCTTAAAATGGTATTTGCTTTCCTTAAAACTACGACAGAATGTTGTCCATAGCAATATGGTTTTATACATCCATAATGCGTGCATTAAAAGTTTCAGAGAAATTGTTTAAATATTTTAATGTGAAGGACTTTTAAATGTAACTGAATTTATTTTACTAAGTTAGTAAGATTGTGCATCAAAAGGACTTAACATTCGCTACACACCTTAATTTTCACCAATCTAATAAAGTCTTAAAATAGATACAAATTGCATAAAAAATAAAGAATTTTTAAATCCCAGCAACACTTGAAAGTGTTGTGAAAGTGAGGAAATTGCTCATACCCTATAGGTTATGCACTTGTTACTTTTGGCCAATCATTGTGAAGCTTTCTGGCTGATTGTGAAGGAAAAAGTTTGAGATAGTATCATCTTTTTTAACTGTTGCTTCTTTCTTTCGATGAGATGGGAAAACAGTTTCTTCGAAGTCCTCCTGGTGATGAAACCAGTAACACACACTTTGATATGCCTTGTTGCCTCCTAAGTTTTTGCTGACCTTTGAGATTCCCGCTTCCTGTGCACCTAGTTGTGCGTATTTTTATACTACCATATTTTGAAATTTCAAGCAACTCAACCCAAAATGTTCAATGTTAATGATATTTTACTATGTGCTCAGAAATACATGAAAAGCAATTCAGAAACACATCTCGGAAAAGAAATGTTATTAATCTCGTTTAAGAATATACTTATATGACTATTACTATATCATAGGAACCAACTAAATAAAAATGTCAACCATAAGTCTTTACGGAAATTTGTACGTAAGAAAAATGCCAGAAACAGAAAGAATTTGATCCTTCAGAGAGTAAAAAATACTACGTAAAAATAAAAGAACCACAATTAAGAGAGATAATGTGGCACAACCCCCCGCCCCCTATAAAAAATAATCTCAAGAATATTCCCTGTTATTAGCAGTAAGTCTTCTTCATCGTGCGCAAATGTGAAGATAATAATTTTCCTCCTATCTATTGAAATTTATTAGTTAAACACCATTTGCTATTGCTATTGCAGTAAGTCTTCTTCATCGTGCGCAAATGTGAAGATAATAATTTTCCTACTATCTATTGAAATTTATTAGTTAAACACCATTTGCTATTGCTATTTTTTCTTAAACCTCCAGACTCTGTGAATGAATAATCCATTGTTAACAATTTAAACTGAGTTTAGATAGATGTCATCTAAATGTTATGGATAAATCACAATCGCAATGCTTAAAATACCATCTAGCCTGAAAGAGGAAGAGGTAGCATCGCATTTTGCGTCGCATTTGTTTCCGAAGGCGAAGACCATTGAAAACACGGCAAAGGGAGTACCTTGTGTTAATGGTCACTGCTATTTCAGGAGTTTAATAATGAGTTGCCAGTGGATGAATCATTCCATTTCGATGCACAAGATAACAAGATAACAAAAGTAAATATCACCAGAACAGTTCTAACACAAAGGGGATATTAGAAACAAATATCAGCGCCATAAAGCAGGTTTTCAAGGTTTTGTTGAACTTTACAAGACATTACAGTGATCTGGTTTCATTTTGCAGGGTTTGTATATATATTTTATAATTGTATTGCCTGTATTGCCTGAAAATTTCTTATATATCCGTCAGTTCAGCATGATATTGTACTACTCTATGGGAATTATTACACTTTTCTTTTACGTTTTACAGTTCCTGGGTGTAAAACTAGGATTTGAATTCACTATCTCCTCCATCTAAAGAGCAGTGCCTTAAGATAATCATTGATTACACAAAATTCGCCTCTAAACGTTGATTCTACATAATTATTGGTAAATGTAGCCAATATCTAAGCAATAGCGGGCAGGTCACATCTCTTAAATAATATCCAGAAATCTTGCTTTTACGTCATAAATAGGTGAATGAAATATATCCCCAGTTCTTTATATCAGTATTTTAATTTAAAATAAGAAATGTATTAGATCATAAGTAAATTATATTTCCTAAAACTTGCAGATTTTTAAGAGGTTGAATCAGAAACTGAAAAATTCAATGCCATAGCCGGGATTTGAACCACGGATCTTCCGCTTATCGAGCGGCTGCTTTAGCCACTAAGCTACCATGGCCAACTTGCCAGTACGACATTAAAAAGTTCTTGCGAATTTAATATGTTTTTGTACCCTCTAAAACTTATAAAAATAAATAAATAAATTTTCGAAAAAGATTCCTATGTGTATGTGTCCGTCTATGAGTCAAAAACGAAATCAGTAAAATAGCAAACTTGGTATTCTTTCTGAGATGTTATTTCAGAAATACGCACAATATTTTAAAGAAAATAATGATTTTTATTAAAATACCGTATGTTTAGGATATTTTATGACGAATGAAATGTATATTTTTAAATGTTTGGGTATTCCTCAAAAGTCCTATTCATGGGTGACTTTTACATAACTGGTAAATCATTGAAATTGTTTATTACACATTTCCTTGAAGGTACAGTGGAAATACAGTACATTTAGGTAATAGTCAAATGCTTAAACAGCTGGTTGCTATGTAATGACTTTGAAATTCCATTAGGAAATGTCCAGGACATAAAAAATGAGTGACTTCTCATTTGAGAAAATGTAAATACTGTAAAATTCAAACAAATAAGGAATAGGTATCTCACAAATGGTTCACTCCACACAAAAATATGTTTTAACGAGATCTAAACTTTTTGTGCAGCAAGATTTACGGTTTGCCAGCTATACAAAAGTCATCCACATCCTTATAGATTGCCCACAATACAGCAGATATAGACAGCAAGCCGGCATTTCCAGTCTTCATCATGCAGCCAATACACCGAATATGATCAGCAAGACTCTACAGTTTATGAAGAACATAAAACTTTCAAATTTACTGTAAATGTCAACATAATATAATATATGTACATATAATTGTAAATTAATATCCACAATGTATTACTTTGTATGGTCGTGATAAGACCGTGCTGTCAAAACGACCTTAAATAAATATTTACAAAAAAAAAAAAAAAAAAGTCATCCAATGAAGAGCACATTTCATTTGTCATGAACATATCTTAAACATGGAGTTTTGATCAAAACCGTTAGAGCTACTTTTGATAAAATCAGCATATTTGAAAAATGCTCCACGTAAATGCTTATTTCGACTAACATAAAGAAGATGAAGGAATAAGAGTTTGTGAGAATAGTTTGTACAAGAGTAGAGAAAGTCATGTTAGTGCAACACATCAAATTTTTTTAGGATTTGTTCAAATGGCAATTTGAAAATGTTTGGTTTTTCAGAATTTGAGCGAAGCAAGCAACTGATTGTCATACTGACAGGGCGACGTGAAGCTGATGAGGGAAACATGCCTGCCATATCTATCACTCAAGTCACGTCTCTGGAAGACGAGCAATAACATGCCCATCAGTAGAGTGCGTGCTGGAGTTAACGAGGCCCCTACCGACACAAGCAACTTCTTCTGATACTATCGTGTTATTATTAAAGTTATTATGTCTCCCTTCATGTTGCCCGCAGCCCACAAATATTGAGGGGTTCCTTCCATCGATAGGTACCTACAAGCTAAGGTATCGCCACTTCTGTGATCTATGGCACAACAAGTCTGGACCTATGCCAACAATTAAAGGAACACTCCACGTTAAAATTGAGTTGTCTTGAATTTAGTTATCAGCAGAGCTTGACTTGTGATGAGGTAACTTTTAACTAATGCATCATAGGCATTGCCAACATTTACATAAATTCTTATCGTGGTTCTAGGTTATGAAAATGCATATTTATGACGTCATTTCGAACATTTTATGCCATTTGGTGTTTCGACTGTGTCATCATTTTGACATTTTCATGCCATTTGCGTCATTATTTAGACATGTATTTGCATTTGCGTTGAGTGTACAAAGTATTTTATATTGTGACGCCGGGCGCGGAGTAAAACAACGACCGTTGGAGCCAAGCTACCTCACATCACATGCCGAGCCGGCGGGCGGCCAAAGACGTTCAGGACAGGGCTGCCTTTCGCGACTACTGTGTGTACGTGACTCAACAATCGAGGTGGCAGAAACACGGGACAGCAGACTTCCGGTTGCGTCATTTCTGGTGCGTGTGTGTGCGTGTGTGTGTGCGTGCGTGCGGCGTGCGTGTGTGTTTGGAACTCGAGAAAGGTCCGAGTGATGTCATCCCCAGTATAAAGGAGGACAGAGAAGATCAGAGCAGCGAGTTTTAGAGTTGAGTTACGGGCATGAGTCGATCAGTGTGCAGTGAGTGTGAGACAGCTGTGCGTGTGTGTCATGTATTGATACATGATTCAGTTAGTGCTTTTAACGTCGTAATTAGTGCATGAGAGACAGAGCAAGTGAAGAAAGACTCTAAATGGACTGAATAAGGTTATGAGAAGAACAATTCTAAGTTGTGATAGCACGAAAGACTGCAGACTGTGTAAACAATGAAAAGAAAATTATGTATTTGTGGTAATCGTTTAGAAGACAATGAAGTGATAGAAAAATAATCGGACTGAATTTTGCCATTTTGTTACAATATTATTGAAATTCTATATAAGAATAACTGCAAACTTCAGAAATTTCACTATTCAGCAGATAAATAAGTGTATCTTTGTACCTCCCTTACCGAATTCGTGAAGAAGTGTTCCTTATTAATGATTAGTTTGGAAAGGTTTGCCTGTAGATGGAGGGGTGACAATTGGCAGGGGAGTAGGTATCATTAAAGTTATCAATTCATGTCTCCAACTTCCCAGCCAAATGCCTTCGCAGTAAAGTGTAAGGTTTGCATTCGGGTTCAATTCCAGCTACGACCGCCTTTTAACTGAATTTTTTGCCATATTTCCTCAGTTCACTGCAAAGTAACACGAGGTATCCTAAACTTAGCTTAGAACATTTCCTTCCCAAAACCTTTCTCCCGAATCTTCTCTCACTAAGTGAAACAAACTTATTTCCTTGTATACAACACCATTTTCCATCGTCTGTTATCGCGTATTCAGCATTAAAATCTATGTATTACAATGCCTTAAACTAGGGATGAGACAGGTCAGTTTTCCCTTTTCAAGTTTGATTTGGATACAGTCAGGTAGTTATTACAACGCTCTGCATCAAAAATGATGTTTTCGAATGAATCCATGTTCCCAAACAGATGTTGGACGGTGTAATACGCTTTTTCTTCCAGCACGTCAGGCTTTCGACAACGTGAAAGATTTGTTTCATAAAATTGGATAGGTATCATGAATCAGTTTGTATGTGTTCTTGACAATAGATGTTTTAAGTACATATATAGTGTTTATCACAGAATGACCCTATATAAGCTGAAAGCAGGTGTTTTACTGGAGCTGAGATCAGTGTGACACTAATGTTGGGGATACAATGAGCCAAATGCAAAACAAGCCTGGCATAGCTGTAAAGATTTTAAAATTTCCCAGGAAATAGAAGTCCAGATTACAAAATCATTGTGAACACCATGTTGGAAAATTTGAAAAAACTAGATTGTAACATGAGTCTTACATGCTCACATCAACTATTTTGCAATTTCTTTTGTCTGGAAATTTATACTTAGAGCCAAGGTGAAAATGTTTACTAAGATTTGGAAGACAATAAATGAAGACACCATGGTGGTTAGGCAGTTAATATGAATGCAGACTACTGCTGGTATCTGAAAAGGGAAGTGCGAAAACTTATATTTGAAATCAGCACCCCAAGATTAGGAGGAATCGACATTCAAATCTAAAATACCATTCACTATGAAGTCCTCTTCATTCACTGTGAATTTTACATGATCCGACAACTCAATAGAGTTAATGCTACAATTTTGTAAGCTTCAAAAACAATTTTCTTAGCTTTCTTTTCAGATTCTTCAAACTAGAACAAATATATTTTATTTAATTAATGTTCTGAATAATCTCTTATTTTTCTTATACCATTAATCTTAATGATTTTAATTAATTCACATTTTAATGTTTTATTTTAAACTATATAAATTCAAAATAACATGTATATGGATTTAAACAGTTATTTTTTAAATTGATCAAAGCTGGGCACTGTTTATTAGCATGGTAATTCCACATGGATACCTATTTATAATGACAGACTTAACTTTCGTTGGATATACACACACTTTTCTTTTAAACAAAGCGTGTTCTCCCTCTTTGAAGCCTATCTGTTCCTCTATTTGCCTTCTAATTCAAAATGTGAATGTCCATGCCCTTGAAGACACTGCCTTGCTCGAAAGTGGATTTTCTTCAAGTTTTGCTAAAAATGATGTACTGATCAGAAATTGAAATAATTTTGCCTAGAAATGAACCTTATATGGAACCGGAAATTTGAACCAAAGATTTTTATTCATATCTGATACCACTTTTCTTAGAACAATAAGAAAGCCGTAGGGCCGTGTAACAAACTATTTGGTGAGTATGGGCCGTTGGTTACCTTAAAATTAATGTAGATGGGTCTACCAGAAAGTTGTTAAAACAGAAGGACTATCTTTAAAAGAGCATTGCCAAGAAGCAGTTCCTTAGACGATGTTCAAACACACATTAAAATATTTTCACATGTAATTTACATTGAAATACAAAGATGAAAACTTCTTAAGCTAAACATACAATTCGATTATTATTTATTTTCTTATTATATCTTAATGACATCAATGCTTTCATTCCCAGATAATTTCATTTTTATACTTCGTGGAAAAAGCGCTCCCTTCTTAGCACAAGAAAATGATGCTGTAGAATTTGAGGAAGGCATTGTTCATGCATCGATGAGTAATAATGTAAATTGCTAAGAGCATTTCCTGACCTATCCCGATTTGCCCTTGAATACCTGGAGGGGCCAGATCACCCCTTCCGTAGGGAGAAGTTGTTACTCTTTAAATGCTTACTTCCGCCAAGTTACTGTATTCCTTGGGAGCCACCTGTTCCTTCTCTCCCTTCCTTCCTCATACTTCATCATTCTCCTCCTCCTCCTCCTTCTCGCTGCACGACCCCAGTTCATCCTTGAGGCAGGCCATGCTTGGCACAAGAAAAGTTTCAATTTCCGCTCCAGAATAGATGCGTGTAGCTTCCCAGCTGTGAGTCACATTGTAATGCATCATCATCATCATCATCGTTATTATCATTCATTATTACTATTACTATTACTATTATTATTATTATTATTATTATTATTATTATTATTATTATTATTATTATTATTATTATTATTATTATTATTATTATATTGCTCTGCATCAAAAATGTTTTCGAATTAATGCATGTTCGGTATGTAATAAATATATTATATTTATTACACACCGATGCAATTACAATATACCTATATTGTAATGAATTAATATAAAAATTCTGTTTTCATTTTCATAAAACATCTGGACGTGATGGAAGAAAACTGATAAGATATTTGGAATCAGCATCCCAATAGTAGAGGGAATCCGCATTCAGAACTAAAATATTTTTGAAAAACTAGCTGAAATACCCGGTGTTTCCCGTGGTTGGACAAGTTTATCCCTACAGCTTTTAGACATCGGTTGGGGACTGTAATGAACACAAAATAAACAAATTAAATCAACAAAAACTTTAGGAAAATACAATGCAAGACACTGCTGAACAATCTCAAATACCACAGCAAGTAAATCAGGTAGAGAAGGCCGTGTAAATGTAAGACGTTGCATTTCAGTTTCAAACATATAGAAAATTGTATAAATTATTTGCACAAGAGGAAGTAGAGTAAGAGATGTGAGTGAGTCTCATAAAAGAAAAGCATGTAGACAAAACTGTGTGAATGTAATGCATTGCATTTCTATTTCAGTCATAGAAAATTCTATGAATTCTATGTTAAAGGGCAAGTAGAGATAGAAATGTGATTGTATTTGGTAAAACAAAACGCATATGCGTGCCGAATATAACAATGGTCGGGCGAGTGGTTTAGGACAGGCATCGGCAAACCTGTACTCAATGAGGCCTCGCAACTATGACGTGTCAGGGGTAGCGCTTACTCTGTCTTCCCCTCCCTCGTAGCCTTAACTAGCACTGCAAACACACCGATCACGGGCAAACTGTCCTGTCGTATTTACCTGCACTTCTAAACATGTCTGTCAAAGTGTAATTTAATACTAACACTTAAAGATAAATTTCTTTATTTATAACTTTGAAGGATATTAGTTTATTTAACTTAAAGTCGTAGTATATCCATAGAATTAGAGTGCATCTAATTATTCCTGGTGTATTAAATTTGATATCTAGAATAGCACTTTGATTATTTCTTCTCTCATCATGTAAGGAACGTAAGGTGTTTGTTGTGCTCTGAAGTTCAAAAAGGCACTCATCAATGGAACATCAGGCGGCATTATGATACATGTCATAAAGACCACCATACAATTATAGACAAGCATGTATTCATACATTTACACCACGATTTAAAGTAGCATAACACTGACGTAGTGTCCTTTATTCATTTTTTTTCAGGTCTAAATTGGACTAACCGACTGCAACAGCTCAAAGAGCAATATTCAGATAATACGCCTAATATTAATTCAGATATTACAATTGATAGACAACTTCACACCAGCTATGTTGCTTTGGAAATTGCTCAGTCACTGAGGTGTTTTAGTGATGGAGATTTCATAAAAAATGTGAGAGTAAAGTTGCCAACATAATTTGCCCTGAACAATAAGATATTTTTAGTAATATTCCATTATCAACACGAACCATACAGAGAAGGATACATAAAATAGCAGAAATAACCGAAAAAGGCTACAAACCGCGGTCAACGTTGACACAGCACAATTGGTAATTTTCACTCGTGGAGTTACTAACAACCTCTCGATACAAGAATATATGCTTGAAGTCATTCCACTTAGGGAACACACAACAGGGACAAAATTATTTCAAGCATTTAAGAAATGTGTAGAGGAAAAGAAACTGAATCTTAAAAAATCTTGTATCGCGATTAACAGATGTTAATTTGCGTGCTATTCTGAGAGTGGCTATTTGTGATATATCACTAGATTTCCATGGTACATAGCAAATAGAAGTGAATTGAAATATATTGCTCAAATATCTAGGCCTACCTAAAGTATCGTAGACCACTCGTAGCTGGATTCAAGTATGTGTACTATTTCTCATTGTACTCTGTAGCGAGCGAGTCCAGCACTGACACTGAACGAAGGTCAATGCCATCCCCTGTTCTACATTACGTCATGTGTATTGCGGGTTGCATGTTGAGACGTCATACTCACCCCTCATTGAGTACATGTTTGCCGATGCCTGGTTTAGGAGATTAGCGGTTATATACATACACACAACCATTTTTCTCAGTTTGAATGCGAAAAAGAGAAATATGGTTTTTGCATCTTTCCGTGCAATTTTCCAATATTTTTCTTCATAAGAACTTTCCTCGGACTTCAACGAATATTTGAAAAAAAAATTACTACAGCCGTACTCCAGTTTTGCTCTTAGCAATACATTTAGCCATTCATTTTTACTTTCTCTACTGTAAGTGGAAGTATTGTATTCCACCCAAAAATTCGATGTCGAGATTTCACCGGAAATATGGTGTTTTAAGACCCCCTGAATCCAAAAAATAGCATTTTTAGAAAAAGGTCTGTGTATGTATGTGTGTGCGTGTGTGTGTGCGTGTGTGTGCGTGTCAGTCTGTGTGTCTGTCAGTCTGTGGACAGCATAAATCAAAAACGAAAAGTCGGTTAAAAACCAAAGTTGGTATTTAAGTTTAATGTCTTTCAAGAAAGGGGCACGAAGATTTTGAAGAAAATTGGCCCCACACTACCCTTTACATGGGAAAATTTTCCAAAATGATTATTTTCTTGAAAATGGCTCTAACGATTTTGATTAAAATGGCATATGTTTAAGATATTTGTATGACACATGAAATGTATATTTTGAATGTTCTAGCTATAGCCTACGTATATATTTGTAGAATGGACCATTTCGGAGATATTCTATGTTATATGTGTGAGTTTCGGAAAACTTAAAACTTTCGTGAAATGGAACATCGTTGTTCATTTTTTTATATGAACGGTATCCCTCGGCTTTAAAACATTTGACTACTAGTAGCGCTCAAAGCCTACTGTATTCTAATATTCCCGTTGCATCTACAAGGAAATATGCAATAATTTGTACAAAGCTTTACCTCAACTAACATGAAGAACATATAGGAATAAAAGTTTGTAAGAATGGTTAGTGCAAGAGTAGAGAAAGTCATGTGAGTGCAACACATCAGATTTTTATTATATAGATAAAAATGCAGAGGAATGTTTATTATTATTATTATTATTATTATTATTATTATTATTATTATTATTATTATTATTATTATTATTATTATTATTATTATTATTATTATTATTATTATTATTATTATTATTATTATTATTATTATTATTATTATTATTATTATTATTATTATTATTATTATTAAACCAGTTAAGTATAAAAGGGTTACGATGCATAGTAAACAATACTTATACATCATTTGTAAACAACCTAAAGCTAATGTGTTTGTTGCTTTCACATGGCTTTCTCTACACGTTCTACAAACTGTTCTTAGTAAAAGCTCATAATTTTGTACATTTCTTGTTAATAGAGATATACTTTCATTAGTTACTTACAAAAGTCGTGTAAAGGTGTAAAGAAAATACACCATGCCACGGGTCGCTTTCTGATGGTTTTCAAATTTGTTCTCGTTGCATGGAGACGAACATCAGCGAACAAGAAGAGAGTAGCAATTTGCGGTTGAGAATAATATGAAGCACCTCAAAATTCAAATCAATAATAAAGAATACATTGGAAATTATAACGTTTCAGAAAATGTTATTTGTAAAAAATTTGGATTGTTCAAGGACACCTACATTTTCTGTCTAGTAAAAGTTTACCCATCTCTTATGGTTCACCAATTAGGTATGCAGAAGTGATTCAGAATGAAGAGAACTTCACCGGCTGTTTAGAGAAAATTCAAGATATATATTTTCGTTTTCATGAAATTATCTTACATGCATGGAGCTTAATTAAACTCGTTAGAACCATTTTTAAGAAAATAAGTTTTCTTAACATTTTCCGTGAAATGAATATTTTTGTGGTGGGTATTTTTGTTGTTTAAATCCTTCATGTTTCATTCTTAGGAGATTGCTACAGTACCTAAAATGTGGATTTTAGTGTTATTAAACACTATTTTAGTTGATGTAGCTTTTATAGCTCTACTATCTTTCAAAGCATGACATATAGTGATTTAAATCAACTGGGAATAACACAAATGAAAAAGAAGAAAAAGGTCATATTTTAGTTTTTGCTGATTTATTTTTATTTGATTTTTAGCTGTAAAATAATATTTTGTACCTACGGTAAACAGTAGTACAATTTAGTTTAACATGAAAAAAGTGCTTATGTAAAATTTTGTATAGATTTTTTGCTAAAAAAATGTACAACATACGAACTTTTTGTGTTATGAAATATTTTTCCTCTTTCTATGTTGGTATTTGAACCCGCTGCAAAATTTTGCTTACAGGCAGTTAACAAAAGGTGTATTTGGCGAACTATACATTATGTGCTGTATATTTTATATCTGCCTGCGTAGCGCAGAGGACCCGGGATCGATCCCCGGTACCAGCATGGGGATTTTATCCCCTCTGGGAGGTCTGGCACGGAGTGCACTCAGCCTCGTTAGGTCCTGAGTGGACCAATTGAGGAGCTCTTGATGGAGAAGTAGCGAACCCAGGTCGAGAAGGCCGTATAGCTGGCCGGGAGAGCTCTGGACCACGACCCACCTTCCAGTACTGCACCCCTCTAATGACGCCTGTAGTGGGCAGAGGTGGGGGAGGCAGCGGTTGGGCGACAAGCCTTGGCTCTTCATGTGCCTTTGCCCTAGGGGTTTTATTTAGTACTTTATATCTGTTTTTCTCGAAACTGAGATTTTTCTCTAGAACTGACTGATTTGCTCAGGAAGTAGTGAATCTAGAAAAATTAAACTTGATGCATAAGTTGCTTATATAATTATGCAGCTTTTAACAGAAGACAATTTCATAAGTTAATTGGTGAAAGTTTTGTCACCGAAATTTTATATAAATTGTCCAACATTAACAAATATTTTTAAAAATTCATAGTGTGAAAGTGAATAAAGTAGGCATTATGTTTGTGCCTATTCCATTATTAGGGCTTAAAGAATATCAGATAAAAATTCAGTATGAATTGCCCCAAATATATTGAAAAAATAGGACGTTAATATTCTAATTTTAATATTGGTAAGATAGGGTACTCCCAGGCTGTCCGTAAGCCTAGATTTGTATAACATTGTCACAATAAATGATAATTTTTACCTGCATTTGATGGACAAGTCTTTCAAGAGATACTTCTGGAATTTTGAATTAGATGCAGAAGAACAGACGTAGTCAATGAACGACCCGTACAGGCTAAACAACACGTCATAAAAAGTCCTATTTTATCGTTTTTATTTTTAAAATTTCTTTTCTTGGATGTTACTTCTCGGCACATTCTCGCTTTTAAAACGTTCTACACTATGTACTTTGGATATAAATAAATAGAATTTCGTGTGCCCCTTATGAATAACAGGATAGAAAAATTGAGATGAATTTTTGTTAAAATACTTTAAAATCTGTAAATCAATTTGTTAATTTGAAGCAAAAATTGAAATACTAACTTAATATATAATTTCTCCCAAACTAGTAGGAGAGGTTGAAATTAATCTCTGTAATGTTTATTGTACGAAAAGTGCATTGTGAGGAGCTATTTTTATAAGAGTAAAATAATAAAATATTAATATTTCTGGAAGTTGTTTAAAAATATGTACAAAATTGAGTCTACATTATTACACATTTAGCGCTTATTGCTACAATAAACTTGTGATTCTGTTTTAAATTTCAGAGATGGGTATTTTTAAGTACAACGTGACTTCCGGATGATGAGAAAGCCGCAACTGTAGCTTAGTGCAAGTCATGCCCGGATGTCGCTGTTACGGTGCACTGTGCATGGAGAATTGCTTTCGGGTTGAGCCAGACACCACTCGTGCGTTACGTTGCGCCCGATCACTCGCATTCTCCAAACCTTGATATTTCCTTTCGGTTCATGTGTTTCCTACAATGTTACATCTTTGGACGTTTCTTCAAGAATGGATCTATTAAGGAGAGATTAACCGAGCGAGGTGAGCCACGGTTACGTGCGCGTATCCCACTGAGGAGGTTGTAGATTCGATTCCTGCAGCCAACCTTTCTAACCCAAAGGTTTTATTTATAGGTTTTGTCAGACAATTACATTACCTGTATTTCTCGTCCTTTCATTTTTTTTTTTCCATATCCGGGCTTTCCAGGATTGCAGTGTTGACGACGTGTGACGGTGGCACTGCCCTATGAGAACTTTGCATTCGGCGTGTGGGTGGTGTTGTGGTCGCCTATCCTGCTGGGGTGGGCCGGTTGAACGCCATGAGGCTTGGTGGCTGCATCACGATCCCTGGAGACGGTATAAGAACATCCAGCTCACGTCAGAGCCTTCACGTTGGCTCACGACCCTAACCTTATTCCGACAAATCCCGCTGAGCACTCCCATTTCATCCCTTCCTCTCTGGGGCTGACATACAATAACCTGTGTGTAAGGTTCAATGTGGAAGTCCCTTCTCTTCTAATACAATCCAAAGAGAGGTCAGAAATTCTATGCTACCTTGTTAAATTGATGAAATACCCAAAATCTCAGAAACCATCTAAGATATGAGACTGAAAATTTAAATGCGTAGATTTACCTTATTAGTTCACTGAATCCACGTTTATAAAATAAGTTTCATTACTCTGGAAGACATTGTTATTTTCTTAACTACACCATATTTTGATTAACATTTATCAACTATTATTACCTATTTCTTCACACTAAGTTCAGCTAAACTAAGATTTTAAAAGACATAACTCATCCCAAACTACCCCATGCATAAAACAATGTGAGAAAATTTCAAAATTCCATTTTTTTCATAAATAACCATTGATTTTGATTAAATCACCAGTCTTGACGTACAGCAATGAAATGTAGATATCTCGAATTTTCTGGGATTAGCCTCTGAAGAACTCTTCATTATGAATGACTTTTGCTTTTCTAGAAAATCGTAAGAGATAAACAAAATCTTGCTAACAAAAATGTAGATAAGTTAAAGTATAATATTTTAATTTTTTTTTTTTTTTTTTTTTTTTTTTTTTTTTTTTTTTTTTTTTTTTTTTTGTAATTAAACATTTTTAAGATATTCGTTTATGCTGATCTGAATTTTGAAATGCTTATGCTTTTATCAGTTTTCTCTTGGTTTTGCAAAGAGAATGGAATTTCAGAGCCACCACATGGTGACAAGCTCTTAAAAGATTTGACTTTCGGTTAAGCCTACTGTATTTCCTTATTCCCCTTGTATCTACAAGGAAAATATATGCTTAAGGCAACTTGGCAAGTTGTCTCAGTATGAAGTAGATTAAAGAATAAGCGTTTGTAAAAACAGTGCATATTAATGTTAACCCTGCCATATTCCCTTATTCCCATTGTACCTATAAGGAAATATGTAGGAATGAAACGAATTCTACAAACTCTGTCTCAGTTAATATGAAGCAGATAGCAGAACGCACACATCAGTTTTAAAAATATTTTCCATTTTCAATCCTGATTCCTGAAGTTAAAAAAGAGATATTTAAATCAGTTGCTCTCTCCAAAACATTAAGCATGGATTTAAACTGAATATAATGTATAATTAATACGTGATTCAGCTAAAAGTTCCTTAAATGTGGATTGAACATTTTTATCCCCAAAATCACCAAAGCATGGAGATAGGCATGGAAAAAAGTGCATATGTTTGAAAAAAGTAATTAAATGGATAAGTACTAGTTTGAGCTGTAGTCTGTTTTTTTTAAATTTATTTTGACCACCAGTAATTGTTATACAAGCCAGTAATAATATATCATGCATGCCTTATAATTTGCGATATTACGGAGATTGGCTCATGGCTTCCTTAACATGAATTAATTGTGAATACTAGGGCTAGGAAGTTCATGCATTTGCATGTTTTTTCTTAGGGATTAGAAATGTATGCTTTTACGTTATGTGTAGGAATTATGGAATTTTCAGTTATTTGGACATGATTTTATAGTGCATATAACTGTATATTTTCATGATTTTGATAAATGCATATTATTACAATATTATAGCCCCTATATTGCATATTTTAATGATTTTTATGGTTTTTTTATTATTTTTTCCCATCTGGATAATATTTTTCATGTTGGTAGTATTGCACATGATGATGCAACTTGCGAGGTGACGAGAACTAATGCTGAGTGATGTTGTCATGAAGTGAATTCCCTGTTTCCATCCTTTCATTATATGTATGTAGAGAATAATCAATGCGTTATCTGAGAGGTTTATAGTAACAAAGATAAAGTGCAGTCCAACGTTTTGTGCAGCACGATTATAGCAACGCTTGTCTGTCCACCAGCAGTTGAATTGTGGTCTTCAAACGTAACAGTATTGTGAACTGGTTCCTACCAAATTAAATTAGGCATATAAAATGTTAAAACGCTCTTCAAATGCCGAAAATAAAACCAACGTCGAGTGCTGGATTAATTTAGAGAAAGAGTTTTCGGGTGACTTAATATGTACAGAATACAGATAATAGGGTACTGTTTTGTGGAGCATGTGAGAAAAATGTAGGGAGTGAGAAAAGGTTTCAAATAGTTCAGCACATAAACACAGCAACACATAAGGAGAATTTAATCAGAAAACTCGCAAACATAGAGCCTATTCAAAAACAGCTAGTAGAGTGTGTAGGAAGCAGGGTTACTGAATTTTCCTATGACTTGTGCCAAGCATTTTTAGCTGCTGATATTCCCTTGTTCAAAATTAATAATCCGACATTTAAAAACTTTCTTACCAACTACAGTCGACAACATGTGCCTAATGGTCGTGATAAGACCGTGCTGTCAAAACGACCTTAAATAAATATTTACACAAAAAAAAAAAACCATGTGCCTGCAGAAAGTACACCACTGCGTAAGACTCATGTAGGACATTGTTACAATAACGTATTGTCAAATATACAAAATCAATTAACGGATCACTTTTTGTGGTTGTTGATGAACCCCCTGATTCTGACCGCCATTCTATTGCTAATATAATCGTGGGCGCTTTAAATAATGAACAAAAGACTACACCTTATCTTCTTAATTTGAGCGAATGGTCGGCCACTGGCAATGTAACTGTGACCCGGTTTGTGATGGACTCTTTGCAATTACTATGGCCATGTGGAATCAAATACCTTGTTACTGATGCAGGTCCTTATATGGTAAAATCAGGACAAACTCTGAAATGTATTTTTCCTAACTTAGTTCATATAACTTGTTTGGCACACGCTCTTCATCGTATTTCTGAGACAATACGTGATTCTTTCCCATGGATCTCCCTTGCATGAATCACTTACTGTCTTTGAAAAAACAATGTGATCTAAGTTCGGTTGCTAGTAGCATAGGACAAAAAGTGAAAGAGAAAGTGAATTATGCAATTTCAAAAATTCTGGTTATAAACAGATGTGCGATATTCGAGACATCCTCGAAAGAAAACCATGTCACACCAAGAGACTTGACTCTCTCTGTGAAGCAGTTAACATAATTTAAATATGCCCCGATAACATCTTGTGACGTGGAGAGAAGTTTTTCACGTTACAAAAGTGTTTTGCGAGACAACAGACGATGTTTTACAGTTGAAAATTTGTGCAAAGTGTTGGTTGTGAACTGCAATTTAGCAGTTAATACTAGCAGCAGGACCACTTCTGCTTCAACCTCTATGGGATAAGGTAGCTTGATTTATTATTTATACTAACTCGTCTTGTATACTGCAAAGGAACATTAATTATTTTAATTAAATAGTGCATATTTCTTGGCATATTTTCAAGTTTTTAAGAGCATATTGGCATGCATATTTCAGTGTTTTTTAGGGCATGAACTTCCGAGCCCTAGTGAATACATACACAGATTAGATATACATTTACAAATATAAACATTATAACAATCAGAGAATTATTAGTGACAAATGAAAAGAAAACCTGCGAGAATTGATAACAACGGCGTAAAATATAGTTCTAGGGATCAGGTTATCACTTTCTTCTGAATCACCGAATCTTCTGAATCTTTTGGCACTTCCTTTTAATTTGGTTCTGTGATGATTAAATGTGCAAGCTCTAGGAACTGTTGGTATTTTGTTGAAAAATGATCTGCTTTGTTACCCGTGAGGGTTCCTATACTATTAATGCGATAGCGATGGAATTTTGAAAAGTTGTGTACATTCTCGCGAAGGTTTCTCATTGGTCAAACAATTTTTGAAATAAGTAGAACGCGAGTAGTTTCAACGAATTACTGTATCTATATACACTACTACCTTTTCTTTTACCTAACGCATTCCTTCTTTACTTGCTTCCTCAACATACAATTCATACAATTTTCTATGACTGAAATAGAAGTGGAACATACTACATTCACATGATTTTCTCTACTCAGTTTTCTTTTACGCAACACATTCACATGTCTTTCTCTACTCACTCTTCTATAAACAGTTCTTACAACTTTCTATGTGATTGAAATTGAATGCAACGATTATTACCTGTGTGATGAATGAATGCATACTGCAGGCAGGGGAAACTAATGCAGAAACATAAGGTAAACCGCATTACGTCACTATTCCCGTTGTGTAGCATGGACAGGTCCCATATTTACCTGGTCAGGATACAGAAACCCTCGACGGAAAATTGCATTCTTTCTTAGACAGGTTGGACATTCATACGGTTTTCTCTCCGCGTTTTTCCTATGGTGTTTATTTTGTTCAACATTGCTTTCGCATAGTGTTTTCCCTGTGTTTTGTTTTATTTTATTTTTGTTCTTTATAATATCCAAAGATTTTTAATTATTTGTTTAAGGTATTAAATAATATATTTTAAATGTATGCAAAGAAACACAAGGCTATTGGGAAGTCACAAGCGTTAACTAAGACTAAAAGTTGTAGGAATAAGTCGTTAAACCAGGGAAACGTGTATTTCAGCTAGGGTTCCTATAAAAACATGTATTTTCGAGGAATTTTCGTCGCCATTTATTGAAACTGCATAGTGCAGTTTAATGTAACGTTTTGCTTAGTCAACAAATTTTCATGTGCTATCCAAAAATCTAACAATAGGACAGATTATTATGTGGTATGGTCAGACAGCGGTTTCCCAGTTCCTGCCTGACCGCGCTATGGGTTGTCAAGAACGGGAACCTGGAGCGCCATTCGAACGCACCTTTTCACTCGGCACACTGGGAGCAAAAAAACAACTACATAAAAACGCGGAAGATTCTTTGCACTGATACCTGGAACTGATACCAGTTTTTTTTTTTTTTTTTTTTCAAGTGGAACGATTCCAGTTCAATCTCGTATGACCTATTTCTGTTAGTAGCCTTCAGAAGTACAAACATTCTTCTTTCCCTGTCTTATCAGAACTGGTTCTCAAATGTGGACATCGGGCAAAATAGGCAAAAGTGTGTTGAACACCTTGTTTCTCAGCTTTTACCTTCTTGGGTAATATATACAACCTATACAACCCAGTATAATGTATAATTTTGGAAACTATCAGTAAACTATCGCAAGATTTTCTTTATTTATTCGTTTATAAGTAGGGCTAGGAAGTGGAGGAACAACCATTCATCCCCCCCTCCCCACCCCGCACATAATAACTAATACATACTTATTGTGGGTCACTACAGGTTAGAAAATGGTGTATTGTATTTGTTCTTTTCTGACTTCTGTGGTTTTTTATTTAAATGTCCTTTTATTTTTGTTTCATTTAATAACTAGTTCTGCAGCTTTGCCTATCCAACAGAGCCTAACCTCAATTGCAATTTCTTTTAAATAATATACTCTGCTAAGACTGCTTGAACAGGTATTTGGGCGATCCTTTCTGTTTAAATATCCATGCCATAAGCACCAGCAGAGAGCATGTATACGTCCTGCGAAAAACTACTGAACCTTCTCTAAATATCGCACTGTGCAATTATATGGTTTGCAAAAGAAATCCTTATCTTATATATGCCTAAAATTAAACCTAGTAAAATTGATTTCTTGTGACAACTGGAATTTGGAGTGGAGGTATTTTCTACTGATTGAAAGCAATCTTTTCTGCAAATATTGCGAGGCGAAAGTTAATACAGAAAAGGCTCTCTGGATGCTGGGAAAGAAAATCACAACTTCTGTTAGGGTAAAACGAACTTCTAAGTCTTTCCAGTTAGTGGCCTAGCGCAAAGTTGTTAGTAAACATAAATATGTTAGATATGTAATTGAACCAGAAATTATTAATTTGTACCACCCTTTTTATTCTTTTGTTACCCAAATTTTAGGTACTTTAATTTATACTTTCTCAACTACAAATCGCTGTTCTTTGTTTTTCCTTTCTTGAAAATATTTGAGCATCACTTTAGCTTTCTATATTTTCTTATACCTATAACGAAATATATAAATAGATAATAAGGTTTTTCTGTATTGATAAGAAGTAGAGAGAAGAATAAACCTTTGACAGAAAAACAGTACTGTAAGAGGGAAGGCCATGTCACTGCAATAAAATATAGTTTTAATTACAATGCAAACACCAAGGAAACTAAGGCCTTTATTTGAACATAAGAAGCACTAATATGAATTGGTAAGCTCACTACCGCCTACAGAGGAGACAGGAGAAACTCGATGTAAACAAAATGTCCAACAGAGAGACAGTAATTCGATTACTAGTACTTTTAAAACATGTGAAATGTACCACTTGTAGGTATATTAGTTTAATCTAGTATTGCTTGCATTGGCAGTAGGTAATTTAAAAATATTTATAAAAATCTGAAAACGTGTACACTTATGGGCTCGTCAAAGGCAGAACTTAAATAGACAATAGTAATTGACAGGTGTTACAAAAATATACTCGTAACAGTAGTTACAGTGCTATGCTATTATTTAATTCTTTTCCATTATCTGTACTACAAGTCCAGGTTTTTTACCCATGCTTTTTCAACAATTCGAATAAGCATTATACGAGTATGTCTCCCCTTGTAGAACTATGTGTTAATATATCTAATATGAAACAATGTTTTAATTGAGGAGTGATTGGAGTAAGAGTATAAGGATATTTCTCTTTCATTTCTACACCCTTAAACTATTAAAGATACTGGATATGAACAATTCATGTGTATTAAGCCTTCTTAAAGTGAAAATTTCAGAAAATAGAAGAGACTTTGTCATGGAAAGGTTTAAAAATTGGCAATGCATGGAAAATGTTTCGTTGGAAATAGTCGAAGTTAAATCACTCGGTGACTCGATGACAAATTGCAGAGGGGGACCTAGCGCTTAGCGATCTTCTATGCCTATGCGCTGAGGGGGATGGATGAGGCGAATGGATCTGAAGGGCACCCGGAACTTTCCCACGACAGAGCAGAGGGCAGCGTACCTACATTTCCCAGCTAAAAGCAACCCGGTGGATGCTGGCTCAGCCCAGTTCCTCCCCACCTCTTTGGGTTCGTAATCCCATGGGGGTGCAGGTCTCCGAAATCGGCTCTCCTCCCCTCTCGGGCTTGTGCCATCCCATGGGGAGTCCGGAAATCAGTAGGATTGTCTTCCAATGAGGGGGACGAGATTCCCAGAGCACATTTGTTCCCCCGGCCGTGCTGCTGCCGCGACGCTAGCCGACATAAAGGGATGAAGGTGAAATAAATGATTAATGTAGCGGATTCGGAGGATATGAAAGTCCTTGCCAGCATTCGCCTGGCGACCCGGGGAACCCTCTGAAAAATGCAAGGGTCAGGAATGTTGGCCACGGTGATTGCACCAGCGACCTCCCGAATGCGGGCCACAGACGTTCCCGCCTGAGCTATACCGCACGGTGAGGTTAAAATAGCCTGGGGAGAGATTGGGTTATAAGGTAGTGTTATACCTAAGAAAGCGCTCGTTAAACATTTGAAAATTAATTTTAAACTATGCAGATTATTTGTGTTCAATATTGTACTTGACTATTGTTTGCAATTTTTATGATGAAAGAGCTCGTTAAAACATTTGAGAATTCATTTAAAATGATGTGTGATTATTCTATTCCGTTTTATTATTTGCGATTTTTATGATTGTTCAGGTACTTTATTATCTCTTTGCTGCTTCTTGTCGGTCTGGGTGGCTCAGTTGGTTAGACGCTGGCCTACTGATCCCAAGGTCGTGGGTTCAAATCCCTCCCATACCGTGGTTTTTAATTGTGCTTAAAAAAGACAGATCCATGTCAGTAGATTTACTGGCATGTAAAAGAACTCCTGCGGGGCAAAATTCCCGTACACCGGTGACACTGATGTGTCGTTGACAGTGTCGTTGAACAACAAAATAATTTTTAATTTTTCCTGCTCCTTAAATAACAAAATGCTTCAGTAATGATTCTTGAGGTTTCGCTTTTGTCAACTTATTTAGGTGTCATAATTTTATTATGTTTATATAAAATAGTAATGGGATTCTGTCTATTATTATAGACAGAATACATATAGTGAGAGGCTTCAATAACCCGAGAACCCTTGGTTCAATTCCGCCTTTCCAACTTCTGACCTAACGCGATTATGTAAAAGAACCATTATCAACAGGAAATGTTAAGATATGCTAAAGTAAAACCAGTCGATTCTTTCTTGTCCCCCCCCTTTTTCCCCTCCCTCTTTGAGCCTCCACCTACCCTCGACATGTATAAACGAAGCATCAGTCTCCCAGCAATTTTATGTACGTGGCTGTGAAGAACCTCATGGGATTGGTGCCTTCTCTCCGGATCTCTGCGTTTCTTATTTTATGTTTTTATACCTGAGCGCTGTTACCAACAGGAAATGCATATAATCGGATTCGTGGAAATGTACTCCTAACTACCATCAACACACATGAATGGCACTAATAAAAAACGTAGCATCTTCCGGCTACGGCGGAAACAAGTGTATCGTGAAACGAAGGAAAATTTACTGACATTGACAGATCCCTGGAGATTATTCCATGGTAGAAGAATTAATTTTGATTTTACTTCCCTTGCATTATACAAGTCGCACATTCTTCAGTTTGGCTATTCTTTCAATGTTATTCATTAACATTCAATGAACATTAGCTAAAATCAGTCACAGCTTTTCTAGGTTTAGATAAGTGCTATTTTAACTGCAGGTACATGCAAATCTAAACATTTCTGCATCTTTCTGTCTTGAAATCTAATAACCACCACACGCTAGCTTCCAAAAATCCTTTGTAATAAGGATAACGATGATTATGATAATATAATAATAGGATAATAATAACAATAATAAATAGAACTAGTTCTCTAATCTGCAATATTCTGAGTTTTGTTGCAATGTTGTTAATAGAATAACGTCTGTCACCTTTGTGACTTTTCTGTAGGTCTATTGCTAGAGATTTTAATGGGTTTTAACGAAAACTATAACTTAATTTATAAGTATACCTACTGTGTTTTAAAAATTGTTCTTTTAATAATAATTAATGTATTTTCCAGAAGAAAGGTTATTTATTAATGTTGAAACAAAAGATGATTTATTAAAGATTATAAACTGGTTTTCTGTTGTAACAACAGACTATCGAAATACATGCAATTCTTGGGTTTTGTTTTCCTATGTTGGCAGTGATGCGTAAGTTGAATTGCACTAATCAAAATGAATATATTTTACGCAACTTTTTTTACAGAATTTGACATTTTCTGATCAAATCTTTGCGATGTAGTAGTTATTTAAATTTATATTTTATAAATATCATTCGATGGTCTGACCTTCCCAGATAAATTCTCTCGCTCTTTTCGAGAATTTGTCGGCTAGATAAACGTTTTAGGATATTTGTTGTGATAAACAAACAGATAAATCTACATGCATTTCTTTACTTTCTATCATATACACATACATGCAAGTAACATTTTAAATATTTTGTCAATAAGGATTTAAATGTTAAAATTATGTTTCAAATTGGAAAATAATTTTAATATCATATTGTAATGCTCCAAATCATAATTCCCATGTGTGAATAATATCAGTAGTACTTACCGGAAATAAGATTAACCACTAACAGCTGTTGAAGATTGGATTTAGTAGCAAGGTCACCAACCTTAAAGTAGGTGACGAACTGGCGATTACTATCCATGCCTGGTCGTTGACCTTAAAATAATAAATAATAATTAACAGGTCATTCTTAGCTTCTACATGAATTAAATCTTAAATACATGTTAACAATCAAAATTCTGGTGTGCTGCATTCATATGATATTCTTTACCTACTGCGTAGGCTATTCTTACAACACTTATTCTCCTATCTAAAATTATAGAATATTGGGAAATCCTTACTCATCTAACAGCAGTTTAAAAACACCTAGTCTCCCAATGGATACAAGCCCACTGTGGACTGTGTGGTAACGAGAAAGCTGACTATCTTGCAACAAAAGGGTACTTAGCAGTGCACAGAAATCCATAGTTAATCTACCATTTATGCAAAAAAATATATTGCAAAATATTTGAAAAATCAAAAAATAAAAGATGGGAACTACCAAACATTCAATCAGTAATTCCTAAGTATCCTCGAAAAAAGCAGTTGCAACCTTCAGGCTGATTACGGGATATGATTGTCTGGCAAAACAGATTTGGGATGTATTCTTCACCACTCTGTCCTCTATGTGATCTGCAAGAGGAAATGGACTCAGAACATCTTAAAATATGCCCGGCCACTACTAGTGCCCCATCCATCAGTGAAAAGTATTGGAGAGCAAGAGGGTTAATGACTTCATTGTCAGAAATCCGGCATTAGCTAACAACTTTATTTTAATCGAAATAAACATTTGCAAGCATGTTGCTATCGCATATTTCTTTCATTACGATTAGTGCTGTCTGACTTACTCACGAATGACAAGTGAGGAAAAGGAAATCCAGGAAGTATATGTATTCTGATTTTCTCTTATTGCTATAACAAAAAGTTTTTTAACACAGACTTTTGGTTCACAGAGAAATGCACATCACATGCACACGCGAGCAGACCTTTTTCTAAGAAAGACTTTTTTGGGTTCAGGGAGCTTCAAAATTTATATTTCCGGTGAAATCTCAACATCAAATTTATGGGTGGAACACTTCTTATACATAGTGCAGAAGGTAGAGATGATCAAAACCGCCCTTCAACATAATAGATGTTTCAATGGTTGAAATAGAAATGCAAGTATTTCATTCGCACGGTTTTCTCCTGTCGGTCTGGATGGTTCAAGTTGGTTAGACGCTGGTCTACTGATCCCAAAGTCGCGGGTTCAAATCCGGCCTAGACCGATGGTTTTTAAGTGTGCTTATAAACGTCATTAGATATACTGGCATGTAAAGGAACTCCTGCGGGACGAAATTCCGCCACATAGCTGGTGTGATCCTGGCAATTGACAGCGTCGTTAAACAACAAAATGAATAAACGGTTTAGAAATATTTCATGCAATGTTCTATATGTTTATAATGGATGCAATGTACACTCTCACGGTTTTCTCTACTCACTTTTGTTTCACGTAACGCATTCACAAGTCCTTATCTGTTTGTCCTTCAATATACAATTCATACAATTTTCTACATGGTTGAAATACAAATGCAACGTATTACATTCACAAGATTTTCTCTACTCCCTTTTCTTTTATATAACATATTTATGTATCATTCTCTACTCATTCTTCTGCAAAAAGTGCATACAATTCGCTATTCATACGCTTATCTGTACCCACATTTCTTCCTGTAGTATTTGTAGTTGTTAAACAGTGCTTTTTCACAGTTCCTTCTTGATGTTTTATTTATTTATTTATTTATTTTGTTTACATTTAGTTCTTTATAGTATACTAAGAATTTTAATTAACTGTTTAAGTGTGTGAAGAAATATTTTTGTCTGCAGGGAAATACAAGGTTATTAGGCAGGTCAATCTAACTGTAGAAGTTGTCAGGATAAATAGGCAAATCATGAGCAATTCCGGCTATTTCAGCTAGTATTACTATAGATGTTGAGGGTAGTCGAAATGCCCTATCTCTCCAATGTTAACAGATAACCCATTATCTAGAATACTATTTAGGGTAATTAGCTGGATTTTTAAGACATGCTCAGTGGTATTTTTTAAAGTTGACTGATGAAACAAAATCACATTTTCTTCAGCAGAAGCAAAGTTATGATTTTTAATACAATGCCTAGATTTTTATTGAAATATAAGGTGTTTAAAATTAAAATTAAAAAAAAAAAAGAACTAACTAGTATGCCTGATACTTAAAGCTCTTTTCAGTAAAATAAAACATCAGTTGCAAATGTGTGATAAAAATGTCAGCACATTATACCAATAGCTTTCGGAGATAATAGGCTATAGATATGTGTAAAAATTATTAGTTCAGAAATTGCTGTTAAGGTGAGAAAGCCTAAAACCTATGTGCAGCTTTATTTTGAATAATAGTTTCAATGTATTAGCATCTCTATGAAACGTATACCCAAATGAGATCTGAAATATTCTTATGGAAGTAAAACATAAATTTGGGGAAAAAATCACAAAATTCACCATTTCGACTCCCGTTAAACAAACGGGTGTGTTTTATGCGGCTTGACTTTGCTTGGATTATGAATGGAATAAATAGTATCGTTGAAATGATATTTTCCTTTGTTCAGTTTAATGCGGGGCCGTAGTGACATGAATAAATAGCCTGTCAGAACTAGTTTCTCACCCGCACATGTTAGGAAGAAGAAGAAGAAGAAGAAGAAGAAGAAGAAGAAGAAGAAGAAGCTGCAGCAGAGAGGAAAATTCTTGAGAGGGAGGTTCCTTTTCCCGGTCCAGGAAGAGGAGAACAACAAGGAAGGAAGTAGTGGAGCAAGAAACAGGTTCAGGCTCAATCGTCAATCACCCAGCGCTCGAGCGACGGACCGGCTTAAGCGGGGAAGGAAGTGCAGACAAGTCCGCGCACTCCGCCGCCATGTCGCCCTGTGCTCTTCCGACGCGATGCTATTTGCAATACGCACATCAACAATGTCCCAGGTTCTTGTGTTAACCATTTCTGATCTATTAGCAATAAAAGCACAAAACAGACATGCAAAATATGAAATATGCTTTTTATAACAAGTCATATTGATATTTCAAACACACAATATGAATTTAACCACTATATCACAAAGATTTCACCCGAAAATGTGAAACTATATTTTAAACATCTGATGTGTTGCACTCACATGATATTCTCTACTCTTCCCAAAACCAGTATTTTATTTTAAACTATTCTTTGATATCAAGAATTAGTGTAAGTAAGAATTTTCTTATTTTCAAATCACTATGTGAGATAGTACTTGATGGATAGGTATATTTAAATTTTGAATATTTTGTTCAAGTATCCATCGAATGTGGGTTTAGTTAATGACCCTTTAGGATATGGAACCCAAATTCTCTTTTGAAATATTGGGAACGAGGATAAATTAACAGCAGGTAGCCATATGCTCGGTATCAAATTAATTATCCTTGTTTTAAGTGTGAAACCATTTCTATCTTCGCTACATTTTATATTAATTTAGTGATAATTATAAAACGTTGGTGACCGGAAATGGTAGTTAAATTGCATCAAATTATTCAGTCACTGATTTCCTTAAGTAACGAACTTTTACACCATGTAGAATAATGTTTTACATTTATGCATAAAAATAAACTTTCACAACACTATGATTACAAGTTGCTAGCATTGCTCATTAAATAGTATATATATAATAATTATCTTTATCCTACACACACTCAAATGTTCACTGATGGACGGTTCATAATGGATGTGTGGTTATACCATACAATAGTTATTCTAAATATTTCTCTTTCTATTCTTGCTAACTGTTCGCAACCCAGCTTACCTTGGAAGTAGGTTAAAACATATAACCTACATAGCTGCATAATATTTGCCGACTCCTTGAGTGCTTTAACAGCCCTCCAATAGACCTCAAGCCTTCAAACTATTGTTAAAGGAACTTTAGAAACTATACAACCAAGCACTTATCTGTGGTGAATCAATATCGTCCGATGTCGGAATTCTGGGAAATCAATCAGCTGATCAAGCAGTAAAGAAGCCACCAAACATCCCCGTCTGGACATCAAGATTCCATACACGGACTTCCTCAATTACATCAAAGAGAACAAACATGGAAAACCACATCTAGAAGCAAATTACACTACGTCTAAACTTTCCTAGTCCAGACTTTAACACTATCATTTCAACCGCAAAGACCAAGTCATGTTAATCCAACTACATATTGGACATAACGCAGAAATCTCTCGTCAACCGTAACGTTTTCCAGTGTGCGATCTCTGCAGATCTACCTTGCCAGTTCATCATTTGATTGCAGTATACAACACAGAGAAACATATTCCATTCCTAACAGCCAACCATGTACCCTAAACTCAGCACAAGAAATAACATTAAACTTATTGAAATCGATAAATTTGTACAGTTATGTATAATACCTATCTTATCTCTGAATTTAATGTTGAACGCACCATTACTCTTTCAAAATATTACATTTCCCATTGTAATTATATCGGCATTCAAAAGAAGTCGAGTTGAACAATAAAAGAATAACTACAGTCGATTAAAGTTATTTTATATCTAAACGTTTTATGCATATAATTATATTAATAATACAACCTTTAGAAGTTGTATGATACTGTAGCTATTAATAAAAGATGAAGCTGATAAGTGACTTCAGTTAGTATCAACCTAATTTGTTACTTTCTCTATTACAATTTGTATTTAACTATGGGAAGTATTGAATTCCACCCAAAAAGTCCCTATCGAGATTTCAACTGAAAGAAATGTTTTGTTTTCACTGGAACTACAGGAAAAAAAAAAAAAAAAAAAAAAAAACATTTATAGAAAAAGATTGTGTGTATGTGTGTGTGTGTGTGTGCGTGCGTGTGTGTGAACAGCATAACTCGAAGACGGAAAGTCGGTTAAATATGAAACATGGTACTTAAGTTCAGCATCATCAGGATGCGACACGAAGATTTTCAAGAAAATCTCCCTCCCAAAACTACCCTTAACACAGAAAAATTTTCCAAAATTTTGGTTTGCTAAAAATGACTAACGTTTTTGATTAAAATGCCGTATGTTTAAGATCTTTACTGGGAATAACCTCTGAAATCTTCTTCATCCAGGATGAGGTTTCCATTATTGATAAACCGTAAGAAATCGAAAAAATCTCAGTACAAAGAAATATAAGTCTCTTTAAAGCACCAATTCAAGTCAAACACTTTTCTTGTGGAGATAACAGTTTTCGAGATATTGCTTGTTATAGGTTTGAGTTTTCAAATACTTTTTCTCAAATAGGAAATCGTTATTCGCTTTATATGTCCTGATCCTGCAAAGAGAATGGGATACCAAACCATCACATAGCGACTAGCTCTTAAAAGATTTGACTATCGTTTAAGGCTACTGCATTCTATTCCCATTGTACTTATAAGAAAATACGTAATAAAACCATTTCTACGGACATTTATGTCGATTAACATGAATTAGGCAGAAGAATAACTGCTTTTAAGAATTGTTGCGCAATTCTGATTCTGGGTCATTCAAATTGATTCCAAATACTGCTTGAATGAAGTCCGCGTTTTTATTGATAGTCATTTTATCTTATATACAGCTTCATTAAGTAAAAGTTTAATCTGCTCCAGTGTAACTCAAACATCAGTAATCATACGTCATTCTTAATGTTAATGAACCAAAAAGCGTGTTTATAATTTTCAAGACATAAGAAAACCCGGGCATATATTATTTGAGTGAGTGAGTGAGTGAGTGAGTGAGTGAGTGAGTGAGTGAGTGAGTGAGTGAGTGAGTGTGTGTGTGTGAGTGTGTGTGTGTGTGGGGGGGGGGGGGGGAGGGGGTTAACGGCCCGTCGACAACATCATTTGAGTCCTTTAAGCTCGATATTTCAAATTTATATAGTGATATCTACAAGAGTCTCACAGCTGTTCATTTTTAAAGAAAAGAGCTTTTTTAGGGAAATTAAAATCATGGAACAACACTGTCAAAACTTAACACTACCTGTGGTAAAGATTTCACTCAGTCCTTTAATGTATCATTGGAGACTGCGTACTTGAAATAAGAAAGAGTTACCTAATTTCTGAAGCAACTGAAAACACTAATTGAATAATTATTCCCAGAATCGGGATCAAATAAGGGGAAAATGTTTTCTTAGGGACCAGTGATTCACTGTAAATCACAACCTGTTTAGACCCTTAAGAAAATAGATTTTAAGGGATGAAGAGATGGATCTACTAGAATAAATTATAAAATCAATCAAAACTTTAAACAACCAGTTGTTAGCCTATTATCTGACAGTTAAATATATGTTATAAAGTTTCATCTTCCATCATTCCAAAAAATATTTAATATCTAGATTGGACCCATAATGGGAATGTATTTATATGATATTTAAGAAATAGCAAATATTCTGATATTCACTAGTACGATTTATATTTTATTTTCCTTCCCTCCATTTCCCTTTTTTACTGCTTGATTTCTATAGGTCCATAACTTCTGTGATTACCGAGGGACTTGAACTTGAGAAACAATGAACTGTAAGTTTCTACCTTTCTTTCTAAATTAATTTCCACGATTAGTAGGTTTATAAATCAACAGATTCTACAACAGATGCGTTAGTCACACTGCCAGGCAGAGTAGAGTATATGGAATGGTTATAATTAAATTTCCACCAGCCTATGTGCGAATCGAATTCGTTTGAGAAGTCAATACGCATGGCACTCAAGGTCAGAGATAATCTATGTTATCTTCTCAGTATATTGATTCACGTTTCTTAGCTATTCTTGCTTCAGTTTTCATAACAGGTTTCTTATATTTTTACTTTCTCGAGCGCTTGGTGGATAAAATATTGTCTTCACCGAAATACAAATTTTATCGAAAATGCACCTTTTGCGGTCTAATGAATGATTTTTAGAATAACTTCATGTTCAGTCCAGTCACTCTTTATAAATACGAGGCGTATCAATTTAGTAACATAAACTATTCTCACCAAATGTATTGTTTTAATCTTCCAAAAGTCCAAATATTGTCTAATAATATTTCGCACATCAGAAAGTTTTCTGTAATAGATCCCTTTCTTACCCTACTTAAGGCAGTAGCTACAGCTTAAGGGACATAAAAGTTAGTGATATTCATTAATTAATTCCTCTCAACCACACACAGTTGCTATTGAAGTCTTAAAACAATACTTTTTCAGGTCATATGAACGTAATTCCTATTTCATAAAATTAATTTAAATGCCTAGTTTAATTATTATTCACAATGTTGACACCTTTCTGTGCTGAGACTACGTTTATCCCTAATATGCATATTGACTATTTCTAAAGATAGCTCAATTTTTTTGTTTTTATTTTAAATTTTAAGCTTTGTTTTAGGGAAATGGCCAGAACCAGGCTCCTGTCTGCATAAACAATATTATGAATGTATTTTCAAATTATGTAGCAAAGGGACTTTCTTTTAATCATATTTTTGTCACAAAAACTATCAAATTGAGGAGCATAATACTTGTCTGTTCCCTTGAACAAACGTTTCATTTAAATGTAAGTAGTTTTTTAATTATCAAGGTAGAGGTTTGGAAAAACGTATTTTGTAGGAAATTATGTTTAAAACGTTGATATTAAAGTTTAAGTGTCTTTTTAACTATGTACAGAATCATTGGCATCTTGCATCTTGCCCTTTCAATCATTACTCTGAATTTAATGCGGATATTTAAATAAATATTTTGCAGAATAAATTAAATGTTTACTGTATCCAGTAACATATGCTTTTAAAAATCATTTTTGACAATTTCAAGTTGTACCTGGCCCCTTAAGTTCTGAAATACGAGATGTTAACCTTTCCTTGCCAGGATCATTAACGATTTGAATACCCTTTTCTTTCCTTCAGGATATTTTTCTAAGCTTTGTATATTTTAGAAGGTTGGAATCGGTACGGACCTCTGTGCGTCTCTGTTGGCTGGCCTGCCTGCGCCTACAGCCTTTTGCTGTTTCATCACCTCATCCGTTCCTGCGGTGGTAAACACAAAGCAGCATTTCTATGGTTTCTAAATCAGAAGAAGTTGTATTTAAGTGGTAACATTTCCATTGTGGTTTTCATTGTGTACAGTTTTGAAGAAACCGTATTAATTTGAGGTTCAGCATGGACATTTCTATTTTGTCTCTACCAATTGTCCTACGAGACGCTAGAACCAATCTTCCGACATACGAATTTGCTTGTTTAAATCAAACAACTTATAAGGACGTAAAATGGAGACTTTCAAGTAATTCTCTCGATCCAAAGAACCATTTAGATTTCTTTTTTTAAAATTGTATTAATTTATTTATTCTAAAATTTTGTTGAGAAATTAATTAATCAAAACATCATAAATTACAGCCTTCTTGCTGTTCTTTTTTATACTTATACTTGGGAATCCATAAACACATGATCCCATAGGTTTTAAACAACAAAAACGTCATCTCTCTTTTAAGTAAACAACTGATTTTTTCATAGCATTATTCCGGAAATGTTCGTTGTTTTATTTTACAACCTGCTTTGATGTGCCATCTATGAAGCGTTCTATATGAAAGATAGGGTTTCGCATGAACTAATTACAAACAGATGCCCGATATGTATGATCACTTCAGTGTTGTTCTCCGTAGCCTGCATATTAAGGTCGATGTTTTTAGTTCTAAGTCATTTCCAGCCAGATAGTTATCATTATTAACCTAAAATACGTAAAAGGATAGTTTTTGTTCATGCAACTGTAGTAAATTAGGTGGACTGATGGAGAAAAATCATGTGGCTGTTATATACCTTGAACTTTCTCACCTGTTTCTTCAGTAAACTTTAGTCAGCGCGTAAACAGAAACAGTACATAAGTACTACATAATTAAGTAATGGTATTCCTGGTGGACGAAGCTGCGTCATGGCGGGGTTCTCCGGGTCTCCGGTTTCCCCCGCCACTCATTCCAGCAATTGCTCCATCATCACTTTTCCATTCATCCATTTGGCCTGCATTTTATATCATCCTCTTCCTCACTATCACACCTGGTGCTTAGCTGACTACCCGCTTCCAGGTCTTCACTCTGTCTAATCCCCGACAGGCGTCTGACCCTAGGCACTGGCTTGTAAGTTCTAGGAGGTGTAAGTCCTACATACATAAGGGGAGAGTAATCAGATAAAGAAAAAAGGGAAAAATTAAGCAATGGCAGAGATATACATAAAATTCTTCCATATAAAAACAAGCAGAAATAAAAGAAAGAGGAGAATCTGATGTATTGCATTCACATGACTTTCTCCACTCTTGCGCCAATTATTCAAACTCTTATTCCTTTATCTTCTTAATGTTGTCGAGATAAACGTTTGCAGAAGCTATCTTGCTGCTAATTTTCTTGTAGGTGCAAGGGGAATATGGGAATACAGTAGGCTTTGAGCGATAGTAAAATACTTCAAAGCTGGTCGCTATATGAAGGCTCTGAAAGTCTGTTCTTTGCACGGCCAAGAGATAAAAAGTGAATAACGACCTTGTATTTGAGAAAGGCATAAGCATTGCAAAGCTCACAAATAAACAGGAATATCTCCGAAATGGTTCACTCCTCAAAAAATGCATTTGGATATTACTTGTGTGTTTTAACAAGATCTACATATTTTGTATAGTAAGATTTGGTCTATCTCGTACGGTTTACGAGTTATGTAAAAGTCATAGAGTAAACAGGATTACATAGGCCATAGTCAGACTATTCGAAATGCACATTTCATTTTCCATAAAAATATTCTATATTAAACATACGGTATTTCAATCAAAATCTTCAGAGATATTTTTGAGAAAATGAAAACTTTTGGAAAATGTTCCACGTGGAAGATAGTTTAGGTGGAGGAATTTTCTCCAAAATATTCATGTCGCATCCATGAAAGATATTAAACTCCAATAAAACTTTTGGCTTCAACAGACTTTTCGCTTTTGAGTTATGCAGTTCACAGGCACACACGGAGCTTTTTCTAAAAATACTTGTTTTTTGTTTAGGGGGCCTCAAAACATATATTTTTGGTGAAATCTCGATTTCGAAACTTTTCGAATACAATACTTCCCCTACATACTATACGTAGTAGAAAAAATAAAAACGAAATGCTATACACAAAATGTTTAGTGCTGAATCAATGTGGTTCTTTAACCAAGCTCTTATATTGAATAGTGAATGATTTTGACGAAGAAGTAGTTGTTGGACATATAAAGCGCCCAGTGCGTCATATTGAAGCCTTACAATGTCCTGTCGCTCAGACTGACCAATGGAAAATCAATAATTCGATACATCTCTTTACGAATTTAATGTTTTCAATTAGAAGCGAGGCAACAACCGCACTGAAAAGTATGAGCGCTGTTAATTAGTTAATACCACATAGAAAAATAAAAGCAACCACAACGTAGAGAGCGGTAAAAAAAGGAAAAATACAACCGAATTTAATTATCCGGGGAGCAACCGAAGCCATTGATTGTGATATCCATAAACAGCATGTGAGTGTTAGCGTTATGATAATGTGTCAAATGAATAAGACGTTCCGAGCAAAATTGCTTTTGTGATGTCACGCCATTCTGGCTAACAGAAGAGAGAGTCTATGGGGTGTTCTTAGCACTCTGCTTAAGCTAAGCTTACTGATATTTATGTGTGTTGTTTATATTTTTAGAAATTCCAGGACAATTAACAATAAAAAGAGGGATAAGACATTGTAAGAATAAGAATATGAATGAGTTCTTTAAGTCCATTTATGTTCAGTATCGTGATGGATGCAATAATTAAAGAAATGAAAGAAAATGAGAGAAGATTGGGATACAGTATGGGAGACAAGAATGTTACGCAGACGATGTGCTAGTGGCAGAAACGGAGGAAGTTTCATGATGGAAACAACGGAAATGAAAGTATTAAAGAAGATTGCTGGAAAGACAATATACGATAAAGTAAGAACTTAAGAAATCAGAGAGATAGGTATTTAACCCTTTCATGTCTGGTGTGTATTATAAGATACATAGGCGTTTTTTCCTATTTGTACTAGTTTTAACTTTTTTTCTGCTATATTCTTGTTATACTGTCTGTCACCAATTAAAAATACATATTTGAGTAGTTTTGAATTTTAAAAAATTATTTTCTTTTTTTTACAATTTATATTGTAGTGTTTTTTTATAAGAAAAGAAGCAAAATCTATGCAACCGCAGTCAAATGATACCCCGTCATCATCCACGCGTGCCATCACACCGATTATTTTACGTGGGTCCTCCCCGTCCTTTACCACAGGCACATTTGACTGCAGTTGCCGAGACTTGAACTCACGACCTCAGGCTTTGAGTGCATGGCCAGTGCACTACGTGTTGCCTAAACGATCATGGCTAATCATGCCAATAAAGAGGGGTAAAGACATTGCAAGAATAAGAATATGAATGAGTTCTTTAAGTCCATTTATGTTAATTATCGTGATGGATGCAATAATTAAAGAAATGAGAGAAGATGAGAGAAGATTGGGATACAGTATGGGAGACAAAAATGTTACGCAGACGATGTGCTAGTGGCAGAAGCGGAGGAAGTTTCATGATGGAAAGAACGGAAATGAAAGTATTAAGGAATATTGTTGAAAGACAATATACGATAAAGTAAGAACTTAAGAAATCAGAGAGATATTTAAGATCCAACCGGTAACTGAATGAGTAGAAAGAAGGAAGGAATGCGCATATATTCAGGATGTAAGATGAACGATTACTGAAAATAGCAAGATACAAAATCCCTGAAGTAGCTACATACACAGTAATATACAAATTCAAGGGGTTAACATAACATAATACTATGAAAATACTCAATATTTTCTCTCTTCAGAATTAAATTGGAAACGCTTCAAAATTTATAATAAAGTTTATTTTTTGTTGACATTGTGATAACTACCACAATTGCAAGTATTTAAAGTCTATAAATTTAATAGAAGTGGCAGGCATGCATTTTATAGAATTTTTTTTAATGTTTTTCTTCACATATAAGCCTTTCCTGGAGTATTATATGCTATCTATATTTTATAAATAAATTTAATTTAAAGAAAACTGACTCCAGAAATTTGTTTCAGTTTAATTCTGAGAGTATTCATAAGAGATTATAGAAGTACAGAATTTCTAACATGACAGTATTAAGTGAGAAAAATAAGTAAAATCACATCTATGTATAATTATAACATGGGATTTACGAGTATAGCTGATAATAACAAAACATGTGAGATTTAAATACCTATTTTTTCTGATTGACAGATAGGCTCCACATTATGTCCGTTAATTTTCATAAAGATTACTTGAATAATTAAAAGCTACAAATTTTAGAACAAGTATTGGGAAAGCGATTACTCCAACGGTTAATCCCCCTTAGATACAAAAAGGATTTTAAAAAAGGTAAACAATAAGAATTCCTCTTCTATTCGACTGCTATTGAAGACAATGCCAATTAAATAATAATAAAAATAGAAACCTTCATAGGTATAACTGATTTTAAATTGTTTACAAGGGAAAGTGCAGTCCAGCTCTATTTTGGTTGAACGTTCATTATATTTGGGATATACTCTACTTCTCCTCCTCCTGCTACTATTATATTATTATACATTGTTTGCCACATGCTTAAGTCGGCATAACTTTAAAATGCCTAAATTGGTTTGAGGTAACGACGAGACACGATTTATGGAACGTTCCTTTCTTCCCACTGTTTGGATTACATTTCATTCCAACACAAGCAAAGAAAATTAAGAGGTATGGAGGTCTTGTACCTAAATCACCACCCGACCAGAGCCTCAAAGGCTGTGATTCATTTTCATGAAATGTATAACGGAGAAGTTAAGAAATATAGATAAATATAACCTACATGTACGTGAAATGTCAGATTCTTTTACTAAAAAAGTAGTTTTTATCTACATTATCTGTATGATATACTTAGTGTGAGATAAGAAAACCACTTTTAAAATCAATTTTGCTTTTGTGTTCAGAAAGGTTCAGCAAAACAAAACCTTCGGATGCTGCAAAATGCTCCTTCAGCTTCACTTTCAAGAATCTGAAATTCTTTGTTCAGTTAGAGTAGTAATATATTTCAGGATGAGAATAATTGAAAGGGGCTGGAAAAGAGAATGGTATAATCTAAAAAGCTTGCGTTGAGAATTTGAGAATGACCACTGACAAATGGAGATATCTGTTTAAAAATCTCTTTAGAGCAATTAACATCGTTCAACTGGGATGTTTTGCTTGGGAAAGCAAGGCTCTAAAATTACCGCCATGACGAATATGATGTGAAGAATGTGTTGAGATATAATGAGTATGACAAGGTTCCTGTAGCCTCGAGAGTCCTTCGCGCAAGGCGAGAAACAACAAAACAAAAGAAATAGGACAATAAGCGGGGACGTCCGGTATAGTGGCCGGCTAAATGGCGTAATAATAGGTTCCACCCCCGCTCCTCCGCACCTGTTTTTTTCGGAACGAATAAAAAGGAGAAGAATATGTGTGTAAGAAGCGTGTGAAAAGGTTGTCACAGCGGTGAGCGCGGATCATGTATCTCTAATTACTCCATTGCTCCAATGGGAACAAACAAGTAGAGGCCTGTTAGCCTGCTTCCTTCATTCGATCAGTACTAGTGCCATGATCAGATGTCCTCCCAAATCATCAAATTGACTTTCTCACTAAGAACATAGACAGCAATTCCTGTACATTGACATGATATCCTTGTCTCCATTGCTTTTTAATGTCTATTTATATACAGCATTAAATAGCTAGAAAAGAAAATGTGGTTCAATGGGAATACCAATAAATATATTATTCACTTTGCATTATGCAGATGACCAGATAGTAGTCGTTCAAGACACACAAAACATAGAATATATGATGAAAAAAATCTGATATCTTGCACTCACATGACTTTCTCTACTCGTGTACTAACCATTCTTACAAACACTTATCCCTATATCTTCTTCGTGTTCGTTGAGATAAACATTTGCAGAAATTATTTTATTGCTTATATATTTGTAAGTGCAAGGATATATGGGAATACAGTAGGCTTTGACCGGCAGTAAAATCTTTTAAAGTAATCAGATTCCGTTTTCTTTGCACGGCTAAGATATAAAAAATAATAACAACCTTTGACGAAATTTTAGTATTCTAAAACTCGCACAAATAACAAGGAATATCTGCAAAATGGTTCACTCCACAAGAAAAAAAAATCATCTGGACATAAATTGTGTGTTTTAACGAGATTTACATTTTTGTATAGTAAGATTTGTTCTAACTCTTACGGTTTACGAGTTATTCAAAAGCCATCAAGAGTAAACAGGACTACATAGGCTATAGCCAGAAAATTCAAAATATACATTCCATTTGTCATAAAAATATCTCAAACATATAGCATTTTAATCAAAATCGTTAGAGCCATTTTAGAGAAAATCAAAATTTTCCCTGAAAAGAGTAATTCCATGTAAAATCCTCGTGTCGCATCCTTAAAAGGTAAATACCAACTTCGGTTTGTGATTGTTTTTTTATTTTTCCTGCGTACAGTAAATAGAGGAAGTAGTGTATCCCAAACAAAATTTCCTTGTCGAAATTTCACCGGAAATATATGTTTTGAGGTCCCCTAAATCAAAAAACAGCATTTTTACTTTCTCTACCAAGTATAGAAAGTCCAGGAAGTAGGTATTGTATTCCACCAAAAATTCGAAGTCGAGATTTCACCGGAAATATGTTATTAGGCTACCATTTTTAGAAAAAGGTGTGTGTAAGTGTGTGTGTGTGTGTGTGCGTGCGTGCGTGTATGTGTACGCGCGCGCGTGTGTGTGTGTGCGTGCGTCCGTGTATGTGTACGCGCGCGTGTGTGTACGCGTGTGTGTGTGTGTGTGTGTGTGTGTGTGTGTGTGTGTGCGCGCGTGTCTGCTGTCTGTCAGTCTGTGGGCTCCAGAACTCAAAAAGGAAAATTCGGTTAAAAACCAAAGTTGGTATTGAAGTTTAATATGTTTCAAGGATCCCACACGAAGATTTTGAAGAAAATCCCTGGAACCTAAGCTACCCTTTACATGTAAAATTGTTCGACAATTTTGATTTTCTCTAAAATGGCTCTAACGATGTTGTTTAAAATGCCACATGTTTACGATATTTTTATGTGAAATGAAACTTATATTTTGAGTTTTCTGTTTATAGCCTTTGTAGTCCTGTTTACTCTTGATAACTTTTGCATAACCACATCTTACTGTACAAAAAATGTAGGTCTCAATAAAGTACACAAATTATGTCTATATGCATTTTTTGTGGAGTGAACCTTTCGGAGATATTCCTTGTTATTTGGTGAGTTCTGAAATACATATACCTACCTTCCAGAAGTGGAAGATCACGATTCATTTGTTTGAATCTTAGCCGTGCAAAGAAAACCGAATTTGAAGCTTTAAAGGATTTGACTATCGCTCAAAGCCTACTGTGTTCGCAGACTCCCCTTGCAGCTACATGGAAATAAGCAATGAGTTAATTTCTGCAAATGTTTATCTCAACTAACATGAAGATAGAGGAATAAGTGTTCGTAAGAATAGTTAGTACAAGAGTAAAGAAAGTCATGTGAGTGCAACACGTCAGATTTCTTACTTTTGGTTCTAAGGCAGAATCTCAGCTCCTTACCTTTTTGCTGCTTGTTGTTCCCGGTTCTATGTTTGTCAGTCTGGCATTTTTCATTAGGCTTCTCAACGCTAAGTTTTACGAGGTGCGATTTTCAGTACCATGCACAACCTCCAACCTGGAGGACCAGGTCCCCTATTTATGACCCTGATAACTGGGTGGCCCAGCTATACCTCCGGACACTAGGTGTCCATGTTAGTCGCCTTTTACGACACGATTATATGTAATAATCGAAATCTGATTACCCCTACCATTGAACCTCTACCAATTCAACTGGCATTTTCATGTTCCATCCTCGGCTGAAGAGAGGATGTAAATTAAAATAGAGCTAGAACGCTGAGGGTGAACTTTTTCTAATGATAGAAGTGATATTCCATCATGCAAATTCATTACTGGTTCCCAGAAGTGACAAAAGTTGAAAGGTCCCATTCGGGAGATCTCCGGTTCAAATCCCTTGGGCCGAACAATCTGACTGGCTTTTTTGTGGTTTCCCTTACTGCCCAAGGTAAATACTGCATTGGATATCTCATACTAAGCCCCGAAGTTCCACTTTAAGTCTAAACAATAGTAAAAATAAAAAATAGATGGTAACAGTGAATACTGTGCCATCTATCCACATATAACGAAAGCAATTAGGCTGGAACCCTAGTGCCACCTACCGTTACAGAGGCGGAGGTACATTTGCCCTGCACTGACCTCTCTGTGTACACGTGATGGAGGAAAATGGCATAGTAGGAAACCCTGGATTACATAAGTGAAATTTCTAAGACACATTCTACTGAAGTAATTGGAATTTGTAATGCGCATTACAATACTATCTTACATTCTTAATAATGAATATGGTTATTAATAACTGGAAGTTAAAATGTTATGCAAACGAATATTTAGTTTGTTCTTATTTGTAATAATGAACTATTTATGTTATACTTTATGTTCTCTTTGTATACAAAGCTAATTGCATACTTACTTCCGATGTTGCTGCATATTTAATCATGTTTCCATGCATCGATCATATACTGCATTTAAAATTAATATTTAAGCACATTAGTGACATAATAATAAATTCTTTATTATGGAGGGGGGCATATAATTTGTAACGAGTTTCAAAGTAAGCTTTAGAGTGTTCCTAAGTAGAAAAATTTACCTTTAAATTGTGCAATGTCTGCTATATCCTTTAAGCTCTGTGGATAAGTATCTGCAAGAGAGTGCTTCCTAAAGAAGTTTCCACCGGATTAGTAAGTGCCTTGAAGGTTTTCAAAACAACATCCTTAGGGGCGGAAAGATCCTTTGACTTAACTTATGAACGTCGAGCATTTGAAGAAAATGGTTATTTTATACTGCAAATCAAATTGCATTGACCACAATAACATGGAAAAATATGCAAAAATAAATAAATCTGAGTATTACACTCACATGATTTTCTCTACTATTGTACTATCTATTCCTACAAACACTTGTGTTCCTCTCTAGCGCACCTCGAAATTCTCTGCAGCTGCCTGCCAGACTTGCAGAGATCTTAGCGGATGACAAAACAGTGGCTGATAATTTTTAAGTTTTTAGCGGAGTGTAATATTAATTTGAGGATTTAATCTTTTAGATATTTCTTTTTATGCTTTTTGACATATTTATCACCTTGTTTTATGTCTGGCTATTGCCACTGTTTTTTACGTTTATGTGTATATTTTCTTTGTTACTAGTAAATTTATTTTTGATCATATTTATATCTGGCTATTGCCATGAATTGTTTAAGGGCGCTGATGACCTAGAAGTGAAGCGCCCTTAAACCACCACCACTACAAACACTTATTTCTTTATGTTCTTTATGCAGAAAAATATAATTTTAAATATGAATGATAAAGGATAAAAAGTTGTATAATGTAGAGATGTTTGATAAAGTATAATAATGTACAAAATTGTATCAAAATTTGGGAACAGGACAGTTAACCATTTGAAAATTATTTATTTACTTAATTTAGTATAGTATGCAGATGATCGTGTAAAATTTACAAAGAATCACGCATAATTTGTAAACCAGTATCTTCTAAAACATTGAATTGCAATTCAACTTTTCGTTTTAAAGGTATACTGTACACACACACACACACACACACACACACACACACACACACACACACACACACACACACACGCACACACACGCACACACACACACACACACACACACACGCACACACACGAACGGACGGACATTTTTTTTTCTTTTTTTCCTAAAAATGCTACTTTTAGGTTCAGGTGGCCTCAAAGCATATATTTCCGGTGAAATCTCGATATCGAATTTTTGGGTGGAATATAATACTTAGTCTACTTACTATACGTAATAGAGAAACTAAAAAGTTTAAGCTGGAAGCTATCAACGTTGTCTTTAATAATTATAGAACATATATTTTAAAGGTTTTGACAGCATTAATGTGTGCATATTTTAGATTTTTCAGTGCATGTAAACCTGATATTTATTAATAGTTCAGCTACCAAAGCAGTATTGGGTGTTATGCCCGTTCTGCTATTACGAAAACTGATATTTCTATCACTTGAAAGGTCTTCCTAAATCTCTTTTACTTTGAGGGTTTACTCTTTGGTAAACGGGAATTTGACATTCTCTGGATATGTTTTAGTCATATAATTTAATACTTTTGTACACTTTTATTAAAAGTTAGCGATGTAAACTCTAAATTCTATGTGCCTCGGTTTGTTAATGTAAATTAATTAAATATAAATTGTTCTTTTACCCTAGCCGTGTGTAGGGTAAAATCGGACTGAAGAAATACAATGTGAGTCAGTTGGAGAATTTAATGTCGTGTTGGCAAGTGTCATGGTAGCTCAGAGGTTAGAGCAACCAGACGGAGACTGGACAATCCACGATTCATAGCTCGGCTATGACATTGAGTTTTCAGTCTCATTTCACACTTTCCAACCTTGTCCTACACAAGGCTAGTCTGAAAGAACAATTAATTTTCGTTGGTTAAGCTATGAAGGATCAGGGTTTAAGCACTTACAGCATAGTAAGTCGCCACTAGCGTATATTATTTCATACGTATTTGGTTTACCGGGGAAAGTGCGGGTGTGTTGGAGAATTTCATGGCGTGCTGACATGGTGCCGTGGTAGCTCAGGGTTTAGCAATTGAACGGGGACCTGAACATTCGGTCATGACACCTCGGTCATGCAGTCTTTTGTATGTGCTACAGAAGGCGTCCCAGAAGGGAGGGATGAGGTGAGAGGAGAGAGAGGGTGGCCGACCCAGGAGTGCCGACAGAGCAGAGTGCAGGGTGCCTAGCAGTTCCAGATTGAAGCTCCCCGGTAACGCCACTCTCTTCCGGTGTCGGTAGGCACATCCCCCTTTGGGGTTCGAAAGACGGAGACCATACCTCTGGGCGACGGAGGCTTACAGGCAGCAGCCTTTTTCCCTGCCATGAAGCACCCAGGATACTCTGGGTGTGAGTCAACACTGAAAGGACCAAAGGGATGAAGAATGAAGTGAAATACAAGTGACGTGAAATGGTGGGAGAGGAAATCCCGGGAATGTAATGAACCTTTCCGTCTACCGAACCGGAGAAACCCCGAAAAAGACCATGGGTCAGAAAGGTTGACCAAAGGAATCGAACTTAGGACGCGTCGCGACGTCCCGAATAGGGTATCGAAATTGAATGCCTGTGCCATGGTGATTCATGCTTTGAAATCCACCAATAGTACTGAATCCGTCTGATTCCATATAACTTATTGACTTTCTTGTAAAACGTTGCATAACAAAGCCTGTAAGCATAATGCTTCTGACAACTTTTGTTTTTTAAAAATATAAAATAGGATTAATATTTAAGAAGTCATACCAATGCTTCACTAGTATTATTCGCATAAGCAAATTGCGCACATTAAAACAGTAAGAGAAAGGCAAAAATATGTGTACTATTAAATTACAATTGTATCCTAATTTTATTAACAACGTAGAAAAAGTAGTTTTATTATTGGTTTTGAAAGTATCATTTCGTATGTATTTTGGTCAATAGATAGAGGGTGAGGAAGATGGTATGAAAGAAATAGAGGAAGAGAGAGAGAGAGAGAGAGAGAGAGACATTCAGAGAGTAGAGGTAAATAGAGGAGGTGAATGGAGAGAAGGGAAAGGAGAAAATAACCTCCATTTAACTAAGACTTGAACAAGTAAATATTTTTAAAAAATTGGCTACTTTATATCATACATTGAAAGAGAAGATGCTGAATACAAAATAAAAATGTTGGATGTGCAGAATCATCAAAAGATAACATTAAGGCAAAAGAAAGTTGAAAACTGTAAATACAAGTGGCAAAAATGAAATGTTTTTTTTAAGAATAATAAGGGAAAAGCTCATAAGCGAGGATATAAACAAATTAATGACCAACTAGAGTATTATCGACTTGGACGACTAAATGAGATGGATTGAATGTCTAATGAAGAATATCGAAAATAGATGGCTTATGTAGGTACTATCTTTTACAAAATTAAACACCCAACTTCAGTGAGACCTGCGCGAAGGGTCACCTAATTCTCGGGCGTACTTGCATAGATGGCATGGCAATTAAATTAGGTAGATAAACATAGGAATGATATTAACAACACGGAGTATAGAACCGGCAGCTAGCGTGAGGGTTGAGGAAACGACACACCCACCCCTACACAACAGCCTGTTTCTTGCGACTGTCGTATGTTATATTTGGTTGTTTTCTTTTTTCTTCTCTCTATTGTGTCTGTCCAATAAAACAAAATGGTGTACTACTTGTTACGGACGGAACTTCCTATATGAAGAAAGCTGCCACAGCAATACAGTAAGCATTTCCAAACTAAAACTTGTCTAGCACATAGTCTCCACCAAGTTGCGGAAGAAATGATATCCTCTTTTCCGGATGTAAATGCTTTTATAGCCAACACGAAAAAGATATTTTGCAAAACACCCTCCAAAATCAAGATACTTAAACAGATGGCACCTGGAATTCCCTTGCCTCCACAACCAAATATAACTTGGTGAGGGACATGGCTGTAGTACATTATACTCAAGATTACCACAGAATTGTAAACATAATAAAAGTCTATGACGTGCAGAAAAATGTTGCAATACGTGCAGTGAAGCAAATAATTACACCAGCCTTGTTTGAAGGTCTTTCATACATTGAGAAGAATTTCAGTAATATAGTAGCCGCAATATCATATTAAGTCATGTGCATCAAAAATGCTCGAGACTATTAAGACAATAGAACAAGTTTCAAAGACACAGAGTTATGTTTTTGTACGCTCCTGTTACGTCTACAGCATAGTTTTTCAAAAACTTTCTGTGAGCAAATCGGATGCGAGTTACTTTCCATAAATTTAGGAAATACATCATTGCACATTACAATAACCGCTCACGATGATGTCTCTAGTTAAAGTTCTAGACATTAAAACCTTAATAAAAATGAAGATAATTGCGCGCTTCAAATGGGTAGACATTCATTATTTGATGCCTAGTAGTGCCTCTTAATCCTGGCATTCCTACCTTTGAAGCAGGGTGTACTCTGTGATGTCTTCCAGTCTACTTGTTTACAAGAGCACTGCAAGGTCGCCGGCGCTTCAACTTCTCGTTGTAGATGCACGGTTAACTTGATGGATTTCTTACTAAAACCCCGCTCCCTGGTCATATGCTTCCCTTGCTGTTCAGAGAAATGGCAGCCATGTCACCTCGTAGCTCACCTCGCACCTTTGAAAAGCAATATTTCAGTAATCCTTTTACATTAGCGGGAAAACTTTCCAGTTTAACTTCAGCGCATCTGCAGAAAATATGTTCTTATGGTGTTTTATTAAGTTCTGGGCTAGAACTAAAATTATTTCAGTGATGGGTGCTAGGCTTACAGACGTGAGCTTAATCAGTGAGCCTAAGATCGTGTGTTCGCTATAGCCGAACTGGCTAAGGCGTCTACGTTTAAATCGAGAGTGATGGGCTAACATTAGTTCAAATCCCAATATTATTTTTTGATTTCCCTTTTACTTGCTCCTTTATTAACGGGAACATCATTATTATGTAACTCTTGTGAAATATAAAATTATACAAACTATAATGAAGTCTATTTCTTTAGGTATTTTTATTCCGCATAACGTTGTAACTTTTCCCACTGTCTCATGAATGCTGCAGTATGATTGCAATTTTAAAATTGAATCCTTTATAAGACATTAATTGCAATTGGTCAAAATAAAGCAAGCAACACGCCTACCTCAACTGTCAATCATGCCTCCCAAATTAATATTTCCTTTAAAATATTCACATTCAATGGTATCTCTATAAATTTCGTAGGTATTGCCATGTTAAAATGTTTAAGCGTTTCATAGCGTAAACTACGTTTTTAATGGTGATAAAATACATTGTTACAAGACCTGGATGCCATGAATAATGTAACTAACGACAGATTAAACAGAATAGAATGCAGTTGTTAATTACTTCAGCGGAAGCAATCTTTGCACCTAGCAAGGTTGCTATGTCGTTTATTTCCAAGCACTACACAATGTTGATATGTCCCCATTAAATCAATTTGCAGCAGTATGCCTTCATCAGATTCTCCATTCCTGATAAGAAGCTGTAGAGAATTAAGCACGTTTGTTAATTTTGTATTTCAGAAAATAAACATGAGAAAAGCGGGATCGAACCCCCGACAGGTAGCAGTTCTGACTCGATGCTCTCGGCTATTCTTCACTTGGGCATTTGCGTTGTATCATATGATATTAAGCTTGTCATCAACATGGCAGATAATTTCAGTGCAAGGCGGAATGTTCGTTAGCACCTTCAGAAATGGCTTATATATTTTTAGTCTTTTTAGATATTCGTTTACGTTTATTTAGAGGAATAAGAAAAGAGAATACTTCTATCTCCTTTATCTCAAATGACATGAAAGAGACAAGGAATAAGAGTTTGTAAGAATAGTTGGTAAAAAGGTAGAGAAACTCACGTTGAGTGCAACACATCAGATTTTTTAAACTAAGAATCTGGTCTAATCGTTTAGGGTACAAGATGTTTATAATATATCGGTATTTCTTTCTTTATATTGTCATAATTTGGCAAATTTTTCTTCATATTGTGATCGTCTCATTATTACTTATCTGGTCTTTTATGGAGCTAATTCAACACAAGTCCAATTTGAATAAGAAACTTTCAGCATCAGGTACGCTCGTAAAACACTTAAGCAAAGTGGGCTAAAAAGGAACCGCATTTGGATAAGAGAAAACAAAAGGAGAGACACGTAATTTCGTGTTGTATTGCATCTGGTGCGAAGGAGTGAGACAGACGATGTTTTTGGTTCCTTTTTCTTTTGTTTTCCTTGGACGTCTTGAGAGTGGGGGAGGTGAAGGGGTAGCCAGCACGTGTGCCAGTAGTTCCTAAATTATTATATAGTGGTGTAATTACGTTCACAAGGACGGAGGTGTACGAGCCTTACCCAGGTCGGCTGTCATTTTCATCACATTAAGGCGCTGTAAAACAAACCAATTTTGTGTTAGTGACCATTACTCGTATTCAAGGAATTTGGCCATTGATAATGTTTTACAAACTGGTTCCTGTGTCGGCAAGGTAAGCCATTGCACGCTCTATTAATAAGTATTGTGATGTGCTTAGATTTTATATAAAGCAATATTTGTGAAGTTCTAATGCTGCGTTAAGGTATTACAAACGTAACCCATTTTCTGAGATGGAAGACAAATGGGGCAGATAATTGAATCACCTATTTTAGAAACGGGACAGGGTAAGTAGGCTAATTCGTACGTTCTTACGAGACCTTATGCCTTAAAATTGTTCTTAATCGTGATCTAATACACAAATTTAGCTTACATTTTTCACGAGATACTTAAAATTTTTGATAATAGAGTGTAGGCGTCATCGTGGCCGAGTGGTAGACCGCCTACCACTTCAATAATAGTTTAAAAGTACCAGAAATTCTTGTCCCTTTATCCCAGCTTCTAATATAATAAACAGACGTAACAAAGGATAGATGATTAAATCAGTTGTTTCAAAGAAAAAGAAGCCTTACTCAGTTAAAATAGTATTTAAAAACAGGACAGTTGTAAAGTTTAATGTGGTATATTTACATTTATTACCTACAGTTAACGTGTGAGAGGAGATGCAAATTGAAATGATCAAATTTAATTTTGTTTTTTGATGTTTAAATAACATATACCCAAAACTATATTTCGAAATTCCACCATAGAATGCAGGAAATTTAATAAAAGGTCTGAGATGCCCCGCTCCCTTAACCAAGATATAATTTTATTTTTGACAGTGAGTTTATGCTACAGAAGCCATTGAAGGCACTATTATCGTGTGTGTATATGTGTGAGATGGTGTTTGTGTATGTTGGTGTATGTATATGTGTGTGATAGTGTTTGTGTGTACATGTGAGTGTTGGCGTTTCTGTGTATATGTGTGTGTTGGTGTATGTGTGTATATGTGTGTGATAGTGTTTGTGTGTTTATGTGTGTATTGGTGTTTCTGTGTATATGTGTGTGTTGGTGTATGTGTGTATATTTGTGTGATGGTGTTTGTGTGTGTTGGTGTATGTATATGTGCGTTATAGTGTTTGTGTGTATATGTGAGTGTTGGCGTTTCTGTGTATATGTGTGTGTTGGTGTATGTGTGTATATGTGTGTGATAGTGTTTGTGTGTTTATGTGTGTATTGGTGTTTCTGTGTATATGTGAGTGTTGGTGTTTCTGTGTATATGTGTGTAGGTGTTTGTGTGTGTGTATATATATATATATATATATATATATATATATATATATATATATATATATATATGTGTGTGTGTGTGTGTGTGATAGTGTTTGTGTGTTTATGTGTGTATTGGTGTTTCTGTGTATATGTGAGTGTTGGTGTTTCTGTGTATATGTGTGTAGGTGTTTGTGTATATATATATATGTGTGTGTGTGTGATGGTGTTTGTGTATATATGTGTGTTGGTGTTTGTGTATATATGTATGTGATGGTGCTTTTGTGTATATATGTGTATTGGTGTATGTGTGTATATGTGTGTTGATGTTTGTGTGTATATGTGTGATGGTGTTCGTGTGTATATATGTGTGTATTGGCGTTCGTGTGTATATGTGTGTTGGTATTTGTGTGTATATGTGTGTTGGTGTTTGTATGTATATGTGTGTTGGTGTTTGTGAGTATATGTGTGTGATGGTGTATGTATATATGTGTGTGATGGTGTTTGTGTGTATATGTGTGGGTTTGTGTGTATATGTGTGTTGGTGTTTGTGTGTATGTGTGTTGGTGTATGTGTGTATATACGTGTGTGTTGGTGTTAGTGTGTGTGTGTTTATTTAGTAAGGTTTGTGTCTTGCGGATTATCAATCATATAAATGTAATCCAGAATGAAGAGACCTTCTCAGACTATTTGCAAACGAATTTAAAATATACCTACATTACATTTATCATGGAAATGTCCAAAATATGAGACCTAATAACAATAATTAGGCATTATTTACTTATGTTGTGTATTAATCCGTTGCATATTTAAATATACAGAAATTTAAAATGTCTAAAGTAATTAAAATAAAATCTTTCTTTTTCATTTAAAACCCCCAGGTAGAGGAAGTGTCTAGATCATTCCACTAAAACTTCATAATTTATCCAGATATACGCGCTTTCATTTTCTCTGAATCTTGAGTATAAACAGAAGAAATTGAGAAAATTCGTGGTGTGTATAGGTATGCATGTGTTTGTGATTCTGTGTGTGTATGCTTGTGTGTGCGAAGGGGGACCATACCTAAGCGCTAAGAGTATAAATAAAGAACAAAATTCGTATAAATAGCAAGTCATATTTAAATCAGACATACTTTAAAAATGCAGTCACATTTGAAACTAACAACTCCTAAACAGAAATAACTTCATCCCAATTTTTTTTTAAGTCACAATGACTATGATAAAAATAGTGTTTGAGATATTCATATGACAAGTGATGTATACGCCTTGACTCTCTCTACTATTTTTAATATATTTGGACGATGCCATAAGAAAATCGCTAAATGTTTTAGATGAAAATTTTATGGTAAGCGAAATGACAATGGATTGTATATTATTTGTAGATGATCAACTTGTACTAGCCTGTTCATAAAATCAATTGCAAAAGGCAACTCATGAATTGTGTAAAATAATAAAAGAATACATCTTAAAAATATCAAGTCAGAAAACAACTGTTTTGTTTGTTTGTTTTTTTTTTTTTTTTTTTTTTTTTTTTTTTTTTTTTTTTTTTTAATCCTTATCACAACAGAACAAAAATTGTAATTGGAACAGAAATAATTTTACAAATGTGCTGTTTTCAATATTTAGGAAGTATGATCACATACAGGTATAACATGGAAATACAAAATAAAATAAAAATGTCAACATATCTGGGTACAATAAATAGATGTTCAACAAATAAAACTACAGAGAAAACAAACCAAAAAATTTATAAAATAATCGTAGTACCAACGTTGATTTATGGATCAGAAACATGGCCTTTAACAAAAATGGAGGAAAGAAAAATAGAAACAGCCGAAATGTGGTTTCTTAAGGGAGTCGTAGCAGTAACGTTAAGAGACCAAAATTGGAGTCAAGATATCAGGAAGGAATTAAACATTTTCAGATTAAATGACAGGATTAATACAAATTGGACGTTTGGTTTCAACATGTAACTAGAATGAACGTATATATATAAACGTGGCGGCGCCGTGGCCGAGCGGTTAGCCCGCTCACCTACCACCTAGGCGGCCCGGGTTCGATCCCAGGGACCCGCAAGTGGTATTCGTGGTGGACGAAGCGGCGTCAGGGCGGGTTTTCTCCGGGTTCTCCGGTTTCCCCCGCCATCTCATTCCACCGGTGCTCCATCTTCATTCCATGTATCATCAGTGTCACCGCCTGCGGTGCCATAGTAGTAAAAGTGGGCGTTAAACACTACAACAACAACATATAAACTTGTTAAACTATGTTAAATCATAAACCTTTAGGCCGTAGAAGTATTGGAAGACCTAAACAACGCTGGAGAGATTATCTGCCATAATTTTCCACGGCAGAAATGGGAAACGGAATGGGTCAACACGCTCAAGCCATGAAGTTGATGATGATGATGATGATGATGATGATGATGATGATGATGATCCATCCGGTCCCCAGCCCGTGGTTTCGAGGCCACGAGTTGGGGACCGGAACATTATGCTCCAAACCAATGACATAGCAAACTATAAAACCCATAAATGCAACACATGAGCTTTTCTACTCACTCTTCTCTTATCACAAAACGCATTCTTCTATTTGCCTCATGTTAGTCCAGCTACACTTTCAATTGGCATTTCCACATTTCATTGTAAGATATATTGCAAGTAAAACGATAACACTTTAAAGAGCGTATAGGTATGTGATGACTTAGAATTCTATGCATTTGCATACTAGAAATAACTTTCCCATTTGAGGAAAAGCATAATTATTTTAAAATTGAAATCATTATGAAGGGATGTCTTGAAAATAGTCCACAAGAAAATATACCTATGTATTACATAAATTGTTTGTTATAACGAGATTTACATTTATATAATAATATATTGCCCATCTTTTACGGTTATCAACTACACAAAAGCCATTTAGAATGAAGAGCACTTCACAAGGCGTACACGAAAAATTGAGACACACATTTTTAATGCAAATATTTTATACATGTGGTATTTTATTCGAAATTACTAAGAGCTGTTTTTGAGATCAAACATTTCAAAAAATGTCCATTGTAAAGGAAGCTTAAAATAGAGGATTTTCTTGAAATATTCTGTGGCATCGTTGAAGATACAGAAACTAAATATTACGACTCACCTTTATTTTACTCTTTTTTTATTCATGCTATTCAAACAGAGACAGACAGGCACAAACAGACGCACACATTCGGACCTTTTTCTATTTTCTTTTATTTAAAGTACCTCCAGTGAAATCTCAGTGTCAAATTTTTGGGTGAAATGCAATTCCTTCTGTACCCACTAGGTTCTTAGCTGAGAAAGGATAAAGGTTACCACGGAAAGAAAAATATATGTTTAATACAAAATGCAGATAAATTGAACGATTTTATAAGATCAAACATTTCCATATTATTTAGTGTTGTTGGTTACCTCTTCTAACAGTGCCTTCCACACAATTCCTTCCAACACAGCTGACTGTCACGTTAGTGTTCTGCATGCTCCTGTGTATCTGCAAAAAATGCATATTGTAACTATTTCTGGTGATCATACATTTTACTTTTTTTTTTTTTTTTTTTTTTTTTTTTTTTGCCTTTCTTAGTTATGTTTAAAAGTGTCGCTTTGCTTACAGGTATGTATTAGTAGATTAGCAGACTTCATTTCTATGACAATTCTGAAATAAGGGCTGCTATCCAAACTATCGGATTTTCTCTGTTAACAGAAGTTTTAAAATAATTGTAAATTTAGAATAGCATTGTGAATGCCATCTGCCTGCCTGCCCGTCCATGTACCAAACTGCCTGCATGCTTGTCTATCTGCCTGCCTGCTTGCCTATCTGTCTACCTGCCTATCTGTCTGCCTGACTGCCTATTTCCCTGTCTGCCTGTCTATCTGCCAGCCTGTCTGCCTGCCTATCTGCCTGCCTGTCTGCCTATTTCCCTGTCTGCTTGCCTATCTGCCTGCCCGTCCATGTACCAAACTGCCTGCATGCTTGTCTATCTGCCTGCCTGCTTGCCTGTCTATTTGCCTGCCTGCTTGCCTGTCTATCTGCCTGCCTGTCTGCCTATTTCCCTGTCTGCCTATTTACCTGTCTGCCTGTCTATCTGCCAGCCTGCTTGCCTGTCTGTCTGTCTGTCTGTCTACTTGCCCATCGGCCTGTCTGTGTATATGCCAGTCTGTCTCTCTGTGTGCCTGCCTGTCTGTCTATCTGCCTGCCTGTCTATCTGCCTGCCTGTGTGCCTGTCCATCTGCCTGCCTGTGTGTCCATCTGCCTGCCTGCCCTTGTGTCTGTCCATCTGCCTGCCTGTCTGTGTGTCTGCCTGCCTATTTGTCTATCTGTCTGCTTGTCTTTCTGAGTATCTACCTCCTGTCTGTGTGTCTATCTCTCTATCTGCCTGCCTGTCTGCCTGTCTGCCTGTCTGCCTCTCTGTCTATCTGGCTGTGTGTCTGCCTGCCTGTCTGTGTGTGTATCTCTCTATGTGACTGTCTGCCTATCTGTGTGTCTCCCAGTCTATATGGTTGTGTGTCTGCCTGCCTATCTGTGTACGTGTCTGTGTGCTTGTCTATCTGTTAGCCTGTCTGTCTGCCTGCCTGCCTATCTGTCTGTCTGTCTGCCTGCCTGCCTGCCTGCCTGCCTGCCTGCCTGCCTGCCTGCCTGCCTGCCTGCCTGCCTGGCTGCCTGCCTGCCTGCCTGCCTGCCTGCCTGCCTGCCTGCCTGCCTGCCTGCGTGCCTGCCTGCCTGCCTGCCTGCCTGCCTGCCTGCCTGCCTGCCTGCCTGCCTGCCTGCCTGCCTGCCTGCCTGCCTACCTCTCCACCTACCCATCCATTCACCCACCCACATATCTTTCTTCTTCTACATGCAGGGTGCTGTTATTTAATAAGCACTACACAATATCCAAAAATTTAGTTCAGCTGCTAAATAATGAATTGGTCTTACGCAAATTTACATACAAATACATGATTGCTGTATTTAAATATAAGCTTAAAATTTTTCAACTGAACAATATGCCGAATAAGATAAATATGTTTGTAAAGCCGGGATGTAAATTTTTTATGATATGAATAAACACTTCCACAAAACCTATGCCATTTATATAACCGTTTATTTGCCCCCCTCGTTCTCAGAGGGAATATTTGTGAATCTAGTTGGACAAACAAATGTTAGTTTTTGCTCGAGGCTTTCCATCATTATCTTATCTGTTTAACTCCGTCTCTTTGATTTGTATTTATTGTTATTTTATGCTCATTCGTCTAACGCTCAGTAGTCAGGCCTTTCTAAAAGTTCAAAAAATTTTACAAGTAAAATGATCAGCGAGTTAAATACCAGTGCGTTTATTTTGTTTTTGTGTTTGGTCAACTAACACCGTTGCTCAAAAAGTAGGCTGTCAGCAACATTTTACTTCTGTTTAACAACGTTGGACTATTGTTAAATCTACCTTCTATTTCAAAGTAGACTTAGACTTCTTCAGAACCTGCAATTGCATGAAATTTCATTAGTATAAGTAAAAGCGGTGATGTATCTTTAGATGCGGTGAATTACATTACTAGCATCTGCGCTAGTAACGCCATGCAAATAGATGGCGGGGGCAACGTCTCTGCTTCCTACTTAAAATAAACAAGAGACTGCTGATAATGCGAACGGGTGCTGAACTGTCTTACGCGTCGTCCCACTATACTACAGCGAAATCGTAGAGGTACTACTTGGCAAAGCCATGAGGTGTATCGGAAAGAATGTGAAACTGCCCAGCTGTTTACGTGAGCTCATCGCACAAGCAAGACGAGACAGTGTACGTACACTCTGTTCAGATGCAATCATATCTTCAGGACAGCAACATCTCATATATCGGCAGGTGCGAGAGATCATCTATTTGTGTTTTATCACTGACTATATGTCAAGTTACTATTATTTCGCTGTTCTAATAAACAAGATAAGAAGCAATCATAGAGCTTGGTAGTCAAAGTCGCTTTGCCAAGTAGTACTAACCTGACACCCTTACGGTCTTATAAGTACAAACGTGAACTCGACGATAAACCACTGTGCAACTTTAAGCGATCCGCCAGGTTTAAAAAATACATCTGTATATCTTTTATTGGATAGATTATGTGACGGTTGGATAGATTATATATAACACCAGCACCTCTAAATGACAAAACAGTGAAACAATCAAGAAAATCACAGATGCCTATCTTCGAACCGGTTGGTGCCAATACAATTTCATTTAAAATACTGTGTTTCAAAGGGGTCTGCATTTCTAGTTTGGCAAATATTTGTTTGTTATGGTTTACCATTCTTATAAATGTATATAAAATTACTTCTGAATGAGGGGTCTACTTCATAGTCTATTCCCATAAAATTCAAGAAATACCTGCGTTTTACATATTTTCCATGTAAATATTCTCAGTATATGGCGATTTAATACATATTATTAGCCATTTTTGAGAAAACAAACATTTCGAAGACATTTCTTTTGAAGGGCTGGATGGATTTTCTTAAAAATCTTTGTATCGGATCGTTGGAAAATACTGAACTTGAAAATAAACTATGGTATTTGATTTGGATGTTTCAAAAATTCGATTTAGAGATTTCACTGGAAGTGTGCTTTGTGATACCCTTATTCCTAAAAAAGTTTTAAAAAGAGGTCTGTGTGATCTGTCAGTCCACATAAATAAAAACAAAGAGTCTCTTAAATATCAACATTTATCTTAAACTTCAATAGCTTTCAAGGATAGAATTCGAATATTTTCAAGAGAACCCTCCACCCCAAACTACGATATGGGTACATTGATTTCTTCTTTTTTTATTTTTATTTATTAATTTTTTTTTCTTCCCTAAAACAAGTCTCTACCGGGATAAATTAAAATACCAAATGTGTAAGATATTTTCATGACCAATAAAATGAATGGGTAGGATCCTGAATAATTTCCTGTGAAGTGTTTTTCATTCTGAATAAATCTTACACAATTGGTAAACTGTAAGAGTTAAATCTTACTACCTAAAATATAGATCATTTTAAGCCACAGGGGTTGTCAAATAACTTTCTTTTTGTTAGCTATTTCTGAGATATTCTTGTTTGTTGGTTTGAATGTTCAAATACGCTTTTCCGAGTGGTACATTGTAGCCGGCTTTTTCCTCGTGGTCATGCAACATAGAATTTCACAGTCTTCATCATCTCACAATTTGCTTTTTATAACTCTAGTATCGCTTTAGCCTATTTAATGCAATATATAAACATTTTAGTTATTGTTCCTCTCGCGAAACCTTTTTTAAACAAAATGTATTTCCATTCAAATCCGACATCCAATTTTTGATAAAATGAAATTCTTCTTCTATGTTTAAAAAAAAAAAAAAAGACAAAGTATTATTTTTCTAGCAGATGTTCCTTGAATGAGAATATTGCGCATGATAAACTTAGGTTTAAAGAGCCTGCCTGCTTTTGTAGAATATCCAAAAATTCTACAGGTATACATATAATAATTTACTTATAGTAAATAGTCAACTAGAGATAAATAATTTCAAGATGTTTTATATGATGTTGCATTGTATAAAGTGCTTTACCTCTTCAACGTATGCATTTTAAAACTTCTTATAATAACACTTTATTTTAAGTAAACACTATTTGTCTCTCAGCTTTAGTAATTACTATAATCAATTAAACATTTGTAACTCCTGTATAATCTTATATATTTAAACAGGCAGTTCTTGTATATATTCCGCGCAACTTGGAAACGGCTCTAACGATTTCGATCAACTTTTCTATGCAGTTAGAGTTTGGCTTATTAAGTTTATCTATACAGGTGTCATTCCTGAAAGAACAGTCACAATTACTCTAAACCTTAATCTGGCCATAATTTCTCTGTTAACGGGCCAATATCAACAAACCTGCCAGGATATTAAAGGTCTCGTCACGGAAACAGTTCAAACAATTAGGATGACAATTTATATTTAGTTAATAGGTATTTTGCTTTTCAAGTTTATCTAAATAAGTATCTTCCCCCCCCCCCCCCAAAAAAAACACGATTAAAAAAAAGGAAAAGAAAAGAAAAGCCAAGTGAAGTTCCGTCACCCAGGTATTATACTTCTGAATTCCAACAAGAAAATCAGCACTGAAACCATATTCTAATATATGTTAATCTTTATTGAGAATTTCATGAACTGTTACAAAAATTATAATAAAACCTAAAACTATCAACCCATATTCTACATCTCATTGACACGCTTTTAAAAGTAACAAATCTCTTTGCCCAAAAATTGGATTAATTCCTGAATTATTTCCTCATTTACGAAAAGAAATTATTTTAAAAAGTGAAATAATTCCTAAAATATAATCGTTAAAGTATATTTAAGAAAAAAGAGTGCTGGAATGGGCAATACAAGTGCGTCAAATTTTATAATTCTATTTTTTAATAGTCTCTGAGAAATTGTTTCTTTCGTAAGTGCTGTTTTCCCTGCATAGGGAAATAAAGGGATATTTTTGTTTTTAAAAATCTTAAAATGTAGGTGTCTTTTATGCAAACTATCCAGTCAGTTCCTCTCAGGAATGTGCGTTTTTAGAAGTTTTGAGTGGCTTTATAAAATATAAATAATACTTTATGAGGGCAAAAACCCCAAGTAAAAAGTTCTCATTGAATTTTACTTTTAAATATGCAGTATATAAAATATTAACAATTGTTACATATTATAAGTAAATTGAATTATGAAGCCAAGATTAAGAGCCTGTCTTAACAAGTTTTCTACCTCCGAGGAAATACGACTAGGAAGTAAGGAATATTTTTTCTCCAGAAGGACCAAAAATACCCTCTATAAAAATATGAGTAAGTAAAGAATGAAAATAAAAAAATACAGAATTGAGATTCCAACAATACCTCCCGGTTATCTGGAATGTCAATATCTGTTCCTACGCCCCCCTTACTGCCTCGCTCCCCAATCTACCCACACCCTGCCCACTAAATTTTGTGAAAATCCGACGGATATATGTATATATCTATATATGCATATAGAATTTACAGCAAATTATAATCCATCGATATTGATATTTTGAAAACGGCGCATCGCATGTCAGCTGAGTACATCTTGCAGGGGTTGTGGAGGGAGGGGGGTTGCGCGTAGCGGTAACCATGGAGACGGTAATTATTATTCGGCGCCAAGCTCCGCCCCTTGGTGCGGGTAGAGAGGGGGTATGTATCGTACACACATGTCATTACTCCAAGAGAATGCTGCCAACACCCCCTCCCTCCCTCCCTCCTTCGTTTGATCACTTCCCATGCATCGATGTATTTATCAAAACAACAGCGATAACAATGCCGTGTGTGTCCTCAGAGCTACACTAGTATGGAAATCGTACAAAAACACTGAAATGTAATGAAAATCGCTCGTCCCATTTGTTTTTATTTCATTTTTTATGAAATTACATCTTACGAAATTGCTTCGTGTCAAATCCCAATTTATTACGTCGAGCACTAACTAGATCCGAATTTTGTAATTTCATGAATTTCAAGAATCACCAGCTATAGTCGTAGTTTTTGTAGCAGCAGAATGTAAATTGCTGGAAAATAAAAGATAAAATATGTGCAGCCGAAAATTGTTGCTAAATATTTATACAATTTTATTTTTAAATGAACTCTTTCCCTGAATAAATTCAAATGCCAAAGAGTGGAGGAACTCATTCAACTTTTGATGGAAGACAAGGATTATCTGCTGCACTTTGTTTAAAAACATATTCCAAAGTACGAGAAATTGCTAGTCCCAAAAAGAAAGAAAAAATACAGCTAAAGATTTTGTTAACGATGGGCCATAAAGAAAATACCAGCTTTATAAAATACTGGAAATTTTGAATTTTGCCATATTTTATTACGGTTTGTTTTTTTACTTGACCTACTAAATGGATTTTAGAAATAGTGGCTGAAAAAGGACAAATTACACACTCACCAGGAAGAGGGAAAAGAAACCGGATGGCAAGAAACTGCTTGTTAAGGGACATGCTTGAAACAACGCAGGAAAAAGATTCGGGGCAGAAAATATACCGGAAGATAGAATACGAAGAGGAAAATTGAAAAGAGTAAGACTAGATGAAGTTGGTAAATAGCAAAGGACCTGATATGATATTATTAATTCTAGATTAATTGCCTACTTTTTGTCCCTGTATTTCAATAATTTCTAACTAGTATAACTAAGATGTTAATATTTTCATTTGAAAATTAAACAGTTAATTTTACTAATGCTAATGAAAGGAATTATGTTAAGAAAACTGTCACAACGCACACGTCACGCCGTTCTTTTGAATATGTAGGGTAGTGAAAAGTAGGCATACAATAGGTAGACTTCTATAAAATAAAATATGAAGCAGCAAAGAATTTGTAATATAATACACCGAGTTATGAAGTAACACATAACATTAGATCACCCTTCTCGTTGTTCAAAGTGTTGACTTTCAGTGTTTGTGCATTGCTGTAGTTTGGGTTGACACTAACGTTCATTTAATATTCAGTTCTTTGTCTGTATCAGTTCCTGGGACTCTTCTATAATGAATTGAACGATGCTATCAACAGTAGATACCTGTTTTTCTTGCAAAAATCCTATTAAAAATACATAGCAGTGAAATCCGGGGATATTAGTGGCCATTCAATTGATTCCCTTCGTCTTATCACCTACTGGAAATCCCTTCGACTGCGAAACCCTAGTACAATTCAGGCATAGTGAGCAGGAGGCCCATCTTGCTGAAAATGAAGTTCATTATTGTGTTGCCCATCCATAACATATAGTATATATCACTGTATAGTAGTATGAGTACCTTTTTCAGATTGAATATAATAATAATAATAATAATAATAATAATAATAATAATAATAATAATAATAATAATAATAATAATAATAATAATAATAATAATAATAATAATAATAATAATAATAATAATAATAATAATAATAATAATAATAATAATAATAATAATAATAATAATAATAATAATAATAATAATAATAATAATAATAATAATAATAATAATAATAATAATAATAATAATAATAATAATAATTGCAAAGTATATTAGAAACTCTTCGTTTTCTTTGATGTATTATTTGTCTCTAGACAAAAACCTTTTGTCAATAATGTGGGAGATAAGAGTCCACAAAAACCTTAAAATGATGCAGGAATAAATGTTAAATGTTTAGCTGCCATTGTTGTGGTACAACAATTCCGTTTATTACTGGTCATTACTGGTCATATCACCACACAGCTAAGCGGAGAGGAACAGTCATTTGACTCTTCCGAGAAGCAAAATCAGTTTTCATACTAGTGATATTTAGGAATATAGGAATTTTCGTACTAAAATATTATATTTCCCTTTTACTTCAACATTCTCTTAACACATTTTACCATCTATTTTGAGAAGCATATTTTCTTCCCTTCTAGAATAATATGCACAGTTTGTAATATCCCATTAATAATGCACTAAAAAGCCAGAAAATGTTAGCGAACAACATGAACAACGCTGACTGCATTTTCTGAAATGTTTTACAAGAAATAATTGCTTGAATATCATAACAGAATTTTTAAAATGCCAAGTGTCACATATTTGGTCCTTGCGAGTCCTAACTTTATTTACAACCTCTAAAACACTCTGTGTGTACAAAGTCATTCCGCAGTGCCACCTATGACTGAAATTTTAGTAAACCTAAGGAACATATTAAGTATAATTATTATTACTGTTACGACCAGAAAAATGTGTACTTATAGGTGATTTTATTATGAAGTACCTATTTAATCTAAGAAGGATCCATTATTATACCGAACTTGGATTTTTAAATGAAAATACCCATGTCTCGGTTTTCACTCCCAAAGGTTAGGTTTGTCAGGAAATAATATTTACAAATTAGAATAGTCCACAAATAATACCTTAATCCTTGCAGATATTGGCGTTTAAAAATCATTAAGCTAGAGAACTTACAAAAATGTGCAATATTTATATTCAATTTTCTTTCTTGGAGGCACCCGTGTCACTGGTGAAAAATGAAAAATAACATCGACCGATTTTCTCTTCACAATATGCAATCTTGGTTGTAAGTTACTTTTAGACCGGACTTACGTGCAGATTCTTGTAGCTTCCATGAGAGTCAAAGTTCTCTATCCTATCCCAGACAGCTGTACTTTAAGCGGAAGACAGATTTAAGTCAACCGTTATAACTTAAAGCTTCACAAATTTTCCCCGTACCCTGTGGAGAGAAAGCTGATGTACACATATGATAGAGCTATTTAATATTTTAATAAACTTTATAAAATTATAATAAATCAATCTTAAAACTACGTATATTTTAATAAAGCCCATAGAAATGGTGATTAAACTGAAAATGTGTTCTTTATCATTTTTGCGTTCAAATAAACAATTTAAATGTTTAATGACCTTTATTAATAATTAAATTCCAAGTATTTTCACTAAAACTATTAACTCAACCTGCGGCATCAATGTTACAATATTCCATTATCAGGGAATAGGTTACTACTAACCCTAGGTTTTACCAACCACATGCTTAGGCTTTATTCCAAGTTTCTTGTAGGGCTAAGTATAAAACAATTATTGATAGCAACGTTATTTACCATAAAAGTAAAGCAGTCCTCCCTTACAATTTTATACCATAATTATTAATGCTGAAGGTATGACTCAACTCTATACTATTGTGTAAAATACTGCTGATAAAAGCATAGTATATAACAAAAAGCTTGCTGTCGTTTATCCAAATAAATTGAAATTAATGCATACGAGGTGTGACAAAAAAGTAATGGGAACTTTTCTTTTTCTTAACGAATACTTATTCGTCAACATCAACTTTGTCCCCTTCAAAGTAATAATATAATTCACTTGTGCCAGCACTTTTTCCAATCTTGGAAGCACTTCTGGAACTCAGTTTTTGTTAGGGTGTTCAACTCCTTCAGCGATTCTGTTTTATCTCCTCAGCGGTGGCGAAATGACGCCCTTTCATGGTTCTCTTCAGCCTCGGGAATAGAAAGAAGTCACAGGGGGCCATGTCCGGCGAATACGGTGGCTGAGGCAATATACCGGTATTTTTTTGCCAGAAAATCACGAGCAAGCACTGAAGTGTGAGCGGGAGCATTTTCGTGATGCAATTTCCACGAGTGGTTTTGCCACAATTCCTGTCTTTTTTTTTTTTTTTTTTTTTTTTTTTTTTTTTTTTTTTTTTTTCCCAGATTGATTCAGGCAAACAGCGCAAAATTCAGTATTTCTTACTGACCGTACGACCATAAGACAGGAACTCACGGTGTAGTATCTCATTGTAATTGAAGAAAACAAGAATATGTGACAGAACTTGTCCAACTTTTTCGGTCTTGGCTCTTCGATGACGACTTCAATCAGCAATTTCTAAGTGGTGTCCTTGCCACGTCGATTTTGGTCGAAACTTTGGAACAAACTTTGCTGCCACTCGTTTCATGCCCAAAACATCCAAACAAATTGTTCGTTATGAGCCAAAGGATAAGTCAACAGCTTCAGCAACCTCTCCGATGGTGATTCAGCGATTTTCGGGCCATTTTCCTTACTTCTTCCACATTCTCCTCAGGAATTGGTGTGCTAGGGTGTCCAGGGCAGTCGTCTTCAGCATCTTCTCGACCGTCTTTGAAGCGTCTATACCACTCATAAACTCTTGTCTTATAGTAGATCCCCCCCCCCCCCCAAAACAAAAGAAAAAAAGAAAAAAAGCATAGTCAGTATTTCGAATGCGGTGCTGCACTTTATTCTATTTTTAAAGCAAAATGTAATGCAAAATCTTTGATTCATCTATTTTGATAGCAAAAATTCGCAATCACATGTACCTAAAGTTTTCGACTGTCAAGAATTAACTAAATTTAAAAATTCCTTATACGCAACTGTTAAAACAGACGCAGGATCAAATGAAGTGATTTGCGAGTGGAAAGCTATGCTGTAATAAAAATGTCAGGATTATATAACTACTACATGAACCGGTTAACCTCCTACAACTTAAGTTGATCTGATTGTAACTCTTCATACGTGATTAATTGATTATCAATCATAATCAAGCTTCCATCTCCAATTCATTCAACTATTTATTTTCAGCTATGCTATAAGTTTGCTTGCTACAAATATCAGCACAAACCTCAAACTGATATCCCGAGTTTTCCTAAAACACATTTCGTGGTTATGTCTAAGCCTACCCTAATTCCTGAGTCTCACTAAAACAACATCGAGTGATTTTTTTCTTTATTTCTAAGCCTGCAAAGACAATTTACTTTAATGAAATGGCTGATCAAAATGAATGTTCACAAAATGTAATTAAATTCGATTTAACCTAATCTATTCTAAAAATACACTACCTTTTCTTATGAAAATTCGATTTTAAATGTAATAAATGCAGCTGCCAAACGATAGGTCCGCCACAAACCCATATATTGATGGTGGCAATTCCCATATAAAATTACCATTTTCGATTTTTCAGTTCTTCCTTTGGGTTTTTCAGTGTTCTTTTTTCTAAACCATTCCAGTACTAAGGCGAACAAAACAATAAAGACATTTCGATTTTTACGGGCCTAACTCACGGTAGTTAATTATATATGCGGTCACAATAATAATTTTGCTCAATAAAAATAAAATAATTATCACATTATTGAGTAAATAAAATTGTTTGGCATACGCGGCGTGTTTTAAAGTGAAAGTAACATTTAAACCACCAAATTTTAAAAAAATGTACTTCTCCCACTTCGAACTGTTTAATTATGCTTTGTTTTTGTTACGCTTATAAATGTCTACAAGTTGTCACTATATGATTAATAAAACATTTTATGCGAACTTACTGGGGTTTACGCGGTGACGTCGCAGGTAACAAACGACCTGATCCCTATACTGTCTGTTGGCGTTTGTAGACAACACTCAGCAGACCGCGTTTACCTGCCCGTCAGTGGCTCATGACAACTGTTGTCTGGCAATGTTTTGAGTGTAGGTAACGAAGTCTTAAGAATTTTTAACCAGCGGAATGGCTAAGGCGATAATGCATTTGGAAGTCTCGGGTGTAAATTCCGTAGACCGACCAATCTGACTTCTGGTATCTGTCAGTCGCTTAGCTAAATACCGGATTGGGGGTCCAATACTATGAAACCAATGTTCCAATTTAAGTCTAAGAGAATAGTACAAATTAAAATAGATGGTAGCAGCAAATGCTTTATCATTTATCCATAGATAGGGTAGGCTGGACAGTACGCGAGAACCAGGGATACAAGTGCTTCCCACTAAGGCATCTGTGGGCACGTGGCGAAGCAAGATGATATGGTATAGGGATGAGACCTGTAAGACTGTCTTCTACGCACCGATTCAGTTGTTGTTGTTGTAGTGTTTAACGCCCGCTTTTACTACTACGGCACCGCAGGCGGTGACACTGGTGATACATGGAATGAAGATGGAGCACCGGTAGAATGAGATGGCGGGGGAAACCGGAGCACCCGGAGAAAACCCGCCCTGACGCCGCACCGATTCACAAAGTATCTCCTAACAGATCCGTCGCAGTATAACCAGGAAGTTAAAGCGACTTAAAATAAATTTAGAGAGGATTCCTATGCCTTGTTATGCCATAGAGACAGCTGTCTCTGACATTTTCCGCATGTCTCTAATTTTATTCCAAATATCTCATTCTTTTATAATGTAATTGCACACGCACACACACGCGCACACACAATTTTAGTATGTAAAACTGATCTGTAAAGACTTGTAGAAAAGAATAAGGAAAGACTGATGAACATATACAGACATAGAAGAATACATTGTATAAGGTTTGAGCCTGCTGGGAAGTAGGAAGGAACTTGACATGTGGGTATGGATAAAGTAAATAATGAAGCTAGATGCGATAGAAAGGTTGGGCGAAGAAAGAACCGTTTGAGTCGAATGCAATACTTCCTCTACCTGTATTTGAGGTAAAGAAAGTAAAAAAGACGAAGATCTCTTGTCGGGACACCTAAAGTGGCAAGAAACTTTAGAAAAACTTTGTGCACACAGTATAAATAAATAATGCAAGAAAGTGATTGTTTGGGAAGAGAAAGAGACAGAGATAGTCTTCCAGCAAATAGAGGGTGTGGGCGGGAGGGAGGGGGAGCAGGAAGGAAAGGAAAATGAGGTCACGGACAAAAGACGCGAGTTTAAAGTTAGACTTGATATAGCTTGACCTCCGTGACTGAAGCAGGCATGGGAAATCGGAACACCTGGGCTACGGCTCAATGAATTGCCCAAAATTGTGGGTCTGCTTTTGAAACGAAGTTCGGAAGGAATAGAAAAGCCACTTTTAACAATGCCGGATCTTATTTAGTTAAGAGCAGAGCATTAACTTTTTTGCCGACAAAGAATTTATAATCTAAATAGTAGCAAGAATTTGTAATATTTGCTCAAAGTTAAGAGGATTGAAATACTAAAAGTTTATTTTCAGAAGAATGCCCTTAAACTTTAAAACGCTTGTTATTTTTATGTTTCGCTTAAGTACACTTTTTTCATCCATTTAAAGTTTAACTAGTTAAATATATTCTGTCCAGATTAGACATCATCCAAGAACTATCAAATAATTAATATTAGATGGTATATCATATAATACAATATTGGATTTACTAATAAGTTAGTAATAAAGCAAATATTTTAATACTAAATTAAATTGGCGGTTGAACACGTATCGAATTGTGAGCTGCCTTAACTTTCATTTTAAATTAAAGGAAATGTCACGTGAAGATGTACTGAATGTTGTTGCTAAAATTTACAATTCCTATTTTTTTCCCTAGGGCGTCCCCTCTATGCAGAGGTGACCCTCATCGCTCGACCTCTGCGTCCCAATTCTTATTAAAAACTATGAACTTTAAACAATGTGTTAAAGAATACAATTTACCATATTGCCTGCTAATAACTTTTTGCATAACTTTTGCGTAAATGTATTTTTCAATGAAGGTATATTTTTAAGCAAATTTACCCTGGCCAAGATAATATCAGTTATACCAATCACTACTAGAAAGCTGTAGACCAATGTATCTTGGCTAGTGTTTTCTTAAGTAACTGATACCTATACCAACTTACAATCGATTACATTGCTACTTTAAGGAAGCTAATGTTGTATACCTAGAAATTTGAATTTAGCGCAGTCTACTATTTACGCAATTCTATTTTTACTAGCAATGTAATTAGTACCTTTGAATCATAACGTTTTGCTTGTGTCAGATGTTTGACCTAAACAAGGCCTTTGATTGTGTAGACAATTGTATACTACTCAATAAATCACCATATTACGATATTAGTGGAGGAACCAACATATTGGTCTCGTCTAATCTTAAATAAGTGTGCCGTTTGATGTTGACTGATGAGGTTTCAGATATGACAGCAGTAATATATGGTGTTCCTCAGGGCTCTGTCGTTGGTCCAGGATTTTTTCTTATTATGATGAATGATTTATAGTGCGATATAGAATTAAAACAATGTTATTTGCTGATGATACTGCTTTTTTTGATAATCACGATCTTAAAACTGAAGTGTAAAATAATATTTTGCACATGCAGCAATGGTTTCGGGCGAATATTTTTTTCATTGTAAAGGTCTCGCAGATTTTTCACTTGAGAATATTTAAGCATAAAGTTGTCAACAAATTTAGTTGACCGTGTACATATCTCATATTTTGCATGTTTCGTAGTTTAATTAATTATAACATCCTACTTTAGCGAATAGTTCTTATATTATGTAAATATGTGCATGTGTGTGTTTTAATTATGCAAAAGAAAGCTATTAGAATCATTATTGACTATGCTATCTGGTAGAACTCATTATAAACCTTATTTTAGAGGATATAATATTTTGACAGTTGTACATTTGTATGTACATAAAGGTATATACATACATATATTGTATTCCTATTTGTAAATCAAAATTTTCATCTACACATAAGAGACTATGCTCAAAATTATAATATCCAAAATTGTTAAATGATTGAAAATTCACAACATAGGCTCAATAAAACTTCACGAAGTTACTTTTAAATTGTCATGAAACCTTCTAATAAGCTATCTCAAGTTGTAACTTCATTATCAGATGAAATATTTAGTAAACGATTGCACTCTTGACTTGTGAATAACCATTTTATTCGCTTAATGAATTTTCCATTCTTAATGCATCTGTTATTCATATTTAATTTATGGTAATTTTACATTAGTTTAATGTTGTAAGTGTTCTATAAACTTTGGTTCTGCCTAATAATTAACTAATAAGAATTGTATTCTATCTATTGCCTTTGTCATTTGAGTTGTATAACAGTATACCAACAATAACATAAATTAAATGTAAATATTCTTGTTCCTAAATGTGACAGCTGGAACACAGCTGTCCCATATTTTATTTTGTTATTTTATTCCTTTATTTAGTTTTAACTTCTGAGTTAATATAAAAGAATTGTATGTAAAATGAAAGTGAGAGTATGATGAATGAGCGATCAAAATTATCATGTTTATCAGATTATCAGATTTTTCTTATCTTGGAGGGAATTATAATTCTATAATTTATGAGGCTTTTTTTTAATTTTAGCACGAGAAATTGAAGTTAATTCTAACCTCTGATGAAGAGATACATAAAATAATTGTCCCTCAATAACAATGACAAGCGTAGTTTTCTGACTCACTAAAATTTTAGGCGGAGAGCTCCCTTGCCAAATATGTAGGCATAACCCAAGCGAGGTCCTTAGGTGCTACAGACTGCCAATAATGTATCATCGTAATACACTTCTGTAGGACTGTAAGACACCAAGTTTAGATATACGCTCTCTTTTATCAGAATTAAATTCACAAGACGCCTGACCTAACCGATGAATTCTCGAACAGAGCAAGATGATTTATCTGGTAAGGTTAGACAGTCAAATGATATTTGTCTGGACTATTTCATAAATAAAATGTTAATTAAAATACCATATTGCAAAGATTTTATTCGGCACTGCCAACCGAGGAAAATCAAACCCAAGAATTACATTTATTTCGATCTTCTCTTGTTTTTATAACAGAAAGCCAGTTTATAATCTCTGATAAATCTGAGTTTAGTTTTAACATTGTTTTAGTATAATGTTTCTTTTAGAAAGATACATCAATTATTAAAAGAATAATTATTAAAAACGCAGTTGTCAAATTAAAATTGTTAATGTAATGTCCAATAAATTGTATTTCGGCGATTTATGGGACACAGTTGGCGACACTGACTAAGCAAAAGAATGACCTAGTGACAATTTGTACAAAACAAAGGAATATGATAATTTAACGCCTCTATGTATGACGTAGTCAACATATGTTTCGCCTACTTTATAGTTACCCCACCAAAGTTCCTACATCACTCTTTGTCAAATCTAAATTTCTCGCATTTGAAACACTTTTTGTTTTGCGCGGTGACTTGCTAAATTCTAAAAATAACTTTCCCCCTCTCTAATTCTTAGAGCTGGCCTACATGCATATTTGCAACTCTAACTTTTGAAGGTCCAATTGCCTTAGCTGCACTGATTTACGCTAAGGCCTTTTCCTAAACCCATAACTTCTCTTGCTAATGTTCCCTGACAAAACTGGAACACATACTTCTTGCGTTGTTTATTTTTTATGTATGGAAATTGTTTCATACAATTATTTCTCCATCTCTGTATCATTTCTTTATGAAGTTATTAATCTTACCAACAATAATTCCAATATAAACCCTCTAAAATTGTTAATTTTTTATTTCCTCATGTTTACTATAATTTACACAATTTTATGTAACTGGGAAACTATAAGGAGCGTACCAAAACCTGCTGTAGAAAAATGTAAAGCGCTGTAAAACATGCAATTCGTGTCCTTTTTCTTCTTCTACTTTCATTTTACATGAGCTTATAAGAAACAGCTGATGACATTTTCGCATTTGCGCATATTTTTATGTAAAACCTGCGGAATAAATTAATGTAACCAAGGCTGGATAGCTTAATTTGAATTAATTTGCAGACAAATGTTTTCATGATGATTAAAAGAACTTAATAGAAGTATTTTTATATAGAGTAATCGTAATATGCAAAGGACATATAGTCACTTCCCGTGATCTAGGGGTAACATGCTGGCCTCTAACTCCCGAGATCACGGGTTCAAACCTGGTGGAGGGCGATGGATTTTTCGGACGTAAAAATCAGTAACACGGCTTTGTTGGGAAACAAAACTGGTGGTGCCGTATTGTCGTTTACTGCACGCACAACAACCTCAAGCCTGATAAAGGGACCTCTGAGCAAAGGTCCTTCATGCTCAATACGCTAAGAAGTGTCCATAAATAATACTCAGTGGATAACTGCATAATTGTAGTAGATAAATAAAGTTGTCTTTTTATTACTAAAGTCATACACAAACGTGTTGTTCCAAACCTCAGCACTTCTGTGTACTTAGACCAACAAATCTCCACCCAGAGCTCCTTCCATTGACTATTTTGTTCCAAGAAAACTTAGGTTCATAGAATTTCGTTTGCTGTTTTGCATTCCATATTAGGAATCGTATCATCTTTAAAATTAGGTAATGTTACAAGAAATAAAGTAAAATTTCTATCAATGATAACATAAAGTTCTGCTTAATAAAAACCTAACAAACAACAGGAATACCTTAAATCGGTCTCACGCTATAAACAGCAATTTGCATCTGTAAAACTTGAAACATGCAGGCAATTTAACGAGGAACGCAGATATTGTAAGATTGAAGAAATAGAACTAGTGTAGTTCAAGTATGCCCATCCTTTATATATCAAATATGCTACCAACCTTAGCTTATTAAAATAATGTTTTTCTAGTTAGGAAGCTGTTCCAATTTCAGGACTTTACTCTATATTAACTAATTGTATTCTTTGTAATATTTGTAATGTTTATTTATAAAATAAAGTAATCACGCGCTTCAACAAATGGTGCACTGTTCATTGCAGGTAATTAGATAATTATGTTTTTCTTAATGTCAGCCCAGTATTAAGTGTGCTTGGAGACAACTACTAATAAAAAATAACATTTCACAATTTCTGCCTTACGTGCATTAAAAACAAAAATCCTAAGAAGAAAATGAAGAGGGGGGGGGGGAGGGGGTTAGCAAAACTTCTTCTACAATCTTTTATAGCTACTCTTAATCTTACATACAGGCGGAAAGAAATACGCACTTCTCCACTTCATATGTTAAAAGATAATATGAATAAATTAAGAACATGTTTTACATAATTAGTACTCTAGAATATAATTTAGCATTTGAAAGCTAAGACCAATTTCCTTAAGCCAATAAAGTTTGCTAAAAGGAAATTTTAGTCCATAAATTAAACCACAGTACATATATATGAAGACAGTAAAAACTAATGAACAAAATGTGTGATGGTGAGAAAGTGGTACAGGCAAATAAATTAGTTTATAAATAAATATTCATAAATAGTAATTGTTAAGTTGCATAGACACTTCTAATTGACAAGTGTCAATAATGCTAGCAAACATGTAATACAGGAAATAGGTTTTAGATTAATTTGTCTCAAAAATTTCCATTTCGTATTCTAATTTTCGAGTAGGTATTCATGTGCAAGAGGTTTCTTTTTTCTAAAGTACATTTTACACATAAATTTAGAAAATTTAAATACATTATTATATTATTTGAACAGAAAATATGTTAATGCAAAACTATTGTTTGTTACCTTATGATAAATGAGCTATTAAACCACTGTTCTCGCATGTTCTGTTGTTTACGTTGGATTTATATTGAAGACCTAATCATTTGATTTGATTTATCATACAATACTTATAATGGAATTGACAACGGAACTCCCAAAAAATCCCCTCTTAACGATTTTGATTTAAGTGCCACAACATGTTTAACATACATCACAAATGAATGTATATTTTGGTTTTTCTGGAAATAACCTCTGAAGCCCTTTTCAAATAGGATGGCTTGGAATAAATGATAAACTGTAAGAATTAGATCTGCTACTACGATTGGTTTTTTTAGTGTTAACCATTCCTGAAATATACCTTGTTATTCGTTTGAGTTTTCAAATACTTATACTTTTTGCTAGTGGAATGTCTATAATCCTCCCCCCCCCTCTCTCTCTCTCTCTCTCTCTCTCTCTCTCTCTCTCTCTCTCTGCCTCATGCAAAGAATATAGAATTTCAAATTCTAACTATCGCTTTAGCTAATGCAACAGAATGTGTTTAATGTGAATTGAAAGTCTTTATAGATCAACAAGAACTATAATAAACTATTTAAAGAAATAAAATAGTCCGTAGAAAAATCAGTAGAGAAATTGAGTGTTACACATCAGAATTTTCAGTTACTCCAAGGGAGGTCACTTTGACTTATGCTTCTTTTCAACCCTTCATATAGTTGAAAAGGTTTGTATAGTTTTACAAATACTGTTAACCTTGAAATATTTTGTGAACCCTGTTTTACTTTCCTAAAGCAAAGTAATTGAATTGGCAAACTGCTAATAAAATCCACTCAGATTCTGTATTTCTTATTTCTTTCACTGATCCTAACATTGTCCCATCAATTCATAGAATGTGCCACATAATAAGCCTATGAAAATTCTTCTGAGGGTAGCGCATACTGTTTTTCTTTTCCTGTTCATATAAAACTCATCCAAGTTAATTATATTCTTCGTGTAATAAAAGGATCAAATTTTTTTGTTGCAGGTATGTGGTTATTACTCCAAATGTATGAAAGTCTTCAACGAGGTAAGAATCATCTTTTTTTTTTTTGTCCGGGAACCACACAAACTGCAGAAATCTGAGCATTCAGTGACATTCGTCCAAAACACTGAATTACTGTAGCTTTTATCTGAGTGATATGATGCTATCTTAGGTAAGCAGTTTGTTTATAAGAAAATGCTATTTTTAACTGCAAACTTTATTGATAATATTAATACAGTTTACCACAGACATACATACATTGGTTTTATTTTTAAGTTGTGTTTGCTATTGTTATCACGTTTAATGTTTAAAATGCACTACTAAAAATTGGCTTTCAAAGTCATTTATCTAATACATACCCAATACATATCAGAAATTTGGTAGTGAAATAAATTATTTTCAAAATCGAAAATCCTCAAAATCCCATAAAAGACAAATCTAGAAGAAGTAAATGCCTTTGTTTGAACTAAAGCATTTTGTGAACTTTAAGAGCTGACAAACTGGAAAGAAAATAAAAACAAAACTTCTGCTTATACTGTTTTTGAACACAGCAAGTAAACCACTTTTAGCATTGTAATTCTCTCAAAACTCTTATAGCTGACAAGATCCACAAAAACTGTAATATTCAATTTATCTAGATTTTTTTATATTCTAGGATTAATTAATGTTTACTCTATGTTCTTTATTCCTTTGTTATTAAGTTGATCAATCTGTTATTTATGTGTATTTATGAATTTAATCTAAATAGTGACCGTACTGGTTGTTATAAAATAGAAAAGTAAATAAATATCGAATTATAAGTAAACAGCAGTCAATGTCTTCAAAATTTTTCTTAATTTCTTCTTTCATTTTCCTCATGTAGTATGTCTGAGTAAATAGTTCTAATAAATCGTTGACATAACTAGGTAACTCAATTTTTCAATTTAGAAGCAATAGCCATATAACACATTTAAAGAGTAAATGGTATACTGCTATAAATGAATAACAAAAATTAAATTCTGGTACAAACAAACGACCAACTTCATCACTAAGCGAGGAGAAAGAAGAAAGTTTTCAGCACATTAGTGGTGTAACAGTAAGTATGTACATACATTTAGGATATAAATATATACATTTTGAATTAAATATAGATAATTGCATAGCTGTCAGTTGTACATTCACCATGTGCAAGAAGTTTTTATAAACTTTACTCCAATTTATGTTCTTGTAAACTTTGTTAATGAGTTTCGTAACATTGCAGAGAGGTAATTGATTCCCTACACAAGAAAACATGTCCTCAGTTGTCTTAAAATATGAGATTTCATGTTAGTGCTACATCTTCAGTCTTATTTCATATATGTGGTTTACCAATACTAAACAAACAAAAGCAGCATATTAGTAGATATTTCCCAAGTATTCAAATACACACAGAAGGAAGCTATGCAAAGAACGTTAAGGTATAAGAAATGGATTCTGGGGAATTTTTGTAGCAGAATAACAGTTGTAGGGAAACTTAGATTTCCCTGTTGGTAACGCAGGTTCACTATCCCAGCGCTTGCATTATATGAACATGATGGATAATGTAGTTCATTCCCTACCCACCACGTGTCGCCAAGAGCAAGGACCTAGTCAAGCAAGCGCATGCGCCGAGATACAAAAACCTTTGCAGTTCCTCAGAGAGTATATTAAGCTGAATGAATTTCATTCGCGTGCGTGAGGGCATATCTCACGATATGCCAGAGTGAATGCGGGAGTGCATGTGTGTAAATAAAGTGTATATATGTATACAAAGAAAAAACAATAACAAAAACTAGAAACAAAAACCAAAGAAAATACAACAGGGAACTGTTCTCGGTGGCCCAAGGACGGCCACTGTATGGGTTTCCTGGAAAACCCTTTGTATATAAAATGTAAAAACAAAAAATTGTAAATAAATGTAAATGTAAGTCTGTTAGCTGGGCCTGCTGTACCAGCACCAGACAAAATTGAAATAAACAAAATCTGAAATCTGAAATCTGGAGAGACAGCAAAATGGATGTCATGCATAACACCAACCACTTCTTATCAAGCATACAAAAATAACAATAAGTTTGCGCAAAATAAAAAGAGCGCTAAGATAATTTAAAATCCAAGAGCTAAATGCAGAAGCATTTCATAGAAACATCACACTATACTCCGTTTCCATTTATCAGCATTGATGTTATAAGAACTTGACTTGAACGAATGTAAACAACAGAGGCACGATTCGCTGACGGGTAGGTAAACCCATGAGTACTTGTCTCCAAAAGCTAACAGACTGCACGAGGGACAGATTGTTACCTGCGACGTCACAAAGGCCAGTAATAACTCAGCTTCATTTTCTTTCGCCATAGTAGTAATGCTTAAAAATGTCTGCGTGATTATCGCTCTTGTCGTTTCCTTCGAAATAAACAAATGTTTCCGTTTAGTTGAATTATAATTGCACTACGGTAAACTGAACCGCGATATTTGGCATATACCTGCTGAATAAAGAAAGGCAGAAAATGAATGGTAGCAAATTAAATTATTGTTAATTATAGATAACTTGCTAAGTTATTTTCTTTATCTTAGTCGTATGTTTGTATAGTAAGGAGTGTAATGTGTTTTGTTTTGATTATAATGTGTTTTGATTCTCGAAATGAGCTCAAGTGATTCTGAAGGGATTTTAAAGGATTATAAATTGATCCAGATAAGCTCATTCCCAGGAAATCCACTTTCGTTGACTCTTTTCGTAATTGGAAGCAATTGCTTATCAGCAAATTAAAAGCTGATGATACGATCTTAGTAGTTAAGAGTTGCATATACATGGCATAATAAAAATAAATCATTGTGGCAATATGTGCATCATACAAAAGCTGTGTTTTAATGCGTGCAATGCTTTATGAAAATTATTTTATAACTATATTGTAAATTAATAGTTATTTTAAATTTCAGGTTAACCTTTAGCTACGTCCCTGAAACATTTTTAACTCTATATTATTACGGTTCAAGAATCATTGCTTAATCTTTAAGAAAGTCTTCAGAATGTTTGTTATCAGGATTCATAATTCACAATCAGTTATTTTATAATAACTTATATAATGGTCTCAGACAATGGTGGTTTTAAGAGACTGCGTTAGAATTATTAGAAGGTACTATCTATATTCCAAGCCAGGCAAAGCAAAATTTCTCTTTTTTAATTTGTTTTATGCAATAATTATGACAACCCATGAAATGAATGTTCAAACATATCAACAGCAACAGCTGCGTCCTGCAGGAAACACTGTTCCTTCCAATATAGGTCCATATGTTAATTCGCAACAAAACCACTCATTTTATCTATGCCATGCAGTACGTAATTCAATAAATGAGGAAATGGAATAAAAAAGGTTCGCCTCATGTATTCAGAGAACCTATATTCATGCATATATTCAGCTACGCGATAGAGGCAGTATGTTGCTAATCTACCTGTTAGAATAGATATGGAAAAAATCGCAAAGAGTTCTCATTCATCTAATATAAAAATGCTTCTTAAACAATTGCCAACTCTTAATCCAGGGCGTACTTCAGAGCAAAGAGAAACTTCACTGCTTCTTTGGATTTTTGTACTCCGTGAAATATTTTGATATATTCGGCAACAGTGTTTTCACCAGGAACCTCGAGAGTAAAACCTTTTCAATTATCATGCACGGATTTGCTCACTCTTATTTCTTTTTTCCTCGCTTTCCATAATGGTGATTGAAGCAAAATACAGAAGTAAAGCACCCTGTCCTTGAATTGCTTCATTAATGACGAGTATCGTGCAAGCTGTTAGGAGCACAAGTGCAGATACTTGTCCTGATAATTAAGGGCAGGTAATGAACAATATTACATCAATATTTGGGTCATCTGCGATCTTACAATTTTACATATTAAGAGTAGTATGATTTCAAGTTAGTACCTTTAAATAGGTGCCCCACAGAAAACATGACGCAGAGCGAGCGGAACATGAGGTGTATTGGAACTGAGTTGGAATACCTTCTGGAAGGCCAATGACCTCATTTTCCAAACGTACTTCACATTGCACATGAACTTACCTTTTTAATTAAAGTTAATTAACTTGATTACCTGTGATATTTGCACAGATGTTAATTACACAACCATTAAAGTAAGACATGCATTCCTTGCCCGCCTCTGTAGGGTGATGGTTAGCGTGTCTGCATCACGTTCAAGAGGTCGCGAGTTCGAATCTCGCTTAGGGTAAGTTATCCCGGTAAGGTTTTTTTCCGAGGTTTTCCCTACCCTGAGAAGACCAATGTCGGGAAAGCTCGATGGACCTAGGGCTCATTTGAGCATCATTTCACTCATTTCATTTCATTCATTCGTCCGATATGACACAATGTTGGAGGACGTTAATTTAAAAAAAAAAAAAAAAAAAAAAAAACCTGCATTCCTTTACGAGCTGGCATGCATAGCAAAATTACTCTTTCTTTGTGGCTATGTCACTCTACTTAGAAAGCACATATTTTCATTAAATATTATGCAGAAGATGTAGTGAATATATTGTAAATAAATTCACGTTCATTTTTTACCTACATTTATTACTACTAAGTTCAGAACTACGTTGCCATAAGTGAAAATTTCTATCGACTTTCATGTGCAGAATGATTTATAAAAGGATAAGATATTAAAGTATTATTCTCCTGCAATTCAAATTAAACGGCAACAAATTTTTATTTCATATAATGGGTACTAGGTGGCAGCAGTGTATCGGTTAGTGACTCTTTATTCCGCAAGGTGTCAAATTTGACATAAGTTAAAATTACAAGCTTCAAATGTGTTGGTTGTGCAAGACTGTGTAATGTGGCAGAGAAATACAATTTCTGATCCGTAAGGAAATGAGTGATTTACTACTACTTTATGCTGCAGAGTATTCTCTTTTCTTACGTAATATATACTGCTAAAAACTAGACGTGTGAAAGTCTTCAGCACTTATGAGTTATGTATCTTTTTCGTTGCTAATATAGTTTAAAATAATTCTGAGATTCATATTGCTGTATTTACAGTTCGCCTTTGTAATTCAGAAGGTTTTATCGTATGGTTTGGGTATGTTTAATGGTCTTTACTCTCAAGAATACATCAGTCAGTTCAAACAACTAGTACCATCTATCGGCTATAGATGCAAGAATGCGCGTGTATTGTTCATGTGGAAAATAAAAATGCTACTATTTTTAAAGTGAAGTCCTGTATACATTTTAAAAAGAGGCTTAAGTTTCCACTACTATTTTATTACAAATAATGCACTGAGGACGTGCAATTAACGTTCATTATTTAGTTTCAGCTTTATAGAAGTAGCTATGGTATTGCCACGTTGTTCGTAGCTGCCAACCTCTGTTATAAATCACCATAAATACGCGTAAAAGGATCTGTGATTTCAGCCAACAGGGTCAATAAATTGTAAATATATACCAATGTGAAAATAAAATCTCTATTCATTTCGTCGCAGATGGGTAAGTATGACGTAAAATATTGCATTCGTAGATTCAGTCCGACAGGAAACACTTTGATGGGCTTTTGCATCAGGGTAGGAGTCTACATCATGTAGCAGCATCTTTGAAATGACAGGTTCGGATGGGCTTGCTAGGTTCCGAAAACAACCTCGGAGTTAAGTGAGAAAGTCTTTCGTCCGCAAGGTAGGTGCAATAAGTTAAATTAAAACGATGTTGCACAATAATTTTCATTGATGAGTATATTGGAGATGGGTTATTTAATGCACAAATCTTAATTTATGGACGTTAATAACGGAGTTTGACAAGGTTACCCTTTCTCACCATTACTTTTTAATATATATTTGGATGGCGCCATAAGAAAATGCAAAATGAATTGTATGTTATTTGCAGCTGACCAAGTTATGATAGCCTCTTCAGAAAATCAATTGCAAAAGGCAACTCATCAAATTATGTAAAATAATAAAAGAATACAACTTAAAAATATCAAGCCAGAAAACAAAATCTATGGTAATTCTTGGGCCTCATTACAAGAAAAGAAAAATTGTAATTGGAACAGAAATTATTGAACAAATGAGCCCTTTTAAATATTTAGGAGGCATGATGGCATATAGGCATAACATCGAAATAGAATAGAAATTAGAAAAATTCAACATATCTATGGTACAATAAATAGATGTTTAAGAAATAAAACAACAAGGAAAACAAATTAAAATTTAATGAAACTACGCAGTATGCGCGTTTATTTGTGGATCAGAAACATGACCTTTAACAAAATTGGATGAGAGAAAAATAGAAATGCCGAAATGAGGTTTGTCGGAAGAGCCGTAGCAGTAACGTTAAGAGACTATAAGAAGAGTGAAGATATCAGGAACGAATTAAACATGTTCAGACTAAATGATAAGATAAAGACAACGAGAAATATATGTTAAATTATAAACCTGTAGGCCAGAGAAGTATTGGAAGACTTAACGCTGGAGAGATTACCTGCCATAAATTTCCACAGGGGAAGGGAACGGGTCAACAGGCCCAAGCCATGATGATGATGATGATGATGATGATGATGATGATGATACCTTAATTTATGTCGAGAAATTTGAATGTGAAATGTAAAACAAATATATAAAAATGGTTTCTAAAACTGTATATAAGAGAGAGAACGGACGAAAGCATCGTAGCATATCTATTCCTTATAAAAGGGCTAATGGTGAACAGTCTACAAAACACACCAGCATACGTAATCCACATCAGACACAGGGAACAAAAAGCAGCGAATGTGGACCCTAGCTATGAACATCAAGAATGGAACAAACCCAATTTCGAGTTGCGACATGTCTTCATGAGGGCCGGGGCCCACCGATTTCATGAACAAAGAGGGCATCACTGGCATTGGAGCAGCGTACTTGAGCCCTTTGTGGACGTGGTGTCCACAGAAACACATACTTGCTTGTCAAGCAAGGACAAATTCGCTTAAGTTCTATGCAAAAGATGAGAACTTTGGCTAGTAATGTGCTTTTAACGTTGTACACAGCGCGTTTGATAAAAAGAAATATATACAGGCAAAGTACCGTAAACAACACTAATGGATTTCCAAACTAATGACTGATTTCGGATGATCACTACGACGCTTTCTTTTTCAGGTTGCGTTACTTCCCAATACGTTCTGCTTCTTGTATGTCTTCTTATAGATGGCTATTCACCCATAAGAGCTTACAAGCTGGGAACAAGATGGCATTTTCTGGGACCATATGCTTTGTGGGAAGTGACATGCGTTAATTATCAGCATGGGTTTTTTTTTTCGGATGGGTTGTGGATTCGATTCTAGCTCAAGGGCTGCATGTATCTTTGCTCTTAGGGATGCTATACCTACACGACGATTGGTTCATCTTATTTCCCGTCGCCTTTCCGTTGTGAGTGAAGCTTCAAGCACACATGCACTCATTGTAAATGCACACTTCTCACCAGAAGCGTGTTCGCCCACTTCCAAACCACTGGTGGCTTCGTGACCACGATGACTTTGGCAACACTCTGAGCATGAGTAATTCTCAAAATCTTTACCTCTCCTTAACTTTAATTTCTTCTGCTGCCTCTTACATGATTTATGTTCAATTTCACATTGGTCAATCCATTGTTTCTCTATGCACCTATGTGTCTAAGAACGTTGAAATGTGCCTCGGGATCTCGAGTAACTGTAAGTGCGAAGTTCCCTTTCATCTGGAGTTACTGACCAACCTTGCTGCCTAGCTTATTGTTGGTCGGTCGGTCAAGTTTCAGCGGAAACAGTCCTGTTCCTTGTCTGTATGAATGATCATTATCCATGCTACTATTATTCTTATTATCCATAGTATTGTTACGTTGATTGCTATGCAGAATGTACTTCTTGAACATTGAATGTTTAAGGAGTCATACAACGCAGGCTGCACCATGTATTTTTAGCCCTAAAATATATTATGACTCGTTGCAATAAATTCGTTAGAAGCGGAGAAGGGACAAAAATAAACAAAATCACATGCAGTAGGATAACCAAAGAGGTCTGTTTAACAGCGGCAATATCTGCAACCGCTGAAAGTGTCCTCAGATCCACAGGAGTTTACCCACTGAAAGAAGATTTCATAAGGGAATGCGATTTTCTCCCAGTTTTCTACACAATAAACTTGACTGAACCCTGAAAATCTAATAAAGCTCCTGCAGATGGTTCTAATGAAATGGAAGGTGATCCTTCTATTGTGTATTCACCCCAAATTCTAAAGAAAAAAGACATAAGTCTTAAAGTGAGGGATCTTCACACTTTCCTCTCAGAATTGCTCTCTTGTCACATAAAACAGAGACAGGACAGCGATTCAGAACGAAACAAAAAGCGGCTCTCTTAATATATCCGGGACATATTCAAGAACGAACTTCGGCCTAAAAGTGCAAAATAGAATACACTTCTATGGAAATGAACATACTATTAACAGGTAAGATTTGTAATTTTATAAAGAAATGATTGGTAGATAGATAAATAATGTATAATGTAACAAGCCTGAGTTTTTGATTGCCGAGACGATTTAGGAGTTAGTTAAAGCAATTAGTTGTAACAGTGTAGGAAGAAAACTATTAGCTCAAAGTATATAGTTGCTGTAAAATTTATTAAAGATTCATACTATATGCCACTTGAAAGAAGTGCTAGAATTTGCCATTCTTTCTCGACCATACAGATTTATGAGGGCCATTTTGACTGCAGATTACATCCCATGCAACAAAGACACGTCCGTATTCATGGTCTCTAGTGGCATGACACGTGGACACATGGACTGTTCAAAGTTCATGTTTAAAGCCTTTTGCAAAAAAGTGGCATACCATTTGTACCTTTTCTGAATCTTGCGCAAAGTATACTTGGAAATCAATTGCTCAAGGTTCAGAATGCAGGGACTCGAGTCTATTTCCGAAAATTAAACTAGCATAGAATTCTCGTAGAAAATTTATTTGTGAATAGTTTTTTGTACGGTATTATTTTTATGCCAACAAACTTACTACTGGTATTTTTTAAGACACAAGCCATGTGTGGGCAATGTTTAAGAGATGTAATCAGGACTGAAAAATTCAATGCCATAGCTGGGATTTGAACCACGGATCTACCGCTTCAAGGGTGACTACTCTAATCACTGAGCTACCATGGCTAACTTGCCAGTGTGACATTAAATTCCCCAACTAATTCGTGCTCTTTCCCGGTAACCACAAGGGAATCTTACATCAGAGATAAATACCTCAAGGGCGACTTAAGATTGTAAGTACTTTATGTCCTTGATTTAAGTAACCGCAGCCGTGCGTGGAGCGGCAGATCTATGATTCAAATCCCGGCTATGGCATTTAATTTTTCAGTCCTGATTCCACCTCTTAAACATTGCCCACACACGGCTTGTGTGTTTAAAAACACAAACAGTAAGTTTCTTGGCATAAAAAAATAACATTTACCATTTAAAAGGTTACTTAGACCCAGGATATAAAGTACTTAAAATTGCAAGTCGCCCTTGGGGTATTTATCTCTGGTGTGAAATTCTCTTGTGGTTGCCGGGAGAAAGTACGAATCGGTTGGGGAATTTAATGTCATACTGGCAAGTTGGCTTTGGTAGCTTAGTGGTTAGAACAGCCGCGTGAGAAGCGGTTGATCCGTGGTTCAAATCTCGGCTATGGCACTGAATTTTTCAGTCCGGATTCCACCTCTAAGTTTTTTCATGCATTTATGCCAAGTCATAAAAAGTACTTACATTCAGTACCTGCACATTGAATCAGATTTCTCTCCTTTTATTAAGTGGTACTTTGCGCCCAGCATCTGATCCTTTGGCTTTCATTAGTCCCCTTTCATTCCTCTTTCCTAATAGCTGCTTTATCATTACTCTCTTTCCTCTTGACTTTCCTGCTCCTTTCCTTTTGCTTTTTTTATTTTCCTTAGTCATTTTTCTTTAATGCTCCTTGTAAATGCTCCCGTATCTTTGCTTCTTTTTTCTCCCTTTGCACGTTGTCCCACTTTGAATACCAAACTTCCTGTCTCCACTTCTCTCCTTACATTCTAGGAAGTAATGTATCTAATTATCCTTCTCTTCGCCTTTATGTACCCGATTCGTCCCCTCTCAACCTCTAAGGAGCATTGTAGCTGCTAAAGCTTCGCTTTCCTGTCTGCTACTTAAGTGAAAATAATTTTCTTTCTTCCATCTCTCTTAATCGTTTATATATAAACTTAAGCATTTTTATTTTCCAGATTTCTCCAAATTTCTTATATCCTATTTCTCACCACTTTCCAAAAACATTATGATTATTTTCCTTAATTGCCAAATATATCCTATTCTATGACCAGAGTCTCCAACTCTGTTCATATCCCTGCCCACTAGCCATTTTTACGTGAAGTTATCTTCTGTTGGTTACACACGTTTTCAACATATGAAAATTAGAAATTTGATTCTTAAAATAAAGCAAACTTGCAGAATTAAAATGTATTTCTGATACATTTATGATGGGACCACGTACGTAGAAACGTTGGTGTGAGTGATGCATGTAGGCAGGACTTAATAAAGAACGTATGCCCCTCAAGTCCGCGTCTTTTCCCTTCGTGTTGGATAATCTTACAGAAGCGCTTACCGTGATTCATTATCGGCAGCCATACCGTTTAACTTGTTAGTAAGTTACTTAACTTAGATGTTTTTACAAAATAATTTGTTGTCCTTACTGATATTTCCAGGCTTGCACAGATCCAAGATCACCTCTTAGAGCAGAAATTCACAAGTTTGAACTTGTTTAAGCTCCTTACAGCCTTTTGAATCATCCTGTATATCAGTTTTGTTCTATAGAAAACAACATCCAAGACTGTCAAATGTTGGTGACTGTATATTTATTTTACACCCTGTCTATCAAGCTTTATGTTTTATTTTGTTTTCCTTTAGGACCGTTTTTCTTTGTAAGCCTTCATAAGAAAATGTAAAATATAGAGGCCTTGAGATGATGATAGTCTTATGTTATCGAAAAAGTGCAAACAGAATATAATATAACAGAAATATGCACGAGAAAAGTAAAATTTGGATATTTCCGGTCTGTACTTCAAGAATGCTATAAATTATGTTAAGTCAGAATAAAACTAAAAAGATCAATGATACATAAAGATTAAGTCTTGTCAATGCATTGCTCTTTATTCGCCAACACCTGCAGATAAGTTTTCATGCAAATATCGGCTGAGTTAGAACCGGAAACAACAAGCAGCAAGAGGGTAAGGAACTAACCTTGTCTTAGAAACAAAGATAAAAAAGAACCGTCTTAGCACATAAAAACATACTAAATTATTACGACACGAAACATACAACCAACATATAAAAGAAACTACGTAGTTAGACATATTTTCATATTTTTGTAATTTTGTTTCTGACAACCTTTGTTCTCGAGAACTTTCTTGAGCTACATTTCTATTGGCAAATCTGAGCTAAGTTTTAACTCTGCGTTCACTAATGAGAGTCTCATGTTCATGTGGTTTATATATGTGGGCGTGGGGATACACATAATTTAACCGTTTAATCCGTTATTAACGCGGGCTGTATAATAATTATTATTGGCAGGAGTGAAGGTACCGGCGATTATCGATTGGAATACATCATTATACCGTTGTGGGGTTCGTTCTGAAATTCACGATAATCCACGTTGCGCTTCAGTAAACGCGCGTGCTGCCCTCGTAATTTGAAGGAGTGCATAATTAAGGAGTGGGGGCGAAGTCTTGCTTGCACTCTCGGGTTATTGTGTCAGTCAGATCCGCGCCTTAGGGAGCCTGCATGCCCTGGGAAATCTATTGTACTCCGGAGCTGATCGTAAGATACAAAGGGTCAGGTTCTCAAATAGCGATGCCATTTTGACAAATCTGCAAAGTCAGGAAGAGAATCTGCAATAGCTTGCGATTTATTATGTAGATAGAAATTTACTTAGCATGCCTTGGCTGTAGATTTTACGGACAGACATTCACAATAAACAGATCTGAATTGTACTGGAGTTTTAAGAGTATTAGCAGACATCTTATTTTTCGCATTTTAAATATAAAACTCTTAAAATAGAATGAAATATATTATGGAGCTATCAAGAATAAAACGTATCTAAAGCATCACGCCACTGCATTGCACTGCAGCCGACACTTTTACAACCATGAAACCAAATTTAAATTGTCTTACATTTTCAGAGCAATAAAAATATGACGATGTCATGAAAGGAGGGACTAGTCTAAACAAATGCTGATTATGCTCATACACTTGAGCATAAGCGAGGTATTTTATTTGGTACAAAGCGGAAGGTGCTAATATGGAACCCCGTTTTACTTTAGTACAATAGATCCTAACCCAATAGCTTCCTCCGACCAGTTTTCAGTTTTAAATTTCCTCCGTTTGCCATTTCATGGTAGAGTTTAGGCTTATAAATAGGTGTCAAAATTATCTAAACAAAAGTGAAATTACGGGTATATCCAAAGCTAGATGTATCGGAACAACAAAATTGCTCTTTATATTTGTCCATTTAATTCGACGGCCGATGCATTGTCATGTGAGTTCGCGCCAAGGGGGAAAAAAAAAATGCTTTCTTGCTTTCTCTACTAGTTATAGTAAGTAAGCGAAGTATTGTAATCCATCTAAAAATTGGTTATCGAGACTTCACCAGAAATACGTGCTTTAGGACTTTCTAAAAGAAAAGAAAAATAAAGCATTTTACAAGCGCGTGTGTGTGGGTGGGTGTATATTTGTTTGTGTTTGTGTGTTTGTGACCAGCGTAACTCAAAAACGAAAAGTCAGATAAATAATAAAGTTGGTATTTAAGTTTATTATTTTTCAGGTGTGTCGCACAAAGATTTACAAGAAAATTCCCCAACCCCAGACTACCCTTTACATGAAACATTTAAAAAAATTACTTTCACAAAAATGACTAACAATTTTTATTAAAATATATCATTAACATATTTTTCAGGAAAATTACTGCAGTTTGAATTTGCATATCTGGTACACCTTAAGAGATAAGCCAGGCAGTGGGGAACTGGCACTCTCTGATCGCAGCCCGCCCACGCCCTTACTGTATGTTTAGCAAATAAAAATATTCCGCGATTTTCCCGGCCCTGAGATAGACACAATTTTACTGCACAAAAAACATTAGATTACATTACAACACGCAACTTATGTATGATTGATTTTTGTGGAGTGAACCATCACGGAGAAGTTCATTGTCAGTTTTCTGAATTTTGCAATACCTATCTATACTTTTCTCAAATGTGAGGTCATTGTCCATCTATTTTATCTCTTTACTATGCGAAGAGAACGGGATTTCAAAGCCATCACATAGCGATCAAATCTTAAAACGCTAAAAGCCAATTGATTCCGATACACATTCCCATACATAGTGCGCTTGAACTTAAAAGGAAATGAACAATAAAGTAATTTCTGCAAATTTTTATCTCGACTAACATGAAGAAGATAGAGGAATAAGTCTTTTTAAGAATAGTTTGTGTAAGAATAGAAAAAGTTAATGTGAGTGCAACACATCAGATTTTCTTTCTTTCTCTGCTTCTTTCTGAAACTTACACACATGAATAGGAGCATCAGCTCTAGGGAACTAAAACAGGGGAAAAGGTTGGTACTTTTCTTACTCTTTCCTTCCCTAGATCAGGCCCAACCTTCAAGCACTGGAAGGGTTTGATGACACATCCAGTTCCACATCCGATTTTCATGTCATCAGGTGAAGGTGTTCACATATCCACATTCCTAGCAGTTAGGAGAGTGCACAATTCCATGCACAGCCATGGAAAAATGATTGAGTGCATTAGGATAGCAGCAAGTCGTGTTGTCGGACACACAAACAGGCTGTGCCCGACAGAGGCTATCAACAAACTCAGCTGTATTGAGAATATGGACTTGTGTAAATCGCGCTGCAACGCCACAGGGAACTTACAAATATTCTGCTCTTCTAATGCGCTCAATCGTTTTTCCATGGCTGTACATGCCTACAATTGGACTGCCTGTTTCTCCGTAAAGCATATGCAGTCGCTTTCCATACAATGGGTACAGTTGGATAGCTAAATGACTACCAAATCACACTCCAAAAAATGACAACACAATTATTCATTCATTCTCTCTCTCTTTCTCCTTATTGGCTGCATTTATGAGCCACCTTTAACCTCTAAGGTCATGTCGGCGGCTTTTCCTCTGGAATGACCACTCATCGACAGTGATGTTCACTCTTTTAACCATTTGTGTAACTTTAGGTTTATATAAACACTAAATTCACACTCACATTTATGCTCTCTCATACTTCCAGACTCTAGGGAGAATGGGAAATAAGAAAAGTTCCCAACCTCCAGCCGAGAATCGAAACCGGCAGCTCTGGATTTGGAAGTTACCGTGCTAATCACCAGACCAAAAGGAAGTTTCTATCCCTTTTGTTTAAGCCAGTAAAACACTTTTGACTTCCACGAGAAAGGATCATCCTTATGGCTCTCTAGTAAGCTCTGCAGAGTTCTTAAAAGTGATTCAAAACGACTAGATCGTGTAATAGGTAATTTGGAGTAACATCTCACGAAAAATCCTAGGAATCAGCCTTTAAACATTCTCAAAGAACCGTAGTTCCTGCTGGTTTCTTCCAGAGTTGCCTCAGTCCTATAACTGAAAATACCGGACAGGAACACTGAAGTTAGGCGTGGATTGCCCGCCGTCTGTGGTGCCGTATGTTGCAAGAAAAAGGATTAAACAACAATAAAAGAGAAGTCTTGTGTTAATTATTTGTGTATGTCCTAATTAAGAAGAACAATGAAGCAAAGTTTTACTACGTCTGGATTAATAGTGATGTTTTGTATTGCAGTTACATCAGTTTCTCAAAATCAGATCACAAAACGTGAAGGTAATATATTTTACTTTGTAGCAGCACAATTTTCTATGTATTTAAGGTAAACAATAACCAATGTTACCATTGAATTCTGGATTCCATGTTTCCTTTTTCTTTTTCTTTTCCCTTACCTTATGGTATGAACGGAAGTATAATATTTCACCAGAAATATCATATGGAATAAATGCTTAGAAATGGTCAACGCATCGGAACACATCTCTGTCTTTGAACAGATTAATTCGAACTCAAAGGTCAGATTAATATCGAATTTTCTAATTGCCTCGGATACCGCTTAAAGGATGCCAGGAAAACATTTTATAGAAAATTCTCGACCCCAAAATCCCTTTTATTTTTCCTCGAAAGTGATATTAACGACTTTTAGGAAAGCCTTGTATGTTTAAGATATTCGTGACAAATTAAATGTGTATAAGTATGTGAGTGTTATGGATAATGGATGCATAATAGCTTACTTCAGGAAAAAATGTATAATTTATATAAAGGAACTCCCCATCCCGTTGTATTAGCAATTTTTGTTGTTCCCTTTTCTCACTCGAATCGTTCAATATTTTAAACAATACACCTTCCAAGTGCGGTTCTTTTATTTCTACTGAATTCGTGCCAAATTAAAGACCAGAAAATCATCTTAGCATCCTGTGTATCCCTGTGCAGCTACAACAAATTATCTTTATTGAACACGTTGCTGCCAACGTATTAAAATTGCTAAAAAGCAAATTTTCTATGAATCAAATGTGAAGTATGGGTGGAGAAGGAGTGTATTTGTACCATCATATGCCTTTCTTGTCTTACACTACCAAGAAAACACAAATGTTTAAAGACAAATATAAAAAGCAATATTCTTAACTATGCTTACAGTTATTATAACAAGTATTTTTGTGTTTTGCACTGCGTAGAATTCAATGCACATAGCAGTAAATGTCGTGCTTCATAATTTTTTGACACATTCTTCATACTTATTTGAAAATCTTAATATTTTGTAAGAATTATGTGTCAGTTTTAAAATAATTTCCAGCAGTAATGAATCTATTCTTTTCTGTGAAACATTTAGAAAACTAAATCCACACAATCTAAGGAACGCGTTGGTTTCTAACAAGTCAGGTACGGTTGAGAAAATGTAGCATTTGCGCAAAATGTGTAACGTCACGTGCAAAATTAAACACCCTTCATTCATGAGAGAAAATCCAGTAGATGGATAGCTGTTCTACATATTTCAGGGTTGTCATAAAGACACTTCCTGCTAATAAATCTGTAGGAAAAGACAATTTTAAGTATGAATGATAACGGATAAAAAACCTATAATGTAAAAATATTTGATAGATAAAGTGTAATAATGTACAAAATTATTATAAAATTTGGAAATAGAACAGCTAATCATTTTAGAATTATTTATTTAATTTAGTATAGTATATAGATGATTGTGTAAAATATAGAAAGAATTACGGATAATAATGTGCAAACCAATATCTTCTATAACACTTATTTGCAATTCAAAGCGTTGGAGCAAATCAACAGTAAATTTAGTAATCACTCCTCGAGTACCAAAAAGTACACCAATGACATCTCAATTTGAAATGTCTCTTAAATAAGGAATAAAAGGCTAATAATGTAGTTCTTTCCCTCATAAAGCTCTTTAATTTGCTCTACATTTTTTTCCAATTCGGATTGTATTTTTGTTAGCCGGTGCTTTTAATTGCATATTGTAATTAGTTACTAAAACCAACAACTTCTTTTTCTTTTCGTCTAAGTATAACGAGTTTAAAATGATTATAATCAATAAATCCCAAGTAATTGGTTGTATTTCAGATATTCTATTATTAAGTACAGACCAAGCCTAATTTTTAACTAATGAAGTAAACCTGCTCCAAACACGTAAAATGTAAGATGTTTTGGCTTTAAATATGTACATAATTATGTATGTTTTGGCCCAAAAAAAAGGCAAATTTTGTTCACATTTGACTTTCTCTGTTCATTATATATAGACACGTGTGACAATGTGTTCCTGTTTTGTCCCAAAGTACCAAAGAAAACTTTTAATTCATTAGAGAGAAATAAGTTGCTGTTATTTCACCACAGCTGTGGTTTTCATAATGTTATATCTGAGCAAAGTTAATATAACAGCTTAGCCCAGCATAATGCTCTAGTGCGAGTTCTAGGTGCACTTCACACATGCGCGACCTTAATCAAACAACGAGGTATGGCTGCGGAGATTCGGCCAAATTCCGAAAGAGTGCGTTGCACCGACTAACCACGATTGGTTCATTTTCTCCCACGGTGGATGGCTGCGAACCGAATGTCTACTTCTCTTTTTTCTCTCCAGCATAGTTAACTAGTTATTCCCTACGTGTCGCTAATGTTTGCGCATGCGCGTTAAGCAACAGCCAAAATGCAAGTTTTGAATTAACATTTTGCTTCTTCAGTTTTCTGTACAAGTTATATTTTATTGTTATTTATGGTATGTTATGAATGACGTAGTTCTGAAGTCATTTAATGAAATGCATTATAAACTATAGATATTTAAAGTCAGTTTTACATGCACTTCCAAGAAAAATAGAATCATTGTATAATAATAAAAATAATAATGATGATAATAATAATAATAATAACAATAATAATTATAATAATAATAATAATAATAATAATAATAATAATAATAATAATAATAATAATAATAATAATAATAATAATAATAATAATAATAATAATAATAATAATAATAATAATAATAATAATAATAATAATAATAATAGTAATAACAATAGTAATAAACTGTTTTAAACCATCCGTTCAGATATTACCACCTCAGTTGCACATCTGTTAGCCTCCTCAACAAAACATAATATAGATAACGTTTTTAAAACATTGTTTTACTATCATAACCTGATGGTAGCAGAGTTATGGTTATCAGTAGAGAATGAATTTTAATTGTTTGAGCCATGAATTACGCGTAACCAAACTATAGCTAAGTGTTTCGTGAGGTCCGATTAAAGGTTTAAAAAGCAAACACAAAGTTGCGCTATACAATTACGTAATAGTGCATTATGCAACCAGAGCATAATGGCAGCAATTAAGATGCGAGTATATTTTATGAAGCGAGCGGCAGTGAATTTCATAACATTCATACGAGCATGTTAATTGTCATTATACTATATATTATAGTTTGAGACGACTATGTATCTAAGTTTGAAACATTTAGAACATATTTTCAATATTCTACACCGGTGTCCGACATTTTAACTATTTGTTACTCGATTCTATTTTACATGCGAAAATCGAATTAGCGCCTTCGACTTCTGTTGTGTTGGTCTTGGCACAATGATACAGTGTGTGTGTGTGTGTGTGTGTGTGTGTGTGTGTGTGTGTGTGTGTGTGTGTGTGTGTGGTTGCGTGCGTGCGTGCGTGCGTGCGTGTGTGTGTACTATAACCTTTAAAAGAGTAGAATTTCAAAAACGAGAAGACAAATTGAATTTATTACAATGCCATTTACAATATTAACACTAATTATTAAACAAACAGAGTAGCTTTATTCCATATACGCTTTCAGCTGCGTGGAAATCTATGCAGATGCCAAAGTATTGGTTCCTATATGCGGATCTTTTGATTGGCGGCTAGCAGTTTCGTGATGAACAGGCACTCTATTGATTGGTGGATTATCAATGTCGTTATGAACTGGTTCACCTTTTATTAGTGCACAGCAGTGTCATTGTGAAGGCATGGATATGAGGTCCATTACAGGGGCGTATAAGCACTACATTATGGCATAGTCGAGCATAAACGATAGAAGTGTTAGGTAATACTTCAAAAATCATAATGGGGAGACGATTAGACTATCAGTACATGTGTAATGTGTTGACATATTCATTACTTTCTTGTAGTATACACTAAAAGTACATTATTAATCACATTTGCCACACACCTTCCTGTAATATCGGTGTTTTCATCTACGCTGAGCCGAAGTTTTACTATCTGCTACACTATGACAAAATACTACTCAGATCTCTTTCATAACATATAGGCAAATAATTTTTGCACAAAGTTTAATTCAGATGGAATTATTTTGGTGGTGTACTTTAAAATAAATTGATTATAACGGTGCAATAGTTGCTCTATCTGTTCCTTCTCAGCTATTAATTTGAGCTCTGTTTTTGGGTGTCTGTATAATCTTTGTTTATGAATGTATATTTCCGTGTCGCACATTATATATTAATACTTTCCCTAAAGTACCTTGAGCAATTTTCTTCTCTTAAGCGCTTAATTTTAGATGTCTTCATCTTCGACTTCATTTTTCGTCGTATTGCACTGATCTAGACAAATTTAAATTCAAGAACACATCAATTAGAGAGCAGAATGAACCTGATTAGCATCGCTGTGACTAGTTCAAGATAATTATTGGTTCCGTATGTCGTTGTGCACGACAATGTATTGTACACGACACCACTCCCCTAAGTCACTGTTACTCAGATACCCAACAACCTATTTTCACAACGGAGCCAACCAACACCCAGGAAGTTGAAGAGGATTTAGGTATTTAACAGTAACCTGTTGTGATTCTGGAAACGTTCGTGACGAAGGGGTGAAGCGAAGGACACAAAGGTTGACCAGAGCGTAGGCGGGGTCCCTAACTTCTCCAGGTATTACACCAGCACGACATCTTCTGCAGGCCAGCTCTCCTCACGGAGAAAGCTTAATTCAAGAAGTTACACCAGATGCTGATGAAGTGATGATAATGCTGTTGTGACAGTGATGAGCAGGCAGCAACATTTGGACACCGATGAAGCAGATTAGGGATAACAATAGCATAGATAGTGTAGAAGAGGGAGCGAGTAATAAGAGAAAACAAACCGATATGAATATGGCGCAACATTCGACTTACTACCTCTCTGTTCACGATTTAATATTTCAGAAACAAAGTCGATAATTTTCAGGGTCATTTACCGTGATTGGATATTTCGTTCATCCAGTGAAATAAATTCTATCTGTAATTAATTGATGAATTATAAATACAAACTTTTGATCCCTAAAATTATATATGTGTATTTTCAAATCAAAATACTTCCATTTTGTGCTTCATATCTGTGATATTCTAACAGAAATACCAATTGTTTTATTATGAAATACGTATTCATTGATCTAAATGTAATGTATTGGTCCGTTTCTTCTTCTGATATGTTTTTATGATTGCAGAATTCACAGTGCCCTACAGTATATTTTCTGAAAGTCTCAGAAATCAACCTCCTGCAGTTTTTATTTAAACATATTTGTATTGCAAGAAGGTTCATTCGATGACGGGACAAAGCGCAAATAATTGTGCAAATCATGTACTGAGGTGGGCTCTTTCCCTTCAAAAGATCCTTGATTACACAGAGTTTGGCACATCCACCATTTTTATGTAGAACTGCAAAGGGACAGTGGTCATCCACTGCACACCACAGGTATAGTAGTGCCCATCCCTTAACGACCACATTCCAAGAAGTTGTAAAACTGTCTCTCGAGCAAACACAGTTAACCTGAAATCATTCGTCTCTCTCCCATTGGTGTCGAAGTTTCGCTGCCTAATATAGAGTAGTAACAAAGTCCTTGTCTCTTAATGGTGATGCTAATTTGTAAGATGCTTGATCAAGATTATTTGTGGCTCTGAAAATCTTCGGCTACATGATTCCTCTCTCAATGTACCGGGTGAGATGAACCAGAAGATAGAACTTGAAGGTTGCGAGCTCAAATCTCATGCACCTCCAGTTTGGACCATTCCTTTCCTCGTGATATCCCAAAGGTAAGTATTGGTTTGTAAATTCATTGCCCAAGAAATAAAAGAAATATAAATATAATAAAAGGTGCAAGAAGGCGAATATGCAACCAACAGATGGTACAGCAATGCGACTGCCAACTTAAGTCTCTGCATGGCATCATGCTGACAGGTTAAAAGAGCAATAATCCCGCTACCGTCCAATTAAATAGCAACAAACTAGATAGCACATGAAGCAACTACGCAACGGAGGTCTTCTCTCTGACACCCAATGAATTGCATGCAACAAAGAATGTAAACTAGAGGGTCTCAATCTTTCCTAGTGACACAGCATTACATTCAACACTGCAAATCAGTAAAAGTAAATAAGCTTTTTAAGGGAACTACACAATTTTATGGTACAAGATACAGATTTAGAATTTCTCCACATGTATTACAATGCTACTTAGTTACCACTTTTCCACGTCTGGCACACATTACCTATAAATCGGATGTCATTCTCCGTGGTCTAGGGCTAAATCTGTCCACCAGTTCCCGAGGTGGAGGATTCAAAGCCGGATGTTTCCTAGCGTAAAAATCCTTCGCATGGCTTACTTCGGAAGGGAGGTAAAGCCGATGGTCGCTTGTAGCAAATTTACGAGACGCAAAGGCACCTCAAGCCTGATAAAGAGGCCTCTGAGTAAAATTAAGCGGTCTTTCGTGCCCAAATGGGACCTGTGAACCATGTCAGTTTAAGAGCGTTCGTACATCAAATTCATTTTTTATAAAACTGAGAACTTGACACATTGTTTTACAAACAGCACATAAGAGAAAGTTGGAAAATCGGCGCAATTTTAATACCTTTATAAAATATAACATTTTTATGTGTGCAAAATACTAGGTCAGATCGTGATATTTGTTCTTTCTGCACATTAAAATGCCAATTTTTTCTCCTTTAATATCGCTCCTAAAATGTTTTGAAAATCACTGTACAGTGTTTATAAACAAAGTCATAATATCAGGTCATTCAACCGAAAATAAATATCTTAAGATCTAAAATATTGTTATGTTTCTTTAAATTAACTCGGAAAAGTAAGTGAGGCGGCTTCGCGCTAAGGTGAACGACTCGCATTCTGAGCTCCCTAATTCAAAACACCCGGGAGGGCCAACTAACCTGATCGAAGATTTTTTCGTTCTCCCGTCGCTAGACAAATGGTGGGTTGGATAATTTGGTGTGGGAATTTTCCTGTCATCTCTTTCATCACATTTCATTTCCTTCTTGTTCATCGCAATACCAGACATTGGCTCATTACTGGAGCTAGGACAAATATATTTTTGCTTACAATCTGTGCGCACTGTGAATATGTATTGACATTGCGGTGAGGGGAGGGGGGGGGGGAGGGATAACACAGGCAACCAGGAACTGTAAGCATCACAGTAAGGGTGTAACTAAAAATATACTTTGAAAAATAGGCATTACTGTTACATACGTGTGCAGTACAAAAAATATAAACATTTACGTGCTGTATTATCTTCTTATTCGCCTTTACTATATTTCCTAATGAGGATTTTAAACTCAGGATGTTGTAGTTTGTAAAATGATTAGTATGCATGATCATTTTCACAACTCTTCAAAGAACTGTAGTGTTGAACTTAATTGTTGTTCTGCCTTTTTACTACCTGACGTTGTAACAAGTGGTTTGTGATTTTTTATTATAATTACAGTGTTGTTTTAATAATGTATTAGGTATTTTAGGTATTTGTGAGTGATACAATATACATTGTATATTGTGTCCTTTCTCCATATGAAATTATTTGACTAAATTCTTCCTCTAACGCTTTCAATGTGGCAGCACATGATGACTTCACATGCTAAACTTCGTATAGCGCAGAACAGAACGTAAACACAGAGCGCACAGCGACCAACTCTACACTGCCAGTACTGTAGTCGAACTACTGACTGTCAACTGTATAGCCCAGGGTCCGTGTGTTCATTATGACATCACGTGTACTAGGTGGTAATCTAGTTGAGTAGATATCTGTCCTAGCTCTGCTCATCACCCATCCTGGATATACTATGATCCAAAGTTTGCTTTCTACTGACACAGGCTTCAAAGTCCTTGGGTTAATCCATTGAAGAAGAAGACTAAATATTTTTTTTTTCGAAATAAAGAGTGCCAAATGTATTTCTACTGAAATCTTGATATCTATTTTCTTGGGAGAGTGTAATATGTGCTATTTCGCTAAGTGTTAGAGAATGTAATAATAAAGCGCACATGTCTATACACCTGTGTGTTAATATATGTAACTGAAGGGGAAATGCAAGACAGAACTTTGTTCTTTTCCTTGTGTTGTCATTATTCACTTCCAAAAAGATTCATTAAATACGCTTATTTGCTTCAATAACGTCAGAAATGGATTTGTGGCGACGATCTGCAAAGATCTCAAGGGGAGGCAAAATCAGAAACACAGTTTTAAGAGCAAAAATGAAAGTAAAAGGTTCATTAGAAGAAATTAAAGCAGAACAATAATGATGGTTTCGACACGTGAAAAGGATAGATGAGGACAGACTGCCAAAGAAGATACTAGGACTCCAGTGGAACGTAGGAAGAACAGAAGACCCAAATTAACATGGAAACAAAGAATAATACTAACAAAGAAACAAAAGAGATTAGAAGATGGATCCCTGGAAGACAGAGGAGAGTGGAGAAAAATTGTAGTCCTAAATGAGTGCAGGAAGATGTTAAAGACATTGCAAACCTGAATAAATAATAAATAAAGTCAGATGTTTATTTCATTCAGGTGAGTCAACAATTCAGCAGGAATACAAAAGCGACTGGAGACGACCCTGTCTTCAACTCTGGAGCTGAGCGCTTCCAAATGCAGGCAGACACAAGGCAAGGTTATCGGTCCGCCCGCCCGCCCGCCCGTATGAGGTGTGGGGGTGGGAGGGACGCCGTCTTGGAAGTGGGGCAGGAGGAGAAAGTGGGCACAAGGGAAGAATACTCAGGCAAGGTCAGAGAGAGGGGTAGGTCCCGTCCCCGTCTCATGAATAACTCCAAACTAACCTACATTACGCCTGCGATGCCAATGAACTTGAAACATTATTTGCTTTGTTTGTTTTCTTAATGCTAAAGAATGCCTTCTGATATTCCACCCAACGTTGGAATAGCTCATCGATATGAAAGTAGTAAAATTTGGCATTTAGCATCGCAATCTAAACCTTCTTAGAAACGATTAAGATTTAAATTTTATCTTGCACATAAATTAAGTTATAATTTCGCATTCGTGCATCTCAAACAACAATTTTTTACTTTTCATTTGCCTATTTTAGTAAAGCGCAGATAGTGTTGCGAAGAAAAACCAGCATTGAGGAATAAGGTATAAAGATAACTATAAATATCAGTTAGTGGATCAAGTGGACAACTCCATTTACTTGGGATGTGTTCAAAATGGACAGTGAACAAAGCTTTAGCACAAGAAGAAACAGTACGTTATGTAATCCTATGTTTAATAACAAATAAATGTATTGATCACCACATTGTAGATCGTCAATACTTAGAAATCCTTTTAATTCCCTTTACTTCCTTCCAACAAAAATATACTCTCCACTGAAGCTTCTTCAACATATTTCCTAATTCAAGCAACTGCATCCTTAACTCTCCTTTTCCTGATGCTTCTAAAAATTAATATTAATCCTCTGTGCACCCTCGAAAAAGTTATTTTAATGCAGAGGGTGGCATTGCACAGCTTCCAAACTTGAATGCTCCAACGCAATGCTTCAAAGCGTTTCAATTGTAAATATGGAGAATAATGAAGCATGTAAACTGGACACACAAAATAAATAACTGTGTAAACAAGGGTGGTTGGAGAAAGAATAATCTGAAGCTTATCGTAAAAGGAAATTGGGGGAGAAAATGCATGAGAGCACCTCTAAAAGTGCAATAAGCGAAATAATGAATATGAACAAACGTTATGGACAGAAGAATATACTGGTGACATAAAATAAAAAAAAAATTGTGCATTCTGGAAATGAAGGGAAAGTGCAAAAAAGGAAGAATTGTAATGAAGGGTCTCTGCATGATTGGTTGATTGTTTTACTGTCCCTCGTATTTTTATGCCTTTGTGTCTACACACTTTTTCTTCTGGATTCTTGAATATTAAAACGTTTTTCTATTATCTATTTGACCACACCTATTTCCTTAGAGGAATGTGAACATTCTGCCTTAACCCTAGCATTATCGACAGGTGAGGGGGGGGGGTTACTTTATGCCCTTCATCAGTAATTTTTTAAATTCTGTCTTAATTTTTTTATTAAACGCCTGCAGCTAATAGCTATTGTCTATAACTGTATCTACTACTGAATTGCGTAAATACCCAATTTTAAAATAAATTGCTGACACATTTTGTTACAGTGGTAGCTTAATTTCCACTGAATAAAGTAATCTGAGAAAAAGTGTCTTCTGTGTAGACAAAAAGTGGGTTTCTCTAGAAGCTTGATACAAACTTATTAAGATTAATTGTTATTCACATTTTTAAGCAGATTTTCAACAGTTAAATGTGCGTAATTATTTAATGTAGTTTGCGCTTTTTAGAATATGTGGAAGTTACAAGACAAACATGCTTTCCCACATAATTGTGAATTTTTAGTTAGTCGTATTAAAGCTCCCCCCCCCCCCCACCCACTCTCTCTCTCTCTCTCTCTATTTATTTATTATACGTCGCTTTAACTACGCAGTAATATCGCGACGGATATGTTAAGAGACACTCGTAGAACGGTATCATGGTTCGTTGGAAGTTCGCAGAGGGAACAGTGCAGAGCAAGTGTATACGTCTACCCCCGTGACGGGTAGATGGCTTTAGGGTGCCATTCAATCTACCTGCTTTCATTATCTGTGGATAGATGGCACAGTATTCGCTATTACCACCTATTTTTAATTCTTACTTTTGTTTTAGATTTGAGCTGAAACTTGGGTTGTGGTAGTCCGATATTTACCTTGGCGACTGAGGGAATGCCAGAACAAATCCCAGTTACAGGATTTGAATCCGGAACCTCCACGATACTGCCTGATCAATTTCGCTCAGTATATAAATTTATATACTTCATACTTATATACTTATACTTATGTACTTTTATATAAATATATTCTTCGCTAATATCTAATACGTAATTTTTGAAACTTACATCCTCTTAACTCTTAATTTCAGTTCAGATTCATGATTTTACTTTAGGTTTGGTACATTAGATCAAACCTCATTTATGCTTCCAGATTCTGGGAAGAACAGGGAACATTTTTGGCTAGAGAAAAATTCGTATTCCCCATCATAGCAGACAGGTACTCTGCCAACTGAGACTTGACTCTTTATTATGAAACTGCAGACCTTTTTGGAATAATAATAATAATAATAATAATAATAATAATAATAATAATAATAATAATAATAATAATAATAATAATAATAATAATAATAATAATAATAATAATAATAATAATAATAATGATAATGATAATGATAATAAGTATAATAATGATAATGATGATGATGATAATAATAATAATAATAATAATAATAATAATAATAATAATAATTATAATTATAATTATAATAATAATTAATAATAATTAATAATAATTAATAATAATTAATAATAATAAATAATAATAAATAATAATAATGATAATGATGATGATAATAATAATAATAATAATAATAATAATAATAATAATAATAATAATAATAATAATAATAATAATAATAATAATAATAATAATAATAATAATGATAATGATAATAATAATAAATAAAAACAGCCATGCAATGACATTCTGTCTTCAAAAAATCTGACTCCAATAGATCAAACGGAAGAAAAAGTAAACCCAAATTAAACGTAAATAAACCTTATATAAGGTATGAATATCCATAAACTTAAAGGTAAAAAAATCGGATGTGTTGCACTCACATGATTTTCTCTAGTCTTGTGCTACCCATTCTTACAAACTCTTATTATTTTATCTTTTTTGTGCTATTTGAGATAAACATTTGCAGAAATTATCTTATTGTTCGTTTTCCTGCACGTGCAACGGGAATATGAGAATACAGTAGGCTTTGAGCGATAGTCAAATCCTTTAAAGGTTCAAACCTTTGCACGGTTAACATAAAAAAATGAATAGCCATGTCCCATTTGAGCGAAGTATGAGTTATCCAAAAGTTACATAAATAACGAGGAATATCTCCGAAATGACTCACTCTAAAAAAAAATTTATTCAGACATAAATTGTGTGTTTTAGTAAGACCTACATTTTTGTATGCTAAGATTTGATCTATCTCTTTCGGTTTATCAGTTATGCAGAGGTCATTCATAGTAAATAGGATTTCATGGGTTATAACCATGAAATTCAAGATATACATTTCATTTGTCATAAAAATATCTCGAACATATGGCATTTTAATAAAAATCCTTAGAGCCGTTTTCAAGAAAATCAAAATTTTCGAAAAATGTTCAATGTAAAGGGTACTTTAGGGTGAAGCAATGTTCTTCAAAATCTTCATATCGCATCCTTGAAAGACATTAAACTTAAATACCAACTTTGGTTTTTATCCGACTTTTCGTTTTTGAGTTATGCTGTCCATAGATACACACACACACACACACACACACACACACACACACACACACACACACACACACACACACAGAGAGAGAGAGAGAGAGAGAGAGAGATAGAGAGAGTTAGAGCACCCGTGTAGTAAGCAGAGGGTCTGTGGTTCAAACCCCAGTTGTGGCACTGAATTTTTCAGTTCCAATTCTACCTCTCGAGAAATTACGTTTTTAATTTTGAAGTTCTTGTTTGGAACACTAAGAAAACAACCAAGTCCGTTGTTTTAGATATTATTAACGTAAAAAGCATATTTTATTCTTGTTGTGTTCTTTAATTGGCAGTATTAAAACGGTACACATAACTTCGTAATGTGTAAAGAAAGTTGTGTGACTATTATATATTCCATTTTTTCCCGGAGTAATCACTTATTCTCAAAAAGAAAAGCTGGAAGTTAAGTTGACCTTAAGAATTATCAGACCAATAAGATAGACAGTGGAAATCCCGAGCATCAGCGTGCGATATCATTGACGCCCTCTAAATCATTAACGTTTTATTGTTGTAACATCTAGTCCCACTGTATAATACTCAAGCTCCTAACCTGTCTTTATTTCTCAAACCAAAGATATTCATCCTCTACGTTTCTTTCAGTACGTTGCGACCGCAGTTGCATCTTCACCTAACTACCGCTAACACTCAGTTCTGAAAGACTTTAACCTAAAGGGCGAATGAGGAACCTAAAACTAATAGCCTAGAATTTAAAAGTTGTTAATTAAAAAGACGCTGTAAACAAAAATGCATTTTAAAACATAAACTAAACTGTGCGTTTTGTAAAGACGACCACCTAATGAAACTTTCTAGAGAAGAACTGCTTTAATACTAATTGCTTTCCCTGTATAACTGAAAATCTCTTTGAATATGTCTTATTTTATTTTGTGTGTCCTTTAAATCAAATAGTTTCGCTGGTTTAATAATTTCTAAAACATGTCTCATTAAAGCTCGCCATATACGAGCTGATGGGAGTTACATGTATATATGCATTTCTTTTGCCGGTTCATAATTTTTTAACATATGGGCATTAAAAAAGGAACAGCTACCTTCTAGAAGCATAGAAACTGAGCAAAAGAAATCATAAAATGGAAATTTAAATTTATTCTCAGACTAGACACAGCTATTTGAGTTATTTTTATTTATTCTTTCATTCATTTATTTACATTTGTTACATTTGTTTACACTTTGGATTTTGCTGAAGGTTAAATTGGGCAAAGCTGCAAACTCGTCTTTAAGATATTACTAAAATTGCAAGAATGCAACTATTATTATTATTATTATTATTATTATTATTATTATTATTATTATTATTATTATTATTATTATTATTATTATTATTATTATTATTATTATTATTATTATTATTATTATTATTATTATTATTATTATTATTATTATTATTATTATTATTATTATTACTATTATTACTATTATTACTATTATTACTATTATTACTATTATTACTATTATTATTATTATTATTATTATTATTATTATTATTATTATTATTATTATTATTATTATTATTGTTGTTGTTATTATTATTATTATTATTATTATTATTATTATTGTTGTTATTATTATTATTATTATTATTATTATTATTATTATTATTATTATTATTATTATTATTATTATTATTATTATTATGATTATTATTATTATTATTATTATTATTATTATTATTATTATTATTATTATTATTATTATTATTATTATTATTATTATTATTATTATTATTATTATTATTAATTGAGGTGAGATAGGCTTTTGGATACCGTCAATATACTGTTAATATTCAAAATATCTTGAGTATGGTACTTCTTAATTGTTATCTTATTTGTTACATTCACACGGCTTTCTTTAACCATTCAACGGACTATAATTAAAAAGCATATTCTTCTATCAAATTCATCTTAATCGAGATTAATATTTGTAGAAATTAATTTATTACCTATATACTTCCTTGTAGATACAATAGGAATAGCAGAATACATAGGCTTGAGCATTAGTCAAATATTTTAAGAGGTAGTCGCTATGCGATGTTTAAGAAATTCCATTTTCTTTGCATGCCCAGGAGGAGAAAAAAGAAGAACGAATGACTTTACATTTGAGAAAAATATAAATATTAGTCTGAGTGGCTCAGTAGTTAGGTGCTGGGCTACTGATCCCAAGGTCGTGAGTTCAAACCCGGTCCAGTCCGAAGGTGTTCAAGTGTGCTTAAAACAACAGCCCATGTCAGTTGATTTACTGGCTTGCCAAACAACTTCTGAGGGACAAAACTCCAACATCCAGGAGTGCTGATATGATCCTGGCAGTTGACAGCCTTGTTAAGAAATAACATATTACGAGTGATGTAAAACATGGAACACAACATCATAAAAAAGAGGTATCCCTGACTATGGCTTTATCTTGGAACATTTTTTAATAACAATGATGAACAGTCAAATAAATTAATGAAGTATTGCAGGATTTACATATGATAGCTGGTAAAAAGAAGGAATTTCAATCTTTTTCCCTTTCTTTAGTAGTCCTATTTACATGACTGCATGGATCAGCTTTTTTCTGGGCTATTAAATCAAATTAGTATACCTGCTGCGCTTAAGTCAGGTCACAACTCATTTTTCCCACATCTTCATTATTAAAACTACCTTGAAACAGAGTGTACTGTCCCTATGCAGTTGGGGCGCCAAGATCTCTTTACAGTATGACTAGCTATTTACCTGCATTTGTACATTCTGTAAATACAACATTGAAAAAGAAAGGGGTATGTTTAAAGTCTGTAACTACTACTCTGCAACTGTTACTCTATGACTAATTACTCTGTAACTTGTACCCGAACTTAAAGCGTAGTTGTCCAAGGTTTTGTCCAAATTGATCAAATAGTGACAATTCGATTTTTAAATTGTATGATATCCTATAAGCCCTGCATGCACACATTTGCGCCCTGGTTGACTAAGCAGTGTACTTGTAGCCATAGGGGGTCCAAAATAAGGTAAGGGTAGCTTTTAAGAATTTCGAGTAGTAGTAGTATTCAAAGAAGAGATTAGTTGGCTTTTGATAGGTGCAGCATTTTCATTATATAATTATGCATTATTTTGACTATATGGTTCGAATAGAGCAGGAGTTGAAAATATGGCAGCGGAGTCTCTTTGGGGTTATAAGGTAGTTTATTTTTGTTGTGTCCTGTGGTAAAATTAAGCGTGTTAAGTATCATCTAGACGGGCCAAATAATGCTGATTTGTATGTGAGAGGTGGAACATAAGGATTGATGTAAGGGTAGCTTATTCATTTTGGCCAGTTTCTGGACTCCAAATGTATCGTTTTTGTAAAAATCATATCAAAAATTATACTTCGAAACTTAAGTAAAATATAACAGAAATGTAGTTATAATTGACAATTGAAACATCCTCATAAACACTCCCAAAATAACTTGATTTTAAAAGATTTTAAGCTTACCCTTTACTCTTTTGGGTTAATCATTAAAGCTCTGTCATATGCAACATAAAGGGCCAAAATAGTCTCTGATATCTTTATGCAACGAAATGGAATTGAAATTTGGAGAAATGAATATGAAAAAGAAAAAAAAAAAAAAAAAAAAAAAACCGCTCATTCCTCACGATTTCGGAAACGTTATATAGTGTGTGACCATCTGGAAGAACAGAGCTTTTAAATTGTGAAAGAGATATCAAAATGGTTGAGTGATTTTTGAGATTACCACATAAACACACACACACGCACGCACACACACACACCTTTTTCTACTTGTAACTAATACCAGCACAGATAAATCTTGAACTATGTAATGTCCTCACCACGAATGGTATTTCAAAAGATGAAGAGTGAAGAAATTAAAATCTCGAAGAGCATAGCCTGTTTAAATTAATACACTCATTTAATATAATTACTAAAACTAGTAAAATAAGAAAAACTTCAGTAGCATCATAATACGCTGTCAACAAATACTTAATTTCGAAGGAAATATGCAATATAAATATTGTAAGAAGTTGTGTAGATCGAAAAAATGTGAAAGGAAGACTTCGATTGAACCATGGGCTCAAATTCAATGCATCAATCTCTAACTTCGCGTTGGATGCACAAAGCGATTACAAAGGGAAATAAGTACATATTCTTTTCTGTCAGACGCTTGTCATAATTCCTATATTTGTAATCAATATGATATTAAGATTTAAAATATATTCAAGAACTTCAAATGTATGTAAAAAATAAACAAATCGTTTGAAGCCAGTTGATTTCCACTTCTTCGTTAATGTAGTTTAGACACATTATAGTGAAATTACATGACCTTCAGAAAATAATTTCGGAACACCTTAAAAAAATTGGTTTGTACATTCCTGAAAATAAGAACGTACAACTTATGCACAACCTATAAACAATGTGCTAGAAAAGTGTGTTTCTTCATTCCCATTAGGACAGTTGTTCCTGATGATGTTAGATCAATAGATAAATAAATACACAATAACACAGGCTATTATGTAAATGGAAGGGCAATGCTAGGGTAATGGAATCATTCGTGACCATTATTATGGTCTGTTACAAGAAAACAAACGCTACAGTAAAATTATAAGAGAAGCGACAGCGGTTGCTTCACTGATAAAATGATATGAACACAAGTAATTGATACCCTTCCTAACCTTTCAAAACATACCTCATAGGTTTAATGATTTTCATACACTATTGTCTATCTTGCATTTCTTTTTATGGCAATTCAGAATTTGAAGCAAAGCATTTAAAGATATGTAATGTAATCTCCGAAAAATTTGTTATGGTAAGGAAGTAAACATTTGCCTTTATATTTTGAGCATTTAAAAGCAATTACTAGATCTTAAAATAAGTTTAGTTATTCTTTTGTATGCAAAATCATTTCTAAAATGCAATTCCTTTCCCGGGTCAAAATGTTAGCAAAACTATTTTTATATACCATGTGTTCATTAGCAATTAGATATTAGTAAGACAATCTCAATTTGGCAAATTGGTGAAGACGAAACAAAGCCAAACAAACGATCTAAAACTTAATCTAACTAACACGAAATAATAAGGTGCTATAATGTATTTAAGGGGCTATTAATTATAAAATTAATTAGACATTAGACATCAAGATGTTTCTCGGTCATATTAAAAAACAAAGAATGACTCCTAATGTAAGCCTCCATTTGAACTTTCTTAAGTTTGTGGATGGTGCGAATTTTACTTCCATCTTTGTACCGGCCTTCAGTTAATATTATATCCATCTTCTGTTGACAACATCAAAGTGAAATAAATAAATTGTTAATGTAACGTTTTGTGCATAAAATCGAAGTTAATTTGAACTGTATGCGAAATTTGTGTAACTGTAAAAATGTCATATATATTTCTCGCCGCTTTTTCGATATATTTAGACAATAATTTATACAGAAAATCTCTGAACTAACACTGATAAATTCAGCGTTTTTGTAAGTTATTTTTCTTTTGTTCCCATTTTTACATTGATTCTATGCTGAATTTTAGTGTGCACTATACCGCAGTTACTAACTACTGTTAATTCTTTTAGACGGCCATTTTTTTCAAAATTACATAAGGAATAAATTTGGAATATAAAAGAATTAGTAGTTAATAACACTGTAACATTGGAGTACATCGGCATAGTTGGTAATAACCTCTCCGTCAATTTAAACTGAGGAAGTTGCAGGAAATTGCGATCACTATGTTTTCCGTTTAATTTTAATTGCTGTGGTTATTTATTTTAGAATTTTAACTTGTGCATAAGATACGTGAACGACTTACATCTAAAATCACATCAAATTTCACTTAAAGAGCACGGTTTCTAAATGTAGTAAGCTCATCTTTAAACTAGCTCACATTGATGGAATTTCTTGCTTTTAATGGTACCCTTATTACACTACAATATGTGTTTGTTTCAACATAATGCCATTATTCATAAAATAGTCTTAATTTTTATTCCAGGCAAGATGCATTTGGTCCACTTGATGTTCATAATAGAAGTAGTATATCAAAGAAGTATTTGAAATACAAACAGATAGGAGAATTAAACAATAAAGTAATTCTTGTTTTCGGTATGCTGGAATGCATGGTGTTCATTTTGCACAGCACAAGCAGATAAAGATACTATTGAAGAGATGGTAAATGAAGTACAGAAATGAGCTGTTTTTCTGACGGAGACATTTGCTGATAAACGTTGCGATTTAAAGATAGAAGGTCCTGCATTTTTCGTTGATCAGGTAGAGGAAAAAATGGTGGAGATGATGATGACGCAACAAATGGCTGCCTTGAAAAAGAATGCTGTAAATACAGGTTTTCTTTAAAAAAATAAAATAAGTAAGAAAATAACAAAACAACACCGATTTGTGTTATTTCAGATGTGTTGTTCGAAATCTTATTAAAGCTCATTTGACGCAAACATTGTCGCAGTTTTTATTAAACTTTTTCTTTGACCAGCGACCGATATTACAATTTCTTTCACTGCTATTTGTATTCCATCTATAGCGTCACATTTTAAACGTTTCTTATTCTTATTCTTTGGTCCTTTGCGTTCTTTCCGTTTCTTTAAAAGTTACTATAGCTTATGTACAAACTGCTTTTGAGACATGATCCTGTATTATCATAAAACAACTCAAAACACAAACAAGATTTCATCTGGAAATTCAATTATATATGCGGTACAATAAAAACAAACCTTAAAGCTGCTAGGAAACAAATTAAACTAAACATTTTACAAAGTAATAGCGTTGCCCCTGTTTTTGTGTGGCTCTGAATGCTCGACACTTCGTAAAGCGAAGAGGGAAAGTAGTAGTAGTAGAAGAAATGGGATTCCTAAGGATAGTCTGTTAGACAAACATACAAATAACGATATCGTAAAAGAGCTCGACGTTTGTAGTTAACTCAGAAGATACACCAATATAGAATTAACAGGAAAGAGCGGGCGGAAACAATTGAAGATTACCGCATGCCAATATAATAATATTATACACTATGGGTAAGAGAAACATTGCAGCCTGAAGAAAACATGGACACAGCAAATTCATGGGAGCGGAGCGATAAAAATAAATAAATTCATAAAATTTCCAATGAAACATTGAAAAGATATTCCAAGTATTGCTGTTATGTAACAGTTTATGACGAACCCGCGGTTAATGCGAAATTTTGAAATGTTGCACCCGATGTTCACATTTTATTGCACACACAAACCTCACAGTAACTTGAATACATATTCATTAACAGTAAGTTACATATTTTTTGCACATTATGTATTTTATTTCTTCACAAACAGTGAATTTTTGTATCCACAGATAAAAATGGCTAATTTTAAAATGCACATTGTAGCTACAGTTAATATATATTTACACAATTTATTATTGATAGAAAAGCAATACTTAATATAGCAGTATACTTAAATCTCCTGCTGTGATAATTTTACATCTGCAATTTTGTAATATGGAGCACTTTTGAATGTGTTAATGCATTTTAATATTATTTTCGTATCGTCCTTTTTTAAAAAATGCCCCTCGTTATTCAGTGTTGGTTAAAGCTTTTATCAGACTAACCGCACGTAATCAGTTACAAATGGCATTTTTTAAAACTAAAGACTTCAACAACATATTCCTGAGAAATAAAGTATTGATGAAGACTGTATTATAGTTTTATGTATCAAGGAATTCCTTTTCTTATTTTACTTTCAATACTTACATAATATTTAAGCATTTAACTAACTATACCAATAGTATTTATCGACTAAGTAACGGGTTAATTAGAAACTGTGGATCCAACTGAACTACAGAATTGAAAATTTGTGATCAAAGTGCACTCTTTGGCTTTCTTGAAAAGTCTTTAAGTACATAAAATAACTGGCAACAACAAAATTTCAATAATCATATACAAAAATAATACAGAAATATAAAATTAAAGAGAATATCTTTCGGAGTCATAAACATTACCTCGAACTCCACGACTTAATTATATGTTGGACTAGCATGTATTTAATGAAACTGTAATTATCGGCGTCTATTCATTTATATATTGCTATAATGTCCTTCAGTATTATGTCCTTGCTATATTATAGTTCCTAATGGTTTATTCGTTGTAGGACTGTAGTAGGCATGCAATTAAATAAAGTCTTTATTTCAAGAATTAAGTGGAATGGAAATTAAATGGAATTACTTATACACTTTTGCGTGAAAGAGAACGATTTAGAAACAAATGAAAGGGCGTGACTCGCCAGGATAAATTTGCAGTTGTCACGTATGTACATATTTCTGGGAAGCCATCACAACACTGAAAGTTACTTCACAAAGTGACAGCTGCACAGCGCTTCTTTGTTTAATATAGTTGCTGTGATATAAAAATGTTGCTTTAAAATATTACAGGACCGTTCAAATTATAATTCGCCGAAATTAATATATGGTGCTGCCTGAGTTTTTAACTCCTGTACACATTCCTTTTTCACTGTAAATCTCTTTAGAAAATCATGTCGTTGCGTGGAGATATTTTCTGTTGACAACAAATGTGTTTCAAGTGTATATGCTTCCATTTATCTGAGTGTTCTGCAAGAGCTTTATATGTATTAAAAGTTAAAGATATAAAGGTTTTCTAATTGAAAAGTTGTGCTTTAAGTAACGTTCGATAATCTAGTATAGCTAAAAATGGAATTTATAATTTCCCTAGCTGAAATATTAGACATTGGTAGCTCATTTTGAACTCCGAGTTGAACCTTTCCATATATACTGTTTTTTTTTATTAATATATTCATAAGAGCATTCTTGGACAGGTTACTAAGTTTACTGTTGTACTGTTCTGGCATTTGAATAGCAAATAAGTGTTTTAGTGTACAAATTATCTTTGTACATTCTATACAATCATTAATTTTGTATGCTGCAGTAAATTAAATAGATAAATTAATTCTAAAATAATTAGCTGACCTATTTCCCAATTTTATTATACTATACATATTTCTACACATTTATTATATTATTTGTCACTTACCCTTGCATTATGAATTTTTAACCTTTATTATTCATGTTTAAAATTGTCTTTTTCTATAGATTTATTAGCAAGCTATGTTTTTATTACAATCCAAAAATACTACTGGATCTTCTCTCTCTTTCTGCGGCTAGGTTTTCTTTGACAACTGACCCTTTCCAAGATTACTCTACTTAATGTGTACTGTAAATGGCAAAGAAAAAGCCACAATAGGTAGTAGAGCAAACAATAGCATGTACAACGAATTATAAACACACACACACAAAAAAAATATACTTTATAATTAGATCACTTATTGAAAATATTATTTATATCGTTTTAAAATGTCATTGTACGTTTTAAAATATCAACAGCTCTTAGAACACCAGCGTGTAAGAGAATAAACTTGCATTAAACATAGAATGGGGTGTTAGGACAACCTTCCTTTGTTTATTGCACCTAAAGTGCTATTTGAGTTAGTAGTAAATGTATATTTTCTAATGCTCACTGCAAGAAAAGCCTCAAAATGCACCGTAGATGTTAATTCGCCACGGTGGTACTTAAAAATCTTATTTTCTCTTAAAGTAGCAGTCCACTTTTCATTTTAAGGGCTTGCCGCATGTTGTGTGAAACATCATCTCATTGTAACTCTTAACTCAGGTGAAAATTGCATTCTTGATGGGCATGTTTTACTTTTATGTCAGTTTTCTCTCTAGAAAAGATTTTCAGGGGTCAAGGAAATGTCGAATGGAATGACGTGTCGCTGTTATCAAAAATAGAAAAGTATAATTATATTTGAAAAGTCAAACCAATAAAAAGGAACATCCAGGAAATAACTTTACGAAATAAATGTATATTACATAAATTATGCGCTTTAGCAAGATTTGCTTTTGTTTTTAAAAAAAGTACGGTTTTCTTTATTCCACCCTTTTCTGTCTTAAACCTATGAACTTTAATGAAAATTGGTGGAGCCATTTTCTAGAAAACCAAAGTTTTCGAAATATTTTCCATGAAGGGGGTATTTTCGGGTGGGGTATTTTCATGAAAATCTTTTGTCGCACTATAGGAAGATCAATGCTGAACTTACAAGTCAAACTTGGTATTTAATCGGCTTTTCAAATTTGATTTTGTTGTCCACAGACACAGACACATACACAGACGTGTTTTTATTGGGGGTTGTTCAAGGACTTCAGAACACAATTTCCGATGAACTCTCTATATCGATGTTTTGGATGAAATAAAATAGTCCTCTAATTTCTAAGTACGTAATAGAAGATGAAAAAGGAAGAAAAGTCCTTAAATCTGAATTGAGAACTTGCCTGGGTTAACAAGGAGAGCTAGAATAACATGTTTTAAAGAATGGATTAGGATTGAGTAGCGGATTGGCAGGATAAACTGTTATCAATGTAACACATCAAAATGTCTATTCTTTTGGTTTTTAAAATATCGAAGGGTTAGACTTTTATTACCCAACCATAGATTGGAAAGTCCATCGATTCTCCTTTCGGGTATACGCATAACGTGTAATCTTAGCAATTTGGTTTATGAACAGATAAGTCCATAACAACACCATATTATTTTGTTAGTTTTTTGTTGTTTTTTATTATTATTTTTAATATCTTCTCCTTGGAAAATAAATACTCGCTGATCGCCCTAAAATGTAACATACGGGTTGTAGAAAAACAATGTATATATCCTCTCTTTGAAATACATCAAGTCCTTACGCAAAGACAAACATCAATTTCATTAGTGCATGGGAAATTTCCACAATAAATATATTTCCTGGATGTCCCAGAGCTTTAAGGTATTATCGTAATCCTTCAAAAGCCAGCTAGAGAAGCAGCTTCCGTTGGTATAACCTTGGGCACCATCTCATATGTTGGGCAGTTCGTGATACACAAGTAATAATCCAGTTTTAATATGAATATTCTTAATCTTTCATATATTTGTGAAGTGGTTAATATTTATTTTAAAGCAATGACAGCAATGGTTGTGTAACTTTGTTATTCTTGTTTATTGTATATTAATGAAAGGCAAACACCCCAGAAGTCGACTTTATAAAGATGATACAATAATAACAATAACAATAATAATCATCAATCTTCCGTTTTTTTTCCCCTTACAACCGCTGATGTCTTTCCGTGTCAAACTTCCAAAGCCTAGGACCTTGAGCCCATTTCCCATTCTTGATGTGTCCTACCCATTTTAATTGTAATAATAATGATAATAATAATAATAATAATAATAATAATAATAATAATAATAATAATAATAATAATAATAATAATAATAATAATAATAATAATAATAATAATAATAATAATAATAATAATAATAATAATAATAATAATAATAATAATAATAATAATAATAATAATAATAATAATAATAATAATAATAATAATAATAAATAAGAAGAACTTGACACGGAATTAGATAGTTTAATTATTACCTATATTTATTCAATTCTTACAATTATTTTGAAGTATCACGTAAGAATTCTGTGAATTACCACAATTGAAAACAACTTCTCATTGTGATATGTAGTTGATTTTTGGGGTATGTATTCAACGTTGAATAACAACATAAACAAAACAAGAGAAGTGATATTTATTCAGACACTTTTAAAATAATTTTGAAACATTTACGGTGCCTGCAGGCATTTTGTTGGAGCTCTAAGTTTGTGCCGCCTTATAATACTGTAGACTTGTTATGTTATTTTATGTTGTTGTGTTGTGTTATGACTGAAACGATTTTACCACCCTTTTGAAGCTTAAAAAGTAATTTATCTTAAAGAAAGGAGTGTCGCTTGTGTCATTTTGCCGCTTGGTATTTAACTGTCGTCATGTTTCCATAAAATGTCCATCATGAATTTGAATTCTGTTTACAAAAATAAAATTATACTTCAAAGATCTTAAATATGCTGTGTGTAAATGAAAAAATAAATATTTTGTTTGTCAATCTAACAGCATCTTTCTAGCACACTTAATAGCCATTGATCTCAGTCGGGTTTGATCTCGCGACCTTAGGATCACAAGGCCAGCGCTTAACCAAATGAGCCACCCAAGCCTACATTGTGTGTGTATGTGCGTATGTGTGAGAGAGAGAGGGAGAGAGAGAGGAAACCGAAAAGTAACCCTTTTCGAACTTTCACAATTAATCATAAGAAGGGGGCATACACAAAAAAAATAAATGTAAATGAAATTAATATGTTCTGTATAAAACAATTCTCGTCAGAGATTCCTGGCTGGAGAGAGAAGTTTTCTTAAAATAATTCCTAGTTCTACCCCGAATCTGGACAGTTTAAATGTGTTTTTTCAGTGTTAATAATAATGTTTGTACTTTTTCCGGTAACACATTACAAAATTACTATAATTAACTGGAAAATAAGATCATAAACCATAAAATAAATAATACTATGAGTGCTGCAGGAGCTACAAAAGTAATTATACTGCATAAGAATTAAATATATAGCTAAGTGCTGGCGCCTTATTTATCCCATAAAGACTGTCTATCTAAAAGGTTACAACTATGTAAGAAAACATGGACACTGAAGGAAAAAATACAAGCATCACACGCATAATAAATATTATTAGAAATTGCTGGGAGCAGATAAACAAGAGCAAGCCAGAAAATTACATTAAGGAGCAGTAGATGTCACCCGGAAGAAGGAACTAAGGTAGAATGACGATGTCATAATGAAAGAAAACAGCAAAGCTGAGGTAGAATATTTTTCATGGCCTTGGTTTTGTTGCCTACTAAACACCCGCAGCAAAAGTAAGATAAAATAAACAAACTTAACCGCATAGCATGCAACTTGTTTTGTAGAAAATCTCATTCACTTGTCTCCAAGGAGCGAGTAATAACAAGTTTTAAAAATATACAAAATTACTTTATTCTGAAGTACAAGACCTGTTTCTTATGTTTCTGTGGCGCGATATTTTTGCTACAGGATGTTAAAAAAAGAATGTATATTAGCACAATGTGGACGAAAAATGTAAATTAAAACAATTTTTGAAGTATACGGCCAAAGTTAACAGAATTTTAGATTTTGTGTTTTTGTACCAAAAAATACTAAATACTGCATAAGTACGAAGATTTAAATCACTGTGCTCTGATTACAAATTACGAGCACCTCACCTCAGCCATTGATTATCCTTGAAGCACGCGAACTTTTAAACTCATTTTCCTCACTTCAATTTTGCTACACTTTTATTTATTCAAAACAAAATTACATACACAAATTAGATACTAGAAGACTGAAATTGTTATTGTACATTTTATAAAGCATGACACATGAGCTGACGAATGGAATCAAGGATGAACTTTTTGAGACAATAAGTAGGCAGCGATTGCAAAACTTTTGAAATTTTTTCCATAATCCACTTATTTTTTAAAAATTAAGAATTAAAAATTTTGCTTAATAATTCACCCATGGGCTTTGTAATACCATTCAGAAGTGAATTTCATTTTGAAATTTTCATATTTTTGAAGTAAATGTTTAATAATTCAAAACTAATTATCATACAAAAATGAAATCTGCCAAATAGTTTCATGCAACCCTCAAATATGCGTACGAAAGTGAAGTATATAACTTTAAAACTCTACCACATAGAAATTTAACCCATTACCTCCTTAATACCATTTTAGTCACTTAGGAGTTGTTTCAAGAAAATATTAATTTTCTTAACTTCCTAAATTTCTCACTGGTTCATAAAAAAATAATTAAATCTACGCTGAAGAACATGCTTGAATTTCCATCACCTACGCCAGATAGCATGTTCGTTGAAGAAAAATACATTCAGATGTTTTTAAAACAGTCTCCAGTTATTTAAATAAAATATTTATTGCTAAGGCAGTGATTTTGATATAAGAAAAATCATAACATTTGTAAGAATTCAGGAACAAATCTTCTTTCAGCTATAACTATTCTTATAAGTGACACAGCTTTGAACAACTATTTTTCAAAATGGTTAATGATTTCAGAAAAAAAAAATCTGATACTGCAAAATTATTTTTTTAATGTTTTTTTGAAGAAAAATTCAGAAAAAAATATCTGATATGTTAGTCATTGAGCTTTATCTGCTTACTCTACAAACTTTCTAAAAATATTATTTTCTATCCACTTCTTGAAAGTAGAAACAAACTTCCATTAAATATTTACACATTTCGTTTTAAGTTCAAGAAGAATTCACTAGGTTGAAGTAGTACCCAGAGTTTTGAAAAGCGTATAGCTATGTGATGACTTTGATACTCCAGATTTTCATATGACTATGAGGAAAAACAAATAGCAACTTATCACTTATAAAAATTAAGTATCTGAAATTTCAAAGCAGTAACAAAGAATATCTCAAAAATGATTACGCCATAAAAAGTATTATTGATATAAATCGTGTGCATTAAGAAGATCTGCATTTTTGTATATCTTGCAGTATACCATTCAAAATGAAAAGCGCTTCATAAGCTATTCCCAAGGAATTAAATACATATCTGAAATGTGTTAAATGTTTTCAGAAAGTGGTATTTTAGTCAGAATAGCTAGAAACATTTTTAAATATGCATAATATTTAAATTAAAAATAAACATAGTTTGTCGCACAACTAACTTTTCGTTTTTGAGTTATGCTGTCCACAGACAAACACACACACTCTCACTTTTTATTCAGAGAAAATGAAAAATGTATTTTCAGTGAAATGTATGTATCGAATTCTTAAGTGGAGTGCAGTGTGGTGCATACCAATAAAGGTAAGCAATAGGGAATGTTAAATTAATGTTTTTGAATTTTTATTTCCTTTTTTTTTTTTTTTTTTTTTAATCATCTTTTCCTCCGTTTCTATATTTTGGAACAGTGAATCTTTTTCTTATAATTTTATTTATGGTAAACCTGAATTAGATTTATTTTAGAGCATTAAGATTTAATACATTTTATAGGTGAGTTAAAAAGGTAACACTACCTTTCTTAGAATAAAGTTGAGTCGTCTGTATCAGCTTTTTTATCCTATTAAAAGTACAACACCACTATTTTTTATTCTTTGGGAAATTGAACGAAGCCAAAGAGATCGCAAGTTACACGTTATTTGCGTAGCATAGCAATATTTTTCAACAAAAGCCTATTGAAATACTGTCATTCAGTTTGTCACCCGGAATTATAGAATTACTTTTATTAAATGTTCTTACCTTTCTGAAATTTCTCTTTTGGTTAAATAAATTTAGATACTAGATTTAAGTAGTAGACGAATGAAAATGCCAAGATGGGCAAAAACAAAAAAGTACTGTTTTCCAGTTTTTCTGAGTAGGTATAACAATAATGTTTAAATTATTCAGGCCGCACACAGCACGCAGTTTTTTCAAGAAATAACCATACGCTAACATGTTTCCAAATTTTACATCCGAAAGCAGTTTCTAAATCAAAATATAACTACAAAAAGCTACTTGTTAATTTATTTATTATTGTGATTAGCAATTATTGAACTGTATTATAATTATGAACACGTCATATTTGTCATATTTTCCTATGTAACAATAACTAAAACTTCAATACAACGCGAGGTAAACAGAAAAGTGTTAGGGGAAAGCAATTAAGATTCATAATGTAGTTTCTTTACCTCACAATAATCGTGTTGGTCAATCTCAAGTATAAAAGCAAAACCAAACTAACCAGTTAACTAATTAATTAAAATATTAGCACATAGCATATAAAATGTAATATATCATCAGAGTTATAATCATTTTCTCTTTAAAATAAAAAAATTCAGGAAATGTAGTATACATATAGGCAGAGTATATCAGTTTTGGATAGACTGCGACCTGGATATACTCCTAATAAATATAATAGTAATTATGACAATCAGTTCTCATTATACGAAATCATTTATACCAATCACTATATTTATTTGGCAAATGCATTGAAATTGTCATGTAATATTTTAACAGCATTAGTTTTTTTTTCAATTATTACTTAAATTTTAATATGAAAATATTTATACCTCTTGTTTCTATTCCCTTAAAGTTGAGCATTATTAATTTAATGTGTTGTAACTAACGTTATATAATTGTAACTTTTTTAAAAAACATGTTAATTGTGAAGTTATACTTTGTCATCTTAACAGCCCTCAAATGAGAAAAATCCATGAAAGTAGATAATCTGAGTGTTAATATGCACTGTCTTAAAGTTGTAGAAGTGTATATCGGCTTACCGCTTCTCACAACAATGCAATGCAGAAATATCTTTGGTGCATATCTTGGAGTGTTAACATTTTCGAATGTTTCTGATATCTTATTAGATCATCAGGAAGTATTTTGAGGAAGTGTTTCATAGTAGCAGACAAAACAATTGAACTTAATCTTAATGTATAAGAAGATTAGACAGAATAGATTTGGAAATTACACAACTGCACTAAACTAACCTTACCATGAGTAGTCGACAGGATGCTATACCGGATGGTCGATGAAAGGCAACTAACAGAGTAGATATCCCGGGCTGGCCCGGGCCGGTCCGGACCGCTATACTAACCACCTGGCCATATGGCCCGCTTGGGGTTGCAGGGTGCTACTCAGGTATGGAGGGTTGGGGGTTGTTGTTCAGGACTGACAAGAGCTTTTGTGGAAACAAAAAACAGCGGTAGGGGCATCAACAACTGGAAGGCAAAGCTTCACATAAATTTTTGCGAAAGTCCCGTTGATGGATGTCCAACATCCTCAACGGCCAACATTACATGTCCATGAGCTCCAACGATCTGATGTGGTTCTTGGTTTATTCCTTTGAAATAACAGTACTAATAACAATCAGATATGTGCTACCTTCTCTGCTCGCTCAACTGTAATCTATTGTTGTAAATAGTTACTCTTTTAGCTACTCCACGTAAACCTTCAACTCGCATGGAATTTAAATTGTTCTTTCACATTACCAGTGTGTAGGACACAGATTAGAAAGGGTATAAACAGATTGGACAGCTCAATTCCATAGCTGGGGTTTGAACCACGGACCTTCGGACCTCTGTCCGGTTGCTGTAACCGCTAAACTACCATGGCAACGTGCCGATACGACGTTAAATTCTCCAACTGACTCACATTTTTCCCGGTAGACCACAAGAAAATCAAATTCAGATCTCCTTGTGGTGATGATTTACAATGCTGTAAATACATAAATCCCAGGCTTTATAGTTCAACTAACTGTAAGGTCACTGGTAGTGCCTACCAGTGAGTACACAAGGTCTACGGTAGCTCAGTGAATATTTCAATCAGATTCTACCTTAGAAACTGCTAGTGTGAAAGAACAATTAATTTTCATTGAGTGACCTTGTAGTTGCTTAAACAATGAAGCTCGGGACTTAAGTACTTACAACATTTTAAGTTGCCAGTATGTTATCTCATATGAATTTCACATCTCCATGTGGTTTACCGGGCAAAATACGAGTCAGTTGGAGAATTTAACGTTGTGCCGGCAAGTTGTCATGGTAACTCAGTGATTAGAGCAACCGGACCGGGCCCGGAAGATCTGTGGTTCAGATGGGGTTGTGTCTGAAGTTTTCAATCTCATTCTACCTTCCCAATTTCAATTAACATTTGCACACTGCATAGAAGCATACGGCAGATACAGCTGTAGTCGCATTTTTAAAGGCGGCCGTTTTGAGATGCCTTTGGAATTCTATACTCTTTATATGACCAGGTGATTATGAACTTTCAACTAGGGAAAAAAACTATATTTGAAAATTCAAACTAAAAACAAAACAAAGAATATGTGGGAAATATACTATTTGACATAAATTTGTACTTTAACAAATTTTGTATATCTCTCATAGTTTACCAATTTTATTATACATAAATCATTCAGAATGGCGGATTGTCCCTTAGGATCGCAAATTGTAAAGATATAATTATACATCGAGCGGGATAGCTCAGGCGGTTTCGTCTCTGGACATCATTCGAGAGGTCGCGAATTCCATCCCACCGGCCGGCCTATCTGACCCATGGATTTTTTCTGGGGTTTCCCCGGTCGCCAGGCGAATGCTGGGCAGGTTCATTACACCCCCGAATTTCCTATCCCTCCATTTCACTTCACGTCTTTTAGCCTTCATCTGGCTGGTCTCTTTTAGGTTAATAAGTGCCGGCGGGGGTCCCGGCGTTGCATGGCGGGAAAAAAGGATGCTCACCTTCGTCCTTCGGTGGGGCAGTCACCGGTCTCCAAACCCCTCTGCGGGATGTCTTAAGACCACGGGTGGGCCGGACGCCGATTGTACTAGTCACCACCGGGAACTTTCACTCTGTAAATGGAGGGATCCTGCCCTCTTCTCTGTCGTGACTCATTGGATCGACCACCCTCTGTCTCCTATCGCCTCATCCTCGCTTGCGGGGCATAGGTAGAAAAGATCGATGTGTTGAATTCGTTCGTGACGTCCTATCTTATAATGTTGCATATACCTAAAAGAAAATATGTTGTGTCATTGTCTGGTAGTGTGATTAGTGCTGGAATCCTTATGGTTTGGTTCGTCCTCGGCTACCCCGTTGTTGTATAATGGTGGTACAGCATAACTGATATTGAGATGAGACGAGCGACAATTTATATTTTGGTGCCTATCAATTGTTGCAATACGTACACTTTGATAATACATGCACTAACATTGTTCACAATCTCATGTATTTCATTGTTGTCACCATCTGCGACGAGACTTACACTGTATTGCAGATTCGATGTACTACACATTCTTAGTCACTTTGTGCAGTTTTTTTTTCTAGTCATTGTTAGATACATTTGCAACGCACCATTGTCGCTTTGGTCCTTCTTTCCCGGAGCGACGTGAACACCGGTCAAATGACAGACTGGTAAATTAACGTTTCTTATTGTATACATTCCTAACTTCGCGTGAAGCTTATGTTGCTTAACTCTAATAGAATAAGCTGAATCACATATCATTTGTGCATGGATACCACCACAAAACATGCAAGAACAAGAGTTTCCACGACCCCGGCAGCAACTGTGTGTGAATTGTGCGAGCAACCCTGTGACTGTTACCATGTGACCAGCTGTAAAAAACGAATAAAATCACTGATGGAACTCTGTAAACAATAAACAATGTGAACACTGAAATGCGACGAACAAGGTGGCCTGGAAGCGGGTCGTGAACCAAGCACCGGGTATGCTAGTGAGGAAGAGATTAATGTTTAATGTAGGCGAAATCAATTAATGAAAAGCTGATGAAGAGCAGTTGGTGGAATAAGTGGCAGGGGAAACCGTAGGACCCAGAAAAAGCCACTCCGCTACGAATACCACATAAAGATCTCTGGGATTGAACCCGGCCCGCCTAGGTGGCAGGCGGTCCAGCCGCTTGACCACGGGACAGCCCCCATTCCAATACATTTTTCTGTATTCTGCCTTCAGGCATTCTCCTTACATGTCCACACCTTTTCAATTGTTTGAATAAATCTCATGAAAAATTGTTGATTTTACTCCCCTAAAATTCCTAATGACGTTTCTTATTTTATCTCTTCTTGAAATTCTCGCTGCTTGCCTTTAGAAGTCCATTTCCGTTGCCGGTAATTTATGTATACTGTGTAAGCGGCCATATATCAGATGCTTTTGACTATACTATTATACATATGTCTCTTTGTTTTGTTGCTAATATTTTTGTACCATAGAATTCCATTTAGTGTGAAATTGCACATTTCCCTTTATTATTTCTGTGTTTGATCTCTTCATCATATTTTCCATTGTTGTTTATTTTAACCTCTAAATACTTAACTTCATTGAAACATTTAGTTTTAGTTCCTCCTTTCATTTCCAAATCTTGCTTTTTGTCTCCAATTACCAATTATTTGGACTTAGAGGTGTTGATATTTAATCCCCATTTATTGTATTCTTCTAATCATACATTCCACATCTTCTTGATCTCTTTTCATAACGATTTGATGACCAGTAAAGTGAAGGGTAAAAATCAACATGTTATTTACAATTTTAATTCCCATTTGCGAACACTCTTCTCCAAGTCTTTAATGGTTCATGAACATATGTTGCTGAAAGCTAATAGCCTTGTCATAGACCTTTGGATACTTCAAAACTTTTAGAGGTTTTTCATCCAATCTTATATTTGTATACTTTATGTGGTTTACAAAAAACAGCCCCTCACAATTAAGAGAATTTTACAACCTATGAATGAGATATCTTGTGTTTTTTTGTTATATAAATAACATAAACATATGTTATTGTAATCAAAATCGTTAGCCATGTTTTAGAAAATCAAAGTTTGGGGTAAATGGATTTTTTTTAAGATCTTCGTGTCATATCTTTGGAAGATACTGTACTTGAATACCAAGTTTGGTATTTAACAGATTTTTCGATTTTATTTTGAGTTCTACATGCCCGCACGAATCTTTGTCTAAATATTCTTATTTTTCTATTCACGAGTCTCAAAACGTGTAATTCAGATGAAATCTCGCCAACAAAATTTTAGGGTATAACTTCTAATTTTCTCTATAAAGAACAACTACAGCCCCGAAACAAATGGTATTGCTCATCCCTTCATATTCGGCATCATTGTTCCAAATGGTTATACAAGATTATTCCAAAAGTGCAATGTGACATGACATGGATTTGATGTTTACCATACAGAACGGCTCCGCCGTAACATGTCAAGTTTGCATTTGGGAGGTCACCAGTTCGATTCCCATTGTGACGGCTACTGTGACCATGTTTACTTCTAGTTACCGCTGAGGTAACTGAAAGCTGAAAAATGAATTTGAGTACCGTTTGTTATTCCTAATAAAACAGACTTCATGTTTTCTCATAAAATAAAAATGAATATAAATACAGCAATAAAAGAAATTATTGATCTCGTCCTTCAATTATTCAGGATGTGAAATTAGTAATGAAAAGGATAAAGGTAGCGACAAAAAACTAATTAGATTCCAAACAATTAGTGGAACAACACACAATACCTTAAAGAAGAAAACAAGACCTGAGTAAAATTTTGAATACAATGGCAATTCCTACGTTATTTTATGGATTGAAAGCTGTATATCAACCAAAGGACAATTAGTAGAATGCAAAGTTGCGAAATGAGATTTCTGAGGAAAACAAAAGGATGCAGAAGAGAAGGCAGAATTAGAAATGAAGAAATAAGAATGGAATTAGAAGTGGGAGCTGTCACTCAAGAATGGGTACATACAGAACGAGGTGGTTTGAGCATGTTCGGAGGATGGAGAATACGGATGCCAATAAGCACCTAAAGGAAAGAGAGACCGAGAAGGAGATGGAAGGAACCACTTGAAGACGGAACAGGCAGTAGCCTAATCCATGAAGTGGAGAACAAGAAGAAGAAACAGAAGAAGATTAGTCCTATTGATGATAAAATATTTCTGAGGTGTAAGCGTCAGGATAATCTGATCCATTGTCAATAAAGAATAAGTTATAAATAAAGACCGGAGGCGTGTGCGTTTTTCCATAGGTATACTGCACATGGACTTCACTGTTATCGCTCGCGCATGTAAACAACTAACAGCCTGACCATGAAAGCCGCCTCACTGCAGCACAACATTGTCAGAGGTGCAAATGTAAAAAATTCCATTCTGTCTTCAGACGTGTTTTAGCTTGATAATCAATAGTCTTGGAATTTAATAGTCGGGTTATACTACACCTTGACCTTGCGTCTGCATACAGTTGCAAAGCACGCAGAGTACTACGTTACGTTGTGTTCGACTCTTGCTTCTAGTGGTAGTTGTTTGCACATTTCATGGCCGTATTGTACTTCAGACGTCACAATACTCTGCGTGCAGCTAACCTATATCGCATGGAAGCGCACATCCCTCCGGCCTTGAATTGTAAACTTAAACTTTACAGCCCCTATAGTTAATACACCTGCAAGACGAAGAGAAAAAATTGTTACCTAGATCAAATCCTAAAGCTCATAAAATTGCTGCACTATATACTGTTTTTAAAACCTGTATTGTTGCAATAGAATATGTTCACCCTTTTCATATGTAACTAAGTTCTTACCAAGAAAGATTTCTTTACATTATTCGTTTCTGGAGTGGTTCCCGTTTTGTATGAATTTCCTGCGCATTATTTCCTGTTCCCATCACTTTCTTTCCTCTGTTTCACCTCAACTGTTCAGGATTGTTGTCTGAGCAGGCGACGGCGGTTGATGTGTTGAGGTAGGACTTTGGAATTTGCACTATGGAAAGTTTTATCCCTGATGTATCGCAGAACTACTGGGCTTCTTCATTACCGATATCCCCAGGTTGTGGGTGGCTTAGGTGGCCGACTATTCGGCGTAGAAATGGTGTCATGTTGGAATCGTTAGGGACCCCTTCCTTGCTATGGTGGATTCAATTCCCGTCGGACCGGCCGCTCTGATCATGGGTGTTTTCATGGTTTGCCCCGCCAGTAGGCGAAGCTAAGGTGGTTCATCTATTACCTATTCGCATTATTTCCATTCATCTGTTTCAGGATTGTAGGACCCGTGACGGCAGTGGAACTTTGTGTGGATAAATTTGCTCCCTGGATTGGTGGGTCCTGTTGAGATCTCTTTGTTTCCAGGGACCCTCGAGTTGCGGGTGACTTAGGTAGAGCTAGTTGGGATTGCTGCCATGTTGGAACTGTCCTTGCTAGCGCTCATCGCTGTCCGGATCTTGTCGCCCTTTGTCTCTCTCTTTCATCACTACCTTCCAAGAGCCCATTATGGTCTATGTGCAGTGCGGTGCTCTGTTTGCTGGAAGCTTCTCCATCTGACTATTCCTAACTATACACGATGACACCTATACATTTTAATCATCGCGTTAGGTTAATGACGATACCAATATGTTGCATTATTCGTATACAGCGATTTTGTTTACAATAGAACTAAAGAAAAAAAGCTTTGTATACAAAAAGAAAAATAACTTGCAGACTTTTGAAAAAACAAGAGATTAATAAAGTGTTCTCTGTGTTTACCCTCCTTTCTTTTTCTCTTTCTTTCTTTCCTTCTTTCTTTCTTTTCTTCTTTCTCTTACTTTTTTCTTTCTCTCTCTTTCTCTCTTTTTAGTTTTCTTTCTTACGTTCTCTCTTTCTTTTTATTTAATTATTTCTCTGTCTTATCTCTTTCTTTCTCTCTTCTTTTTGTTTGTAGTATGTATAACACTGACGCTGCAACAAAGTCAGCAGAATATATTGGAAACATTCGAGCATAGATATCAAGCATGAAGTGTGTGATGTACAAAATAACTAAGCTGTTTTAAAAAGATTGGGTGAAGAAAACACAAAGGCAAAACTGGGGAGGAAGAGAAAATTAATTTAAGTGGGTCATTTATGTAAAGAAGGTGCTTACCAACAGAGACACCGGAAGGGAATTGAAAACAGGTTCTGGATAGAAGATGCCACATGATAAGAATATTAGCATAAATACTTCATACGTATAAACAAGAGGCAGGCGGAAAACAGGGTAAAATGCTGAAAGCTGGATTGGCATGGGTATAAAATGATTATTAACTGATTCGAGCCACCTCAAACGAGTGGAAGCTGGCTGTGCAATATTCAATCGCTTTATAATTGCGCAATATTTATTATCATTAGCTATCATATTATTAAACCTCGTAACCCGTGACACAACAGCCAATCCGCACCAAGGCTTACCGCCCGAACGCTGCGTCCTCCACCTCTGCCCACCACTGGCATCACGAGTGGAGTGCAGTACTGGAAGTGGGACGTGGTCTGCGTCCCGGTCATGCGGTCTTCACGATCTTCACAATATAAAAATTTTAATAGTGTGTTGTAAACCTTTTATGAAACGTTATGCGCCTCTTTTTTGATACTTGTATGGCGTATTCATGAACCGTTTGTGAACCGTTCGCACAAGAAATAGGAGTACCAAATTTTAAAAATTGCCATTTCCTTTAAGCAACAAAAAATATTTCATACATATTATATTATACCTTATTTTGAAATATGTGGTGATATCAACCGTCTTAGATATCAGCCACTGTTTGTTTGTTTTTTATTTATTTTTTTATTTTAAAACTCTGTATAAGATGACATGTTATACTATTTTTTTTCCAGTTTTATTGAGTTTCCTTCACCTTTTATCCACTTACATGTGGGATAATTTTATATATTTTATAATTATGCAATATGTATGCAATAATGGGGTTAATTTTTAAATCAGTGGCTGTAATTTGTTTTCCATAGTAATTTTTGTTCTATAGGTGTCGTCGGGGTTCGACACCAGTAACGAGTCAACATATCATTTCCACGTCTTCCGGGAACCTCCCTTTCTGCCACAAGCCGTAATTGCACTTCCCTTAATATTTTCCTCCCCTCCATCTCTGTTTTTTTTCTTGAATTTTTGGTGAGGCGCAGGCGCATGCCGGTAGAAGGACCCAGAGGGGGTGTTGACCATGGGTACAACGTCCACGTGTTCCCGGATTGGATGGTGGGGTACGGTGTTTATTATTGATGCCTCTGTCACTGGTAGTCGGGGCAAGAAAGCAAACCCATGATGTTTAACTACCACCGTGACATCGATATCGAGAGCGGCCCGTTCGATCTCAAGCCCTTTGACATGTCACTTCCCTTGTTATCAAAACAAATGCACAAAGGTTTTGTGCGGCACAATTAGCTCCGACCCTGATGAGCAGCTCCTGAGAGCTAGGCAACCCGTCAAGAAGCGAAAAGCGTTCTGTGTAGGTAGTCCCAACATAAGACGACGAGCTTCTACGAGATTTGTTTGGAGACGAGTTAATACCCATGCGTAGAACTGCAGGAGGATGGGAATGGACAAGTGAAGTAGAGACAGGCAAAATATAAGGGAAAATGCGCCCAGACTATCAAATATGAGGAAAAAATACAAAATATTTTGAAATATTTAGGCATATTGGATAAAGTTTTAAAAACTAGGACTTTTGTTATATATTCAGAATTAAAATATAAAACGAAATACAAAAGATTACATGCAAGTTATTGAACTTAATCACTATGAAGTCAGGGTCTTAGCTAGTAAATAAAACAATGTCGCAAAAATGCACAGATCAAAATTTACATTTGTGAAAATATAATTTTGTTTAAAATTCTGCTAGTATTAAATTATCTAAATTACGCTATTAATGATGATTAGATATAGTGAATTATTTTATAATTACCATTTGTTATACTGTACATTACAATGTTGTTTGAAACTATTAGATTCTCGCGTTTGTTATGAATGTTAACAGAGCAGTTTACCTGATGACGGCAAACATTTCTCACACAAGCTACAGATAAATAGTGGAATTTCTCTATAATAATACATTTTGTGCCACTTCTGTAGCACTTTCCACTTTTCCAATAATTAGTTGTGCCTTCACGGGTGATCGGCCGTGTTAAATTTAAAAATGCTGAGCTTTCGGCTATACGAAACTCTGTGGCCATCATCAGGAACTGAATAAATAAATGACCATCTCAATCTCATGGCCTTCATCAGAAACTGAATAAGAAATAAACGACCACCTCAAAATCATCGCTTTCTTCAGGATGCTTTGATTATGTTTAAGCATCGGGCTTACTGGCCTTCTGGAACTGTATTATAAAAACAAACGCCATCACTAAATCCATGGCCTTCTTCAGGAAGTGAGGGAACCATCTGGGTAGATGTGTTCCATGCGATCTGTCATCCTCCTTTGGCAGATGCACAAAATTAACTTGAATAACATCTCAGTTCTGGAGCGTACGAAAAACGATGTGAAACACAGGATGACCTCTTTGATAACAGTCATTCAAATGAAATTACAGCCAGGGAGCTACAAAATATTCTGTAAATTTTAATCCATAGCTTTCAGCTCTAGGGTAGGTTCTTCACCCTAAACCTCAGCCTCTTCTATTTTTCTCTCTTTCTGCTTTCTGTTTCTTTATCATCTAGCATGGTAAATATTGACTGTCAACTTATTCTTAACATAGCATCTTTCCCACATTGACTACCACTTTCATTACCGCACATTTTTGCAACATTAACTCTCCTTCCAAATCACCTACACGTATGTTCTTTCTTCATTAACTCCTTCCAAAACAGTTCCATTTATGAGTAGGCGTAGGCTTTCACGGCCGGTGTTCGAAATTCTAAAAGAGTCTTCCGGGCTGATTTGTTGTGGTCTGCTGGAGTAACTGGGTCTGGGTAGACGAAACGTCTGGACCCAGTTACTCCAGCAGACCACGGCAAATCAGCCCGGAAGACTCTTTTAGAAGTTCCATTTATGTTAGTATAGAATTGGTATCGGGCACTAAAGAAGTATAGCCTTTATCAACCTGCCCTATACTGGAAAGGTGTAACTTGGCACTTGCCTATTAGAAAAAGAAATAAATATTCACCATCACTTTGCAAGCTCGTACCACCTCAGGTAATTAGGGAATAGAATAGGGTTGTAAATGGGAGTGACAATTTCAAGCAAAGAAACCCATTGCTTTTCCACAGCCCGTAATAGACAAGGTTAGTAGAAAAATTGCCAAGTTAAAACTCGTCCACTATAACTTAAAATTACAAAACTTTAATTCTAACAGCAGCTAGTACGTTTATCATAGTAGTAAGTGATAATTTGTAAGCATACAACAGCACATATTTTGGCAAGTTAATATTAAGTACCACAAAATTAAAGTAAATCAGTTGGGGGATACGGTAAAGGTGGACACAATAGCAAATACTGAAGTTATTTTTCACATTATGCATACCTGTAGTAGTATGTGTTGTTATGTTGAATATTTTTACATTTATCGTGAATTCAACTGTGATAGAAGTCGCGTTTATTCGAGTTTTGAACATTTCACCCAAAATTAGGCTTTTTCTTTGTTCATTTCTATCCTTTCTGTGTTCAGTGAATTATACGGCTAAAAGTAGTTGGCTGGCCCCGTAGAGTTGGTAGAGCACCTGCCTGCTGTGCGAGGGGTTCCGGGTTCGATTCCCGGCAGGGGGTAGGAAGTTTTCTCCAGCCAAGATTATTCCTAATCCTCCCCTGAGTCTGGAAGTATAATGGCGGCGCCGTGGCTGAGTGGTTAGACCGCGCGCCTACCACCTGGGCGATCCCAGGGTATTCGTGGTGCACGAAGCGGCGCCTGGGCGGTTTTTCTCCGGGTTCTCCGTTTTCCCCCACCATTCATGCCACAAATTGCTGCATTTCATATTGCCTGCATTTCATATCATCCTCTTCCTCCCTATCACACCTGGTGATTGGCTAACCACCTGCTTCCACGCGTTCACTCTGGTTCTGCTCACCAATAGGCCTCTGACCCTAGGCAATGGCTTGTAAGTCCTAGGGAGTAAGGGAAGGGTAATCAGGGAAAGAAGAAGAAGAAGAAGAAGAAGAAGAAGAAGTAGCTGTTTGTAGCAACTTTCCGCAGAGTTGAATGAACATTTGTATTTAATTATTTATTGTGGTTTTCACTTTTTAAAGTTTTGCTTTTCTTTCAGTTGTATCTTGACGCCTGAATGCCAAAGACAGCAATTATCCTTTTTCGTTATGCCTAATTACTTTTAGCACCAAAAGTAACTGCTTGTATTTAGTGCCCATAATAAAGACTCAAAAAGAGAAAAAGTAAGCGAACATGCATTGAAATATGCAGGTACTCCAGAAAGCACCAAAGTAAATTCCGGCAGTCGAACTAACGGAAAGAAAATTCTCAGCCTAAATATGCAGAAACAACACATTATTTTATATCGTTTTATTTTGTTTTTTGATTTTTTGAAAATGTCTCCAATTTTTAAACTTTTTCCTCAGTGGTGCATTATTTTGTATGCATGAGAAAGCCCGCCTCTGTAGCGTGATGGTTAGCGTGTCTACCTCACGTTCAAGAGGTCGCGACTTCGAATCTCGCTTAGGGTAAGTTATCCGGGCAAGTCTTTTTCCGAGGTTTTCCCTACCCTGAGAAGACGAATGTCGGGTACCTTAAAAAGCTCGATGGACCTCGGGCTCATTTGAGCATCATTTCACCCATTTCATTGCATTCATTCGTCCGATATGACAATGTTGGAGGACGTTAATTTAAAAAAAAAAAAATGCATGAGAAAGAGTAGATTTTTCTTGCATGTTAAAGGCTAAAAAGTGTTACATTTTTAACATACAGAGTTTTAAAATAGTTAAAATAGATGTAACCTATATAAGAAGAAATAGAGTGACTAATTTTTATATTGTAAACCAGAATGAAAATTTCCAAAATTTATTAATGCTTTTCTGCACAATTGCAATCAAGGTAAGAGCCGAAAACAATTCGGTTTCTTGGTCTTCCTTTTGTTTTTATTTTTATTTCTTTTTTTCCCCTCTTTTTTATCCTGTTAAGGTCCTCCTGTCAAATTTTCCGTTTGGTTTGGCACTTTCATTTATTTTCATTAAAGAGGGCGTACCAAGGCACTACTTCAAGAGTCTGCATCTCTGCTGTTTCTGTTCTTAGCTTTTAATGTGTTTCTTTTTGTATTTTAACTCTTCAAATAATTCATCTTTTTACATCCATGATCAAGTTTATACCTATTCATGCAGCGAAATGCTTTGTTCAGATGGTTTTTCTACAGCTGCTTTTCACATGGAAACTTTCTTTGTACAGATAAGTAATTTAATTGAGGGGAATGCATGTACTTCAAAATTGCACAACTAATAAGTGCAGCTCACTTTTACTTCTTGGTTTTGTGTTGCTTTGTGTATTAATGTTCGTCCTTTATGGTCTAAAGGGTAACATATTAGCCTCTGATTCCTGAGGTCACGGGTTCAATCCCGGTGAAGGGCGATGGATTTTTACCGGCCTAAAAATCCTTAGCAAGGCTACCTTCGGAAGGGGATTAACGCTGGTGTCGTAGTTTTACGGCACGTAAAAGAACTTCAAGCCTGATACAGAGGCCTCTGAGCAAAATTAATCGGCCTTTCACGCCTAACGTGTAATGGGACGCTGAGAACTTTAGCAGCTAAAGAGCATACATAAATAAAAACTCAATTTAAATTAAATAAGTGTATTAGATAGCCACATCAATTTAAGTAATTTAAAGATGGCGTCTATTTTTATTGCAGTTTATTAGCATCTTAATAGCTTAGGTCCAACTTTAGAGCTCCAATTACAATAACATTATTTTTCCTTTTTCCCTTCTCATTTTTGGGTGGAATCCAATTTTCCCACATTTACTGTAATATTTCAATATGCAAAAATTATTATAGTAACTTTTAAAGTGGTATTTTTGAGTATGCCAATGTCCTAAGAAAAATATGTAGTATTATTCTTATTCATTTCTATTTATATTTCCTTCTTTTCCATAATATAAACATTTCATGTAATTGTTTCACAAATAAACTTCAACCCCAGCAAATTCAGTTACACAAAATTTCCCCTGAACAGTGCATTTCTCTACAAAAAAAAGATCTGACGTGTTGCACTCACATGATTTTTTCTACTCTTGTACTAACCATTCTTACAAACTCGTGTTGCTATATCTTCTTCGTGTTAGTTGAGATAAACTTTTGCAGGGATTATCTTAATATTTATCTTTTTGGAGAACTTATACTTCTGTCAAATGGAACATCGTTATTCATTTTTATACGTTAACCGTGCAAAAAGAACAGAATTTGAAAGCTTTAAAAGATTGTACTATTGCTCAAAGCCTACTGTATTCCCATATTACCCTTGCATCTACAAGGAAATAAGAAATAATTTCTGAAAATGTTTATCTCAACTAACAAGAAGAAGATAGAGGAATAAGAGATTGTAATAATGGTTAGTACAAGAGTAGACAAAGTCATGTGAGTGCAACAAATCAGATTATCTGTATAGTAAGATTTGGTTTATCTCTTACGATTTACCAGTTATGCAAAAGTCATCCAGAGGAAATAGGTCTACATGGGCTATAGTCAGAAAATTCCAGGTAGAAATTTCATTTACCATAAAAATATCTCAAACATATTTGATTTTTAATCAAAATCGTTAGAGCCATTTTCAAGAAAATCAAAATTTTTGACGTAAAGTGTAGTTTAGAGTTGAGAAATTAAACTTAAATACCAACTTTGGTTTTTAACCGCCTTTTTGTTTTTCAGTTATGCTGTCCACAGACTGACACACAGATACACGCGGATCATTTTCTAAAAATGCTTTTTTTTTGTTTTTTTTTTGTTTTTTGTATTCCAAACATATTTCCGGTGAAATCTCGACATCGATTTTTTTTGGATGGAATACAATACTTCTGCATACCATTCGTAGTAGAGAAAGAAATAATTATAATAGATGTAGAGATGAGCGTACAGGTAATAATACTATGTGGTTATTTCAAAAGATTACAAACAGCACACAGGTATGATACGTAATGATACGTATTTTAAAAACAAGATTAGGCTGAGCTGTCAAGTTACAAAGTAAGTTCAGCGTTTGAGGACACCCTCAGCAAAGCCCACAAGGTTTGAAGTCTGTTAGCTTATTTGATACCTGTTTATAAATGGCGTTTAGTCACCATGGCATCTGTGCTGAATACAAGCGAGCCAACTTGCCGTGCTTTTTGCGGAGTAGCCAGGGGCAAGCAAGATATGTAGCATCCAATCAGAATAAAGTTGAATCGCTTTGGACATGTAATAGCGAGTTCTTAATGTTGGCCCGGAAAATCGAGGATCTGTGTGTCGAATACCGGTTTTTGAACGTCTTTCAGACTTAGCCTAAACTTGGATAGTGTGAAAGAATAATAATTGTTCTTTAATTATTAAGGTTACCTATAAATGAAATTTCTAAATCTTCTAGTATATATAAATATTTCAAAAATGCCCCACACACTGTTGTATCACAATTATTTATTTATTTACATATTTATTTGTGCTAAGTTCATATGTATTATGAACATGGTAAGCCCTCAGCACAGGGCATTTGCCAGTCATAGCCAATATATCCAGGCCAACTATCTATAGTATACGATTATTAATATAATATACAATTTACAATTACTTCTTATTTAATTTCTTACGCATATTTAATAGCTTTCAAGAAAAGGAATACTTTTTCATTCTAATTAATTAGGTTTTACACAACTACAGAAACGTAATTTGGACAGGAAACATCAATATTAATACACTAAACTGATATATAGAAATATTTTTACTCTTATGTTTGTTTCAGAAATGAGTTTGAAACGAGATTTTTTAACAATTTATCGTTGGCAAATTAGTCATACATCAGTTTATTAAGGTTCATCCTCTCTGAGTTTCCGTAATTTTAACTATATTGCTCTTCTTTTTTTCATTTTGTTTTTGTCGTAAATTTTGTTTGTTTACTCCTTTTGATCATGCACACATGCACTTTATATACTTTCTAAAACCCATGTCCTAGGCGGGCTACGAACCCGCGACTCTCCGCGTGGCGGAGTGCCAAACACATACGCTCCAGCGACCACGGCAATGAAGACCGGCTCTCTTGAAAATTTCAATAAGAATGGTTTTACATCACATCGCATAAAATATTCTTAATGCGCGAAAGTGCAAGAAAGGCCAAAGTCAAACAAAAGACATTGGTCGTAGGAGTAGGAAAGATACAGGGGGCACTAAAGCTGGGCTTAGTGTACCTATGCTTACAAGGGGGCAACCGCGGGAGGAAGGATGCGATGAGAGGAGACACTGGGCGGCCACATCCGGCACAGAGATTCCCAGAGGTCTCTAAGGTTTCCTAAGATTGACGACACCTTTAGGTCTTCCGGGGCCATCTCAGATCCGACCTTCCACACACCGCCCCCCCCCCCCCCCACACACATCCGCATCCCACGAGAGACGGAAAGAGTATATATGCGCTTATCATCCCTGCCAAGCTGCACCTAACGCCTTCGCTGACACTTGCGACCCTGAAAGAACCAATGCGATGAAGGATGAATGAAATTATTAATGAAACAAAATGGAAGGACAGTAAATTCGGGGAATGTAGTCAGAACCTAGCGACCCAGGGAAACCCCCGAAAAGCCCCAGGAAATTTGACCATGGGAATCGAACCCATGACCTCTCGAATATGAGCCTTAGATATTATATGGAGCAATCTTGCTCGGTAATTACAGCCAAGTTTCAAAGGAATTTTTAGAATAAAAGCTTACTTTCTAATTTGTTGAACATTTTGACCAAATTTTAACAGAATTAAACATTCCTTTCGCTTTCGTGAATCTCTATCGTGCTGATACTAAATGAGTAAGTGGGATTCTTCGCTATTGAAGAGAAATAAGGTTTTATTAATTGCATTAATCATTTTAGCTCTCGCAGGAAGAAGACAGAACCAGTAATCATGCTTTTTGCAATTACATTTATCTTTTGTTGGGATCCATTACAAGAATATCGATGCAAAAGTGGATTCGGGCAGGTCACGAAGGAGAGCTTCCCATTTATCATTATCGTTCCTTTAATCACTCCGTGGCTGTGCTCATGCGTCGCTCCTTTACTGTAAAAGGAACTGATAGCAATATCGATATAAAGCAGTGTTCTGACAAATCACGACTTGCACATAGCTGTCGGTCGGTCGGTTCGCCACTCTTGGTTAATGAGTACGCCGATATTCATAGCAAACACCCCGCTTTCTAATCTCCAGCTCCAAACAATATTACTTTCCGCCTGAGACGACGAAACCACGATTTTAATACCATCGACATCGCTCGGGAACATCTTGTAGAGTGCTTTCAAATTAAAGAGGATTATTTTTTGTACAAAAGCAAGCTCATTAATCACCTTGTCCTCAAAGATTTTGTCCTCTAGAGATTATTGATTCCATTCTTGAAGAAATCTTATTCGTGACGAAGACACATTAATCCAATATGTTGGCGTGGTTTTAAAATGAAAATGCACAAGATCTTATGTCGTACTCAGAGCTACAAAAATATGACACCAAAATTTTCCCAAGAAATTTCTGTAGCTCTATGTACAGACTTGCTGGAATTTTATGCAGGCGTATTATTTATATTTTAAATATATTTTAAAACTTAATGTTTTTTTATTTATTTTGCATTGCTTTAACAGCATAGTCTTATCGCTTAGGATCTGTTAGGAGATACCTTGCAGATCGGTGTGTGGCATACAGTTTATTCTTGCTTCGTCACGTTACGTAGGAGAATGAGTGCAGGGCAACTGCACCTCCACCTCTGTGACGGGCAGAGGGCATTAGGGTGCCATCCAGTCCATTTTTTTCATTATCTGTGGATAGAGCGCATATCATTCGCTATTATTAAGTATTATTCATGTATACTTTTGTCTACTTTTTATTCTTGTTCTGCACTTCACCGCGTGAGCAGTTTCCGTTCCGTCTCAGAATAATACTATTGTTTTAGATTTAAGGTTGAACTTCGGGTCGTGTTATTAAATATACAATCCGGATATCCAATCTGACCAGTTGTCTCTCAGGATTTGAACCCGGCACTCCCGAATACACAGTTACCTGCCTGAGCCATCCCCTCGGCTATGTTACTGTTATCTGCTGTTTTCAGCTAGGAGAAACCAAAAGGAGAAACTTCTTCGGAACAGACGCCATGGTGAATCGGGAGTGCACAAAAAGTAACTAAAAGCAGAGGCAGGCAATCTAGCGCTTACGATTCACAGATACCACCACGAAATATAGGTAGAGGATAAAAATCACAACAATCAATGCATATGTAAAATGTGTAGCCAAAGGTGTGAATATAGCACTTCAACAAATGTAAAAAATCATACCTGTAGCACTCACTGACTTTCTCTGCTCTTGTATTAACCATCCTAAAAACTCTTATTCCTGTATCTTCATCGTATTAGTTGAGATAAACATTTGCAGAAATTATGTTATTGCTTATTTCCTTGTAGGTACAAGGGGAATATGGGAATACAATAGGCTTTGAGCGATAGTCAAATCTTTTAAAGCTTTGTGATTCCATTCTCTTTCCACGGCTAAGATATAAGAAATGAGTAACAAATTTCGATTTAACGAAAGTTTGTGTACCAAAAGTCACACAAATAACGAAGAATATCTCCGAAATGGTTCACTCTAGAAAAGAATTTATTCAGATATAAATTGTGTATTTTAGGAAGATCTACATTTTTGTATAGTATAGCGGTTTACCAGTTATACAAAAGTCATCCAGAATAAACAGACCCACAAGGGCATAGTCAGAAAATTATACGTGCTATATTTGCTATTTGTGGTAGAAATTTTTGCAAAATCCTCGTGTAAAAATATTAAACTTAAATACCAACTTTGGTTTTTAACCATCTTTTCGTTTTTGAGTTATGCTGCCCAATACACTGACACACACACACACACACACACACACACACACACACACACACACACACACACATACACACACACACATACACACATACACACACACACAGGCAGACGTTTTTCTAAAAATGCTTTTTTTTTCGGAGGGCCTCAGAACATATATTTCTGGTGAAATCTCGACATCGAATTTTTGGGTAGAACACAATACTTACTATACGTAGTAAAAAAGAAAACAGACTGTGAACGAACTAAAAACCCCCGCATACAATGCTCTTTCGGGTACACCTCTTACTTGTTAGTTATTTATTACCTTCTATTTTTCACTGTGAATTCTGCACCAATTCACAGGAAAAAGTTATAATGCCTGTATACTTCGGAGTGGATTGGTAAATGTGAGCCCATCTTTTAGGAAAAGTTTACCCAGCATATTAGAGTAGTCTTAAGCATGACAAGTTTACCTAGCAATATTAAATGTTTAAATTGCGTAATTAAAAGTCATGTTCTAACGACTCTTTGTTTATCAAGCCTACGCCAAATAAGACTTAAGCGTTCAAATTATTTCATTCAAGTGCGCTAAGTCTTCTAGTATTTAAAATATACCAATTAAATTACCTTTAGTAAAAGACACTTTGCAATCGACTATAGGTATCTCAGTTCCGATGACATGGTAGCTGTCACAGGTTTGGTGTAACATAAGGTGAAGCCTAAGGACGTTTTCAAAATGTAGGCTATCTAATTAGTGCAACAGATGCACTGAACATGCGTTTCAAGAAGTCGGAAATTGATTGTTCTGATATAAGAAGAGAAAAATGATTAATTGAAGCATGTTACAATGTTAAACCAACATTTTCTGCCACTGTCAGCAGTAGGTTTATGAGACACAAGATATTGATAATCTCCGACCTCTACAGGTTTAAGATGGTACCAGTTTGTAAAAATGAGACACTGCATTCAAATCTCCTCTCTTCCTCTTAGGCAAGCTTCTAACTTCCGGGCTTCCGCTGCTGCTGTTACGTTTTTATTTTCAGCGCGGGCAGTTTTCCTAGCTGTTAAATCATTTATAAATTCTGAATCTACTATAAAATCAGATTTTATGGATTTTCTTTTAATTCCTTCTTTATTTTTAATATCCCGGAATGTTGCTGGAGGAGGACTTAACTGCTCGAAGCTTGTCAAGGATACAGGAACTTGAGTCTGATCCCTTGTGTTTCCATTATTTGAGATTGCCTCTTGAAAATTCTTAAGGAAGCTTGAACCTGGGTTCAAAAATCTCACTTTCAACATCTGATTCTCTATTCCGATGTGAAAGTGAATACGGAACTGCATTTAACTTCAATAAATATGATGTAAATCGTTATTTATTTATATATGATCCACATTTGTCACATCCGAACCATGTCGGTCTGCCTCATAGTGCAATCAAACAGAAAATTACTCAGAAGACAGATAGGCTGGATAGATTTACTCTAGCAAACTTCGTCACCAATAGATGGATCCCTGCGTATCTATAAATCTTTTAAGTCTCCGTATTCCATAAAACACCTATGTGCAACGGATGTAATCTTACAGTTCAATTAAATAAATATTTCTTACGTTCTTGCTGGCTTGCACGTTTGCTTTGCGATAATCATATGTATATCCTCTCCACAGAATGTCGACACGATTCTAACGTACATATGCCTGAATTTTCAATACACAATGATACCAACATTGGTAAGAAAATTACACTAAATTTTCTTAGTGAGTATCCGTCTGCCCGCTACTCTTCCTCTACGGGAATTGCATTGGAAACCCAGATGATTAACTACAAAAATTTGATGTGTTACATTCAAATGACTTTATCCACCCTTTATCGTTTATTAGTGTCTTTATAGGCTATACTTATGGAAGCTTGCTTTTCTATTTCATTTTAATCGAGATGACTCTTTGAAAAAACAGATATAATCTATAATGAAATCTGTAATATAAAAGGAACGGCGACAATCAAAATATTTTAAGACCTGAGCACTAGGTACGTGCCTTAAAACTCTATACTCTTTCCATGCAATTACGAGAAACAACTAAAAACAGAACTTGAAAAGAATGAAAGTATTCAGCCATTCAAACCATTAGTAATGTATGCCATGGATATGTCTTATGCACTGATATAAATTGTGTTCGTTACAGAGATCTACATTGTTGCGCAATACGTTTTCGTCTAAAGCTTAACATTGTTAGTTACACAAGATTACAAAACAATTGAAGAGGAAAATGCAAGATATACTCTTATGTGTGATGCATATATATTAAATATGTAACACTTTAATCAAAATAGTTACAGCCGTTTTCGTAAAAATAAAAAATGTCCAAAACTTTACTATGTCTTCTTATTGCATCTTTGAAAGATATCAAAGGTAAAGACTAAACACCGAGTTTTGGTTTTTGAATAAGTGATTCACAGGTACACCTCTCCTCGGTTCTCCTCTCCTCGGCTCTCCTCTCCTCTTCTCCTCTCGCCTCTTCGGCTCTCCTCACCCTTCTCTCCTCTGCTCTCCACTCTTCTCCATGAACGTAGTAGAGAGAATAAATAGGATCAGATACCTCACCAGAGCTCTGGAAACCATCTTTACTTTCTCTACTGGTAAGTAGGGGAAGTATTGTATTCCACCCAAAAATTCGATGTCAAGATTTCACCGGAAATAGATGTTTTGAGACCCCCTGAATCCAAAAAAAAAAGCATTTTTAGAAAAAGGTCCGTGTGTGTGTCTGTACGTCAGTCTGTCAGTCTGTGGACAGCATAACTCAAAAACGAAAAGTCGGTTAGAAACCAAAGTTGGTATTTAAGTTTAATGTATTTCAAGGATGTGACACGAAAATTATGAAGAAAATAGCCCTACCCTAAACTACCCTTTACATAGAAAATTTTTCGAAAATTTTCATTTTCTTGAAAATTGCTCTAATGATTTTGATTAAAATGCCATATGTTTGAGATATTTTTATGACAAATGAAATGTATATCTTGAATTTTCTGGCTATAGCCCCTGTAGTCGTATTTACTCTGGACGACTTTTGCATAACTGGTAAACCGTTAGAGATAGACCAAATCATACTATACAAAAATTGTAGATCTTGCTAAAATACACAATTTATGTCTCAATAAATTTTCTTGTAGGGTGAACCATTTCGGAGATATTCCTTGTTATGTGTGTGAGTTCCGGAAAACAGAACTTTTGTGAAATGGGTTATCGTTGTTCATTATTTTATATGTTAAGTGTGCAAAGACAACAGAATCTCAAAGCTTTAAAACATTTGACTATCGCACAAAGCCTACTGTATTCCCCCTTGTACCTACAAGGAAATTAGCAATTAGATAAGTTGTACAAATGTTTATCTTAACTAATACGAAGAAGATATAGGTATAAGAGTTTGTAAGAATGGTTAGTACAAGAGTAGAGAAAGTCATGTGAGTGCACCACATCAGATTTTTAGTTTATCATTTATCCTATGAATGTGTCCGAGCGATTATCAATTGGTGGACTGCTGAAATATAAGGAATACTGGGAATCAATCAGAAGTGCTCAAAAATAACACTTCCTAAACAAAGGAGAACGCCACAATTGTTTTCTATAAACACAGTCCAATTTCTTTTACGTTTGCAATAATGGAAGGATAGGGCTGTTTCAAGGAACATTTACGCAAGATAAGTAAAGAATCTGACCCAAGATGTGTGAGCTGCCAAAAAGGAAGATCGAACGGCAAGTCATCCGTTGTATGATAACGGGCCACTTGCAGATCAAAGGATTACACAGTTTAACCAAGGGTTTTGCAATTGTATCTTAACAAAGCGTCAGTAAAAATGTTAGTCTCCTTAAGAACACTTGGTAGAGACAGATGGCTCAAAAATCGATTTTTGGTTTTATGCATAATATGAATCTATGTTGTTGGTACAATATCTCCAAATACGGTTTATACGTGTTTGCGGCATTTAAGGGCATTTAAATGGGGATTTATATCGAGATTTAAATATGACTACCAGCATCTATGGGTACCTTCTTTTACCATTTACCGAAACTTGCGTTTTTTAAATTTTAAATTTTAAATGCAATTTTCGTAAAACCTTGCTACATAGTGTTAGTGTAGCTACCTTCAGCTAAGGAAGGGATTAAGCGAAGAGGCTACAGGACGCAAGCAGTCAGGCTATAGAGACGCGCACAAGTTCCTAGCAGTTCTATGCCCACTGCTGGAGCTGGCTATAGAGAGCGTCGAACACCCCATCAATCAAGCAGCTCTCTAGGGTCCCCGGGGAAAGCGCAAGCACCTGCTCCATCTGTGCGGCATCGCTATGCACCAGGAAACCTCGAAATAATCTGAAACATAAGGAGGAAGCGAAATGAAAGGGAAATAGTAAAAAAATAAATCTTTGTGACTAGAAACCATTGCAGCATTCACTTACCTACCTGGGAAAACCACGGAAAATCCAAGGTCTACCTGGGCATTCGATAGAAATCTAATTCGAAACCTGACAAATATCAATTTTATACGTTGCTGCGCAGCAAATACATATAGATACATACTCATAAGAGACGAAAATTTTAAAATAAACATTTTGGTTTCAGAGTAGCATTACATAGGTTATTTACGTTAACAGTAAATTTTGGCCTCGCTCTTAATATATGCGTTAGGAGTAAAAGTGCAGATACTTTTGTAAATGATATATTAATATGTATCTGCTTCGATGTATTACTTATTTTATCTCTTCGACCAACAGTTGTTCTACAAATCGTCACATAATTTACTACCTGATGTTTAGTGCACAACGTGAACCGAGCAATGCCTTTGAAATAGGCTGACCATTTTCCTCCACACCTAAGTGCCTAGATAACGTGAGATCATTGGCTTTTCAGAAAGCTTTCGAATTCAGTTCCGTTGTAGCATTCGCTACCGCGTTAAAATATTCCTTCTGCCCACTCCGCGTAATGTTTTCTATGGCTTGTTTAACCAACTACTCTTAATGAGTAAAACTATATACGTTCGAATTAAAGCAAACATTTATGCAACATTATACATTGCCGTGTGCTGAATTCCCATTATAAACATCTGCAATCCTTGCATATATAGTTTTAATATCTACACATACTAATTCTCCTGCGATGCTGCATATACTATTTGCATTCTGTGAAGCAGGATATGCATTTTTCGCCAACCAGAGCATCTGAGAGCATATGAGAGAATAATAACCTCTTCGCCTGTGCTTCTAGCGTTTTCGAATATCGTTGCAGTGTAGTTTGTAGTGAATTCCCTACTCTGTGCCCCATCATATATTCATTCATAGCCTCACGGTACAGATATTAAAAGCTGGCAAAAAGCCGGGGTTTGATCCCCTGCAGTTCACTTTTCCTCTTCTTTCGTTGTTTCCTTCCCATTTCTCTTTTGTCCTATACTTGTTTGCCTCTCGGGAATCCACTTTAGTTTAGAGATCCTTGATCTTCAGTAAAACCCTTCAAGCACTTTCCCCTGCAGATTAAGCGAAAACTGTTGCTGAGCTCCATTGGATACACTCGTCAACAGGAAAGTTTACTATATGTATGCTGAAGGCAAAAATAATGGTATTTCACACCCAGTATCGTGTTATAAACATATCTTCTTTTACGTTTTCAAGGAGTGTGAATAAAAGTTACTTTTGATAACTCACACCAAACTCAAAAATGTAATAGTTAACCTTCAAATGTAGTCCTACAGTAAAAAATAATTTGATCGAGAAAAGCAATAATACGAATTTTATTTGCGAATGTTTCTCGAGAACACGTGGAATAATGTAAGAATAAATGTACTAGCTCAAAAACGTCATTCTCTACTGCTTATCCAAAGGTTTCCATCCAAAGCTTTGATATAGAGTTTCCATAGCAAATGTGGGTACTTTTGAGGTATTCTGAACCACTCCCTCCACCAAGAAAACAAAATCAATCTTAGAAAAAAGTACACGCACGTGCGTATGTGGATGTGTGTTTGGGGGCACCCCGTGAGTGGTATAATTGAAAAACTCATATGTTGCATTCACATGATTTTCTCTACTTTTTCTCCTTACTTTCTTAGAAGCTATTCTTATTAGCATTCTGTTGTGTTTCTTATGCTATTTGAATGACCACGAGGGGAAAAAAAAAAAAGGAAAAAAGATTTGAGATAATATGTATTTGAAAATTCAAACTATATTTTAATAAATCACAACTGCTCCGTCGGCTTTAATATCTCTGAACTGCTGAGTCGCTACCTAAACTGCCTTCGGCAATTTCCCTCTGCACTCAACTGAACCCTCGCTGTCAACTGTCCACTCTCAGTTCAACTCCAGTCCACTCGTCTCGACTCGACTCGACTGTACTGAACTCAACTTGACTAGACTGTCCACCGGGTCTTTATAGACCCCGGATAAAAAAAGGAAACATTGGAACTGCCCAAAACATATTTAAAGGTATATGTCGTGTGAATAAATAGTGCGGAATATTGTATATAAACTATAAATGGATCAATACATTTACCTACTTGTTTTGCTCTCATGGAATATAGGCGACAACAAGCAACATAGTGGTTATCGCCCTATTGGACCGAAACTGGGTTGAGGGGGTGAACTTTAGAATTTGAAATGGAACCATAACTTAAAACTCAGATGTTCTGATAGCCTTTAATAAGTTCAGAATCTTCTGTTTAGCACATTTCTTTCCATAATAAAAAATTGATAAGTTTTAGGGTATATTTTATAAACACACTTGATGAAAAACGTCAGCGTTTATCTTTGTTGATCCATTTAAAAGTTATGGCTTATATTTCATACAGTGTACATAAATTTAATTTATCAGGTTTCACACTATTGCTTTGAGTTTTGTTTTGATATGTATTATTTTTTATATTTGAGAGACTGTGTACCCTGCACACGAATGTCATTATATAAAGAATTAATAGACATAATGCACTATTTCCTAAACTCAACTGCAGATAAAGTAGAAACAGGAAAAAACTGAAGAAAAACTGAAATATTAAGTAAAGGAATACAATAAGATCTTGAACATAACGATAAAATAAAAAATAGCAGGCTAGCTTTCAAGTCAGAGGTTCCGGCTTTGATTCCAGGCTGGAGAATGGGATTTTTTTAGCTAGAATTATTTCCCATCCTCTCTAGGGTCTGGAAGTATGAATAAGAACGTAAATATGTGAATTTAATGTTTATAAAGAAAACCCAACGTAAACAAACCCAAAGTTATATAAATAGTAAAGATCATCGAAAGAAAAAGCCGTCGATATTAGATATCCTACTACTTTAGAATACATAATTCAAATTATTAAGTTAATATCAATTATCACTGTAATCATTTTTCATTTAAATAATATTAACTAATTTTTAACAATGAAAAATATTGAAGATCGAGAAAAAAGATCTCCTCTTAAATGATGATTTGACTTTATTACATCTTCACGATTGCCATTCTCTTTACGTTACATAAATGTAGCAAAATTAGTAAATAAATGAACAAAATAGAGATGAACACGATAAGCTCAATAGGCCAAAACACAAGAGAGTGGAGGCTGGCCGCGTAGCTCAGTCGGTACAGCACCTGCCTGCTGTGCAAGAGGTGCCGGGTTCAATACCCAGCTGGAAGGGTGGACGTAGAGGATTTAACGTAATAACACGTTTAATACCACCGTAAACCGAGTGAACATCATTGCAATTGTCCCAAGAAGTTAAAAGCCGCCGATATGACCTTCGACGTTAAAGGCGTCACACAAATGCAACTATAGAAAATAGAGATTGGAATGTTAAACTAACGAATGCGGCAACAAAAAGTGAAGCGTTAAAAAATCTATCACTAAAGTATTGTAGTCTGAGCAGTGGGGGAAAGAAAAGCAGAAAATCGCGCTATGAAAATATGAAACATTTACACTCTAGGGAATTTCAAATAATTTCATAGGGGCACAGAAAAGTGCAAAAGGAATCCGGGCAGTGCGAGCGAGATGGAGCGACAATATGATTTGTATCACATGTGCATACCTGCATAAATGTATAAATTTACGTTTCCGGAGTTCCAGCAAATTATTTTAGATCGCACCACATTTCATATTCCGGCGAGGTGAGGTAAGATACCGTAATACTTGTACCCCGGGCTACGTCTCTGCAGCGCCCAGCGTTAATTTAGTGCTGTCTAGTGTGTTTTATGTACATAAACTCACTACAGAACAGAAAACACCATCGTGTAACATGGTTCTTGGAGCAATCTATCCCTGATTTTACCCTCCTCCTCTTCCTCCTCCTCATCCTTCTTGTCCTCTTCATCCTCCTCCTTTTCTTCATCGTCTGCCTTCTCCTCCTCCTCCTTCTCGTCCCATTTATCCTCCGCCTTCTCTTCCTTATCCCTTCTCCTCATCCTTCTCGTCCACTTCATCCTTCTCCTTCTCTCCCTGCTCTTCATCTTCCGCCTTCTCTTTCTCTTCCTCCTTCTCTTCCTCCTCATCCCTCTCCTCTTCCTACTCATCCTCCTCTTCCACCTTATCCTCCTCTTCATCCTCTTTCTCCTTTTCTTACTCTTCCTCTCCTCCTCATCCCTCTCCTCTTCCTCATTATCCTCATCCTGCTGTTCCTCATCCTCCTCTTCCGCCTTATCCTCCTGTTCCTCTTCCTCATCTTCTTTCTCCTTTTCCTCCTCTTCTTCCTCCTCCTCCTCCTTCTCTTCTTCATCCTCTTCCTCCTCCTCATCCTACTCCTTCTCTTCTTCATCCTCCTCTTCCTCCTCTACTTGCCATCTTCCTCCTCCTCGGAATAGTAATTCATAATGTGAAAACTTTTCAAGATATTCGTTCTATAGGAAATTTATCTCCTTTTATACCTTTAACTTCAGCTTGTTCCTCCTCCTCTTCCTCCTCAACCTCTTCCTCTTCTTCCTCCTCTTCGTCCTTCTTTTCTTCCTCTTCTTCCTCTACCTCCTCCTTATTCATCTACAAGGATGAGACATATTGTGCTGTTCCGCCTTCAAAGTCTATTCCTTCTATCTATGGTGATTCTGGTCCTCCAACATTTCTCTTCTTTATTGGAGCATAATTTAACGCCTATTTAGGCAACCTAGCTTCTTCCATTCCTGAAAATATGTACCAAACTTGATTTTAGTGATTAATTGTATATGTAATATTAAAAGAACGTAATGTTTGTCGAACGTTCTCATTTTGTTGTAGATCTAATAGTGTACATTACTTCTGTCAGTTTTGTTCTTTATCGGACTTGAGATTCTTTTACGTACCATAAATCCACAACTCGGAATTACCGGATTTACTTATCTTCCGAGGAAAGCCATGCTCAGGACGTTTATGCTCGAATCTATCCCCTCCGTCGGGTTTGAACCCGCGACCTCTGGAATCAGAGACTATAACATGTCTCAGCCTAGTAAACAACAAGGCGGAGCTGACTCAACTCGCCACGTGTTAGACCTACAGGCACGCACAAAAGTTTTGCAACGCTAGCAGTATATATAGCAGCGCTAACTTCTAGGCAATAAATAGAGTTGGGTTACACATTAATTTATTAAATCTATGAGTTGGAATATTAATAGAATCATGCAGTAACATAATGGTTACCTTTAATCGGATTCCTTCCTCTCTGTCCACTATAACTGATTTCTGCCTCGCTTTTGAAACTTCAATCCAATAATATCTATCAGCAAACGGTGGAGAGTACTTCGTGAAAATTCGGCAAGTCCGTGTCAGAATTTACCGCATGCAAAATTTTGTTTAGAGTCGGTGGTTCATTTCTCAATAAATAACCATGAACTTTACTGCGTATAGCACTTTTCGTAAAATCGTCGTATTTCTCCACGCGCTGTTTGCATTTACGTGATTTTTCCGGTGTTCTTAGAGTTCCGGATGCTTGCTGTTCCATTCTTGTTGTTGTAGTGTTTAACGCCCGCTTTTACTACTACGGGACCGCAGGCGGTGACACTGATGATACATGAAGATGGAGCACCGGTGGAATGAAATGGCGGGGGAGACCGGAGTACCCGGAGAAAACCCACCCTGACGCCGCTTCGTCCACCACGAATACCACATGCGGGTCCCTGGGATCGAACCCGGGCCGCCTAGGTGGTAGGAGCGCGATTCCATTCTAACACTGTATACACTACTTGCGGAAACACCAAGGAGATCACCAGTTTCTTTCCCAATGTTTTTATAGACGATTCCGGGTTTCTTTCTTTAAGTAATGCGAAACAATGCGCGATCATTTGTCTCTTCTCTCACCACTTTTTAAAGGTTTGCCTCTATTGTTTCATTTCGGCTGAAGCACCAGTCTGCTCCATGATGAAAAGCTTACTGATTTTAAATTGCATATACATAAGTGCCCTTGGCCTTGTGTGGTCCGCGAGATGTACAGGAAATACAGTGTTAAATATCAGAAGCAACCCCACACTATAAACAAAAACATCTTAATCAGCATTCAACTCGATACAGACCTCGTTGCGAGAGAGTTGCCTGGTATAGGATTGCAAAAACATTATATAATAGCAGTGTCATTTAGTAATTGTTAAGTAAAATGCAGCTTAATTTAACATAATACGTTAATATTGTGTATAATTTCACCTGTCTTCTGTCTAATCTGTATATAGTATACTATTATGTATATATTTCCTTCAGAAGTCACGAGCCGAGAACATATCTATGTGTATGTGAAGCAGAAAGATAAAATGTGGGCCTATTTACGTTTATAAGAATCGAAACATTTGCATACTTTTCTGTGTCCGAAATGAGCTCGCGCAGAGTAGTGATCGGAAAACTACTTACGTACAATACTGTACTTAAAGGAGGGGTTTATCGTACGTATGCAAATAAAAGAAAACGCCCATTATCTTCGCCAAACCAATCAACAGCTTAACCGTTTTCTGTCCCAATATCTCTGCCTCTGTCTCTCTTCCCGCCCAGATGTTTACAACAGGATGGAACTAGGTTGAGATATTATAGCATGTCACCTCTTAGATAGACCATGGAGGGTCATTTTGAGTTACGCTATTCACAGACTCACACGTACAAAGCATGCACTTTTTACTTTCTCTACTGGTAAGTAGAAGTATTGTATTCCACCCAAAAATTCGATGTTGAGATTTCACCGGAAATATATGTTTTGAGGCCCCCTGAATCCAAAAAAACCAGGATTTTTAGAAAAAGGTCTGTGTGTCTGTCTGTGTGTCAGTCTGTGGACAGCATAACTCAAAAACAAAAAGTCGGTTAAAAACCAAAGTTGGTATTTAAGTTTAATGTCTTTCAAGGATGCGACACGAAAATTTTGAAGAAAATAGCCCCACCCTAAACTACCCTTTCCATGGAACATTTTTCGAAAATTTTGATTTTCTTGAAAATGGCTCTAACGATTTTGATTAAAATGCCATATGTTTGAGATATTTTTATAACAATGCAATGTATATCTTGAATTTTCTGACTATAGCCCCTGTAGTCGTATTTACTCTGGACGACTTTTGCATAACTGGTAAACCGTTAGAGATAGACCAAATCATACTATACAAAAAATGTAGATCTTGCTAAAATACACAATTTATGTCCAAATAAATTTTCTTGTAGGGTGAACCATTTCGGAGATATTCCTTATTATGTGTGTGAGTTTCGCAAAACTTAGAACTTTCGTGAAATGGATCATCGTTGTTCATTTTTTAATATGTTAAGTGTGCAAAGAGAACAAATTTTTATCTCAACTAACACGAAGAAGATACAGGAATAAGAGTTTGTAAGAACAGTTAGTACAAGAGTAGAGAAAGTTATGTGAGTACAACACATCAAATTTTTTCTTTAAGTACTTTGGATTCGGGGACCTCAAAACTTTACTTCCGATAAAACTTGGTATATATTGCCTAATGGGTAGATGGTGGAGAAAGTCGTCGTTTCTAATGTTCCTATATACGGTTCATGACCTTCCGGGTTAACATCTATCCATAAGCGACGACTGAGCCCACTTCTGAGCTGATGGAACCCAGAGGATGATGGTGATGGTGATGATGATGATGATGATGATGATGATGATGATGATGATGAAAATTCGACCCTGTTTCGACCCTGAGATGCACCGAGCAAGCTGTACAATTTTAGGCAGGACTTTTAAATTTATGTGTTTTTCCTTCGTCTGTCTTCACTGTTCACAGAGCGCACTAAACAATGACAATAAGTGAGATAAGCGCCGACTCAGCATTTCTCACAACTCGAAATGGTAACAATATGTAGTTAACTTTTTAATTTAGGAAGAGAGTTTCAAGAAAATACGGGACCTATGCGGGTCCCAACAAAAATGTTTGGGACGCCGGACACACAAGTACAAAAGGTAACTGTTACGGGACGAATTGCAGGCTTATGTTGCAACCTTTAACCCTAGCATTACCAAGCCTTATTCCATAATTCACATTCACATTACCAGGGGGGGGGGGGGGTGGGGGGGGGGAGGTGTGCTTTGTGACAACGACTATTAACAAAATGTTGGAACAATGTTTAAAATAAATGTATTTAAAATACTGGTGTTATATCCTGTCATGTTTATAAAGGTAATATTTCACACTGTTTAACTATTCCTTTCTACTTTTTTTTACATGAATCATACCATTCCAACGGGACAATACTTTATGACCACCTTGACATTTCATTGTATCTCAAAGAAACCAACGATGAAAATATTTGAAACAATACGCAGTTCAATAGTAGAATCAGTGATTAACAATAACCATTAACTGCATGTCTTTAATCAAAAGATTAAAAGAGAAAATTTGAAAAATTACTGAAGGTGGGCATAAAGTACCCCCCCCCCCGCCCACTCCTCACCCTTGGTAACGCAAGAGTTAACATCTATCGTTAACGGGTTTTAACCTTTGGAACAGCAATGAAGTTCACTTACTTTAAGGTGTTTTGATTTTTGGGTTATATTACTTTGGGTTAACCAGTGCATTAAATTCCCACATCCACACTTCCATTCATACTGGTAGACTCCAGATAAGATGGGCTATAATCCTAGTTAAAGAAAAATTCCCACCCTCCAGCCAGGAATCGAACACTGGACCTCCGGATTTGAAGGCTAGCGTGCTAATCACCAGATCACAGAGGCAGTCCATGTATCATCTTTTGTACTATCCTGTAGTGTTTAATTGTAATCTAACACCTTCATTTATCTATTTAGTTTGTTGTATAAAAATCTTCAGAATTTCATCTCGACAGCTTTGTATTTCTTGCGGTGTTTTACTTTGTGGATCCATGCACTGCTATACTACAGCAGTTTTGGAAGACCGACTGTGCTATAGAATCATATTAACGTATGCCTTCGAGATTTATTTTTTAATCTTTAGTTATTACAATATGTATTAAAATTGATGGATTTATGTATATAGAATCTCGATGTTCAATTTGTGTGTATGCTGAGTTTAACTTATTTTTAAATAATATGTATGTGTATATATTATATCCTCGTTAGCACGACTCGCGTTAACGCGAAAAAAGGGGTAAAAAGGAGGGAATATTGGCCCAGGCAGGAATGGGAATTATAAGCCTCCCATTCGTCCCGTAAAAAATGGGACTGTTCCCTTTTTTCACTTGTGTCTCGCGTCCCGAGAAGTTTTGTTGGGACACGAATAGATACTGACACCATCTTCCTAAACTAAAAATGTAACTACATATTGTTGCCATTTCCCGTTGTGAACAATACTGAGTCGGCGCTTTTCTCTCTTATTGTCATCTTTAGCGCGCTCTGTGAACAATGAAAACAAAGGACGTTCGCTTAGTCTAGTGTTGGCAGTTGAATTATGCTGTTATCAAAGAGACAAAACTTACTTATGAATTTCACTGTAAAATTTGCAATGCGACAGTTTTGATTGCACATGGTGTAAACTCGGATATTGTATAGCATGAGAAATCAAATATGAACTGGCTTCTTCTGCTGCTGTTGCAACAGCCTCTAAAATCTGTGAATTCTTCACCAAAAAAAGGTAAGTTTGTTTCACATATCCTAAGAAATTCTGCTTGTTCTTGTATTTAGATCTGTAAACGAATACCAGAATAAAAACGCTTTAATGAAATACTAATTTTATTCTAGTAAGATTTTTATAAAATCAGTGATCAGTTGATGACATCCTTAAACTTCCGATGTTACAGTACTTTTAAGTGTTAATTTTTTCCGAAATGTAACTACAAAGCTAACTACACATTGTTGACTCGTTTCTAACGTATTATAAGTCGGCGTGATTACCACCTAAACAATCAGCGTGTGTGGTATATTTAAATAAATACAACAATGTGTGCAGTAACATATATATTCAATGTCAGGTGGTGTTTTTTAGCCGTAGCCATATCTACAAACGGTAGCACGCGAAACATGGCAATGAGAATTAACAGACAACTCTAAATGTACTTACCTGTAGATAAAGCTTAAGATTCTAGATGAAGTAAATCGTGGTACAAAGAAAACAACAGTTTGGAATTTTCAAATCTACTTTATCTACGATAATTAAGAATCGAGAATCATTAATGTCGCCGCATCAGGTCCCAGGAACAAATCTAAAAGACTTCGTAGAGCACCATTCCACCTATAATAGTTGTCAGATGTTTACTTCTTGGATAGATTAGAACGATTTTCTTCTGCATCCGACGTCACTGCTGGATTTACGGACGCTATAGTGACAATTTGGTTGTGAAGTTGAAGTTTTGTTCCTTCCCGTGAACGCCAGCGAACCATGCTGGAATTTTTTTCCAAGGAAACTCTGTAACTTGTGAATACTTTTACAGTCACTTCAGAGCGATATAAGTCTGCAGTAATATAAATTGTTTGATAGTGTAGTGCATTACGCATTGCATGTATATTACTGTATAAAATCGGTGTTTTTAACCTAACACGAACTCCTGATTTTTCAATCCCTTGGGATTTGTGTTAGACAGTAGTAGCGTGTATTAGTTGGTATTTAAGTTTAATGTCCTTCAAGGATGCGACACCAAGATTTTGAGGAAAATAGCTCTACCCTAAACTACCCTTTATGTGGAAAATTTTTCGAAAATGTTGATTTTCTTGAAAATGTCTCTAAATGCCATATGTTTAAGACATTTGTGAGACAAATGAAATGTATATTTTGAATTTTCTGTCTATAGCCTATATAGTCCTGTTTACTGATTTTTTAATAACTAGCAAACCGTAAGAGATAGACAAAATCTTCCTGTACAAAAATGTATATCTCGCTAAAACACACAATTTATGTCTGAAGAAATTTTTTTGTAGAATGAACCGTTTCGGAGATATTCTTTGTTATTTGTGCCAGTTTCGAAAACTTAAAACTTTCGTGAATGGAACATCGTTCATTTTGATATGTTAAGCGTGCAAAAAGAAGGGGATCTCAAAGCTTTAAAAGATCTGACTATCGCTCAAAGCCTACTGTATTCTAATATTCCCTTTGCACCTACAAGGAAATACGCAATAAGTTGTTTACCAACACGAAGAAGATATAGGAATAAGTTTGTAAGAACGGTTAATACAGGGATAGAGAAAGTCATGTGAGTGCAACACATCAGATTTTTAATTAAGGATGTTAACTGAACAACTGAAAGGAGAAATAGAACATACTTAGAATGTTATTATTATTATTATTATTATTATTATTATTATTATTATTATTATTATTATTATTATTATTATTATTATTATTATTATTATTATTATTATTATCATCATCATCATCATCATCATCATCATCATCATCATCATCATCATCATCATCATCATCATCATCATCTTGATGGTTTAGGAGAATTCTCCTGTTCCGGCCTCATTACAGCCCTCACAACTGTTCTAAAAGTTTATAATTTCATATTATCTTCGATCTTTTATTTGTTTTCTTATAAATGCCGTGATAATTGACTTCCTATAAATGCAATGATATTTGACTTCTCTACAGATACATTTAAACCATAATCCTGGATAAATGTTTATAACTTGTAGATACTTATTTGCAGCTTATCCACTTTGTCTTGCATTAACATCATGTTATACGCAAACAGTAGTATATTTAACGCATTTTATTTATGTTAATTCCTAGGAACACCGTCCGTATACCTAGATGTTAAAGGACAGCGAAGACAAACTACATCATCTTTAGTATTATATCTGTTACGCTCCTTTTGCGTTTTGCTTACACCTACTACCTTTCCCTTTCCTTACTAGCGTATTCCGCAGGATCGTTACAGGGTACTACCAAGTAACACAACACACTACAGCATAGCATAACATTTATTATAGTGAAAGGTGTTAAATATTAACAAGCAGTTAGTTAAAAAACAATAATTTTAACAATGGACTCCGTTACGTAGTAACTTAAAAATATTAAAATGAAACCACCAACTTGATAATGAACGCTATTAAATATTAACATGAAAATTCTAAAATGAAAACAAGAACCTTTCCTATATTTGGAATCAGTTAATTACAGAGAAAATACTAGCTGGAAATCTTGCGTACAGTCTGTGACAATATCCACTAACTAAACTACCGAGTTGCTCTCCGGTTTACTGATAAGGGGCCTCGTACAGAGCAATCCCCCTTTGTTAACTGTCCCTCTGGAGTTTTCCCACTCCTACAAAGTATTATTAACAAAACTGATACTCATCCCGATGTCGGCACTAGAAGATATAGGATGTACGGAGAACTTCCAGCCTGGAGTAGCCACGCCCTGGTCGACAGTGTACAACGGTGTCCTCAGCTTTCACCGCCATTCATCGAAGCCTCCTTCCACATAGGCGACATCTCTAACCAGACTTAACTGGCTCAACCACCTCAGAAGTCCATACCGCTCCTTTGCCCAAGGGAACCACATGCACCAAGTCGTATTCCATGTAACTGGGAGAATGAAGTTTATGCGCCTATCTTGCATTCCCCACGACCAGTGGGTGCCGACTTGCACTGGTGCCCGGGTTCTACTTCCCCTTGTTGATGGCGGACGAACTCCTGGTCACATCTCACGGTAGACTCCAAAAAAACGCACACTAACTACGCAGTAGAAACCTCTAGACCACAGGCTTTTTTCTCTGGCGTCATCTCTAGCTGTTCCATCTCTTGCCGACCACCCTCTCTTTTTGGCTCTTCCAACTGCTGTTCGTGCCCCCCACTAATTAATCCGTTACACTCCCCCCCTTTAATCTATTGTGAAACAATAGCCTTGAAGAGGTGAACCCTTCATCCTACCCCGGAGAACATCTCAGTTTACAATTCCTATTCCTATTATTTCTTCAATTGAGACACATGCGCAAAGATTGATTTTCCAGTCCCGCTCTCCGTCAATCGCACTGAGACTGGAGATGTGAATTCTTCTATAAGCCATGGGCCCTTATATCTCGGGGCGAGTTTAGCCGTGTACTTATTACTTGCCTTACTCTGGGGATGATTCTGTACGTACACTATATCGCCAACCTGAAAGTGAGGAGCTTGTCGTCCCGCATTATAGTACTTAGCCACTTTATCTCTAGCCTTCAATAAATTACGTCTGACCCGTTTCCAGGTCTCCCGAATCTCGGACTCGCTTACTTTATCCGGCAAAATGTCCTTAATCCCCCATAAATTAGATAGAGAACAGTTAGGCTGGAATTTAAACATTAACCTGAACGGGCTCTCGCCATGACTCTCGTGCCTAGCCGCATTAAATGCAAATTGCAACCAGTACAAGTTCTGGTCCCACTTGGTGTGATCATCTGAGTGATAGGCAATCAACGCATTCTTCAGGTTTCTATTAACCCTTTCACTTTGTGACGCCTTAGGATAGTAGGGTACCATGAATACGTTACGAATGCCACTTCCCCAACAAAACGATTTAAACGCCCTTGACTTAAAACACGTGGCATTATCCGAAACGACTTCCTCCGGTACTCCGAAGACAGCAATTATGCCTTGCAATTCCTTAATCACATTATGGGTGTTCGCTTCACGAACTGCTCGTATCCAAACATATTTTGTAAACGCATCAACTATCACCAGCGCATGTTTATTTCCCATCTTGCTCCTCGGAACTGGTCCGATGTAATCGACAAACAATCTCTCCATTGGCCGTTCAGCTACCTTGGAGGCCAAATACCCCACTTGCTTACTCTTTACAGGCTTGCTCTGTTTACACCTACGACACTGAGCTACTCTCTGGGTTATCTCTTTATCCATTCCTTTCCATCTGAAATACTGTTTGATCCTAGCTCTGGTTTTAAACCCCCCTAAGTGCCCCCCACTAGGCGCTTCGTGAAAATAGGTAAACAGCTCTGGCACTAAGCTCTTTGGTACCAGAATCTTTGCGTCCTGCGTTCTATTTTTACAACACAATACTCCATCCTGTACGACATATTTTGGTACTCCTTCCCCCCCCTCAACCTGTTGCAATAGGGGCCCCAATTCACTGTCGTTACGTTGATAGGTCCGGATATCTTCAAACAACGAGGGAAGATTTGATAATATTGTACATACTTTTCCTGAAACTTGTTCACAATTATCCACTGGCGTCTGTTTTAACCAAGTTTGTAATGGGATATAAATACTCGGTTGAAAACCGAGATAAGCTTTTGCTCTCGCTAAATCCACTACCATTTGTGTATGTCTAACAAAGTCCGCTCCTAGGATCAGTGGTACAAATAATTCCTCTATCACATAAACTTTATAGTTCCAACTAAACTCTCCAATTTTCAATGGAATTACTAAGGACCCAATAATCTTCAACGGGCTGCTATCTACCGTAATAAATTGTGTTTCCTCAACCATTAGATCTCTACGCTTATCCTTAACATGCTGTGCATTAACTAATGTTACTACACTGCCCGTGTCAATCAAGGCCAATGAGGGAATCCTATTTACCTCTATCTTTATAAAAGGCAATTCTTTATGCACTAAACCCTGTATTACATTTATTCCGTGAACCAGCCTTTCCCTTAATTGTCCGGAATTCCTCCCCAAGGACGAGTTTTGAAATATCTGCTCTCCCCTAAGCCGTTTAACATCACAATCTTTTACCATATGACCTGGCTTATTACAGTAATAACACACGAACACTTGTTTACTCTCTTGTTTCGTTAGTTCGGCATTCGATAGTGGTTGCCCCATTTGATTCTGAGGCCCGCCCCTATTTAAACTTGGTAATTGTGTATATTTCAAAGCTACCTCCTCCAACTCTTTAAAGGTCGTGGGCTTTGATTTACTCAAAAATAATGACCGGAGTTCGATATGAACTGTATTCTGTAATATATTACTCACAATCTCTTCTTCTGAAAGTACTACTTTTAGTGCCAAGGCTACCAACTTCTGCTGATTAATATAATCTAAAATACTTTCCGAAGTCCGTTGTAGCCTAAAAAAATGTCGATATAGGAGCTCATGAATTTGTGCTGATGACAGAAACATATGTAACACCTTACTATGAAAACTATCTAACGAGCCCTCTTCTGCAATTATTTGTAACAACACCGACTGTAAATTCAAGCCTACAAAAGGTTGTAACATCTGTAACACAGTCACTTGTGGTGTTCGGAAAGCTTCAGCTTGCATTTTAGCTTTCACCAAACAAATAAGAAAATCCAATATGTCGTCTGGTGATTTTACCTCAAATATTTTTAATGACGCTAAGAACGCTTGCCATGGATTCGGAACAACAAGTTTCGCGAATTTAACTTGAAGTAGCTCTGGATTGATATTCTCAGTATTTCCTGAACCAGTTGCTCCTTTATTTTCAATTCCGGTGGCATCTAATTGTGTTGCTAATGACGACAAGCGCCTCCCCAACTTATGAAGCTGTTCATTATTTTCTCCTTCTAACAATCGTGCATTTTCCTTTATCCTAAAACTCCAATACTTTAACCTTCCAACTATTCTTCGTTTCTGACTCGGTGTGATTTCCGATAACCTAAGTTCTTTTAACATTTCATCAAATAAATTAACATTCGCCTCACAAAGTCCGATTTCCTGTACCGGATCAAAACTCGCTCCGAGATTAATTGGGCTTGGTTGGCTTAATGCTTCTCGTAAACTTCTGGCCAATTCAACTACTGTACTTTTTGAATCATATTTTATCTGTCTTATTTTCAGTTCTCTTTCCAACTCCGTACGATGGAGGAATTCGGGCTGAAATACAATTTCCATTATGACACTGACAATATAATTGACCTGAAACACTATTTTGTGTACTTTGTAGTATCCTGTTAAATGTTCCCACCGACACTAAAACGTGTATGTAGGACAAAATGGCTCTGCTACCAGTGTTACGCTCCTTTTGCGTTTTGCTTACACCTACTACCTTTCCCTTTCCTTACTAGCGTATTCCGCAGGATCGTTACAGGGTACTACCAAGTAACACAACACACTACAGCATAGCATAACATTTATTATAGTGAAAGGTGTTAAATATTAACAAGCAGTTAGTTAAAAAACAATAATTTTAACAATGGACTCCGTTACGTAGTAACTTAAAAATATTAAAATGAAACCACCAACTTGATAATGAACGCTATTAAATATTAACATGAAAATTCTAAAATGAAAACAAGAACCTTTCCTATATTTGGAATCAGTTAATTACAGAGAAAATACTAGCTGGAAATCTTGCGTACAGTCTGTGACAATATCCACTAACTAAACTACCGAGTTGCTCTCCGGTTTACTGATAAGGGGCCTCGTACAGAGCAATCCCCCTTTGTTAACTGTCCCTCTGGAGTTTTCCCACTCCTACAAAGTATTATTAACAAAACTGATACTCATCCCGATGTCGGCACTAGAAGATATAGGATGTACGGAGAACTTCCAGCCTGGAGTAGCCACGCCCTGGTCGACAGTGTACAACGGTGTCCTCAGCTTTCACCGCCATTCATCGAAGCCTCCTTCCACATAGGCGACATCTCTAACCAGACTTAACTGGCTCAACCACCTCAGAAGTCCATACCGCTCCTTTGCCCAAGGGAACCACATGCACCAAGTCGTATTCCATGTAACTGGGAGAATGAAGTTTATGCGCCTATCTTGCATTCCCCACGACCAGTGGGTGCCGACTTGCACTGGTGCCCGGGTTCTACTTCCCCTTGTTGATGGCGGACGAACTCCTGGTCACATCTCACGGTAGACTCCAAAAAAACGCACACTAACTACGCAGTAGAAACCTCTAGACCACAGGCTTTTTTCTCTGGCGTCATCTCTAGCTGTTCCATCTCTTGCCGACCACCCTCTCTTTTTGGCTCTTCCAACTGCTGTTCGTGCCCCCCACTAATTAATCCGTTACATATCTTATTATAATCGTCCATTTCCTAAAACTAATTTATTTTGTTTCTTGATATATATTCCTGAGTACATCTATGAATTGTTTTGGACATCCTTTTTGTTTATTATTATTATTATTATTATTATTATTATTATTATTATTATTATTATTATTATTATTATTATTATTATTATTATTATTAGTGGTGGTGGTGGTGGTGGTGGTGGTGGTGGTGGTGGTGGTGGTGGTGGTGGTGGTGGTGGTGGTGGTGGTGGTGGTGGTGGTGGTGGTGGTGGTGGTGGTGGTGGTGGTGGTGGTGGTGGTGGTGGTGGTGGTGGTGGTGGTGGTGGTGGTGGTGGTGGTGGTGGTGGTGGTGGTGGTGGTGGTGGTGGTGGTGGTGGTGGTGGTGGTGGTGGTGGTGGTGGTGGTGGTGGTGGTGGTGGTGGTGGTGTCGGTGTCGGTGTCGGTGTCGGTGTCGGTGTCGGTGTCGGTGTCGGTGTCGGTGTCGGTGTCGGTGTCGGTGTCGGTGTCGGTGTCGGTGTCGGTGTCGGTGTCGGTGTCGGTGTCGGTGTCGGTGTCGGTGTCGGTGTCGGTGTCGGTGTCGGTGTCGGTGTCGGTGTCGGTGTCGGTGTCGGTGTCGGTGTCGGTGTCGGTGTCGGTGTCGGTGTCGGTGTCGGTGTCGGTGTCGGTGTCGGTGTCGGTGTCGGTGTCGGTGTCGGTGTCGGTGTCGGTGTCGGTGTCGGTGTCGGTGTCGGTGTCGGTGTCGGTGTCGGTGTCGGTGTCGGTGTCGGTGTCGGTGTCGGTGTCGGTGTCGGTGTCGGTGTCGGTGTCGGTGTCGGTGTCGGTGTCGGTGTCGGTGTCGGTGTCGGTGTCGGTGTCGGTGTCGGTGTCGGTGTCGGTGTCGGTGTCGGTGTCGGTGTCGGTGTCGGTGTCGGTGTCGGTGTCGGTGTCGGTGTCGGTGTCGGTGTCGGTGTCGGTGTTGGTGTTGGTGTTGGTGTTGGTGTTGGTGTTGGTGTTGGTGTTGGTGTTGGTGTTGGTGTTGGTGTTGGTGTTGGTGTTGGTGTTGTTGTCGTCGTTGTCATTGTCATTGTTAGTATCTTTAGTATTATTATTGTTAGTATTATCATTATTAGTATTGTTGTTATTGTTATTATTTTATAGCAATTAGCGTGTTGTCATTTCCATGAAAAGACGTTGAAAACCATTTAAGAGGTCTTTTATACTGCGTTTCAATATGAAATTATAATTTGCTTTGCTTCTCTCCAATACTATATCCGAGTAATTATGCCCACGGGAGCTACAGAAATGGAATAAAGCCATAACAAACGCAGGCGCGTTCCAAAACTAACTGGACTGTACAGCCCAGGGAAGGAAAAAAAAAAAAAAAAGATGTTTTAGTGCCGTTTTATCATTCAAAATGTTAAAACTAACATTACTTAGAATAACCTAGTTAACTTAGCTTAAATACCACAGAGCTCTGCGTCATTAAAGCTTAATTTGAAAATCGCAGTTGGCAAGGCTGCCTTCTCTCGGCACAGTTCGTGTTCCTGGCATGTGATGGCGGCGAAAGATCCGGTGAACTGCCTGGCGGGCCGGGCGCGGCCGCTCAGTCGAGCTGTTTTCGTTGCCAGTGAGAGTCCACGCGCGGCCGCTCAGACGTTGGCACAGTTGTTTTATCTTCTGCGCATGCGTACCACATTCGATTGCAGACTGCAGTGCCCTTGAAATAGTTATCGCGTGTTCATTTAACATGGAAGCAGATAGAGCGTTCTTTTCCCCTGATTTTCTTTCGGAGTTTATTGAAAAGTATCGTTCTTTGCCATGTTTATGGAGAGTAAAATCCGTTGAATACTCGACCACCGTGACGAGGCAAAAAGGTTGGGAACAACTGACCGAATTCTGCAAAAAGATAAACCCTACAGCAGACACTACGTGGGTGAAAAGAAAAGTGCAAAATATCAGAGGTTCGTTTCGAAAAGAACAGAAAAAGATTGCCGCTTCAGTACAAACAGGTGCAGAAGTAATATACAAACCAAAATTGTGGTACTATGATCTCTTGTCGTTTACAAAGGATGTTGAGACTCCAAGAGAATTCATAACTATCATAGATACAGATGATGAAGACACAGGCCATGCAGCTGAAGAAGATCAAGATGTCAACACGGAGAATGCAGGAGCACCTTCAACACTCAATGACGATGATTCATCTACCAATCCAGATTTAGACCCCCTTCAAAGGAATCAAACATGGGTAAGCTAAATCTTATTACAGTTAGCCTGGGTTCCATGTATGCCATCCCCACTTCTTCACGGGGCATTTTACCAACCTTCTCAGCCGGCGCATGAGTTCTGCCTTTGCTGTTCGACCAAGCAGTGCTGTATATTAGGTACTCTTGGACTAAATTGTTAGATGAAAATGAATCTTAGGTTTTTGAATTACATAAATATTCTATACATACCTGTGAATCATTTTTTAAGTTTTTCTCTGATTGGTATGTAAACTCAGACGTTATTTAAATATGCATATGATAATTACTTTATTGTTGGCTCACAAAAAATAAAATGTGCTGGAAAGAAAAAGAATTTTAACACCAAATTATTTTTTAAAAATGTCTCTCTCTCTCTCTCTCTCTCTCTCTCTCTCTCTCTCTCTCTCTCTCTGCAAATAATGTCTACTTCCATTTATTTTCACATTACTTAAGTATCAGAAAATGGTACTGGTATGCTTCTAAGAAAAATGCAAAGGCAGTTTAAAAATATCATGTTTCATTATTTAAAAGTATTTAATTATATTATCTGAGAAACTGAGATAGAATATAGAACTTTTGCACAGTAATTTCTTTATTTATTCATATTAACTGTGCCAATTTTCAAGTAAACAGATGTGACATTAAAAAAGTTAAAAATTCAGTCCCAGTGTCTCTTAACTGTATATGACCCGATGTATTCTGGGTATATGGGAAGCCAATTTGCCATTTGAAGACACTGTTCAAAGTTATATATTGATAACTGAATAATCTAGAACTGTGCACGTAAAACACGACTCAAACAAATACACACACCTCCTCCTTGCTATACATACTCCGTCAGTAGAATGCCTCCTGAAGCTGCGGGGACGCCATAAGTGGAGACGAGTGTACCATTAAATTGTCATACAGGTGTAAAGTATACAGGTTGTTAGGAGTATAAGTGCAGATATTTTTATAGGTAATTGGGGACGTGTAATGAACAATATAGAATAAATATTTGCTTCATTTGCGATATTATAGTATTACTAGAGCAGTATATTTTCAGGTTGGTTGGTAACTCTAAGTAAGCATGGCCGTGATCCAGAGTAGGCCGGTCTCGTTATAACGAATGGTGCACCGGAACCAACTCTTAATGCTTTCTGCAGGGCTAATGGTCTTATAACATCCAGGACAGTAGGTCACGCATTGAAGTTTGAAGAAAAACGAATAGGTTTTGCGTCAGGCTTGTTTATTTAGTGGCGCAGTTACAACAATACAAACAATATCAGTAAGCTTTGTGATTGATTTGTGGGAAAACTGTTAAACAAAGAGAAAAAAAAGATGTGACACCGAAGAATAAGATACCAAATTATAAAAATACCTGTGCGTATATCCCTAAAAGCCTGCATAGTGCAAATATTTTGAGCTTAACTGAGGATATAATGAAACAATAGAGCTTCTTCGTTTCCTTTTCTGCCTTGTTTCTTTTTCTATTGCAACTTTTTTGCGTCTTGGCCACTATGGACTGCACACCTCGAAAGGAACACACATCCTTTAGCACTTTGGTTCAGGAATTGTGAGGGTCGTCCACGTCCCACCTACCCTAAACGGCCGTAGGAGATAAAACTTGCGATGTTATTGGAACCACGTAAGAGTTTGAGAAGATAAGCGCTTCTTTCCCCCTCCTTCTGTGTTCTTCATGAAAACAGGAGACTAGCCAAGGTATTGTCCATTTTAAAATTAATCTGACGTTACAACTAAAATGCCACAATACTCACTGTAACCCGTAACCGTCACCCTTCCTACCATCACATTCTTCACTGGCTGGAGTAGAGTTCATTGCTACTCGCTTCTATCCTATAGGAATCATTCGTATATAAATTTAGCCGATCACACGCATTAGAATACGTCTGTCCCCTGGAATAAATCACCCTTTAAGAGCTGGTTCCGCATTACTGCTGTGATGGATGTCGACCCTAGTTCCTTGGAGTGCGGACACATAGCCCAGTCGCACTTAAACATTAGCCTCGTCAGCCTCCCATTTAGATCACACACACAAGCCGACTTGGCAAGCTACGAGTAACTTGGATTCCTTAACTTTGCTAGCTGTCACTGATGACGGCATAGAGAAGGTTACCTATTATAGTAACGCAGCAATACAAACAACAATAGACAATTTTGTATGCTATAAAAGTAACGGAAGGTTACGTACCAATGATTTATCTTGAACGTGTAAAATAATGTGTAGGTTGTACAAATCATTACCTACTCTTCTGTGTATCACTTCATGAACAGTCATAGATTACAAACGTCCTCAGCAATACATGAAAATTGAAGCGTATAATAATTGTAGTTGGACAGAGATTTCAATGAGATAGAAAAACACTATGTGGGGCGTCATGGAGATGCATTGTTGTACTACGCAAATCATGAATACATTATTTGTCTTCAAATATTGTGCTCTATCTGTTGTGTTCAATCCAAAAGTTCGATATCGAAATTTTACTGGAAATCTTGAGGTATCATAAAAAAGGGGGGAAAAAAGTTTAGAAAAAATATCTATGGTTATGAATGACATAACTCAAAAATTAAATGTCAGATAAATACCAAAGTTCTATTTAAATATGTGACATTGAAATAATTTGCCAGGATTGACCATTTCACGTAAATAATAATTTTTCAATAATTTATCCACATTTTAAGTACTAAGTCTCCATTCCTTTGTTGTTCGCAATGTCATGCAAGCAATACGAAATTTCTTTCAAGGCTAGCATATAGTGCTCTGCTTTATAAAGATTTAACTATTATTGTTTGTACCGTGGACCCAAATTACTAGTTTTCAACATGTTCTTAAAGTCAGTCTCTCATTCACTCAGTCAGTCAATCACTCACTCACTGAACCACTTATTCACTGCGTCACTATTCACTGCATCGCCGACTACATGAATAATGAAACCATTTGTGCAGACCCTATCTGGATTAACAAGTAGATTGTCTAAAAGACCGTTCAAAATAATTCGGAAAAAAGTTCCCAATGAACCGCTGAATTAAAACAGTAGCAGATAACACCGTAAGTTGTTATTATCTCAATACTTTGGGAAAGCACCATTTTAAATAGAACAAAGGAAATGTTGCTTCTCATTAATACTACTAATTTAAATGCCGTGTGATCTGCAACTGGAGCTAACCTACGGCTGTTTTGTTTTTATCGACATATTGTAAAGGTTTTTACGACTTATTTACTATTTACATGTTCCAAATAATCACTGCATGTCATTTGTATTCTTTTACTAATGGTCACCTTTACTTGCCTAACATTCAAGAGTGAACGTTAAAATTATTTACATTTACATGACAAGGTATTTTTTCGGTAATTATCTATCATTTATTTATGCCAACAAACTTAATAGTGGTGTTTTTAAACACACAAGCCGTGTGTGGACAAAGTTTTAAGAGGTGAAATCAGGACTGAAAAATTCAATGCCATAGCCAGGATTTGAACCACGGATCTACTTCTTATCGAGCGGCTGCTCTAACCACTAAGCTAACATGGTCAACTTGCCAGTATGACACTAAATTCCCCAACCGATTCGTACTTTCCCGGTTAGACAACAAGGGAATATCACATCAGAGATAAAGCGGTTAGAACAGCTGTTAGGTACTTTGTCCTAAAAAGACAAATGTCCTGTAACTAAGCTCTAAGGACTCCGGGCTCATTTGAGAATTGTTTCACATGTTTCATGCATTCACCATCCGGTATGATTGGCCCGATTAAAAGATGTTAAACTTTAAAACAAAGATAAATGTGTGTAAACGAGTTGGCTAAAATCGTTAATGCTATGATATTAAATTTGAATGTCGTACCTGTTTCTGAATTAGTAGTACACAAAGTCGCCGGTCAAGTGAAGCCTATTCCGTTATCTTACGTAGCAGACTCTATTTGATGCAAGTTTGGTGATAGCAAATTCACTGCTTAGGATTTTCCTCCAAACATCAAGACGATATTTCCGGTTTTGGAAAGTGGCTACACTAGCTATTCCGTTTAGTCAGTGGCAAATTTTCTTCTGGAAATTTGGACACGGAAATATCACACAAATGGCTTTCCTAAATTGCATATTTTAGTATTATAGATAGTGTTAATATCTCTGACACCATAGCATGGTATAATTTACTAATACTTCGTACGGTGTGCCTGGCAATTTCGACAAAATTACTATGCGTTTTAAATATACACATAGCTACCATAGACCTAACCATCACGGCGGTTGACCTGACCTCAAAACAGACTGAGCGCCGTCGATCGCTTTACAGCAGATAAACTTTTGTCTTGCATGCAATGGGGCTTCCCCAGAGAGATCTGTCATTCGCTTGAATCACTTTACTCATCCATGTTCAATACTTTGATTCGTTAACATGAAGCGGTTTACTGAAGTCTAAGAAAGCTGAAAGTCTGTCATCTAAGAGCTTATACTTCATATAATGTATCTTGTTCAGAATACACAGAGCAATAAACTAGATAGAAGTTCTTCTCCCGAATTAATCAATAGCAACTAAAACCGACCATAGCACTCCAAGTACTGGGAAGGTAAAAGGACAGACGCGGAGGGGGACTTCGGCACTTCGACTGAGAGACCTTTTGTACCTATGCCTTGAAGGGGCGGAGAGGTGAAGCGAAAGGAGACAGAGGGCGGCCAGACCACAGGAGAGCAGGCACAGCAGAGGGCAGGATCCGTATGGTAACACCAGCCAGCACACGGTTCCACCGGTTCGCGCAGAGGTTCCTCCGAGGCTTAAGGTCCCCGCTGTGTGGACACGATCCGGAGCCCGGCAGGGGACGGAATCACTCAGAGCATTTCATCTCACTATGCTACACCCGAACGCCCGCTGACACTTGGACCCTGAAAGAAACCAAACGCATGAAATGATGAACGAAATGAGTAGTGAAGTGAAATGAAGGGAGAGGAAAGGATGATGGAGCAATTGGTGGAATGATGGTGGGGGAAACCGGAGAACCCGGAAAAAAGCCACCTCTGCGCCAGTGTGTCCGCCACGCTTCCCACATGCGGACGCCTGGGATTAAACCCGGATCGCTTTGATGAGAGTAAAGCGGTTTAAGTGGCGCGGTCCAAGTACTATGCAAATGACTTCTTACATGTTCCAACCACATAGCTTTCTCTGCCAAATGTAATTTTCTTTAGTATAAGTTAGTGTATAATACAAGTTATTTGTAAAAAAGCCTTCATTTTTTGACCTTTGTTAAGCAAATGTCTTCATATATGTTTTGCTGGAGTTTTGCATAGAACCACACAGGACGCTGGTGCAACATTCGATGTCTAAATTGAAACTCGTATGTGCACTAAGTTTAATATTTTGAATATTCTTTGCGTGGTCTGATAATAAACAAAGCAATGGACATAAAATTTCAAACGTGTTGCTTTGTCTCACTGTAACATTCTAACTTATAGAATAAATTGCTAAAGCTGTCAAAAGCGACTTAACATATCGTATTTTAATAAGCTCTATATTTTTTCCTGAAGCAAGTGTCTTATCTATTGTTGTTTCACAGAAGTACAGGATTAAATCATAGTGAAGGGGTTTTAAGCTATTCGGAAAAAATTCAGGATGTATGTTTCATTCCTCATGTGAATACCTAAAAAATTTAACAAATTTGCATAAAGAGAGGGGAAGAGAGTATTCAAAAAAGCTTATTTTGGTTCAAAGTTTCTCAAAACTGCATTTCCGATGAAATATCGATGTGGAACATACTCACCATAGCAAAAATGTACTGCTAACAGATGAAGCTTCTGTTTTATAGTCTGCCGCTAGCTGAAAAGTATTTTCTGGTTTATGCAAATGCTATACTGCTGAGTATTTCCTGTCTTAACTGCATTTTTGTTACTGTTTCAGAGATCTCGTCCGAAGAGAAGGAGAACTGATATGGATTTTGCAGAAGATCAAGAGCCATTAGGAGAAAAATCTCGACTTGATTTTTACAAGTCAGATGATGAATACGATGCAATTGGAAAATCTGTTGCTGCTAAACTTCGCAAAATAGCAAATATAGATTACATGCAATTTATTTATGCCGACAAACTAATTAACGATGTTCTCTATCAAGCGACATTGCAACAGTTGTCTCCTATTACAGTTGAAACGAAATCTAAGCCTGAATTTTATCAAGTTCCTACTAGCACGTTTGAAAACTGGAACGTCGCTGCATCATCCGCCGGCGACAGCAACTCTCACTTTTGGGTAAATGCTACCACTTCTGTTGAATCAAGTGCTTCACATGCCACCACGGATCCAAATGACCTAGCTGTCGACGGGCCCTTAGACCCTTCTGACTCATTCATTTCACATTCCACAGAAAATACCTCACCGCGTGAACGCAAAGTATTTAGTGAACCAAGGAAGCCAACCTAGAAGACTCTGAACATGCATTACAATATCTTAGACAACACTGAGGTCATTGAATGGTAATGCCACGGACCACACAACCTAATCTTTCTTTTATGACTCACACAAAATTTAATAGCGAAGTAAAGCCATAATTCTTAGTCACCTTACCGTGTGCATGGGGCTGTTTTGTTCAGTGCTGATGGCCATGGCCTGCCTCTCGGTCTGGGCGAACACACTCACGGCATGTCACTCCTAAACACGATGCGGTAATAAAAATTGTGGCTTTAATAATAAGCGTTGTGGAAAAAGGTTGCATGAATTGTAAAATACTGCGACTGTGTTAAGTAATTTATTATATTTATATGTATGGTGTTTATACAGAAATAAAAGTGAAAAGTAGCAAAAAAATTATAGTAAACATATTTCGGGGTATTAACCCATTATGTGTATATATCAAAAGCTGACCTGAAACTTCCCACAGAGGCACAGCATCACAATTAGACATATAAAATACTCATTCCATCCTCATTTCTGAATGCTTGAGACTTAGGAAACAAAACACACGCAGTATTTGTTGAACGTGGTTGCTATTTATATAAAGCATAAAAGTTTAGTGAATAAGTACATCAAGAATCTTGAGCATGCATAGATAATGTCTTTACAATAAAACAAATATTACAAAAACGAAGAGAATTTAATCTTGAAACCCATCTAGCATTTATAGATTTAGAAAGAGCGTTTGACAAAGTTAACCGGTTATTGTTACGGGATATAATATGTATAAAGGGATACCCACTACACTTAGTTAAAATTATTTAAAGCCTATACAGAAATTCGAAATTGGTAATAGAAATGGAAGGAGAAATAACAAATAAATTTGAAATAAACAAAGGATTGAAACAAGGATGTAGTCTATCTCCAATTCTTTTTAATATATATACAATTATAATAGAATGTAAAAAAAGTAGTGCATGAGGGGATTAGGTTAGGACAAGGAAGAGCAATAAACGCCCTTCTATTTGCTGACGATTTAGTTTTAATCTTTGACAAGGAAGATAGACTACAGAAAGGAGTATATCAACTAAACCAAATTTATAAGAAATATGACATGACAATCTCAAAGACAAAAACAAAAGTAATGGCATTCCAGGGGAAATACCCAATAAGGACCAAAATTGTAGTAGAGGAAACTATAATAGAATAAGTATCACACTTTCAATACCTTGGCTGTGATATAACCTATGAAGCGGAGAATCAAGATATAAGGAATAAAATACAAAAATTCCAAGCAGTTTGCGGAACAATTAAGAGAACCCTCAGAAATAAAGCAAGGAAAGAAACCCTAATAAGATTTTACAAAGTGATGGCAATCCCAATATTAAACTACGGAAGTGAGGCATGGATAATAAGGGATAAGGAGAAGAGTAAAATACCAGCTGCTGAAATGAGATTCTTACGATTAATCAAAGGATGCACAAGAGAAGATCACGTTAGGAATGAAATTATTAGAGAAGAATTATAAGTACAACCGCTACTAGAAGAAATCCAAAGATATAGAAGAAAATGGGTCGAACACCTTAATCGCATGCCAAGAGAAAGAATACCAAAACAAGCCTTCAATTATAGACCAAAAGGACGAAGATCAATAGGACGCCCCCTAAAGAGAAGACTCCAGGAAATGTGAGACCGGAACAGGCTTAAGCCTAACCCGTGAAGGAAGAAGAAGAAGAAGAATCTTGATTAGCTATGACAAGGTTTTGTAAATATACAGAGAAGTACAGAACATACAATACGCAGGTAATCATCAAGTATGGTGTTAGTATGTAGAAGCTTTCCTAACAAAAGGCATCCCAAAGTCGAACTTTTACCAGAATCCTTCAACGCCTTGGAGAAAATTGGTCCTTCTGAAATTAAAAGCGAACAGATAGACAGACATATCCAAAAACTCGACGAGGGTAGAAGTTATTCTATGTATGCCAAGTCTTACATCACCATTTACTGTAACCATACCATATCCAGGTGTTCATGGTCTCAAACTTCCTTCCTAGACTGACTTTCTGCCAGCAGACACAATAGAGTGTATACCTGTATACCAAACCGCCAGCTTTGGGTTTTAATTTGCATATCACGTGTGGGCCGCAGCATATCCTATGATCAACAACTTCTGAACAGGAATACTCAGCGACTGTCTAATAATTTGGATAATATTTTCTTCCTCAAAGGTTAAACTGTGAGCGGTACCTGCGATTTCTGCAAATGATCTTTCAAATTTGCACGAACATATGCCACTGCGTCAACACCAGCAGATGCACGATAAGACGATCTAAACCAAAAGAAGACAGCTTCAAATGATGTGACATGTCGAAACCAAGAGCAAGTCTGTCTCTTCGTGTGACGTCAGGCGAGAGCCAAATAATGGTGTTTATAAAACACTGGGGAAATGCCCAAAAAGCATCAGTGTTGGGTAAACAATGGAATTTACAAAACATTAGGAAGATGGCCTTCGTCTCGTTTAACGTGGAGCGTCATCTTGCCTGAAGATTGTTTTCTATATGTAATTCCTCAGGCTAGGGATGACGAAGTGCTCCAACACTTGTTACTAGCGCTGCCCATTTACTGTAACAGGCTGACTTAAACCATTATTGACTTCTGCGAAGAAATGTAGGCTAATTGTGAACTGAAGCCACACCGTGCAGTAACTTTTAAATCATGAAGGCATTGTTGAATTATTGGCCTAGGTTCATGAAATATGACACTTATGTTAAATTGATCGTATCATCAGTAGACATTTACCGCCAATGTGGTCTCCTTGATTTCCAGTTCTCAATTCGACCCACATTTGTTGTGGGATTACATTGAAGAACGAGTTTTCCTAACACATCCAATAACTCCACTGCAACTGAAAGATGTCATCTCGCAAGAAAATTCTAATATTCCAGAACATTATCTACAAAATGCTGTGCATGATGTCGCAGAAGGATGATATATGTTGAACAAGAAAATGCCAGATATATTCCCAATGTAAAGCTCGTTGTTTGCCCAACACTGTGATGTTTTTTCCTAACTTAAATATTATAATATTTATAGCGGTTTAATGTATGAACTGACTTCTGAAATACCCTATGCATTCAAATTAAAAATGTTATGGATGATGTAGTATAAGTTACAAAATTCATCCACTCAAGAGGACTTAGGCATAAACGGTTTAAAACTTTTCTTGAATAGGGCAGTCACATGGTAATCTCTCTTTGTCATGTAATGTGCGCTGGTTGAGCAAGGGTAAGGTATTATGTCAGACGCAAAATTTAATGGCGGTTTATAGCTGACCATTACTGTAGTGCAAATAAATTTTGTGGACGCAAATGATATTTATGCATATCACCGGCTACACAGCGTGAAACTCAACACCGCACCACAAGGCGTGGCAAGCTTCTGAACAGGGTTGCCAATGTTTAAAAGTAAAATTATTGTACCGGCCACTCAAAATTATGGATCTGGATTAAAAATTATCGTACATCATAAACCAAATGCTACAACAATAAATGTACCAGCATAACACTGAAAATTAGTAGTATTGATGTTTATGGTATTCACTTACAAGATTGATGACCTCAATCAGTATTACAACTTTAGCGCTTATGTTTCTCGCACTATTCACTATTCTTCCTCACTGTTGCAGCATTATAGAAATTTGTTTTGAGTTAAACTTTAACATCTCAGATCTACCACATTCTTTCATAAGCTTAAACGACCGAATAAGTCCATTTTCCATATCTAGCGCCAATCTGTTTCTAATTTGGGTTTTTATTAAACCTACTTTGAAAAAAAAAAAAAAAAACTTCCACAAGAAGTGTTTCTGTGCGGGCAATGGATTCACTGATAATGCAATCTCCGCCAGTTCTTTGAAATCAGTATTTCCACCAAGGTGACGTGTGTTTAACAGCACTCCAGAAACTGCCAGGTTCAGGCATGTTCTTTATTTAACACGGAATATCACTTATTCCTAGTTTTCTCCATTGATTATCAATTTTCTGGACAGTGCCTTCTTCATTGAGATTACGAGATCTGGGTACACTGCAACAAGAGGATAAAGGATAGAAGGATTAGTAGGATATGAAATGGTTGCTTTAGAGGGGTGGAGACAGGCCATGAATGCAAAAGTGATGTCGCTATTTGTAATTAACTTCATTTCGCTGGTGTCACAAACAAGTGAAAATGATATTTCGCCGGTATCGAAATTATCGTACACCCCCATAATTATCGTACGGGTTGGCAACCCTGCTTATGAATTGTGTGTTGAACCACCCGCCATCAAAGTTTGCGTCAGCCATAGATTGCCTCTTTAGTTGAGAGATGAAATAACATTATTCATTTCTAATCAGCCAGTTCCTCAGTTGCAAGAAAAAGCCTGGATTAAAGAGTTCTTTTGGACGATTTGAATACCTCACTCCTTTGCAAGGGCCCCAGGATATATATGCTATAAAATTAAAAGCTTCAAACTGACATTGGATATATGGGCGAGTCAAATACTGACTGGAGGCACTATGCTTTCAAAGTTATCGGACTCGCTTGTTCCTGATTTTAGTGTATCAGAAGAAAGTGTGCAAAACAAAATATTAGTCACCAGTTTGGGTCCAGGTTTCAAGGTAGGTATAGAAAAATTTGCTGCTACTTTTCAGCCCTTTGCAACATTAAATTCACATTACCAATATTTATTGAAGAAAAAATATAAACCAAGGAAGACTTGGCTATTTTTTACAAGAATATTCCCCCAAAGGAATGTCCGAGGTTATGTGCACTTGCTGCCCGAACATATTTTTCCGTTATTAAATGAGTTAAGTCCCAATCCCGAAAATCTGTTAGATCGCAACCAAAATGCCGTCTTCAGTTACAAATTTCCCAAACATTAGTCCTAATAGTTAAAGAAAAACAAAACGTGTCGGAAAATATCCACGTGATTTGACTATATATATATATATGTTGTTGTTATTATTATTATTATTATTATTATTATTATTATTATTATTATTATTATTATTATTATTATTATGATCATCATCATTATTATCATTATTATCATTATTATCATTATTATTATTATTATTATTATTATTATTATTATTATTATTATTATTATTATTATTATTATTATTATTATTATTATTATTATTATTATTATTATTATTATTATTATTATTATTATTATTATTATTATTATTATTATTATTATTATTATTATTATTATTATTATTATTATTATTATTATTATTATTATTATTATTATTATTATTATTATTATTATTATTATTATTATTTATTAATGTTACTCTCAGCATTGTCTCTCAGTTAATGTCTTTTTTTCTAAGTTTTCGGATGTAATTGTTATACTTCTCTGCTTAATTTGTTATTATTCTGTCTCGGTTCAGTGTATTCTGGATCCATTTGGGGAACCTCACTGTAGGACAGATGCTTTTAATATAATAATAATAATAATAATAATAATAATAATAATAATAATAATAATAATAATAATAATAATAATAATAATAATAATAGTAATAATAGTAATAATAATAATAGTAATAATAGTAATAATAGTAATAATGGTAATGGTAATGATAATAATAATGGTAATAATTATAGTAACAATAATAATAATAGTAATAGTAATAATAATAGTAATAATAATAATAATAATAATAATAATAATAATAATAATAATAATAATAATAATAATAATAATAATAATAATAATAATAATAATAATAATAATAATAATAATAATAATAATAATAATAATAATAATAATAATAATAATAATAATAATAATAATAATAATAATAATAATAATAATAATAATAATAATAATGATGATGACGATGAGGCGCAAAAGTTCTTCCTGGCCAAGGTCTACTGCCCGCCCGCTGCGTCCCCCACCTCCGACCATTACAGGTGCCATGAGTGCGATGCAGTAATCGAAATGGGACGTGGTTAGCGCTTCGGTCCTCACAACTGGTTATGTGCTCTATGCAACCAGAGTCGCTCCTCAATTGTCCCTTCAGGAACCTGATGAGGCTGAGTACACCCCGGACCAGGTCTCCTAGCAGGAGAAAATGCGCACGCCAGTACCAGGAATCGAACCGGGTCTCCCACTTGGTAGCGCTGCCAGCGCGCTAAGAAGACTACCTATAATTTAGTTTACCTATAGTTTAGTGAATTGTTTTGTTAAACTTTCTCTATATTGGTGCTTATTGTAAATTTACCAGAATTGTACTTCTAAAGTGCATGTGCTTTGTTTGGCATTCTTGTGTGCACCAAGTTAGCTACTTGTTAAAACAGTGATGTGATGCCAGTGCTGGTAGCTACCTACCTTGTAGCCGGTATGAGAAGAATTATGCCTTTGTGCTGTCTCCAAGCCGAAAAACGTTCACCGCACAATGATATTTCTAAATAGGGTCGTTGTAGGATGAAGAACAGCTACTGGACTTACTTTATGTACAGGAATGTAGCGTTCCCAGAAGCCAAGGACAACCTCTCCATTCCCGGCGATGTTGCTTGTAAAGGTGCGTGATTCGCATCATCGCCGTGTAGGCAACGCCTTCCAATATGATAAATGCTACATTCACACTCTTACATACCACATAGAATATCATCATCCTCGTTTTTGCTAATAAATTTGTCTGAAAGTTATTAACTACTTTACTTTTTATTGGAAGAGCTTTTGAAGTTCCCGCAAACAGCCTAAAAATAGTATTTCCCTCACCTGACAAATGTCACTTTATAACTTCTCAGACCTGATTTCATGTCTGACCTAATAGGAGTGGATAAGACAACAAATGTAGTCAACTTCTAAAATGATTATGTAAACCACTAGAAGGGTTTACTTGCAGATCTTAAGTGGGCATTTGTAAACTGCTTGTGTTATCTTGCGTTAATTTCTATGTAATTTCCATTTCTTTCCCAAATCGCACTTGCCAGCGTCCAGAATTTGATGGCCAAATATTATCAACATATTAAAAAGGGCTTTAAATGATGACATGATCTTAAAATCTATTTAATGTGATATAAACAATAAAAAGTTACTTAAAAATTACCTTCATTTGTTGATGTTCTTGCACATTTCATTTTCAAGTACTTTATCACTGAACTGGATTAGAATGCGTTACAAATACCTTTCGTAAGTTTTCAAATATGAATATCGTGGACTAGAGATCAGATTTAATCTAAGGTCAGAATATGAACTGAGATTAAAATAGAATGGCATTGTAAAAAACTAATCTAAGATCAAGTCTCAGTTCAATTTTGATCATAGTTCGTAATATAACGTTTAGCAATGTCGTAAAAAGCTGAAAATCACAGCTTCCAGACAGCAGCTATCACTTGTTTTCCAGCTTCGGACGCATTCGAAAGGGCGCAGTGCCATAGAAGAACAAGAAACAAGAGATGTACTCGAGTTTCACAGGCGAAGAGAAAACGTATTGGTGCATACTGCAATTGAAAATATAAACATTAGTGGAATTGGAAAAAAAAAAAAGTCGGTACAGTTTCAGTTTCTCGGAAAGAAATTGCAGAAAGGAAATCACTGGAGATTTTAATTCGAGGTTAATTATGTATTAACTTAGTAATCGTTTTGATTTTACATTTGACCAATTATTGGATCAAGGCTTATTTAAGTCGAACATATTTTCCTTAGATTTGAAGAGCACAACTGCAAATTGATTTCACTCTTCGTGTTTGTAGAGGTAAACCTCAAATATAACTTACTATATGCAATTGAAACAAGGTCGTATTATTCAATAACTACAAAAATCCATTAATTACCATATTATTATCTTACTTAAAGCTGTACTATTTGTCACTTTCTGCAGTTCTGCTAATCCAAGTTCAAAAAAGTTAAATGGAGAAAATTCACCAGTCAGATTTGATTTTAGATCAAAATGGATTTTGATCAAAGTTTGTACCTACAACCAAAACTCCAAGTTCAGCTTGATGAAGATCATATTCAGTTGATTGAGCACGGATTAACTTTTATGCAACTGAATTTTAGTGGACGCGTTAGAGGTTTGACCCATTTCATCGTTTGTCATTCATGTCGCCTGAATGTCCGTTTGTGAGATATCTGGACCACAATGATAGGGCGAAAATCTGGTATCACAGGGTTTTGTGACGGTAAACCGTTGCATTTCTGTTATTTGGCTTTAGTTGACTAAATGACTTAACTGTTTGCAAAGAAAGCGGGTAGACGAGTCATTTGACATGTAGATCCAGTAATTTGTATCATCATGGTGGCTTTGTTTGAAAACTGTCCGGCAGTCAGTCGATTTCCTCACATTTAACATTAAACTGTCGGCAAACAATCAAAATGTGGGTGAAACTTGGAGTACTCTTTCCAAGTCTAAGGTGGGTATCTAGCAGAAGTCGAGTGATGCCCTAGGGGATGACTGGACAAACATTCTGCAGTAGAACGCTCTTGTGTTTAGTCAATAGGGATCGCTGATCAAGAACTTTATTGGTGGTAATCTGGAGATGTACGCCATTCCTTTGTCTTTTTCTCCGCCAATCATTAAACCCTTCCTGAGGCTTGTTGCATGCTTTAAATGTTTAATTTATCATTGATTTATCCATCGTTTCCTAGGTCTTCCGACGTTTCGTTTTCCTTTGGGTGTGTAGTATAATATTTTCTTTGGGTGACGGTCCTCATTCTACGTTTCTAACCACTTTTGTCTGTTGTGGTCTATTTCTTCATTTAACTTCAAGATCCTTAATTGATTTCTTATATCATCATTGTTTATTCTGCCTCTTCTAGTGACTCCAAAAACTGCCCTTAAAAATTTCATTTCCACTGACGAAATCTACTTTTATCACTACTTGTCATTGTCCAAGTTTCGCCACTGAGCAGGCCAGGCATGAGCAAAATCGGCTCAACTGGACCACTCCATTGAAACACGTTTTTGCATCTCTCCATCTGCCATCTCTCCCCTGCACTGTGCTCAGTTTACACTAACACACCTCATTCATGGTGACCATGGTGAGTATGGCTGTTTCATGAAGAGAGAATTTAAGTTACAAAAACAGGAAAGTTTGGTGTTTAATATGTGGATTTCAAATTGCAAATATCAAGCGTTGCAATATCTAACGTCACTTTGATCAGAAGCATAACGCAAACTTCTAAGATCTTACACGTATTTATAATTTCAAGAGGTACTTTTTGAATACTGTATGTTCAAGGAATATCAACTCATAGTTTCTCAAAAGTAGATAAAGCCTTTAAATAATATTCTTCGCGTGTGTCGACGTTACTTAGAATCGAAATCCAATTTGTATATAGGCTGTAAATATGAAAATAAATTACCATTTTACGTAAAAATCACAGTTTTAAGCAGTAACTATGTTCATTACTTTCTTTACTTTGTATCGTAAGTAGGAAAAAGCCGATACCGAGATTTTATGGGAAATATATGTTTTGAGACACCCTGTATAAAAAGCTTCAGGAAAATGTTATATGTGTGCCTGTCTGTCCGTGTATCTGTGAACAGAACTCAAAAACAAATCGGTTATATCCAAAACTTTGTATTTAAGTTCAGTATCTTCCAAGAAAATCCCCCACCCAAATGTTCTATACTTTAAACATATTTCGAAGTTGTTTACTTTTACAAAAATGGCTCAAATAATTTTGATTAAAATATCATATATTTAACATATTTTCATGACAAATAAAATGAATATCCTGAATTTCCTGGGATTGTTCTCAGAAGTCCTCTTCATTCTGGAGGCCAAAATGACCTAGTTGTTGACAGGTCCTTAAACAGGTTGACAGGTCCTCTCTCACTCACTTATTCACTCCTTATTCTGGATGACTCACATAACGTATAAGCAAAAATGTAGATCGCGTTAAAGCACATTTTTGTGGGGTGAACCATTTCCGAGATATTCCCTTTTATTTGTTAGAATTTTGCACTAATTATACCTTTCTCAAATGGGAAGTCGTTATTCGTTTTTTTATGTCCTGGACCTGCAAACAGAATGGAATTTCAAAACCGTCACATAGCGACCAGGTCTTAAAACATTTAACTATCGCTCAAGCCTACTGTATTCCCTTAATCCCCTTTCACCCACAAGGAAATTAGCAATAAGGAAATTTCTGCAAGTTTTTATCTTGATTAACCTGAAGGAGGCAGAGAAGTATGCGTTTGTAAGAATATCTTTACAAGAATAGAGAAAGTCATGTGAGTAAAATGCATCAGATTGTTTACTGTCTGTCTTGGTTTACCAATAGCTTGAGAGACATGTAATGAACAGACCATGGCTATAATTTAATTTTTACATGTTCTAAATTTGAATTCCGACCAGACATAAACTGAGATCAGTCAACAGCTTTTGGTTAAGTTATGCATACAGTATTTTTGTAATAAAATGTGTATAAATTAAGTGAGAAACTTAAAGTTATGTGTTAGATATTCTAAATTCATATTTGCGTCGACGGAAACACGAAACTTCCTCCACTAAAGCTTTATTTTGCATATTTGATACGTAAATAGCTATTGATGTGACACAAATGATTGAAATGCACATGTTTTTTAAAGTTGTGTTATTTGAACTGGTATTGAAGGATAAACACTTCCTGGTGACATATCCCACACATATGGGGTACATTGCCTGTAAGACAGTGAGATTTCCTTCCAATTAAAGCACCGGCAGAATACGGCTGTTTCATGTGCACGACGCGCACTAAATTTGGCCTACGTGCAACGTCCCGAGGTCTGGAAGGGCGTCGCGACGCGTGGGTGGTGCGGAGGCTGCCGAGGCGTCGATTCTGCAGCTCCCCTTAAAACATTGTATTTTTACCGTAGCAAGTAAACGCATTTTTACAACTAAACATTTCACAGCGATTTTATATATTATAAAAGCGCACATTATAAAAGTAATTGAAAGCCTTATCTTGACATTTTTGTGTTTATCTATGGAAAGTAGTCTATATAAATCCATATTTTAAACAAACACGCCTGTAATCTGTCATCTGAAGCCATTAGCTGGAATTTAACTTACTTTTCTACATTTTGGTGTGAGGTGCATATATATATATAAATATACAATAAATTTTATAATCGACAACCCGTTTAAAATTTTCCTTTTTGCAGATGATTAGATAGTTATAAGCATCCCAGAAGTCGACATCCAAAGAGCCACTGATGAACTTTATAAAATAGATATTTCGGCCTCTAACGTTAGACTAAAATATTAGCACTCCAGGGGAAAGAGTAATCTGCATGTTTCTTTTGTAAGTTCGTTGGAGTGCAATTTTGAAACTATGTTTCGTGGCGTAATGATTTAGCAGGTTAATATGTGGTCAGATGCTTCTTATATTTCTAAGGCAGGATCTCAATTACTTACCTCTCGACCGTTTATTATGCCAGTTCTAACTCAGTCGTGATTGCTTGAAATTCTGTCTGCAGGCGAACGAAAAGCTACGATTGCCTTATAAGTGACAAGATTTAATCCTCGACCTTTCTATCTTCTGTATTCTGTTGTGTGTTTAATTATAACGATCTTAGAATACAGATACACTAATTTACTTTTATCTTCCAGATTCCTTTCACCAAGCGTTGCTATTTATTTCAACAAAACCTAAAACGGTCGGTTTCCAAAGGCTCTAATACTTTTCATTTTGTTTTGAGGGATTAGAAACAAACAAGGGAAAAACTCAGATCAGATGTAAAATACTTGCACAACTTCAAATTGCTCTTAAGGAAATTCTTCTTTAGATAGCTGGAGTGCCAGGCACTGTAATCTATCACAAAGAACTAAGAAGCCCAAGAAGAGAAGATTAAACAGAAAATTTCCCTCAAGACTTTCTGCTCACGGATTCGAAGATAATGATTTCTTCGAATTATTAACCTCACTCATTCAAATCCTTTCTCAATCTTTGACTATAATCAATATATTAACTTGTTTAATACCTTGTTATAATTAGTTAACCAAATTTCAGTGTTAACTGCATAATGTTGCCATTTGCCAACAAAGATTTCAGTACAATTTTTTTGAATATTGTTAGTTTCATTTTATATTTATATTTAATAATTGGTATTGGTATCTTTTATGTCATAAATATGTAAATTTATATAAGTTTCTTTTACTTTTATTTTTCAAAAATCAAAATCCATGCAATTGTAGTCTAATGTAACCCCGCCATCATCCATGCGTGCCATTTAAGTGGTTATTTTACGTGCGCCCTCCCCATCCTTGCCATATTTGATTATATCTTCGGGATTAAACTCATGACTTTCTGTTTTCAAAACATGGCCAGTTCATTTCGTCTGGCCTTTCACAATCATACCTATTCATATCTTTAAGGTACCTGTGACAGGGATAGAATTAGAATTACAACAAGAGCGGCATTGTTGCAAAATATGTAGTCTCAATGTAGAGGTCTTACCACAAAGAAGCGTTAAAGCATGTGTCTCTGTTACACCATCAGTTCTCAGAAACATCCATATAGATTCAAGAACTATTGTTGGAACATTGTATCTATCAACAAGGCATCATTTTGAGCACCTGTTTTATGAATGAATTCGGCGATCGAAATAGATCAAAATCGTTGCTATAGAGTTGTTGGTTGAGGTGAACTTTGCACGGATGCCATGCCTATACCTATAAAATAATAATAAAGCACAACAATAATAATATTAATAAGGAAGAAACAGATGCCAATGAAGCATTACGTGCCCTCATGCTTGTACTTTACAATCTGTAATCCGTAATATTAGACAGTAGCACCATATAGAGCAGTGAGTTTATTCCCTGGAAAATAAAGATCCTGTAAGTTAGACCTTTTCGGTTGTTTATATTGTTATTGTCTATTATCAGGGATTACGCACGCTAGTTCAACTGCCTCCAATCTCACGTCTTTGTTGAGAGGAAGAACATGTCACTGTCGTGTCTATGACTAGAATTGCGCCTTGATGTTCTGCAACTGTTTTAACACATGAAGGGTTATTTACGCTAACGCCGGATGAAGTGGGCCACCTGGTATTTAAGGATATAAAGAGGAAATTCCTATTTACAAAGCCAAGAGCATCTTTTGGGCAATTTTCGTCATTTAGTCTCCCTTTAATTAAAGTTACCGGTTTGGAATACATAGTCACTTACCATTTAAATAGTTGTTTACTCGTAAAATATATTCACAATGTTAGAAAACAAAATAAAATATCTCTCGGGTTGGAGAGGTACGTCTTTGAGCTGGAAACAGGATGTTTAGCTTCCTGTACTGATGTTGTACCGGATTATCATGATGAAATGCCGAAGTTTATCATGATAAACTAACTTTCGTGTCTGATTTATGTATGGCACAAACCTTCCAACGGATCTCAATGTGGAAATCCAAAGATCTGAGCTGGCCAAGTCTGATTGAACTTTCTAACTTTGGTTAGCACATGGCCAGTGTGAAAATTTGCTTCTTCGTCCAGTTCTTCTTCTTCTTTGGTTGTTTGTTTGTTTGGTTGTTGTCCTAGGTATTTTTCTTCCACGAGGTCATAGGCTATGAGAGTTTTATGCAATCTTACAATCTTTATTCATTTTGGCTTAGTGATATTTCTATCTTTATCTGCGTTTAATTATTTTTTTCTTCTACATAGAATATTTCACGGCCATTTCTTAATGTCTCCTTATAGAGTGGACCCATTTGCATTCCTCCTTTGATGCAGTTCTCAGAACTGGTGACTCTTTACAGTGGTTTAACCATAAAGCCTCGAAATTAAAATACTTCTGACATTTCAAGTCACCTTTAGTGATATACAGTAAAAGTGTCAAGCCCAGGCTTGTTAATGCTTACTTGCTTTATTTTATTAATGACTTATTGTGATATCTGTAAAATGGAAGAATGGAAATTATTAATTTTGTTTCAGCTTAAATCTAAATTAAGAAAATCTAAAATATAGTAAACCGCTTTAAACCTGTAACACTTAGATTAAAAATGTACCTATATATATAAATTCACAAATAAAGAAAGAAAGAAGAAACGAAACAAAGAATAAAGGAAGATAGAAAGAAGGAAGGAAAGAAAGAATATACTTAAAATTATTTCTCACATTTCATTGACATTTTAATATTACCATATTTTATAATCTCATTTTGTAATAAAAATGTTAAGGAGCGAAGGAAGAATTTGGATTTCAAAGTTTTTATTTTTATTTATTGATTTTTTATTTATTATTTCTTGTGGGAGCACAGTTTATTAACAAATGCATCATGATCTTCCTTTTTGAATGGAAATTAATGTCATTCAAGATAGTGTAACAATTTCTTTTCTTTCTTTTATCATTATTTCTTTCATTTTTAAAAAGTAGTGCATACATGTGCACCGAGTTTACGCTGAAATAAGAAAGTGATAAATGGAATGGGTTTTTTTCCTGTTATTACGTTTATTGTTTCTGCCTTAGCTGGCTTGACGGTCTTTGAAGTGCTACATCAACTGTCGGGAACTTTGGAGCGATGAATGAAAAGGTAATGAAGGACAGTTAAGGGAGGGGGAAAACCGGTTAACACCAGAGCATCTGTCGCAACCGAGGATCAAATCTGGTCCCGCTGGCTGGCAATCCAGATAGGCTTAGCCCTTTAGGTTCCTTGCACAAGATAGGATTAAAATGCATCCGTTAATTTAATACTGTATCATTTAAACCATCACGAGTGGCATTGAAATCAGTTCGCATTACAATTGTGCAGGTTGGATTTATGAAAAAACGTAGGTTTAAAACGACGAAATTTAACAACTTTCAAGAAAAGGGCTAATAGTATGTTTACCAGTTATGCGAAAATCATTCAGAATAAAGTGGAGTTACGAGATTCTTCCCAGATTAGTCACGATATACATTTTATTTGTCACAAAAATGCTTTAAGCACATGATAGTATTCTAATGAAAACAATTACTCACTTTTGAGAAATTTAAAATTTTCGAAAATTGTTCTCTGTAAAGGGTAAAATATACAACATGTTATGACTTCCGTAAGTGGAAAGATATTAACTTTTTGATGGTCGTTTCTGAATTATGTTTTCACAGACATACAGCTATTTCTTGAAAATATTTTTTTTCCTGTCTCTTTTTATTCATGGAGCCTCAAAACGACTAATTCCAGTGAAATCTCGACTTCGACCTATTGGGTGGAATTCTGTAATTCCTCTACTGAAGTAAATATAGGTTCAGAGGAACTTTTTGCTGTGCTTTCAACTCATAATTGCAATTTTTCTGTCTAAAAATAACTTGCGCCAAGTTATTAAACGGGTTCAGTATTTCGATACAAGTTCAAGAATATTGGCTATCGCTTAAAAATTTGGCGCCTAGCCTAGTTATATATTGCGCTTAAAATAATCAGTCCAAGTAAGTTTATTTATGCAAATTGTTTCGTTTCCACGTTAGGCAGTTTTCAGATTTAAGAGTATTATTTAACAATTTATTTCCCGATTGCACTCAAAATATAGAGCTTTCAAGTTTCAGTATAGCGCCTCCCCTGTCATTAACATAAACTTATTTTTCAGGTTCATGCAAGATAAAATACGGTGGAATTTTAGCTACAATGTTGAGAGTTCACCAACGAAATTGCCATCAGCGTCGTTACTTAACACAACCGAATACCTTTAGACTGTTTTGAGGCTTCTGGCCAAATATCTTGTTGGCTCATTCATTGTCGATCTCAACGCAATTGGGCAGGTGGTCTTACACATAAATATCTACCCGTAAATTTCACTAGAGCGCAAGTGAGTCAGATGGCAGGAAGCCCGTAAACCAGGAATGTCCTCTGAAGAAAGAGGTTTCCAAGTTACTCAACCTGTATTTCTGGTAATTACTTTAACAAATTCCGTGTTGCCTCCTTCCTTAGACTCGTCAGAATCAGTATTTAAGGTCTATTATTATTCTACGAAGCTTTTTTGGCGGGTTTTGAATGGTTGCGTTTTTGACGATTGTAGCCAAGAATGTAATTTACAACTGCCGCCTTGCGTATATAGTGGAGGACCCCAGAAAACAGTTTCTTCGGCACTACGCCAAATAGCTAGCATTGCTTTTGCATAACCTTGATCTATTTGGGAGCCTGACTAGACTATATCTGTTCCTCTGATGGCAAACTATAAAACTTATCCTGTTTTCAATTACTAGATCCGTCGCTCCACTCGCGTAATTGTGTTAACGGCAGATATTCCTGTCTGCCTTTCCTGCTCCCGTAACTAAACCTCTCACTCTTACATCTTAGCGTTTACTTCTACTTCCCTTTGCTTTTTCTACTTTTTCAGCCCTTTTCCCAGTTTCTTTTCCTGTTCTTCATGTATAATTTTTTTCCCTGCAACCTACATAGAAGGTTGAGAAATTATTGCAAGGGATGTCCAACCTTCTCTATTTGTAGACGTTTACGTAATGTGCGGCTATACCCCACTTCACTCCTCCAATCGGAGGGACAGACTGTCAGTATCCTGTGACGGATACACACAGGAGATCTCGTGGTAATTTCTTAGCCGTATCTTGAATTTTCGGAAATGTCCTCAAAAGACTTCTTAATTCTGGATGACTTTTGGCATAAAGTCACAACGGAATTTTAAAGACGTCACATAGTAACCAGATCTTAAAACATTTCGCTTAAACCCTACTGTATTCCCCTTGTACCTACAAGAAAATTAGCAATAATTTCTGAAAATCTTATGTTGACTTCTTAAACATAAGCAATACCAAAGAAATCAGTAATGAACAGAAGTTTATCAAATTATCACATACGATTTGATGTGCTTTCGTAAATCAAATGCGACGTGCATGTAACTAACCCTCCACTGCAACACAATGCACGGCTTGGGGTTCAAGAGGGGCAAAGTCCGCGTATAGTCGAAGGAGGTAAAACCAATTTCCCTTCTTTTGCAAACATTGGACGTCGTTGAGTTACTCATTTCTACCAAAAATTCCACGCTGTAATTTCGCTAAAAATACACGTTTTGACGTCATGCATATCCAAGAAAGTAATTTCATACGAGGTTGTGTGTGTTTGTGCGTCTGCGTGCGCGTGTGAAGAGCATGAGTCAAATAAAAGTTAATTTTCCAGGAAGGTGACAGGAACATTTTCAAGAGCACCCCAATCCCAAACTTCTCTTTATATGAAAAATTTTTGGAAAATTATAATATCTCAAAAATGGCTCTAACGAATTTGAAGTACGGTATATTTAAAACATGTTCATAATAATTATAATCTATGTCTTAGGGTCGAAAGTTCTTTTTATGTGAACGACTTTGCATAACTGAGAAACCATAAGAGATCTTACTGCACAAAAAATATATATTTTGTTAAAACCAAATTCTTTTTGTAGATTTAAAATATCTCCAAGATAATTTCTTGTTTTTGGCTTCAGTTTTAAAATACTTACACTTTTCTCAAATGGGAAGTTGTTGCTCCCCCCCCCCCCCCTCCTACTTCCCCTGTTCATGCAAAGAGGACGGAATTTCAAATCACCAACATAGCGGCCAGCTCTTAAAAATCTTGACTGACGTTTAAGCCTACTATATTACGCATATTCTAATTATTTCCATTAGAACAATCATTTTTAAAGAGTAGTTTGCTGAAGAATGGTAGAGAAAATCACTTGAATGTAACGCATATCTAATACCCTTCCTCTGTTTAACCGCTCCTAATACTTCAAATTACACAATTCGATACAGTATTTTAAGATCGATCATGATATCGAGATAGAACTGTTGTAATTTTGCTCGAATATTTTAGCTTCACTTTAGTCATTTTTTCTCAACTAAGCTGCCAACGGTAACAAGGTATATAGATGTAGTTATACCGGGTGGTGTCAAATCTTTGGAGTCATCTAGATGCTTGAGGAATGGATATAAATAGTTGATTATTTCACTGTCACGCAAACACTGTGCAAACAATGCTGTATTGTCCTTTTATCTTAACTCGAACGAATTTAGTCACAATTTCATGTTAACGTGACGTTAGAAATTGAATTTTGCATGACATTTTAACATTAAATTGTGACTAAATTCATTCGAATTAAGGTAGAAATGCATTAGAGCATTGTTCACACAACTTTTGTGTGGTCAGTTAGTGAAATAATAAACCATTTATATCCATTCGTCAAGAAGCTACATGGCTCAAATTTTATTTGACACAAATTATTTTTTTTCGACGAAACGGTTCTTTATTTGCAATGCTTGTATTGGAAATATTTGTTGCACTCATGTTGAATTCCTGGAATCCTAGCTTGAAAAAGTGAAGTCCCTTAAAAGGGACGGTGGGAGATCTCAACGAGGTAACACTATATTCTTAAGCCACTACTTATTAACCAGGATAACTTTGCACCTACCCAGCATTCACTAAGATAAGCCTTTCTGGAGAAACGGTGTTTTTAGCAGATACCAATCTTAAATAAGTTTATCTATTAGAAATAGCAAGTTCACATTTATGTATATATTTAAGAAACATAATCTTACCAGAAACATATGTTTGGTCATGAAAATCCTGTTAGCTTAGGGAAGTGAATGGAATTATCAGTTGGCAGTACTGAGGCCTTGCCTCCAGTCAGTAATGAGAAAATGATTCATAGTCACCACATAGCACCAGAGTGACTAACGCCTTCCAGCTATTGTACTAGTCACAATTGTCATTGAAGACAATTGCTGGTTATGTAAGTTTTATGGATGACAAGTGTTGCTTTCTCCAGAGGCGAAGTCCACATTTGAAATGGCATGGTGACGTAAGCACATTCAAGCATCTCGTTCTTCGTTTAATGAAGGCACGGTGTTTCAATTCGCTCTGCGAATCATTATTCTAATACTTTTGACTACAAGCTTATCCGATCATAAATAAAACTATGCTTAAATTAGCTTAGGGTACAAGTTACCCGGTATTTGTCTTCTCAGAAGAAAGGGAAACCCGGAAAAAATACCTAATTCGGGTATGACTTATGACTAGGTTTGAAAACAGGTTTCCCTTTCACACCTCAGTCTAAAAAGACGTTGTGATCTTCCGGTTTTGTAATTATATCTACATACATAGTTGTATTTTCCTCACAAGAATAGAACCTTTCTCTAATTTTGCGGTAGCTGCGAGAATCTTGTAGTTCTCTGTTCTGTAGCTTTGCATTTTAATAAGAGGTGTTTCGTCGTTTCATTGGCTTTTAAACACAAGCGACAAATAGGTTCCATTTGGTATAGTTTCGTTGTCTTTAGATGTTTTTTTTCAATGTTCCATATCCAATTATATAACTTATAACTCTTCTAAGTTGCAGCTTGATTACCCTTAGTTACTTAGTTTTCCTCAGGGTTATTACTTATTTATTTGCCTGTAAAGCCTATTTATGGGTATTATTCCCCATTTTTGGGTTACATTACGAACCCAATTTTGTACTGTGTTTTAGGCTTCTAAGATACTTGTTCTACAGAAATGGTGAGGTCTTGTGAAGGGGAAAGATGCTCCTTTATTTGCTGGGACATCAGCTTGTTAATTTTCTACAAATCCCATATGATCGGGTACCCACCATAACTCTACAGTGCTATGGGAGGAAAGCTTTAATTTGTCGTGATAACGTTTCCACACTAGTTTAGACTTAAAGTGATGGTAAATGAGAGCTTTAAGTGCAGCCCGGCTGCAGGAGCTTATAAAGATATTTTTCCGTACAAGTCCCATTTTCCAGCAAGGGTGGAGTATAGCAAGTACTTCCGTCTGAAAGTCAGTAGTCTATATACCTAGGCTTATGCTTTTGCATTAGCCCTTAGACTAGTAATAGATAACTGTTCCAGCTTTTCCGTTTATGCTTGAGTCATCAGTATAAATTACTGGATGGTTATTATGCACTGAATAGGGTTTATTTATCACCCTAATCCAGATCCGAACTCGGGACCTCTTGAATGTTAGGCAGCCTCACACCACAGAGATGAACCTCGAATTTTTGTTGCAAAAGTTTCAAGAACATTTATTGTGTGTCTCAATTTGGTGAAGTCGATACAAAATCAAATGTATTACACGAAGAATCGCGTTCGTTTTTAAGATTATCTCTCAAAATATTTACAGCATTAAATTTTACCGATTCTATACATTTGCTAATTATTTAGTTTTCCCTATCCACCTTGTACCTTCAACAAAAAGTGTGACACGTTTCGATTAACATAAAGTAGAGGTAAAAATAAGCTTTCGTGGGAATGGTCTGCAGAAGGTACTATATACTGGTAAATAGTAATTGGTTAGGGAAAGTCACGTGAATGCAACATTTCAGATGTTTTCGTTCCTTTCGATTTGCTCTAAAACAGGAATGGAAAGCATTTAATTAGTTCGCAACGCAGTTCTAAGAGGGTTATTATTCTTCTCTGAAATTATTATTATTGGCATAGATGCTTAGGAGCTGAAGTAAATATTTGTCTAAATGTACAACCGGTGGAGTTGTTTCTAAAGTTTCTGACTTCCGAATTATTCAAATAATCGCCATGAAAATTAACCGATATAATATGGAGTCTATCTATTAATCAGAAGAAATAGTTATGGTTTATTTCCTTGTTATCAGATATATTAATTACTTGTTATAACTATTCATATTTGTGGTTTTAATTATTTTCGTTCCTTAATGCTGTCATGTTAGAAATTTCATACTTGTACAACTTAAAAATGCCCTCAGAACCACCATTTTCTTTGTGGGGTCAATTGCCTTTAAATTAAAAACTGTTATGTATAAAAATTAAGATAGTTAAATATTTCAGTATATTTCAATTTTTTAGCAAAGTTCTATAAGATTACCTAAAAGCTGGTGATTCACATTAACAAGCATGCACTAGGAATAACTTTCATGCAATTCTGCCAAATGGTTTTGAAATGAAAGGTTTTTGTGCGAAGAAAAACTAGCAGTTGAGAAAACAAACATTAATACCTGCCACGAGTATTAAATCTATAGGCTTTGAAAACTTGTAATTTGGTAATTATCACAATATCGATGAAAAACAAAGTTTATGATAACTAGTTCACGACGGAGCTGCAAGAGGATTATTTTCTCCAAAACCATGGTCATTGGCATACAATATTCAAAGTTGAAGTAAATATTTGGTGCCTAGATACATAGACAATGACACTGTCACTGTCAGAATACTGAGTTTCAGGAAGAGGAAATGAAGGACTGAGGAGTATTCATGCAGGTGCCGAAAGGGTTGCTGGCGAAAGGACTGAGTTTCTTTGCGGAGTGATGATCTACAGAACTGGCTCGGATGATGCGTACAGTGAGGAGCGAAGCATTCACCTAAGGCCCTTTGCTTCAAGAGATGAGTGAGAGTTTTCAGGCATGAAACTCTACTTCCCTCAGAAAGAAAATAAATCCAACGCCCTTTTTGTATCATTTAGACTTTGCTAGCCTTTCTATCGTCATCCAGCGATTCTTAGGGTCGATCCCCGCTCGTAAATATGACAAAACAAACAGCAGTTTTAGAGCAGGAATCATCATGGGCACAAAACACCACTGGGAGTATGGGGTTGTCCTTAGAGTGCTAAAACGTGCTCGGGGTTTTAATACAGAGGTTACCCCGACCTCCAACAGCTCTGCAGAGCACCCTTGGGTTTGTTTGCCTTCAAGTCAACTTGCCCTGCATACTTCTTAGAGATTACTGAACCATCTTAGGCCTATCACCGAATGTGATAGAACCTTTGGTCATAATATGAGGTGATAAAATTTAAGTATGCTAAATATCTTTTTCTTCTACTTTCAGGGATTAAACCTTGTTGGTTTGTTTCGTCTCCAATTATTACAGCTGCTGTATCCATCTCTTCCCTTGTCTTTTTTCCCACTCTTCGGTTGATAATAATGCAAACTTTTCCAGGGCACTCTATTGAAATTCATTCTGCAGACAAGTTCATACCGTTTCTCCCATTCTCTCCTATTTTATCTATAAGACTAAATAGTTTGAGTTCTTTCCGAACATCTTCACTTCATTGTTTGTCCATTAATGTATATTCTGCCACAAATCTTACACATTTCACTTGTGCAGCTTCTATTCTTTTAAGTGTGTGTTTACTCAGAGTCAATATTTCTAAGCCATACAAGAATGCAAGCATAGCCAATAATTTATACAATTTTAGGTGTGTTTCCTTCCTTACTGTATTTCCCAATGTTATTTTCAGGGTGCCACATAAATGCTGAAATCTTTATAATGTATTGTGTCTCTATTACACCCTAAAGAAACACGTGGATAATTTAATTATTTTGCTTGTTCTAGTGTTCCTTCATTCAGCACTATTTTTGTTCATTGTATTTCTATGCCACGTAGGACCCTAACTTTTGTTTTTATTGAAGAAATGTCTAGGCTATAGTCATCTACGATCGTGCTTAGTTTAAAAATGGATATTTGTGCATCGTTCTCTGAGGAAGCCATTAAAGTGTTTCCTCCTAAATATGGTCTTCTGAATGCATTTAATTTCTTCCTGACATCGTTCGCTGTGCATTTCACAAATAACTGCTAGCTTTTACATATTTTCCAGATTGCCTCTTTAGTCTGGGGTTAGCATGCTAGCTCCCAAACCCAGACGTTCTGGGTTCGATTCTCGGCTGAAAGGCGGAAATTGTTCTTTACCCACCATGCGACATCAAAGTTATAACGGACCTTATAAGTATATGCTAAAAACTTAAGCCGTAAATAAAATATTATACGACCACAGAAAGTATGACGCAAATAATGCCGTAACACGGTAACAAGTACTGCATCGGAACGCTTTCTGCAAGGGCAATGGCCTCCATTATCTAGCCAGTGGGTCACCCATTAAGATGTGAAACCAAACGGAAGATCTATCTCATAGATGCAGTTACAACCATGCAAAAAAAATCTATGTACTTGTTTTCTGGGAAAACTGTTAGACGAAGGGGAAAAAACAACAAACACACCAATGTGAATACATATTAAGATACCATGTATCAAAATATCTGCACTTATGCCCCTAGTAGCTGTATATATGATTTTAGCCAAATGACGAAAAAGTTAAGTGTATATAATAAATGTTCCCTCTGTTTTGTTTCTTCTGCGTTTAAATTTGATAGCTAGAGGAAGTTTATATTCTAACCCCTCTCCCCCTAAAAATATTGTGTTACATTCACATAACTTTCTCTATCCATTAACTTAGTCTAATGTTCTTTCAAAAGCTTATTTTTCTATCTACTTTATATCAGCCGATAAAAGCATTTGTACAAATAGTTTCATTATGCTGGGGTCCCCCCCCCCCCAACCAAAAAAAAAAAAAAAAAAAAAGAGAAAGAAAAATGCCGACAATGCTAAGTATGTTGTGCGAGATGGAAACTGATCGGTTTTCAAACAGGAACCCCTGTCCGGAAATACACGGAGACCGTCGAAGTTGGAGAACCAACTGTTCTGACAATTTGTTAAACTGGTTTCGGTATCTTAAAACGTAAGATATGCACCCTTTAGACATCTGTGTATTGGCTGGAACGATCTGAGCATAAGAATATTCGAACGCATGCGCTAAATTTCTCCATAGAGTCCTTGGTGCGCATCCTACTGCGTTACTTGTGTAGTCTCCAGTATAGTAACGTTTTAACAGCAGTGCGACACATACCGGTACACGATTTTTGAAATGGCCGGCTTGAGCTCCAGCACACTTTGATTTGATGTAACTGTGCAGAATCACCTCAATGTCGCATATTCAAATCGATGGATTGGTAGAGGTGAACCACTTCCATGGCCAGCACGGTCACCAGGTCTGACACCTCTCGATTATTTTCTGTGGAGTTGCATGAAGAATATGGCACTTCTGTTACGCTAGCGGAGGACCTTATGGCTTGAGTCCACGGAGCGATTGAAAATCTTCAAAGACCACTGCACGTATTGGGTCGTGTGCACGAGGCTCACCACCGCCGATGTAAACTCTGCAGTAATGCAAGAGATACACAGAAGCCCGTTTGTAATATGCACAACTCGATTTGGATTTATTGATGAAATGTGAACGTACAGCCATCTCACACTTACATGCGCTACGCATCCAAACCGTGCATTTCCAGACAGAGGTTCCTATTTGAAAACAGACCAGTTTGCCGTCCCGCACAACATACTAATCACAGTCGGTGTATTTTTTTTTGGGGGGTGGGGGGTGGGAACATCCTGTATATTTAGTTGTAAGTACTAGGGTGAAATGTTAGGGTGGGTTAGGGTGGGTTGTTGTTGACCTTGATATTCCATACTTTTCCATGACATTGCGAGAAACAACTGGAAAAGATGACAAAGAATTTAGAAATTCAAACAAATAATAATGAAATAATCTCTGAAACGGCCGATGTCCCAAAAAACTTATTTGAAATATATTATGCGTTTTAAAGAGACCATTTTTTTTTTCTTTTGTGAAGTAAGCCTTTTTGCATCTCTCACGGTTTTATAAAATTATACGCATTATTTGTAATGAAGATTTCACAGATTATTCTCAGAAAATTAAAGATATGAATATTATTTTCCGTGTAGATACTTATTTAATCAAAATTGTTAAAGCCATTTTTAACAAAATAAAAATTAATGAAACATTGTCAATAAAAGCTTAGTTTTTGAGTTACGGTGTTCTCTCTGTGTCTCTCTCCCTCCCCCCTCTCTCTCACATACACACATATCACACACATACCAAGTAAAAAGTGTTCTATATCTAAAATATGTGTTGCACACCATGACTTTCTCTACTCTTGCACTAACCATTATTATAAACTCTAGTTCCTATATCTTCTTCGTGTTACTTGAGATAAACATTTATAGAAATTATCTTAATTTTTTGTTTTACAGACAGTACAAGAGGAATATGCGAATACAGTAGGCTTTGAGCGATAGTCAAATCCTTTAAAGCTTTGAGATTCTCTTTCTCTTTCCACGGCTAAGATATAAAAAATTAATAACGGTGTTCCGTTTGACGAAAGGTTAAGTATTCCAAAACTCACACAAGTAACAAGGAATATCTTCGAAATGGTTCACTATACAAAAAAAAAAAAAAAAAAAAAAAAAAAAAAAAAAATGCGACATTTATGTCAAAAAAAATATGTATATTTGGACATAAATTATGGTATTTTAATCAAAATCGTTACAGCCATTTTCAAGAAAATCAAAATGTTTGAAAAATTTTCCATGTAGACAAGTAGTAGTTGTCGGTCTGGGTGGCTCAGTTGGTTAGACGCTGGCCTACTGATCCCAAGGTCGCGGGTTCAAATCCGGCCCAGGCCGATGGTTTTTAAGTGTGCTTAAAATCGACAGCTCCATGTCAGTAGATTTATTGGCATGTAAAAGAACTCCTGCGGGACAAAATTCCGGCACACCGGCGGCGCTGATGTGATCCCGGCAATTTACAGCGTCGTTAAACAAGAAAATAATTTTTAAATTTAGACAAGTAGTTTAGAGTGGAGGAATTTTCTGCAAAAGCTGCGTGTCGCATCCTTGAAAGATATTAAAATTAAATACTTTAGTTTTAACCAACTTTTCATTTTTAAGTTATGCTGTCCAAAGAGTGACAGACACACACACACACACACACACACACACACACACACACACACACACACACACACACACACACAAGGACCTTTTTCTAAAAATGCTTTTTTTTTATTCAGAGGGCCTCAAAACATATATTTCCGGTGAAATCTGGACATCGAATTTTTGGGTGGAATACAATACTTTCTCTACTTCAATAGCTACGCAGTAGAGAAAGTAAAAATGCTTCTTTTTGTTCAGGAAACCATGAGACATGTGTTTCTGATGACATTTCTACATCAGATTGTTCAGTGGTATACAATAGTACACCAAGATTTAAAGATTTCTCCGAAAATGCGCGATAATCCGGTATCTTTAAAAAGTACGTGAAGTGTGTGGCTCGTTTAAAGAAGTATTTTGTTGTAAAATAGTTTTGTTTATTACCTTATATAATTCCAAGTTCAGCCGATTGGTATACAAGTGGATAAACCTGAGATGGATTCCAGAAGAGATATTGTTGCCTCCATTGCTGAACATAAGCTTCAGCGAAATTGGGATATGCATTTCTTTCAAACACATTAATGGCTCCTCTCTCTCCTTTGGGCGCCTCGCATTGTTTGTAAGTTGTTGTGGAGGTTCTGTAACCAGTTTTCATGGCATTCTTTTACTTCCTGTTTAACGTAGTTTATCCATAAAGCTTGACACCTGTTTGTAGTGTTCAATGTCCACAGCGTGTGGTAGCACTTGTGGCCTAAAAACCGGAATCTCAATCCTGTAACACAATGTAGTACTTTTTAGGTTTTGCAACTTCAAAATTCCTTCTTTTTCATAGAAATGTGGACTTAAAAGATAAAGATAAAGGCTTCCAGTCCTTTGTGCTTCTACCATGACCCCAGGAGAAAGGGGGAGACCTGAAGTGTAACCACATCTGGATGACGAACAGGAGCATGAACGGGTCCCTAACGTTTTCACTTCGAGCGCACCTGTGCTTTCCACAACGGCAATTCCAGTTGTAGGTGTGTCCTGATTGAGCAGTCTTGACCAACGATAGGGAAGAAACCTATACCCCCACAGCCCAGGTGCAACCCACCAAACCCAGTGGACTGGTCCTGCAACCTTGAAAAAGATGACAATGAAAAAAATGATGGCTACAGGAAAGTTGTGATAGAAGAGGAACAATTCCAGTATTCACCTACCAATCAAGTGAAGCCACGAACAACTCATGGATCAGAGTAGATGATCGAACCCGGGACCTTCTGAATGGTATCTCGCCGTTATGGAGGCACCACCTCGTTCGGTAAAGGTGTGTTGTCTGTCTGGGTGGCCCAGTTGGTTAGGCGCTGGCCTACTGATCCCAAGGTCGCGAGTTCTAACCCTGTCAAGACCGATTGGTTTTAAGTGTGCTGGCACACATTGGTATTCTAATTAAAAAATTAAGTCATTTTTTCAGAAAATAAAAAATAGTGCAAATGTTCCATGTAAACGATGAATTGGAATGGGGGACTGTTAAAAATCTTCATCATTATGTTACATTGATAAATTTTGCCTAGTCACTTTTTTATCCTGATGATCCTGATGAGGACATGAGGACAAAGTCATGATATTATTGTACTGTCTTTAGTCCTTGACATGTGTGCAAATTTTCAAGATGACCCAAATTAGTGAAAATTACGTTACATTTCATCATTGGAAGTTACTGAATTTAAGTAAAATTCAAGTTTGGTATTTCGTATTTGAATTACGCTCTCTCTCTCTCTCTCTCTCTCTCTCTCTCTCTCTCTCTCTCTCTCACACACACACACACACACACACACACACACACACACACACACATTTACACATGGACCTTTTTCTAGAAATGCCATCTATGGATTTAGCGAGTCTCGGTGTGTATTCCTGGTGACATATGGGTATAGGATTTTTGGGTAGAATGCTATATTTCCAATGCTCACTATAAGTAAGCAATAGGCGAAATAAAAGTATAAAGTTCAGCAGCTTTGTGGCATTATTTTCTAATTTGGAGCTAAAGCCATAACTAATAGAGTAATTTTCAGAGAACGAATTAAACGTTAAGGAGCAAGTATTTATGTTCGGCCACTTTTGGTCGTGCGTGTAGCCTAACCAGGTGGGCTATAACCTCCCTATCACACTGTGCTTGCATATTACTTTCAGACGATAGCATACATCATACCACCACAAACTTCATTCTAGAGTAAAGAAAGAAACTCGTGCACACAGTCAATTTCGTTTTTCTTGGCGTTTTAGATGAAATCAGTTTGTATCATAGTACAATGAATTGAGGAACTCCACAATAAGTGATCAAATTAAGAATTGTTGCTTAGTTTCTGCTTTACGCGCACGGGCGTATATGTGATCGAACAATATTCATCAGTAATAATTTAATAAGCAGCTAATCAAAAGAACATTTTAAGGTATTTTCTTAGACTTTTACTTAAAATGTTATTTGGCTAGATACCAGCAATGAATCATATTATTTTGTTTAATAATTAGTATGTGTTATATTTAATTTAATGCTTGACATGTCGAAAAAGCAGTGTTATTTCCATTGAAATATTGCTTTGTTTCTTGCTGTTTTGTTTTATACAAACATTTTTGTTTATTTCCATAGCTTCTGTTATGCAGATTGGACCGGTTCAAAATGTTGGCTTACAGACCTAAATTATCCGGAATCCTTTCTTATGCTCATAATAGTTTTAAAATAAGGCACGTTTACGTTTTCTAGTCTGAAAATTAAGATTAACTGCTTTTAGAGCCATTCTATCTCTGAGTTCTGTTTGTGCGCTAATTCGATTTGTTTTTTAATAACCATTAAAGTTTAAAGCAATAATTTTCAGTGAAAATGCGCGTTGATATTTAATTTTAATATATTTTAAGGATCCGACGCGAAGATTTTGAAGAAAATCCCTCTACTCTCTAGCAATTTCCTGGAATTTGAAAACTTTAAATGATTTGACTATCGCTCAAAGCCTACTGTATTCCCACATTCCATTTGTACCTACAAGGAAATAAGCAATAAGATAATTTCAGCTAATGTTTATGTTAAATTACATGAAAAAGATGCAGGAATAAGAGTTTATAAAAAGGTTAGTACAATAGTAGAGAAAGTCATGTCAGTGCAACAATCAGATGTTTTAGTTTCCGAGCTAATGTTTCTTAGCGTGATAGACACATTTATTCTTTTTGCGCATGATTTTTAATTCTCTCTCTCTTTTTTTTTTTTTTTTTTTTTTTTTTGTTGTTTTGTTTTTAAATTTTGTACGAAGCCTTGAAGAATTACTCAGAAATGTAAAGCATCGCAGCGTTGTAATACATAAGGAGGAAAGTAGTGACTAGAGGTGTTCCCTGCATGAGTGGTTGAGGTCAACTTACAGAATGGTAAGTTGACATACAGACTTGGAAGGCATCAACAGTTACACATAAGCAGATCAATCACTGCACCTCGATTCTGCCCTTTCATGGGAATCAGCGGCACTTTGTCCAGCACTGTTATACAATCTGCATGTCATAAACTTATCCGGAGAAAATAGACAGGCGTACGCGAATCTAAACATGAAAGCTACTAGTCAAACTACCTTGTTAGGGTGGCTGCTGTAAAGTCAGCTGTAAAACCGGTGAGGACAGGTTCGAACCCTACTTGACTCAGTTTCTCCACATTTACATCATACTACTTAGTCATATCGTAAGTGTTGTTGCAACTATAAACATGGGTAGCACAACAAAGAATGACACTATCCAAAATTGTCATATAATCGATTACAGTAAATACAAATAACAGATAATTACTCAGAATGTCCTCCTGTGGAGGACACACAGGCTTTCAAACTGCACGACCAATCATCTATGACATCTCCGTCCAAATTGTCCACTGTTCGTCTCCAATCTCGAATTAGGGCCTCCAGATTTCCGGGTCGTGTCAAGCAAGCTTTACTCTCGAGTTAGTAATCCAGCAGATTCCGATCTGGACTTTCCAATGGCCAATCTAGGTGCGCTATAAACTCTGGGGAACATTGTCCTTAAGTCACTGTTGCGCATATTCAGCTTTAGGAGCGTTGTTGAAAAACCCTTGTTATATAAGATCATAAGATTCCATCATAGGACTCTGCACCACTTCATAAGGCTAAACACGTGCAACAATTGCTTAAGGACAATGTTCCCGAGTTTATAGCCTTGAATTTCCAATATAGGATATCATTGAGAGTAAAGCTTGCTTGACAAGACCCAAAAATGTGGAGGTGAAGTGAACAGTGCAGAATTTGGACATAAATGTGCTACTACAGAAGGTTGGCCGGGTCGTTTGAAAGCCTACGTGGCTTCCAGAGGACATTCTGAGTAACTATTGTATTTGTATTATAGTAAACAAAATATGGTATGAAAATGTTTTGGATAGCGTCATCCTTTGCTCTGCTACCCAGAATTGTAGCTATGACAGAACTTGCGATACGACTTGGTACATTAGACAAATGAAAACAAAAGGAAAACCTGGAATTTTGACCTGTTGTGACGGTCGGTCACTGTAAATTCATAATTTTATGGCTATGGAGTCCCCAGGTATTGTTTGTTTACAATTTCTATCCAGTCATGGCAACTCTATACGTTAGTAAATTATTTTAATAATGTAAAACTGTCACGTATAACAATGTAATACATTTAACAGCAATGGACTAGTAAAGCTGCATAACCTCTCTTATTTTATCCAGGGAAAAACTGTTTCCTTTAATATTTATCTTACTTCTCTCGCGAGATGCTTAATTCTCATTCGAAGTTGATTTTCTCGATAAATGCACTTGTGACGTTGCCCGTAAATCTACCGAGCTTAACATCTGGTAAGATAACTAATTGTATTGCATAACATCTGCGAAATGTGTTTTATAGATAATTATCATCTAATTTAAGATGAGAGATGAGGTTCTGTATCTACTATTAGCAACGGACTCCATCTCAAGTGATGCTATATGGTAATACGTAAGGACGATATATTCTCTAGACTGAAAGTTACATCGGTTCTACAAATGTGCACCCTAATTAACGTGAATTACGTAGAAGAATAAGTAATTATTATTTATTTATGCCAACAAACATACTGTTGGTGTTTTGAAACAAACAAGTCGTGTGTGGGCAAAGTTTGGGAGGGAGAGCCGGAACTCAAAAATTCAGTGCCACAGGTGGTATTTGAAGCACAGACCCTCCGCTTACCAAGCGGGTCCTCTAACCATTGAGCTACTGTAACAACGTGCCAGAATGAGATTGAATTATCCAACCGATTCGTTTTTTCTCTGACAAACCACAAAGACAGTCTCACACAAGAGACAATTGCCCCAATGGTGACTTACTATTGCAAGTACTTTATGTCCCGGGATTACCGGGAGAAAAATACGTGGTTCAAATCCCAGCTGTGGCATTGAATTTTTCAGTTCCGGTTCTACCTCGCAGAAGAATAAGTGTTTGTAAAAATAGTTTGTACAAGAGTGAGTACAAAAATCATATGACAGTACACATTTTTTGTTACTTCTCGCGTAGTTTCGAGTAACACCAAATATATTCTAGTAGGCTCTTTCACTCTATGGAGATATCTCATTGCCACTAACTGTATCTTACTTTTATTTCTTTCAGATGCTACCCAAGATTTGCTTCCGAACATTAACCCTGATACCGCTATTAACCTTGAGATGGTTTCTTTCTAAGCCCCCACAACTAAATGTGAAGTATAGAGGCGTTGGAAGCCAATCGTCTTATGTTTCGGTATAATAAACAGTGACGCTTCGTAAAAGTAAATATAATGGATATAAAATCTAGAAAACAGAATAAAGTGTAATTTATCCACTGCATCTGTATTTTAAGAGCATTATACATCTTTAGAAATCAGATTAAAGAAGATAAAAAGGTTAATGGTACACAAGGTTTAAGTATTGTAATTGTATATAAAGTAATAGTAGGTTTTTCGTCGCCAACGCCTGCAGACATCTTGCGAATATCGACTGAGTTAGAACCGGCTGCAATAAGCAGTAAGAAGGTAAAGAACTGAGATCCTACGTTAGAAATATAAGAAGCATCTTACCACATACAAACCTACTAAATAATTGCGCCTCATAAGATACATAAAGCATTAACTCTGTGTCTTTTTGGTTTTTATTTTGAAGAGTTCTATATATTGCTCCAAAATTTGATTAAATGTATTCACTTAGTTTTCAATAATCCTATCTTATATTGCCTTAATCCAAGGTAGTAAAAATAAGTGATGCAACTAGATAAAATATACCGGATGATTCAGTAGATCCTACTTATATTTGAAGTTATAAAAGCGCTTAGGTAGCTAAGATTAAGATGCGCCTAAGCTTGCAGGTTGCATAGACTTCAATATCAAGGAGTAACTAGTTCATCTGTTATACTAGAACATGTAGAATAAACGCTGCATTGCTTATTTCAGAACTTGCCAAAAATCATTTTTAACGTTTGTCTTGATGAGATATGATACAGTGCTTGCAGGTTGCATAGACTTCAATATCAAGGAGTAACTAGTTCATCTGTTATACTAGAACATGTAGAATAAACGCTGCATTGCTTATTTCAGAACTTGCCAAAAATCATTTTTAACGTTTGTCTTGATGAGATATGATACAGTGCCTTTACATCCATGGAATCAAATTCCATGTTATTTTAAGTGTCATTTGGGAAAAATAAAATCAAGAAATAAATGTCGAAGTTATAAATACGTGTTCGTAGTGGAGGTTAGCCGTATTTTATACATTCAAAGAGCTTTTTCAGAAAATAAAAAGATTCATCTTGAAAGGAGCAATAATGATTTTATGACAGAAAATGAGTAATCAAGCAGAGAATCATTTAACGAGAAACAAGCATAAGAGGCTTGCAAATATAAAGAAAAATTAAAAGCCAATATGAAGCAAATGAAAAGTGAAGCATGTTTGACGATGTTTATAATCCGTACAATGCTTAATTGAAACTTGCGTAACTATGTTTGAAGAGGCATTGCTGAGATTTTCAAAAATATTTTTTTTATTTCAGTGCGAAAAACATCTTGGCTTTAGTCTTTTGTGATTGTATTCCATGTAACTCGTCATTTTTTTAATTTTTAAGGAAATTCGTCTAGAGATAGAAATAACATTGAAGGTAGTATATGCTTTATAATTCTGTGAGAGGGATTCTTTTTTGTTACGCTATCTCCACATCTTCAAAATGTTTTAGAACCCCCGCCCCACCCCCCGTTGTGCGGGAGATTATCGTGGCAGCGCCCGGGTGGGTTGATATTTTTACAAAAATCTTGAGCATACCCTCTACACCATCCACACGTAGGAATTAAAAATGGGAGGAGCGTACAATCCCACCCCCGCCTGTCACCCTCCATGTTTTCTCTTACCTTCACATTAAAATCTGCAGGGGTTCCTGCCTATTTTGATATCAAGGGCGGAAAAAAGGAAAAAGGGGCGGTGTTAGGCTTGCCACTCCCTCGTGGTGCGCGTGGCTCAAAGGGAGCTGAACCTGGGACTCCTGGTACCACATTCCATCTCTTTCTCTTCATCTCGCCGCAAGCACGCGCCAGCTGCACCCCTATTGTGGGTGCTAACGTGTCTTGAGCTCGATGCCCGGTGCTGTTACTATCTCCCCTACACCACTTGTGAGGCATTGTGTAAACAGAGTTGTGAAAGGCAAAAGTTCCTCACAGCACACACGCACGCACGCCACAACATCCTCTTGTGAACAACTTCCTCAGCAACAAGAGAAGCACATTTTATACTTCATTCGAGAAAAGAACACACACAGAAACTGAGGCGAAGATCAGAAAGAGGGAGGAAAAAGGAACTGCACTTGTTCTTTGAACCATTTCTTCATTTTCAGGACGTAGTTTTGAATGTTTATGCATCATGAAAGAAGTTAGAATATTCCATTTAAAAGGGGTCCTTACCGAATTTTCGAAATTCTATGTTTTTTATTCAATTTTCATCATCTTTTCATCATTTATTAATATGGTCAAAATTAAGATGTATACCAAATATGAAGTCATTCTGGTGCACAGTTTTAATTATTGTAATAATTTACTAACATAAATTCAGTTGTAACGGGAGAGCAAAATAGTTCCGAATGGGCTGCGCGGTGTTTTGCCCGTCCACATCCTCAGCTCTCATTGTTGCTGAGGTAGTGGATCTGCCTCACGTCCAAGAGGTCGCGAGTTCGAATTTCGCTTAGGGTGAGTATAACGGAAAAGGTTTTTATGCCTAGAAGACGAATGTCGAGTAACTTTAAGCTCCGTGGTCCTTAGGCTCATTTGAGGATCATTTCACCCATTTCAGTCATTCACCGTCCGATATGACATTACGTTGGAGGATGTTAACGAAAAAAGCCTATCCATTTCGCACCTTTTAGGAAATTATCCATCACTCGCCGTAGCTCACATTGAGAAATGCTAGCAATTTCTGGGTGCATTTTGTTTGAATTCTTCCAGAGTATGCGGGTTTATGTTGTACAGCTTATGTTTTAGGTTGCCTCAGAGATAGAAATCGTAGGGGGTTAGGTGTGGGGACCGAGGGACCCACAAATCTCTACTAATACCTAATTCTATCCTGAAAGACACTTTCAATTGTTGTCATCGAAAGATTGACTGTATGAGCTATTGCAGTCTTGTCTTGTCTTCTCTCTCTCTCTCTCTCTCTCTCTCTCTCTCTCTCTCTCTCTCTCTCTCTCTCTCTAGAAAAAGAAGAAAAAAGGTAGCAAAATTGTATTCACATATGTACGGGCGACAACTGTTGACTCGAAAACAATGGCCCTATAGTTCAGAACTTAATATTGTTCATGAAGTACCCCTTCATGACGAAAAAATGTATGTATGGTTCGCCATTAGCGGAAAAGGGTTCCGTTAAGAAAATAATTGGATTAGCTGGAAAAATAGGCAAGGCCGACCTACGAATGTAATGAAAATTTTACAGACTTTGGCATAAGGTAAATATTTAACACAAAGGTGACATCGAATGTGTGGAAAAAGGCATCCGTTATTAGAGTGCACATCTAAACATTTTGTAATACATGTTTTAATAATATAGATCATCAGAAATTAAGAAAATGGGATGCACGAATACAAAATGAAATAGCAGAAGAAGGCTATTGCATTAGTTGATGGAGTAGAACAATTAGAAACTTCTTTTTTGAAGGACTTCTTTCCGCTAGCTTGTGATTCTTGAAGGCTCAGCTCAGCTAGCAAATGACTACAAAATGGAAAATACACAGGGTACTCGGTTGACATCTGACCTGAAACAAAAATGATAAACTTCGTTAACAACTGTTGATACAATCGCAGCATTGTACAAAAGCGTTTAAGAAGCTTTCTTTCCTTAATGATGGAGTTAAGTCACAACTTGAAGCAAGCTCGTTGCCATTAATAATAAATTCTGTGCAAGTTACAATGTTCGTCTTAATTGAAATTCTCCAAACTTATGCTTCGAAGTGAATGTTGCTATAATAAATTCAAGCCTAAGGTCTGCTTCTTTCATCATGACAAGATGGACAGGAATTTCAACTCAACATACTGCAGTACTATTTAGGAAGCAATTTACGATCTACACCGGAGTCTGTACCAAATATAGCTATGTTCCAGCGAATAAACAACTCGAGGAAGGATTGTTCCTTTTCGTCATCTGCTAAGTATTGAGCTGAATCTCAAGATAGCCTGCCTGCCTCTACGCACGTTGCGTTCTAAGCACTGTGCTTAACAACGCCATGAGATTGTACTGGTCTTCTTGAGTCCCTTGCACCGGGGAGTTAAGAATGAAAGAAAATTCTTAAAATGATTTGAGAGTAAAGCTATTAAGTGCTAATAAAATGTGTGTTTATGTTTCTAAAAATAAAAAAGTCAATAAAAAATGTAAAGCTACAAACGTAACCTGAGTCGGCTGTAAAAACTTCTTTCACATTAGCCATGTGTAAGACAAGGTTGGAAAGGGGTAGAATGACGCTGAAAAATGCAATGCCATAGCCGGGGTTCGAACCACGGGTCTTCCGGTCTGCACTCGGTTATTCTAACCACTGCGCTACCACGGCAACATGCTAACATGACAAATTCCCCAACAGACCCACATTTTTTTTCAGTAAACCGCACAAGTAGATCTCATTTCATATAAGATAATGTACCTCAATGGCCACCTAACTACGTGTACCTAACTACTCAAGTCCCGGGCTTCATAATTCAAACAAGCAGCTCAGTGCTTAGAGAAGCCGGACATTGGACAAAGTCAGAAAGAAAATTGTATTGCGAAGCCGAAGTCAAATGGAGAATCTCCAATATGTCTAGAGTCTTAGATTAAATAAATGAATTAATAAACTGAGCTAGATGGCTCCCTAATAATATGTATAGTTTGCATTCGGGGTGGAAGTGGGAAGGCAGTTTGATTCCCGTTGATCAGCTGACCTTGGGTTTTTCTTGGTTTTCTCTATCCATAGGCAAATGTTGGACCGTACTATCATTAGCGTTTCATTTCATTTCGTTTGCATCTTTCAGATGTGCTTCTAGGTTTCGCGGCGTATTGCGATGATATGCATACTTGTTCAAAGGAAAGCCCCAGAGGGCTGCTTGGTCCACGGGTCGTTCGTTGCACGCCCTAAGCAACTCCAGATCTTCGAGCCTGGAACTGTTAACGATTTCCGCGGTGTGTACTTGCAGCCTATAGCCTCCTTCACTTTATCCTTTCCCTTTAGGGAGTAGTAATCACAGCAGGTCGCAATCCTCCGTTGTAAAATTACACCTATAGTATTTTAAGCATAAAATGACAAGATAGTCGACATTCTTATGTGTTACCTCTGCGACGTAAGCATAATGTGTGTGCACCATATTAATATAATATACAATTTGGAAAATGTGTTGTTGATTCAGTTAGTTATATTTTGGACGTTTAAAGTACTGCATGAGTATGCGTTGAAGCTTGCAACAAATCTTACGGAAAAATGGTATTGGCGAAATAATTAATAATTTGCGTGGTAAGGTCGGCCTCAAGTAGAGTGCCTTGCTGGGAAACTAGTGCTAAAGTCTATAGGATCTACAGTTTGTTCGGTTGTTCATGACATCCATGGACCTCTACGGGTTTTTCCATAGAGAATGTTGCTATACTATGTATTTTAATATGCAACGTATTACAGTCACGTGGTTTTATTTAGGTTTATTTTTTGTTCTTTTTTGAAGTATCCTAAGAATTTTCACTCTTTGCTTGGGCTATTAAGTAATGTTTTAAATGTCTCCAAAGAAACACGAGGCTGTGGTCAAGTGCAACCTGTCTAAAAGTTGTAGGGATAAATATAAGCTCTAAATAAATCAAATATTGTTATTACACTGTCCTCAATTACCGGTAAAATACATCTGTACTTTACCTCTAACAGCCCGTATATAGCAATTGCCTAACACCGTACCGTTATACATATGGAATCTGTTCGTATTGGTATCTTTTCGGTTATATACAATCTTGGTGCAGATTTGTGAATGCGCTCAGCTACAACATGCATTCAATTCTGTGGAATGCTAACGATGATGTAATACTTGTACATCATAGTTAATTCGTATATTTTTGATAGATTGTAAACCTTGGGCCACAATGCCAAAAAATGAGCCGCATATCTGGGATATAAAAATTAGATTGTTAGTTCAACATACAAATGTATGAAAATGTGTTCGAAATCTTTGAAAACAACGGACACGTATGCTCACCGTGATTTCCAGCATGAATGAGGAACCCAATAGACTTAATTCCTAAAACCAAGCTGGTAGAATTTTCGTGATCAATTGTTTTTAAAAATATCGAATTGATATGCTTTTTTTTTCGAAAGAATGTATGTGGTCTATAGCCTTCTTCTGGGGTCTTATTTGCTTCGAGTACTTTAACTTCAAGACATTCTGGCAAATGAAAAGTTGCCCTCAGACCTGTCTATCAAACAATGAAACACCCAATTTCATAACTCCGCAGTCGAAGAAGATAATACATTTCTTTGCAATAAAGTTGGAGATTTAAAACTGCAGTTCACGAATACCGAGTCAGAAACTGTCTTGGAAATTTACTGATAAAGTAGGAAACATAATTTGTTTGATACAGCTCTCACTTTGGTAAGTCAATGGATTGGCCCGCTTCTCTGTCATTTTCAAGAGGTCTTAAGTTCGAACCTCGGCTAGGGCATTTATCCAGGGGTTTCTCTTATATTGAAGACAAATGTCAGTCAGGAATAGGAGAGATACAGAGGGTGTTCGACACTGAAGCTGGGCTTATTATATCTGTGCCCTCAAGGGGGCACCCGCGGGAGAAAGGATGAGGTGAGAGGAGGCATCGGGTGGCCAGATCAATTAGTGGCACAGACATTGGTAGTTCCTAAGGTTTACCAAGTTTGATGACTTCTCGAGGTGTTCCGTGTCCTCCAGGGGGACCTCGGCGGGGTCCAACGCCCCCAGATGCAGTCTCCCCCCCCCCCCGGAGCCCATCGACAACGAGGAAAGGAGAGAAAGGCCACATCATCTTCCCCCTCCCCCCTGCCAAACTGCACCTAATGCCTGCGCTGACTTTGCGACCCTGAAAGGATGAATGGAATAATTACTAAAGAGCAAGGGACAGGAAATTCGGAGAAAGTAATTATCCTTCCCAACATTCACCTAGCGACCTGGAGAACCCCCGAAAAAAACCACGGGTCAGGACGGTCAGCCACAGGAATCGAACCCACTACCTCCCGGAAGCGAGTCTCCCACTTTACAGCGGAGCCATCTTGCTCGGTAACGTCAGTTAACTTTAAGCTCTTTGGGCCCAGGATCATTTGAGCATAAGTTCATGTACCGCATTCATTCATCGTTCGACATGAACTACCGGACTAAAGGAGTTAAATTTAAAAAAAAAATCGATGGTATAAGAGAACCCTGGAGTGAATTTCTTTATAGTGTCGCTCTAAATGTAATAAAAAGTATCTTCTCGGTTTAGGGTGCATTAGTTCGAGAGATTATCAACGTATCTGCTTTTACCTACTATTTGTCTTGTACTAAAAATAAACCTGTATTACATGAATTATTTTGCTACAAAAGCCTATTTTCCCTTATTTCTGAACCTGTTTAGGTATCCCTTTGCAGGAAGTATGATCTTAAAGGCCAGACAAAATAGACTGGGCATCCGCTCAAAGCGAAACTTCGTGAGTTTAATCCCAGCGACTGCAGTCAAATGTGACTGTAGTCAAGGATGGGGAGGGTCCACGTAAAACAGTGAGTTGATACGTGTGGGTGATAACTGGACTACATTGGACTACAATTGTATGGATTTTAATTTTTTTAAAGAAACCACAATGATACCGAAATAAATTGATACATTTATAATATAAATTGCTAGCAATACCTTTATTTTCTTGTAAATAACAAAAACAGTTGCGTTATTCTATCTTCGCGCCAACTGGCGACACTGTGCATTAGAAGATTAAGTGAAAGCCTTGGGTAACATTCTTTAGATTCCCAGTTGCTTTTTACTTGTGAAATTTGCCGATGATGAAAGAAATTACGCCTGTTTGTATTCGATAGATGTTTTCTTTCTGAAACTGGTTTTGTTTTTATTTCCTCAGAAGACCTTGATAAATATATGCATGTGGATATACTGCTCATGGTGCTATTTATGTACGTAGCGTGACTCCTACCCGTATGTATCCCAGGACATGTACGAGCATCGCGAGCCTGTTTTATATCCTGGTGTAAATCTAATAGACGTTACGATGCAACTGCCGTTTTTGGCTGACAAGTTTCCTCGCGCATTTTTTAAGGTTTTCCGAATCTTAAAGAATGTACCGCATTTACGATGGAATAAATCAGTTCAGAGCTTTTTTGGTTGTGAATATAGTCGAGAAAATACTTGGAGAACTCGGCTGCAATGAGTGAAGGGCACTTTATACCACAAATAATACCATTTTACTAATTCTGAAAATCACATAATTCAGACAAAGTTCTGGTTTATCTCCCACATTGTGTAATATATACATAGACGATATCACGCGAGATTTGGGGGGAAAAAAAACTATTGACAAAGGTATTAAAATAGAACGATTATATCTCGATATAATTTTATCTGGTGATGATATGATGTTAATTTTCGGCGAGGATATTGCCTAAATTGCCTAAGTAAGATATGTGAAAAATAAATTTTAAAATTTCATTTAAAAAAGACAAAGATTCTGACTTTAAAGGGTATACACCCAGTCAGAAGTAAAATAATAATACAAAATAACACAATAGAACATATTTTTATGTTTAACTATTTAGATACGATAATTTCACATGATAAAAAATGATATTCACTTTAAACTTAGTCAATTTTAAATATTTATGGAATTTAAAGGCAACTCTGAAAAACCAAGAAAGAAACAAACTAAATTTTATGGCGTTGCCTGTTTTATTATAAGGGTGAAACAAAAAGAAATTGAATCAGCAGAGATGATATATTTTTAGGCCAATAAGCGGAAGTAAGCTACAAGACAGAATTTCAAATGAAACTATTAGAGGAGACCTGAATATTGAATATGTATCTAATAAATTTACACATTGTAGAGATAATTAGTGAAATCATTTGGAAAAATATGGAAAACAGGATTCCTGAAATAGCAATGAATGGAGAGATGGAAAGATAATGTAAGACCGGAGGAGACCTAAGGTCCTTGAGAGGAAGAACGAGCAGGAGGAGAAGAAGGAAGAGAAGAAGAATATCTTCTTAGAATACTCAGGTCTCTGCAAATAAACTCCTTCTGAATACAAAAGCCAGAAGGGGATAGGCAGGGCCCGGACTCTGATATATATTTTAATTGTGGACATTAACGTCTACATAAAATCTGACCATGGGTCCTACAGTAATTGTCAGGTAATTTGTTGTTATCTAATGACATTTTGCAGTTTAGGACGTCTTTTTCTCTATTCCTTTTAAGTCGTTTTAAACTGTAGTAGTCATATCGCGACAATCTCTTAGGAGAAAACCTATTTGTAGGTCGGTATTTGGCGAATAGTTAGCCTACAGTTGAAAAAAATGTCAGTTAGTCACGAACAGTTTAGCGCTCATTATTAAATAATTGTTTCAGTTTTTAAGGTTTTTATATTCCCTATCACAATCGCCAATCTATTCTCTATCATCATATGTTGTTAAAATAACATTTTTACACCTATATTGACCATTAGACAGACATTTTAAGAAGAAAATGTAGTGTAAATGTCAATTAGTCACACGCGGAATTGCATATTATACGACGTCATTTTGTCAATTTCTTTTGTCTTTACTTTGTCATATCCTTGATTTGTATTGAGTATATCTAATTTCTTTTGCGTTAACATGCACGCAGCCGCCAGATTACTAAGGTAGAATTGGCGCTAATTTTTGGTGTTGTTTAACCTGAGTGGTAAAAATGAATATTAAATAAAGGTGTGAAAGGAATGCAAGAATTGTAGTAATTGTGAAAATACCTCTTTTTCACTTACCGTTTCATTCATTGAATTACACTACTGTAATTCCTTTCTCTCTATCAAGGTGTACTCTACTGTTACATATTTCAAGATTTTTATATTAGATTTTATACTACCTATAAAACTCCTGAGTGGCATCATTAGGAGTATTTTCATTATTTATTGTAATATTATTTTTTTCTTACTATTTATTCTTCTTCTACGTTCAAGGATTGAACCTTGTTGGTTTGCTTCGTGCCCAATTATTACAGCTTCTGTATGCACCTCTTCCCTGGTCTCTTTTCTCTCTCCTTGGTCGACAGTTCAAACTTTTCGAGGGCATTGTATTGGAATCCATTCTACAGACATGTTCATACCATTTCTCCTATACTCTTCTATTTTATCTTTAAGACTAAATATTTCCATTTCTTCACGAATATCTTCACTTCGTTTTGTTGCGCATTAATGTATATCCTGCCACAAATCGTAAATATTTCATTTCTGCTGCTTCTATTGTTTTAAATGCTAGTTTACTCAGAGTCCATATTTCTGAGCCATACAAGAATGCAGGCACAGCCAATAATTAAAAACCTTTAGGTACGCTTCCTTTCTTACCTTCTATCCCAATGTTCTTTTCACGTGCCACATTAATACTGGAATCTTTGTAGTTTATTAATCCCTACCGTTTATTCCCATTTTATTAATTTTGTATCAGCCTTTATTATTTTTAAACGGGTGTTCACTTTACTTTGCATATCATTAAAGTTATGAAAAAGCAAGTAAATATCATCTCCAAATTCAGGGTATCGTTCAATACCTATCTTATACCTCTTCTCACGGTACCTCACCAATCTTCGGCGGCGCCGTGGCCGAGCGGTTAGCGCGCTCGCCTACCACCTAGGCGGCCCGGGTTCGATCCGCATGTGGTATTCGTGGTGGACGAAGCGGCGTCAGGGCGGGTTTTCTCCGGGTGCTCCGGTTTCCCCCGCCATCTCATTCCACCGGTGCTCCATCTTCATGTATCATCAGTGTCACCGCCTGCGGTGCCGTAGTAGTAAAAGCGGGCGTTAAACACTACAACACACACCTCACCAATCTTCCCATAATGTCATTCATAATAATCAAATACTACTGGAGAGAGCGTACAACCCATTTCGCTCCACACGGATTGCAATATCTTTTTTTTTTTTTTTTCAACGCCCCTTTGTGCATTATGTTACAAGTAAAATCCTCATACATAAGTAGTTAATGAATAAGGCTGACACTGATTTCCGCAAGTTATTGAAGTTCTCATAATATTAGGACGAAATTTCTTTCAAGCTGGTCATCGGCTGCAGTATGTCAAGATGAAGCCTCTACAGTCATTCATTTTCTTTGACGATCAGTAACAATGGAAATAATATGTACTTCTAGAAATTTCGCTCATCCAGTCCATGCTTATTTTCTGTGATAGTCATATGTTTAGGGAAGTAGGAGTTTGAGGTTAGCGTTTTGATGTTTACGCGGAAGTTGTTAGAAAAATCTGTCCTGCTTTCACGAAGAATGCAATCGGAAGCTTCCATATTTAGTGGAAGAAATATGTACTTCTGAAGAAAATCAAAAGTATTGTTTAGTACTGTATTTATAAAAGTAAAACATTGACATTTCAACTTCAGGTCCCACTGGTTGTTCAAGAGGTCATCATGACGTAGCATAGTTGTACCGCTGACACATCTCTGGAGTCTTAATTTTTTGAACGGTGATTCCTTTTTGGAATATGATTTACATTTCTCTTAAAGGTTTGTGTTTCACCGTTCCTTTGTTACTTCAATGTTTGTACCAAATTAGTTCATTAACACGCATTTCTTCATTCTGATAAAACGAAACCAAAAGTCAAGGGGGGTTGAACTTTAACACTTGTTCGAATGTTACTTTCTAAAACTGCTTTGCTGTTATATTTATCCTTCTGTCAGAAGAAGACTTCACATTTTACGAAATGTCACATTAAAGTTCCTCGCTGGTTTTTCTAGCTACAACTCCAGGCAGTTTTCTAAGTCATTACAATTTACTTGCTAATGCGCTAGTAACATGTTACAGAGTTACTTAAACTGCCATGCGCTCTGTTTTTTCGCTCCATTACATGAAATAATTCGCCTTAAAGCTTAATGATTGCTTCCCAACGAGATAGCACCAGGATGTTTGATTCTTCTTATGAGAGTCTTGCTTTACATCAAGTCAGGTAGTATTTCGACCTTTTAGGTTATAAATGACTGACTTTTCAATTTAGGGAAGCACGTAGACCTATATTTTGGCCAATAAGGCCAGCTGAGAGAGTTTCCCATTGGCTCTCCGAAGTGCGAATTTACCTCATGGCGTAATACTTGTGATCCCTCTCTGTTGAAATGTGAACAACGATTTCGTGAATACACCATATTCATGAGCTATTTCTTCACAGCACATTTGTATGTCTTCTTCCAAAACATTGACAATACGAGCTGTGTATCTTTTGACCTACTGGGTCACTGACTGTCTCATGTTGAGTTCATCGCTTACGGTTTGCTATTGACCCGTTGCACACTTCATAAAATAATTAATGGCTGTTCAATGTTAATATATTGGATATAAGATACCAATATTACCTTCAGATTTTCGTCTTCCATTTATATAACTTGTAGACTTTTATACTGGTGGACAACTTTCACTATATAATTCACTTCTTCTGCCCAACCTTTTTATTTTCTTCATTACTAAGTATTTATCGCTTAGTTTCTATATTAACTTCAAGCAACCCAACGGTGAAAATATTAAAATGCAAAATTGTAACCTATAACCTCAAAGTTTTGTGAGATAATTGGCGTGAGCTCTACATATAAAATGCCAAATTTTGAACCTATAAATTAATTACTTACTAAAGCTTGGGTTCCAATTTTGCACGTTTTCAAATTCCTCCTCGTGACGTTATGGAAAATGTTCAATACCGTGGGTGAGCTTTGTCTAATTTGTTGCACTAAGTGCAACATTATTATCTTCCTTCCAGGTATTAGAGCTCATGGCCTGTTAAAGTCTCAATCTAGAATTTTCTCTCCACCCTTTGATTGGATATTTCAGACTTCTCTTCCCTTGTAGATGGTAGTTCATTAGGGTGTTTGAGCTCATATTTCGAGACGTGCGTTGCACATATTGTTGCATATCAACTATGAAGAAAAACACAAACCAGTTTCTTGTTCAACAAAGAACATTTCAGGAAAATTGATTCCGTTCTTTCCATAACGTAGAGTAATAAGAATATTACAAAATGTCGAAAATCGTATTAGAGAAAAGCCGTTTGAAAAGATAGTATCAAGAAAGTTCAGGAGTACCAACTTTTAAATTACTGAATTACTCATAAATATTACAGCTTTTGGGCTGTTGAAAGCGTAGAAAATTCAAACACAATATAAAATTAAAAATCTGAATATGTCTTTCTAGACACTTTTTGACTCGTGCGCTCTGTGTTATCTTCGTTGTAAAACTGCATTTGGGTCTCTTGTCTGAAAAAATTAGCTCTTACATCCTTAAACTGCAGCTTTGTAGAAGGCTACGTCAGTTCATATGGCGTTCTCTTTGGTGTTGCTTCAGATTTTAATTGAATTTAACAGCATTCAAAAGATATTAGAAATGTGAACGGTGTTCTCAGAACGGGCCGAGAGAAGATACAGGCGTGATTCTAATGCAAATGAAGAATAAAAGATCGCCATGGGAAGGGTTGTCCAGAAAGAAGTCGCGGTGAAGGAACAAAAGCGTGCGTAAAGTGCTATGTCCCGCAGCGCGGACATTGTTTAGCGCGTCCGTTGCACCGGGTTCCCACGCGGGCGAGCGGCCGGTTTCGGAACCGGGCCAGCGGGCGGGTGTTGGCAGCAAGGCCGGTCGGTAGTTAGTTGCCTATCTCACAATACATTCCCCTCCCTTTCTTGTCGCTGTAGGAGGGATAGCTAGTTAATTCACGCCATCGCCATCACATTCCTTCTTTCATGGACAATCGCCCTTCTAATCTTACCTGCTCGCGCAAGAACAAATGGATCACCTCAAACAACATGGACATTTGTTGTCAAGTTTTATTTCTACTTTTTTGAATTTGTAAGTACTTCGCAGATTCTTTAAGCTTTGAACTATCCGACGAACGCTGTATCAAAATTGCGACGGGAATTTGTTATCCACAACCATTTAAGAATATAGCTGCTGATTCTCTTCTCCTTTATAATTTCATTTTAGGCAATTCCGGTTGGTAAATAGATCGGTCCCTGTTCCATTCCGGAATAACACAACAACTTGTTCAAAATGACGCACTTGAAGCCATAGATAATCGTTACATTACATTTAAAATCATTGTTAGAAAATATAAACTGTTTAAAGAAGGCTTATGTATGTAAATAATGGCAGACATAAAATTTAATGGCAGGTGGCTCAACATAAATCCAACCAGAGGCTTGTCATGCGTTGCAGTGTTGTGTAAAGTTTATACCCACAAACTTTATTTGCACATCAGAAAAGAGAATAGTAATGGTCAGGTATCAGCCACCATTAAATTTTGTGTCTGCTAAAGTATTACTTTAGGTGCATAAAACAATAAAATTGCTTCTATAGCTATCATGCTTCCTTCTGAATCCAAAAGTCTGGGTTCGATTCCCGATTTTTCTTTAGCCAGAATTATTCCCCATTCTGCTTTAGAGTCTGAAAATATGAGTGAGAGTGTAAACGTGTGTGTTAATTTAATATTAATAAAGAAAACTTAATGTAAATAAATTCAAAATAACTCGAATAATGAACAAGGGAACATCATTGCACACGAGGAATTGTCCCAAAGGAAAAGTCATCGATTTGACATCAGATGTCAATTCGTTTATCAGGAAGTTCAGATTCTCGTAAGCTTGTTTATTTTTAAGTCCTCTCAAGTCACAATCTACACTCCATCCAGCCTAAGATGCAGACCTTGTATCCTTCCGCGATCACTTGGTGTTCTTATGAGCTGCGATTAATACAAACGCCACGTGAACTTACGCCTCGTTTTTATGTTGCAACTGAGCGGTACATGCTCGGGAGTTTTAGAAATAGCGCTGCTATCGTGTTACGTTCAAGTAGTCTTTACCAGGGTTAACATACATCTTGAAAACTCACAGGTAATCGCCAGGATTTAAGGTACTACATTTTGTGATGTGCTTTGGTTTCGGAGTATCGCGGGTTAGTTGTTGATGGCTGTGTTTATATCAAGTTGGGACCTAAGACTGTAGTTACCTGCTTCTTCACTTTTTCGCTCTATCTTATTTTAGTCAGTGTTTCATCCTATATCGAGTATGTGTTAAAAATCTGATCGTAGCTCGCCTCCCCCCAAGTGCACTGAATGTTTCTCACTCTTGTTCAAACTAGTCAGTCTGGGTGGCCCATTTGGTTGGACGCTGGCCTACTGATCCCAAGGTCGCGGGTTCAAATCGGCACAGCCCGATGGTTTTTAAGTGTGCTTAAAAGCGACAGCTCCATTCATTAGATTTACTGGAATGTAAAAGAACTGCGGGACGAAATTCCGGCACACCGGCGACGCTGATGTGATCCCGGGAATTGACAGCGTTGTAAAACAACAAAATAATTTTTTATGTACAAACTACTCATAGAAATGATTATTCTCCTGCCTACTTGATGTTAGTCGAGGTAAACGTTTACAGAAATTGCTTATTACATATTTCCTTGTAGGTACAATGGGATTAAAGAACAGAGTAGCGTAAAGCGACAGTCAAATCTTCTAAGAGTGGTTCACTATGTAATTGGCTTAGACATTCTCTTTGTATGGCGAAGGGGGGTAAAACAACTTTCATTGAGGAACGCACCTCTGGTTCCCAAGGTCGTGGTTTCATACCGGACAGAGGGCGAGAGTTGTTTCGGGCGTGCCGTAGATTTATGGCACTTAAAAGAACCTCAAGTCTGATAAAGAGGCCTCTGAGCAAACTTAAGCTGTCTTTCACGCCCAACATAGAACGGTACACTGAGGACCATAGCAGTTAAAGAGCGTCCATAAATAAAAACTTAATTTCATATTTGAAAATTGAAATCATTGACAAGGAATATCTGGGAAATATCTATTTACAATATACTTATTCAAGGAATATCTCAAAAATGCTTAAATATCTCGCTCTTTAAAGTGAGTGTGTGAGTGAATGAGTGGGGTTTAAGGGCCCATCGACAGGTAGGTCATTAGGGTCCGTCTCTCTGTAAATCTATTTAAATTTATATACACGTTCATATTCTCTTTCATACGGTGAATTGAGAATGATCCTAGCTATAGAAAACTTCCCACTTCCGACGGGAATTGAAACCCGGACCTCTGGATTTGGAGGCTTGCATGCTAACCATCAGACCACAAAGGCAATCATCGTAATCCCCCATTCGGTTTACAAAGCTTTACTCAAGTTATTTTAACGTGCAACAAGTAACGATTATCCACAAACTTCTGTCTGCCGAGAAGTTCTTTCTCGAAACAGCAGCAGGTACAAGGAGCAGTCAGCTACACCAGGAGCAGGGTAGTAAAAAAGTGCTTCTTCTGCTTGCAACCAACTAAATAGTAATAAGAACTCGTCGCAGAACTCGACAGAATAATCTTCCTCTCGAACCAAGGATAGCAGCATGTAATTATGTTTTCCCTCATCGCTGTGTAACTCACATGTGTATTTATTTTGTCAGTTAATTGCACCTTCCGGGAGCCAACTGATCATTCGCATACTAATTTCAGTATTACAATAATTTATCAATGACTTCTATTACATGTCTACTGAGCGCAAAAACAAATAAGCGAAAGAAAAGAAAGGAAAAACGGCTATTGTAATGATAACGGTGCTTCGACCTACTTGTATAAGGGCAGACTTTGTCTTGAAAAAGTCGCCCCTTTTACTTCTATGCGTCCGCTTCTTACACCATGTATTCATTCTAATTATGAACGCTGTGATAGATCGTCATAGATTTGAAAGTACAAATATACAGAAATGGTTAATTCCATAAAAGCGCGCTCTAGCGGTAATTGCATGAACTTTTGAATGGATTATTAATATATTTTTTCACCATCAATTTTTTATTTATTTACTTATGTTTTGTTACGTTTACCGATCGAGAGAGCTCTGTGATAACGCTGCTTGCGTTCGAAAGGTGCTAGGTTCGATTACCGCGGCCGACCTTTCTGATCCATGGTTTTCTTGGGGGGTTTCCCGGGTCACTAGGTGAATCCTGGGAAGAATAATTACATCCTCAATTTCCCGTTCCTCCATTTCATTTTACCTTCTTTTCAATCCGGTTTTTCAGGGTTCGGAAATTTTCGGAAGTGTTGGCGATGAACGAGTTTGGCACTGCTGTGTGGGGACTTTGTGTACTGTAACTGCTGCTCTCGGTGAATGGGTGGCGTCGTGTTGCTTGGAGAACCCTGCTGTCGAGATGAATCTTCAGCACAGTTAGGGACCCTCAGGCTGGCTTGCGCTACTCTCATTTCATCCCCTCCTTCCGGGATCTGACATAAATAGCTCCAACAGTTGACTCAATCTGAAATCCCCTCCGAAATACTTACAATACAGCTTTACCTCCACTCCTTTTATCGGTTTTTTTCCCTTTACTTTAATTTTTAGTCTCCTAAGTCAAAAACTTGGATCCAGGTAGCATTTTGATGCAATTACTAATGCATTGTACCGTATCGTAATATAATAAAATGTGTAAGCACTTATTTAATGCTAATGCTTTTTAAATAGATGCAGAAGAGTGCCATAAATATTAGTTCTATTTATTTCCAACCGAATTTAAAGAATATTTGTTGGTATGATTAATTTGTAGCTTTCAAGCAATAACAGATTTATGGATAAAATAAATTTTCAAGCCAAAATAAATATAAAAACCAAAAAATAACGCTATAGATATTGAAAAGCACACTGTCATTTCATAGCGTTGAATTCAACATCACGATACCACTCAACCACTTTAAGCAGTGCACTTTGAACTCAGCTCAACCTTTGTATTAGGCAGCACGATTATCACCTCGGTAATTTTTCGTATAATAGATCCTCAACATGGTTTTTGGATTGTAATTTTATTACTCAAATGATGTATACACTTGGTTAAATGCACTTGTAAGAAACAAATTATTAATTGATCCTATGGTCGCGGGTTCAAACCAACCCAGAACGTTTTAAGGGTACTTAAAGGTGACGTTAATATCACTCAACTTTAGTATCTGAGGCCTTGTTGATATGCTGAAACTCTAGCCGTAATCTTTCTCAGAAAACGATAGAGTTGTTGATATCAAACACATTCTAGTAAGATTATAGTGTAGATAATAGGTTTATTTATGATACATCATGAGTCACCATGTGCTACTGTTGCTCCCTTTCTCCTCCATGGACTACAATACCTCTCAGATGTTTTCTCGTTAAGAGGCCTATAGTATGCTGCATGTGGGAGTCTGCATAGTCAACGCATATGCTGTTCGGCCGTCTCCTTTGAGGAACCTTTATAATTGTTTTATAACACAGACCTCCGCCCCTTCTCAGTCCTTTCTGCAGAGTTACAACCTCTGAACTTTTGCATCTAAAGGAATGCAGAAGTTTGACAACTGCGACTCAACATGAGTGAATATGTGACAATCACTTCCTTAAAATCAGAGTTGCTCTTGGTCCTTAAGGACAGACAGGTATGGAGATAGATTTATGCCAGTGGCTAATTCTGGTACATTTTCTCTCTGAGACAACTGCACCCACTTTAGGTACAGACTCTACCTAGCTGACTCTTAGCGACGTTGGTGATGAGATGGTGATAGTGCAATAATCGCAGGACAATTTTCCCGAATCAAAAGATGCTAAATAGAAGCTAACTTCCAAACGCTCCCTCCCTTCCTCCTGATTAGTGTACTTAAGATACTTCTGGAACAGCTTGCTTCGTGAAGAACGAGGCTTTTAGAGCACATAATGTGTCTCATTGCTACACAGCATTACGTACAGCAGATGCGTCGCCTTAATGAACGTTGAAAGATGTGAAGGCTTAAAAAAAATTCCCGGAGCCTTAAGGCGGTATGAAAAGACTCTCCATAGAAAATTGCTCACGTGGTACGCGACAGCTTCCTGGATGTGACAAATTGTTCATACTTACAGTAGCATCTGCCTTTAAGTTTATACGACGTGTGTCAAATGAAATGCGCATTCAGGGGACACAGATTTACAAATCACGTTGCTGGAATTACCGTAATATCATGCATTTTTATTTTCTCTACCACGTACATAGTAGGTAGAGAAAGTGCTACAGCCTACTCACTGAAAATACACATTTTGGGTCCCCTAAATGCAAATTAGGCATATTTTTGTGGGACTGTGAACATAAAAATGAAAAGTCGGTTAAACACCTCATTTTGTATTTAAGTTCATTCCAGAGTACTTCTTATAAGAAGAATTGTTCGAAAATTTTGATTTAAAAAAATGACTTTTGTTTTAAGTGCCACGGGTTAAGGCACTTTCATGACGAACGAAATGTACATCTTGAATTTTCTGGGAAAATTTCTCATAGCCCTTTATATTTTGAATGAATTTTGCTTAACTGCAAACCGTAAGAGAAATAATCTTATTAAACAAATAATTGAGATATCATTAAAACAAAATTTATGCCAAATTTCTTGTGGAGTTAACCATTCGCTTGTTATTATTTTAAATAACAATAACAATACTTATTATTCTTTTAGCTGGGAAGTGGTTATTCTTTTCTTTCTGCTTTTGTTTTCTTTTCTTCCTGAGTTCATGTAAGAGAAATAAATTTAAAGCCATCACATAGTGACCAGCTCTTAAAGATTTGGCTATCTCTTAAGCGTGCTGTATTCTTATATTTCCATTTTACAAAGAAATATGTAATAAAACTCTTTCTATAAATGTCTTGATTAACAGGAAGCCGATAGGAGAATAAGCCTTTTTAAGAATAGTGGTTGAAGAATGGATAGCGAAAGTCATACGAGTGTAACATATTTGTTTTCTTTTTATCAGTTGAGACAATACACCCCAGCAGTAATTAAAAATACTGAAAATAATGTAAACGTTATATTTAAAACGTGAAATTCATCAGTTTTTTGTGTTTAGGTGAAGATTAAATACGCCTAATGAGTGACAAAACTTAATAATCTTTTAAATCATCTTCTGGTGGTCCAGAAATTGCAGACATATAAATCATTGCCGTAAGGCATTACATTCGAATTAATAAAGTTAATATTATTAATTGAAACTTTTTAAATACGTATTGATTTGATTGAGTATGAATGAATCCGAATCAATACTAATGGGCTTCAAATATTGTTAGCTAAATTTGACCAAGAATAAAACTTGTTTGAATTAGAGCGTGTAATAAATCTCTAATTCAATACATACGTTAGTGAAGTTCCTGAACGTATCTAAACACAATGACCCCACCGTCTAACACAGAGAACCTAACCTTTATGTAAGACGATTCATACTTAATCCATATTTATGAAAACATTAAGCATGTGATTTCAAACCTCGGTGGTTCCAATTTAGATTAGAACCAGTTTGTGTCATGATGTCTGTCTGAGATTTTTATTTGCTGAGACGTTATCATTGGTGCTTTACATTTCTGAACTCATTTTTTATTTTTCGTGGAGCGTTTGATACAAGACGCTCCCGTAAGATCAAAGAACATAAGCAAATAAATAAATAAATAAATAAATAAATAAATAAATAAATAAATAAATAAATAAATAAATAAATAAATAAATAAATAAATAAATAAATAAATAAATAAATAAATAAATAAATAAATAAATAAATAAATAAATAAATAAATAAATAAATAAATAAATAAATAAATAAATAAATAAATAAATAAATAAATAAATAAATAAATAAATAAATAAATAAATAAATAAATAAATAAATAAATAAATAAGTAAATAAGTAAATAAGTAAATAAGTAAATAAGTAAATAAGTAAGTAAATCCGAGTATAGCAGGTTACTAGGATGAAACTTGCAGCATACTAAAACCTGAATAATTTTATCAGAACAAGAGAACGTCATTTAATTTTGGTGTCTGTGAGTCCCAGAATAAGTGATACTGTACCTCTAGGCCCGGACTAATTGTGTAATATTGTTTTAAATAAAACTATTTTGCAGTCATGGTCTATTATGGTAGGTATAAAATTTAAGGGCGGCTGGCTCAACACAAAATCCAATTAGGTTTACAACGCCCTACAATATTATACAGTTAACCACGCTGGGAAATTAGGCTGTACAGTTGGTGATATAAATATCATTTGCACCGACAAACTTTATTTGTACAACAGCAAAAAAGAACATCAATAGTAGAATATCAGCCGCCTTTAAATTTTGCGGCTGCCATAGTATAAAATGCATTATCACAAAGCGCTGTTGCCTGCAGTGCGAATGAGACTCAGATTCCTCTGCCAGCCTAAGAAGTATGTTACTACCCAATTCTGGTTTAGACTCTCTCTCTCTCGCTGTTTTAATAACCTCGTAAATTAAAATTAGCTCTAATAATGTAAATATTATCGATGAAATGTGATGCATACTGTGTGTAATTATACAAGAATTGCATAAGCTAGTTCTTTAATTTAAAAACAAAGATGAAAAATAACCCCCGTCACGCTGCAATAGTATACAGACTAGACTGTCAACCAAGAAGTAGCGGGTTTAATTCCCGGCTGCACCAGATATCTAAAACTCATTCCAGGAGGGAGATGTAAACAAGACTTTTCTCTCTGTGCATACTTTCATTCATTGAGTACCAGTTTTGGCTTCCTATTGTGCACCATAAGCAGTTTCTTCTCATGGGTATGTCGAGAAGTGGTTTATTGAGCAAACTTTTCATATCACATATTTTCACATGCGCAACGCAAGAATACATGTGATAAATTAGTACAGAGTAGCCAACTTCCTTTATGACAGAGAACGGGCTTTTAAATTGCTAAATTCTGTTAATGAAAATAGATAACCTTTACTTTTGTGTCCGTAAAGGAAAACAAAATTCCCTGTCTTTAGTAATAAAAATCACTAGGCCGTAACTAAATCACCGTATCGTAACTGTATCGGCTGCCCTCGAGACTCATCGGCTATGTCATCGCTGGTTTTTGAAGTGACTTCCCCCTTCAGGTCTGCTCCCGTGAACATACTTATTACAACATATCGTCTTGCTGCAAGGAATGATTTAGATTCTTTCTTCAAGATTTACCTGCCTTCGCAGCTAGCCTAGTTGGCCCACGGAATATATCCCTGGCACCAGCATAGAAGTGTTTACTTGCTGAGAGGCAGAGATGCAATCAGATTCCTTGTACTAACCATGGGCCCACTTTAAAGAAACGGAGATCACTGAGGTCCTGGAGTCCGCATACAGTAAGCGGCATTTAGAGGGCATACTCCCTTATTGACCACATACCACCTCTATTACTACACTCTTCCAGGATGTCCTGAGTATGGATGGCATGGCAGCTGGAAAATCCCCAATGTTATCCCTAATTAACGAGCATTTATTTACCACTACACTATAGCTACTTCGATGCCTATGTGCGTGCTGCGATAATTCTACTATTTCGGGCATCTCAATATTCACAGACCTAAAACTGGGATAAATTAATTTCTTTCGTTCTTATTTTCCGCTTATATGAAAAACTAAGCGAAAAAAAAACCTTCTAGTTCTATTTCCGGTAAATAAATGGAAGCATAATTACATAAGTTCAACTTCGGGTAATGTTATATATATATAGACACTTCTAGCTCTGTTTCCGGTAAACATATGTCTAGCATAAACCCATGAGTTCAACTTCCGGGTAATGTTATATTTATAGACACTTCTAGCTCTGTTTCCGGTAAACATATGTCTAGCATAAACCCATGAGTTCAACTTCCGGGTAATGTTATATTTATAGACACTTCTAGCTCTGTTTCCGGTAAACATATGTCTAGCATAAACCCATGAGTTCAACTTCCGGGTAATGTTATATTTATAGACACTTCTAGCTCTGTTTCCGGTAAACATATGTCTAGCATAAACCCATGAGTTCAACTTCCGGGTAATGTTATATATATAGACACTTCTAGCTCTGTTTCCGGTAAACATATGTCTAGCATAAATCCATGAGTTCAACTTCCGGGTAATGTTATATTTATAGACACTTCTAGCTCTGTTTCCGGTAAACATATGTCTAGCATAAACCCATGAGTTCAACTTCCGGGTAATGTTATATATATAGACACTTCTAGCTCTGTTTCCGGTAAACATATGTCTAGCATAAACCCATGAGTTCAACTTCCGGGTAATGTTATATTTATAGACACTTCTAGCTCTGTTTCCGGTAAACATATGTCTAGCATAAACCCATGAGTTCAACTTCCGGGTAATGTTATATATATAGACACTTCTAGCTTTGTTTCCGGTAAACATATGTCTAGCATAAACCCATGAGTTCAACTTCCGGGTAATGTTATATTTATAGACACTTCTAGCTCTGTTTCCGGTAAACATATGTCTAGCATAAACCCATGAGTTCAACTTCCGGGTAATGTTATATTTATAGACACTTCTAGCTCTGTTTCCGGTAAACATATGTCTAGCATAAACCCATGAGTTCAACTGCCGGGTAATGTTATATTTATAGACACTTCTAGCTCTGTTTCCGGTAAACATATGTCTAGCATAAAGCCATGAGTTCAACTTCCGGGTAATGTTATATTTATAGGCACTTCTAGCTCTGTTTCCGGTAAACATATGTCTAGCATAAATCCATGAGTTCAACTTCCGGGTAATGTTATATTTATAGACACTTCTAGCTGTATTTCCGGTAAACATGTGTCTAGCATAAACCCATGAGTTCCACTTCCGGGTAATGTTATATTTATAGACACTTCTAGCTGTATTTCCGGTAAACATATGTCTAGCATAAATCCATGAGTTCAACTTCCGGGTAATGTTATATTTATAGACACTTCTAGCTCTGTTTCCGGTAAACATATGTCTAGCATAAACCCATGAGTTCCACTTCTGGGTAATGTTATATTTATAGACACTTCTAGCTGTATTTCCGGTAAACATATGTCTAGCATAAACCCATGAGTTCCACTTCCGGGTAATGTTATATTTATAGGCACTTCTAGCTCTGTTTCCGGTAAACATATGTCTAGCATAAATCCATGAGTTCAACTTCCGGGTAATGTTATATTTATAGACACTTCTAGCTCTGTTTCCGGTAAACATATGTCTAGCATAAATCCATGAGTTCTACTTCCGGGTAATGTTATATTTATAGACACTTCTAGCTGTATTTCCGGTAAACATATGTCTAGCATAAATCCATGAGTTCAACTTCCGGGTAATGTTATATTTATAGACACTTCTAGCTCTGTTTCCGGTAAACATATGTCTAGCATAAATCCATGAGTTCTACTTCCGGGTAATGTTATATTTATAGACACTTCTAGCTCTGTTTCCGGTAAACATATGTCTAGCATAAATCCATGAGTTCAACTTCCGGGTAATGTTATATTTATAGACACTTCTAGCTGTATTTCCGGTAAACATATGTCTAGCATAAACCCATGAGTTCCACTTCCGGGTAATGTTATATTTATAGACACTTCTAGCTGTATTTCCGGTAAACATATGTCTAGCATAAACCCATGAGTTCAACTTCCGGGTAATGTTATATTTATAGGCACTTCTAGCTCTGTTTCCGGTAAACATATGTCTAGCATAAACCCATGAGTTCCACTTCGGGGTAATGTTATATTTATAGACACTTCTAGCTGTATTTCCGGTAAACATATGTCTAGCATAAACCCATGAGTTCAACTTCCGGGTAATGTTATATTTATAGGCACTTCTAGCTGTATTTCCGGTAAACATATGTCTAGCATAAACCCATGAGTTCAACTTCCGGGTAATGATATATTTATAGACACCTCTAGCTCTATTTCCGGTAAGCATATGCCTAGCATATGTCCTTGATTTGTACTTCCGGGTAACGTTATATTTATTTGGCAATCTAATTGTTGGGCTTTGGGTGCCACTATCCTAAGACACTATAAAAGTTTTACCTATGAATAATTTGATATTTATTTGTTACCATTATTTTCTCAATCTCCGCGCCCGATGTATTTTTGAGTTTTGATTCCGGATAACATATTTGTGTTATCAGTTTGTCTAATATCGGTGGTATACTACCTCCAGTCAACTGTATATTTATTTCTGTAATCAATTATTCACTTCTATGCATGAATTTAACATATATTCATTTATTAGTTTCACTCCAGGATAACGTCGTTTATTTCCCAACTTGCTCTGTTTCCGTTGTGTTATTCTTAACACATTTAGGAGTTCTGCACCTGTATAATGTTATATTTATTTATATCCTCAGGTGCTGGGTTTCCGGTAGTGATATGTTTAACATACATTCATGGACTCCTCACACAGATAACATTATGTTTATTCATGTTAACAGTTACTCTGTTTCCGGTAGTGATGTATTTAACATACATTCATGGACTCCTCACACAGATAACATTATGTTTATTCATGTTAACAGTTACTCTGTTTCCGGTAGTGATGTATTTAACATACATTCATGGACTCCACACAGAGATAACATTATGTTTATTCATGTTAACAGTTACTCTGTTTCCGGTAGTGATGTATTTAACATACATTCATGGACTCCTCACACAGATAACATTATGTTTATTCATGTTAACAGTTACTCTGTTTCCGGTAGTGATGTATTTAACATACATTCATGGACTCCTCACACAGATAACATTATGTTTATTCATGTTAACAGTTACTCTGTTTCCGGTAGTGATGTATTTAACATGTATTCATGGACTCCTCACACAGATAACATTATGTTTATTCATGTTAACAGTTACTCTGTTTCCGGTAGTGATGTATTTAACATACATTCATGGACTCCACACACAGATAACATTATGTTTATTCATGTTAACAGTTACTCTGTTTCCGGTAGTGATGTATTTAACATACATTCATGGACTCCTCACACAGATAACAGTATGTTTATTCATGTTAACAGTTACTCTGTTTCCGGTAGTGATGTATTTAACATACATTCATGGACTCCTCACACAGATAACAGTATGTTTATTCATGTTAACAGTTACTCTGTTTCCGGTAGTGATGTATTTAACATACGTTCATGGACTCCTCACAGAGATAACATTATGTTTATTCATGTTAACAGTTACTCTGTTTCCGGTAGTGATGTATTTAACATACATTCATGGACTCCACACACAGATAACAGTATGTTTATTCATGTTAACAGTTACTCTGTTTCCGGAAGTGATATGTTTAACATACATTCTTGGACTCCTCACACAGATAACATTATGTTTATTCATGTTAACAGTTACTCTGTTTCCGGAAGTGATATGTTTAACATACATTCTTGGACTCCTCACACAGATAACATTATGTTTATTCATGTTAACAGTTACTCTGTTTCCGGTAGTGATATATTTAACATACATTCATGGACTCCTCACACAGATAACATTATGTTTATTCATGTTAACAGTTACTCTGTTTCCGGAAGTGATATGTTTAACATACATTCTTGGACTCCTCACACAGATAACAGTATGTTTATTCATGTTAACAGTTACTCTGTTTCCGGTAGTGATATATTTAACATACATTCATGGACTCCTCACACAGATAACAGTATGTTTATTCATGTTAACAGTTACTCTGTTTCCGGTAGTGATGTATTTAACATACATTCATGGACTCCACACACAGATAACATTATGTTTACTCATGTTAACAGTTACTCTGTTTCCGGTAGTGATGTATTTAACATACATTCATGGACTGCTCACACAGATAACATTATGTTTACTCATGTTAACAGTTACTCTGTTTCCGGAAGTGATATGTTTAACATACATTCTTGGACTCCTCACACAGATAACAGTATGTTTATTCATGTTAACAGTTACTCTGTTTCCGGTAGTGATATATTTAACATACATTCATGGACTCCTCACACAGATAACAGTATGTTTATTCATGTTAACAGTTACTCTGTTTCCGGTAGTGATGTATTTAACATACATTCATGGACTCCACACACAGATAACATTATGTTTACTCATGTTAACAGTTACTCTGTTTCCGGTAGTGATGTATTTAACATACATTCATGGACTCCACACACAGATAACATTAAGTTTATTCATGTTAACAGTTACTCTGTTTCCGGTAGTGATGTATTTAACATACATTCATGGACTCCTCACACAGATAACATTATGTTTACTCATGTTAATAGTTACTCTGTTTCCGGTAGTGATGTATTTAACATACATTCATGGACTCCTCACACACATAACATTATGTTTATTCATGTTAACAGTTACTCTGTTTCCGGTAGTGATGTATTTAACATACATTCATGGACTCCACACACAGATAACATTATGTTTATTCATGTTAACAGTTACTCTGTTTCCGGAAGTGATGTATTTAACATACATTCATGGACTCCTCACACAGATAACATTATGTTTATTCATGTTAACAGTTACTCTGTTTCCGGTAGTGATGTATTTAACATGTATTCATGGACTCCTCACAGAGATAACATTATGTTTATTCATGTTAACAGTTACTCTGTTTCCGGTAGTGATGTATTTAACATGTATTCATGGACTCCTCACACAGATAACATTATGTTTATTCATGTTAATAGTTACTCTGTTTCCGGTAGTGATGTATTTAACATGTATTCATGGACTCCTCACACAGATAACATTATGTTTATTCATGTTAACAGTTACTCTGTTTCCGGTAGTGATGTATTTAACATGTATTCATGGACTCCTCACAGAGATAACATTATGTTTATTCATGTTAACAGTTACTCTGTTTCCGGTAGTGATGTATTTAACATGTATTCATGGACTCCTCACACAGATAACATTATGTTTATTCATGTTAACAGTTACTCTGTTTCCGGTAGTGATGTATTTAACATGTATTCATGGACTCCTCACACAGATAACATTGTTTATTCATGTTAACAGTAACTCTGTTTCCGGTAGTGATGTATTTAACATACATTCATGGACTCCTCACACAGATAACATTATGTTTATTCATGTTAACAGTTACTCTGTTTCCGGTAGTGATGTATTTAACATGTATTCATGGACTCCTCACACAGATAACATTATGTTTATTCATGTTAACAGTAACTCTGTTTCCGGTAGTGATGTATTTAACATACGTTCATGGACTCCTCACAGAGATAACATTATGTTTATTCATGTTAACAGTTACTCTGTTTCCGGTAGTGATGTATTTAACATACATTCATGGACTTCACACACAGATAACATTATGTTTATTCATGTTAACAGTAACTCTGTTTCCGGTAGTGATGTATTTAACATACATTCATGGACTCCACACACAGATAACGTTATCTTCATTCATGTTAATAGTTACTCTTGCAGATTTTAATCCTGGATTGTTATATTTTTAGTACCTATTGGTCTTTGAGAAATAATGGTATCCATATTAAGGTACTTATAACTTTTTCCGCGAGTGTTATACATATATGCTGTTACCTATTGTTTATCCTGGAAAGATTCGTTCAAATATATTCACTTTTACATCTAGGTAACCTCATAATGTAGACATTACTTGAGCTATTCTACTACTGATATTCTTAAAATACCATTTGGTATACTTGTAGGATGCATATCTCCAACCTGAGGCAGTTTAGCTTTTGCTTTAACTCTTGTCACCATGGCAATTGCGTTAAGAGAGAGTCCCGTTTGGGGTTGCCCTCAGTTCGCCATTTACTGTTTACTTGTCATTTGTATTTGTTTATCATTCTTTTGTTATGTTATGCATTTTCCTTCTGTCTGATTTGTAAAGCGAGATACTGCTGATCGAACTTATTTCTAAAGATAGCTAACTTTCGCTGTTTTCAATAATGAAATAGTTAATACACCCTCTTGAGTTCTTGTGCTTATAGTCATATTTAACTACGTTTTGCCTGTTTCAAGTAGTGATTTGCTTGAAGTGTATTGTATATACTTTCAATACCGCTAAACTGAAAAAAGTATAAAAATACTGACACAATGGGCTCCATATTGTTCTCTATGACTGTTTGTCTATGCCTACGATTCCACACAGAATAACATCAAAGTGTATTCAGTATGAAGAGGCGTTCACAGGGTACTTACAGAAAATTTAATGTAGGCATTTGTTCCATTAATATTTCAAATACATTTGAGAGATTTTGCAAAAAGTATAAAAAGCAAAAGTTTTTCCGCATAAAGGGTAGTTTTAGTGGAAAATTTTTCTTCAGAATTTCCCTTTACTTGCTTCAACAGTGCCTGAAAGTTGTATGACTTCTTTTTGAGTTATGCTGTTCGTAGACCATGTAAGCGTTCGAGAGAGAGAGAGAGAGAGAGAGAGAGAGAGAGAGAGAGAGAGAGAGAGCGAGTATTATAAATCTTTTTCTTAGGTTGAATAAATCAAAGCCCGTGGTTCTGGTTAAATGCCAATATAGAATTTTTGCATGGAATTCCTCAACTAAGTACAAGTAGGAAGTGGCGAAAGTACGAACAAGTGCCTGTATTAAGTTTTCGCAATTTTCGCAGTGAAGTTTACGTGATGGTAATAATAATTATGTTAATAATAATAATAATAATAATAATAATAATAATAATAATAATAATAATAATAATAATAATAATAATAATAATAATAATAATAATAATTTATCTTTATATACAGATCTTGCCAAATTAAACATTGACGCTCCCCCCCCCTCTCTCTCTCTCTATCTCTCTCTCGCCTTTCACAACTATGCAAGTAAATTGAAGATATAATGGGTTATATACTATCTTAAACAATTGCATTTACAACAATATACTTCTATTCAACATATAATTTTAGTGTCTTCAGAGGCTTCATTAATTTCTTAAAATGTAAGTAAATACCATTTTCTTGACTTTTAAGGTTTGTATTATTTCGATGATTAGTTTAACATTACACCGTTGCATACTTAAAACAATTTATTCTGTATTTTATTTCTGGTAAGATATTGGATGCAGTTTCATTATGTTGGTATAGAATTTTATTGGATGACATTAGTATTCTCACGTGAGGATGTTTCAAAATTCACTGCAAGCTTTAAAACGTAAATTTTGTACGAGTAACGTGTGAAAAATAACAAAACAATTTGTGGAGCAAACTGTCGGCCTCGTGTTTTGCAAAATATTTCGTATATGTTAGAATTTATTTTAGCCATGTCCACTTATTAAATATAAAATTATTAATTTTGAAACAGAGTTTTTTTCTGTTATACTATGCAGAGTAGTTTTTAACCAGAACCTTGAAATTTTCCACGCCGCAGAAAATACGATAATGTAGGATTTTTTAATAAGCTGTAAAGGTTCTACATTTAAAGGAATGCAACATTCTAAAATGGAATGAATTCAGATCTATAGAAAGGCAGCTTAATGAAATGTACCTGCTAATAGAAAGCAAGCGATTTAAGAGTTAACTGCTAAATCATTATAAACATTTTAAAAAGTTATTTTGCTTTATTGCGCTTATATCCGATGCTAAAACGATGACCAGCGCCTAAAAGTTTGTGTTTGCAATATTAACTAAATCAAATATATCAATGCAATATGCCGAATGAAAACGAAAAGCGATTTCTTCTTAATTTCGAACCTTATAGTTACACTTCAAAGTTTATAACAACTATGGAAAGAGCAAAATCCACCTGAAGAACTTAACAAAATGAGTAGTTCATATTAAGATCCTTTATCCAACAATACGCCGTAAGCTCTTAGCTCAAGGTGGAATGGAATGTGAGTCCTGAAGCTAGATGCTGTTAATTTCAGAACCGTTGCCCCTGGATGTTAGATGACCTAAACGTCACCAATGCATTGAAGTCCATGATGGGAGCAGTGTTCTCCCTTGGGCCTTGCCGCTATAACTGCACTATACTTCTCGGCTTTGTCTATAACAAAAATAATAAAACACTTGAACGTCACTCTCGGAGAAAGCATTTAAATGCGGATACATATTTGTATTCTACCATCAGAGGAAAATGCATACATGTTCTATGTCCCTATTCTTAAAAATATCTGTATTCTGAAAGCTACCGTAACAATATTCTGCATTCTTATTCACATTATTTTATACTACACATTTCTGAAAATGATTATGATATTCTAACACTGCGTAAATAAAATAAAGCATTATAAATTTGGTAACCTTGTGGAGAAAAACAGAAGAAAAGTGGAAAAAGAAAGGAATTATACATAAAACAGGATTAAAAGTCAATGCCATTCACTTTTGTGATCAAGAACCGAAGCGCATGATGTACTTTTTCTCAAAAAGTATGAGAGTTAGAGAGATAAAATTTTTAGTGCATATATACAACTCATAGTTGAATTTTCTGAACTGCAATAATAATTTTATAGTACATAATTATGACGTAAATATAGAAACAACTTTGTAAACGTTCCACATTTTTACTTTTTTAACCTTGCAAATAATATTTTAATGTGTAGTAAACCGGTATGCAATACTAAATAATTGAGGTTCAGAAGTAAACAAAAGTGTGATTCTGTATTGCAAGTAGTTTCAGAGTAAAAGGTACATGAAGTCATATGATTTAAGTTGGTAGTTAATCCATAACAAATTAGCAAAAATTAAGGTCATATTCCCTTCAGCAAACTATGAAGGCTATTAGTCACAGAATCACGATTTTTTTTGTGGGGGGGGGGGGCGGCATTTAATTTTTGTGTTTGCTTGGTAAATATGTACAAAAAATATGTTAATATAACGTGTTTTTCATTAAAAATTTATGAGATCTGCCTATATGTGGTAGAAACTTCCCTTGCAAAAATTAATGAGTTACATTTGTTATAATGATGTTAAAAAATTTACCTTTTTATAGATTTTTCTTTCTTTCTTTTTTGTTTCTTTTTTTTGGGGGGGGGGGGCGGGTGGGGAGGTAAAGTATTGAAAATCTGAATGTACCAAATACACTGAAATGCATCTACTAGAAAAGCTTTTTCACGGGTATGGTAACATACACTGAAAATTTCATTTCCCTATCTAAAATAGTTTTTCCGAAAAAGTCCCCATCAGCTTGAAAATTCTATGTAAATTTTATTATTTTTGTGCTGTATGAAATAATGTTTATAGACTTAACCACATAAGCTATAAATACAAATAACCACTTTAAATAATTGTCATGATTCGAAAATTAATTTATAAAAATTTCAAGAAAAAAACATTAAGAACCTTAAGATTAGTAGTAATTTAATTCGCTAAGACGTAATTTGTTCAGAACACCTTGTTTCTTTATTATGTAGAAGGTTAAGTGTTATAATCTCCATACATTGAATTTTAATATTATTGATTAGTAACTAGGGTTGCATGTAACACCAAACTATTTCTACATTGTGAAATGAACTATGTGGATATTGACGTGTGCATGAAGATGGATTGTGAAACGTAATAGACCCTTTTAGCCGCTATTTTATTGCGGGCGCAGCAACAATTAGCACAACATGAATACATTAGCGTAGATGCATGGATTTTTTTAGTGCAGGAAAAAAATAAAAAGCGCACATATTTGGATGAGAAGTGAAATTTAGGTAGTAGCCAAATCGACCACAAACGCCCGCCCTTCAGCTGCCCCCGGTACCGAAACCTGATTAATCTTATTGTAAAAATAAAATAGTCATAAATTATGCAGTGCATAATTACTACACCCGTCGAGTAAATAAGCCGTATTGGTGGGGTGCGCGGGACGTTGTGCGCACCAGCGCCCGCGCGCGCGCAGTTGTGCTGGTCCCCCTCTCCCGGGCCCACCAGACAGGGGTTCCTGCCTCTCCTCCAGTCATTTTGGGCCCGGGGCTCCAGCATGGAGCGTTGTTCGTGTTATGCTTCCTTCTTCATTAGCTTTTTATCGTGGTAGAGAGCCTCGGTCGTTCTTCCAAATGGAAAATAACGACAATGGATGTGATTTGTGTGTGTGTGTGTGTGTAATCCCCACCACTACCCCCTCCCTCATCCACTCACCTTTTCACGGCGTATTGAATGACGTTTTGTTTAATGTATCGTGGTACAGAGTGACGGCGTATAGTGAGATCCAGGAACCCCGAAAGTCCCATAGCTCTTTTATTTTTAATCATCGTATTACGGGAAAACGTTTTCTGGTCACTTGGGGTTTTTATTCTCCTATTCCTTGATTGGAAGAAGGAGGCATATTCACGACATTGTTTCCTGTCCAATTATTGCCAAGAACTAACTCCTCATAGAATTCCTAATACAGCTGCACCGCCGACTCAATTATGTACCACAGATAACACACGAATGTAATGGATTTATGAGATACTATACATTTCACTTTAATCTAGTGTTAGCATAATAAACATGCAAAACACTTGACGATAATCAGCTATTTTGTATACACCTTCCTTGATATTACATACTCTATGTCAAAGCATATGATAAATATCCTTAAATATTTAACACTTAAATTTTTATGCTTGAAATACGAAACTCTTTTTCCAGTGTTGATCAATTGTCTTCTGGTTTTGGAGGTTAATTAACAATATTCTCGATTACTTTTGTATAAATTCCTTTTGAGTTCGCTATTTTATATCATACCAGATTTTTATATTTTTGTTCATAAATATACATATACATTTTGGAGTACCCGCTGCACTAAAACATTTTCTTTTCGTATTATTAATTCCATCATTTGATTACTCAAAATAGGAAAACATTTAAGGATAATTTTGAAATTGTTTTTCATTTCAGTAAGTTTAAACAACATTTCAAGATTAATCAGTACACTGTCCTCATGAATTTTATAGCTGAAGAAAGTGTTCTAAAATTAATAGGAAGAAAACTGATTTTTTTTTTCAAATGACACACATTAAAGAAGAGTAGGCAATATTTGACATTTGGCTCTTAAAGTTTACCATTAACATTTTACAAATCAAACAAACCGGAAAAAAAAAAAAAAAAAAAAAAAAAAAAAAAAAAAAAAAAAAACAACATTACGAAATCGTTACTGTCACAAACGCTTTATTTGACTTAAAATGTGTATTTTAAGATCTATGGTTTTCTCTGTTTCCTAAAACGGCTCAGTTATATAACATTTTTTAGAATGAAGCTATAAGAATCTAATAGTAGAAAATTAAAGATATAAATTTTAATGAATGACACTGCCTGTGTGAATTGAAGTGTCAATATGCTGATTCTTCATCAAGATTAGTGCGTAGCATATATTTTTTTTTAAGATTTTTCTTTTCTTTTCTTTTTTTTTTTTTTCTTCCTTTATTTTTTTCCAAAATCTTCGCCAATTCTGAGAATATGTGAACACAGAAGTGAATGTATCAGTCAGATCACGAAGCGTTAAAGCTAAGATGAAAAACGCCTAAACCAGAAATTGTTTCCCGAGCCAAAGCCGTCGTTACCATTGCCAATGAAACACTTTTAAGAAAGAAATCCATTTTATGTATTATTCCAAACTTCCAAACATAATATTCATTACACCAAATGTTAGAGCAATTTTTGAGCTTATAAGGAGTATTTAACAATTTAAATAACTTTTAAAATGGAAAAGTAGAAATAATTAAGTATGAAACGATGTGCATACATATGTAGGTATATCTTTTTTTTTTTTTTTTTTTTTTTTCTTTTTTAGTTATGTTGTTCCGTTTCTCTTTGTCTCTCGCAAGATTTAATTATCTAAAATCTTATTTACTGAATTCGGAGGATTTCAGTTGCTGTATTTTCTGTGAAAGCTGGACAATGGAGAAAATTGCAGTTAATTAATCCGTTACAAATGACAGAGGTAGTAAAAAAAATATTCTTCTCTATAATAAAAAGTGCATGCTTGCTACTGTTTAAAAATCAAGGAAGAATATATTAAAGGGCGTGTTTGTTTGACTTAAGCATACGCATATGCATTTTTTACATTTCATTACAGTTCAACATTTTGCGTTGCGTTACAGACAGTTACAGACAGCTCTGCGGAGAAAACCATAATAGAAAATGATTTATCTCCAATGTTTGATAAATTTTGATGTGTCCATTAATAGTGGGAGATATTACATTTAAACATCGATAAAAATGTATAGCGACCTACAAGTATTTCGTGCCCACCTCTGTGGTGGGGAGTAGCGCGTCTAAGTCACGTGCATGAGGCCCCGATTTCGAATCTCGTTAGTGTGAGTTACCAGGGTAACTAAAAGATGATTGCCAGGTAACTAAGCTATATGGGCCCTGGACTCATTTGAGCATCATTTCATACATTTCATTCATCATCAGATGACTAAACCGGCTAAAGGATCTAAAACCATAAAAAAACAGTAATTCATGTCCAGGTCACTTATTTAAGCGCCTCGAAAAAGAATCGCTGCAAATGTTCATTAATTTCGGACAAAAGGGACTTTTTGTTTTCACCAGTTAAACCTCTTTTAACCAATTTCCTCATTTGAAATAATGCTCAAATAATTGATAGTCTATATAGAGTGTATATTACCGACAATTCTCTTTGGAGTTTAGGAGAAGTCCTGCAGGAAGCTATTCCAGCATAGATTTTTTTATCCTTTCTTTCTTTTTTTTCTTTCTTTCTTTCTTTCTTTCTTTCTTTCTTTCTTTCTCTCTTTCTTTCTTTTTCTTTCTTTTTCTTTCTTTCTTTTTCTTTCTTTCTTTCTTTCTTTCTTTCTCTCTTTCCTTCTTTCTCTCTGTCTTTCTTTCTTTCTTTCTTTCTTTCTTTCTTTCTTTCTTTCTTTCTTTCTTTCTTTCTTTCTTTCTTTCTTTCTTTCTTTCTGTCTCTCCTTCCTTCCTTCCTTTCTTTCTTTCTTTCTTTCTTTCTTTCTTTCTTTCTTTCTTTCTTTCTTTCTCTTTCTTGCTCTTTCTTTCTTCATCTCTCCGTCATTTCTTCATTTCTCTCTCTCTTTCTCTCTCTCTCTCTCTCTCTCTCTTTCTTTTTCCAAACGAGATTCCAAATCGAAACCTTTACAATCCAAGGCAGATGCGTTACGTTCACACTGCGTAAGTGGGCAAGTTCAAAAGTTTCATCACAATCCACTTCCAACTGTAGTCGAAATTTCTCAGGCAGAAAAACTATACAAATAAGGACATTCTTTATACAAACTAGATCATTTTAATTATATTACGTTTTAAAAATAGCCAGTGCATTCAAATTAAGTACATTACGCTGAACAGTTTTCTGCTGTTTTTGCTTAGTTCGTTTGTTGCATAAAATGCGTAAGCTGCGGTATATTCAGAGGCATTCATTTATTCTAATATAGTGTCTCACAATGAATAAATTAAAAATTCGCTTAAACATATTAGCTGAAAATAATAACGTAATAAAAGCTAGTGAGAACTCATATGCAATAATTTCTGTGGCAAAGCTAGCAAAATGAATCCATTAGTTTCTCTCTGAAAAGAGAGGAAATTTTTATATTAAATCTCACACTAGGGCTTGAAACGTTTTAGTTATTTATAATTATTTTATTTTTGATATGTCTGTATTGTAACAGGTCACTACAAAAGCTTTGATGAGAAATTACCTCACTATCTATAGTTTGAAAAAACAAACAATTTGACGAATGTGAAAACAGTGTCCATTATTTATTTATCGTTCAGTGTTTATATATTGTAATACTACACTCTATAATATAAAACAATTATTATACTTTTGTTATTCTTCTCTCTTTCTGTTCCTCGCTCTTTTTTATTTTCTCTATCACGTTTAGTAAGTTCGGTAAGTGTTGTATTAACTCAAAAGTTTGATATCGAGATTTCATCGGAAATACATATTTTGAGGGTCCCTGAATCCAAAAGTAATCATTTTAGAAAAATGTGTGTTTGTACTTGTGTGTGTGTGTGTGTGTGTGTGTGTGTGTGTGTGTGTGCGTGCGTGCTGTGTGTCTGTGTGGGTTGGTGGACGAGGGGATGGGCAGTTTTGTAGGTGGGTGGAGTGGACCATTTCCGAAATATTGCTTGTTAATATATTTGAACATTCCAATACATTTCTCAAATGGAAATCAGTTGCTCGTCTTTCCTCTTTTATGTCTATGCAAAGAGAATGGAATTTCAAAGTCGTTACATAGCCAGTAGCACTTAAAAGACTTGACTACTGCATATGTCTACTGTAGGTATTCCGCTATACCCATTGCACCTACAAGGCAATATGTAATTTAGCAATTTCTAGAAATGTTTATTCGATTAACATGAGGTGGACGGCCAAGAAGCATTTTAAGAGTAGTATGTACAAGAGTGAGTAGAGAATGTCATCATATTTCAAAATTCTATTTTATATTATTATTTAAATAGCATGTTTATTGTATAGATTCATTTTATCTGTGCTCCTAATTAGCATGGAAAAATGATTATTTTTGTAATCTGCAAAATCCTTGACTTTTCAAAAACTATTAATTCATTTCTAAAATGTGCAGCGTTATTTTACAAAATCTGACATGATGCACTCATAACCATTATTAAAAACTCTTATTCCTATATTTTCTTCGTGTTAGTTGAGACAAACATTTGCAGATATTACCTTATTGCTTATTTCCTTGTAGGTGCAAGGGGAATATGGGAACACAGCAGGCTTTGAGCGATAGTCAACTCTTTTAAAGTTTTGAGATTCCGCTCTCTTTGCACGGCTAAAATATAAACAATTGAATAACGATGTTCCATTTGACGAAAGTTTTAAGTATTTAAAAAGTTACAAAAACAACAAGGAATACCTCCGAAATGGTTCACTCTGCAAAACTATTTGGATATAAATTGTGCGTTTTAGCAAGATCTAAATTTCTTGTAGAGTAAGATTTGGTCTCTTACGGTTTAGCAGTTATACAAAAGTCATCCAGGACTATATAGGCTATAGTCAGAAAGTTTAAAGTATACATTTTGTTTGCCATAAAAATATCTCAGAATCAAAATCCTTGGAGCTATTTTCGAAAAAATAAAAATTTTCCATGTGAAGGGTAATTTAGGGTTTCGGAATTTTCTTCAAAATGTTTGTGTCGTATTTTTAAAAGAAATAAGAACTGAAATAAGAACTTCGGTTTTAAACGGACTTTTCGTTTTTGAGTTATGCTTCACAGACACACGCTCGCGCGGACCTTTTTCTAAAATTTGCTCTTTTGGATTCAAGGGGCCTTAAAACATATATTTTCGGTGAAATCTCGATATCGAATTTTTCTGTAGAATACAATACTTCCTGTAGTAGAGGAAGTAAAAAAGTATATGGTTATTATATTTAATGGAATTTTGAGAGGCAGTAAAATTGTTATTAAATAATTACATCGCTTTCTTATTTTGTTTCTACATCATTCCCTCTTACATTGTATAGTATTACATGATATATACGTAAATACTTTAACATAACTAGAGTTAATATATTAAATAACAAAATAAATGTCAAATATTTATATGTAATGCATTAAAATAAATGTTAACTCGCATAACCAATATCAACATTTACTTTATAACAAGTAAATACATAGTGTGGAGCATTTTGAATATGAAAAATGCTGAAAAAGTTGGCGAAAAAAAAAAGGTTTTTAGTTGGGCCTGTCGATTAATAAACCTGCGCCTGTCTATTTATGGATTCAGTTAATTGGTAGTTTAAATGTGGCAAGTGGGAGAAAATGTATGTGATTTCTTGAAGTCTAGAATTAATATTATTTTGTTATGAAAAAGCATATTTTATATTTTGAACAACCTTTAGTCAGAGTTTACAGTTGGATCACTTTAACTGGAATGTAATATTCTCAAATATATTTAGTGCTTAGGGCTCTATTAACAGCACTTTTCAGTTATTAGAATATTTTCTATTTAAAATAAGAGAATTTGTGTTATTTTCGTTAAAATCATATCATACATCAATATATCTCATATTTTAATTTGTATTATTGAATTAAGTCAACCTAAATGAGACTCCTGCTTTTAAATATTCAAATGGTCTAATACTTTTAACCATTCCTATAACCTCTAATTTATATTTCTTGCCCACTGTGGCGAGTTTGACAAGCAGGTCTTTTCATGCATCACATAAACTTGAAGTTGAGTTTATCGCTCTAGTTAACTAGTTTCGGACCCTGGGAAAAGTGCAGATATTTCCACTTTTTATCGTTCATCACGTGTATACAGACAGGCCAGTCAGGTTTCCAGTATGGGCCGCGGTGAGGACATGACCCCTCCCAGCCCTAACGTCCCGCAACTACCCTTTGATACTCTGGGTCTCTTCTTTCAAGTAAGCAGGTTCATCAAGTTTTAGCAAAATGTCCCACAACGGAATAATCCACTGACTGTCCGTTTTAATGGGTAATCATAAGGCGAGGTCAGCAACGGTCCCGTGCGGACACTATCGGAGTTGAAGAACCCGAATGGGAGACGGGACACATTACAAACAAATTCTTGTAAAGGTACCTGATTAAGTGTGCAATCCGTTAGTATTGTCCATTCTAAACAGGCTGTTTGCTCAGAGTACCTTCAACAACGGTCGCTTGAGGAAGGCTCAGTAGCTAAGGCTGCAACCGGACCAGATACTTCAGTTGAAGAACTAAGTGGAATCTGTGTCTATTCTACTATACATAGATATACAGCATTTCTTTAAGACGTGTACTGTTGTTAATACAAAATGTTTCAGAATTGGGATTTAGTACAGTTCTTTCACCACACAAGAGTGAAAAGCTTCAGGTGCGCAGAAACATGGCACATCTTCTCAACATTTCAAGCATCATTGTTACACAACACTCCAAGGTAGCTATAACAAATCAATTTTGCAATATTCGTATTTTATAAATTATTTCTTTAAATACAACTCAAAGTTAGCTTCAAGCAACCTGAAAACATTGTTCACTTACTGGAAAGCAAAAAATCTCATGTTATATTTACATGACTTTCTCCACTCACTTTCTCTTCTACAAACTATTGTTACAAAAAGTTATTATCTTGCTAGTTCTTATTGATACAGATACATTTTCAACTCACATTCACACATTTTATTTTACATAAAGGACGTAAGACGACAGTCAAACGTTCAAAGAGCGGGTCATGCTTTGCATCGGGAAAAGGTAAATAAATAAAAATAAAAAATAAATAGCGAAGAAATACATTTGAGAAAAGAAATACATTTGAAAATTCAAATCGATAATAAGGAATGTGTCAAAAATGATTAACACAACAATAAATGTCCTTTGTTCTTCTTCTTCTTCTTCTTCTTCTTCTTCTTCTTCTTCTTCTTCTTCTTCTTCTTCTTCTTCCTCCGTCTTCCTTTGTTCAGCTCCATCTGTTTCTTGGGCGCCCTAAATCTCTTCTTCCTAGTTGTTTGTACTCGTATATTTTCAGTGGCACACTCTAGTTAGATGTTGTTTCCAGTTCTCTTTGGTCTCTTATATTTTGTCATTGATTTTATATACATCTAGTTTTCTAGATATCCTCGTTGCGAAAGAGATCTTTTCTATATAGTACAACCTTTTAGCCTTCTGCGTCTTGTAATTTACTATTATCTTTCTCATTCATAATCCACGACTCGCTACCATACATCAATGGCACTGCCATTGTTTTATAACATTTGAATTTTGTATGTTTTTTGCTTTTATTTTGTAATGTTTTTGTCAGTGTGCCGCATATTTGTTGGTATTTGTTTATTTTGATTTCTACGTTTTCTATAAATGTCTTACATAAATTGTGTACCCGTTTTATCTCTCTCTCTTCTCTCTCTCTCTCTCTCTCTCTCTCTCTCTCTCTCGTGGTTTACCAATTACACAAAAGTCATTCAGAATGAAGAGAACTCTAAAAATGTAAGATAAAATTTCATTTTTATACAAATATCACAAACATGCAGTATTTAAATCAAAATCGTTAAAGCCATTTTTGAGAAAATAAAAAATGACCTTGTGGACTCAGGAAACCTCAAAACGTGTATTTCTGGTGAAATCTTGGCATGGAATTTTTAGTGAAGTGTAATAGCTCCTATACTTTAGCAGTAGATAAAGTATAAATTAAATAGTTGGAGTAACACGTGTTAAACTTAAGCATTTTTCTTTTTCGAAAATGTGCACGTATGTTAAATATGGGTATTGTTTACTCAGTTAATGAATTACAATGTTACGTTTCACTTAGCGCGATGCTAAGATTTTACACTCTGAATGTTAGCAGTGTTGTTTGTAGAAGCATTCAACCAAAGACAGAAGAAGAAACAATAGGGAAAGGATGGTATATCACATATAATGCTTTATAAACTGTATACATTTGTATTACTTATCATAATAATAGCAGAGCACGTGATATATCATTTCTTGGAGGTGATGTGTATCGACGCAGCTAAAAAGTGCCTTCTCAATCTTAACCTGTTATTTCAAATTGTTTATTTTGGCTTTTGGAAGCAAACATTTAATTATTTTTTCAGGAAACAAGTGTTTATATTGATTGTCCTGTCAATGATAGTTTATATTTATTGTGTAAGAGATATGTACTCAAAAGTGTAACAAAATAAGGCTGAAAAGCAATTGAGTTCTCATTAATGAATATCTGAAGACATCTTCGTATTATTTATATCTTATACATATATAATCTATTTGTGTAACGATAAAGAGAAACGGAGTATTGAGGGCGAATTAAACTTCGAATAAATTAAAGCTTTTTATTCACTACAAGTCATAATGCTGTAATGATATTAAAAGAAATTCCTAGAGGTTAAAAGTGGCGGTTATAAGTACTTATTTCTGTCCCATGCTTCGAGGATTAAACTTCTCTTTTCCTCGCTCCAAATTTACAAACTTTGATTTTCGACACGATTTAAGGCACATATTTAGCAGGAAATAAACTAAACATATAGCACAACAACTGTATTAATGTACCTTATAGCAACAAATCTCTTGTTTTTCTTTAAACATGTATTACATGATTTTATTTTCTACTCCTGGAGAGTGTTTGAAAAAGAATGATGTAGTCTTTCCTTTCTACAAAGATATTGGAGGATTTTGTACCTTTAACTCGCTGCATTTCTTTTGTAGTAAGTACATTAACGGCATTTTTTCAGTGGCTGTTGACAATTGTAGAATTGCCTGATGTAACATACATATTGATTCCAATAATGCGTGACGTCCATAAAAGGCAAACAAAACTTAGCAATATCATTAAACTAAATGTGCATTATTTTAATTATCAACAGGGGCAAAAAACGTAGCACTTGGGAATTTCATAATGTTGAAATATCCTCCCCAGCTAATTATTACAGGATCTTTCCTAGCATAGTTAATGGCTTAAATTCTAGATTAGTGATAAAATTGTAAGCTCATAATTACAATTTTGCGCTTCAAGGTATGCATAATTTTAAACATTATTTTACATAATTAAATTACAATGTCTAGATTAGACTTGTGGGTTTATTGTATACGTACATACACAGTACATTAACATAAAATATAAAAGATTTATGTATAATTATTGCCACTTACTACTTAAATAATTTAATTGGACCTTAAAGACCTTTTCGCAAGAAGCTATTAAGACATTAGGGTAACTTGGATTTAGTGTAATATTTACAAATAGAATTAATTGTAAAATATATTTCAAAATTCTCTGTAAAGAAGAAGAAAAAGGAGTAGAAATCCGAAATATAGACCCTGTAAATAAGCTTAGAGTTTATGAAAGCACACATAAACAATTATTTGTAGTATATTTATAGCAGTTTTAAACCAAAAGTTCTATCACGACTTATATATATACAATAATTAATATAACAAGAGTTTGTTAAAAGAACAAGAAATATTAATTTATGTGTTATGTAAACAAGCTTTAGTTGGAGTATTTTTAAATGGATTTATGTGATTAATTAAAGCATATTGTTAAGTTAATTATCTAAAACTAAGAAAGACTAGGCCTATGTCAAAAAGGTATAACATAAGAATGTGATTGCTAGGAAGAAATCAGAACTTGACAAATAATATGGTTGTATTCTGGAAAGAAAAAAAAGAAGAAAAAAAAAAAAAGATCTATATAAGGAAAATCCACTATAGAACGATAATAGATGTCGTACGTGTGTGTAGTCTGCGTTTTTACATTTTTTCTTTATTTTTTTTAAGGTTTGATGTCGTTTAACCATTAGGTCACATCGGACGGTGAATCGTATGTGTGAAACGATCCTCAAATGAGCCGGGGTCCTTAGAGGTTACAGTTATCCGACATTCGTCTTCCAGTGTAAAGGAAAACCCCGGAAATAACTTTCTCCGGGTAATTCACCCTAGCTGAGATTCTAACTCAGGACCTCTTGAATTCGAAGTAGATGTGCTACCCTCATACCACAGATATTTTGTGTATTACATATATGTGTTAAAATCCATCATTACTGTTTATTTAATTTTCATTAACTTTACCGAGTATGTCCACTTTTTCAGAAATAGTAATTATTTGAGAAAGTAACAAAGCCACAGTTAAATGGACTGATTTATTACTATTTCATTATTATAATTATAATTACTACTTATTATTATTATTATTATTATTATTATTATTATTATTATTATTATTATTATTATTATTATTATTATTATTATTATTATTATTATTATTATTATTATTATTATTATTATTATTATTATTATTATTATTATTATTGCTATTGTTATTATTATTGTTATTATTATTGTTATTGCTATTGTTATTGTTGTTGTTATTATTATTGTTGTTATTGTTATTATTGTTGTTGTTATTGTTATTATTGTTAATATTGTTATTGTTATTATTGTTATTATTATTACTATTATTATTACTATTATTATTACTATTATTATTACTATTATTATTATTACTATTATTATTATTAGTATTATTAGTATTACTATTGTTGTTGTTGTTGTTGTTGTTAAACACCACTTTCATACTGTACGATAACACTTAGACTTAGAGCTGGCGAATTAGGTATTATTGCTAACAAGCTGAAAGTAGCAAACTCGGAGAACAAGAGAATGAGCAATGGGGTAGATATGTAATACACGCATTGGAACTATATTTTATTTGCTTATTTTATTTTTATGTGGTAGGAGTTTTAGGTGTACAATGCAAAAGAAAGGGAAATAATCATAGCTCCTCCATATTAAATAAATGAATGCATAGAATAAACTAATTTTAGCCAAACTACCTATAATGATGATATTTCAAAAATCGACAGATATTTTAGAAAGAGGTATCTACACTCTTTGTGTATTTATTACATACAAGCTAAAATACCCGGCGTTGCTCGTGCTTTGACGATTTGTCCCTAAACTTTTACTTACCTAGGTTGCACTTGACCAATAGCCTTGTGTTTCTTTGGAGACATTTAAAAAATTACTTAGTACGCTAAAACAAAATGTTAATTAGAACTCTTAGAATACTATAAATTACAAAAAATAAAATAAATATGTAAATAAAAAACCCGGAGAGGACACTATGCAAGAGCACTGTTTAATAATCACGAATACTACAGGAAGAAAAGAGAGTAGAGAATGCCGCGTGAATGTAATGCGTTGCCTTTCTATTTCACTCATATAGAAAATTGTACGTACTGTTTATAGAAGAGGGAATGGAGAAATACATGTGAATGTATTATGCAAAATAAAGGAAGTAGAGAAAACCATGTGAATGTAATAGTCACACAGTGAGACGGTCAGCACAAAAACCTTGTCCATAAGAAAACCCTTTCATGGTGATCGGTCAAACGGTGGCGGAGTTTGTCAACTTCACACACATGAGTAAAAATATTCCGACATAAAACTATATTGTGAAATGCACTATTACCGAGAGCTCATGATAAGATTTTATCAGCAGAAGCACTTCAGATGCTATAAATGGGAATGCTTCCAATTTTCATTGTCATAAGTCTGTAACGTTACGGAAACAATAACTTTTTAAGAACATCATTTTCACTATATCCATTGCATTTTTACTGTCATTTCAACAATTCAAAATATTTTATACCATATTTTAATTGTAGTTCTAAAAAGTTCACCAGTGTGGCAAAAGCCATTCAGAATAAAGAGGACCTTTGAGGATATTCCTGGGATTATTTAGATTTGTCATGAAAATTTTCTAAATATGTCGTATATGAATCAAAATCCTTTGTTGTTTTTGATAAAATAAAAATTGTCGAAAAATGTCCTATGTCAAGGGCACCCTGGGGGGTGGGTATTCTCTTGAAAATCTTCGTCTTGCACCCTACTCCTTTTTGAGTTATGCTGTTCACGGACATATGGACGCGCACACACATACACTTTTCTCATTTTTCTAATCTCTCTTTTTTTTTTTTTTTTTTTTTTTCGTTCAGGGGGGGGGGTTCTCTGATTAACATGCACTAGAAAGAAGACTAAGTGTTTTAACAATATTTAGTACGAGAGTGAGTAGAGAAGGTCGCGCGAGTATACACACAAGGTTTTAGAAATTGAGATTTTTTTAAGCTCGGAACTTAAAAGCAACGATGAAGTAATTAGCTATTAGCTTATACCTCCATTTTAGTTACATACTCCAGTGAAAGGATAGAGTAGCTAATTTAATTGATAAGTGATTTTTAGAGAAATTAAGGTACTATTTTTAGTTTTAAAATTGGAGTAATTTTTTATTCTACTTCAGAGAAAAGAAGATATTTACTATCAGATGATAACTCTCCTTTTTTCTTCTTTCTGAAGTTTTTATTTCAAACGATATAACATTTACTGAATTGGTGAATAATTTCCAGCAATGAACCTCAGAGAAACTGTGAAGCATTTTACTGACTAATTAATGTTTTGGGTCATGAACTTTAGGGAAGCCGTATAATAGTTCGCTGTCTATGTGATGTGAGCGTTTTATGCCATGAACTTTAGCGAAACTATACAGTTTCTGTGTTAGTTTAGGCTTATGATTTTGGAAGAACAGTGCAGTATTAAGTTACTCAACTGGTAACGTTTTGGGGCTGCGAAAAAGAAACAGTACGATATTCAGTTGCTAAACTTAGCAGCATTTTGGGGCTACAAACTTTAGAAAAAAGCAGTACCACATTTAGTTACTGAACTGAGGAGTATTCTTGGGCTATGGTCTTTTAGAAAAATAGCACAGCATTTCATGAATACTGTGGTGAGTATCTTTGGGTTACGAGTAGGTATTAGAAAAACAGAACTGTATTTAATGAGTGCACTGGTGAGATTCTTTGGGCTATGATTGTTAGAAAAACAGCAGGGTATTTAATGAATTATAATAAGTTTCTGGTTAGAAAAGCAAACGGTATTTATTTCAGTGGTGAGTATCGTTAAGCTATGATCGTTAGAAAAACAGCACGATAGATGATGAGATTTCTTCGACCGTTAAACCAAACTTGAGAGATATTAGATAATGGTAGATTTTTTATAACGTTTGATTACGTATTTGTACATAATGGTTTTGAAAATCTAAAAAAGAAAATGGAACCAAAAACAATATAGATCAAGAAACGTAATTTTTTCTTAATTTGTCATGTTACCTGCATTTACCCCATTTAAAATAAATCAAGGTCGTGCTTTGATGAGTATGGAAATGTTTAGTGAGCTTGAAGAATGCGTTCCACACTAGTTTAAATTGAGAGTGATTTAATTCGTTCAGCAGATCTGTGGTCATAGTTCTTTTTATACAGGCTGTGAAGGGTATAAATACAGATATTTGTACTGATAATTGAGGACAGTGTAAGGAGCAATGTAACATCAACATTTGATTCGTTTGTGGGTTTTTAATTTTACTTATTAAGAGTGTTATGTTTCAGATTGGTTTGTACAGTCGCGGAAAAATGATTGAGCGCATTAGGAGAATATTCCTAAGTGCCACGTCGTGTTGCAGCGCAGTTTACACAAGTCGATATTTCCAACATGCAGCCTAAGTTTATTGGTAGTCTACTCCAAATGTTACCATCTGTCGGACATACAAATAGACAATTTACTACACCACCCCTTTCTTTAACAGGAACAATTAATACAAATGCGAGTAGTGATTCAAGATACAGCCTATTTGTGTGTCCGACAGACAATAACAGATGGAACAGATTATTATCAATGAACTCAAGCTGCACGTTGGAAATAGCAACTTGTGTAAACCGCGCTGCAACACAACGTGCAACTTAGAAATACTGCTCTCCTAATAGGCCCAATCATTTTTCCATGGATGTACCTCCAAGTAAGATGACACGGGAGGCGTGACGCAGTAACGAATGTTATAGCGAAACTACATTCGAATGCTTTCTGCAAGACGAATGACCTCACCTTACCTAGGAAGGTAGTCACGCATTGAGGTAAGAAGCAAAACGAATAGACTATCTGACAGGCGTTGTTCATTTCGAGCCGCAGTTCAGACCATGTAAAAAGCATCAGATAGTAAACTGCCTGATTAGTTGGTGGTAAAACTGTTAGATGGAGAGATAAAATGACAAACGTACTGAAGTTAAATTATTTTAACAACGCTGTCAATTGCCAGGATCACATCAGCGTCGCCGGTGTGCTGGAATTTCGTCCCACAGTTCTTTTACATGCCAGTAAATCTACTGACATGAAGCTGTCGCTTTTAAGCACACTTAAAAACCATCGGTCTGGGCCGGATTTGAATCCGCGACCCTGGGATCAGTACGTAAATATTAAGGTACCATTTATCAAATTTTCTGCACTTTTACTCCTAACAGCCTGAATGTTTTTACAAGAGACCCGTATGTATATTTAGCTTTAAACTAACTCAAGTACAGAATACAACAAAATAACGGTAATATAAAGCTACTACACACAGTTTCTGTCAACATATTTTTAAGAAATTAATACAGCTGGACAACAGTATTTCAGCCCCAAAAGTCATTTGGACATCATAATGAAATAAATTAATGACAATGGAAATAAGTAGGTATTTTATGTTTTCTGGAGCTCAACAGAATGAAAAAAGAAAACAAAAAGATTCTGTTTCTATCCATTTATTTTTACTTTCCCTACTACCCACAGTAAGTAGGGGAAGTATTGTATTCCATCCGGAAATATATTTTGACGCTCCCCAGATTTTTTTTTTTTTGAAAAAGTCACATGTGTGTCTGTGCTTGGATCTGTATGAGCCTGTAAATAGCACAACTCAAGAAAGAAAGATTGGTTAAATGTTACACAGATCTAGTATCTATATCTACCAAGGATGCGACACGAAGGTTTTCAAGAACATTTCATCCTTTACAAGGAACGTGTTTTATAGAATATTATTTCCTCAAAAGTGACTAGATTAAGTTTGATTTATTTATATATATATATATATATATATATATATATATATATATATATATATATAATTTTTTTTTTTTTTTTTTTTTTTTTTTTAAGCTTTCCTGACGGCGGTATGAGAATAGCTTTCTCTGGGGCTGTCACCGATGTGCATTCCGAAATGACTGGCAGAAGATGAAACTGGCGTTAAATCTTGAAAGCCATTCCAGAATTCAGGTTGTTCATAGCCCTAGAAAAGTTATTCTGAGGTCCATATGTTTAAGATATTTTGATAACTGGAATGTCCTCCGAAGACTTCATTGGATATTTGCGTAACTGGGAAAGCGCAAGAGATAGGCAAAATCTTACTACACAAAAATGTATATCTTGTTAGAGCAACAATTTATGTCAAATACATATATCAAAATCCTCCATCGCTACTATAACTAAACAGCATACAGATTTCTTAATTTGTTAGACGGATTAGGTTGTTCAACGAAGGGGAGTCCCAGCGTGCTGCGACCTCATATTGTGACTAACACCAGCCCTCGAGGATGAAATGAGGACATCGTAGTGGGCTACAGACCACAGGTAGATAGGGCACAGAGACGTGCAGAAGTACCTAACATTTCCAGGCTCGGCGACACGTCCCTCTGTTGGAGTTGTCGGCGATGGTTGATATGTCGACCTTCTAGAGTCCACCTTTTTTACTTTGAACTGACCGACACCACCTTAGACGGAAACACAAAGAAAGAGAGATGATGGAAAGAAAATTCAGGTAGACGAAACTACCTCTGCATTTCCTACTAACCAGGGAAAACCACGAAAAACCTCTCGAATGTGAGTGTCCCACATTACCATGGAGCCATTTCAGCAATGACCAGCTCGGTAATAAAATACTAAGTCCATAAACGTACTGTATTGTTTCATTCCTAGTAGAATTGGTCAGTTAACAACCTACCCTCATGTTAGGTGTGTTACACGAGCGTTGTTTACATTTTTGGATCATGTTTTACTACATTCCTCTGGAAACCGGAAGCGCTGAGCTTTGAACTTTCTCCAAACTGAGAGATGGTATATAAGGGGCCGCTTGATCTACAAAATATTAGTATTTTAAAAACTTTTGCAAGTTCAGATCGAAGACACTCAAATAGATCACAAGTAGTGTTATTTTGAACTGAAAAGTAGAAGTTTTAGTTTGATCACAGTGAGCAAACTCATAATTACAGTTTTTGATGATCATGTTCGACTTTCTCATTGTTTGTTAATTCATTGTATTTTGTATTATGTTGCTTTGCCTACCAATACTACCGGTAATCCTACTATTTACTGTCATTTGTGTGCTGTACCAAAACTACCAAACCGTATTATTACCAACATAATAGAGAAGGTAAAAAATAGTACAAGACAATAAATGTTGTATCTATGGTAAATTAGACGACACCTTGAGAGCTCTTGTTGAGTATTGTATGATCGTAACGACATACAGATGTAGCCGCCTCTGTGGTGTGGAAGTGGCCGTCCGCTTCACATTCAAGGGGTCCCGAATTTGAATCTCGGTTAGAGTGAATTATTCAGTTAAAGGCTTTCCCAAGTTCTCCTTAACTCTGAGAAGACAAATATGGGTAACTTTAAGCTTTATGAAACCTGGGCTCATTTCAGCACCATTTCATTCATTGATCGTCCAATATGGCCTACCAGGTTAAAGACCGTTGAACCTAAAGAAAAAGTTGGCAGATTTAGTCTGTTGGGGTTAAATATACTAATAGTTTGATAAACTATAGATTAATACGGTGTGTTAGTTATTCTTTCTGCTCTCTAACAATTTTCTCAGAAAACCACCACTTAGTTTACTATCTGATGTTTTTTTTTGCATGGTCGATACTGCGCTGCAAAATTAACAACCCCTGTCAGTATAGACTATTCGTTTTGCTTTCACGTGTTGACACCTCAATACGCGACCTACTCGCCTAGGTAGTGTGGGGTCATGTGGGCAGTAAAAACATTCTAACTCAACATTTCGACACAACATTCGTTACCGCGAAGCCTGCCCACTAAGAGGAAAACAAACACGTATACCTATGCCTTGTGTACCACGCTTACTAACCAACCTGAAAACATGCTCCTGTTAATAAGGAAAATTATAAGTCCATAAATGAAGCAAATATTGATGATGTATTATCCATTAACCTGTCCTCAATTATCTAGCAATGTGTATGAACCAGCTGCAATTTACGGCAGATCAAACTTAAATCTGTGAAGAGGGAATCGCAAAAAATCGTCCTTCCTTTCTTTCTATTCATAAAATAAAGACCGTTTGGAAATAACGATATCAATTTTAGCTATCAACCGGTATTTACGTCACTTTTAAGTGTATAGCAATATGTAGGAGATCAAGAGAAAATTAATTTTCTCAATTAACAATCCAATAATGAATAGGGTATGCTCATTAGTTCATTAAGTTTGCCATTACTTGAATAAACAATATTTTCTCGCGCATACATGCAGCGTAGCATCATTTGCTAGCAATAAAAATTGATAATAAAAATAAATTTCACTCGACAGTTCTCTCTTCCCTGGCTAACTCTTTGTGCACTCGTATTTCTCGTCAGTTGCGTTTTCATAAAAATGTTAATAACATGTTCTTAAGGAGTCCGATGTGTGAATTTTTCCAAAACCAAAGAAACCCTATTGAGAATTTAGAATTGCTTAACGTATTGCTATCGGTATAAATAAGTGCAATTGATAAGTTCGGTGTATATATGAAGCCATTCGTGTATTATAAATTTTAAGAAAACAATTTTAGCTATTTTCTAAAAGAAATGTTCTTTACGAGCAATTTTCATAATCTTTCAACAAAAGCTAAGAAATAAATTCCAAAGTTCAATGTCTCTCAAAGATGCAGCACAAAAAAAAAAAAAAAAAAAAAAAAACCGATACAAAATACTTGATAGAACGGTTTTCCTTATTTTAAGAGTATCAAGTAATGTTTTTGCTTAAAATGCCATATATTTAAGATATATGCATCACAAATAGAATACTACAATATAGAATAGAATTCTCGTATAGGTATATCCTACATTTTCTTGATTGCAGGGAATTTTACATTGTATTACTGATAATATGTAACAGATAAGGACTTGCTATAAAAATGTAGAACTCTTTAAAACTTACATTTATTCAAATAACTTTTTTGTGCCACTAGCCATTTCTAAAGTATTCTGCTGTGCTCTGAAATATATGTATATTATCGTCTATTGAATACTCAATTAGACGTGTGTTGATTCGTGGCTCTCATTTATATTTGTGAGTGTGCACAAATAACGAAATATACTTATAATAAAATACAGAATAGTTTACAGATCTATATAAAAATACACGGAAGTGGATAGAGAAAAACATAATATAAAGGTAGCACCATTTTAGTTATGCCGTTCTCACACACAAATGGACGTTCGGACACATGCACTTTTTTCTAAAAATGCTTCTTTTTGGATTCAGAGGCCCCAAAGTACATTTATACTTCATTAACCATATCGAAATTTAGATTGGAATAGAATATTTTGTGGTCGGCCCTGTAGCTAAAAAAAAACGCAGTCATGTTCTGGACCATTTCTGAGTTATTTCTTGTTATTTGTTTGAAGGTTCCAACAGTTATACTTTTCTAATATGAGATATATCTATATCTCTTGTCCATGCAACGAGAACGGAATTCGAAAAACATCACATAGCAACCAGTTCTTAAACGATTTAACTATCGGTCAGAGCCTATTATATTCCGATATTTCCCTTGCGCCTACAAGAAAATTAACAATAATTGACAATGCCTGTTTTGCAAATGTTTACCTCCATTAACATGAAGTAGGTAGAGGAATAAACGTTTGTGAGAATATATTATACAACAGTAGAGAAAGTTATGTGAGTGTAACACATCAGACTTCTTTGTTTCAATTTTGAATTTTATATAATAATTCTTCAAGGGTGGCATGTTATAATACAGTTTTATACGGAATTAATGCATTGAATCAAGTAAATTAGTGTATCTACAAGGGTATTATCAATAATTATTAATTGTTAATGTTAATCTGTTCTGGTATGACAAAATGAGAGAAATTGAACTTTAAAACACTTTCAAAGTGGCATTCTTCATACAATTCATTTGTAATCTGGTTTATACAAAGTTTTATTCTACAACCAACTACATACTTTGCCATACTCAAAATGCATATCCCCAAAACGTAAAATGTTAAAATATAATCTTTTGAGGAAAAGAAATTTCTTTTTTGAATGCACTGAGCGCCATCTTGCAGATATGAGATAACTATGTAAGCGGTAGTAGCGCCTAGTTCATATGCCGACACTAGAGCTCATTGCTTGAGGGCTGCTTCTAGCGGACAGGTTCTGAACTACTTGGGTATTTTAGTGACCTGTTTCTTCCCTGCAGCAGGTTTTTGTGGGGACGATTGTGGCTAGTTATTTTCAGTGTAAGAATTATTTCTGGTTAATTGTTTCTGAAGAGAAAAGAGATCTATACCTTTGCCTGTCTGAGGAAATCAAATACCTTGCAGCCTTACATCTTGATAACAGGATGACAATATAATTTTTCATCTTGTAATTTCTTTGGTGCGACTAAGAAGTTTCAGAGATGAAACCAGTTCTCAGGAGAAATCACAAGAAAGAGAAGAAAAGACTTCCAGCTTAGTTTATTACCAAGGCAGTGAATGCCATAACTGCGAACAGCTTGTGCGTATTTTTCAACATGTCATGAGAGAATTCGCGAGGTTTTATCAAGAAAGAGATCAGCCCATAGTCCGTTTTATAGGTAATATAATAGCATAGTATATATCACAGATCCTCCACCATAAAAGCAAGAGTGTTAAGAAAAATTATCAATGGTACGCATTTTAAATTCTAAAGAGCCATTGTGAAGTTCTGATTCTAGAAGTTTGAAGATCCGGAGGAATGAGTCAAAGAAATCAAGCAAGGGAACGAACTCCTGGGACTAAAGCCGTGGTGCCTGAGAGAAGAGAATCTTTCAGCTAGCGGTGGTTTTTCCTTCTAATCTCCCGGTCCCAATTCATGCCCCAGTAAGATCATACTGTCTAATTGATGTTTTTTTCTATTTTCCTCCGGCAGAACGAATACCACGGTCATTTTCGCATGGACTTCGTATATTTTAATATTATATCTGGTTAAATTTGTATATTGACGAAATAGTAAGCGTTTAGTCAAATAAAATTAATGGAGGTAACAATGAATCAGGAATAAAACTGAAAACTTGTTATTCGCAGATGATGAGATATGATGGCCACAAATGAAGATGACCTGGAGAAAATGCTACACTAATTAAAATTGCCACGAAATATAACATGAAAATATCAGCAATTAAATAAAAAACTACTCCTTTAGAGGAATGAATCCTGTTAGATCAAAACTAGTACTAGACAATATAATCATTAATCAGTATCATACTTCAAGTATATAGGATGTAATGTCTCGTACGAGGGAGAAGTTATGACCTAGAGAAAATAAATGAATTCAACTATAGAACAGGCACGTTAAAAAGAACATTAAAAAATAAAGCCCGTAAAGACTTCATAGTTAAATTGCATAAATGTATGGCAGTACCAACTCTGATCTATGGTTCAGAAACATGGACATTAACAAAAAGTACAAGAATACATACATCAGAAATGAAATTTGTAAGAGTAATAGTTGGGTATACTAAACAGGACAAAAAACGCAGTCAAAATACCAGAAAATAATAAATAGAAAAAGTAAATCATATTAATGCTAACAATAGACATCAATTGGAAAAACATATTCTAAAGACAAATAATAACAGAATTCCTAAAATAGCCATAGTTTATAAACCCAAAGGCACAAGAAACCAAGGAAGGCCGAGGAAAAGATGGCAGACCAAATTGGAGCCGGAAGGAATTGAAAAGTTCAAAACCGCGAAGCAGAAGAAGAAGAAGAAGAAGAAGAAGAAGAAGAAGAAGAAGAAGAAGAAGAAGAAGAAGAAGAAGATCTCTGAATAAAGCTCTTTAGTGTATAAGATAAAAAATATGAAGAGGGTTATTTCCAGAAAGGCACTAGCGTTTGGAATGGATTATAGTCTTTTGAACAGCATGATATCTTTGGCATTAGTCACAGAATAACAGAATCGCATGCTTTTGTTTTGTTTCGTTTCTAATTGTTTTAGTTTATATTACGAAAACCACTTTCAAGATCAAGGTTTGTATATGTACCGACGTATGAAAGCCCGCACAACTATTTAAGGGGTTACATGGAGTTTCTCTCTGATATACCAGCAGTATTAGATCCCAGTTGGGTTCAGCTGTTTGTGGTGGAGGATTTTACTCAGTTTTATTGCACTAAGTTCCGCACAGAAAAACTGCTATAGCCTTTAAAACTTCAACTTCATCTTCATCATCTTCATCTTCACTCCAGGGATTAGGCTGGTAGCCTGTTCCGTCCTCACTCACTTCCTTGGGCGTCCAAGATCTCTTGTACTTTGAGGTTTATAACCATACTCGAACTTGGGTATTCTATCCTCGTTCATTTTTTTACATGTTCCATCCAACTGTTCTTATTGTCTTCAATTTTCATTGTAAAAAAAATCTCAATTCTTCACGTATATTTTTCTTATTACGTCTTTTCTTGTACAGCCATTAACACTGCGCAGAAATCTCATTTCTGCACTCTGTATCTTACCTCTGCCCTTCTGTTTCAAAATCCATGATTTACTTCAACATAGCTAAACTGGTATTACTATTGTGTTATATAATTTCAATATTGTTTCCTTTCGCATCTTATCCCTCAGAATTCTATTTATTGTTCCACAAATTGGTTTAAATTTGCTGATTTTAAGTTCTACTAACTTCAGCTTCTTGAGTTTTATTTCACAAACTTTCTTACGACTGTCGGTATGTCATGATCCCTTGGTCACCAAAGATCATTTAGCCATTCGTATGTCATATTCTGTCGTTTGGTCGTATAGGAGAGGGAGCCGGGTGATCTTGGATACGGCGAGCGACTGTGTGCACGTAACCATAAACAATGATGCCGGTAAAACACAAAAGAAGATCCGAGGCCACAGGCCAACTAGCGACTGTGTGTACGCGGTCGAACAGCGTTAACACCAGCAAGGGCTAGAAGCTTCTCGCTAATTCCGCTGAATCATCATTGCACGTACGCATGGAAAGATCTCGAAGGTCACATGACGCCGGCTCCAGTATAAATAGGACAGACACAGTTGAGTTGTTTAAGTCGTCGTGTACAGTTAGTTTTAGTTATGAGTATGTTTCGGCCAGCCTGTCAGTGAGTATGTTTATGTCGTCGAGTGACTGTATCGTAATAGTCAAGATTAAGAGACAGTGAAAGTGGAGAAAGACTGAGAGACTGAGAAAGATTATCAGAATAATAATTGTGAATTGTAAGAGAAGACTATAAATTGTGTTAGCTAGGAGAAGGAAATTGTGCACTTGTAGTAAAATTAATAGAAAAAAGTAAAGTGTTAGAAAAATAAACGGACTTCGCACACTGCCGCTTTGTTACAATAGCTATTACATTCACATAATATATTCACGCACACTTACTCTCTTCTCATACTTAGACTCTGAGGAGGATAGGACATAATTCCCGTCCTCCAACCGGAAATCGAACCCGGCACCTGTGGATTTGGAATATAAGGTGGTTGTTATTTTGAAATATTTATTTTCTCAGAAATAGCTCTAATGGTTTTTTCTATAATGGCATATGTTTAAGATATTTACATTAATAACAAGATGCATCTTGAGTTTTCTGGGAATAGCCTATGAATTCCTCTTTATTCAAATGTAAGAAATAAAGCACCTATAACTACATTAACCCTCAACTGATTATTTTTCGATTAAAATTGCACAAGAAAATTGTTAAAATAGTTTCAGTATACAGTTGAACCTGATTTATGCGTGTACCAAGGGGAAGAGGGAAGGTAATTATAACTCAGAATTACTTACAATAGTTTTTTATAATATAAGAGTTAAAAGGAACATTTTAATAGGTGAGTAGGTGTGATTCCGAAACGAGGCCGCAGGCCGAGGAGTTGAGGAAACCTGCGAACAAAATATAATCCTTTTAACCCGTGCATCATACACTATTTTTTAGACAATGCTGGATATTTTTAGGTATATTATATGTAAATATACGTTATTGTTTTACCTTTTTCATGGTCATGGTAGTCATTGGGCTGCGCTGTTCAGTTGTTGCCTTTCTTAACAACAGATGACTTTTACAAAACTACAACATTCTAAACAAAGAAGGTAGTGGAAAAATATGTTTATCTTGCACCGTCCATAATGTATTGTATGTAATGTATTGGTTTCTTCATTTTTTGGATAACAATTCTAATTTCAGTCTCTCCGCTGATCGTAAAACTTCAATAGGTTCAGCACAGTCCATATTCACATTGAAATAAGTCGCAATTTTATATAAGCATTGTATAACTGAGATTCGTGACCTACTTGAATGAGGCCATAGTCACATTCTGTAAGAAACCAAAGTTGGCATTGTCGGAGTATTAAAAGCTTTTGAGCACTGAGTGGCGGAACTTATACTTTTAACACTGTCGTGAACTGCTAAGCTGTCTAAAACTGAGATTTTGATAATGCATTTTGTTTTGCCCTTTTCTTTAAGGCAATACAGTGGGACTACGTCTATAAAATGGTACAAATAACAAATATATGTACGAAGAAAACATTACTTTGAACTTTGTCCTGCTTTAAAAAAATCAGTTAATTTGGCTTGTTTCACCCTTCTTGCATTAAGCACATACACCTCATTTTGCAACCTTATTACAGATTTTTCACAACTTTTCTCACTGGTTGTAACGCCTAAACACATTTATTGCACATATTCACTCACTTTGGGTACATCAAGATTTGAGTGGTCATCCACATTATTGTCAGTGTTGTTTGAAGCTGATCCGCTTTCTTGATCACCGCCATGATTTTGTCACACATCAACAGTAATCTCCTCATGCTGTAGTTCCGCACACAAACACCAGATACCGAAAACTTTTAGCTTTACTTCAGGTTTGTTGCTACGACATTGTTGCCCCGAAAGCCGTCCTTCTACCGGCAAACGTCTTTGTCTTTTGTTTCCGTGGCCGAAAGCCGCCGCTCAGCTTGCGTCTTTGTCAACATAAGGAAAATACGCCTCGATTCTTTTAAGATAGCTTATGCTGTGTGCTCATTATAATTAGTTAAAATTCAGTTGTATTTCATGTAATACTTATAAATGCATTACGTATAAGGTTCTACTAACACGTTTACAAAATTATATTTTGCCGGGACTTACAAAAACTTATGTATAGATACGAATTACTTAGAATTGGGTTACGTACAAAGTAGGTTCAACTGTAGATACACCTACCCTAAGGCAAATTCCATGTATGCTCTTTATGTTGCATTTTATACATATTCTTGAGATTTATGGATCGCTTCTGCTTGGCTACGACTTTCCTTCCTTTATTTTCTTTCTTCATCTGTCAGAGCTTTGTCCCTCGTCCTGAGATAGAATAAAGTTCTCCCGCGTGGATTGGCTCGTTCTTCACATACCTCGCGTCGTTAATGCTGCAGCAATTATGCAAGGTGAGATTGAAAGGTTTAAGCTAGATATATCTCCAAATAAACTGTTTTTGCAAGGTTTATATTTGAAAAGGTGCTGATAATACTTTTACTAACTTAAACCAAAGGAGTTTTAGGCACAGACCTGCCAAATTAAGTCCATTGAAACTTGTTTTAAAATATATGCTACCTTTGAATTAAGTTTTTATTTTTGTTATGTACTTAACCGCACCCGTATCGCAATGGTAGCGTTCCTGCCTTTGGCCTGAGGAACCGGGTTTGATTTCCGGTATTGGCGTGGCGATTTTTCTCCGCTAGGAGGTCTGAAACGAAGTGCACTCAGCCTCGTAATTGAGTAGCTATCCTGATGGAAAAGTAGCATCCCTAAAAGGTCAAGTAGTCGCTTTAGGGTGGGGGAGTTGGCGCGCTGACCCCCGTCATCCCCATTCTGCACTTCTCCATGGCCTTGGCTGCGGCTGGAGGATGTAATGGCCGAACGATAAGGGTACCCTCTGTGTAGGAATTACTACGAATTATTTATTATTATTATTATTATTATTATTATTATTATTATTATTATTATTATTATTATTATTATTATTATTATTATTATTATTATTATTATTATTATTATTATTATTATTATTATTATTATTATTATTATTATTATTATTATTATTATTATTATTATTGTTGTTGTTGTTATTGTTGTTGTTACTATTATTATTACTATTACTATATTCTTGACATATCCAACAATCCGACAGCAACTAAAGAAGCTATCTCGGAAGAAATTATTGCAATCAAGGCATCATCTGCAAGATACTGTGCATGGAGTCGCAGAAAGAATTGTGTACGTTAAACAAGAGAACGGAGTTACTTCTTTTGTTTTGTTTTTGTTTTTATTCCAATCTTGAATATTATAATATTTATAAGAGTTTAAAGTTTGATTTCATTGATTTCAATATGCAAAAATTATTTGTTGAATTGTTCATCTACCTCTCTATCGGTTCTTTATGACATTTCAATCTTACTAGTCTACAGATGTGTCCTCAAAATAAAAAGGTTTATCCAGTTCATATATTAAAGAAACTATTTTCTTTTTGTTGCAGGTGAGAAGTGTTTGCTTTTGAAACTAGAAAGCTATCATAAACAGTAAGTACGTTTTAATTTAGTATTAGCATCTCTCTTGAATGGGCGTTTTTGTTTACGCCAAAGGTATGGAAAAGGACCAGAAGGAGAAAAACGAACACAGTGTCGTCTGCTCTGATGCAATTTTTCTCTTCTTTATTCCTCTCCAGATTAAATAGAAAAGTTGTCTGTCGTAATACCTTCATTTACGATTAAAAGCTTCCTTCTAAGCAAAACAAAACGCTTTTTGTAGTTGTTAGCGGTATCAGAATAATGAGTTCAAAATAAAAGCAATACTTTTTGTTCACCGGAGTAACACAAGTTACGTTGTAGGTTTAGAAAGTAAAAACTGAACAGAAATAAGGGCTTCTGCTCGATAAATTCGACGTAAATGGTGTAAAATTGGATTTCAAAATTTCCTTTCATATATGACCAGAATGCTATGATTTATTTATTCATTTATTATTTATTTTGTCTAATTTCTACACCTCATTGCTGGCCCCCAATATTTGTTCACAATGTCACTGTGGTTTATTGGCCAGTTCTCTGCTTGAATACACTACGCTGCCGATCCAACATTGGGGCCATCCCATAGAACATGATCAACCGTTTATACGAATTAGAAGAGATTCTCAATTCTTTGTAATTAGACACTTCTGTTTATTCCAGCATAGATTTCATTTAATAATTCACTTTTCTTTATCATCATTGTGATTCAACAGGAACATTACTTGAAATGCTTAGCAAGATTATAAACATGGCCTTGGTCCATAGAATAAATAGATAAATCCATTAAACCTGATGAGAAAGCGCTTTAATTTCTTTGGTGCGAGTTAAATTAAAGTTTGCGATGATAGAATCAATCTCCTGGTTTTGTTCTGGATGTACCTTGGTGGCAATAAGCAGGTTGACAAACTTTATTCAATAAAAGGTAAGAAATTCTTCCTATGTTGCTCAATAAACAAATTTAATTCATACACAGAGAGTTAAATTATTGTATACGAATTAATACTTGGTCATTCTTTTGTTTTGTACAAATTGCTATTTGGTCATTCTTTTGTTTATGCGTGTCACCAACTGTATACCATAAATCGCAGAGAAACAATTTATTACTCATTACAGTCGATTAGCAATCAAAATAGTACTCCATGTCAATTTGACCGCTATGTTTTTAACATTGTTATTTTAATAATTAATCTTAATTTCCAAAAGAAAGGTTAAATTTATTAATGTTAAAAATAGTGAGATTTATTTGATATTGTAACCTGGTTTTCTGTTTGAATAAGGGAAGATCGAAACACATGTCATTCTTGGGTTTCATTTTCCTTAGTTAGCAGTGCTGGGCAAGTCGAACTACACTAATCGAAAGGAATATATTTTTTTGATATAATTTAACATTTTCTGGTCAAATATTTGCAATATAGTACTTAAATTCATACTTTATTTATGACATATTTGATATAACTAACAACTAGGTCCACTGCCTACAGTGCATGGTGTTTCCCGAGTGTGTTCACTAGTTCTATACAGAGTGAAACGCCTCCAGCACGAACATTGAAATACTCACTTATTGCTGAACTTCTACAAGAATTTGGAGGTGAATATTTTAATGTAAATGGTAACAGCATTGAATGTAAGTAATGCAGCAACGACATCTATAACGTTGTTGTCTCAATTACCTTGCCTCCTCTGTGTTTTGAACATGTGACAGACTGAACTCTCCCACCTCCTATAGTCCAAACTCCGCAAACTTTTGTTTTCTGTATAAAGGTTCGCTCCCTAGTCACATAACAGATACACAAAATTTTGGAGCAAAATGCGGAGCTCCTGTAGATACACAGTTCACCTTAAACAATATTTACATAGTTAACTATAACCTTAACATTCGATCTTACTTTTTTAGTTATTCTTTAGCTTAAACGTGCATGCTGAAGTGTTAAATAATCGTTCTCCATTTTCTAAGAGAGTTGTGCAAACCTATTGACCAATCTGTCTCACTCTGTAAGAGCGAAGTTATGTGAAAAAATACTAATAAAAAGATGCATTACCTTTTTAGAAAAATGTTTTCAATGGCTTTCAACAAGGTTTTTAGGCTAAAATAATGCATAATAATATCATGGATAACAGGTAAGTGTAGTCTACGTTTAAACAGTAGAATGTTATCCCAATCTAGAAAGTATATATTACCTAATGTAAAGTATTTTCGGTAAACATTTATCAATTAACGAGAATTCGACAACTTATATATGGGTAGAGAAAGACACATGATTGTTAGACATAACATATGTTCGAGTGAGAGGAACATGTTACGTGAAATGAAGTCCCTTTTTTCTTTTCCTCTCCCACTCCCACCCCTGCACACACACACACACACACACACACACACACACACACACACACACACACACACACACACACACACACACACACACACACACACACAAAAATATTTGTGTACATTAAGCAGGTCGCAAAGAACCCAAACAGAAAACTATCATGTTATATTCAGAATCAGATCTATTCGTGTTAGTTACAAATGTTCTACTCTAAAACAAATAGTTTGTGTACTCATGAATGAAACACCACAATTCCTTAAAAATATTTACTTTATTTAGCACTTATTTCCACTAGTTAGAGAAAATGTTTTCCATCCAAGAATTTGAGATACAGATGTCACTGGAAATTAATGTTTTGAAGCTCTATGTTTACGTGTGTGTTTGTATATTTGAGTGAGTGAGTGAGTCAGTGAGTGAGAGAACGGCATAATTAAGAACTATGATATAAAAAAACTATAAAATGTATATCAATAATTGCTATTATTATTAAGATACAAATTTAAAATTGGAACAATTCAGCGACGGGGAATACTGCAGGCTAAAGAGTGAGTGAGTGAGTGAGTGAGTGAGTGAGTGAGTGAGTGAGTGAGTGAGTGGTGTTTAAGGGCCCGTCGACAACTTGGTCATTTGGGCCCCAATTCGAAAGATAAAAGCTGGGATGCAGGCTAAAGAAAAATTACCACCTTCCAGACCCGAATTCAAACCAAGACCTCTAGACTTTGAGAGCAGCATTTGCAGAAGCATTACTTTAATGTTCCCACCTAGTTTGGTAGTATTAATTTAAGGGTTTTGCGACATTACATTCTAATCGTAAAAGTAAAATTTAAATTTTTATAAATCTATTCAAAGATAAAATTACCTCTATAACAGGTTCATTGTTATAGGCGAATATGAGATATTTGAGTAAATCATAAATATTATTAAAACTAAAGCAATTACGACAATTGGTAAATAAGACTATTGGGGGATGTATAGAGGAAGAAAATGGCAACACTTTCGAGTGTCCATCAACGAGCTGAAAAAGGAAGGGAAAATGGATAAAGGCCGTAGAAGACTTAGCTGCGCAAACTTGGTCCCTCCATTAACAAAGCCGGTTAAATGTTTACGCCCTATCGAACATGTCACCGAGACAGCCAGCTCCGAAGAGAGCCAACAATGCCAAAAGCAGACAAATAGCACTTCTGGAAAGAACGGTGATAACAGATACCTGTTTCGATTGATATATTTCCAAAATTCGTTTCATTTTTTCCAAGAGCGACACACTTGTCACGAAACCAATTAGTTGAATAGAACAAAGAAAATGAGTTGTGTTTAGGTTACATTGTAAAATTCATGGTTCTCCCCCGTTTGTCCGTCCAAAACAATTCCATGCTCTTGCAGCTCAATACACTGTGCATTCGCTCAACCACACCAATTTGTAATTTTTTAATTACTTCCACCTTATTTGGTCTTGTGTGTTTTACCAACATACTGCCCATATGGTTTTCATTTTTTTTAAAAACGGGGGATTACTTTAACGCTAACTGCTTTTGTACAATCGAATACATTTTGATATCTCTACACCTGTCACACGGAAACAGTAATCTACTTGAAGAGGAGCTGTTGTGTATCGATTTGAAGCTGTAACCCTCACTAATCTCTCTCTGTGTGTGTTCAGACATTCCTTTTTTATTTTTTTACGGTGAATAGAGCTTTCATTCCGCATGTCGGCATTCCTCCGGTGTGGCAGCAACGGGTGCAACAGTTTTTGTAATGACAGAAATGTGGTGCAATTCGCTGTCTCTTGCACAACTGTTTAACAACGTGACGACGACAATGATTGTCATAATCATCTAATATTAATAATAGAATGAGTTACATTAAATATCAAAGTATAAAACTAAAACAATAAAAACAATAAAAAGATATAACGTTGCAACAGAACACCTCCGAAATTATTAAACATAATTTCATACTCACCATTAATAGGACCAATACGTAACCTGTATGTTAACACCAGAATTTCTACTGCCTAAACAAACAAAAATTCCGTGTCTCAGTTGGTTAGACGCTGCCTACTGATCCCAAGGTCGTGAATTCAAATCCGGCTCAGACCGATGGTTTTTAAGTAACAGCCAATAGATTTATTGATATATATAAAAGAACTCCGTAAACTTGTATTAGACAATCACATAATTGAATAAGTAAACACATTTAAAATGTTCGGATCTTGAGTATAATACATTAAAGAAGCAGATATGGTAACTAAAATTGAAAGCTTTTTAAAAAATGTGGAAAAATTAAAAGAACTTTTAAGAAATAAAGTAAGAAAAGATACATGATGAAGTTTTGTAAAACCATGGAAGTCTCGATAGCTCAGTAGAGAAACTTAGACAATGACAAATACAGATGAAAGTAGATTACAGGCAGCGGAAATGAGATCTTTAAGATCAGCTTTAGGAGTCACTAGAAGAGACAGAATAAAGAATGATATAAAAAATCAATTAAGGATCTTTAACATAAATGAAGAAGTAGATCACAAAAGACAAAAGTGACTAGAAAACGCAGAGAGAATGAATAAGGAAAGTTACCCGAAGAAAATAATACAATACACACCCAAAGGAAAGCGAAGCGTCGGAAGACCTAGCAAACGATGGATAAATCAATGAATTAAACGTTTGGAGGAAGTAGCAAGCGTCAAGAAAGTTTTAATGCTTGTAGGGGGAGGGTGAGGACAAAGAGGAGGAGCAGAAGAAGAAGAAGAAGAAGAAGAAGAAGAAGAAGAAGAAGAAAAGAGCTCTTGCGGGACAAATTCCGGAATACGGCGGCGCTGATAATGTTCTGGTAACTGACAGCGTCGTTAATAGAATGGAAATAATAATAATAAAATTTATATTTTGTTTTCTAAATGAAAAATAGGCAGAAACACAATTGGGAAATGCTGAATATGTTAAATTTGCATCACCTGTGAACTATTTATGTTTGCGGATGACCAAGTGTTGAAGCCTAATCAGAAAATAATCTACAGATGGATGCATATATGTAAGTTATAATATATAAAAATAATATAAGCTTAAAATTTCGCAAAGCAAAACCAAAGCAATCCGATCTCAACATTATACATTATTTTGAACATGGGAGCAGCTGGAATGGTCTTTACGCCATAAAACAACACAGAAAACACAATTTAAATGTTATAAATCAGTAACATTGTCAATCTTACATTATGGCGCAGACACCTGGGTAGCTATAAAGAGAGACAAACGGAGGGCAGTAAGAGCCAGAAATTTGGCTTTCAAAATCAATGATTGCAATGTGTCTAATTCAACATCGTAAAAAGAACGAAGGCATAAGAAGATAAGTTGCAATAAAAGGAATGTTATAACGTATATTGAATTGCCGTAAGAATGAGAAGCAAGATTTAGAACAGAATGGATGATAATCGAGCACTTTATTGTAAATCACAAGGAAAAGCCAACATTAAGATAGAGCAAAAAATTTTAATGGAGATCCACCGAGTTTGAGGCTTCAGACATGTATATCACGATGATTAATCATTCCATAAAGAAATAATAGAGACATAGTTATTACTATTAATTATAATGGAAACAATTTACTATTTTAAACCGTAAAAATTACGGTTTCTCATGCTAAAATGCAGAAGCAGTACTACATTCTCGCACAGGCGGTAACTCACTTTAAATAGATCATTGTGAGACTCAAGTGTACCAGGTAGCTTAGACGTTGTTGTCCATTCTAACACCCACCCACGCATACCAGAGAAGAAAGGACCTCGTAGTTCATAACTAGAGCAGCTGACAGCAGGTATATTGAAGACCGAGATAACAAGTGACGTACATACGTCTTTTTCTATCCATTATTGCTTGTGCTCTATAGCTTATATAAACAATTCTTACGAAATATTACCTACTTTATAGTTATATATATCATTTTCATGACACATTTTCTAAAGGGAACCAATATGTGCATTTAAACGTCTACTGCTTAACATCTGGAAACATGTAAACAAACAAGACCAAATATTCTGCAAACGGCTAACGCCAAAAAATGTTTGACACAGTCTGTGTTTTAGCAATATTGATTTTCTATTTAGTAGGCCTGTCTAATTATGTCATAGTTACATAAGTATATACAAAATAAAGGAAACTTCACGAGTTCTTTTCAGGAAATTTATTTTTCTGCCAGTATGATTTTAATCAGAATCATTAGAACTATTTTAAGAGAAAAGGAATTTTTCTCACTTCGATGAAATAATATCGTCAAAATTAAAAGAAACATATAGGTAAAATGTATATATTTGTTATGGGACAGGATGTGCGGCTTGCACTCTAAAATTAAGAGTAAACTCAAAACAAAAGGACCCCCAAAATAACAGAAGTACTGTGTCATCATATAATGTATTAATCGCTGGTATGTTCTCCAAATTTCACTTATAATTTTAAATTATTACTAGCATAATGATAGCACTTACAGATTTCTCCTGTTAAATGGAGTGTTTGGGGCAAGAGGAATTCCTTAAAAATATTTGGTTTTTATGCTTAAAAGGGGCCAGACTTAAATATGATTTTTTTCTTTTTTCTTCACTTACGTTCAGCAATGTTGTTCACAGGTGCGTGGATCTTTTCTCTATTATCTATAGATACATTTTGTTAATCATTCAGGTGCCACACAACGCATATTTCCGAAAAATCTTGAAGTGTATATAAATAAGTCATGCTTCCGCTAAATTAGATCTTAAGATGTGCATATAGTAAATAACAATATTACTTTTAATACCAAAATTTCTGTAACATCCCCAGAAGCACAAGTTTTTTAAAATCTGATATGAGGTCAAACATATGTTTAAAAGCCAGAATGCATGTTTTAAATATTTCAGTCCGGCTTTAAGAAATTATTTATACAGTTGTTACTGATAATGATGTGCATATGTATATAAGTATAAAATATACATTTGATATTATTTATTTTTGCCATTTTGCGTCATTTTCTTTGCTTTTAATTTACTTCATACACGTCTATTATTCGTTATCTGCGCAACCTAGTATATGATTTAGAAGTATAAGTAATACATATTTATATTCTTCTTTATTTTTAAATAAAATTTCATATGTAATGATCAGAGAAGTTTATAATTTATTTCCCTAACTATTCTACAAAAATACATAGAGGTGAAAGTTCTGTTTTCCGTTCAATTTCTGCTAATTACAATACATATGAAATGCCAATTAAGATTTTGTTCCACGAAGCGCAACCGCACACCGCAGTATACAACTGCATAAATGCGGACATCAACTGTTGAAAAAGATCCTTTAGTTACCCACCCTTGCGTGTTCCTCGCATGAACTCATGAAAGACGGCCGCTTGTGTTCTCAAAATCCTACTGGTTCAGTTTTGTCTGCGTCGGGCCAATTTCCTAAATATATTTGCCCATATCTTTAAAATGTGTCTGTTATAACCACAAGCTTTACAAGTTTTTACCTTTTTACCTAGCAAAACGGGTTTCTTTATATAAATAGTTATATAGAGAACTACATTTTCCCATAGAACGGCTTTCATCTGTCTCTTAAAGCTTGGCCGCTAAAATTTAATCGCGTTGAAAGGGCACTTACAGATATTCAATATACATATTTGTTCACCATTCTATTATGTAATTATGAAATTTGTCGCTATGCAAAATTATATTCTTTTGCTAGTTATATACAGAGACAGGCTTGTGAAGAAAAACTTGCTAAAATGCGATTTTTTTTCTTAGCTATGTGAAGGAAACATTTGAAGGGAAAAAGTAATGAAATACTTATTTAAAAGCGAAAACAAAGTATTATTTAAATTTATGGATAAGGCTCATTCGTTTAAAAATACCCATATTTAATATTTAACAATAAAATACAAAATTATACGGCATTTATAGATTTTAAAATGCTTAAAATTCATACAGAGAAACTGTACCTCAGTAGTTGCAAGCAGTGGTGGGTATTTCCAGACGCGTTTTTTTCTTTTCTTTTTTTTTATTTTTCTTTTCTTTTTCTTCTTCTTCTTGTTATTTCAAAGAGTGGCTTAGATTTCCCATATGTTTCGCAGAAAATGCGCAAATTAGAATATATGTAATATCCGGCTCATTGAGAATACATTATCTTAAAGGCAAAAAATCGCAGATTTTACAAAATATGAAGAAACGTGAAGGGGTCCATAAAATATAAATACTTAACCAAAATATTACGAAATATGAAATTTGTTGTCACATGTACTAAATTCTGTATACTGTAAAATTCTTTCCATAATGATATAATTCTTTATAATATATGACATTTCATATTTTACGCGTCTCTTATTATGAATCACTCACACACCTATGCTGTCAGCCAGAATTTCTGTTGTGTTCAGTTTTTTGGATTCCGGACCATCAATGCTTGTGGCAATTTCAATTTCGGATTTTTGTCGTCTTGTTGCATCGTACTTTGTGGTATACCCGGTGTTGAATTCAAAGCTGTGCCTACAGGAAACTTTAAAAATGATCAAAATCTTTGTGATCTCTGCAACACCACAAGCTCATTGCCAAATCTCACGCAGTGTGTACATAACCAAAAGCACCCTGCCTTTTGAGTGCCATCATCCACTCTATTGCCACATTTGCGTCTGTAATTAACACCAATTACGTACATATTTCAACTTCACCCTGCTCTTCAAAAGGAATAACTGATACCAATGCTCTGTGTTGAACTTCTATGAAAAGAAAAGCCACTTTTTTGCTCAGGAGTAAATCACATCTTGCTTTAATGTTTCTCCAATTTGCTGTTGTGGCAGACACAAAATTTGGTGCCAGCTGATAAATGACCACTATTATTCTCTTTCCTGCGAATAAATTTTGTCGGCTCATACGGTATTTAGATCATTTATATTAATTCTATTTATATTCACAGCGTGATTTCATACGTGTTTAACTGTACAACGTCGCGAGGCGTGGCAAGCCTCTGATTGGGCTGAGTTAAGTCACCCGCCATTAAATTTTGGTCGTATAATCAGAGAAGATATTACACAACTGTTTTACAATATATAACTCGCCCTCTTTTATACTTCACTACCTGTGTTGAGCATATACGTTAGGGTTTAAGGTAAAATTAGACGAAATTACTCAGCTTTTACATGTTGCGAACAAACTGAGGCATCATAAACTGTAGTTGATAAATATTATCATACCAAAACTTAACTGTTTAACTCAGTCAGCCCGTGACAAACTCCCTTTTGTTTTTATGAAATCTTATATTAAATGCTCATTCGTTGCAACTTGATTTGTAAACTGAAATTTTACAAACAAGTGATAAAAACATAAACATTTAAGAATGTTAGATTTACTGTCTGATAAGAAATTTCAATCTACAACGTTTTGAAATGACAATATTTTCATAAACATGTACTTCTATTGTCATATGAAAAATTTTAATAGGTATACAAAATAAATATTCAGAGCAGTTGTACTGTGCGCTTATATTGTGTAAACACGCATTGAAACTTCTAAAATTACAAAGTTGCAAATATTTTATGAAGAGAAAAATGTCTATGTGTATCAGCACAGCTATATTTTACAGCTACATTACTAATATTCACAAAACCAACTTTATCTCCGTACTTTCTGTTTATTTTTAAACTTGGAGGCAAATTTGGTTTTAATACAAATTTAGTTGGGGACACAAAGCGGAATGCAGAAAGCAAACACGATAGTCATCCCAAAAAGAGTAAACAACCCTTTTAAAATGTGTTGCTAAAATAATATCTTAGTGACAGATATTTATAAAACTTATTTAAACTGCAATATGTGTTAGAAAGACTTTACATAGCAGTTTATGCAACTTCAGGGTTTACTTTTTGATAATCAAACATTCCAATATTTGTAATTTAAAGCAAAATCTGTTAGATACATTTTCATAAAAGTTTTTTTTTTTTCCGCGTGAGAAGTTAGTAGTGCTTCATTGAAAATCGTTACTTGAAGGATGTCTGTCTCAAATGTTAAATTTGGGGTTTATCAAACTTTCTATTTGGAAGGTAATGCCTGTGGCCGTCAACCTTTTAGTCCGATTCTATCTTTCCTACTTAGCATACATATGACATGAGTATAACAACAATTATTGACGTTAGTTAATCACAAATGAGTCTTCTCCAATGCTTCTACATTAAAATGATTTACTCTCAGGTTTCCCTATACTGGAGCACTTTGGTTAACAGCTATTCGTCCAATACAAATGAAAACTTTTCTGTGTATTTACTAGATATTCATAAGCAGAAATAAAGAGTTTTCTATAGCATCAATGTTTACAAAAGGAGTTTTTCTTAAATGCTCAAAAAGTCGTGTAACATTCCTCGCTATTTTTCAATTTATATTTTTTATTATTAGATCGCGTATTTTTATTCTGCAAATATGAAGTATGCTTCCTGTAAATGTGAAGCAATATTCATGCGTAATACTACAATAGCAAACAATGTGTTGAGACTGTTCACTGGCGATTCTGCAGAGAGCTTATAGGAGAGAAACTTCACCGAGAACAATTGGAATAAAATTTTTGGTCGTCGTTAAAAAGTTCTGTGACATTTTAAATGAATGTCAACCCGCGTGCAATATTTTCTCCACTATAAATAGCTAGGATGACCACCCTTTAGGTATATTCCTGAAATGTATGGCATAATAACAAAACTGGTTTCCTTAAATTCACACGTCTAGAAGTCAATGCACATCAAAGCGAGCCAAGGACCAACTACCTCATACCACTGCTTCTGAATACGTGACTAACAATAGAGCGCTTGGAAAAAAAACCGATCTTTCGAGAGAACTTTTGACTGTCGGCTTGTTTACAAGCTCGAGAAAAATCGTATTTTTCGAGGGAATTCGCTGTCACTTCGCCTGAAGTATAAAATGAGAAAGCACGGACAGTTAGTCTTGAAATGAAGCAGTTTTAGTGAGTATTGAGTAATTTAATCATCAAAGCGAACTATTTGTGACAGAGAGAATAAAGAAGGACAAAAAGGTGTGGTCAAGATTACGAGAAGACACAACAGCTGTGAGTTGTAAGATCACGAAAAATTGTAGATTGTAAAAGAGAACTGCCTTTTGTGCTTCAGTTTTAGAACGAAAATAAAGTGACGAAAAATTAAGTGGACTTAGTTATTTTTGCCCTATGGTGTCAGAAGTGGGATTTGTCACATTGTCATTTTGTTTCAATCTGTCGAATACAGAAATGTCACTTCAGGGTTTATGCTTACTTTATCTTTAGAAACTACAATAGCTACCATAGTGAGTATTTGGTACAAGGATGAAATTGCGTGACAAAAATGTAGTTAAACCACGCATTTGTTTATTGCATTCTTCTGTACATTTAAGTGAGTTGCGTTACAATTTCTAGCACCAAAGTGTTCATAATAAACTAAAAGAACCTTGGTGTTATTGAGATCTATAACGTCAGATAAACCATGAACACAACACCAGTAATGAATATCTTCGACTGCATCCAGTAACAAACCACAATGTATTATCGCTGATTAAATTTAACAACATTATGTTCAATGTTTTGAATACAAGCGACACACAGCTGTTTAAATCAAACAGGAAATATTTTTCACTTTCATTTTATAGTTTGATTGTATTTACTTGTTCAATAATTCGTTTACTGTAATCTTCAAACTTGTTCACTGCTAAGGAAAGAAGTTACTGTTTGACATAAGCTCTTTAAATATTTAAATTTTCATTTTACATTTTTAACATGCGTAGTTAATGTTTATATAGTTTCTTTATGGCTAAGTTTTGTTAAGTCTGTGATTTTTAGGAATAACTTCTGTGCTTCAGAATTTTTTGTTGAATGTTCATCGTAAATTCTTATTAGCATTTTTCATGAAAGAAGAGCTTCTTAACGGTTCTCAGGTTAAAGAATTTGAGAATACTTTAAGATAACAATTTGGCTATGTATATCAGTATGAACCATTAAGTAAAACTTTTCAACTCATTTAAGTTTTAAACAAATTACAGAAATATGTAATATTTCAGTTAGGAAAGCAACAATAACATAACGTTTTTTAACAAACAGTAGAATACAGTTCTCAATGAGAATACCTACATAGATATATCAAAACTAGTTTTATCCATAATTATCATTTTTAACATACACAAAACAGATTTCAGCTACGGTTCTGCAATGTTCCAATACCTTCCTGCAGGAAATATTGAACAACTGTGCGGTTTTGGTTAGGCCAAAATAACTCTTAGGTTAATGTAGCTCAGCAACAAGAAATCCAATAGATTTGCATTTAGATTTTGAAGATCAGGACGACTGCTGATACGAATATCAGTTGTTTTGCAAGGGGTAAATTTGCAGAATAGGAATTCTTTTAAAGCGTCAGTTTTTACATATTTATTATTGCAGACATGAAATATAATCAATTTTATAGCTCCATCATAGTTTTCATGTGTGAATAATGAGCTGCGATCTATTAATTTTTATTTTCTCTACTGCGTATAGTAAGTAGAGGAAGTATTGTATTCGGCCTAAAATGTCGGTATCAAGGTTTCACCGGAAATATGTTTTGAGGCCTCTGAATAAAAACGAACTACTTTTAGAAAAAAAAAGTTCGTGCGTGCTTGCGTGAGAGAGAGAGAGAGAGAGAGAGAGTGTGTGTGTGTGTGTGTGTGTCTGTGTGTGCGCGCGTGTGTGCGCGCGCGTGCTTGCGGACAACATAACTCAAACGCAAAGTCGATTAAAAATCAAACTTGATATTTAAGTTTAATATCTTTCAAAACTACGACATGAAGATTTTGAAATTCCTCATACCTGAAGTACCCTAAACGCGGAAAACTTTTCGAAAATTTTGATTTTCTCAAAAATAGTTGTAATGATTTTGATTAAAATGCCATATATTTAAGTGCATATGAAATGGGTATTTTGAACTTTCTGGCTGTAGCCCATTTAGTCCTGGTTACTCCGGGTGACTTTTGCATAACTGGCAAGCCGTAAGAGATACACAAAGTCTTACTGCACAAAAAGTATAGACCTCGTTAAAACACATTTACATTCAATGCATTTCTTTGTGGAGATATTCCTATTTATTTGTCTGAATTTTCCAATACTTATGCTTTTCTCGAATGGGAGGTCGTTATTCATGTTTTTATCTCTTGACCATACAAAAAGAATGGATTTTCAAAGCCACCGCATAGCGACTAACTTTAAAACATTTGACTATCACTTAAACCCTACTATATTCATATATTACCTTGCATCTACAAGAAAATTAGCAGTGAGATAATTTCTGTATACATTTATCTCGACCTTTTCTATTTGTAAACAAATGCATAACAAACAATATAGATGTTAATGTAGTCTGGTGTATAAAATAGGTATCAGACTTCGCGAATAGAGGATAATAAATTTCTCCCTAAAAATTCTTGTAGGTATTTGAGGGGGATAAGCTTACTATATGCAACATATAAAATGTATACAAAATGTCAAGTCAAAGATTAACAACCATAGCAGACGCAATGATATCTGAAGAATAGGTAGGCTTTAGGAATGGAAGAGGCTGCGTGGGTAATGTGTTCAAATTTAAAGCAACTAATTGAGAAACGAAGAGAATTTAACTTAGAAACACATATCCTGTTTTTAGATTATATTAAAGCTTTTGATAAAGTGTTTAGACCTAACCTGTGGAATATACTAAAAAGAAGGGAATCCCACCGCATTTGATACTAGTAATTTAAAATGTATGAAAAAACAAATACAAATAAATCAAATGGAACCAATAAAAACAAGAGGAGTTAGACAAGGTTGTTCACTGGCAACTAATCTTTATAATGTATATTTTGACGACATGATAAGATCATGGAAGAAAATAACAATGGGAGCAATTCCATTAGGAAATTTAAGAATAAAAGCATTAATCAGATGACCAAATTTTAGTGGCAAAAACAGAAGAACTACAAATAATGGTATATAAATTAAACGGAATATCAAAACAATATAATATGGAAATATCATCTAAAAATAAAAAAACGACGACTTTCAAGGGTTCTCATCGATTTCGTCTAAGATAATAATAAGACACAAACCAACAGAACAAGTGACAAAATTTAACTTTCTAGGGTGCGAAATACGTATTGGAAATAGATATAAATAGTAAATTAAATATGCTTAATTATATAACAGGAATATTAAATAGAATTTTTAAAAATAAAGCCAGAAAAGACTATAAATAAATTATACAAGAGAATGGAGTTCCTATGGATCCGAAACATGGAGGCACAACACACAGCTAGAATACAAACTGTAGAAATCACGTTCCTCAGATCAATAGCAGGATATCTAAGAATAGAGAAAAAACATAGTGCAGAAATAAGGCAAGAAGTACACTAGAGGAACTAAATACAACAATAGTGAAATATACCGTGAGAGCAAAAAAAAAAAAAAAAAAAAAAAAAAAGGGGGGGGGGTTGCGTGGTGTTCTGCCTTTCATAATCATAGGCACTCGTTGCCGTCTGCCGCTAGCATAGAAAGGCGTGAATGAAACCATAAAGTTTTTAAAACTACTTTAAAAGCTTTATTCACCAACTTTATGAAACAAGATGCTCAAACTAATCACCGTCGTCCATGCGTGCATTTTTAGCACCTCTTTAGGAAACTATTCATTACTCGCCGTAGTGGTTCAGGTTGAGAAATGCTGGCAATTTCCTGACGGATATTTTCTTTTAATTCTTCCAGAGTGTGTGGGTCTGTCTTCTACATTTTATGTTTTAAGTTATCCCAGAGATAGAAGTCGCAGGGGTTACGTTGCTCTCCCAGAAGAAACCTGGGAAGACCTAGGACAAGATGGAAGCAGTAGCAATTTGGACCAATAAAAGGTCTAAACCGTGATGAAGAGAAAGTAGAACATGGAGTTACGAGGTTTGCTGATTAGATGGACGATGGAAGTAGAGCAAGAAAGTTGATGCTGGTGAAGAAGTACAGGCAAATAAAATAAAAGTTGGTGATATACGGCGAGAGAGAGAGACAGAGAGAGAGAGAACAAACAGCTGGCCGCTAAAAGTTACAGTTCTTGTCTACCACATGGTCTGAACGGGGAACCCCCTTACACCCCCTCTCTCACGTCTCACAGAAAATTAGGGCTCCCACTAACAAACTTTTGCCTCCCCTATCAAAAGAAGGGCTGGTGTAGTTAATAATTAGGTATCTCTTTGTCCTCCACCCCCGTTGCATGTCGGTCAGCGGAGTCTGGACCACCCCTCTCTACGCTCCACCCCTCTAAACTATGCAAATGAAGGGAGAGAGGCGGGGGGGGGGGGGTGCCCATTCAGTGGCGTTGCCAACTGGAGCACTTCTGTTTATTTAAAGATGCTCTTCACACAGCTTTACGCAATACTCACGTATGAAAATGACCAAGCGCACACTTTTCGTGCCAATTGTCGCTCTTTTGCCTAAGAAATAAAAGCTTTAAATTGCTTTAAATTTAGCAACCGTTGCCTAACTATATGCGCATTTTCACTGGTTTATATTTATTAAAATGATATTTTGAACTTTCGTAAAACATAAAAAATAAAGATTAATGTAGAGGCAAATAAGAATAATATAAATTTGCTTAAATCATTTTAGCAATTTAGCAAATTTAATTGCTACTGAGATTATAGAATAAAATTGCTCCCCATGGATATCTGTATCAAGTCGCACATACATATAGAAACATGAACACAAGGCTTATAGGCATGTTAATAAATGGGGCCATTCAGAATGGTTTTCGGTACCATGAACATCATCTCTATCGCCCAAGTAAACGCCTAACCTTGCATTCCCCAAGCTTTCATGTTTGCAATAATATGATTTAAATGAGAGAGAGAGGGAGGGGGGGGGGCTGAGGAAGAAACACTACATAGAAAGAAAAAAAGAGAAGAAATTGAGTCGTTTTACAAGAAGTTAAGTATATTATTTCAAAATCATGTTTCTGTTTATTGTTAAAAGCATAATTTATTCAAATATAATTTTTAAAATAAAATATTTGGAAACCTATTGTGAATGAATTGAACCTTATCTTTATTTATTATTGCTATGGTGCCTTTCGACGTATATGAAACTTCATTTTTCACGTATTAAAAAATATATAATATAACACAAACAATTAATACACTCTGTAGCGACGTCAATCATCGCAGCCTGCTATTTAATCGCTTTCACGCTTCACTTCTCTTGTTTTGGCGTTAACGTTTTGTTGGCATTGTGAATGACAAGGTGAATCTTATATTCATGTTACATGTTTATGCCCTTGCGTTAATGTTTCTATGTGATAGTCTGTAACAGTGAATGAGAAAACGAATGTTTCCTTAGAGATCAAAATGTAACTTATTTATTCTTGTTAGTAAAAGTTATATCGGGACGAAGGTATACATGTTTAGCGAAACAGAATACATTCTTAAAATACGTTGATGACACAAAGAAATCATGTATAACAATTACTTTTCTATAATTTGTCTTACCAATATGCCATAAATTACGCATTGAGAACACTTTATCTACGTCTAATAATTCTGATAAAAAGTTCGCCGAAAAAAGATGCAATTTCCAATAAACACATTTTATTGTTGGTAAAATACTACTATTAAGCATGTTTTCACTAAATTAGGTAAGAAACATTGTAATACTTTGTCTTAACCATACAAGTTATGAATTAACATGAATTTCGAACTGAAGTAAGAAAAGGTCTTAGATTTGTATTTAGACTCGTTTGATATCGAATAATATTTTGAGTCATTGAACTAAAATATAATGCGTTTACCTATCCTATATTTACTCTGTGATGTGCTCTTATGGAGCTGAGTCATTCTAATGGATTGTATATTTGGCATTTGTCATGCATTTTAAATGTTGTGGTAAAAGAAACGGTACAGTAATACAATAAATAAAAGGGTCTCGGATGACCTATTTAAAATGTTAGGTTGATAAAGTGTGCTTTTTAAACAAGCCTTTGGAAATAAAACAACGGTCAATTAACTTTTGAAGTGTTATGCTCAAAGTTTGCCGAGATTAAAACGAACAACGAAAATTTCAAAAAGGACTTCTTTCCCATTTTGGTTATACTTGGCAACAATTGCTTATGTCAATCATGCCTTTAGTAACCATTACTTACAATTTTCCAATTAAAATACGATATGAAATGGCCTTACATAATTATCAAAATGCCCATTTATTACATACGTTTTCGGAAAAGAAAAAATGGCGAAAATTGATACATATAAATAATTCTTTCGGGTTAAGAACATTTAAAAACCTTCGCCTTTGTTGCTTAAAAGATGCTGGAATTAATCATGAAATTTGGTGCCAATTCGAAGTTGAGTCTTGCTGCTCACTGACGAACAAGCACACATATGCACCTTAAAAGTGCCAGTAATGTGTATTTCTGATCAAATATTAGTATAGGTTTTTCGGGTTGAATGTAACATTTCCTCTCCATAGCTCATATAGTAGTCAGTCGGCCATTGAAAATAAAGTCAGATTATTTTTAACAGGACAGATAGAAAAACATCTTCCTTAATCACTTCGAAAGTAAATATTCAGTGCAATGGTTGATTGCATCCTTTAAACTTCCGAGAGTCCGCAACCAATTTGTAAGCAAAAAGCTTAATGTGCAAATGGATAAAGACCGAAAATATATTTATATATTTCCAGAAAGTTTGACGAAGCAAACTATCGCGTTCTTTTTCAACACTATATTGAGTATTATTACACAGAGATGCCCAATTTAATAAACAGCTTTATACGAGGGAGATATAAAAATAATTTCTGTAGGAAAACTCATTCTAAAACTACAAAGGTTTCAAGGGTGTGCCCTAAAACTGATAATTACATTTACAAATATGTAGCTTTCAGCAGTAAACACACAAATTCGTTATCTAACACGATACAAATGTATAGCAGAAAAAATCTCAATTTACCTATCTTATTTTTTTTTTATTTATTTATTTTTTTTTTAATATTTATTTAAGGTCGTTTTGACAGCGCAGTCTTATCACGACCATGCATAGTAATACATACATTGTGGATATTAAAATTTACCTATCTTGTGGATGTACCATAACGATTTTGATTAAAATGACATATGTTTTAAACATTTTTATGACAAATGAAATGTATATTTTGAATTTTCTGGCTACATCCCATGTAGTTCTGTTTACTATGTATGGTTTTTTTATAACTGGTAAACCGTAAGAGATAGACAAAATCTTATTATACCCAAAAAAAATTATATCTTGCTAAAACACACCAATTATGTCCAAACAGTTTTTTTTTTTTTTTTTTTTTTTTTTTTTTTTTTTTTTTTTTAATAGAGTGAACCATTTTTCGGAGATATTCATTATTATTTGTGTTAGTTTTCGAAAAACCTATAACTGTCTTCAAATGAAACAGTGCTATTCATTTTTATGTTAAAAATTAAAAAATTATTTTGTTGTTTAACGACGCTGTCAATTGCCAGGATCACATCAGCGTCGCCGGTGTGCCGGAATTTCGTCCCGCAGGAGTTCTTTTACATGCCAGTAAATCTATTGACATGGAGCTGTCGTTTTTAAGCACACTTAAAAACCATCGGCTTGGGCCGGGTTTGAACCCGCGACCTTGGGATCATTTTTATGTGTTAAGCGTGCAAAGAGAACGGAATCTCAAAGCTTTAAAAGATTTGACTATCACACAAAGCTTACTGTATTCTAATATTCCCCTTGCACCTACAATTAAGATAATTTGTACAAATGTTTATCTCAACTAACACGAAGAAGATATAGGAATAAGAGTCGGCAAGAATGGTTAATATAAGAGTAGAGAAAGTCATGTGAGTGCAACACATCAGATTTTTCAAGATATAGTCTATATGTAGTAGATAACGTATGTAAACATGTTAAACTCATATAAATAAATTTCTCTACTTTGTATTCTACAAATTATTTGTATAAAAGCTTATTCTTTTATTACTTGTTAATCGAAATGAACTTTCGTTATATATGTATGCATTTCGTTCTAGGTATAACAAGAATACGGTAGCATTGATAATAAACCAATAGTCATATTTTCAAAATGCGGATCGCTATGTGATGACTTTGAACTTCCATTGCCATTGTATGACCACATGAAAAAAACGAATATTTTAAATATCTGAAAATTCAAACTTATAACAAAGGAAATGCTCAACGACACAAAAATGTAGTTGACATAAATTGTATGCTGTAACGAGATCTACATTTTGGAGTATTAAGATTTTGTCTATGTCTTATATCTTAGCAGTTATACAAACGTTATTTAGAATAAACAGGACTTCATTGGGTATTCCCAGAAAATTGAAAATATACATTTTATTTGCCGTGAAAATATCTTCAGTTAGGGCATTTAATCAAAATTGTTGATGTTTGTGAAAAAACTAAATGTAACAAGGTAAAGGATAGCTTGAAAAATGCTGAACTCGAAGTTCGTGTTCCTTTTTTTTAATACGGCAGCCGCAAAACTTGTATTTACTATACTCTCACCAACCGGATACGTTGGTGAAATATGAGTATTTTAAAGCGCACATCAAAAAAAAAAAAAAAAAAAAACTTCAAGTGGATCCAAAAATCACTCTGTACGAGAAAGTGATTTAATGTAAAAGTTATTTCACTCTCAGTAACATCTTTCTTCCTTTAAAGTTTGCCCAGAATCATTTTAGGTTTCTGTAGCCTCTCATCTTAGAATACAGTTTTCAGTATTGCGGAGAATTTCAGTTTTTTATTGATACCTTAAAGTATTATTTAAGTATAAATAGTTCCTAAATTAGTATAGGATTAGACTTCTCATCAGTTAAATAAAAAATACGAAGAGAATGCAAAGTAATAAGAATTAAATGAATACGCAATCAAAACTATTTCATTAACCACGCTACATGGAATCGTACTTGACCGGTGAATATGCATTAGAATGATTGGTAGAAACAAGATTATCAAAGGAATTTTGTTTCATAAAAATAGTTTTGTTTCATTTGAAACGAAAACGTCAGTGATACCACTACACATAGAATACTAGTGTATTATGTAATTTATTAAATCCATTTTCTATCTTTTGTCGTCTCAGTTCCACTTAGTGAAATAGTCTTAAACACGTTGTGTGCATAGAAATATATAAGTAAACTGCTATGAACAGAATAGCTTTCCCTTCTATAAAAGTATTTTTAATGTAATAAATGTCAGTTAGTTAAAAGTTTAATAATACTTCTTTTTAGACACTTCGTATCTATTATTATGTTAAACATAATAAATAGAAATGCATTTCTTTTTCTCTAATGTGTTCTAAGCTGTTTGTAAACCCATGGCAGAAAATTGTATCTGAGAGGTGCAGCAAGCTTTTCTGTGATCACTATATAAATACAACCTGTGCCAAAATATTAGGAATAAGTATACATTTCTAATGCGTAAATCTGCCAGAAAGTTGCACTAAAGTCCAACAGATTTCTGTTACTTCGTGTGACTATAAAATGCACACTTATATACTTAACTCTTTCATTTATAGTTTAAAATATTTCATTTTCCTTAAAAGTCAAATTTACACTTAGTAATTAAATTAAATGTGCAGTATTTTTGCTCCTATCTCTGATAATGTCCATTTCTGAGTAGATATTTTGATAAAAGCGTTTTAATACATTAACCATATAGAGTTTTCTGGCTTTAGCAGCCTTTGTGAACCTTGAGGGGATAAGCAACACACAAACTAATGAGCAGACATTATTAACTACACATAATTATTTAAAAAGCTCTTTAGAATATACGGGCTGTGAATGAGGGCTAGGCTATCTTTCAGAATACCTACACCATCATTATATCATCTTTTGAAGCATTATTTGATTGTAATAAATACCATAACAAAGTACCTCTCTTACAAATACGAGGAGGAAAAATCATTATGTAATATGAACGAACTGTGAGAAAGCAGAAATTATACAGAGAAGATTTTAATTAATACCATCACAGAAAAGGGAGAGAGAAGACAATAAGAAATAAGATACAAATAATTCAGACAGAAGAAGACCGGAATAAAGGAGCACAGATTTGTATAAAAATCATTAAAGCTAACTGCCTAGTACTTTTTTATACTGTGAAGGAGGATGGGTAAAGAAACACATTGAATGTGCTTTAAATGTTCAAGGTGAGGAAACCTTAGAGAAAGAGAAAATATAATATAAATAAGCAGCATAAGTAAACCTTCTTATGTTTTAATCTTTTATGGTCTTACGAATTTTTGTATTTAGGCGTTTTATAGACGTCATTATTGACTTCTTAAAATGCTGATATAGTTTTATACTTTTACATCGATATTGAATGTATATTCAGTAGTGTTGCTCTGTTTACGACACATTTTTAAATTTTGCGTTCCACTCAAAAATTCGATGCCGAGATTTCGGTGGAAATAGACGGCTTGAGACTCCCTAAATAAAAAAAAATAATAAAAAAAAAAAAATAATAAATAAATAAAAAAATGCGCGTGCGCGTTTGTGTCTGTGAACAACATAACCCGAAAATCAGAAGTCGGTCACAAACCAAACGTTTTGCATCTTGCAAGAATACTACACGAAGATTGTCAAGAACATCCCCCCGCCCAAAACTACCCTTTACTTGGAAAATTTTTGAAATTCTAATAAAACAGCTCTAACAATTTTGATTAAAATATCACACGCGTGAAAATTGAAATGTATATCATGAATTGTTTCTGTAAAGTCTTTTTCATACTGAATGAAATATTTATAATATGTTTGCATCTCATTAAATTACCAATTCATATAAAAGATAAATTTTTGTGGCATTAATCATTCCCAGATATTCTTTATTCTTAGTTTCAATGTTCAAATACGTATGCAAAATCGCTATTTTGTTCTCTTTCTTTTCTAGCGGTCGTGCAAAGTGAACGGAGATTGAAAGTCATCAAATAGTGACCCGTTCTTTGACATAGAACGAAGTATGTAATGAAAGTATTATCCTTTACCTTGATTAATATTATGTGTACACACAAATAATTATTCACAAGCATAGTTGGTGAAAGGACAGTTAGGGAATGTTGTGTGAATGTAACATCACATCACTCTTTTCATACGCACTTATTAAGTCAGACTTAAAAATTACTGAAGTTCTGTTCCAACCTAATCTTTGCTCAATTGTATGTTTTCTAAGTTCTTGTCAATTTAACCACTGAGAAACTATAATTTTTTTCTAAAACTGCACATATCCACTAGCTGGGGCTTAGAAGCTTTCCTCATAGGGTATTTAAGTTTCCGAAATTATCACCTTTCCATACATCCCAGCTAAATACGATTGATTTCTGAATCATCTTGTCTACCAGCGTATATCATAAGAAAAGCAGAACTTATAGAATAATAATTACAAGTATTGTAGTATTTGTTTGTGTATAATATAATATGTAGGAGTATAATACTTCTGGCAGGTGCATTGCGGTATAAGTAAACAGATGATACTTAAGATCTTTGTTGAATCTTAAGTATTTGCTGCTTTGTGTATTTTGAAAAACCCATAATCCTATTAGAATTAATAGATACTTCACCTGTAATTTGCATATGTGTACTTAGTATTCTTAGTTTATATTTACCAACGTAATCAAGGCAAATTGGGAGGTGTGCATTCAATTTCCTTCATTTCCTTCATATCTGAAACAAAATTATATGACTGAGCAGATAGTTCAGTAAGAAACAATATACCCTCACTTTATCACGAGGAAGACGTAGAGGTAGTCCAGTGTACCTTCATCTCTTTTTAAGGTACTTCTAGCATATATTCAGGATAAAAAATCTACAGTTTGACCAAAGAAAGTCAAGCAAGGGCAGAAACGTGTTTCTATAAATGACGGGAACTATTTAATTTTGACAATGGCTTCATCGGTAGTGAATACGAATGTGGTTTAATGCTGAACATTTCAATACGTTCTTGTCGACTCATATATGTATCTATGCATATCCTTACGGAAACTCTTGGGTGCTATTTTTTTATTTTTTATTTTTTTTATTCTAAATTAACGTCCTCCAACATTGCGTCATATCGGACGGTGAGTGAATGAAACGGGTGAAATGATGCTCAAATGAGCCCGACATTCGTCTTCTCAGGATAAGGGAAAACCTCGGAAAAAACCTTACCCGGATAACTTACCCTAAGTGAGATTCGAACTCGCGACCTCTTGAACGTGAGGCAGACACGCTAACCATCACGCTATCGAGGCGGGCGGAAACTCCTAGTGTTGTCACGTGTATTGTGAAACATCAAGTTTTGTCTTCTTGAACACTCCTTTGTAAATACTACTTTCTTGCGCTTGTTTGTTCTAAAAAATAATTTCAATTTATTTCAGGTTAAAAGAAAACGTACAATGAGGTAATTGAAGCATGTAGTTAAAATAGAGTATAACCTTAAATCTAAATGCTAACGAAATATTTAGAACCTTATGACCTTTAATTACTTCATATTTAAATATCGGTGCTTTTTAATTGATTAAAGAGAATTGGAGACTGAGGTTTTGGCCAAAATTAATAAAATCGTACAATTCTAAATTTTAAATGGAAATAAACTTAAGGTATTGTATAGTTCAGCATTCCCCCATCTTCAAAGCTGTGGAACAAGGCTGAAATGCTCAATGAGTATACATTTAATGTAATTTAAGACTTTTTGAGCTTTTGTGTAACATTCACTTTTCAAATCATAAATGGTTCCCTGTGTGACAGTTGTGGTTTAAATTTATGAAAAAGATTACGTTTGATTTTAATAATTACATTTTCATTTAGTACGGTTTTATTTAGCCGGGAGATTAAATTCTTCCCCAATTGTTATAACATTATTGTTGTATTGGATATCATTTGAGTGGTTTTTATTACGATTCAAATTTTGTAGGATGTTAGAATATTTACACGCTAAGAACCTCGTACATTTACAGCATTATCTGAAACTTAATTACTCCTCAACTGGATAAACTAAAAATACGTTTAGTGCTTACAAGTAAAACGTGTTATTTAAATAGTAAAAATTATCATTAATATTTTGTCCATGCATTGCTGCCTTACTCATAGATCAGCTGTTAAATTACCTATATGCTATAAATTTTCTATGTGCTTTGACAATTCTTTGGTAATTCAAAAACTATTTAACGTGATACAAAAGAAACAAGAAGATTGCTATTTACATTAAAAAGTGAAAAATGGCAACTTAATTAGTTAAGTATGTAAACTTTTAGAAAGTTACTGTTCTGTATTTATTTACTTTAAACGTGAATTTCACAACGCAGGCAAGAAAATGGATGTTTCAGTTGAAATAAACCTTTTTTTTTTTTTTCTTTCTAAAGAAACACTAGAACATTATCAATCTTCTACAGAGTTCTTTGCATTTAACGTTTGGATTTTAAACTATCCTAGGCAAGAGTTAGACAGTTTAGAAAGACATTGTGTACTCTTACTTTAATTCTTAAAAACTTTTGAAGTTTCAATACTAAGAGCGATTACTATTGATTAACTTGTTTTTGATAACTTGCGGGAACTCCATCACTGACGTTAATTAGGTGTACTTGGTACAAACGCTTTCGAAGGCCCCATGCCTTCATCCTCTGGTAGTCGACTTACTTTATTGCTTCGTCTGCAATTTTTTCTAAAAATTTACATTATGATTATGATTATTATTATTATTATTATTATTATTATTGTTACTATTATTGTTATTATTGTTATTGTTATTGTTATTATTATTATTGTTATTGTTATTGTTATTATTATTATTATTATTATTATTATTATTATTATTATTATTATTATTATTATTATTATTATTATTATTATTATTATTATTATTATTATTATTATTATTATTATTATTATTATTATTATTATTATTATTATTATTATTATTATTATTATTATTATTATTACCCATGTATTAAGAAACTGATAATTTCTCGCACCAGAAAGAACTGCTCTGTAATAGACCCAACAAAAATTCTATCCTGCTGTCTGAGGAAGATAAATCGGCTCACAAAATGCGGCTCTTTCTTCAAACACTATCTTTATGATTTACTATATTTATAATTGATTTGATACCTCATATCTCGCTCTTAAAATGGCAATCTCCTTTTACCTCTATTTTTACTGCCTGGAACGAAATGCGTGCTTAAGTACTAAAATGCATGCAGAAATTTACAAGGCCGTTTTAATACGAATTATATATATTTATAACGGTTAATTGATATGTAGATATATGTAGTTATCCGGGAAGATAACCGCTTAGCTGAAGTACGTATAGAAGTAATGCATTCCACCAAAAAATGCAATACATAATTTCACTGGAAATACACTTCTAGAGGGTCAGTGAACCCAATAGGTTATTGCATAAAAATGTGTTTTTGTATGTGGGAGGAGATGCGCACACTTAAATAAACAAAAGCCGAACCATTAGTGAATGTCTTACAACACTTCGGGGCTTTTAAGTATACGAGTACAATGCCAAGATGTTATATTCGTGTTATCAGTTTTATGTTTTGAAAATTGCACCGAAATTTAACTTTCTTGTGTAGTATTAACAGGAATATTTTCGATGCATTTAATGAATGAATTATTCTTACAGTGCTTGAAATGTTGAGGAAGTGGACTTTGAACTGACGGGGGAATTATCAAGTTTTTACTGAACTTCCTCATTAGTGCTTCAGTTTTTGCCACGTCATAAAATAATTTCTTCGTAAGTTTAAATCATACACCGGCATAAACGTTTACTTTTTCTACGACACACATAGCAGACAAAGAAAGTATTGAATTCTGCCAAAAAATTGATACTGAGATTTAGCTGGAAATATGTGTCTATAAAATCATAACTCAAAAACCAAAAGTCTGTTAAATATCAAAGTCGGTATTTAAATTATGCATCTGCTAAGGATACGCCACAAAGATTTTTAAGAAAATCTCCCTACTCTAAACTACCCTTTACATGGAAGCTTCGTAAAAGTTGACTTTTTCAAAAATGGCTCTAACCCTTTTTACTAAAATACTTTATGTTTGAGACATTCACGACATATCCAATTAATATCTTGAATTTTCTGGGAATTGCCTCTGAAGTCCTCTTTGTTCTATGTAAATTACTTCAACACAAACGTTAAACTGTAAAAGAAATAATACAAAATCTAACTGCACAAAAGATATCGTGTCAGAGTACCCAAGCTATGGTTTTTTTATACTTTTTTGTAGAGTTAGCCACTTCCTACATATTCCTTGTTCTTTGAACTGTATAACACTTTAGCTTTTCTCAAGTGGGGAGGTGCTATTTGTGTTTTTTTTTTCTGCAAGTCGCGCAAAGAGAACTGAATTTCAGAGCTATCACATAGCGACGGCGCTAAAAAGATTTAATCAAGGCTTAAGTTGTACCCTATTCTCATAGTACCCATGGAAATGTTTAATAAAACCATTTGCAAAGACCTTTTATCTCGATTAACGTCAGGTAGATAAAAGAATAAGATTTAAGAGTAACAGGTATGCTGAAGAAGGCGTAGAGAAGGTTATATGAATATAACACGTCAATATATACTTATTTTTGTACCCTCTGTGAACATATTCGGAGCTTTAACCTGTTGACTGTAGGTTATTTAGTCTTGGTTTTAATCATTTCTTTGTTTAAAGCTCTCACATTCACCTACATTCATACTTCTATATTCTATGGAGGATACGGAAATACTAATTAAAGATCGAATCGAATTCAGATTCTCTAGAAGTTCTCTAGAATTATTTTCTTTGAGTCATTGATTAACCACAGTGGCAATCTAACCGGAAAGTGCTGTGTCTGCTACATATAGGTTTTTTATTTTTCCTTTGTTTCATTTGAGATATCAAAATATGTAAATGCGCAAGTACCTCAATTTTCTGATGTAATGAAGACAATCTTAATCATAAAAAAGACAAAATGTATTATACAAGGCAGCTCGTAACGTCGAACGCCACTGGTAAAGAACGCACATGTGTGTGTGTCTTGTTTTCACGTGAAGGCGAGGAACTAGGTGGAACTCTACCCATCATCCCCCTTTCCTATGGATCAGCAAACAGAGGAGAGTTTTTTCCCCTCTTCACCCCTCCATGCACTCCAGACCAGTCGATGTGTGTATGTGAGAGCGAGAGAAAGAGAGTGCCTGCTGTCCCGGACCTATCTCAACACCGAGGTCCTCCTCAAGGTCTGGGGTTGTGGCACGAGGAAAAGAGAAAAGAGAAACAACAGAGGGATGTCAGACAGTGGCGTTCCTTCCACTGTTGCCAACTTCTCACTCTACACAACCATTCCTTTATTTACCAAGGTTCCACATTTCGTTGTTGCCAAAGATGAACACAATTTAAACACGAGGCGCCATGCATCCGGTCCAAGTTGATGCAATCTTTAAATCAGAGGCATTCAAAACATGACTTCCGAGTCGGCATCCATCAGAAGGGCTTATTGGAATTATTGTGAAACTTGCTAGAACTAACAAGGATATGTTATAGTAGGTTATAGTTACAGAAAGTTAACCGAAGGGTCCCAGGTTCGATTCCCGGTTAGGGAGTAGGACCTTTTCCTTATCCTCTGACTTGGTGGTTGGCGTAAAAATCAGAAGTCCCGGGTTCGATTCCCGGCTGGATGAGTGGAATTTTTCTTCAGCTAGGATTATTCCTAATAATCATTCCAAGAGTCTAGATATATCAATGGGTATGTGACTTCACTGTAATAACGCAATTAATACCAACCCAAAGACTAATACCACTGAAAAGCAAGTGAACTTCATTGCTGTTGAACAATTGTTCCAAAGGCAAAATCCGCTGATATGACATTGATCACAACTGGACACTAGTGTTCTCTGGGAGCAGGCCTGATAACTTGCACTGATAACTGTATGATGAGCAGGTAAAAAAAAGAGAGTCGCTCAAGCTATTCTACGCCTTTAATGTTAAAGGTAGTATATAAGTGGAAGATAAGTAAAAAAAGGCAATATGTTCCAAAGGAAAGACATCGACATTACCATCGAAGTTAAAAGCGGAGTTCAGGAACGTTAAAAAATGTGTGTGGTGTTACACATCAGGTTACTCCAAAACAAGTAGGGTTACCAACTTTTAGAAATGAGAATAACACATAGATGCTAAGTATTAACGCATTCTGTAAAAATACATCTTTGTTATATCAGAGATGTACGAGTATTATTGTAAATCAATTGTATTGCATTCTGTCATGTTACCATCACTGTTTGTACTTATCAAGAACACACACTTCTTTTTGCATTGCTTCAATTGTTTTTGCAGAAGCAAACACAGTTTACATTAATAAACAAAATATACTAGGCTGCCTTTGTGGTCTGGTAGTTAGCAAACTAACCTTCAAATCCAGAGGCTCCAGGTTCGATTCCCGGCTGGAGGGTAGGAATTTTTCATTAAGAACAAATATGTAACTGAAATTTCATGAAAATTGAGGGGAAAAACAACTTTTTTATTTTATTTTAATTCTATAAAATAATTCAGGCATTTGTGAATATTTAAATACCGCGTGGGTTTTCATGTGAGATAGGCATTCAAATCCTCGATCACTGCTCTAAAATGTTCCTTCTGAAGTAGTTTTTGTGTGGCACTAATGAAATGTGCTACACATGTTCACACAGACGTAAAAAATTAATATTTTCATACATTTTATTGTCATGTGTGTCTAAGCATATATTTTTAATTTTCAAACACAAAAATTACAGTTTTTAGGAAAAACGTTTTGTAAGTTTAAAAACTGAAGCTCTGCGCTGCTTCTGTCTCAGCCCTCTTATTGTTCATTAGAAAAAACTTGATTGTGTTTCTGCATTTGATTATGAGATATTATAAATGCAACTAACTTAAACCAATTACCTACATACATATTTCTTTTGTTTCAAAGAAGTAATTTTATTTGTGACGAATGGCTGTGTCTGCTATTGTTAGTGCGATAAACACAAAGCTTAATGTCCTTTCTTTTAAGACTCTTGAGACTTAACACTACTACAATTCAAGTTTAATTAATAATCACTACTGCAATGAAACTGAATGAAAAACTTTCATTTCACCTGCCTATATCGATAGACAGCGAAAGAACGGAAGGAAAACAAAGGAAAGATAGAAAGCTTAAATGACGTCAAAGCAGAGAGTATGAAGACAGAACTACCAACAAATGAGATCTAGTATTTTTACCAAAAGTTAATGCTAATGGTGAAAATTTATTGGAAAAAGTGGCGCACTGAAAATATCTCCCATATTACCCTTCTGGTTGAACGAGTTTTTGAAATAGTGTTAATACTATTTTATACTATTTATTAAATGTTACCACAGCTGGTGGATACCAATAGCTATGAGTATGATCATTGAGAAAGGGAATTTGTGAAGGAAACTTTCCAGGTCTAAGTTTAGAGCCCCTCCCTGCATTTACCAGATGTTATGAGGACTAAAAAATATCCCCTGTCCGGGATGGTCGGATAAATCATGTTTGTCTACCTAAGTGTTTCTCTTTTTATATTAACATCGAAAACAGTATTTTTTTATTTCTTGAAATGGTTTATGAATTGGTATAGGCTAGGCTGTTTAACTTTTAATGTTGTCAATTGGTCGTTATGTTTTCATAATTTGGCGAGCCAAAATGTAAGTGATTTTCACATTGCGAGATAATTTGCAAATTGCTAAAATTAGTATTCAGGTATCCCAGTTCAGGAAATATTCCCTCACACGAAAGCCTTGCAATGTTTGAAACAATGTTTTAAAAGTAAAAGAGGATATATCATAGAGTAAACTCAAACACTGCCAAGCTTAGAATAGAACGTACTAGTTTCAAGTCAGAAAATCAAACTTAGCTTTGAAACAATACCAGTTGATTAAATCGCTTCCCGGCGCTAAATATCCCATCGCATTGTATTTAAAGGGAAGTTGTGTAATAAAAACAGCAATTAAAAAGGGTCAAGCACTTAGGTAAGCACTAAATAAATTCTAAATAAACGCACACTTGAAACAGTCGTTTCCAACTAAGGATTATTCAACTCAATGTTGACGTCGTGCAATGTATAGAGGTATATTCACATGTGGCAAACAACCTTGGTAGGATCTACGTGAGTAATGTCTTTTAAATGGATGATGGGGGTAATGCCTCTGTTTCCTACATGAAATAAACAAGAGACTGCTGATAATGTGAGTGGGACTGCATTAATCACGAACAGTTCCACTACGTCTACTACACGAAAGTCGGAGCGATGCTACTAAACCTATGGACTTGTAAACACAAAAATGAACTCGATCATAAACCACTGTGCTTTCTTGTACCGGCAACATAAGAGCTACGGCCTTATCATATGTATATTTTAGTAGGAGTTGCCGGTATTTCTGCCAGCTGACAAACAGAATGTCACCAAAATTAACCAGAGAGCATTACAATGTGGAAAAGATTTTACAGCTTGTGTTTTCTATGCATAGGTCTAAGAACGTTAGTTCCTCCAGCTTGAAGCGATTAACTATCAGCCCACAATAGCAATAACTGAAATGAGCAGTGAGTGGTTGTAGACATCTCAGATGGGGGTTGAGCATTAGTGTCATACTGCTTGTTCAATTCTTTCAATGATAGGCTCTCTTCTAGTGCTTATCACAAACGCGGAACATTCTGCCGAAGCGGGGTGAAGTTTGGCAACAATGCGGTAGTGTCGTATTGGTTCTCGCGGTACTTCAGGAGGTTTGGCTCGCATAGTAGTTTCATATTGAGAAGGGATATCAACGACCCATGCGTAAATACCGGGAAGACTAAAATCATGAAATATGATTCACAACTTAACTGTAGCGATGTTAGAGAATGCAAGTGTAACCCAGCGAAAATTTTGGCACATTGATCTTGTTTCATACCTATTTTGTTTTGTGAGCTAATGTATTTTCTGAAGATGGGATACCTTAAAAACTCCTTTCAGAACTTCTGATCTTAGTTCTTCTCTATAAATGCTCTGAAAGTGCACTAAACACATTGTGTTTTCAAATGGGAAATCAATGAGATACGTTTACGTGCACAGCGTTGCAAGCTCATTACCCCCACTCTTTTCATATTTCTTCGCGCGTCAAGTCCCACTTAAAGGGAAAACAATATGACAACACAGCAGGACTTTGGTTGCCGGCCTGGAGACGCTCAAGGGCAAACTCCTTCCCATTTGAAAAACACTATAGTGTTCATTAGCTGGGACACGTTCATCTAGGTGTGTTATAGAAGACCTAAAATGCACAGTACATATCTTTGCATGCTAAGTAACCACGCGCTTTTGAATTGTTTATATACGCAATTATTTTTTATATATAGCTTGATAATTGCATAAATAAATGATAGCGAGATAAACAAATATTGCAATACATAATGTTAAAATCAATGCATAATGTAAGAAACGAGAGCTACAATTTTGTTTAGGAGAAGATATTATCTAGCAAAGTTCTGGTTGAGGAAAACCAATTATTAAGTAGGAGTAGTAAGATAATAAGGAGTTACAGTGAACTCATCCAACCAGAAAACCTGGACCTTCAGTGATCATAAAGTTGCAGAAACACGAATACAAGGTTTTGAAAAATAGAAGGAAAAAGTACTCCTAGACTAGCAAGTAACAGAGTAAAAAGTGCACGAGAGACTTAGATTTGGCAAAGTGTGATGTAACTTCTTTGGTGGGGTGGCAATAAAGTAGGCCGGATTTATATTGATGTAAAAGTATGTATTTTGTAAAATTCGCGTCTTTTTTCTTATCCTTCGTGTCTTCCCTAATTGTACTTTTATCGATTATCGGTAGTCCATAGTGCTTAAAGACCACGCTTGGATTATCTACACTTGTCGGTTAGCATTTCAGCGATTCACGGTAACTTACGCTTGCCATTGTTGTATTGGAAACAGTCACTTTTAAACCGCAAAGCAGATATACTTCAATAATTGCAACATCGAGTATTAAGATTCAGAAAACATTTATTTCCATTTATTCTCAAATAATCAGCAACTCGCTTCAGACAATCCAGTTTAGCCTCCATTACACTTAGTGGCCAACTGGTGAAGTCTCTTCTCAAACACATCTACGTGTACCCTGAGAACTCTACATCTACCGGCAGCATATTCATCGAAGAGATAAGAGATACTGGAGACAACATTCAAATGGTCAGACTTAGGGAACTTCGTCATGAAGTTGAAAGTTAATAAAGATGCAAAAACAAGCTTTATTAGAAAAACAACCAATAAATTATACATTGCCAGTTTAACTAAACCAATGTGTAATCTTGCTTAAAGAACTGAGCAGGTACTTAAGTTTCACATAGGGATTTGCAAAATTGCCATGCACAATTGACCAATATATTGATTAACTGACAGCACGATACAGGACATGATACCCTGAGCTTCACCTGTCCATGTACACATTAACAACTGCACATATTTTCTCTTTTAAAATGACTAGGCCACACTCCAGGATAAAGCTAGATATTTATAATTTATTTTTGACACATTTGAGAGGTACTCAAGTTGTCTGCTCTCCCGTATTAATTCCTCTGAATTTGTTTGCCAAATCCCGACCACCGTAAAGAATTCATCAGAAAGCATGTATCTCCCGTTTTAGAGTGACGCTGCTGAATTAAGCAATCCATGCACCTTCATGACTGCAAGAGAACAAAACCAATTACTAATAGACAATCATAATCATAAGCCAATGAACGGCAGGAGTACCAACATCAATACATGCGGACAATATTGTCCCCCTCTGTGTTGTGGGGGTAGCGCATCTGTCGCACATTAAAGAGGTCCCTAGTTCAAACCTTGGTTAAGGTGAGCTACCAGCATAAGGCTTTTTGGAGGTTTTCCTTGTCCTTATGATGCAAATATGGCCTCATTAGAGCACTTTTAGTTTCTCTACTACATATAGTAAGTAGGGGAACTTCTGTACTCGACCTAAAAATTCGATGATAAGATTTCACCGCAGTGAAATGTTTTCAGATCCCCTCAATCCAAAAAGAGCATTTTTAGAATAAGGTCCGTATGTGTGTGAGTGAATGAGTAACTGAATGTGTGTGTGTGTGTGTGTGTGTGTGTGTGTGTATGTGTGTGTGTGTGTGTGTCTGTGTCAGTCTGTGGATAGCATAACTCAAAAACGAAAAGTTGGTTAAAAACCAAAGTTGGTATTTAAGTTTAATATCTTTCAGGAGTGTGAAACGAATATTTTGAAGAAAATTCCTCCACTCTAAACTACCCTTTACCTGAAAAATTTTGATTTTTTCAAAAATGGTTCTTACGATTTTTATTAAAATCATAATTAACATATTTTTATGGCAAGCAAAATGTATATTTTTAATTTTCTGGCTGTAGTCTATTAGTCCTGCTTACTCTTAATGACTTTTACACAACTGGTAAACCAGTTATGACCAAATATTACTATACAGAAAATGCAGATCTCGTTAAAACACACCGTTCGTGTTGTTTGCGTGGGGTGAACCATTTCGGAGGTATTCTTTGAGTTTTTCAGTACCTACTCAAAACTTTTCTTACATGGAGGGTCATTATTTACTTTTTCATGTCCTGTTCGTGCAAAAAGAAAAAGCGACCACTCCTAAAACATTGGACTATCACTCAAAGCTCACTGTAATAAGATAATTTCTGCAAATGTTTATCTCGATTATCATGAAGATGGGGGAATAAGTGGTTTGCAAAGAATAGTTATTAAAAAAAATAGAGAAAGTAATGTGAGGGCAACCCTTGAGATTTTTTATTTATTCATCATCCGCTTTGATCTACCCGGTTAAATAAAGAATATTAAACTTTACATAATAATAATAATAATAATAATAATAATAATAATAATAATAATAATAATAATAATAATAATAATAATAATAATAATAATAATAATAATAATAATAATAATAATAATAATAATAATAATAATAATAATAATAATAATAATAATAATAATAATAATAATAATAATAATAATAATAATAATAATAATAATAATAATAATAATAATAATAATAATAATAATAATAATAATAATAATAATAATAAACAAAGAATAAAAAGAATAAAAAAATATCCAGTCTCCCAGAGCCATTGGGATATGAAACGAAATTTTAAAGTTTTATTTCTTCACAACCGGAAATTATAAGTCTTTAAAGGTGCGCAATTTTGTGTGCAAATCTCTTATATTGTGGAATGTATATTATCCATAAACTATTGCCAGAATCGCAATTCGGCCCTTCCAAGTACTAAAGCCAATTCACACCGAAAGGAATCGCATTACAGAAATCTGATGTGCATACCTACAAACTCCTGCAACATCTTTTGTATGCAACCAGCATAGCACGTAAGTCACGCGGCAACAAGAGAGTAAAATCTCAGGAGGCGGACTGTGATTCTGGATAGATAAAGCGATAACAAGTTTTAATAGAAGTTTTTAGGAACTTTTTTCTGAAAATACACACAAGGAAAATGACCCTATTTAAAGTTTATTAGTAAAGCCCGCATTTCTTAGCACAATAAAATACTAAAATAAGCAACTAAATAAGTAAGAAAATGATGTAAAAAGCACCAAATTACGCAAAAAAAATTTATGCAAATATGATGATAAATAGTTTCACAGAACTCTTACCTTATTGCAGTGCAGTCACCCTGAGATATTCCTGTGTAAAACCCATGCGTCTATAAGTGAAAAAAATTATTTGTATGGTGAAAATGCTCTTTCGACATCGCATGACGTCACAGGCGCATGAGAAAAGTACTGCAGTTGTTCTTCGGCGAATTCCTCTTCAATATGTGTTTCTTTGCTTTTTAGAAATTTGACACAGTACTTTTTAATCGGAATTTTTCTTTAGCAGCTGATTGAGTTTGTCAAACGCAATTTTTGCGACCTCGTGTGTTTCTGATGACAATGTTACTGAGTTTTGATCAATCTGAGAAAGTGAATGTTCCAAGGAACTATTTCGAGCTTCCAATTGCTTTAAAATTTCAGTATTTTGGAGAAATGCCATTCTTGCAGAACACGCTGTTCGGGGAATCACCGTCTTTGTCCATGATACCATTGCGATATCTCAGGCGAGTTGACTCTGTATCCATTCTGAGCAAGTATTTTCTCTTTGCAGTATTATTTCACACCCCCTAGCATTTCTTTGTTACGCATATAGCCGAGAAAATAGATAAATTATGCTGTTATAATTAAACATCGTAAAATAAGTAAGCAAAAACGTTTTCCTGCGACGTAAGCATAAATAAGGACAAACAAACATACTTAAAACCGCTATCTAAGTGTGGCTTACTAATCATAACGTTTCTGTTTATCCTTAAAAGTGTGTAAAAGGTTAATCATTTTGCTTAGAAATCAGGGCTTTATTTATTACTATGGGAGGAAATTAACTTGCATCCATGAAAGCTGCTGGCACTATCAGTCACATAAATAAACACGCGCACGTGCACAATTTTTGTGCTTTTGCCGGATTCGAGGGAGTCTACAGAATAGGCATTGAAATCGCGGTATCAGATATTTCCTCAACTGAACGATTAAGTAAAACTTGCTTTACAAATAAGGTTTATTTCATAAATTGTGAAATTGTGGAGGTAAGTCGTCATTTGCGTGCATTCGAGTACCACACGGTGTTTATACGTTCACCATTAGCTAAATGAGCTGTCAGACTGCCGTACAAAGTGAATCTGTGAATTCATTATGCATTTCACGTACCTACATAAAAGTCGCACCGCACCGCAGCGCTAAGAAAGAATTGTGTCGCGTCGTGTTTTGTACAAATGAATAAACATTGCCTACCTACTCGTCACTAATGCTCTCAATCTTGTAGAGCAGAGAAGTTCTAGATTCGACTTTGTCGGTTAACAATGAGTAGGTTCTCATTATTTTCTATTTCCTTTTGATGTATAGACTCTTTTAAAAACCACTTCAAACTAATATTCTAATTAGGACAGACTTAGACTTTAAGCACCCTTTTTTTGCACAATTAACGACTTTTTGTTTTTCATGTTTCCCTAACGTTTAGTTAATACTATAATTAAGTCAAACTGTATGTTGCATTAGAAATGCTGAGATGTAAGCTGTGTTCGTAGTATTTTTAAAGTTATTTTAGTTGACCAGAAAATGTATCTACAAGCCAGTAATAACAATAAAGTAACTGAGCAATGAAACAATGCTGTGGTTGTCAATTTACTCCACTAACAAATATGTACATATGTTTGTAATATAAACATTTGATAATACAATAATTAAATATTAATATATGAAGTTGCAGTAATCAACAATTAATATGTATTAATACAAGGGTTAACAATGTGATGCAAGCCAACATCTGTGGTGTGGTTGTGACATTCTCCTTCATATTCATGAGCTTCTGAATTTGAGTGTCGATTACTAAGCTGAGACCCGGAAGTGAGCTTTTCTCTGGCAATTTCTCTTATTCTGAGAAGATGAGTGTTGGATAATCTTAAGCTCTCTGGATTCCAGACTCATTTGAGCAATTTTTTCATAATTGCATCTATTTTATTCCCCATTATACATGTGTCAGTGAGTGCAAGATAGTAATCCACCGATGGAATTTGCTCAAAAAGAATTCGAAAACAGTTCAAGACTGTGGATAAAAATTGTTGTGTATGGGTCGGAGAAAGAATGGTTTACATTATATAAAAATAATTTCAGAGTATTGTCAATGTTTTGTGAAATCTAGACGCCACAATTTAGACACATTTTAAATAGCATCCATAATGTTTTTGGTTTTTGAACTGCAATAAGTATAATGACATTGAAATATGTAAACCATTCCAGATAGATAATGTCCTGCTGCGGCAATATATACTTGTACATTCGCTGTATTACAACGGCTGAAGTGAGAAATTAAACTTTTTCTAAAATGTTATGGTGCGTTTAAGATTAACTCTACGACAACTTGCGGAGCGGACTTAGCACCTCCACCGAAAGGCGATCGTTGGTGTCTATGCCCCTGAAAGGGCACCACATCCTTCGGGAGAGATGGATGAGGTGAATGGATCCGAACGGCGGTTGGAACGTTGCCACGACAGAGCAAAGAGTGGTGTCCCTACTTTTTCCAAATTAGAAGCAGCTCGTCTCCCACTTTTGTGGGTTCGAACTTCCAAGGGGGGGGGGGGAGACTCAGAAACTAGCCCTCGGGCTTGTACCTCCCATGGAGGGCCCGGAAACCAGTAGGCTCCCTTCCATTCCAGGGTCTGATACTGCCCTGCCGCGACGCTCACCGACTCTTCCAACCCTGAAAGACACCTAACGGAATGAAGGGTGAAATGAAATAATTAATGCAACGAAATGTAGGGACAGGAAGTTCGGAGGATATAGAAATCCTTCCCAGTATTTCCCTTGGGACTTGAGGAATTCTCCGAAAAAAACCCATGGGATGCGAAGTCAGGCACGGGGATCGAACCCGTGACCTCCCGAATGTGGGCTCCAGAAGTTCAACTGAGCCATCCCCATCGGTGCATTTAAGGTTCGCCAAAACCATAAGTGGCTATAAGAACAATCTCGTAACTTATCAAAAGACCAATAATTGAGAAAGTTGGGCACGCTTATATTTAAAGAAGTAATATTATTGTTAATTGTACCTTTCGAATATATACGTCTAAGGCTGCCGGTGATTTTATTCATCAGGAAAATAATTAATTGAAAACAAAAGCTTAATTGCAGCTTACAAGAGAAGAAATAAATTAATTCTATATTTATTATCATCTATTTATATTCATAGCACAGCCAGATTTCATGTGTAATGTATATTGTAACTACCTAGTAATCCAGAGTGACCACGTTCATAAAGTAGGGAAACTGAGTTCTACATATTGTGACAAAAACGAAAAAGTCCGGTCCAATTACTTTTTTTCCCACTTTATTTTCTTCCCAAATGTTTGCACAAATACACAGTTCTCTTTTACTGACGTTGCAGTCCTTCATCATATTACCAGTACAATTCACTATTGATAACTTTGACACACTGTTCTCTGTCTCTCTTCATTTTCTCTGTCTATCAAACAGTTGACTTGGACGTTACAGTCACTGAACCCTTATTAACATTTCTTCACTTCGAAGATACGTATCTTTCACAACAGTACCACACACGCACTCGCACACACACAGCTATCTCACACTCGCTGACACACTAAGCGACGACTCATGTCTGTTCGTTGCTTTGTCTCCTTTCTCCAACTATTACAAACACGCCGGCTGCCGAGCACTTCTCGAATAATCTGGAAAACATTTTGTGTTGTGCTCTGATTTTTGTTGTGTTCACAACAGTTGCGTGAGGCAACCTGATCTTGAGCGTCATTGTTGCGTGTTGTTTGTGCTTAGTTATCACACAAATGACAACTTTTTTAAGCTGCAGTATGCACATGGAATAGCAATATTGTTTAAAAACGTGAAGTATTGTAAATTGTATCAGATACCCAAAGCACTTGTTTTATTGTATAATAGCATCAGGCAGATGACATCTCACATTTATTCTAGACACATACATTTGTACTTCTGCCTGGCGTGTATTTCTCAATATTTGTAAAACGAAAGCTGAAATACTCTAAGACCTTCTCATAAGCATAGTTATTCTCCCACAAACCTGTTAAATTCCTTGGAGTACTTTTCGGTACCAAACTAACTCACACTAAATGAATCATAACATTTGCAGTTTCCAGAATTATTAAATTATTCCTTTAATAAACAAACGTATCAAACTAGCTTTGGAATGCCCATTCTTCTTTATAAATATCATTAGTCAAACCTCTTCTAAGATACGCAGCTGGAGCACAGGGAGCAATACACACATGCACAGTTCAGGTTCAAGTTGCTCATGGTAGCTCCTTGGTCACACCAAGAGCTTTGACATTCTAATAGTTAACATTTTGTTAAATCCTTTTCATTCCAACCAAGTTAACAATCCAGGAATAAGATCCCATCGAAGAATAAGACTAAAGCCTAGCCTCGTAGCTCAGACGGTAGAGCACCTGCCCGCTGTGCAAAGGGTTCCGGTTTGTTTCCCGCCCGGAGAGCGGGAATTGTTCCCTAGCCAAGGTTATTTCCTATTTTCCCCAGAACCTGGGTGTATGATAAGAATGAGAAAAATACATCACAGTCGCCAAGACTCCCGAGGACACCGCCTTGGTCAGTGCTGCTCCTAACACTGAAGATGCCGACTTGTAAAGTATTTATTACATATGTATAAGTGAAATTATGAAATACTGCTCAAATGAGCCCGTAATCCATAGAGCTTAGATATACTACAGCCATACTGCAGCGGTGGGCTTGTATTATATTGACAACCATTACATTAACGGGGTCGAAGACGTAAGCACAAAATGCGAGAAGAGATGCATACCCCTGGTAGGTAGACTGCACGCCCAACCTGCCCCACTCATTCAGCAATAGCCATCAAGGCTATACACGTATTTGCATCATACTGTTATAAATGCTGGACAAGCAGAAGAGCTTCTCTCTTTAGACATTAACCATATCTTTGATTTAATTATTAATCTACTTGTTTATAATTTCTGTAATTATAGCTTATGTCATCGGTTCCATAACTGGGATACGTGAGCTATTTCCGATGGGGTACAAACAACCTACTTTGGAGGAAGATTATATCATTTAAGTAGTATTAGTAATAATAAGAATGATAAGAATCAAAATAATAATAATAGAAATAATGTATGATAAATTACAATATAGCGATTTTGTGGCTTCGCTAGCATATGTTATACAACATGCCATTAGAATCCTTACGAATATTTATTATCATTTATAAATATTTATTATAATTTATATTGGAATGCATAAAATTAATCTATATATATTTCTATAAATGTCTTTTAAATGTTTTCTTGTTTGATCGTTATATCCATTGCTAAATTTTTGAACAGATGCGCCACAGCAAACAGATTTCTGCTCGTTCGTCTTGGCATTAGATGTAGCTTTAATGAGTGTAAAATTAGTGATATTCAATGCTTAATTTCTCCGTGTGCATCAACCATAAAATGTTGCTATTGAAGTCCTAGAACATGATACTTTTCTCACGCCTTATGAACCTAATTTCCATGTCACAAAGGTGACTGCACCTTTCTGTGCTGGAAGCACTATTTTAAGTATATTTCAATTCTGTTGCTTTTATTTGAAAACCTAAGCTTTGTTTTAGGGCAGAACTAGACTTCTATATGCATAAATAATATTATCAATCTGTTTTTAAAATTAGCAAAGCAATTTTTCTAGATTATAGTATAATCATAAACTACTTTTTCCAGAAAAACTACCAAACACAGGGGCATAATTCTGGACACATCCCTATATTATGTGTATAGCAGCAATAAAAGGATTCATTTGCATCCCTTTAGTAGTTTCTACATTGTCAAGGTTTCGATTTAGGAAAATGTATTTTGTGTAAAACGCGCTTTAAAACTTTGGTATGAAATTTAAACCTTCTTAATTCTTAAAACTTTGTGTAGCATTTTGCCTTTTAAGTAATTACCTTAACACTAATGGAGGTATTTAATTCGTTATTTTTGTAAAATAAACTTAAATATTTGCTACATCCAAATGCGTTTAATTTTATACTGTACCTGCACCCCCCCCCCCTCCTCAACCTGGAAGATACATGTATTTCTGACACTTTTAATTTGGATTTCACTATTAATTTTGTTATTTAGTTTGGATAACAGAATAGATGCCTATAAATCAATAGCTGCAAAGAAGAATATTTCAATTTTTACTTTCTCTGCTGGTAAGTAGGGGAAGTATTGTATTCCACCCAAAACTTCGATGTCGAGATTTCACCGGAAATATGTTTTGAGGACCCCCGATTAAAAAGAAAAGCATTTTTAGAAAAAGGTTTTCGCGCGTGTGTGTTTGTGTGTGTGTGTGTGTGTGTGTGTGTGTGTGTGTGTGTGTGTGTGTGTGTGTGTGTGTGTGTGTGTGTGTCTGTGTGTCAGTCTGTGGACAGCATAACTCAAAAACGAAAAGTAGTACTTATTTTCTCGAAAATGGCTCTAACGATTTTGATTAAAATGTCATATGTTTGAGATATTTTTATGAAAAATGAAAAGTATATCTTGAATTTTCTGACTATAGCCCCTGTAGTCGTATTTACTCTGGACGACTTTTGCATAACTGGTAAACCGTTAGAGATTGACCAAATCATACTATACAAACAATGTAGATCTTGCTAAAATACACAGTTTGTCTAAATAAATTTTCTTGTAGGGTGAACCATTTCGGAGATATTCCTAGTTATGTGCGTGAATTTAGGAAAACTTAAAATTTTCGTGAAATGGAACAGTCATGGAAAGTCATGTGAGTGCAACACATCAGATTTCTAATTTTCAAACACAAAAATTACAACTTTTAGTAAAAAGGAATATTTTCGATTTTAAGAAGATGTATTTTGAACCTAAAATTAAAATACTAGAACAAAATTTAAAAAAAAAGAAATTGTCGCGAAGAACTTTTTAATGACGCAACAAAAAAGACGAATTTGATGACAGGTTCTATACTGATAGCAAAATAGGTGAAATTGAGGCTCTGACATGTTTACATTTGAAAAGGTAGCATTATTGGTTCAGAATTTCAAATTTTCAGTCATACATATCATACATACCGAAAAGTGTACAGTGAAGTCTTCTGGATAATGGACGAATGCCTTTGGCGTCAGCAGAAAAAAGCTTTGTGAAATGTTGCAATAAGAAAATATTCTGCGGATTGGAGAGATTTGGGTTAGACCTGCAGTACTGCCCATGGGAAACCTGGCAGTCTCATGAAATCGACGGGGAGTTATGTCACTGAAAAGTAGTAGCCCCGGATGTTGAAAACCTCGTCTTAAGGGAAACGTTTATCAAATGTCGCCGCTAATCTTCCCTCTGCTCCTGTCATCCGGTCAGGCTTGTTGCCTTCATTTATCAAGCCAAGAGTAGTTTTGGAATTTTACTCGATGGAACCGAAAAAAAAAAAAATATATTAAAAACCAATGTGTTGCATTCACATGAGTTTCTCTACTAACCCTTCTGCAAACTCATCATAAAAACATCGTTCCTCTATCTGATTTTCTCGAGATAAACTTCTCATAGTAGATTTACACATTTCGTTACGTAACAAGAATACAGCAGGTTAAGATTATAGTCAGAGATTTAAAATGAGGATTGCTATGTGATTGCTTCAAAACTCCATGCCCGCTGCATGACCAAGACAGAAGAAAGGGCCAAAAACAACAACTACTTAGGATTTTTGAAAAGATAAGCATTTGAATATCTTAAATATCGTTTGCCACAAAATTAGCGAGATTATACAGTGTTTGTGTAACAAGATTTTGCCTTTGTCTAATGGTTTACAAATTGTATAAAAGTCATTTAGAATGAAGAATACTTCACAATCTATTTACGGAAAATTCAAGGTATGCACTTAATTTGTCTAGAAATGGCTCAAGTCGTTAGAGCCACGTTTCAGAAAATAAAATATGAACATATTGTCATATAACGAAAGTTTTGGGTGTGAGATTTTCATGAAAATTTTGCTGGCGCATCCCTAGATGTTCAACACAAATACCAAGTTTGAAATTAGTGCAACCTTTCATTTTTTTTTTAAGTTTTTGAAACACACACACACGCGCGCGCGCGCACACACACACACACACACACACACACACACACACACACATTCGTACTTTCTAGTAAATACACATTTTTATTCAGGACATCTCAAAACGTATTTCCAGTGTATTCTCGGTATCGAATTTTTGGGTTGGAAAGCACTAGTTCCTCTACTTATTCCTCTTCTTGCTAAAGGTAAGCAAAAGAGAATGTAAAATTGCGAGCGTAAAGTGAACAAATGTTGATATCACGAGCAACTCAAGTGAGCAAAATCACTCAGAATATACTGATGAAACAACATGTTTATATTAGCCATCTATGGATGACACAAAATTTAATGGCAAATAGTTCATTGCAGCATGCAAACAGAGGCTGTTTGAGAGACAAAGAAAGTAAAGAAAGACTGAAAGGTGCGAGTCGAAGATTACGAGAAGGAAACAGTTGTGAGTTGTAACAACACGAAAGACTGTACAACGTCAAAAGAGAACTGTGTTGTTATTGTTATGCAAAAGTTTCAGAAGGAAATAAAGTGAGCTCAAAATAACTCGATTGCACGTTTGTCAATTTTGTTCCACTAGTGTCAGGAGGGGATTTGTGGAATTGTTATTTTGTTATAATACTAAAACCATCGCTATTTTAAGAAATTACATTTACGTAGTTACTACTGCGCATGCGTGGAAGAAGCTGCCAACCCAACGATATTGGTATAGTCTGCGAGAATTCTGATGTTAGCATGGGCAAATGCCCAAATACTATACAGAGAGAGAGAGAGAGAGAGAGAGAGAGTAACCTTATCCCAACTTTGGGTAAATCTCGAAACTATAGGCCTTACGATCTATTTAAATCGTATGCCAGAAGAAATAACACCTAAACACAAGCCCTTTGGACCAAGAGGACGATGAAAAAGAAAGAAACAGAAGAAGAAACAAAATTGCAGCATCAGATATGAGACCGAAACAAGTAAATACCTAATCTGTGAAATAAAAGCAGTTGTTTTTCATATGTCACACAATGTCAATGGTCGATGTATCCATCTAGAAACTAAGCTACTTTACGCGCTGAAAGAGCTTTAGTCATCGTAGGAAGGCAAAAATTACATGAGTTTGGGAGAATAGTATTGCCAACTTGGCTGTTCAATTACTGGCTGGTAATTAGATATCTGGAAGTGCAAATGCTTGTCCTTTACCTTACATCGCCAGGTACTCCAAGTTAACTAATCAAAATTCTGTACGCAAATATCTTGTTTCCAACTACGTACATGACAAGTTTGGTAACACTTCCAGCCGCAAGCGTGGGACGCTCAAAATTAACTGGAAAACGACATTCCGATACTCTGAGTGTAGAAGCTAAGTTCATTTGGCTACAATGGCATATGAAATCTAGTTGGTTTATTAGCGATGGCTGAAGGACATTTCCTCTTCCTTTAATTGTCCTTAAAACCTACTACAAAGGACAGAGAGAAATTGAAATGTACTACAAAGATCAAAAGAGGATTTTACGAGTCTCAGATTCAATATGAGCAGCTAACAAGGGTCCTCTAAGGTGAGAGATCTATGAAATTTGAAACTTCTACAGATTTCTTCCGCAATTTTGTACGTTTTGCCACATGTTTATCCACACATTGAAACTATATGTACTATATCACAATTTGTTGAAAAGTTATTAACGTTGTTATTAAGCGACTTATAAGCGACTTCAACAATTCTTATTCTAAAAACTCTGTTGTGTTGCACTCACATGACTTTCTCTATTAACCATTCTTACAAACTATTATTCCTCTTCTTCTTCATGTTAGTTGGGATAAACATTTGCAGAAATTACCTTATTGGTTATTTCCTTGTAGCTACAGCATAATACAGTAGACTATGAGCGATAGTCAAATGTTTTCAGAGTGGTCGCTATGTGAAGGCTTTGAAATTTCGTTCTCTTGCACGGCCAAGACATAAAAAGTGAATAACGACTTTCTATTTGAGGAAAGTTCAAGTATTCCAGAACTCACACAACAAGGAATACCTCCGAAATTGTTTACTCCGAAAAAAAACAACAGATATTTTGCACATAACTTGTGTATTTTAACAAGATCTACGTTTTGTGTAGTAAGATTTGGTCTATTTCTTACGGTTTGCTTGTTATGCAAACGTTATCAAGAGTCATCTGGTCCCATATAGGATATAGCCAGAAAATTCAAAATATACGTTTCATTTGCCTTAAAATATCTTAAACAAATGACAATTTGATCAAAATCGTTACTCATTTTAGAGAAAATCAAAAATTTCGAAAAAATTTTCATGTAAAGGGTAGTTTAGATTGGAGGAATTTTCCTCAAAATCTTCTTGTCGCATCCTTAAAAGATGTTAAACTTAAATACCAACTTTGGTTTCCAACCGACTTTTCGTTTTTGAGTTTGATGTTCAGACACACACACACACACACACACACACACACACACACACACACACACACACACACACACACACACACACACACACACACACACAGAATCACTCATTCAGTGTCAAAACGTTCAAAGAAAGTAAACCAACTGCAAGTGTTAGTGAGTGAGTGACTGAGTGTTTAAGGGCCCATCGACAACGAGGTCATTAGGGCCCAGAGAAAGTGAAGAAAGACAGAAAGGAGCGAGGTAAGGTTACGAGAAGGAAATAGTTGTGAGTTGTAATATCACGAAGGACTGAAGACTGTGTAACATCAGTAAACGAGAATTGTGTTCTCCATTCAGTTAGAGGAAAAGAAGGAGAAAAAGTAATTGACTGGACTTTTGTCGTTTTTCTCACAGTATTTTAGCAGGTTTTCGATTAGGAAAAAACATGATCTACCGAAAACCCTTAAGCCAAAAGACTTAATTTCAAAAGTTTTGAAATATTTGGATGTGGCATGGGTGATTCTGGTTATTTTTGCGGAGTGTAATGTTGTCTGAATATGTTGCTAAATAATTTACCTCAGGTGGAGCGGAACACCTGGAGAAAACCTGTTGAAGTGCCATTCTCTCATAGAGTAGCTGGGATCGACTCCAGGTGCTTGAGCGTTGCAATTACCTGCCAAGACGCAGAAAAGCTCCGAAATCACAGATCATAAGTTGTTTTGTACTACATCATACTCCTGTTTGTTTTCCTCTTCCGTTTCACATAATAATTTATTCCCGCCTCTATGGTGTGGTGGTAGCGTATCTGCGAGATAGGTTGTCTTATCCGGATAAGATTATTTTCCGAGGTTTTTTTCACTTATCCTGAGAAGACGAATGTCCGGTAACTTTAAGCTCTATGGACCTCGGTGTCATTTGAGCACTTCATCTATTTAATTCATTCATCCGCATGACATATTACATTGAAGGACGTTAAAATACGAAAATAAATGAATAAATAAAAAAGGACAATTAGAATTTACAATACTGTCACCAAGTTTTGTTTCTCGCATTCTTTTTCTTTTTCTATCCATTTCAACATTATTTCTAATTTTAGTTTACCATAATTCCACATTAATGAACATACAAATAAATTTTAGTGTATTCTTAAATAAAATAATGAAAAGATATGCAATATAAATTCTTTGTGTTTAGCTAATTTGCATGCAGATATAATTGTCTGTTTACAATCTTATAAGATGTAACTTCTGAAGTGTTTTTCTTCATTCTTTTGCATCTCACAAGCTCATGTTAATAGTAGATACTGTAATTAGTACATAATTATGGAATAGAAATTGTGCTATCGCAGCTTAAAGAATGTATCATACAGTATAGTGTCCTACTGAAGCGATTTCTTGTTATTATTTGTATTGTTTAGCAGGAAATAGAAAAATATGTAGGTATTGTGGACTATTTAGCTCGAGATTTCCTGATAATTTACGCCTCCCTGTTAATAATTTATGCCTTCCGGTCAGTGTTACCAACACAAATTGAGTTGCTAGGTTCAGTGTTAAAATTCGTAGTTAAACATATCTCCGCACATAACTTCCTTAACCAAACTATTGATACAGTGACAACCGTACGATTACCTTGTTTATGGTAAGTTTTAAAACTGGACTTCAATTTGTATAATTCCAAAGAAATTTAAGAATAAATGTATGAAATTCACTAGCTACATGCAGTCACTGACGACTTTTTTTGGAGTAACACAACCTCCAATTAGGTTATTTATGACAATATGTAGATATGGGAAGAAAAGTCACATAACATTTAAGTTTTTTCTTCTTCTACAAACCACTCCGCATTCTAAGGCATATATGGCAGATAGCATGTTGCATTACTTCCAAACGGTTTCCCATTTAATGTGTTTTGCTGTCCCACATGAACATAATGGTAAATAATCTTATTTTGGAAACAAAACGCTTGAAACTCAAAACTGAATAAACGGAAGAATAATATGTTAAGTTCTATGTCCATGATATTTGACCTATAACTTGTGATATTTGCCATTAAAAGCTAAAAGGGTTACAGACAACAAATATAACATTTAACTCCTTTTATTCCACTGTTGGAAGAGATAAATAGAATTTAAGTTATGACAGAAATTAGAGGTTTCTAAGATACAGCTATAGAACTACAAAACAAATATATTTAAAGAAATTTACTCGCCACTTCAGTCTAAAATCCCCCCAAAAAACTCAGATTAAATCTTATATGAATCAGCCTAGAAGTGGATTTTCTAGAAGATAACTGAAAAGTAGTCAATTGTAGTTTCTAAAAGGTGAAACTATAAAAGAAGCGAGAGTATGCTACACCACTTAAAGTATACAGTTTAGTAAAACACATACAACACGCATAATAACTAGTTTGAAGGTGTCTCCTGTCTTAAATATCCTGGTACCTTAATTAAAACTGATAATAAATTGAGTGATACAATACGAGAAAGAATACAGGCAGGGAAAAGAGTTTATTATGCAAATAAAGTATTTTCGTAATGCAATTATAGCCAGAAATACTAAACTTAAAGTTTACAAACATTAGTAAGGCCAGTAGTAATCTATGTGACTGAGGTTCCGTCTACCACAGCGAATGATGAAGAGTCTTTGAGGTCCTTCGAGAGAAGAATACTCAGAAAAATTGTTGGACCTATACTTTGTGGTGAACAGAATTATTGGAGAGTCAGAAACAATCAGGAAATAAATGATTTAATTATAAGGTAAATATATTGTTAGATTTATGATTTGCCGAAGACTTGGACATCTGGAAAGAATGGAGGATGAGCGATATCCAAAGAAAATGTGGAAGGGGAGAATATTCTCACGAAGAAGGAAAGGCAGAACGAGAACAAGGTGGATGGATTGTGTGGAGGAAGATGTGTCAACGGGAGTCAGAGGCTAGTAAAGGAAAGCGCATGAGGAGAATAACAGAGAAGGCCAAGACCCAAGAAGAATGAAGGAATAATTGTGTCCACAGTATAATTTTAACTGCACCCTCTCACCTGTACATGGAATACAGAAAGACCTGCATTACGATTTTTAAAAATATATGTCTTGTGCTTATAGCGCTGAAATGTATACCACATTAAATAGGAAATTTCAATTTATAAGATTGCATAAAAAGACTAAAACTGTTATAGTTTAACAGTTTTTGCCAACTGTTATTATACCTGGTTAAATTATGTATAAGAACAAAAATGTGCCACACCAATTTTTGGGATGTCTTTCTCAACAATTTTATTACTGTTTGGACCATGTGTTCTTTTTCTCGAACATGCCAGATTTTACACTGATGATAATTGCTGTAGTCGTTATTATCTTACCTAACGGAGAATGTTCAAAACCTGACATTCAGTTTCTCGTTAGACTGTAGAAAGATCTCCCAGCTGCAGAAGAGTTGTTCAGTGTTACCTACCCTTATCAGCCCTGTCCGTGTTTTTTGTTCCGCGGGACCGAGGGACGGACTTAAGGGATCCCTTCTTTTGTTCGGCCCTTAAAAATATGCTGAACCACATGTTGAAGATTTCTTGAGCTTCTTTTTTCCCCCCAAGCTGCCCGTTATTCCTCTAAGGGTGGGTTGGGGAGGGGATGACGGCATTCACAAGAAAGAGAAGGTAGGGTGCGTCTTTCTTTTCCTTTCAGGGTTGTCTTTTCAAGGGCAAGGCCAGTATTTCTTGTCAAGGTGCGCTGTCTACTCACTTCTGAATATTCTATGTATAAAAGTTGCACCGGATCTATCCGTTGTGTCACGTCTCCCAAGTGAAATCTTAACGTTGGGTTCAGTAACTCGTGGTGGAAAAGAAAAGTGTAAATGATCACGATAGTGGTACACAAATATTGTGAATTGTGAGAGTTTAGTGAAATATTTTTAGTGACAAAAATATGTGAATTTGTGAAACATCAACAAATTTTGTGGGTAGTGGCCACCTTTGGCAGTTCCTGATTGTCACATACCTCCTTGACCACAGCTCCTGCCACCACAATGGATAGTAAATCTTCTATTTCTGTGAGTTGGAGCCAATCAACACGTAATTATCAACAAATACTTTGGTGTTCTGACAGAATGTCACAAATATATCGAGTTAAGATGTTACAAAACCCCAAGTTCTCCCTACAGTACAACTTATTTGTTGATTACATCCATTAAAATGTGTGCTACTATCACATGACTCTCATTCATTAATGTTTATTTTCATACTTATTCCCCAAATTATGTATAATGTCCTTCCTCTTAATAATGACATTCCGTGAATATCATGACGCTTTAATAAAATATATTCTTGTTGGTTGCCACGACTCTCAGTAGTTTGTCAATAGCAATATATCAGTCGTTTTAAGCATACAATAATTATTACATATCACTTCAAGGTCACCGATTAAAATGTGAAAAAAATTAAAACGAATAAATCTTATTTGCCACAATTTATATATTGGGTTGAAGGTACTGTTGCAGCTATAAGTACCCAGGTATTCTACATTACGAGTGAGACAAATATGTCCAATACAATTATTGTCAATAAAAAACCACTTTGCCAAAAAAAAAAAAAATAATAATAAGTTGTGTCAAATATTTGGAGCCAGCTAGCTTCTTGACGAATGGATGTAAATAGTTTATTATTTCACTAACTTTCGCACAAATATTGTGTGAACAATGTTATGTCTTTTTATTTCAGTTCGAATGCATTTATTCACAATTTAATGTTAACCTGACGTTGCAAATGCCTCTTAGAAATTAAACTTTGCATGACATTTTAACATTACTTTGTGTCTTAGATCATTCGAATTGAAATAAGGAGACATTACAGCATTATTAACACAATATTTACGCGACAGTTGATGAAATAATAAACCATTTATATCCATTCGTCAAGAAGCTAGTTGGCTCCAAATATTTCACAAAAATTATCATTTTTTCGGCAAAAGGGCTCTTTATTGACAATAATTATATTGGACATATTTGTTACACTCATCATGTAGAATCTCTGGTTAGCTATGTCAGAAGCACTACCATCCACCCGGTATTTTAACTGTAAATTCTTTTTTATTTTCTTTACAGTATTTTTCCTGTCCCTTAAAATTTTCTTTATTGTACGGATTAAACAAAAATAGAAAGGTTAGTTATCAAATTATACATTTTATTCATCATTTCACTATCCCAAGGGAAATTGTGATCAAAATTGCTAGAGTTATTTATAACAGGATGTAAAATAACAAGAACGTTATTGTATAAGGCTGTTTGAGAAGAAAACTTTCACTTTGCATCCTTAAAATTACATGACTTCTTACGCATTACATTTGGTATTTCTCGAGTATTGCAGTTAACAATCTGAATAGTATACAGACACATAAAATTTTTTCTTATGTTTTTCAAGGAGCCTCAAGCCTTAATTTTAGAGAAATCTAGATGGAATTTTTGGGAAGAATAGAACACTTCCTGTAATTTACGTACCTAGGCGATAACTTCCACGAGGTTGAATTTATGTAAGGTGCGGGCAAAACGGTGATTACATTTACATGGAATATTAAATCTTTTTTCCCAAGTGCAGCAACTGAAGTAGTGAATGTTTTGATATATAAGACGGAATCCACGAAAAGGAGTTGCTTTTACTGTGCACGGTTATGAATTTTCGATACGGACGTTAAATGGCTTTAATTCAGCACCTTCTACGGCCAATTTGACGACATACTGGCCGTTTTTATGGCAAGAAACGAGTTGCCTTTAGTGATCTATGGTTGCAATATATCCCTGCCAATATTCAATATGGAACTCAGTCCGATCCTATTCCCGAAAGGTTCGGAATTAGGACTCAGATGGAGTTGAATCGCTATTTGAATGTCGTATTAAGTAAGTCGATTTCAGTAACCCACTTAGGCCTATATTATCCAATGTCGAGCTCCATTCGAATCTCCGGATCTTACTTATTGAACAAAAATGCACATTTAAAGTGTTTGTATAAGTATCACTTTGAAAAAGCCTGTTTGTTTGCTAACAATTCAATTTTATGAAGTATTAATTAGTGGGAGTAATTTTTCTCTACTAATCTACAGTATTTTAAAATTCATTTATATGAAATATCTTAAATTTATTTAGAGCTAAATTAGATCAAAGTCATACACTCAACATCATTGTAAAGATTTTTCAAATTCCTTGGAGTTAACCATTCTTATTACTTCTATAGAAGTTGAAACAGCGCAAGAAAGCAAGTCTTTCAAAAATGCTCCGTCACTAAAGTAGGCCTATTAGATAGCACTTAACGTAATGGGAATGATTCTGGTTGGTTATTTACTCGGCAGTCATGGTGGATATTCGAAGTAGCTCTCTTTTTCAAATCAGAGGTTATGTTTTCCAAAAATGAAAACAAAGACAATACGAAAATATGGAATAAGAAACATTTTTAAAACGGCGAATACAATATGGAGGTGTACATAACCTCCTTTTGGAGCAAAACAAAGAAAAAGAAACACTCGATGGCATTTGGTTCCGATTAGTCACGTGATGTCCAAACTTGACGTAACGTGAAGGAAATGTTTGGCATTGCCAAACTCTCTAGGTTATGTCACGTTAAGTCAATCCTTAACAATAATTTCAGGTTCAGTACATCCCGTCACGTTAAAATCACGTGTCACTTTAAGTTCATATAATCCGGCACAAGATCTAAGGGACGTAAAAATGTAGGTTTCTCCAAACTTATTCAGTTGTGTTTCAGTTATTGTGATGCACGAGTTGTTTGTCCCATCCTGCATTCACAGAAAGCTACTAGAATGTATCCCAAATTTCAAAAGAGCAATTGCTTACTCGCAAATGTAAACTGGGCGAGTAATACAAACGGCATTCTTACATCGTAAGCTCGAATTGAGGTTATTCTGAATAGAGCGAACGAGCCGCAAATGAGCATCAAGCTGTTGGATCTCTATTTTCTTTTTTCATGAAGTAGTGCATTAGTTTTGTAAATTCCAAAGCTCTCTTCAATTTTCTTTCCCAAAATTCTATAAATAATTATTAAGAACACTGATTCTTGAGTATAAATACTTGTTCATATTGTGAACACATACATTTTCAAACATATTAGTAAATTATGTCTAAAGATATTGAAAGCTGATTTTCATTTTTGTGATTTTGGCAAATACGAGTATTTGCACCAACACAAATAGCACACTCTATATTATATAGTAAATAAAGCTATATATATTTACCTCAAAAGAGAAATTTACTCTTCACTTTAAAAAGTCCGTGGTTAAATAAATGTTATTAATAATATATCCCTAATTAATGGAATTTTATACAATTGTATTTACCACCTTCTTTGTGTGTTACAGTAATACAAATAAGTATAATATTTCACATCGAAAATATAACAGTAAAATAAACCTGCGATAGCTTTCAAATTCTCTTTGATTAGATTTTGAAATGTGCTTGTTGAGCGTTTTGTGATTCTATTTTATATTTTTGTGTTATAAAGTTTTATTAGATATTGTAGTCCTTACGTTTTTGTTATGAATGAATATTGTACAAGAAAGGGGTTTTTGAAGGACACTCATCTTGAGATTCTAAGGCAGAAAGGTGTGGTTTTCACAGCTCTGTAAAACATTTTAATTTTATCTATCGCTTAATATAATGTAGAACTTATTCGATAATACAATCACGTTCTATTTACATTTTGAAATTGAAGTTTCAGAAGGAATACACGTTTTTACGCGCCTAAAACCCTTCCCTGAAAAAAAAAAAAGTTTTATAAAATTCTACTAAGAATGGAGTAATTCAAGAAGGTATGGAAAGAAAACGCATTTAGACAGAAAAGGTGGTGATTTTCAACAAAATTCACCAACCGAAATAACCGTTATAATTTTAATTAAACCGTAACGTATTTGAAATTCTATTGGAAACGTAGTATATTGGATTTTTCGCGTGTAAATGACCTGTCAATTTCTATTTATTCTACTGTAAACCTAATATCCCATTAAGGAAGGATTACTTTAAGTTAGGTAGAATGTTCTTGTTCACTATTATTTTAAATAGATTTTCAACCCTCTGTACCTCTTGAAGGATTATCGGGGTGAGTTCAGACATAAACAGCGGAATTTGAAAACGATAACCCAGTTATTTGAAATTTCCATTAATACGATGTACATCATTTTTAGAAGATTTCGTAAGTATCAAAAAGTGTATAGATTCCGTTCTGGACACTCCCTTATAATTTTCATGGCACCTGTTGCGTGCTAATAATGTATCATTTTGCTTTCTTCACCACGTGTCTAGGAAGTAGATAAGGTGTTTTGTCACCCAAAAATTACATATTGAGGTTGTAATTTGATATTTCATCGGAAATACGTATTCTGAAGCCCGTTAAATAAAAACATTTTTTTAGAAAAAGATTTGTGTGCGCGTTTAATATCTTCCAACGATCCGCCGACACGAGGATTTTTCAAAACAAGCCGCACTGCCAAACTATCCTTTACATAGAACATTTTCCAATTTTTTTTCTAATAATAGCTTTACGATTTTGACTAAATACTATATGTGATATTTACATGACAAATAGAAGTATATCTTGAGTGTGAAGTCTACTACATTCCGAAGAAGTTTTCTGTAAATTTGTATAACTAGTAAGCGTTGATAGACAAAAATGACTTCACAGTGATATAGATCTCTTTAAGATACACAATTTATTTCAAATAACTTTTTCTGACATCGGCCATTTTCGAGACATCCAGTAATAGTGGGCTAAAGAAAGTGATGTGAATGTAATATATCAGCTATACAGGTTTTTAGAGGCATAAAAGCAGATATTTTGATAATCAGTACCTTAATATTTATCCACTTCGATGTGTCACTTGCTTTTTCACACCGTCTAACAGTTTTCCCTCAAATAAATCACTTGAGGTTCTTTGCTGGTCGTAACTATGAGCGAAATCTACAAAGCCTGTTCGTATATCGTATACATTTTGCTTCACACCGCAATGCGTAACCTACTGGCCTAGAATTGTGAGATCGTTGTCCTTGCAGAAAGCATTACAACTCAATTCCGGTGCACCATTCGTTATCACGTGAGCTGACTACTCTACCCACCTGAGATATTAAGTAAAATGATAAGTTCGTAAATGAAAATATTATTGTAATGTTGCTCATTAGACTCCTTAATGTCCAATAAAAATATACTCATAACACTGTATATTTGAATACATCGGTTTACATTCTCAGTCTTCTGTTTTATTTCACAATGCATTTTACTTGTATACAGTATAGGTAAATTACTCATCTACAAATGAATTTTATTTATTGTAACCGTGAAAGTCAGAAAATCACTAAAGGAAATGTTCTTGTTTCACGAAGAGCTAATTGCAATAATTCCTGAAATTGTCCCTGAATTTATTTATGTTTAAAACGAAAGGTTTAATTAAAGTTGGAACATTCTTTCCTACAGTCTTAATGAAGGAGGGAGGTAATTTCTCTAGAGAGTTTACAATGATCACTGAATTTTAGCATCTACGTTTAGAAACGGAAATATTAATGCTGGGTTGATATTAATTATTATCACTGATTTGCGTGCGTAGAATCTTGGACACGCGAACTGTCCCATTCTGCACGATAAGCGTGTGATGTAAATCCTACAGCTAGGGATATAGATCTCTTTTGAAAGTTTTGCTTTCTTGGATTTGGTAAAGGCTTGGGTTTATATTATGTGTATTTTTCTATTATTCAATTGTGCTTCTACTGATTTTGTAAGTTCGGTATGATAGCTCTTAATGCATATGTTGTTTTCTAAAATCTACTATGTTGCTATATATCCTTTATTTATCCGTTAATTGGTTCATGCTAAAGTATAATTAGATACTGCATTGCTGTCACGTGAGTTATTCGTGACTGTCCATTTTATAAGGTCAAGGACTCCAAGTAAATAAGCAAGTAGAAGTCGCTTATCGTACTAAGGTGACTAATTAGATCTGTTATGGATAACGCAGTTTTTCGGATAATCGATCGATTTTAAGCAGCGAAAGGAAAATTATACCTTATATTAAAATATATATTACGATATTTACAATGATTATTTCGGCGTTAAATTATTATAATCGAATTATCACGTGGTCATTCTTTTGTTTAATTACCAACTGTATCCCACAAATCACTGAAAAAATTGTTTATTACACATTACAATCGATTAACAAACAATATACCTCGTCATTTTGGTGTGACAACTGTGTTTGTATTATTAATAATTAATGTATTTTTCTAAAAGAAAAGTTAATGTTAAAAATAAAGTGACATTTATTTGAGATTATAAACTGGTTTTCTGTTATAACAAGAGAAGGTCGCAATATGTGTAATTCTTGGGTTTCGTTTTCCTCAGTAGGCAGTGCTGAGTAAATCAAACTACAGTAATAGAAATAAAGGTATTTAGGTTACAAATCTTTAAGATATAATATTTAAATTCATTTTTATTTTATGAAATAGCCCAGATAAATGTCATTCGACGTCAGAAGAACTCCAACGGCCACAGTTTGGTAAGCGTTGTCTGTTGGTGTTGAATGACTGGTTTGTTTCAAAAAAGCAAACGAACTTAAAATAAAAAGTTCGTTATTAATAGTGCCGCAATTCAATTTTTGCCGCTAAGATTTGTATGCGAATTTGTAGTCTTAACATGTTCAATCTCGCATACTGCGTATTACATTATTCTTTCTTTTCGCCGACATCTTAAACACAAAAAACCACACTGACCAAGACCAATAGCAAAATGACATTGAGCCTCCACATTCAATGCGTGTGCAAGCACTTTACACTTGTTATAACGGTACAATATTATTTGGAATTTAGGGTATGGATAAAGATTAACATTGCACAACACCAAGTACATGTATTAAACTTTAGGGCTGAAGCAAAAGAAAATTGTCATTGCCGCAATAACATTGGCAGCATGAACTTCATCATCCGGTAGTGTGGATTAAGCGGGGTTTTACAGCACAAGGATTTTGTATCCTTGTTGCACAAAATATAACATATATCGTGATTCGCAGGAACAAAAATGTGAAGTGTTACAGTCACATGAGTCTCTGCTCCTGTACGAACTATTCTTACAAACCCTCATAAGTCTATCTGCTTCGTGTTAGTCGAGATAAACAATTGTAGAAATTGTATTATTGTAATTTTCTTGTAGGTAGGAGGGGAATATGGGATTACAGTAGGCTTTGAGCGATGGCAGATCTTCTAAAGCTGGTTGCTAGGTGATGGTTTTGATTTCATATCTTTGGTGCCCCAGGGATAACAAAACGAGTAACGACCTTCAATTTGCGAAAAGTATAAGTATTGCAAAATTCGGAGAAATAACAAGGAAGGTCTCCGAAATGCTTAGCTGCACAAAAATGCATTATAGTAAGTTGTATGTTTTAATAATATTACTTTTCTTGCACAGTAAGATTTTGTCTACCTTTTAAAGTTTACCAAATATGCAAAAGTAGCCAGACTACAGAGGGCTTCTGAGGGTATTCGTAAAAAAAATTAAAGAATAGATTTCATTTATCTTAAAAATGGTTTAAACATAGAGTATTTTAATCAAAATCACTAGACATTTTAAGAAAATCAAACTTTACAAAAATGTCCCATGTAAAAGGCGGTCTGGTGTGTAGGTAGTTTCTAAAAATCTTCGTGTCGGAGATGCTCAACTTGCATAGCAAATTACACTGTTAACAGATGGACAGACACACACAAACACACGGATATTTTGCAAAAAATACCTCTTTTTTAAGATTCAAGGAGTTCCAAAAATCTATTACCCGTAAAATATCGATATCGAATATTTCGTTAGGTATAGTAGAGAAAATAAAAATAGATCTGTCGCAAATTATGTTATGACATTGCGACGATTTTAAAATCATTTTAAAATAGTGCTCAATGTACACTCGCCCCAACATAAAATTTAAGGCACAAAATAACACATCACTTTTACTTTTCCAATTGCTCGTATAAGCCTAAAAATTGGATACAGAGAAATAGAGGTTTTTGAGTCTCCCGTATACTGAAAACGATTCATAAGATGAAATTATGTATACGTCCTCTATCTTTGTGTGGTTCAAATATGAAAATTTGGGTGAATGCAAAATGTTATACTTAGTTGACCTTTGAACTGCGAAAGGCAAATAATTAACAGGAAATTTGCTCCGTCTCAAATAATAATTTACATAAAGTAATCTCTTAATTGTTTAATCCCTCGGAATTGAACCTAACGAGTTTTATTAAAATTATATATGTTTCAATTATGGAAATATAAATTAATCACACATTGTGAATATTACGTGGCTTTGAAGGCTCACAGTTATATGACATTCCGGTTGAACTGTGAGTTCTTAAGAGGTAGACGCAAACTTGCTACAAAAAATACTATCTCGCTCATTAAAATACACAATATTAAAAATAAAATAGATGACGCTAACCAGTTCTGAAATATTCGCTCTGGCTTGTTATACTTTTTCCACATTTAAAGTAATATTTGAAGTGTATAGATATTCTTTTATTTCCTTCTAAAGATCGTATTATGTAAAGAGTGTATATGTAATCTCATGTGAGGCTTACATTAACATTATTATGACAAATAGTCTGCATGCTCATAGAGTTAGGCAGCTGAAAGTAATTCTGAAAAATACTGACTAGGTAAATAAGACACAAAGAAAAAAATTATTGGAAACATTTTTAAAAATGAATAAAATATTTTATAACAAGAGAAAGTTATATTTTTGTTAACATAACACTTTTTACGGTAGAATGGAATTAGTTTGTTTTTATTAGATACATATATTTACGCAAAAGCTGGCAAATTGAATTGTAATGCTTGTAAATACCTATATAAAAAGACATGCTATTGTTAAATAGCAACAGGCATGTTCAATACAGTGCACATCTAACAGAAACTGCTGAGGTTTAGTATTTTGCTATATGAGAATGGTAACTGATTTTTACTGGACGGAGAAGAAGTTTCAAAAACGAGACATTGTGGAGTCTTTTCAATTTCCAAGCAATAGTAAAAAACTTAACACACATGTATTGTATGCAATTTTTTGGGAGATAGCAATTTAATATGGTGTTGAACGAAATGTGAAGTAGTAAACTTCAAACATAATATTCATCTTGAATGGTTGAACTTAATTAGCATATATTAAATATCGTCCTTTGTATCTCTTTAGATTTTTCAGGTATGAGAGAAGTACAACCTATTTTCCAATTTCTTTTGACTTCAGAATCAACGCACTCGTTCAAATTAACATCCATAATTACAATGGATACTTAATGATTTGAGCACGGCCTATTCTGTTTATCTCTCCGCATATATTCGATCATTACATCGAAAGTTACTGTATTCTTTTAAATTATAACCTATGCAATATAAATATGACAATTATTGAGGTGGTAAAAGTGAACAAGCAGCTTTGCTTATATTATATCTGTATCAATCAAAATATTGTTAAGTTTAATAGTGTGAAAATGCTATTGGCCTACGCCTTATAATACGTAATATAGGAGAGTAGGTGTAAGCTGGTAGGTGTGAATACGGGACACTTCATTTACCTACAATATCAACATAAGGGAAGGCCACGAAATCGTACTCTCTCCCAAAAAGTAATTCATTAATAGTGTAATAAACTTTATAAAGCTGTATTTTCTTTATAGATTTGATACACGAATTAGCATTCCGAAGCTACTAATATAGGGGTAGCTTCTTCTGTATCATATCACGGATTTGTATGCATGCATTTATGCCGTCAAAATCTTTAAAATATGCTCTATCATTTCGAAAATATGTGCTCACAATCCACTAAAATTGTTAGCTTTAAGCGTATAATCTTTGGTGATTAAATGTACATTCTTAGACATACACCATCGATGCGATTTTATTTGCAGTATAAAATGGCAATTTTTCTCCAAATGATCAGATACAAGTTTGTGATTTTCGGTTACCACATGCTTGTGTGATAAGAATCTTTTCAGTCTTCAGATGTAACTGGGCAAATTTTGAAATCTCTTACTAACTCTGGAGAAATTTCTACGGGAAACGTTTTCACCTTTATCCACAGAACAGAACACTTCAATGTCACAATTTCTCTCCAAGACACTGCACAATTTATATCTTAATTTTCCTGCACACTTTAAAGCAGCACTCTCAAGTTTAGTGTGAAGCTTATGTAAAGGTATCTCCTTTAAGAACGCTATTTTATCATTAATGTGTTCAAACACTAATTTTAAAATTAAAAATATAGTAATATGTGTATTATATGCTCTAAACCTGCAAAAATTATTAAATATGCAGCACTTCTAAAATATGGAATTATGTACTATAAAACTTTACATAGAAACACAGAGCATGAAACATTGAAAAGTTTAGTTCCATGTCCTAGAGGTGGATATGGAAAACAAGAATTGTAGTAATAAATGCGTAGAAATGTGGTATCTAGTCATTTAAGTTTGACACCATTGTAAACGAAGCAGCTGTATAAGGGAATTCCAGAACTTCGAGTTATATAATCATTTGTACGTTCTTTCTGATTAAATTATGAAAAGCACCAGCACCTTCGCTATTTAGAAAAAATGAATGACTGACTTTTTACGAATACCTAATTTCCTGTGCGTTTAAATAAGGCAAAAGGAAGATAATTATTTTAATTACTCAGGAAGTCAAATAATTAGAAACCGGAAAAGAATGAATTAACTCAAATCTGGCATTTCCTTCTATTTATTTCCATTCATTTTTTGCTTCCAAGAGAACAGGTATTTGTTTCTTACACCTCCGTATTTCAGGTTTTGTTTGAGTGCAACGTGACACAAATCACACTGGCCTCTAATTCAACACGTGGAAAAATTTAAAACATGCAAAACCAATGAAGTCGTCCTTAGCGAAAGCAGATTCATTTATTCAGTGTATGTGCTTATTAAAGAATGTTACTCAAAATGGGCTTCATATACCAAAAGAAAATTCTGAAAGTCTTGAATGATAAATACAAATTAGAATAATTCTAAGATATTTGTTCAAATAAGTTACAACGTTATAAAAGTACGCGTGAATGCGTTTAGAAATCTCAGATAACAAGACTTGCAGAACGGCAACAATATGTTGTAATGTACGGGGTGAACAATCTTTGGCGTGACCGTTTTGCGTCGTGCGTGCGGCCGGCGAAGATGGTTGCTCTGTCGGCGGTGCGGTTAACAGCAAGTCCGCTGTAAATATGGCATGGTTTGTCGGGTGTTATTTATAATCACTTAAGTCGTCTTCTTCTTCTTCTTCTTCTTCTTCTTCTTCTTCTTCTTCTTCTTCTTCTTCTTCTTCTTCTTCTTCTTCTTCTTGTTCAAGGCTTAGACCTTTCGGTCCCGCTAAGAATTGCTCACCCGATACATTACAATAATGCAGTGTAATTGCAATGTTCCAGATATCTCTCCAGGCAAGAAGCAATTTTGGAATGGTAGACCGAAAACGAGCCACTTCGATATTGTTTAGATTGTGTTAAACTGCTGAGGTGCATTTTTATAGAAATGTTAGATAAACAATGCACTAAATAATGGAAAATTAGTCATACAGTTAAACGCACTTATATTTGAACGTGTTAGGGTAGAATATTTGCCGGCAGTCCCTGCATTACTAAGCGGCGTTTGGCTGCCGCATCACTGGCGACAGAATCTTATTAGCGTTTCTGGCTATCTTCTTCAAACTATAATTTACTTCATAAAATGCATTAATACTTTTAACTAAACAATTGCCAATGTATTACATTTTCTCATTTGAACCCAGACAAATATAATTTTAACTGACGTGTATTTGGCTTTAGAATAGGATTGTCATAGTGATTTTTGTTGCCACTGTCGAATACCTCTTTTGTAACTTGTGAAGTCGTGTATGCAAAATCTTATGCAAAATCGTGAAACAGTATTATTACTGAACTACCAGGAACGGAAAGAAACCCCATTGTCCAGAGCCTTTTAAAATTGTTAATTACATACTATTAAAACAGATTGAACAATATGATTAAAAATGTAATGAATGAATATTATAACAGCAAAATAACAATATTGTGTTTCGAATATAAGAAATAAAGGATTTTCCCGTTCATTGTTACAAAGTTCACTGTGGTATATGTATATTTCTTTAAATCAACTAATTTTTTTAAAGCTAGACTAGATTAACAGAAGAATAGGTGAACATATGTTTAAGATGGTTGCAAGTTTAAACTTTCTTAGCATGCGTTTTGCGTTTCAGTGTTTTCTGTTTTACGAAATAAGCAAATTTACCGAAGGAATTCAAAAGTTAGCTATACAATATTCGTAGAAGAGTTTTAAACACCTCCAAAAGGAAGAAAAAAAAGTTTCACGTTCAAAAGTGTTCACGAAATAGAAGTTAACAGTCACTAATAAAGGGACTCTTAACCAAAGAAAATAGAATGTCTTTGAAAATAAAACCAGGGTCTTATTTTACAAAGAAAAATCCAGTAGTTCATTCGAGTTTTTGTTTGTAGTTGGAGAGGATAACATTTCCGGAAGTAATTTCACGAATTTTAACAAACACTTTAGCCTAAAAGAAAATTATCATATATTTTTAAATGTGAAATATTTATAATACAAGTGCAGCTATAGTAATTCTTTTTATAGAACAGTAAGATCCAATAATTCAGTTATTTCTCGTAACTTACGGGGGCAATGGCCACACTGCTCAAAAATGAAAGGTCATTCAGTGGCTGAAAATATTGTAGTCTTCGAAGAGATTTTTATAATGTATAGAAAATTGTGTACTTTGAGGTGAGATCGAGTTCGCTAACGGTAATAGATTCTAATAGTGCGGTTTATTACTTTGACTAACGCTACATACAAAATATCTTTATTCCTTAAATAATGAACGTAAATTCAACATCACCTTACACAGCATAGTGGTTATTATTTTGCCATCTGATGTGAAACCTGCACTGTGTCGCAAACCAATAAAAAGAAATAAAAAACAAAAGAATAAAAATTTCAGGCAAAATACGACACGCGCGGATAATCAAAGAATTACGTGCGTAAAAGTTATGTCATATGATTAAGATTCCGAATTTTAATAAGGAGCGTTCCTGTAACTATTGTTTCTGTGATTATTAAATTGAAGGTCAAAGCCTCTTGTACGCAAAACCATGTGCGAGTTTCTCGGCAAGTGAGCCGGTAGTTCCCGAGAGAAATGTGTCGCTACGACGGGCAAAATATTACATCGGCTTGAGTAGGCTTATTCAGTAACGGCGCACAGGATAATTTTCTTCGATGCAAGTTGTTCATGTGTGACAAAGACCCAGTGCATTTACACTAGACTGTTTCACCAACTGCATTTATCACCTAGCAATGACATAATCTGTTCCCGCCAGAGATTCGATAATTTCCTAGTGAAAAAACCAAAGGAAAAGAGAAAACCATATATGTGTTAGTGAACCGAACAATTTGTCCGCACTGCTCGCTGCCACAACGGCTGAGATACCCTGACCATGTGATTAAAAAAATCCAGCGTTAATTTCCTAGCGCCTCGCGTAAATTGAGAATAATTAAATTATGTTTCGACACCATTTGCAGCAGAAACATGTCCGTTGCATGCTGTTAAGCGATAATCAAGTCTAGCGCACTCAAATACATCTTGTTAATCGCAAATAGTCCATCTCTATTTTGTTGTACTACATTACTGCAAGTCGGAGATTTTAGTTCCACCATCCAAGAGCGTGCTGAAGACAAATACAACTTTTAAAATTGTTAAGAAAAACTAGTCGCCCTGGAGACAGCCATAAGTAGATTTAAATAAAGACAGATGCAGAAATTAAAGAATCAATAATTAATAAAACATACTTTTATTATTTGAATTACTTAATTATATTTAAATCATTCAAATTTTTAACTTGTCCTTAATCTTATTAATAATTTATCTCGTAACAGTATAGTTCTAAATGAATTTCTACTTCTGAGTGTAAACTATTTAATACTTTATTTCTTTAAGCAAGAAAGCATTAATCAACCAAAACATATTATTAAATAATAAGTATATCACTATGTGTTATATATTTTTTACATTTATTGGGTAGCCAAATGGTGGGTCAACATTTATATACCTGGAAGCATAACGAAGTAATTTAGGCTGCTGTTCATTATACCTAAATTAGTTATTGAAACTATTATTATTTATTTAATATTCAGTATTTTTAATGTTCTAAATCATTCTCAAAAGTACAGTAAGCCATGTCGATTCCATTAACCAGTTTTCTTCATACGTAGTTCCACGGTTGTTTGAAAAACTTAACAACTCCAGTTAAAAGTTACTAATACAATACTGAACTTCTAACGCTACTTTCATTCCTTAAAAACTATGCATCACTTGACTGTCTATACATATATCAGAATAATAATTATTATTGTTGTTGTTGTTATCATTGTCATTATTATTGTTAAATCTGCTTGATAGTGGACTCAATTATTTTCTTCAATGTTTTCCTTGTGTTTTCATTCCTTTCAGCACGTTTTATAGCATATGTAACGATAATATCTTATCTAAATCACAGGTAACTGAAGAGCATTTATAATTTTGTTCGAGTTCCGTATTGAAATATGGGAAAAAGGAACATGTGTACGTTTTCACAGGAATAAAAGACTACCCTGGTTCAAAAGTAGCGTTGATCTCAATAAATGATAAGTAGAATAGAGACCAATAGCCACTGATATAAGATCAATAGCTCGACACGATTTCCATATTTGTCTCTCATGGACACACAGATGATATCGACAATGAGGAAGCAAACCTAAAAGCAAAAGAAGCTGGAAAATTTACAGTGGAAATTTCATGTGATTGAGCTACTAAATGTTATCTCAAAGGAAAATTAAAAACCACATGCCTCTCTCCAGAGGAGCAACATCTAGACTGCAAATCTGGAAGGACAAGTTACGACAGAAATATTTTTTGTGAGGTACAGCTTCGGCTCCAGAGAAAAATGCGTGTGCCGAAATAATCAATTCCTATCTGGCCATGACAAACATTAGTCATTTTCGAGCGATGTAACACCAATGTTCCAGACGGTTATTCATGATTCTGTGTATGCTACACATTTCGAGTGTTCTGTATTTGAAAGGTCAAGAAATACTCTAGGCAGTCACTTAAGCTTTTGTGACAACAGCTTTGAATGGTGTCAAATATTTTATACATTGTATAAATGTTATAAAAGATAGGTATAAAACTGAAATTTCACACACATGTAAAAATTGTTTTAATGGCATCTACGACTTTCATGATCCTATTTAATTATTTTATACATTATAAATGTTTTCATTGGGTATAAATTAAATTACAACTCAATGTGCCATTCTATTCAGCAGTGTATTTTACTAAATATATTGGATCTTGAAATTTATACATGTATCAAAGATGTACCTTTTTAATTAAAAACAAGATTGCAAGCAATAAGAAAGACGTACAAAGCTTGCATACTCCAAGCTAAACTTGATTATAATGTCATTCGGATAGAAAGTGCACAAAATAAATGCAAAGCTGCTTGGTCTCTGATTAGTAATTTTTAAAAAAATCCTAACTTGACTGAATAAAGTGAATATATCTCCACAAGTGTTTCGTGACTATTTTATAGATTCTGTTAAGTCCATCAAAGATAAGGCCGTTAAACCTCACAAAAAGAAATACTGTTGTAAATAACTCGTTTTATTGGAAGGAGGTAACTTGTGAAGAGGCATTACAGACTATGTCGAATATGAAGAACTCGTTTAGCAGAGACATGTATGATATGTCTAATAGTTTCTTGAAGTCCATCATACATGGCATTTTATCGCCGTTGACATACGTCATAAATCTATGCCTACCGTATGTAGGCATATTTCCTGAACTTTTTAAATTGGCTAAGGTATGTCCAATCTATAAAAAAGGTGAAAGATCCAGCCTTGCTAGCTTTAGGCCCATTTCACTAATACCTGTTTAATATTGTTTTGTGATTTAACGAAAGCTTTTGATTGCATCGACCACATCGAAACTTGAGCATTATGGTATTAGGGGTATCACTTTAAAAATGTTTCAATGTTATCTCTGCAACAGGAAACAGATTGTTATAAGAAATGGCTCACGCTCTGAAGAAGCATGTATAAACTAGGGAGTACCTCAGGACTCAGTTTTGGGCCCCTTACTTTTTCTAATAACAATCAATGATCTACCTGCACATGTTATGAACTATCAATTATGTATGCAGATAACACATCTTTTGTAATGAAAGAAAAGGATATTCATGCTTTACAGAAACTTACTCCAGATACATTGAATAGTATTTCACAGTGGTTTATTGCAAATGGTTTTGTTTTAAATAATGAAAATACCGAAACTTTGGCTATGTGGCTCAATCCTAACATTAATAAACTGAACCAAATTAATGAATATAACATGTTAACATGGTCCAAACATATTGAATATTTTTTTTATTAACACCATTGTAAGCCTCTTTTTATCACATAAAATTTATTAACTGCTATAAACTTATGATATAACAATATACACTTGGCAGAGGAAAGATACATTTTAAAAACGTTTGTGACAAGCGTACCTATTAATATAAGAAACAAATGAATTTGGATATTCCTAATTATAGAGTAAGTAAGAGGGGTTCAAGTTATCTAATGATGGGCCTAAAGTTATGCAACAAAATACCATCTGAATATCACACGTTATCACTTCCTATTTTTTTTAAAAAAAAAAGGTTCTATAATTGGCTAGTTTAAATCCTTTTTATGTTATTGACGGTTATTTAAACATGACAAATGTTTCTTTTTAAATATGTTTTTATTATGACAATACCATTGTCTGTATGATTTAAGGCTCAATAAAATTACAATTGCAATTATCACTAATTTAGCGTGGTAAAATGGTGTGTTTTAAACATTATAATCCATTTTTAGGAATTCAAATTTTGATAAAAAAATTTACAAAAAGTAAATTAGGATAGAAAAATTCTTGACTATTATAAATTTACTACTACTTAAAGATATGTAGGTGCTTAAGCTTGATGCAGAATTTCATGCTTCTAGCTTTCTTGTACTTGAGAAATAGTTCATAAAATGGAGGAAAAAAAAGCTAATTTGCACAAAATGGCAAAGTGAGACAAAAACATAATAATTCAAATAGGATTAGGAAAATAAATAGGAACAATTTACAGAGCAGTTTTTAACTGCCTGAAAAATTTAATTTCAACATATTTTATAAATCTTATACGATGTGTAAAATACGTAACATGGTGTAAATCGTCAAAATGGTAAATGGCAGATGATTATCAAACTACAGCCCTAGTATGTTCTGCACAATAGGGGTTTAATCTGTTAATAATAATGATAATAACAATAACAATAACAATAACAATAATAATAATAATAATAACAATCATGATAATAATGATATGATGATAATATTCATGAAGCAGTAAAATGAGAAAAATATAGGTTCGTCGTTAATACCTACGTGCGAATCTTCAAGATATTGGAATGGTTTGGTTACTTGCAAAAGTCGTTAGTTTAATCACCCAACAGTTAGAACTAATCGTTTATCCACTAAACCTAAAAGTTTATGCTCAAGTAAATACTGAGGTGTATTCAAGAACAGTATATATGAACGTAGTTCACAGTCTAACATATGCATCGAAAGAGAAAATAGTTTTTAAAAAGGATGGTGCAGCAAATGTTAATTAGATTGTGGCATAAGGAAGAACCTATAATTTCAGCACTTATGCATTAAGCACTCTGTGTTCTTGAGTTTACTAAGTACTCATTTAGATGTCATTTACATAGTGGTGATATAAATATGATTATTTTACGAGTGTACAATCTCTACTTTGGGTGCACGCCAATACAAAGATTGCACTCACTTGAATCTCTTTTTAGTGATTTACATTATTACCTGTTTCAGGTGTTTACAACATATTAGCTAGCTACTTCACTTTTAAACATTTCACATTTTCAGTATTTACGACTGACGCTGGTGAATTACTTGACAGAGCCTGTGCACTTTGAGACTGTTCACTAACACAGAAGACTAATACCGCCAAAATGTCCATCAGTTTGTACACGATCGTTCTATTGATGGAGTGGAAATCTGATATTCTATAGTTCTAAGAAAATTTGTAGAGACATCAACTAGGGTACATAACTTTGTCTGTAGATTTACTCGCAAAAATACACGATTAGGAGACAAACCATCGCTTAATCTTTGAAATTTGTGGACAAACGTTCCAGGAAAACGTATTAGATGCCGTTGAATTCTCTATAAAACTGAGTTATTTCATTTGTTAAAATATCAATATATTTTAGGTGAACCACAAAATGTATGGAATTTCCATATGTGAGTTCGAGTAGCATGGTCAATACAATTTGAATTTCGTTGAAAGCGCGCGAAATTACAGTAGTTTAAATAGGGAGTACCATGAAAACTTGGAAGTGGTAGCCCTAGCGTAATCATATATACATATATATTAAACATTACTTTCTCATTGTATTTACACACAACAATATTATAAGCTTCATATATATAATTGAATATAAAATATTCTTTTTAAGAAAACTATTAAAGACAGGCTGGGGGGCCCTAAGGACCGGAGCCCCGCACCCTCCCGCGCCGAGGGGCCTGCGAGGCCGTTATTTGCGTCACTGTGAAGAACGAAAACTTTGTTCTATACATAGGAGATGGTGAAAGTTCTAAGTTACAGTTTTTAATTACATACATTTTTATTATTTATTTTAATGCTGTATTTTATTACTAGAAGCAACAATCTTACACCAAACACTTTATGGCTGGGAAACAGCGCTCCTCACAACTTTTTTGTGTACATAACAGCATCATATTTAATAGACAGGGTTTTCATTATATGCAACAAGAAATTTAGAGTAGATTTTACATCATAATATAAAGGTATGATTAAACAAGGTGTTATTCTTATTCATACGCCATTAATTTTCATTTAAGGGTTTTGCAAATAGAAAGTAAAAAAAGTATAATTGCTCAAAATGAAAAATAAATATAAACATTTTCTTCTGAATAGCTTATGCCTGTTCTATAAAAGAAGAAAGTACATACATGTGAGGAAGAAAAGCATTTCGAGAAGATTGAAACACAGTGCGTTCTCCAGATTCACCGTATTGTAACAAAATCACAAAAGTGTTCATTTATTTTTCTTAGAACAGTAAAGCCTGCACAAATAACGAGTAACACAAATAATTTCTCACTCTTTGCACGAAAACTGCTTGACAACGTAAAACAGCCATAGAATATCAAACCTAACAACAACTCTCCCTCCAAGCTTTCAGCATTTCTCATCGCACGGCGCTCTTCAACGCCGTGTTGTATAGTTCTTCTATGCCAACGCGACAGAATTTTAAAATGTTGCTCTAGGATTTAAAACTGGAGGATGGTAAGAACTAAAGAAAAAATAGGAACTAAGCAATCTTACTAGTCATAATATTGTGGCATTGCTTCGAGTTTCTATGCAGAAAGCCTAAAATAAATTAATGTTCCTTAACACGTTGTCAAGGAGGCAGGTGTAACTTTCAGAGTCTTGTAAGCCTAATGGAGAAAGCAAGTTTGTTAGAGTGAAAACAGAGTTAGAAAGTGAAGTGTAATTGGTGAAATGTGTGAGTTGAATGAAATAAAAGGAAATAAATTAATAATAATAATAATAATAATAATAATAATAATAATAATAATAATAATAATAATAATAATAATAATAATAATAATAATAATAATAATAATAATAATAATAATAATAATAATAATAATAATAATAATAATAATCATAATCATAAAAATTATTATGAGGATAATAATGAATTAGAATATTTTGATATGTGTATGTTATGTTTAAGTGTATATCCGAGATATGTGATATATCTGTGAGGCACACAGATGGCAAAAACATCCAACAATGGGAACTGTTGCCATATCTCTAGTATCCATTTAGTCAATCAACTGTCCTTTTACACTTCCGTGCAACTACTACCGTTTTTGCTGTAATATACCACATCAAAAACATATTTGCGCAAACCTAATAAAGTGAACAAACTAAACTTTTGCGAACCACTTAATTTGTTTGTCAAAATTTACACAATTTACCATTTTTACTTACTAAGCAGAGATTCAAACTATGATAATTCATAAAGTAAATATATTAAATTGAACTACCCTGCACCTATATTAATTTTAATTTACAATTAATCAGACTGATTAAATTGTTCGACGTATTGGGAATGTTATAATTAATAGAAGAAATATATTACAAGTTTGTTTTCTAAAAGAAAAAAATTATTGAATTGCCCGTTTCATCTCGCAATTCTTGATCTGCATTTTGTCAATTCTTAGAATAATACATCCAAATGTGAAAAGTATTCATAAACTGCTTTTTTTAAATCAATAAAAATTGGTACCTATTTATCGTAAGAATTTCACTATTTAGGGCATTCCAGACAGAACAATAATATCAATTTAGCAATTAGAGTGGAAAGAGTGACATTAATTAATGTTTCAGGTTCATGTAAATGTCATATATAAAGTATCTCTGCGTAACAGTCATCTACTTCCTGTAACCGTTGTAATTCACTTTGCTGCAAATTAACACTCTTGCTTTTATTCAACTTCTGTGAAGTATGGTAATTATTTGTCAACAATAAGGAATATATTGTAGGAAGAGATGATACCAAGGGAATAAATAAATAGTTCAAAAACCTAGCCAAATATTACATTCTTTAAACGTGAGTTCATGAGATGTGAAATAATAAGCCCTGAAGATTTCCAATAACACTGATTAAAATGTGGAAAGAAGGAAAAAATGAAGAAAAATCGTGGGAGCTAAACCAAAACATTTAATAAAATCTTAAATTTTCCACCAGTTTTTGTAATGAATTATGTCTTTAGTAACATGTCAATGACCATGAAGAGATCACTGTAAACTATTTGGCAATTATCTTCACGCCATTATTCAAAAAGCATAATATCTTAATAAACATCGAATTATTAGAAACAATTTTAAAGAAAACAAATAGGGAACATTTTTCCATATAAAATGTGTAAGAGAGTTGAGGATAAGTTTTAAAAAAGTTCGTTTTATGCAGCTGAAAGCAACCTGATGTAAAATTAAATTAAGTTTATATATTGTGGACTTTCTTATTCATTACACACACACACATACACACACAAAATCACACACACACACACACACACACACACACACACACACACACACACACACACACACACACACACACACTTACACAAAATTTTGTTTAAGGGACTTCAAAGCGTGCATTTCGTATTATTTGTTTATTTCAGGTATTTGGATTCTACACAATATTTTCTCTACCTTAGATAGTTGATTACTTCTTCTTCTTCTTCTTCTGTACCTGATTACCCTCCCCTTATGTAGGACTTACAAGACAGTGCCTAGGGTCAGACAAGAATCTATGGACCCGACAGAATGAAGACCTGGAAGCAGGTGGTCGGCCAAGCACAGGTATGATAGTGAGAAAGAGGATGAATGGAAAGGTGATGATGGAGCAATTGGTGGAATGAGTGGCAGGGGAAACCGGAGAACCCAGAGAAAAAACCCGTCCAGACGCCACTTCGTCCATTATGAATACCACGTGCAGATCCCTGGAATCGAACCCGTGCCACCTTGGTGGCAGGCGAGTGGTCTAACCGCTCTGCCAAGGCACCGCAGGTATTTGATTGGAAACGAAATAATTGTATGTGAAAATAGTTTTAAAGTTGTAAATTTTAAATATGCAATGAAGTCTAATATATATATATATATATATACCTACTTACCTTGTTACATTCTACGATCAGGTTCCACTAAAAGGTGTAACTTAGCATTTCTTAATTTAATAAAATTAGGGTATTGACTACCTATAAGACAGTTGTGTTTTGCAAAATATGTTGCCCCAAAAATAGGTCATACAAAAGAAGAAACAAGTGCATATTTTCTTGACGATGTCTCAGAATATTGGATGAGCGCAGGAATGCTCGACAGCCGAAAGCTTGTTCCAGTGTGTAAATGTTTGATAAATGATAATGTATTGAGGTTGAGATTTCCTCGCCTCCGTGGTCTTTTTGTGGTTTTCCCGCTGGGCTATAATTTAGGGTGTCTTCGCGCGCCTCTTTCCACGCTGCCCTTCTTCTTTCATATAAACATGTAATTTCAATTATGCTATGCATCATTAATTTTTCTGTGATGTTCTCACCATGACCGTCCTTTTCTTGTTTCCTTTATAATATCTGGAAGGCAATTTCGGTGGTGTTGATCTAAATAACGTTTTTACTTTTTGTTCTCCAGGAGTTCTGAATGGTACTGTGTAAGAAATACTAGATAGATGTTGTGCCCGATTTATATACATGTATGACATACAAACTCGGGTCATGTTTTAAAACGTGATACAGATTATTAGAAGAGAAATTTTACTAATAAGCATATTGGAATTCTCAAAGAAGATTTTCCCCCCATTATGGCGCGATCTGGGTATATTTGGTTATATTCCATCTGTTAGGTTGCATTAGTACCGCTAACTGTACAGGGAAGCTAACCGATAAATTTTAAAACAAGGTTCTGTTTAGACACCGCATTAATTTGTGGACGCCATTGTATTGCTCGAGTGTGCGTGGTTTTTTCTTGAATTGCTTTAAAGCATTATATGCATTATTTTGTGTTATTGCACAACAAGATTTACCGAAGGTGAATTCATGTGCTCTATGATAAAGATGTTCAAGCATTATTATCGTTTCAGAGCATGTTCCTTTAACCCTGTGATATTTGAGGTTAGAAATAATGTTTTTATGTTGACAAAAGCGGTTGTTTTATTTCCTTTAAAGGTTCTATATAAATATGATGAGTGAGAGAAAAAATAGTGAGGATAGCATTCATCCAATGAAAAAGATGCGTGTCTAATAGCAGTTTCCAAAAAGCAATTGTTAATAGCATCAATAATTAAAAGCTGAAGCGGAAAAGAAGTCTGTGAAATAAAGTAGCTTTAATGTCCATAGCAGTTTTGTGTAATGTTGGCCATATTGAATTCTTGGGAACTTCTTCAATATGATGTAATACACCATTGAGTCCAATAAATAGTAAGTAAATGCATACAACTAGCAAATACATACGCATAAATACCAAATAATAAAATATGTACAATACATACAAAGAACTGTTAACCGAGAAGTAAGTAATGTACACAATGAACTACTAACAATATACATTTATACAAATTATAGAATACAAGTCCCAAGCAATCCTGTCAATGAAGTTGAAATATTACAAACTCAGTTACAATTTACTGTTACAGAATTATTTACATAGGTATTCATCAATACTGTAAAGTGATTTACTAACCAAGAATTGTTTTAAAGTTATTAAATTTTATTATAATTATTGTGACATATCTTTACTTCTTCCAGTAGTCCGTTGTAAAATTTTACTCCAACAAAGCTAAGCATCTAGTAAGTGTAGTCTGTGACCAGGAATAGCACATTGCACAGTCGTTTTTATGTCTAATTTTGTATCTATGTATCTATGAGCATCAGAGCTGGTTGATAAAAATGATTTTATAAATATATAAGCTTGGTAGAGTCATAGAGTGACCATATTGAAATGCCCAAGGGTATTTCTACGTGGCTCATTAAATTTTAGTTTGCCTAAATATGTAATGTGCATTACATGCCGTATAGCTATCGCTGCGTGAATTCGAATTTACCTATTTAAATATTTCAAAAGATGACATTCTTAGATAAACGCAGTAGTCATTTGTAATATTTAGAAATTATATAAAAATCTGATTGACAAGTAAGATTACTGTTCTTTTAAAGAAATGATGCAGAGATAAATAATTAAAACAAATAATTTCCGTATGTTAAACTCAATGCATAATCTAAGAAGCAAAAGCTACAATTTTGTCGCCGTTGAAGTCGTTAAGAAACTTCGTGTATAAATTTCTGCACTTCAGGCAATAATGTTGCCAAGAAGTCCATTATCTCAAGGATTGGGTAATCAGTACGTTGGCAAAGGCACGTAAATTAAGTTCTCGAAATTAGAAAAGGAATGAAATTCTACCAATTTAACTAGTCACCGAGTGAAACATTTTGAGAACTTTAAAATTTGGCAGCGTATTATAGGAACGTTGGTAGGAAGCCATGATGTAGACCGGACTTAAGGATATAAGAGGGTTTATTGCTAAAATTCCTGTATTTTCTTTCGTGCGGTATAGAAAAGTTTTGCTATGAATGATTATCGGTTGTCCGTAGAGCCTAAGAACCGCGCACGAGTTATACATGCTTAATGGTAACCGCAGGGGAACTTTACCAATAATATTTAAGTAACTCAAGGCAACTTATGCTGCTCATTATTATTACGGAAACATTAGACAGAGCGACAGAATTTATCTGGCAAGGTCATAGCATCGAATGATACTTATCTGGACTATTTGATAAATAAAATGTGAATTTAATTACTCTCTCATAAGGATTTGACCAGAAAATTAAATTCGATTAGTGTAGTTCAACGTTCTTAGAACTGCCAACGGAGGAAACCGAAACCCAAAAATCACATGTATTTCGATCTTGTCTTGTAACAGAAAACCAGTTTATAATCTCCACATTAACAAATAACGCTCCTTCTGGAAAAATATATTAATTATTAAAATAACAACTGTTAAAAACACAGTTCTCATATTAAAATGGAGAGCTGTTTTGATTGTTAATGGATTGGAATGTGTAATAACTTTTTTCAGCGATTTATGCGATAGAGTTAGTGACTGATAAAAAAAATGACCCAGTGATATGATTTGTACAAAACTAAAGAATGACCAGCGATAATTTAACTCATCTATGTATGAAATAGTAAGTTGATTGATGTCTATTCTGGTAACACCCACGCATACCCCGAGGAATAGTACCCACACTTCACAACGGTAGCAGGTAGCAGCAGAATCATCGAAGACCGAGATATTTGAGAAGGCATCAGGTGTCATACACAGGGAGGCATATCACACTTAAGGTTATAGATCTACAAAAAGAAAATTGATATACGTTAATTTTATTTGCATTTGCAATTTTTTTTAATTAAGGTTGTAAAACATATCCAGATATAATGCTTGGAATTATAACGTTCTGATCAAACTTCAAAGAATTATTCCAGTAAGTTATTTTAAAATTACATAAATTGTTCACACACACACACACACACACACACACACACACACACACACACACACACACACACACACACACACACACACACACACACACACACACACACACCTTATCATATACGGGAAATAAAGTATACTTACAGCTCATAATGTTGTGTCATATCTTATAATATACCAATTAAAAAATAACCTATGGTAAGGTCGTATGATTTTCGCGACAGTCTTTTGTTTTTCTGCCGGTTATACAAATTTGTTGATGTAAAATTCAATTACCCTTACTTCCTACTAATTATGATAATGCGCCGGAAGTTGTTTCATTTAGGAAACGCTATGAATACATGTGTTATAACTGAGATAAAAAACACACATCTTTAATTATAAACTAGTTATAATATTAAGTATTACTGCTATTTCTGTTTAAAAAAAATTAAGACTATCAAGATTTTAGCGGAAATAAAATGTTTCACAGTTATATATTCACTGGAAATGGAAATGGAAAAAAAAAGCTTTACTGACTTCTTTCTAGTAATCTAAATCTCTTAAATATACTTTCTGGAGCAATTTTTAAGAAAATAAAAAAAAGGACGAAAAATGTTTCATGTAATACGTAGCTTGTGGTAAGCGGATTTTTTAAATAAAATCTTCGTCCCGAATTCTTAGAACATCCTGAACTTCAACACCAATTTTGGTAGTAACCCAACTTGACACGCACCAAGGACCGTTTTACTTTCTGTACTACTTGTAGTAAGTAGAGGAAGTATTGTATTACACCAAAAATTTTGATATCGAGATTTCACCGCAAATATGCTTTGAGACACCCTGAATTAAAAAGAAAAAACAGAAAAAGGTCCGTGTGTGTCTGTGTGTGGGTGCCTGTCTGTGAAAAGCATAACTCAAAACGAAAAGTCGGTTAAACACCAAAGTTGGTATTTAATATCTTTCAAGGATGCGACACAGATTTTGAAGAAAATTTATCCAACCTCAACTACCCTTTACATGGAAAATTTTTCGAAATTTTTCATTTTCTCACAAATGACTCAAACGATTTTTATTAAAATACCATATGTTTAAGATATTTTAATGGCAAATGAAAGGAATATTTTGAATTTTCTAAAACAATGTAGATATCGCTAAGACGTGCAATTTATATGCAAATTAATTTTTTGTGGAATAAACCATTTCGGAGGTATTCCTTTTTATTTATGTGTTTTGCAATACTTTACTTTCCACAAATGGAAGATCGTTATTCATATTTTATATGTTAGCGCGCAAAGAGAAGGAATTTCAAAGCTTTAAAAGATTTGACAATTCCTCAAAGCTTATTCCCATTGCTGACGATTTCTAAGCTGTTCACAGAACTTCAAGAAAGAGAAAATCTCATTCCTCGTATTACGTATGGCGTAATAATTTAGTCTGTTTCTATGTGGTAAGATGCTTCCTTTTTTACCTAGGGCAGGATCTCGGTTCCTTATCTTTTTGCTGCTTGTAGTTCCCGGTTCTAACTTAGTCGATATTTGCATATATTTAGGAAGTCGAAAGCAAAAACCCACATAAGTTAATACTCTGAAATCCTCAATATATTTCCACACTAATCTACATGAGTAATTAGTGGTAAAATGCTATGTTGTATACTTTTTGTTTAGGTTTAGCTTTTTTAACGTACGGTATTTATTAACGACTTATTAATACATAGCTACTAACTACACTAACCTACATAGAGTATTAACGACCGAAATTATATAATTTAACAGTCTGAAATGTATTATTTTAGCCAAAAAGCATTCCTTCTAGCGGTGCCAAGAATGAAGTGCTGAAATACTGTTTGTATAACAGGAATAAGACCTCGGAAAATAAATTCCAGCAAAAGGGTGAGGAAATTGGAAAAGCATTCAAGTTAACGAAAACTGCACCATGCCTTTATTTTCCATCACACTTGTACTGTGTAATGAATAATTTCTAGCAGCACCACAATATCTTTATAAGTGCGTGATTTTTTTTTTTTTTTAACCCGACACACCAATACGTTTACTGAGTGTAAACTGTACAAATGTCACCGTAAACGGAATGAGCCTCAAGGCCAGTATGTCCTTACTATAAAACGCTTGGCAGAGGTAGAATAAATACGACATTATACATCGCAAATGTAATTTAATCCATTCCTACTCAGTTTAGTATATTTGAACTGTAACGTAATAAAATGTTTCGGTTGTTTATAGTCTATTATCACGGACTACACACAATAGTTCAACTACCTCTGTCGTCTTAGCTAAGAAACAGGTGAAGCTTGCTCACGCCACTGCCGTCATTATGACTGGATTTACCCGGTGCGTTCTGCAACTCTTTTAACGTACGAAGGGTTATCTGCTTACGAAGATACCGGATGAGTTGGGCCACCTGGTATGTTTAAACTTCAAGTTCTAAATATTCCAAACGATAAGCACTGCACGTAATTTAATTAACCATAATAATTTTTATTCTTGTGTCCATACTTTTCATTTAACTAACTTGAAATTTGTATCATAGAAGATAAGGGTAATATATCAGTTCCATGAACTATGTATTCGCTGAGATACTTTGTGACCGCCTCCGTAGCGCAGATGGTGACGCGCTTACCTCTGGCGCGGAGGACCCGGGTTCGATCCCCGGTACCACCATGGGAATTTTTCCCCCGCTGGGAGGTCTGGCACAGGGTGCCCTCAGCCTCGTTAGGTCCCGGGGGCCCCAGTTGAGGAGCTACGTGATGGTGAAGTAGCGGCCCCTGGTCGAGAAGGCCGCATAACTGGCTGTGCGGACTCGGGACGATGACGTCATGGATGACGTTACCAATGACGCCTGTAGTGAGCAGAGGTGGGGGACGCAGCAGCTGGGCGGCAAGCCTTGGCCCTTTATGGACTGTTGCGCTGGGGCTCATTAATATGTTGTACTTAATTTAATCACTATTTAAATGCTAACTTAAAATTCTCCTACTGGCAAACGATGTATTGTTCTTGTTATACACCACAGTAAAAAGCTCACGTGTACGTTATTTATGCGGTTTCCATTTCTATATTTATTTTATTCTTAAATATAAAATTTAAAAAAAAGTAGATTCTCAAACTTGCACGGAAGCTTTTAATATACGTTTCCGAAAGCTATACTGACACTTTCGAATTAGTTCGTAAACAATTGTGGTGAAATGATCACATTGCACAATGAAAAATATTGTGGGAAAAGGCATTGAGAAAAGTGGCAATTAAAAGTTACGTGAACAATGAATAATACTGGGCGGAAAAAAGAAGGATTTCGGTAAAATGGCAATTAAAAGTTAGGTGTACGTTACAGTGCTAGGTATAGAAGCGTTACCCATTGCCGAAATATTGCACAAACTAATACTCAGAAGTACCAGATAGGGAATGTATGTATCAAAAATCAGGTCAAACATTGAACCGCTATAAATATATTTGAGATAAGGAAAAAATCACAGTTTTGGACAAACAGTGGGGTTCACAAAACAAAAGGAAGATTTTCCAAAACAAGATTAGGGTTGGGCAAACAAAACCTGGAGAGTACCTACACAGTATTTTGCAGATAATGTCCTGGAATACTGCGATATGGCATCTTTAGTTGCAGTGGGATTGTGGAATCTGTCGGGAAAGCTCGTTCCACAACGAAAGTCGGCCGGATTGAATCTGGAGATCGCGGAGGCCACAGTTTTGGAAAGTGCCCCAAATGCTATAGAAGAGGCCAAGAGAACGTCGTACGTTTTCCCACGTTTTCCAAGCCCCATGTGATCGTTTTGTTTTTTTCCTATCTCATATATAATTGTTATAGTGATTTAAATTTTGAACTTATTGTTTAAATACCCCTACATATATACCGAATATGTAATACAGATGCAAAGGCTCCTGATCTTCCAACAAATTTTATAGCTATTGTATACATCTTGAAAACAATATCATAGCAGAGAGAGTTAAGGAAATCCTCTAGATGTGCCGTTTTACTCTATAATGTTGTGTTCCCATTTTATTTAAAAGCTTTGCATGTCGCGTGTATCAGTATATATCCAAAGGCTGTACCATTGTAATGTCCCTTTGAGTACTCCAAGAATCACATAGTAATATACACTTCTGCTTATTTGCGAATTATCGCAAAGGACATTCAAGAAAAAGGACTTTAAATGATCTTTTGCTCGTTTTCCCACTTGTCCTAGTCTCCAAATGTATGTTTGGTGAAGGTTGGCTTCAATATCCTTCAGGCCGAGAGTCTTTTTCTGAAGACAAATATACAATTTTGTGTCCACTCATTGAAAGTCCAACATCTGTCTATGAGATGTTAGTTCATAACTAAATTCACTTTTACAGGTCTTCTAAATGCGGTGTGGTTGGTCTTCTAGTATATCTCTCGTTATCACGAAAGCAGTAATTGTCTACGGTTAATTCGGTATTTTTTTGCTTAAGGCGTGCTAAGAAAGCTGCAGAACATTTAAACTTTGTATGCCCAGTTGTTTGATTGCCTTGTTTCCTCCAAATCGATATTCATTACTCCTTTTTTCCTGCATATAGTCAAATATTACTGTGATGTTAGATGATCTTTTCATAGATGGATGTATCTTCAATAATAAGCTATAGGTCGAAACTTTAAGTGGAGGTGTATAATAATCATCATAAATACGCTGAAGACGTTCTTCCGAGAATTTAGATGAAAAAATACCTGTTGGATTTTTGGCAATATTTTAACACTACTAATTGCACTATCATATACAAAATATACCTAACTAATGTAATTTCAGTTGAGCTATCAAGTGAATTTTTATAGTTTTCAATAATGAAATCCCCAAAAATCATTGCGGTAATGTAATAATCCTGTCTAACGCTCCAAATATGTAATGGTTTCGTTCATTTTTACTGTATTTGTATGGAAATATTGACACTATAGTAAGCACATCAACCATTGTTGACAATAGATGGACAATAAATGGCAGATGTATCCACTTAGCTTGACCAGCTAAAAAGTTTCCTTCGTGCCTTGGTGTTGCCGTTGTGGGTGGGATTTGCTGTACGTGTCATTACAGCTGGGATAACAGATGATTTTTGTTGTGGTGTGGTTTCAATTTAATTTGTGAATACGAATTATTCGGAACACCCCACTTCTAATATATCGTATCACTCGTAAGTGAGCAGTTAACAGTATTAATATTTTTAAGAAGTAGAATGCCGTTTTTATTTTTCCATTATCTATACATTATACACTGCAGGAATTTCACAGAATTACCTTATTTTAATGTCATATTTTTATGAATACACACAGCAGTTTAAATTCTGCAATTTATTTTTATTTTGTAGTACACGATTCTTACATAAAGATATTTTCTCTTCCCTTTTCAATAGATGTCCTGTTACACAATTTATATTTTGGTCAATAGTTTTAATTGTTATTCCTTAACCTGATTTGGAGCTCAACCTCTTGAAGATCTTTGATTTCCAACGAAATATTTAATGCTTTAAATAATAATAATCGGCCATTACTACTGGGTGCTCCAGCCGCAGCCAAGGCACAGAGGAGTGCAGTATGGGGGAAACGGGAGTTAGCGCAACCACATGGCAATACTAGGTCTTTTAGGGGCGCTACCTTTCTATCCGAATAGCTGCTCAACTGGCATCACGAGGCTGAGTGCATCCCGGACCACACCTACCAGTTGGGAAAAATCTCCATGTCGGTACGGGGCATCGAAACTGGATCCTCTGCACCAAAGACAGGCATGTTACCACTGCGCTACAGGTGCAGTCATTATTATATCTATTTACTTTATTGTAATAATATTAGCTAATTTTTTATCAAAAAATCTTGAAGATCGAGAGAAAGATCTTTCAAATGTGGGTTTGATTCTATTAGCTCATCACGACTACCATTTTAATTACGTTTTTTTTTCCCTTCTAATTGCTCTTATCTTCTTAATTTTTGATGTAAAAACTTTAAATAACTGGAATTCTACATTAGTGATGAGTGTTAAGGAAGACAAAGCTTAGTATTAAATTTAACTAGAAGAATAACACTTTCATGATTTTTACTTTGGTCTTTTTGACGATTGAGCTAAGTTATAATACGAAGTAACCTGCACCTACTCAACTGAACAAGACGAACTTTTGATATTGCTCTACCAGACAGCCAGTTGCCTTCAGAACACATTCAACATTAGACACAGTGATTGTTAGTGATTAGTACTATACGTAAAATAGTGCGGTTAGTTTTCACATTGGAAACTGTGACATGCCCGACTTAATGTTGACGCATGTAGTACACTAAGAAACTTCTGTGACCCCCTTTTTTTCTATACTCTTCGCAGCTATAGAGTGAAGTGGTAAATTTGTTGTTTGACTTTCGCCAGCAGTCGTGCTGTTTGCAGACGATATAGAGGTAATTGGGTGATACGAAGTTCTGGGCTGGTGGATACACTTAACTGTTGCACGCATGCTTGAGTTTGTGACACCCCCTGCCACCGCTCAGGACGTGTTCAGCATCTTTAAGCCCAAAATTATGAGCTGTGGAAATTGTCCGAGTCGTCTTGGACAGGTGACTCGTGGAATTTACTACAAACACACTTTATATCCTGTTACCTAAGAATGCTTCATGTTAACGCGAACAGTGACAGCGATAATACTTTTTACTTTATTGTGTTCTCTTACATACACATGAGAAACGAAGCACAAATAGACCTGCATTATACGAATATTTCATTGTCAAATTATTTTTAGACGGTTAAATGTAAAAGAAATGCTTTTAATCGTAGATTGTACTAATTAAAATGAGAAAGTTAGGCTATTGATTGATATAAAATTGTAGTACACCAAAGTTACCGACTTTTATTTCCTGGCAAATGACGTGAAGCTTATTATCCAAGAGGCATGTATTTTTCAGCTAATTGCAAATAATTTGAATGCAGTAATTATAGAATCTGAAGAACCAGCCGAAATTTTAAAGTGGTGGAGAAGGTAGTGTTAGAATTGTTGCCCACAAACATACCATTTTTTTAAAATATGCACGGTAAAAAAAAAATGTGCAAAGAAATTATAGTGACTATTCCATTCATACCTAACTTGATTGAACACCTGGTCAATTTTGTGCATAACAATTTCATATTTTGATCAATCACAGCTGTTATTCGTGAATAAATTATCAAATTATGTACATAGTCACCTCCTGTGAATTTTAATTATAGCACGTGTGCTTTTCTTGTTGTGATGAGCGAATCTAGCTGTACTGTCCTACAGATGAACAATAGCTCGTGGCTAACGTGAAACACAGGCTACGGGGCGAACTGTATTTACGTAATACATGGCCCAAAGAAGTATTTATAAAACCACAATCACCTAATAAATCCATATTCTAAACAACCAACACTCTTGCTCGTTGAATTCATACAAAGGATACAATTTTGTCACGATGGTATACAATATTAGCCATGAAACACACTACCATTGCTGCCTAACTCCGATTCGCTCCGTAGCCTGTATCTCGTTACCCATGGCTTACATAATTTGACGCAACAGAACCGCTCGGTTTAAAGATCAAAATGGCTGGTTCTCACTTCGGTGAAGTACCTAATGCTGAAATAATTCATAGAGAGAAACCTCAGAACACAGAATACAACAGGAAATGTGTTTGGAATCAGTTTGACAAATGTTTGTTAAGTGAAATTATAAATTAACAGCAGAAATCCAAAACATGAATATTTTCAACATCATGGGAAAATTACCCTATCATCAAATGTGCCTCAATGTCAAGGACAACAATCTCATTAGTAAATACTACAAAATAACAGAATAAAAAGTAGTAGAGAAATTAAAAGTAAACAAGCGGAATTTTTATCTTAAATACTATGTTCAGTACTACTTATTTATCAGAGAAAAATACTTACGTAATTCCGATTAAAGCCAGATCATAATATATACCGATATAATAAATCCAAAGGAACAACTAAATCATACTAAATATGTAATATGTTAGTATTCTATGATCTATTAAATATTTACGCAACGAAAGTTATATAGAAACGTTTAAACACGTGACCTAATGCTTAAGCCTTATAAAACCAAGTGGAGCGCAGTATTCATATGTTTATACTATGAGATAAAGAACCTATATCAACATGTAATCCAATTTTTAATCAGAATAAGGATTTTATACAGCGATTGCTTTAAGAACACGATATTCAGTCCGGCGTACACTACCAGTTCTAAAACATTTAATTATATTTATAACGAAATGTGCAGCACAGGTATATTTCGAGAATGCTTATCATGATTAAAAATAAACAGATAAAAATTAACTTTCGGAAGTACAATTTGTAAGCTTACTAGTAAATGATAGAGGGTAGAGAAGGTCATGTGAAAGTAAGACATCCGATTTTTTATTCATAGTCATGCAAAGAGCACTGACTTTCAAAGCTTTCACATTTATAAATATGACTATTGCTTTAGTGTAGTGTGTCCTTTTTTGCTTATAACGAAATGTGTAAATGTACACTTAAAATGTATCTGAATTAACAAGAACTAGATACAAGAGTATGATTTTGTGATGACTATTTAATACACTATTTCATTATTTTGTTTTGTACAAACTGTGACTAGTCATTCTTTTGATCAGTCAGTGTCGCCAACTCTATCCCATAAATCGCTGAAAAAAAAAATGTATTACACATTAATATCGATTAACAATCAAACCATCACTCCAGTTCAATTTGACAACTGTGTTTTCAACAATTGTTCATTTAATAACTAATGTATTTTTCCAGGAATGAAGTTGTTTGTTAATGTTAAAAATAAAGTGGGATTTGAGACTATAAACTGTTATAACAACAAGATCGAAATGGATGTAATTCTTGGGTTTCGTTTTCCTCAGTCGTATTACATTAATCGAAATTAATATGTTTTAGGTTATTTTTGATTGAATTTAACATTTTCTGGACAAATCTTTGCAATATAGCATTTAAATTAATAGTTTATATATGAAGTGCTCCAGATCTCTTACTGCGCTCGAGAATTTATCAATTTTGATCGGATGTCTTATGATATTACTTGTGGTAACATCCAACTGCATTTTATTTGTATATATAATTTAACACATACGCTTAATACTTTCCTATTATAGGTAACTTTATCATCACCATCATCTTCATATTCTTCTTCTTCTTCTTCTTCTTCTTCTTCTTCTTCTTCTTCTTCTTCTTCTTCTTCTTCTTGTATCTTCAAGGATTAGACAAAAGCCTGTCTTTCTGGGTCTTCCTGTAGATTGATGTGCTCCTGCATGGGAGTTCTGTCGGGTTTCGATTTTTCTCTATACTATTGTATACTATCGGATCTACTCCCAATTCCCTTCTGATATCTGTATTTCTTGTACACCCTTCAACCGATCTCAGAAAGTGCATTTCAGCTGCTTGTATTTTGCTGAAATTTGCAATTTTCAAACTCCATGCCTCACTGCCATGCATTAAGACTGTCATGGCGGAATGAAATTTTAATTACATTCTTTTGTAGTTTTTCTCGTTTTAATGTTCTGCGAATTGTTCCACAAATTGACATTTTATACATTTATTGTTTATATCTTGATCTATTTCATAGGTGACAACACAACCTAGTCAGTTAAAGTGTCACACTTGCTCAATTGTTTTATTTTCTATGTATATTTTTGTTCTGACTGGAAATTTGTCACGACCTTAATTTTTTCCCTGAGATTTTCATGTCGTACAGTTGACAAACATTATATGCGTAATGCACGTATTGCCTTCTGCAGCCTACCTTCAGTATCAAAAATTAAAAGAGTGCAGTCAGAAAATAATATGTTTATTAAGCTATGTGCAATATTTATACCACTATGTACTTATTGATAAATTAAAACCGAAGACTTTGAGTTTCGTAATAAAGTGCTACTAGTTTGCTTGCACCTAGACTGCATCTGGAGAAGGTTGCAGCTCGTTCATTGCTTTTTAATTTGGTGTGAGGTCAGTTTAAACGTTTCGGACAAACACATGCGAACATTCCCACATTCCTGGCGGCATGGCTCCCAAAGAAAACCTAAACAAGACTATGGCGCCACTTGACTTCAGGCTGCCACTAACGAGCTATGCAGTAATTCAATCAAACCTCAAGGCACAAATTAAGTTCTCACGCGCCGGAATATGTCAACAGGTTAAAGGTCCGCCGTTAGTATATCACACTTATCTCAGGAAAATGTTACAACAATTACAGCACATGAAAACATCTTTAACAATATTCGCCTTGTCAGCAATATTCAAGTACTTCGTCTGTGAAATTTGACTAAAAATTGTGACAAATTTAAAGCTTAAATTTGTTTTATAATAAAATGTTTCATCTAAACCTTAAAAAGACGTCTTTCTTTTCGTATTAATCACACATAAATAAAGAATTCCAGTTTCAAACCACTTATTTTTTCACTTTTCAGTAGTTTTATAATTAAAATGCTCCATGATGCAATTTTTTATTTATTTGCTTGTACAAATTTTACTGCATTCCACAAAATAATTAAAGGAAATTATCACCTGTTTTCTGAAAACAGTTCTGCAATTTTGAAAAATTTGACGTTTGTAAAAACAAAAAAATTTGGAAGAATAAAAATTAAAAATATTTCTGTTATTACTTTTAATGCAAATAATCTGATGTATTACACTCACATGACCTTCTCTACTCTTGTACTGACTATTCTCACAAACGTTTATTCCTCTACTTCATTTAATAGAGATAAACACTTGCAGGAATTATCTTACTGCTTATTTCCTTGTACGTACAAGAGGAATGTGGGACTACAGCAAGCTTTGAGCAATACTCAAATCTTTCAAAGCTTTCAAATTATGTTCTCTTTACACGACTAGCATATAAAATGAATAACGATGTTCAATTTGACAAAAGTTTGTTTTCCAAAACTCACACAACTATAAAGAATATCTCCGAAATGTTTCACTCTACCAAAAAATATTATTTGGACATAAACTGTGTGTTTTAGTAAGATGTACATTTTTTGTATAGTAAGATTTGCTCTATCTCTTACGGTTTACCAGTTACGCAGAAGTTATCCAGAGTAAATACGACTGCATGGGCTATGGCCAGAAAATTCAAAATGCAAATTTCATTTGTGATAATAATATCTTAATCTTATGGCATTTTAATCAAAATCGTTAGAGGCACTTTCGAAAAATTTTGCATGTAAAGAGTAGTTTAGGGTGGAGCAATTTTCTTCAAAATCTTCGTGTCGCATTCTTTAAAGATGTTAAACTTTGGTTTTTAACCGCCTTTTCATTTTTAAGTTATGATGCCCACAGACTGACAGACACAAACACACACACACATACACATACACACACACGAACCTTTTTCTAAAAATCCATTTTTTTTATTCAGGGGGCCTCAAAACATATATTTCCGGTGAAATCTCGACATCCAATTTTTGGGTGGAATACAATACTTCCTCTACTTACTATAGGATGTAATAGAGGAAGTAAAAATAGGCACTTTTGCAAACTTATTTTTATAAAACCTGTATTTTCATGTATTTTTAATAATGCATCGTGGGACCATTTTGAATACAGCAATGAATTTACACAAAAAGTTAACATTTAAATAACCATGACAGCTAAAATGTTGAAGGATAACAAACGTTTTACATTATTGTTTGTAATGCGTGGCACAAATTTCAGTAAGTTAAGTTATATGCAAAGGATTTCTCAAATTTCACATATGCAATTATCCGATTTATGCTGATCTGACTTACAGTGGTTTTAAGTTGGATGTGGACTCAACACTCAACCTAGACCTTTTGATACAGACTTTCTCGTGTCATTTAAATGTGTCCTACACAAAAGCACGGTAGAAAAATTGCCTATTACAAATTACTACTGTGACATTCCTATCACAGATTTCTGTAAATTATTGAACGAGGAAATAATGGTTTATTTTGAAGTTAACCTTTTATTTATTCCTAAGGGCAATGGTCTATTTGAAGCTCTTTTAAAGTTCATCAACCAATGTTTTCAACATTTAACGAATACTGAAGTGGTAACCAGTATGTCCTTTTTAGTTTCTCTACTGGTAAGTAGAAGGAAGTATTATGTTCCACCCAAAAATTCGATGTCGAGTATTCACCGGAAATATGTTTTGAGACACCCTCAATTAAAAAAAAATTAGAAAAAGGTCCGTGTGTGTGTGTGTGTGTGTGTGTGTGTGTGTGTGTGTGTGTGTGTGTGTGTGTGTGTGTGTGTGTGTGTGTGTGTGTGTGTGTGTGTGTGTGTGTCAGTGGACAGTATAACTCAAAAACGAAAAGTTGCTTAAAAGCCAAAGTTGGTATTTAAGTTTGTCTTTCAAGGATGCGACACGAAGATTTTGAAGAAAATAACCCCACCCTAAACTATCCTTTACATGAAAATTTTTTCGAAAATTTTGATTTTCTTGAAAATGGCTCTAACGATTTTGATTAAAATGCCATGCGTTTGAGATATTTTGATGAAAAATGAAATGTATATCTTGAATGTTCTGGCTATAGCCCCTGTAGACGTATTTACTCTGGACGACTTTTGCATAGCTGGTATACCGTTAGAGATAGACCAAATCATACTATACAAAACATGTAGATCTTGCTAAAATACACAGTTTATGTCCCAATAAATTTTCTTATAAAGTGAACAATTTCGGAGATATTCCTTGTTATATGTGTGAGTTTCAGAAAACTTAAATGTTTCGTGAAATGGAACATCTTTGTTCATTTTTTTATACGTTAAGCGTGCTAAGAAAACGGGATCTCAAAGCTTTAAAAGGTTTGACTATCGCTCAAAGCCTACTGTATTCATTTCCTGTGAAATTTCTTTCCATGGTATAGAAAGAGGAAGTCGAACATCGCCTATCTGATCCAACAATTACCACCTTGGAGGAGTGTAAATGATTCATATAAAAGAACCATTCCTCGGTGAAGTTAATATACAATTAGTGGCATTTGTGTGTATATTTGTAGCTAAAGTGTGAATAAATAAAGGAATAACATTAATTCCTAAACAGACCCTGTAATTCAAGTATGGTTTCATCTTTGATCGATTGTTTGACACAGTTGAACAGGAAGAATGGTTAATCTTATATTTTATACAAAATAAGTAAAATAAGTTATTGCGATTTCTTACCACTTATTGACTATGTCAGCATAAATATTGCTATGTATGCTCAATGGACTCTGATTAAATACGAGTTTAAAATAAAGTATATAAAATTAATGTGCAAACCGTCACATTCGCCACTTCCCCATTTGAAAATTCAGAAACCTCGACATCGAATCTTGGGTGAAAATATGGTACGGACATGTTCAACGAATGTTGCAGAAAAGATGGCCCAAACCTATCTGCTTGTGATAGGAATAAACTTGGAAGAGCACAGAAGAGCATAATGGAAGATGCTCCTGGAAGAAGGACAAGGGTAGGTCAGGAAGCTCTGGAAAGTAGGAATACCAACCAACTGCTGAAAAGTGAAAAGGTAATTAATTTTTAGGGAACTTAATACTATTTATATGCGAAGCTTAACAAAAGAGTTTTCCTTATTTCAGTTCCATGATCATTGATAGTTGATTTGTCCGTTCATTCTTATCAGACTTAATATTATTGGGTTACCAGCGTTTTCAAAGACCTCCAACCTGGGTTTATTTTCCGAGTATCCATCCCCTTCTTTACGACTACGCAAGGGCAGATAATATAGAGTGCTTAATTAAATTAGAATACGTGAAGAAACAAAAAAGTAAAGCAGTGAAATAAGGAAGAAGCTAGATATGAACAATTACAGATGAAATGAAGAACTATTAAAAAAAACTGGCAGGGTCATGTAGAAAGAATGTCCATTGATAGACTACCAGTAAGCATATTTTTATCAACATGCTGGGTGACCTGGGTCAACCAAGAGGAAGATGAAGGCATGTAATTCGCCCTGGAAGGGGACAGTAATATTCCATCCTTGAAAGCGCGAAGAAGAACAAGAAAAAGAAGTAGTTATTAACAGATATTGATCCCCAAATAAAGAATACACATACACCTAAAACAAACTGGTAGCAACTGCCTCGTTCAACACTTAACGACTCACTTCTCTCAGTACTACATCCGCTTATATAGCCGAAAATGATGTAGCACGGTTTTTTCTGGAAATTCTCCTTTTCGTAAAATCTCCTGCCCGGAACAATTTCTCGAACAGTCTGCAATCGTTTTGTTTGCCGCGCTATTGTCGTCTGGCTGAGTATTTACAAGCAGCGGTGTGAGGTGCCTTGACCTTGAGCGTCTCGACGGGCTGCGGCGTCACACTATTATAATCTAGTTGTCAGCAAATGGACTGCATGAAGTAACTGCATATGCTAAATTACATTTCTTGTCATGCCTTATTCCAATCTTCTGAAAGTATTCTAAAAATAACCTTAGGAACATTCCACACCCTTCCCAAGATTAATACCTATTTTTTTCTGTAACTAAGCATTCTCATTTCTGCAGACATAGCCACCAAAATATAGATAGCGAATAAGATTTCTATTTACAGAATGCACTATTTCTTAAGGTTACACAGAGATGTATATTGAGGTATTACTATTCTCAATTTACAAGTATTTAATCATGAGAACACTGCAGACTTCTCCTTGCTATATAACATTACTAGTTCTTCTAGTCTGTTGTAAAAACAGGAAGAAATAATTATCTAGCAGACTGCTAGAAGCCCTGGTCTGTGAAAACTGAGAGAGTCACAGACGACGGAAGATGCATGGCTTGCAGTATCCCAGAAACGATTAAGGAGCACCATACATCATTGGTAGGGCCGTGTTCTCGAAACTGTGCAAGAAAGAAACGAAGCCAACCGTCGCACCAAGAAACTATCGATCTTTCACAATTTTCTGCGTGGTTTGTTTTTATACTCTGGAAGTGTATTTTACAAGGGTTGCAACTCACATAAGGATGTCTCATTCTTGGACCTGTATAAGTAAAAATCGTTATATGTAAAGACTTCAAAAAGAATGTACTTGCTTAAATTCATCACAGTGTGCACTTACCTTGGTAACGACTTTTCCATTAAACCAGATTAGTCATACGAGGTATTTAATATTTTATATTTTAATCCCATAAGTAGAGGAAGTGTCGTATTCTTTCCAAAAACTGAATACTGAGATGTCTTTAAAAATACATGTTTGGAGACTCCATTAATAATTTTTTAGAACAAGAACGGGGTATGTGTGAATCTGTGACTGTGTATCTGTCTTGACTAAGTAGGAGATGAACATTTTACTCCACAGAAAATGTTGATCTTGTTAAAGCTTTAATTTACGATAGTTACATTCTTTTGTAGGATTAACCATTTCCGAGTTATTTCTTATTGATTTGAATTTCCTAATACACTTTTTTCAAATAGGAAGTCATTCATTTTTCTCCTGTTTATGCAATCGCAAAGCCAACATCAGCTGTTAAAAGATTTGCTTTTGCCTATGCCTACCATTTTCTCATACTTCCATTGTGGCTATAAGGAAAAATTCTTCGCCCCCAAATTCCGATGTAACGTCGCAATATACATGTAAATATGAAAAGCTGCATCTTTAAGTCTTGTAGATAACTTGGTTTTCATTTTCTTTGCTCCTTACCTAAGGTACAAGAAGATTCCGCTCGAAGCAAAACTTCAAAACCGCAAAGACTCATTTTGAACTTCCCTGAAATTCAAAAATATATTTTAATAAAATAAGTCTTAATTAAGTACTATATTATGCTTCATATTTATAAATGACTTGGAAAGGACCTATCACTTAAGCTAAATGGTACAGATTTGAGGAGAAAGTAGGAGAAAACACGTTTCTATTTTTATTCAATCTTATCCCTATAGCAATACCTGTTACAGTGTTCAATAACCTGTTTAAGGGATAATAATTGTAGTACGCATGTCAATGATAGCAATGACGTACACAGGTACTCCAAGTTACATGGCTTATATGTAGAAGTCTGGATGCTCTTTTCTCTGAGCAACATATATTCCAAATCCCGGTATATTATTCAATAAAAAACAACGAAAATCTGAACTTGTAACTACTTTTCATGCCGATAATGTGCAGTAACATCTTGCTTCCCTCTGAGGAATGAAATGCATGCAAGTCACTCACTGTCTTGCTTATCGGTTTAATACTCCAAGTAATAGCTTTTCAACAAATGAAATGCAGGGAGAGAACGTCTTCGTTTTGGTGTCTTCATTTATACAAACGTGAAGATGTCTTCATGGATGACAAATTACTTTATCATTTTCCTTTCTAAAACTTATATTTTGCCATGGATAACCTGCCTTAAAAGAATACATTTATCATATTTACATTCTAATCTTCAGTTCATAAAAGCTTAACCGTGAATGCGTCAAAATGGAATGAACCAATACAGTTTTACTTATAAGAGATATTTTTCTTAACGTATCTAAATATAACCACGAAATACGCATTCAAATTCTCCGCTCCAGATTATGGATTATGACATGCAAAATGATGCACAATGCGTGCAATATTGGATAAGCCACATTTCGCTTACCGACAGGTGGGTGACATGTAAGTTATGTAAAACTTCGAGATAGGAAGATATCCAAAAGTGTTTTGTCTCGAGGTCTTTTCTTATTAGGTTGTCATTTCCAAGTATACATATTTCTACCCATTAAAATAGGTTTCCAAGGAATTACTGCAAGTAAAGCAAATATTGCATTGAACCCAAAAATCCGATATTCAGATTTCACCGGCAGCATATGTTTTGAAACTTCAGAAACTCTTCTCATAAAAAAATCATTTTTAGAAAAATGTCTGAGCATATCTCTCTATCTCACTCTGTGTGTGTGTGTGTGTGTGTGTGTGTGTGTGTGTGTGTGTGTGTGTGTGTGTGTGTGTGTGTGTGAGTTTGTACAACATAATTCAAAAACGAAAAATCGGTAAAGCGCCAAAATTGGTGTTTAAGTTCAGCGTTTTTCAAAGTACTATCCGTTATGTGGAATTTTGTTTGAAAACTTTGAAAATATCGCTTTTATGATTATTATTTTTTTGTGGTTAACCATATCTGAAAAATTCCTTGTTATTGGTTATATTTTCTCAAACGGCAATTTCTTTTTACTTCAGTTGTGCAAAGAAAATGAAATTACAGAGCCATCAGATAGCGACCAGCTCTTAAAAGATTAAAACGCCACTAATGAGTTAGAAATAATATGAGTGATTGAAATGTAAGTAAAATATATACTTTAAATGTGTAGCATATAGTTTTCGAAAATCTCTTCATTCTTCTTATTAAATATTATGTAATTGCGAAATATTGAGAAATGTAATGCAGTAAAAGCACAGATTTCATTAATTATGCAACTTTTCCATATTTGGTCCCTGCAATTATTTCCAAAATGTTCGCTGCTATTATTTTATTTTTCCAAATTTTAAGCAGTACTTTCATCAGCCTATTTTTTAAACAACTGAATGTTGTCTGAGCTTGCTGTTTGTAATAATTATTCTGAAACGAACTTTGGCAAACATATATGAAAAAATTAAATTATTTGTTGTTTAACGACGCTGTGAATTGCCAGGATCACATCAGCGTCGCCGGTGTGCCGGAATTTTGTCCCGCAGGAGTTCTTTTACATGCCAGTAAATCTGACATGGAGTTGTCGTTTTAAGCAACTTAAAAATCATCAGCCTGGGCCGGATTTGAACCCGCGACCTTGGGAACAGTAGGCCAGCGTCTAACCAACTGAGCCACCCAGACCGACAAACATATATGAAGATTAACATAAAGTAATTTTCGCGATTGTGGGAAGAAACGCATATGAATTTGCACATAAATATATTTAAAGGTGAACTGTTTTGAAGAAACCAACCTACCACTGTTTTGTTTTACTTTATTCAACACAACTTCATGAATGAGCTTGAAATAAAAGCGAACTTCCTTGTCTGCAGTAATTATGCCCTATAGTGGAAGTAACCAGCGTGAGCGAAACAGTGTCGTAAACAGATTAAAATAGGTAGGTAGGTACATAATCCGAAGGCGAAATGAGTCAGCCGGAACCGATGAGTGCAAAGAGGTGTTAGAAAGTCTGTTAGCTGACTCACGCATTTCTCTCCCACTTCATGTTCTTGAAAGTGCGGTTGACAATTTGAATTACCTTCACTGCGAACTACCCTAACAGTAGTAACTCCAAGATACACAGTTTTGCAGAAATCACTCAGAATTGTAAATACAACATAACACCTTCAAGTAGAAGCTACATTTTTGAGCTTTATATTTTATTGCTTATATTATTAGCAGCATGTTAATAAATGTTGTAACCATTGCATCAAATCAGGCCTGAAATATTCACCAACGCATTGTTGAACACAATCCTTCTTCTTCTTCATCATCATCTTCATCTTCATCATCTTCATCTTCTCCTCTTCATGGCATAGGCAGTCAAGCGCCTGTTCCGCCTTCAAAGCACTCCAGCCATCGTTTCCTGGGTCTGCCCACCGATCTCCTACCTTTAGGATGATAATGCCTTATTTGTTTAGGAAATCTGGTATCTGGCATTCTTTCAATATGCTTCTTCCACTTTTGTTTGTAATCTTTTAGCCTGTCATTTATATCAAACATTCCTGACTCTTCTCATATACTTTCATTTGTTATTAGGTCTCTCTGCGTACATCCCTTCACACTTCTTAAGCATTTCATTTCTGAGGCCTGTATTTTACTCTGTTGCTTCTTAGTTAATGTCCAAGTTTCACTTCCATATGCTACCATAACTTTGTAAAACTTTAATTTTGTTTCTTTACATACTTTGTTTCTGAATGTCCTATTTATTGTTCCACACATTCTATGAAATTTGGATACTTTATTCTCCACGCCATATTTCTTGTCATAACTAAGATCAGTAACCAAGTAGTTAAAATGGCTCACCTGTGCTACGCAACACAGTCCTATAAATTTTATTGAATCCTAAGACTAAAATTATGCTGAAAAATGCAATGTCATAGCCGGGAATTGAACCACGAACTTTCCTGTCTTCGTTCGGTTGCTCTAACCACTGAGTTACCACGACAACCTTCCGACACGACATTAAATTCTCCAACAGACACATTTTCCCCGATAAACTACAAGTAGATCACAAATTCATATAAGGCTATTTCATCTATAGAGGCGTTAAATTACCATATAAAAATTATCACCTGGTCATTCTTTTGTTTTGTACAAATTATCACTAAGTCATTATTTTGTTTAGTCAGTGTCGGCAGATGCATCCTTATATCGCTGAAAAACATATTACACAATACAATCTATTAACAGTGAAAGTAGTACTCCATTTTAATTTGGCGACCATGTTTTTAACAATTGCTATTTTAAAAACTAACGTATTTTTTCAAAAGAAGGGTTGCTAATGTTAAAAATAAGGTGGAATTTATCTGAGAGTATAAACCTAGTTTTCTGTTATAACAGGAGAAAATGGGAATACATGTCATTCTTGGGTTTCGTATTCGTCAGTTGGCAGTGCTGAGCAAGTCGAACTATAGTAATCGAAATGAATATATTTTAGGTTAGTTTTATAGAATTTATTATTTTCGGATCAAATCTTTGCAGGATAGTATTTAAAACCATATTTTATTTATGAAATAGTCCAGATAAATACCATTTGACGTTCTGACCTTCCCAAATAAATTCCAGGCTTCATAGTATAACCAACTATTAAGTCAATCAAGGAAAGTAATTGTATTCTTCCTTATTCGTCGCGTATAATACAAGGTTTGAAAAGGTAGATTCTGTCATGGTAGCACAGTAGTTAGAGCAGCCAGGTGGAGACTGGAAGATACATGGTTCCAGCATTGAATTTTTCAGTATTATTTTACCTTTCCAGACCTTGTGCTACACACGACTAAATGTGGAAGAAGACAAAAAGTTTACAAAATATTTTTTTATATTGTTCCTTATTGGGAGTTGATTTGTTCTATGTACCCATAGCACTTTCTGAGCAAAAGTGAAAGTTTAAAAAGTTATATATCTCAAAATGTGGAAGTTCATAGTTGATGTTCTGATATGATGTTTTGAGTTCTTTACACAAATGGAGATTTAGATCTTCTAACGAAATTGTGTTGCTACCGATACCACCCATATAGTCTTTATTATCTTCTGGAAAGGCTTGTTGGGTGGTAGTACCAGAATTGCTTTAGTACCCACAAGAACTCTCACTGAAGTTGGCAAGTTTGCCAGTTTTGGTCTTCCTACTTCATCAGCAGTTTAAATTACTTTCCAGCGTTTGCTAGAGACGGAAAGGTTAAATGTGATATGTTACATTCTCATGAATTTGTCTACTCGCTATTCCGGATTTTTTTTTTTTTTTTTTTTTTGCACGGTGCAGTAGTTAAAGCGATAGTCAGATTTTTAAAGAGCATGTCACTATGTGATTGCTTTATAATCCTATACTTTTTGCATGATCACCACTGAAAAAATGACAACTTCCTACTTGAGAAAATTATTAGTATTTGAAAGTTTGAACCAATAAAACAGAAATGGTTAACAGAAATACAATAGCAAAACTATTTGACAAAGTGTGTACTTTAACGAGGCTCTTTGTGACAATTATGTGATTAATTTTAAAAAGTAGCCCTGGACTTATGATACTACTTCTATAATTTCATAGTATTTGGACTTCTCTACTAGAGACAAAGATGGTTCTTCAGTTACCTCTTCTTCCTTCTTCTTCTTCTTCTTCTTCTTCTTCTTCTTCTTCTTCTTCTTCTTCTTCTTCTTCTTCTTCTTCTGCTCTTCCTCCTTCTCCTCCTCCTTTGTTCTGTTCATATTGTTATGAGGAGTTAACCTTCCATTCTCCTTTGTCTCCGCGTTTACGGTCTTCTTTACGTGTCTTTTGTTCTTGTCCTCAGATTGCCCTCTTGGCTATTATTCAGTTACTTCTCTCTCTTGTCTCACTTCTTTAATAGCCATTTTCTTAACATTCTCATCTTAAACTGAACAGTTTCACATTTCAAATGCATTGTCGTCTTTGTTCTTAAAGGATGCTCTTGGTTGATCCTCATGCTAAATCTATGGCGTTATCTTATTACTCTTCTACTCTGAAAGTTACTCTACACTGTATTTATTCTGCATTTTCCATTAATGCTTATGTTTAACATATACCACATTTAATTCCCGCCACTGTCCTCTTTCGTCATCAACAACACTGTGTAATCTAGGACATCCTCAGATGCATTCTTTCTCCTATACAGTTTAGTATTACTGCTCTTCAGCTTACATTCTCCTTAAAATGTAGCTAAACCTATGCATTATGCAGTGACGTCACATAAGAGACAAACTTGTATAACTTTTGAGAAGCATGCAGCTTCTTAGAAAAGTAGGTTAGTGTGTTAACACAAATTTAGAAACATGCGCCTGTCAGCCGTTGATGAACTTTATATCTGTCTCTAACTACATTTTTGGAGAAAAACTGACCCATTTCTAAAAGTATTCAATTTGGACTAACCAATGCCATGATTTCTTTGAAATTCTGGTACGTAATTTTCAGTAGTTATAAATGCTGATCAAAATAAGGGAAAAGTTATTGTGTAATAGACTACAAATATAAACATATTGAATTAAACGTTAATAAACAGTAATCGTTAATTATTCTCATAGAATTAGTTTTATCTCTGTAGACAATTTCTCGATACATACCTGAAGGGTCATGAAAGATGGAAAGTACTCGTGTCATTACTCTTCCAACTAACCAGTTATACTGACTCAAAAATATTTTACAATAATCTAAATAGGTATACCAATCAGCATTTTTGCATATCGCATAAAACGTTTCTTTTATGAAAATTGGATTTATGTAAAGGTTTTATTTGCCTTCTTATACCAGTATAAAAGTAACTAAAACATAATATAAACAGTGTCATTTAAAAAGCTACAAACTTGAAACTATGGTCTTTTTCAGCCAAATACTAGCTTAGCATATTTATGTGTTCTCTTTCTTATAGGTCGTACTGGGGGTCATAAATGTAATTGCAAGAACCAAGTGTTTTCAAACTTAAAATTATTGTCTTATCAGATAAATAATTGGTATGTCTGTTATGCAAGTGCATTTACAGGGTATTAGTCCTCATTATTATAATCCATTTGACGACAATTGAAATGTCACAGATTTTTAAAAATACAAGAACATGTGTATGTCATATATTTAGACACACGTATGTTCATGACTGATACAAAATTTAATGGCGGGTGGCTCAACACAAGAACCAACAACCAAGCCTTGCGGTGTTGTATACTTAAACACGCCGTAAAGTTGATGATATAAATATCATTTGCGCCCACAAAATGTATTCACATAAGTCAGCTACCACGCGCCATTAAATTTTGTGTCTGTCATAGTATTCTTACAGCTGCTTTACCTGTGCTTTCATGAATTTTTCTTTTATTTCATGACTTTCTATCTCAGCTGCTGGAAAAATGCAGCAGTACCAGTATTTGTTTTGAGCGTAGGTTTGTGGAGTATATAAACTTTTACGAAGTAATGGTTCAGAAGTCAAGGAAAGTTCCTGAAAAATTAATTAAATGTTATAATTGCTCCAATGTCCAAAATGGTATGTCATGCTGTTGCTAAGAGCAGCAATGAGTAAACAGCTGAAATTAAGGCATTATGTAGCGCATTTTACCAAGGATGAGTAACAAACCAAAGATCTGATAAATCCCAGAAAGATGACAAAGGCCTTGCAACTATATTTTCGAGTGGTATATTGTATTTATGGAGAGTCTTTAAATAGAATGTTTCTGTGGTCATTGCGTATGTTCGCAATAAGAACCTTTACAGAAGATGCGGATGATATTTGATGGTAGAGACCTCCAGTGGATATGAAATACAAAATCAGTGTTTTATATGAATTCTGTTAATTTTTATGCTTCGCAGTATTTCATTTATTTCATTAGTGAAGTGTAGCTCATACGTCTCTAATCCTTACCATGCATATCCTACAGCCAGTAGCACAGCGTGAAAATTAATTTTAAAGAGCTTAAAGACTCTGTGTAATAAAAAAAAAAAAAACTTTACCTCGAGCATCTTCAGCCAATCTCGACGATATCATTTAATTTAATAAAGCATAAACTGAAAAATGGAGTAATACTTTTAAAATTACGATTTTTTGGAGTTGTAGATTGGATTGCAGCGCAGTCACCCCCGTTGTTTTGATGTACACAATATAGTTTAACTGGCCCCCTTCGACCCCTGCAACCCCCACCCAACAACCGCCACCCCTTCCCTTCGCTGAAACCATAATGGTTTCAAACATGGCTGACATGAGTCATACTGCAGGGTGCAGGGAGGGGGTAGGAAAGTGCTGTATGGGGAGCGAGAGAGAGAGGTGTATTAAAACAATGTTTTAAACTTGAAACAGCGCATTATTCGATATAGAGCACCGTCTCCGGGCGCTGGATAGGGTATTAAAATGTTTATGTTCAAAATATTAACAAATCCTAAACGCTAAATTAGTTCCGAAACTTGGGGCCGTGATTTGAAGAACAGAAGCGGTGGAAAACGCCTTTCCACCCAACAAATAAATGATCATCACTTCCACACTGATAGATGAAATATGTCGATGCATTCTCATTTGATATAAACGCTGTTGAAGTTTGGACATTTGTGTTTAGCAAACACATAAACTAATGAAGCATATTTTTTATCGGATAAAAATAAAATACATATTTTCATAAAGGATCTTTGGCATCCTATTAAAGTATGGAAGCGTAACCTCCCTCCTTCACGCCTCCCTCTCTCTCTCTTTCTCACTCAGTCTCTCCTAAAGTTTCCTGTTAAGGCGAGACTAAATCGTAAAAATTGCACAAAAATGGCATCTTAGTTTATTGTGCAGCCTTATTTGGAATTTCCTCTTTAATTGGTATATTTTGTCATATAGCCCCATTACTTATTAATAGATACATTTTAACCATCTTTTGGGAGAGGTTTTGCTAGTGCTAGTCTTAACTAAGAATTAAGAAACAAATGTGTAGATATTTATTTTTCATCTTTCACAATTACACGTAGTTTCATCTGTAATAACTTGTGTATAATAACGAACTTTCTCTATAACAGTGTCGATTCTCTTACTTAGTTGTTTATGGTCCCAGTACTCCCAACTCCTGGATTTTGGGTATTGGTGATCCTCTGTACTGTCTGCACCTTATACTTTAATTTATTTAGTTATCCTAATGTTCTTCTAAGTCTGTCTTTAGTTTCATTTTCTTCTTAGTCATTCTTGCCCAATTCTCTTTGACCCCACCTAAATAACTTCCTATAGATTTTAGGTTTTTAAGTTAGAGTCTATCACCCAAGCTTTACTGTTTTTCTTGCCATGTTTGTTCCCTCCATAACCTTCTTTGACAACTAGTGTAAATATGAGCCTTTATTTTCTCAAGCTATTGTTTGGATATATATACTTTATTTTCTCTATTAAAAATTCAAAATATTGATGAATGTCAAACTTTCGTACTTTCAAAGATGCGAAATTAGATTTTCAAGAAAAGTCCTCATTCCAATCTACTCTTTACATGATTTTATTTTATAAAATTGCTTCTATGATTCTGATTAAAATAACAATATCTTAATATATTTAACTTTCTGTGAATAGCCCGTAAAATTCTCATTTGAGTGAAGCGAAAAATCTTCAACTGCAAGAAACCTTCCTACACAAAAATGAATTCTTTATGGAACAGGTAACTAGGGAAAAAAAAGCATTATTTGGTCACGTTTGCAAGGTTTACATAAAATAGTCTTTCACAATAGCAAAATACCAAGTTGGTTTAAAACTACCTTTACGTTTTTAGTTTCTCTATTACGTATAGTAAAATAGAGGAAGTATTGTATTCCTCCAAAAAAAATTCGATGTCGAGATTTCACCGGAAAATTTATATTTTGAGGCCCCCTGAATTGAAAGAAAAAAGAAAAAGAAGAAAAAAGGAAAAAAAGCCAAGCATTTTTACAAAAAGGCCCGTGTGTTTCTGTCAGTCTCTGGACAGCATAACTCAAAAACGAAAAGTCGGTTAAAAACCAAAGTTGGTATTTAAGTTTAATGTTTTTCAAGGATGCGACACGAAGATTTTGAAGAAAATTGCTCCACCCTAAACTACCCTTCACATGGAACATTTTTCGAAAATTATGATTTTCTTGAAAATGCCTCTAACGATTTTGATTAAAATGCCATATGTTTCAGATATTTTTATGACAAATGAAATGTATATCTTGAATTTTCTGGCCGTAGCCCATGAAGTCTTATTTATTCTGGATGACTTTTGCATAACTGGTAAACCGTAAGAGATAGACCAAATCTTACTACACAAAAAATGTGGATCTTGATAAAGCACACAATTTATGTCTGAAATTTTTTTTTTAAATGTAGAGGGGACCATTTCGGAGATACTCCTCCTTATTTGAGTAAGTTTTCAAGAACTTAAAACATCTGTGAAATGGAACATACCTATTCATAGCTTTAGATGTTAACCGTGCAGAGAGAACGGAATTTGAAACGTTTAAAAGATTTGACTATCGCTCAAAGTCTACAGTATTCCCATATTCCCGTTGCACGTGCAAGAAAACGAGGAAAAAGGTAATTTCTACAAATGTTTATTATAACTAACACGAAGAAGATATAGGAATAAGGGTTCGTACGAATGGTTAGTACGAGAGTAGAGAAAGTCATATGAGTGCAACACATCAGATTCTTTTAGTTTTGCTATTCACAGTAAACACACACACACACACACACACACAAACACACACTGAAAGCTTCAATTAATTATTGTTAAGTACCTATGGAGTAGATAAACTAAAAACTATTCATACATAAAACTTGGCAAGCAAATAGTTATTTTTATTTTTTCTTTGGCGAATATCAATAATGTAATCACTTCCTTGTTTCATGAGTATTAATGGATTAACAAATGAAACACCAGAAATTTATCAGCGTTGATTTACTTTCATAAATTTTAAAACTATTGTTGAGTTTTTACCAAACCTACAAATGATTGCGCAAATATATAACCGGAGTTTTCAATATTTGTAAATATGGAATGAGATTCCTAGTTGAGAGATACTTCTGGGTCTTGGCACAATGTCGATTTTGAATGTTGTAGCTAATCTTGCAGTTCAACGGAGTTTCCGTCTACAAGGAAGCTGAGCTTCAATATGACTCAGTGACTTCATCAACTAAACATACTGGTTTGTTCAAGCGTGGAATCGAAAAATTATCGGTGGACCACGAGGGAAGGTCGTCCAGACGATTATGGATTGCTGGTCTTGGATTGGAGAAAAATTATATAAAAACTTTGGATTAAAAACGCAACATGAGGATCCCAAGTTTTCTCTGTCACTATATGTTGGTCTGGGTGGCTCAGTTGGTTAGACGCTGGCCTACTGATCCCAAGGTCGCGGGTTCAAATCCGGCCCAGACCGATGGTTTTTAAGTGTGCTTTACTGGCATGTAAAAGAACTCCTGCGGGACAAAATTCCGGCGCACCGGTGCGCTGATGTGTTCCTGGCATTTGACAGCGTCGATAAACAACAAAGTAGTTTAGTTTCTATCACTATATGTCGCGTCAATTGTTCAACAAAGATAGATTAAGCTTCACAATCATGTTGCTACTAACGTTCACTCAAATGAAAAAGGCATTTAATATACTACGGTAAAACGACTCTCTTTACCCAACATAATTTACTTTCATAATTGTTCTTCAAATAGTTTACCAAAGCTTGATGTCTATATTCTTCCTATTAATTATAATATATAAAATGTTGCAGAAATAGTTAAATTGCAGCTTTTATGCTTACATAGAAGACTGAAATCACAGAGTTACAAACGTCTTAGGCATAAGATTATGTGCTACACAACCTGATCTATAACATGTAAGTTTCAATTCTCTTATAAATGATCTATATAGATTAAAAACAAGGTGGTGACAAACTACAACCTTATATTACACCTTGATTAACTGGAATTTCTTCAGTATATTTTCCATTTCCAATGTTGCTTCGTGATATATGTTCTTCAATACTTTAATTAAATGATTACTATAGCCTCTTCGGATCATAATTTCCCAAAGTTTTTCTCTAATTACACTGTCAAAGGCTTTCTCATAATAAATGAGATTCCAGATTATATTCTCTTCCCTTTGTATCAATTGTTTAACCGTGGCATCTGTACAGGAGCATCCCTTTCTAACTTCATTTTGTTCTAACAGTAACACGCCTGAAGTGATCCCCATTCTATTATTTAAAAATAAATTTTAAACACTTAAAAATAAATTATATATTATAGAGGCAGATCTAAAATACATATGGCGTGAACTAGGGAGAAACAAAAAAAGGGCCAGTTAACATTTTAAAGTGTGTTGTTTAATTATTATGGCTGGGTGATCATCCCGAAGCCTGGTGTGAGAGTGAGGAAGTGGATGATATGAAATTATGGTGAAAGATGATGGGAAAGGTGATGATGGAGCAACTGGTGAAATGATGGCGGGGGAAAACCTAGAACCCGAAGAAAACACGCCCTTGCGCCGAAGTGTCCACATGTCACATGCGGGCGCCTGGGATCAAACCAGGGTCGGTTTGGTGAGAGTTAAGCGGTCTAACCCCTGGGCAACGGCGCGGCCCCCCGTTTTAATATTTAGGTAATTCCTAACGATATAACAATTATAAATGTAAATATCTTAGAATGAGTATAAGTAATTATGAATGTAAGAATAATTAATCTAAACATCTTTAGGGAATTCTTAACACGTCTTTATTAGCGACACAAATACGTAGAAAGCTCAAGTTTGCTCCAGGCGGTATAAGACATTAAGGTAAACTGATCACTCTCCTGAAGCTTGCACTTGATTTCACGATAGTTTACTTTTGGTTGGTTACCTCGATTTCGCTAGAAATCGTCAATCTTAAGAAGGCTAACGTAGAGTATTGTCAAGATCAAATTTTGACACGAACAATTAACTTTTCCCACTTCATTTCGTCGACTTAATGTTCCAAACTTCCTCAGTAGTTATCCATTCGGATCTCAAATCCATGTGCTTAATACACAACGATCTAATGTGTATTACTACTCTACTTTTACTACGAAAAACTTTCGTACTTAAATCGAGCTTAAATCATTCGAACGAATTAAAATCATGAGCACTGAGCATACTGCTTCATCGAAACTATTTTTAAGCCCTATCGCTGAATTCCAGTGATCAAAATTGGAACAGCAAACTTTTTAAGCAATGTAATTAACAGAGTGAATGTTATAATTAAATATTTTATTGATACTCAATATGAATATTATTTAATGAATAATTTGACACAAAATTTCTTCACGTACTCACAAAATTGTGATCTCTAATTTAGTACTACCTTACTGTTTTTAGCAATTAACTAAGATGAACGATGATTACCTTGGTGGTTTTTTAGTAATTAACTAAGATGAACGATTCTGAAATCGGGTGTAGGTAAATATTAAATTTATGCATATTTGTCTGGAAATGAAAAAGACAAAGGAAATTTCAGTTCTGCACCTGAATTTGAATGCGTTTCTAACAGCGTGATGTTTTCTTGTCATACAAGCAGAACTACGTAGTATATAACTTTATTATATAAATTTTGCTTATCCTTTATTATCAAGAAGCATTAAAAGTGCATCCATTTTCAGCGAGCAGTTGTAGTATTCCTAAAGTTTACAACACAACCTCGGCTGTTGATATCGTTAACTATAATTACCTTCCTTTCACTAAGAAGTCTTGCTGTTGTTACGACAATACCAAATATTGAATAGCAAACTGATTAACGCCTTTAAAAAGTTGTTAAATTTTAAACAGATGTTACAGAATTGATGTATTAACAAATATTCAGGTGCAGAAAATCGAGATGATATACAACCATTGACACAAATGAGATATCTCTATTTAAATATTTTATCTCTAACCTTCAAAGGAATGTGAAAACATCTGTTAAAGAGTATTTTTAAACATATATGTGCTATCGTTTATTTTATCCAAGAGAAAAAGAGATATAATAATAGTAAATTCATTAAGTTTGATTAGTTTGGCGCAGTTCCAGCAACCGGGAAGGTAATAAATAAACTTACGTTTGGAATTGTTCCAGTTACTTTCATCCATTGTCTTAATTTGTAGTATGCGAAGAAATTACATCCTCTAACAGTTACTAATAAATCTTTGGCTTATAGTAACTATGCACCCTTATAATTTTAACTCTATTTTCTGAGGATTTCATTCATTGTCGAGACATTCTCATTTTCAAATTGTTCTGGCAGATGTACCTTTTGGTTAAATCGGTTACATTCTCTTTATAAATAACGACATAAAAACGGTTAGTTGAATTGTTATTAAAATGATTTGCTGTGATTTTATTAGAAAGCAGTGCTTTGTATATTTTTAAGTAAAAGTTCATCTCATATTTAACATTTACTTTTTCCTCTAAAACTTCCTCTATACATTTTACTGGCATACTATTAATGAGATTAGTTATAAAATATAATTTTATGCAACCCTAGCATTGAAACGGCTCATTGTGACGGCATAAATCATGGGAAATGACCCTATTTCTGACACCAGTGCCAGAAAATGAATAACAAAATTACAATGACAGCAAGACAGCAGTAACGGCATCCTAGCCATAACATATTCTCCAATGTGCCTATAAGAAAACCTAAATTCGTTACTCTCGCAAGGGTAGCAAGATTCAAGCACGAGAATCACCTAATTTTCTTAAACATCTTTTGATTTCTTCTGGAATTAATAAACTTGGCTTCGTTCAAAATATCAACCTGTCAGATTATACAAGAGTTGCGTAAAAAAGAATAAAAAATTAATATCTGCGGAACTAATTCTAAAGTATGCATGAAATTTGGTGTACATATACATGAAATGTGATCGCTTATTAACATTGCAAAACGAACTGAAAATGCGGATTTCAGAAATTTTACACATTCTTGAGTATAGTAGACAACATTTCAAAACATGTTCTCAAGCAAAAATCATCATTTATAATGCAAATTATGCATTATCTGTTTCTTAAAAAGAAACTCAACAATTTTTATTGAAATATCATAATATGCTTGATATATTCTTCAGTGGTAATGCAATATAAGTATCCAACTTACCGTAAATAGCTTCTGAAGTTCTTATTTTTAATGACTATGTATTTAGAACGTTTTAAAAAGTGGATAAATCACGTAACAAGAATAGAAATCATTAAAACACATAGCTAATGCCAATAACCTTTTTGCGTAGCTTTACACGTTTCCAAAGTACTCGTTTTTGTAATGCAGTGTTTATCAATTTGAAGGTTTCTTTGTGTATGTACGTAATATGCCTGCGACCTGTACTATTTCCTTTTTTTTTTTTTTTTTTTTTTTTTTTTTTTTTTTTTGTACTGCAAGAGGTCGTTACTGCTGAAACTTCATTAGTGGTATAACTGCGTAGTTCAATTATATTTTTGCATCTCGCAGGTAACCGATGTCCGTACGAAAGACGTGTAATCAGATTTTATAAACTTGCATGGAGAAATGAGTATCTATAGTAGAGAACATCTTCGCTGGTGTCGCACTTCCAAGAAAGTTACACACAGAACAATGTGAAACTTCAACCCTTGGAAAGATCGTTATAATAATTAGAAAACAAGAGCGCAGCGGCAGAATTCATTCATGAAACGCCACGACCCGACCTGGCACATCTGTAAGGCTTCGCGTGCATTCCTGTTGGCTGGCCCGTCAGTTTTCAAGAACAAGGGTGTGAGAAAGAGAAAGAGACGGAGCGCATTCCTCTATTTTCCCCACTTGGAGAAGCAGTTGAATTGTCCTTTGGTGTTTACGTGGAGGAGGCAGGCAGGTAGGTTACTGGAGTACACAGGGAAATGTAAAACGCCTCAACCCTAGGCCTATTTCGGCTTCACAACAAATTACTCATGGCAACTTAGCGTCTTTTCTGTTTTTGTAGGTGTGGTCGTATATTCTTATTTCATTTCACAAATTGAATCATTAACTGCCCAGCACCCCTCATTTCTTTTTCTTTTTCCAAGAACCCGATTCAATCATTGTAGTTTACTTTTCGATTGAAATTGAGCTTTTGTTTATAGACGCGCTTTTATTGCTATAGTTCTAAGGGCATCAGGCGTGAGGTTCTTTTAGTGCCGTAAATCTGCGACACGGGAACATCGGCTTTACTTCCCTTCCGCAGGAAGTCATGCTCTTATTTTTTAGAACTACAGGTATAGATTGAAATATAATTAGAGAAAGCTTCAGAAGTTTCATGAAAAAATTTACTTTAAGGTGAGGCCCGCCTCCTTTGCGTGATGCCTAACGTCCAAGAGGTCGCGAGTTCGAATCTCGCTAAGGGTAAGTTATCCGGATAAGTTTTTTTCCTAAGTTTTCCCTTATCCTGAGAAGATGAATGTGGGTAACTTAAAGCTCTATGGACCTCGGGCTCATTTGAGTACCATTTCATCTATTTGATTTATTCACCGTCCGAAATGACAATGTTGGGAGACGTTAATAACGAAAAAGAAAGAAAGAAAAGAAAAAATATACTGAGGCGTCGGTTTCTGTATAATGTGAAGAAAATTTGTTTGCTTGCTTCTGCGAACAAGTGGTCAGCTTGCTTCGTCCTCAATCCAAAGGTCCTGAGTTTTATTCCCCGATATATAGGAACTCCTTTCAATTCGAAGGTAAGAAAGTGAGTGTGACTTATATCAATTATCCGATTTGCCACTCTAACACAGCGTTCTCTAACCATTACAAGCACTTGCATATTATAACAGCTATTCGTATACATAAAACGCAATTCTTGTCACGCTGTTACAACAAACTTTTTGCTTTCTCTACCGGTTTCTAATAGGTAAAGCAAGTTTTCAATCTACCCAAATATTCGATATTGAAATGTTACCGAAAATACAAGCTTTGGGAACACCTGAATCATAAAAAAAAAAGAATAATTTAGAAAGATCCGCGCGTGTGTGTATGAGTGTGCGTGTATGTGTGTGCGTAAACAGTATTACAATTGTTAAATACTAACTTTGGTATTTAAGTGCCGTACCTTCCAAAGATGAATCAAAAAGACCTCCAAGAAAATTTTTCCATCCCAAATTATCCTTTACACAGATTCAGCTCCTCCATCCTTTACCATCAGCATCGCATAAGCCTTAGTGGGACTGCAAAACAATACCTAAAATGTTTTCTCTGGTTCCAGCAAACCGCAATTGTTATGTAAGTTGTAATAATAATCAAAATTAAAAAAAAAAAAAATCTCACGTGTTGGACTCAGATGACTTTTTCTAGTCTTGTATGCCATTCTTACAAACTCCTACTCCTTTATCTTCTTCGTGTTAGCTGAGATAAACATTTAGAGAAGTTATCTTATTGTTTATTTTGCTGTAGGTACAAGGGGAATATGGAAATACTTGAGCGACAGTCAAATCTTTTAATTCTTTGAGATTCCGTTCTCTTTGCAAGGCTAAGATATTAAAAATAAATCGCGATGTTCCATTAAACGAAAGTTTGTTTCCCAAAACCCACACAAATAACAAGGAATATCTCCGAAATGATTCACTCTACAAAAAATATTATTTGGACAAATTGTGTGTTTTAGCAACATCTACATTTTTTGTATAGTAAGATTTGGTTTACCAGTTATGCAGAAGTCCTCCAGAATAAACAGGATATGGGCTACAGCCAGAAAATTCAAAATATACATTTCATTTGTCATTTTTATCTTAAACATACGAAATTTTCATCAAAATCGTTAGAGCCATTTTGAGAAAATCAAAATTTTCCATGTCAAAGGTAGTTTGGGTTGGAGGCATTTTCTTTAAAATATTCGTGTCGCATCCCTGAAAGACATTAAACTTAAATACCAACTGTGGTTTTTAATCGACTTTTTGTTTTTGGGTTATGCTGTCCACGGACTGACGAACACACACACACACACACACACACACACACACACACACACACACACACACACACACACACACACACACACACACGGGTGGACCTTTTTCTAAAAATGCTTTTTTTATTCAGGGGGCCTCAAAACATATTTCCAATGAAATCTTGACTTCGAATTTTTGGGTGGAGTACAGTGCTTTCTCTACTTACGTTTAGTATGTACAGAGTTAAGTTCTGTGCTTTTGTTTGCGAGTAAATCATGAACAAGATTATTCAATAATAAACCAACGATTAGGGCAGAGCTTTTATTTATACTTGAGCATTTTAAGTAACTTGTAATACATTAAAACCTTTTACCATGAAAAAGTTTTACTTTAATCATAAAAAACATAATACAGTTCGGTTCCTAAAAACTGAGATGATGACTTTAAAGGATGTAATATATGTAGGATGGAAAAGATATTTGTAAAACCATCAAAGAACATTAGAATGATGAACCAGAAGATAAAATGAAAATGTATGAGAGAAGTCACATGTATGTGCTTTCAAGTAGTAACTTTGTATTAATTTCCTGGAACTTACACTCAATTAAGGAAGGGGTATTTTAAATAATGTTTCGTTGAGTTTAATACTGTTGTTGCTAATAAAACAACTTGGGAGATTTGAAAATATTTCCGTCTCTAGAATACTTCCAGTTATATACAAATGTATATTTAAGTTCTCGGAAAGACAGCAATAAAATATTGAATGTGATATATAAAGGGAAGATATCTGATGAATACTCGAAAAGCAATAACTTGATAAAACCTCACACGATTGCGAAAAGAATTTAGTATCCAGAAGCTAAATGGAGGAGTGTTTCATGGATGAATAAGCATGCGTTGCTTCCTGATTTGTCATCGCATTTGCGTTTCTTTGGAACGTTATTAGTAAATAATGTGAAGCTGAATGAGTCAACGAGCGAGACGGGAATACAAGAAGCGTTACTCTGCTAACATGTGGCAAGAGCAATGATAGCGGAAATAATTCCTTTAATTTTCCTGAATCCATTACCTGGAAGCGTTAATCAGGATAAAATCTCTGAAATGTTCAGAGAAGCATACGTGATTAAATTTTTGTATACTTCAAGCAAGATGTTTTTTAAAATAAACACTAGATCTTCCTGCCACAATGGTTCCCTTTCTTTAGCAATTACACATAAATGAAACACAGGAATGTCAGATACTTCGGCATTCTGTGACTGAAATTTGAATCCTTTATATTTTTGTAGGTATGAAATCAATACTTTACACATTTAAGGGTGTTTATGTTATAAACTACCACACAAAATTGCAGTACAGTCTGTTTCATAGTTTTGAGAGAATTAATTATTTATTCATAATGCGAAAATACCTTAAATTTTATTCCAAATACTCCATACGCCTCAAAATCTAAAATATCGCAACAGTTTTATTATTTTATAAACTCTAGTTATCCAAAAAACACTATTAATCTCTCGCAGGAAGAAAAAAATAATTACTTTTATTATCTTTGGTTTGATGGACATTCAAAACACGATTTAACACTTTTTTCTGTATTTAATTTTTTAAAGCTAAGCAAATTCTCAGATGCGTTGCACTCACATGACTTTCTCTACTCTTGTACTAACCATTCTTACAAACTCTTATTCCTCTATCTTCTTCATGTTAGTTGAGATAAAATTTTCAGAAATTATCTTATTATTTATTTTCTTGTAGGTACAAGGAGAATATGGGAATACAGCAGGCTTTGAGCGATAGTCGTTCTCTGTGTACGGTTAACATATAACAAAATGAATAACGATGTTATATTTGACAGAACTATGTTGTCTAAAACTTACACAGATAACAAGGCATATCTCCGAAATAGTTCATTCCATAACAAATTTATTTAGACATACTTCCTCTACTTTACCATACGTATTAGAGAAAGTAACAATGTAAACTGGAGAGAAACCAATTTTTCTACACACATTTTAATCATGAGTTAGATTACCTGTTGGTCACAGCTTCCCTCTTTTGTCTACTTGTCTCCCTCCCTATACAAAATGTAGATCTTGTTAAAATACACAATTTATCTCCAAATGAATTTCTTTGTGGAGTAAACCATTTTGGAGATATTCCTGGTTAGTTGTGTGAGTTTTGAGACACATAAACTTTCCTCATACCCGAGTGTATGAGGAAAATATGAAAGATTTATGTATATCAATAATATCACAACAAATAATGACAATTTGAGGGAACCAGTTTACAAACTTCGGGAACAAAAGTTTCTCAACCGACTTTTATATTTCAGCGGCCAACTGAGGCGTATAATTTGGAACACAGTTCCAATAATAATTTTTCAAGCTAAATCCAAAAATGAATTAAAATCACTAGTGTATTGATTTTATAATTAGTCATATTAGTTATATAATTCCTGAGCTATTGGAAACAGATAAGCAATGAAATTGCTAAACGGAACCATTCCCTGCTTTGAAGTTCTATGTTAACTTTTTATTGCACTTGTTCCTTCAATATTCACTAGTGTCTGATAAGTGTGACAAGAAAAAACTTAATCCCAAGGATGAAGAACAAATTTAGTCATCTTAATAAACAAGTGTCAGACAGCAGGAGTTCATGTGTGACACCATTCAGAAATGCAGAAGAGCTTTGAACCCAGAAACAAATGCCAACGATGTAACAAAGAGAAAACTACTATTCTCTTAACGTGTTAAGAAAGAACATTGAGAAATGTTGAAATATGCAATCTGAGTTTGTCACTACAAGTGATGATTCAGTCAATTAGACATTGTAATTTTGTATTATTTTTTATTAACATTTTGTATTATTTTACCATATAATGCATGTAAGAGCAACTTTTATAAATGTTTTGTAAGAGAATATTTAGCTGCACGATGATTAAGCTGACGCTAATACAGCCCTAAAATTGCCGAATTTTGATTGAGTACATCGAAAAATGCCCAGTAACATTTAGGTTCAAATCAATGCATTATAAATCTATAAATAAGAAAACCAAAGCAAAAATTTCGATCAAGGAAAAATACGTCATAATTTGCATCATCGAATGGTTCAAGGCTTCGCTATTCTATTTATAAAACAACTGATGTGTACACCCATATGACTTTCTGCACTCACTCTTGTATAAACTGTTCTTAGAAATGCTTATTTTTCATCTACTTCCTGTTGTGTTATTTTTTACATATAACGAATTCCCATTTGAGAAAAGTAGTATTGGCATTCAAAAGGAGATTTCCCCCCGATCTTCATTATTTCTTTTATAAAAAAATAGTTAATCTGAGTACCAATATTAGTTGAATTTAAAAAAATCACAAGGTATATCTCGGAAATGGTTCACTCCACAGTAAGTAAATTTCACATAAAATATGTATTTTAACGCGATCCACATATTAGTCCAGTAACGCTTAGTCTATCTCTTACGGTTTAATGCGAAGGTCATCCAGAATAAAGAGGACTTCAGACAAAATTCCGAGAAAATACAACGTTTTCATTTCATTTCTGACGAAAGTATCTTAAATGTGTGGTATTTTAATCAAGATCGTTGGAGCCATTTTTGAGAAAATAAAAAGTTTCGAAAAATGTTCCATTTGAAGAGTAGTCTGGAGAGTAGGAATTTTCTTGAAAATCCTCGTGCCATATCCTCATGCCATATACCAGTTTGGTATTTATTCAACTTTTCTTTTTTGAGTTGCGCTGTTCACAACCACGCACATCGATCTTTTTTATTTTATTTATTTTTTTTAAATTCAGGGAACCCCAAAACATGTAATTCCATGTTCTCGTTACGAATCACATTTGCTACTTGCTATACTTAGAAAAAGTAAAAATTAAGTGGAAATACTACTGTGAATTTTCTTAGCTTACAGTATGTAACTACTTTGTTTACACGCATTTGTGACACTACATGAATGTCTTATCTTAGCAGTGACATAAATGTAGCTTTGTTGATTCTGAAGCACAGAGGATGTAAAACAGAAGTTCTTATACAAATTACATTGGCTTGTCTTTATTTTGGTACCTCTATTGCCGGAATAAGGAAGGACAACTTTTAAAATAAACAGATGAGTGTGTTAGTCTAAAAATCGGACTGAATATATGCAAGTTTCTAAAGCATGGAGCTTTATAATATTCTTCAAAGAACATCCTTCGGTCTATTTCATGTTAATCGAGGTAAAAAAATTGTAGAATTTATACTTGGACATTTCCTTGTAGGTATAATAGTAACTGCAGGTGAAAGCGGTAGGTGATTGCTGTGATAGCTTTGAAATTTCGTTCTCTTTGTGTAACTAGAAGAAAGACAAAATAAACATGAACAGCGACTTCCCACTTTGAGAAATGCATTGGAAAATTCAAACTAGTAACAAGGAATAACTGTAAATGTTTAACTCACCCAAAAAGTATATATTTGGCATACATTTAATACTTTGACGAGATCTGCATTTTTTGTGCAGTAAGATTTTGTCTATCTCTTACAGTTTAGCAGTTATACAAAATTCATGCAAAATGAGGAGGACTTCAGAGGCTATTCCTAGAAAATTAGATAACAATATCTTAAAGATATGTAATACAATCGAAGTCATTAGTCATTCTTGAGAAAATCAAACTTTTCGAAAGTTTTTTCATGCAAAGGGTAGTTTGAGATGTAGGATGATCTTTAAAATTTTCCTATCGCAATCTTATAATATGTTGAACTAAAATATCACGAACATAGATACTAAATATGCCATTTGACTGACTTTTTGGTGATTAAATCATGCTGTTAACACATACACGCACGCACGCACACACACACACACACACACACACACACACACACCACAGTCACACGGATATCTTTCCTAAATTTTCTTTTTTAAGCAGGGAATTCAGGGAGTTGAAAATACGTATTTCGGATGAAATCAGGTCATCGAATTTTTGAGTGGAATAAGGTTCTTCCGCTAGTGATTCTATTGTGAAATAACTGCAATGCATACAAATCACGTCATCCATTCAGGAAGTCCCAACATGATGCAACAAAATGCTGCAGCTGCAATTCTATTAGTCATCATTACGTTGGCAACTATGTTCAGGTACAAATACAAGAGCGTTGTTGCTCAAGAAGTTGAAATGTTGCAGAAAAATAAAATGGCTTAGTGGTTATTTTGAGTTGTCTCGGTCGTTTAACTTTTAAAAAATAACTTGAAGCAGTATACATATTAATATACAGATTCACCAGCACAGTTTTTAAACAGCTAGTGAAAAGTTCAAACTGACATTAGTATCTTAAGTTAAGGATGGTCTATCTAAGGAAATTTATAAAGCCCACAATTTCTGCTCTGTTAATTTGAATCTGAGTTCATCAATTAATATGTAATGTGGAGATGTTTTCCTTTGTAAGCCCTCACGAGAACATTTAAAATATACAGACTTTGGGAAGACAATAGAAATCTATATAATAAAAGTAACTTGTAATATATCAGTACGTCTGTGCTTCAATAGCGCTGTATATCATTGCAAATCAGAATAAAGAGAATAAAAAGTCAATTATATATATATATATATATATATATATATATATATATATATAAAGATTAAGTCTTATTATTGTATATACGATAATAGCAGCTTTTCCGTCATCAAGGCTTCAGATAAGGGTTTTCATAAAAAAACATCGACAGAGTTAGAACCCCGAACAACCTGCCTTAGAAACAAAAGAAAGAAACAGTTTACCACAAACAGACATACTAAATTATTACGCCACGAAACGAACTAAGGAGCTATATATAATTTTAATGTAAGTATAATATTTATAAATAGCAAATTTCATGCCTATAGTTAAATTAGTTCCTAAAATATTGCTTTTTTTATTATTTTTAATTTCCTTTTATACAATTGCTCCGCATGCCATTATTTCTTTTAAAAATTAATTTTTATAACCAAACTCTTTGATAGTATATTGAAGATTATAGATACAAAATTTTAATTATGCTGCCAGCCTGGTGTGAAATAAATGTTAAATACACCTGACTCATTTTTTCTTAAAAATGTACACAATATGCACATTATTGTCTAATAACATCACAACTAAGCATGCTAACAAATCATTATTTTCTCTTGTTTAAAAGAAGATATATAAAATTTAATTCGTTCATACCAATAACTGCATCAGATAGAACACTTTAAATTTGACAAAGTTCGATGAATTAAAATCTGAGAGAATAAATTAAAGCTAAAACAATATTGTTACTAGTTCATTGCTGTGTCAAAAGCATATACCTCCGTCTTTTTCTGCTTCTTTGTAACCTAATATTTGAAAATAATGGAGGTCTCTCTTGATTGGTTTGTGCCCTTTAACGTAGGTTTTTACTATATTATTATGTTATGTTAGCATTTACAGAGAGGCATTTACATCAGTTAGCTTATGCGTTAAAAGGTGGAACAACTATAAAAGCTAATCGAACTGAAGTAGAAGATGTATTTAATAACATTAAAATCAATACTTGTGAATTTGGGCAGTTTTTGGGCTTTTTTCACAAGTACCGTTGAAATTCCATACAAATAAAACTGTGCTTTGTTTTTGTTCTGCTGAATCAGATTTAATGCCACAAATAGTCGATGCGCCACGTAAAAAGCAGGTAAAAGACTAAATAAAATTAGTGAAGGGCAAAGATAATTCAGCATTCTGTTTATATAATTTAAATGACAAAAGTGTTTGATTTTAAAGCTTCCAAAGATAAAACTAAAATAATGGCCTTTGTATTAATTCATTAATAGCTCTGAATTACACTTGAATATACAACGTCCTTTAAAAAAGTTAAATATATTTGTGTTGGACATGCACAAATTAAGTGATACAGAAAAAGACGTGGGTACCAAAAATGATTGAAATTGTAGTAGTATGATAAACAAATAGAGAAGGGAACTAAGAGAGGTAAGTGAGTGTCGTATTCACAATAGCAGGAATAGATGTTACGAGTTTTTATTTACCGAACTAATGAAGATTGATAACATTTTGTAGCACATAACAAGAGTTGGGGTGGCTATCAATAAATTCCTTTATGTGTACCTCTTGTAGCATTTCAGGCAATGTTCCACGTGTTTCTGGCATCTCCAGAATGACAGTGGCAGAAGAAGCTACGAGTCTGTAGACGACGTCTTTAGCCGATCCCCATTGAGGATCTCAGAGATAGGAAAACTGGACTCACTGCCAAAGACCACCATCTGCACAAATACTTTGCCATTAACGATTTTCGACAGTAACCGCGAAGCGGGCTTAATTCTGATCAGATTATGTCTTTACCGTAGTTTAATATGTTTTCAAACTAATATACACTATATTTGTAAATGTAAGTTTAAAGCTGCTTTTTATATACTTTCATACTGGAGTTTAAGAACTTCTCAATTCAGAAAGAAATTGGCTACAAATTGCCTTGTAGACAAACTAAAATTTTAAGATATGCAAGAATTCACATTTTATAGTACGAGCACTATGTCAAACTTGTTCTGGTCTCGTCTTCTGACTTATTATTTATTAGATTCACGCAATACTAAATATCAATGCGCTTTTTTGCAAATTAACTTTTAATTGCATGTTTATCATTGAAAACGCTAATGTACTGTTTACCAAATACACATATTCTTTGATAGAAATAGTTACCTAGAACACAATATAACGAAAAAATATCTTCTATTAGTTTCACGTGACATTCTCTACTCACTATCGTTTATTTTTATATAGTTTCTATAAACTATTGCTACAAAAGCTTATGTTTCCCTCCACTTTGTTAATTCACACAAATGCTTCCAGAAAGAATTTTATTATACATTTGCTGCAGGTACTAGGGGTGGGGGGTAGAAAAATGAATTGAAAGTCAATGAAATTCCAAATTACTTCCATGTCATCACTAGCAACAGCTAAATTACGACAGTCCTTTAAGAAAATTATAAGTATTGAAATATTCAGACCTATAATGACAGAAATGGCTGTGCTTTAAAATATATTTGAAGCGAATTGTGTATTTTAAGGAGCTCTATATTTGTGTGTAGAGTCTAAAGTTTAAAGTTTAGCCCAAAACTTCTTCCGAAAGAACGGGACTTCATGGGCTTTTTCCAGAAAATTCAAGATGCATATTTTATTTGTAATTTAATAGCTCAAATACAGGTGTTAAAGATATAGATGCAGGCTTTTTGATAAATTATAGTTTAGTGTGTGTCGATGTAATAGTTGTCTTTGCTCTTCGACAACAGTTTTCCCACAACAGATCTACCTGTTGTCTTTTGCACTGCCAAATCAAAAACGCCTGACAGTACAGATTATCCGTTTTTCTTGCACCAACTTTTTCATGCCTCAATGCCTTTACATTCTAGGTGTGTGTGTGTGTGCGCGTGCGTGCGTGCGTGTGTGTGTGTGTGTGTGTGTGTGTGTGTGTGTGTGTGTGTGTGTGCGCGCGCCCCGACAGGCGTCTGACCCTAAGCACCGGCTTGTAAGTCCTAGGGGGTGCAAGTCCTACTTAAAGGGAGGTAATTAGGTGAAGAAGTATAACTACTCATTTATACTTTTTATATGAGTCACATTTACCGACAGAGTAGTACCTTATGACCACCTTGATATTTCATTGCTTCTCAGAAAGACCACAATGAAAACCTTGAAACAATTACCAATTCAGTACTAGGAACCATGACTGGGAACTATTAATGCATGCCTTTAATCAAAAAATTAATTGGCAGATTTAAAAAATTACAGTGGGCATAAAGTACACCCCTAGTAATATTGGGTTATACCTTAATCGAAACTATTAGATTTGTTGTTGCGAAAATGTATCTTTCTGGAAAAAATACGCCTTACAGTGAGGAAGGTGCGCACGCACATAAGACGCAGGTCAGTTTTCAAATATGTACTTCATCATCGACACTAAGATAGGTCAGGCTGGCCTGTTTCCGCTCAGAGAAAAACACCTTTCCCGCTCGTCCAACAGTACGGGTTTATATCCTGCAACTATTTTATTTATTCTATTATTTTATATCTGTGTTATGTGGTCTGTCCAATTCTGTTTGTATACAGATATTTTACTGTTTAAGATACCTATATATGTTTAGTTCTTATCTGATTCTGTCATATGATCCAAACGGATATACCCAACTGTGGTTCTTAAAAACTTCCTTTCATCTTTTTCCACTATTCTTGTATCCTTTCTGTTCATTGCCCAATTTTCAGAACCAGTACGGTCATCATTTTATGAAACTTCAACGTAACTGCATTTCGAACTTTATTTTTCAGAACTCGTTTAAGTGTTCCACATATATTCTGAAATGTACATATATAATCTTTGTTTTATGTCTCTATCATCTGTTACATGTTCAATTGTTTTATTTTTATTTATTATTTTGATCTTATCCGATCTTTCCCCCTTTTTTTTAAAAACATTTAAGTTGTAGTTAATAAATGTGCTGCTAATTGAAGCATATTTTCATTACCAGCAAAGTTTACTTGTTCACCAGCAAATAAGAGTGTATTCAAATTAGTAGAATTACTTTGCAGTTGGTATTACCATTCCTCAACTGCTGGATCTATGTATATGTTAAAAAGTGTAGGCGACATTGGGCATACTCCTAAATATACTATTTTCAAACTTGAATTTGAGGTGGTCTAGCTAACAATTTTAAATAAAATAGATTGGATAGTAAACACTCGTACGCACACAGAAAACTTACATTGTTCAATAAAATGAATGTGTATGAGCTTTTCTTTTTTTCTTTCTTCTTTTTTCATAAAACACATAAGTTAAATTAAGGCAAGGTTTAGGTCAACAATAAATGACAGCTTTTAATACTTATACTTACTCACTATTTGATTTTCTGACATCTAGCAGACACTAAAATATGTATATACCAACTTCATTATTTGATACCGCATTTCTTACCCAAAGTGCTTAAGTAAAATGTTGCTGGTAATCTCTGTGTTGAAATATTTACTAGGCAAAACACTGATAAACAAAATATCCTGAGAATATCTCGATTTCTACTTTAAGCAAATGCTATAGCCAGGAAATTGCTGTGTTTAAAATAAGCTATAAGTTACCGCTCTCTTCTAAAAGGGAGCTGAATTGCATTAACCATATAAAAATACATAGTAAGTAGATATTCAAACAGTGATTTAGTCTGCGTAATTTATTATCATTTTTATCCCCATTTTTCCATCCCTCCCCACTCTGCATGCACGAATTTTGTGAAGCTGTCATTTGCTTCCGATCGGGTTCATAAGGCGTGAATGTCATTCACTCTGCGTTTTGATTTCGTCTGTGGCATGCTGAGTGAACCATAAACTTTTAAAAAATGTCAAAAATGTAGATATAAGCACTGCGTCGCATCAATGGAGCTGCCAATAATAATAGCAATTATTGGTAATAAATTACTATTATTATAATGATTATCTCTCACATTATGTAACGTGTAAAATACAGTTTTCAGTTTCTTAACTAGTTGCACAACTGGCTTGTTTTGCTTTATATAATATACCATAAATTATTAAACATATTTTTCTTACTAAATTTCAAAATTCTCTTCTTTCAGAAAAACCTTAGACCAGTACAGTAGTGAATTTTTTTAATGATTCTAGTTCCATTATATAGCGATTATATATAAAATTTATTATATTATATATAATTAATAGCTGACAGGAGAGAAAGGGACGGAATACCGGTCAAGTTAAACAATTTTATTCTGCGCTATGTCGCAATAAATTCTCTTCCAAACTAAGAACAAAACCTTCTACTTCAGTAGTTAGTTTGTCTCACTAATTTATTTCTCACATGTTTCATAGCATTACTCAGCAATAATATAAAAGTCTGATGTGTTGCACTCATATGTTTTTCTCTACTCTTGTATGAACTATTCTCATAAGCTATTATTCCTTTACTTTATGTTAATCGATATAAACATTTGCAGAAATTATCTTATTACTAATTTTCTTATGGATGCAAAGGACAACATTGCAAAGCTGGTAGCAATGTGATGACTTTAAAATTCCGTTCTCTTTGCATGGCCAAGAGATAACAAAATTAATTACCTCCAATTTAAGAAAAGTATAAGTTTTGCAAAATACTGGCAAATATTAAGCAATATCTTCGAAATGATTACCCCCCCCCCCCAAAAAAAAAGTCAGACATAAATAATTCTGTGTTCTAACAAGATTTACAGTTTTGTGTAGTAAGATTTGTCTTTCTCTTACGCATTGCCAGATATGCAAGCGTCATCTAGAATGCAGAGGTCATTCCTATAAAATTGAGTATATACCTCTCATTTGTGATAAGCTTATCTAAATGATATTGTATGTAATGATTTGTCAAAATCGTCAGATTTTTAGAAAATCAAAATTTTCGAAATACGTTTAGGGACGTCTGGTTTTTTTTTTTTTTTTTTTTTTTTTTTGGAGGGGGGGTGTCGCATCTTTGGAAGATGCTGAGCTTAAATACAAAATCTGGTGTTTAAACAACTTTTCCTTTCTGGGGTTTTACCAATTATTCGAAAGTCAATCAGGATGAAGAAAACTTGAGAAGCTAATCCAAGACATAAATGTCATTTATCATGAGAATATACTAAACATAACAGCATTTAATCACAATCGTTACAGCACTTTTTGGAATCATCAACATTTTTAAAAAAAATTACCATGTGAAGTAGTTTACGATGGAGATATCTTCTTGAAAACCTTCTTGTAACTTTGAAACACACACTCACACACATGCACATAGAAGTATTTTTTTCTAAAAGTACTTTTTAAATTCAGAGAGCCTGTATGTCTAGAGAACTTTCCTTACTGAATTTTTGGGCGACGTACAATATTTGCTCTACATGCTAGAAAATAAAGTTACAAATTACAGAAAAATATTTTATTATGCCAAATCACACTTGAAATTTTAGTACAGAAATGTTCGTTAAGCGTACCTAATTGATTCTTAAAGGGCAACTATCAAAACAGAAAATAGTGTTACATAGAGATGTCGCGTGGCAATCTTTAACATAAATGACAATATTTCATCAGAATAATACACCCTCCACATGGAGTGAGAGTAAGCATTTTCTGTAACTATTAAGAAACTGTGAATTCGTTACGCTGAAATTTGGGTTAATGATGATTTGGATTTTGTTTTTCACAGTTAGTGCTTTTAACATCACCCATGGCGGAAGTAGATACAGGAAACATTGAATTTCAAAAAGTGCGTATCGAAATCGGAATTGCACCGGAAACATACGTTTCGAAGTCCACTGACCTCAAAATATCTTTAGAAAAATCTCTGCGCGCGCGTGTGTGTTTATGTGTGTACAAGTGTGTGTGTGTGTGTGTGTGTGTGTGTGTGTGCGCGCGCGCGCGCGCGCGCGATTCTGTCTGTCTCTCTTGGATATACCTTAACTCAGAAAAAAAAAATTGCTTAAGTAATAAATTTCATAATTGAGTCAGTAGGGAAGTATTTACCATGCCAATAGAAATTTTTAAGAAAATTTCCCCGGCCCAAATGTATGAGAAAATGTTAGTCAATTTTAACACATACATAAATGCAGACGTGTGAGAACTCCCTTAAAAGAAATAAATTTTAAAAAATCAGCTTCATCTCCTTTTCTTCCTTTATTTATCTCATGAAAACTTAAACTTATCATCACAGGTTAATAATACACTGCAACGTAATGATTAACTTTAATTTGAAAATGTATTAAAATATAACAATATGGGAAGCGCATGTCAAAATTAAATTGCTATTATAGGGATAATAGTGTAAAATGAGAATAATCGGTTATGAGTAGCAAACATTTTATGAACCCGTCAGAAATACTCTATAATAATTAGGTACGTCAAATTACTTTAATCTGAAGGAATGTTTTCTCAGGAGTCAAAGTTGCTTGTTCATTTAATGTTTCAAGTTCGATCAAGATTTACAGCTGTTAGAAATATGGAATTGTTAATTTTTGAAACCATTAACCGATTCTTAATTTTTGCAATGTGTATGTCTCAATGGAATATCTAACATTTAGTGGAAAGAAATCAACAATAAATTTCACAGGGTATAATATGTAATTAATATGATAGAAATTGTAAAACTTTCAGATTCATACTTCTATAATAAGCTGAGGAACCATTTTTTATGTAGTCCAAAAACAAATGCAGAAAAGAATATATTCAAAATTGAGACATCAAAACAATCACTCTCGAGCCATAGAAGATGATGATGAAACGGTTTAGATAAATGTCAAGATGACATACCTGCATTTATGACTTTAAAATAGATTAAACTGTATTAAAAGGGTCACGTAAACAGGAATAAAGAATGATTTTTCAACCTAGTATTGTCTGAAACCAACAACGTCAGCAGTGTCCGAATGCTTGATATGTAGATGGCTTGCTTTGAGAATTCACTTCATCTTGTGCTGCTTAATTATTCAAACATGATGTTTTTCTAAAAATGATTATGTAAAATGCCTTACTGCTATAGGTGCGCGGCACGCAATTGAACCTTCACGCACTCCTTCACATACATATAGAGATTATTTGTGTGATCCGCTCAGACGCGGAAAAACACCTGTTGTCTAATAAAAACTCAGGAGAAGCTATTTTGATTTCGATGCATACATTCATAAGTTTTTAACCTTGATATTGTTCATTATGCCCTGTTTCTTCTCTTTCTATGGAGTTTCTTAGTCTTACTGACATTCATTAACGTTTAAATCCTCTCATGCACAAGTCCATCGTCAGATGTCTTATTCTGAACATTATTTACTGTACTTGCTTATTTAATCTTCTCCGGCATCTTAACATTCTGTTATCCTCAGTGCAAAAATACGAAATTATAACTATACGGGGGATATAATTCGAGTAACTGCAGATACTTTTGATTACTTGATGTGAAATTTGTTTGTTACACTTCGTGTATTCATCGTTAGCATTGAACAGTTTCCACTTAATAACCATTATCAAAATTATTATGAATGTCAACTAATGTAATAGCGACAATCTTATTTTTTCATGTGAAAATGAACAGTTGTGTACAATCTTTCTCAACATTTGTTTAATCCAGCTTTGATGGTCTTGGATCCAAAACATAGATCAACAATTTTCTATATTAAGTAAATTTTTCGCTCTGTTCAATGACACTTCCAACTGGATTTAATAGAGAACAGAGATGAAGGTGATGGATGTCCTGTGAAAAATATTGAAGGTGTATTTTACAAAAGCTCTTCACAGCCAACACTTCACTGACCCTCATTTTCTATGTCTACCCTACCTTAGTGAAAACATTACTTTTGGTCCTCGCTCAGTTCAACAACATTTTTACTGAAAAAGAAATCGTGTAATATTTCAGAAAACAAAGGTTCTCACATCGTTCCAGGACATTCGAACGACTAAAGAAACATTGTTGCGGTTCTGGTTTTCTGGAACCTTAGCAGTCAAATTTTAAGACAGTTCTTTCAATTTCGATGATCGCATGAAGGAAATTCGAGTTTCTAGCATTTGTCTTTTAACAAAACCCTGTTCCTATTTTATTATTTGTCGACATTACAAATCAAACCATTGTCTTCTATGTACGGGAATGTGATGTTTAAATTTTATGAAGGCAATTTCTGACTGGGGTACAAAAGTACATAAAAAGAGTTAAGATTGTTAATACTTTTTTCATTACAGGCCTATATTATTACTATTTCTTACACATTTGATGAACAAGGTAAGAAACATCAAGTAAACAATTATTACGAAATTCAACTCATTTTGTTTACGCCACAGCTATAATTTCTGCGTCAAGTGTTTAATACTGGGGTTTCGAATTAAAGACATGCATGCTACCATCAGTAATTACCAACATGGAGCAACTGACAATTAAATAATTATACATTGTGTTCTTGAAGGCACTGTCTATTACAGATATTGAAATTCTTATATAACACCATTAAAATTCATATCTCCAGTAAATTGCCTGAGGAAAAGGCTTATAATTATTTGAATATTACAGGAAAATTAACATAAAGGAAGTCTATCGGTAAATTGGTCAATTACAGAAGAAAATTGAACAATTTGAAACAAAGTAGAAGCAACTAGGCAACAAATTTTGTTCGTTTTAACTTTCCTGCCACGTGCACAGCAGATAAAGAAGCTATTTCATCCAAAAATTTAATAGTGATATTTCACTGAAAATACATGTTTTTAGATCCCCTAAGTTAAAAAACAAGTTGCGTGTGCTTGCATGTGTAAATGTGCGAGCGCGCGCGCTTGTGTTTGTTTGTGTGTGTGTGTGTGTGTGTGTGTGTGTGTGTGTGTGTGTGTGTGTTCTTGAACACCATAGATCTAAGACGCATAAACAAGATGCGACATAAATATTTAAAAACAGAATACTAACAATTTTCTCACAGCAACGAACAAATGCAGGGAATAAATATTTTGATTTGTGACATTTGGTTTAAGCCTTTGCAAACAAGGATTTCACATCTCAAAATTCCTCTCAATCCTTCAAATCACGAAAACATTGGCCATAACGATATGTACTTATTTACTTGCTAAAAAGTTACTCTTTATTTTGTTCGTACTCCTCGGTGGATTTCAAAATACCTGGAATTCTTTACAATGGTATTTGAATGCCAAATAAAACACTGAGTAAGGAATAATAAACCATAGACTTCTGGAGTAGTTCAGTTATATCATATATATATATATATATACGGATATATTGCTTATCTCTATTTCACAGAATAAGTTAACATTGTCCATTTTATTTTGAGTATTAAAAATCTTTAATAGGTGCGTTTTAGCAAAGGAGAGATTAGATACCCATCTCTGATTATGAATTTATCACAAGTAATAACATAAGACTCGCTTCGTTCGAGAATTTATCTGGCAAACTCAGACCGTCGAACAATATGTATAAGGACCATTTCATAAATAGAAATGAATTTAAACACTATATTGGGAAGATTTGACCAGAACATTTTGAATTGTGTAAAAGCTAACCTAAAATTTGTTTATTTGAATTAGTAGTCCGACTTACTCAGCACTTGAGGAAAACAAAACCCAAGAATTACGTGTACTTTGACCCCTTGTAATTATAACGGAAAACAATTGTAGGTATAATCTCAAATAAATCTCACTTTAGTTTTACCATTAACAAATGCGTTAATTATTATAGCAACAGCTGTTAAAAATACAGTTGTGAAATTGTAATGAAATGATATTTTGATTGTTAAACCATTGTAATGGGTAATAAATTATTTCTTAGCGATTATGAGGTACAGTTATCGACACTGACTAAAAAAGAGAATCATCTAGTGATAATTTGTACAATAATCCGGTGGTAATTCGTATATGATAATTTAACGCCTCTATGTGTAAAATAGTGAGTTAATCATTCATTTTCTCTAATACTAATAAAGAAATCAAAATGACATATTATCTAAGTATAGTTTGTTGCTTTTGCGTCCTTAAATGTACTTTCAAATAATCTACTTCGGGTTTTAAAATGTTCTAAATAGTTTTGTATTTGTCTTATAGTAGAAGATTTATAACATTAATACTACACTCTCAATCATTCAAATCAAGATTTTCAACAAAGTTGCATGGTTAAATGTAAAAGTTTTCCAGGTTACACGTTTTTTTAAAAAAAATTGAATTTTAGTCGAAATTTTAACAAACTTAAACTTTGAAAATGAATAAGTTTCAGTAGAAATACCATGTCATATAAATCGGCGTTTACAGGGTATATAATTAGATCGCTTAGGATTTACCCCAGCATTACCAGGGGTGGGGGATACTTTATGCCGACGTTCTGTAATTTTTTTAAAATTCTATCTTTTAATTTTTTGACTAGAGACATGCAGTTAATGGTTATTGTCAATCACTGTTTCTGTTCAACATTGTTGGTCTTTTTAAAAAAACAATGAAATGTCAAGGTGGTCGTAAAGTCGGTATAATGTAATTCATGTAAAAAAGGAATAGTTAAAGTGATGTTAAATACCTTTATAAGCATGACAAGATATAATACCCAATTTTAAAATAAAGTTGTTTTAAAAATTGCTGAGACATTTTGTTATTAGTGGTGGTCACAAAGGTCCCCCCCCCCTCCCCCAATTGGTGATCTAAGTTCTGGAATAAGACTTGGTAAAACGAGAGTTAAAAAGGTTAAAAAGGTAGTTTTGCGTATATTTATTTTTTCAAAATTGCGATTTCTGCATCGGAGTAATTATTATCTATAGTAAAAATAAAATCGTTATTGTACTAAAAGTTATTAAGGTACCTGAATCGAATTTAAAATGTAATCATAAATGAGGCATGTGACTAAATTTTAAAGCACTCAGAGAAAATGTGCAAGATTAATTTCCCATGTGGGTTACGGTGGAATTCGAAGCGTAACGTTAAACGCGCGAGACACCGAGGGCGCTGTTTGTGCGGGTTTGGAGGAAAGAAGCGCACGAAACAAACGCTGGGCCACGTGTGATCTGGAGGATGCATGGACCAGGGCAAGAAGAGAAAGAAAGAGTGAGAGAGAGAATTGGAGGCTGCGTACTGAATGAGAAGCAGCAGGTATCCGCGAAGAACCGGCTAAGATGCTCTTGGGGTTTAAAATGAGCGGGGACAGGCTCACGAGTTGAAAATTATTTCGCCTGCAGCAATGTAGGTCCTCCTCTAGTGACAGAGAGAGAATTTCGTGGAGGAATAAGGTGTTTTGCAGCAAGGGCAGTCACCAGAGCAGAAGAGGTAAGCGCATTCCCCTTCATTTTCCTCCGAGGAGATCGTCAGCACCACGATGCCTGTTGCATGCTAGAAACTGGACACCAATAAATTTCGCGTCTTTTTATTTTGTTTATTTCATTTTTTATTATTCGTTTTACTTTCTCTACCGCGTACCTTAAAGGTATTGCATTCCCCCTAAAAATTCAATATTTCAGTGAAAATACATGTTGGCAGGCTTCTTGAATTAAATAAAAAAATAAAATAAAATGAAAAAAAAAAAAAAAAAAAAAAAAGGATTTAGAAAACCGTCTGTGAGTGTCTGTCTGTAAACAATATAATTCAAAAACAAAAAGTTAGATAAATAATATCAAACTTGGATTTAACTTCAATATTTGCAAAGATGTGAAAGCAAGATTTTCAAGATAATCCCCAACCACGGAGGTATTTTTAGATGTGGCGAATGGCTAGAAGTTGCGCAGTGGTTTATGATTGAGTTCACTTTTGTATTTAAAAGACCACGGGAGTTCAGGTTACTATTTGTCCGATTTTGGGTAGTAAACATCGCGGGATGGTGCGTGATTAAGTACAGTGCCTACTCTAATTATCTTCTTATTCTGCTTCACTGTTTGGGAATTTTCAATTCGTTCCGGCTTCAATTTGGTCTGTCCATATTTCCTCCGTTTTCCTTGGTTTCTTGTGCCTTTGGACTTATAATTTATGGTTATCTTAAGAATTAGTACGTTATTATTCATCCTTTGAACATGCTTTACCCATTGATTTCTATTGTTAGCAATAATATTATTTATTTCTTCTACTTTTAATTCTTTCTTTGTTCTCTCATAAATTTAATTTCTGATCTCTGTATTCTTGCACTATATCTTTGTGTTAATGTCCCTGTTTCTGAACCATAGATCAGACTATTATCAGTAGTGCCTTATTTCAAGTGGGAAGCAGAGACGTTATCCCCACCATCAATTTGCATGACGTCACTAACGAAGATGCTAGCAAGATCATTCGCCACGTCTAAAAGGACCTCTGTACAACTGCCCTTTACGTGGAGCCTTTTTATTAAAATGCCATATACCTATTCTAACTATTAGCAGCTGTATCTTGAATTTTCTGGGAGTAGGCTATGAAGTCTACTACATTCAGGATGAATTTTATTATTTGATATCACTGGTAAACATTAAGAGATAGACAAAAACGTTCTTCACAAAATAATGTCGATATTTTTAAACTACAGAATTTATTTGAACTTGCGGGAAATTGCTTTCAATTGTGCAATACGTTATAAGCTTTTTAAACTCCTTTCGCTATTCATTTCTTTCTCACGAGTAAGGAAAGAGCATGGGATTTTAAAACCAATAACGAGTTACTTTTAAGCACCTGACTCACATTTTGTTTCCTTTATACCGCTTGTACTTACAACCAAATGCGTAATGAAGCTATATCTGCAAATGTTTATTTCAATCAAGATGAAGTGGTTGGAAAGCAAGTTTACGCAAAAAGAGTATGAAGAATCTATGTGAAAATAAATGATATTGGCTAGAAAAATCCGTATGAGTGTAACACAATTTTTTTTTTTTTTTTTTAATTTTATAATGATGTCTAATAATTTCCCTAAAAAAACAACAGAAATTCTCGGCCTTCTTCTGATGGTCAGGCATTAGGTTTAAAAGTAAATCTGAAGGTAATTGAGTACTATGGCTGGCACAACATTTAGTGGCGGGTAGCTCAACACAACCTACAGTCAGAGGCTTCCGGTGTTGTATAGTTAAGCAGGCCATGAATTCACACTGTAAAGTCGGTGATGTAAATATCATTTGCGTCTTAAAATATATTTGCACATCAAGAAAGAGAATACTAACGGTTAACTATCAACCGCCATTACAGTTTCTGTCTGCCATAATGAGACAACTTTTTCATGTAAACATTTTTCTATAAATATTAACACTAGTTCTTAATTGTTCTATTGTAGTGATGTTTAATTAGAATGTTAACGTATTTATGTAATATAAATGGAGATATGAATGATTCAACACTTCAATTGCTATGTTTTAAAATAATCTTGTTCTATAGATTTGGTTGTATACATCTCAAATTCGTATTTATAACTTCTAACTGCGTCAACTCTTTGGTCCAATAAAAGGGAGACGTTCAATTTCAACCATGCATTGTTGTATATCGCTATTAATCTATACTTTTGGGGTACGTGCGCAAAATCAGCATCCAACGAAACAGCTAGAGGAGTTTTGATGCTTCTAGTAATATAAAATTGCAGCATATATCTATAAGGACTGTTTTAAGAACAATGAAACTAGTTCACTAAAGTTAATGATGTTTCACAAAAGCTTTGTTTGTTTTATAAACATTTCCAGATGGCATCGAAGGCAATCGGGATGTAGCGGTCGATTATAACTCTTAGAGATTATATTTCAATAAGTATTTTTAAGTTCACGCAATTTATTTTTTATAATCTTTAAACATAATACTTCAACCAGAGATTAATCTTGCAAGTCCATCACCAAAGGGTCTTGTGGTATTACCTTCTGTAGAACATATTATGGCTTTAATTTTCATTTGTTGAATAGTAGAATAACAAATTGTAAGCAAACTAACTTCATTGCCAATATGTGATTTTTGAAAATATGTTTTCTTTTTGTGATCTTATGTGGTCTTTTGCGGCAGAATCTGTTTACAATTATTCCATGAATACTTTAGAGCACTTGATCATAATATCTGGTGATTAAAGTGGGATTCATAACTTTTATTGCATATTTCTAAAATTCATGAGCATTTTTGTATTTCTCATCTGTTTATTAGTTTATTTATTTAGCGAGAACGTAACAAAAATGTCCAAACCTTGGTATAAATGTTCTTAAAACACTTGTCAATTTGGGAATCATGCATACATCAAATTTTGATTACAGGTAAAATTATGTTATTAAGCACATGGTTGCACTGTGCTGTTATCGTACAGATAAGGTTTGAAAAATTGCAGTTTCCAAGAAGGTTACTGCGATATCTACTTTCTTGATCCTACTTATCTGCTTGGGAATTTTCCAAAATCTGTAGGGTATATAAAATACTTAAGATATAATGCTTTGTACACAATTTTAAATTCTAATCATTGCTTATTAGTACAACTAATTGAAAGCAAAACGACAAGCAACAAAAAGGATCATATTGTATATTAGGCCGCCATTCCATTTTAAGTTTAAGCACATCTCATACATTTAAATAATCGCAGCAACTGAAGAAATACTGCCACTTCTGGTACAACTGTACGAATTTAATACAACATATATTAGTCAGTATTTTCGTGCTTACCAGTAACTTACTGATGCATTTATAACATGGAATTAAATAAATTTTAAGAGTTTTTAACCAATATCGAAATATGATATTAACAAATTTGAATAATTTTAATAATGAGAATACAATTTTAACAAGCCAGTGGAATACTAAAGAAGCAACCCGTCTGATTATGGCATACAAAATAATAGATGTTTATTCAGCTTGAAAGTGAATATACACGGAAATGTAGGTAAATGAACAAGTTACTTCTGAAATTAAATGTTCCATTTCCTTAACGCATCTTTACTGTGTACTTAGAGGAGCTAATTAAAGCTACCAAAGTCAAATTTTTGTTTTAAATATTGGTGTACAAAATTTATTACTCAGTTTCCAAATTGATCTCTAGGAGAGAGTATTATATGATACCACTAACATTTGTATGGTTTATACTAATTAGAAAATCTCAAGGCAAACATGACAACAAATACACCTATCTTGTTTCATTTTGACGCCATTGTAATAACAGTGTCAATTTAATATGGCAATACAATGATGGTTCCTGGTGCACAATTACTGCAAAGTGGCGTGAATTATTTTATTCAAGCTACAACGTGTAAGTTTGCTTAGAACACAGTCTTAAAAACATAAGGGATAAAATATCCAGAAAACCTGATATACAGGACACACAATTATCTTTACTCATTAGCAGCTTGAAAGAATTTTATATGTACTTCATTGTTGTTATAAAATCACTTCTTAATAAACTATTTTCCTATAAATGCTTTCAAGTTACATATTTGCTACATTTAATCTAAGAGTACCATGCTCCGTCATTTATATCTGTTATGTATGCAAGAAAAGAATAACGCATTTTTTAAAACACGTTACATGGATGAAACTCCAAAGCTAGAATCCAAGTCAAATTGTACACTAAGGATTGTAAATTATATCTGTCTTTCGTGAGTTCTCAATTAAAGTGAGGGAGAATTTCACGAGAAATGCCGTAACGTATTTTAGACTTAATTGCAAAGTATGATATTTATTTTACTTTCCGTCTCTGACTTATGCTACTCATAGGCAGATACTATAGAAATTTTACAAAATTTGGGTCAAATTTAAATTATTTAATATTTAAATCTAAATCGCTAGTGTTTGCGAGATAATTGTATTTTTCCATGTAAATCGTATTATGCTTATGAAAATTTATGTCTGATATTTGTGAAAGAGAAAGGATTTAAATACGAATTTTGATTTTTGAATTTCACGAAGACGTGTGCAGAGGTTTTTTGCTGATAAATATTTCTCAGGGATTCAGGATATCTCAAAATACATTTCTAAGCGGAAATCTCGTTACAGAATTCTTGGACGGGATACAGTGCCTCCTTCGGATGCCTTACATTCACGTCTTTCTTTATCATTCTTCAACAAAATATTACACAATATTCTGCAGTGTTTGTAGAAATTAATGGTTTAATTGCATAGTTCTTTGTAGGTGAAATGAGAAATTGAAAATACAGTAGGCTTAAACGGTGCTCTAATCTTAGACAATTGTAAGTTTTAGAAAAATTCAAAGAAATGTTTAACTCCATGGGTAATGAACGTACTAGACGTAAATTGCATGCTTTATGGGATCTACAGTGCAATTTTATCCATCACTCACGGTTGACTAGTTATGTAAAATTAATCTAGGAGTTATTCCCCCCCCCCCCAATAAAAAAAATAGATTTCACTTGTCATGAAAGTATCTGACACAGCTATTTCAATCAAAATCATTACTCATTTTCCAGAGAAAAAAATTTTTTAGAAAATTTTCAATGTAGAGTAGTTTGTGGAGGAGGGATGTTTTTAAAATTTTCATGTTGCTTCCTTTAAAGATACTGAATTTAAATTCAAGATTCATATTTAACCGCGTCTTCGTTTTCGAATTACCTTGTTCACAAACGGGCACGCGCGCACACAGGTACATACACGCGCGCACGCACGCACGCACACACTCACACAGACACACACACACGCGCGCGCGCACGCACAAGCACTCTCGCAGAAACAAACCTTCTAAAAATGCGTATTTTGGATTTATCTAGAAATCTAATATCAAATATTTGGATGAATTCAACGCGTTCTTCCTCTAAAGTGCATAGTATAGAAAGTAATAATAATAATAATAATAATAATAATAATAATAATAATAATAATAATAATAATAATAATAATAATAATAATAATAATAATAATAATAATAATAATAATAATAATAATAATAATAATAATAATAATAATAATAATAATAATAATAATAATAATAATAATAATAATAATAATAATAATAACAACAACAACAACTATGAATATCTAAATGACTCAATATTGAAGCCATATATTAAGAATGGCCTTATCTATATGACTAGACCTCCAGTAATAATCTCCTTTACAAGACGTGTTTATTCTCTTGAAGAAGCTCGCGTATATCGGGGTAGCAGTCGCGTTCAGTTTATGGCCTGATAAAGTCTTAGACGTTTCCATGAAGATAAGTGTAAGCACTTACATTAATCTTAATTGTTTTATGTACTTTTTTACTTAGTATTAATCTTATCATATGCCAAGAAAAATAGTGAAGTAGAACTGGTTTAAGAAGGTGAGCAATGTTAATGTAGATGTAAGTTTACTGCTTGCATGCAAGTTAGTCGCTTCACAATAACGGAGTGAAATGTGTCAATACGCGATTGCCTTTAGCATACAGAATAATGCGTACATCATGCTGCCTGTATCTGACGTTAATTTAGATGCTTGTGGTAGCATTTATCTGTACTTGACTTCATTTACAACACAAAATATAGCGTAACATTAAAAATTAATTTCCACTCAATTAAAGCAACCGAGAGATGTATGGCTTATTACCTGGGCTTATGAATATACACGCTTCTTTAACAAATCGGATGTGTTGCACTCACATGACTTTATCTACTCTTGTACTAACTATTCTTACAAACCCTTATTCCTCTATCATCTGCATATTAGTCGAGATAAACATTTGCTGAAATTATCTTACTGCTCATTGTCTGGCAGATGCAAGGAGAATATGAGAATGCAGTAGGATTTGTGCGATAGTGAAATCTTTTAAAGCTGGTCGCTATGTAACGACTTGGAAATTCCGTTCTCTTTGCACGGCCAAGAGACAAAAAAAGTGAATTAGAACCTTCCATTTGAGAAAAAGTATAAGTATTGCAAAATTCGTACAAATAACAAGGAATACCTCCGAAATGGTTCAGTCTACAAAAAAGATGTATTTACACATAACTTGCGTATTTTAACTAGATCTGCATCGTTGTATAATAAGATGTCTTTCAGTTTACCAGTTATGTAAAGGTAATCAACAGTAAACAAGACCACGTAGGCTATAGTCAGAACAATCGAAATATACATTTGATTTGCAATAACAATGTCTAAAACATAAGGTATGTTAAACAGAAGTATTATAGCCATTTTTGGGAAAATCAAAATATTCGATAAATTTTCCACATAAACGGTAGTTTAGAATCGAGGAATTAAATACCAACTTTGGTTTGTAACCACTTTTCATATTTGAGTTATGCTGTTCACAAACACGTGCGCACACACGGACCATTTTCTAAAAACGCTGTTTTTTTTTATTCAGGGGCTTCAAAACATATTTCCGGTGAAATCTCGACATCGAAATTTTGGGTGGAATACAATACTCCCCTCACTTACTATACAGATATAGTAGAGAACATTAAAAAAGTTACTGTAAACAATCACAAAATAAACTCTACTTTACTACCTTTTAAAAGTTTCGTTGAATAAATTTGGGATTTTAAGTAATAGTTCCTGAAATTTTATTGCATATAGATATATAAGTAAAGAAATGAGTCAGAAACACTAGAATCGCTGTCTTTGCTCTGAAGAAAATGAGTCGACATTTTCACTAAACATTCATGGAAAGCCTCTATGGAAGTCTAAGCTACGGAAAATTTAAATCTACTGTTATGGGTGTTTCTAAATAAACTGCAGACATAAAACGTCAAGTTTCAAATTGTATTTGTTTACTCTTCAGTATATTTCACTAAAAAAAAAAAAGCTTTTAAATACAATTTTTATAATAATTAGCAGTCAAATTATGACAAATCTTGAGTAATTTAAAAGTATATCAGTTTTACTTCATTCTCTCGAAGATTTTGCTGAAAATTTACAAACTTACAACGTTGGATGTAAATAGACGTCATTAGATGGTGTCCTCCTGGGCATTTAAATGGTCACGTGTTGAAACTTCATATGCCTCTGAGAGTGATAGTCATAGTATTTATTGAAGTTAAAGTATTCAATGTATTTCTGGAAACGCAAAAACTAATTACTGTTTTTTTTGTTTTTTTTTTAACTTTTGACTTTAGAGAGTTGTGATCTCTCTTACACTAGGTCATCCGTCCATCTCGTAAGAGGCCTACCAACCTTGCAGGTTGAAGAAAAGACTCATCTCTCATGTATGACTTCACTCCAGTTATTATTATCCTCCTATCACTCCTGTTAGATCATATATAACTTGTTCCTTATTGTTCAAGTGATCTCAAAAACTGTAGCCGGCTGCTAATCTGAGCAATCGCATCTCTGCGTACTTTATTTTTATTTTAAAGTTTTATTTCATTGTCCTCTTTGTTGTCCCACACATCTGCCTAAATGAATTTAACATTAATGTTTTCATTCCAACAGTAAAATATTTTACAGAGTTTAAAATAATGATTTTCAGTTTTGTGTCATTTATTGTTTTGAGAGGGTGGCCTACATAAATGTTTAGACGGGATTCAATTTCGATTAGAGGTTTGAAATTTAACTTGAATATAACCAACGTAGTGTACTCATTAACTACAGGTTAAATGTAAGACATTTCACCCCCAGCTTCATTTTAACACAATTTATAATGGGTTATGGAAAATTTGGAGTTTATTTCATGAGATTTTAGATTCAAACAGGGGCTCTTGTTGTAAATGTTAAGAATTTGCATAAACCGTAAAACATGTTTTGTTTGTCCCACATTTGAAAGAAAAAGTCTTAACCTGTCTTCTTTTTGAGAAGGTAATAATAAATCCACACGTTAAACAATATTTAAGATACGTCATTATAAATTTGGGCCCATATCACTTCGTTGTCGACGGGCCCTTAAACCCCACACACTCACTAACTCAAATGCATTATGCAGTTTATTACACACATTCATAAATCATAAGCATATGTAATAGTTCAATTTTGTAAATTATTGTACCTATTGTTTTGTAATTTACAACCCTAACATGTGCTTCTGGCGAAATAAGGTTAAGGTTTAGTCAGAAACAATGTCAAAGTACTCGTACAATTTTTTATTTCCGCAGAGAAAACGAAAGTAATGGTTTTCATCGGTAAATATCCAACGCGGTCAAAACTGCTCCTCAAAAACAAAGTGCTAAAACAAGTGAAGTATTTAACTACTTAGGATGTGATATTTCTTATGAGTATGATAGAGAATTAAAATTAAAGGTATATAAATTTCAAAACATATGTTGCAATATAAAACGAACATGTAAAAGAAAACAAGAAGAGATATATTAAAATCTTATAAAACTATGGCAGTGCCTATTAGGTATATCTTATGGAGCCGAGACCTGAACCTTGAATGGAAATGACAAAAGAATAATTGAAACAGCTGAAATGAAATTTTTAGGTACGAAGCTGGCTGCAATCTCAAAGATCATATTCAAAGTGAAACAATAAGAGAGCAACTAAAAATATTTAAGTCTTAAAGCTTTCATGGCGAGCGTTATTAATTAAATGACAAAATCAGGGAGTTCAAAATGAAATGGTAAGATCATATCTCTCGAGTGCCAGAAGAAAGACTTACCAAACAGGCCTTGCAGTACAAACCAGTTGGTAGGAGAGGAGTTAGAAGACCAAGGAGACGCTGGGAAGATCCCTTCTGAGCCGAAATAGGCCCTTCTTGCCTATCTTGAAGGCTGTTGAAGTTTTAGAGGCTCAATAAATGGTAATAACTGCCCTCAATTATATTAAAGCACTCCCATAATCTAAAATCAAGGAGATTAATATAATTTACTCCCCAAAATGGTCTTAAAGTACGCTCATGCAATGCTGCCAATTACAATAAACTGCTGGTGAAGAAAATAATCTTTAAAGAAACTTAAATTTCATATGGTTAAGATATGTGCGTTTGAGTTAAATTTATATTATAACCCAATAAATATTTGAACATTGCAAGTAAACTGAAATTTTATAAAACGCTAGATTATTATATGAAGAAACAAGAACAAAAAATGGAAACACTGGACATGTTCAGAACAACAGAAATGAATACAAGAATGCACAAAATTAAGAATGAAGATACAAGGAAAAATGTGATATAACGAAATATCCCAGCTTCTGTAGCATTAGAACACTTCTCTGCTAGATTCTGCTACAGAATTTACGGGGCCCCTGAGCCGATTATTAAAATGCAAGATTTACTTGAAAAAGAGCCCTTTCTATCACCCTTTCTTCACTCGCTAGACTGTTGCAGTAATTAAATTAGTTTTATGTTACCAGAGCTTTAAGGCATTTGCTCAAAATGGGGCACGCAGGTAATCTGAGGTCATCGAGGACAGTTTTGTGTGTTTAATGACTTACAAACTATGTTTTCTTGACATATACTGTCGTGCTTTCGGTACAGAGATGTAGTCTGATGACAATATAATAATGTTTAACGATGTCCGCGTTAACCATAAGAATAGCTTGATCACTGTGAAACTCAGCAGCAGTTTTTATATTTCTTATCTTCAAAGTCTCAGCGCAATATAAGCTAAATAACTCCAAAAATTTTAGTTTGCAGTATTAAGGTTTGCCCTAGTAGATAGTCATTTCAGTTCACGATATTTGCGTAACTACATAACATTTCTGAAAGAAATTTTAAAAATCTGAACCACCAAAACACGGTAACATGGCCGAGCGGCTAGACCGTTCACCTACCACCTAGGCTGCCAGGGTTCGATCCCATTTGAATGGCCCTCTGTGTAAGAATACACTTTGGTACATTTTGAGAGTGGTTTATGAATTACGACATAGTCTATCTTAAAATGTATTACTGATGCATAACCAGGACAATTTGATCAGCTCCTCAGTTATGATCTCAAGATATTGAGATTTCTACAGAATGTCTTTTCTATGTTTAATATGGAGTATCCAGGTGATTCCTGTTTTAAATCTTAGTACTATTATATTAAATGTTTCTGTTGTTTGTCGCCTGTCAATTTATAAATTCGGAAGGCAAGTTGGTTGATGGATATTACTGAAGGAAATACAGCTTGTTTTAGATCTGGAGATTAAATCCGGTTTGGGAAAGCAATTTTGTGCCTATATCAAGATGTTTGGAGTTCGTCTTTCTTCTTTTTCGTTAGTGTATATTTGTATTCCGTGTAATTAATGAAATTTGTATGTGAAACAAAATAATATCAGCTGATAATAGCGAAGGCAAGATGGGAATGCATATATTCATTTTATTTATCTTTTCTAGAAATGTATATATTTGCATTCTTACAACTGACCACAGTATCCTGAAATAAAAACGATGAATAAGAAATGCCACAATAGTACAAATAAGTAGAACATATCATTTGACGTTTATAAGAATATGATAATAGTGAAACAATTAGTGTAATAAAAATTATATTGCTATTAACATGTAAGTGATGATGTAGAATTTCGAGAAATTCTGTTCAGATGCATTGTTATCCATATCTCAGGACAGTTAACTAAGACTTGAAGACTTGAAGCTATTTCCGCATAGCTTACATGTTATGTTGATTGCATTTTGATGTATATTCTCTTATACCAGTTATACCCAGTTTCTTGATGGTGTCAGTTCACTTCTTGCTTGGAATAAGTGAAGTCATTTTCTGCCGCTCTTAATTACTCTTACTGTTCTCATATAAAATAATAGCATTTCTTTAGAACTTATTCATTTCGCTTCTCTTAAAACGGTGAGCAGATGAACATACTTGAATATCTGTCAGAAGGATTGCTATATATCACTCACTCTCTCTTTCTCTCTCTCTCTATATATAAGGTATAAATGTATAAGGCTAACAACTTCTTACTTGCTCTGTCATGCAACTATTGTACATGAACCATTTACTTTCGATTCAAAATGTATTAAAATATAATTTAAAACCACTTTTTCAGAACTTTGGATATAAAAGTTAATGAAAAATTCCGCGAGTAGATCTTATGATTTGTCATGCAATGAATGAAGTTTTTCCTTTATTTGAATTTTATATAAAATGCTTGTTGTGCATAACTCCTTAGTTATGACAGTTATGGAGATTGGCAATCAGTGTCTTGTGTTTGTTGTACATCACTTCTTAGTTAAAGACAGCTATGGAGATTGACAATCAGTGTTTTGTGTTTGTTGTACATAACTTCTTAGTTAAAGACAGTTATGGAGATTGACAATCAGTGTCTTGTGCTTGTTGTGCATAACTCCTTAGTTATGACAGTTATGGAGATTGGCAATCAGTGTCTTGTGTTTGTTGTACATAACTTCTTAGTTAAACACAGCTATGGAGATTGGCAATCAGTGTCTTGTGTTTGTTGTACATCACTTCTTAGTTAAAGACAGCTATGGAGATTGACAATCAGTGTTTTGTGTTTGTTGTACATAACTTCTTAGTTAAAGACAGTTATGGAGATTGAGAATCAGTGTCTTGTGCTTGTTGTGCATAACTCCTTAGTTATGACAGTTATGGAGATTGGCAATCAGTGTCTTGTGTTTGTTGTACATAACTTCTTAGTTAAAGACAGTTATGGAGATTGAGAATCAGTGTCTTGTGCTTGTTGTGCATAACTCCTTAGTTATGACAGTTATGGAGATTGACAATCAGTGTTTTGTGTTTGTTGTGCATAACTCCTTAGTTATGACAGTTATGGAGATTGACAATCAGTGTTTTGTGTTTGTTGTACATAACTCCTTAGTTAAAGACAGCTATGGAGATTGAGAATCAGTGTCTTGTGCTTGTTGTGCATAACTCCTTAGTTATGACAGTTATGGAGATTGGCAATCAGTGTCTTGTGTTTGTTGTACATAACTTCTTAGTTAAAGACAGTTATGGAGATTGAGAATCAGTGTCTTGTGCTTGTTGTGCATAACTCCTTAGTTATGACAGTTATGGAGATTGAGAATCAGTGTCTTGTGTTTGTTGTACATAACTCTTTAGCTAAACACAGCTATGGAGATTGGCAATCAGTGTCTTGTGTTTGTTGTACACAACTTCTTAGTTAAACACCGTTATGGAGATTGACAATCAGTGTCTTGTGTTTGTTGTGCATAACTCCTTAGTTAAACACAGTTATGGAGATTGACAATCAGTGTCTTGTGTTTGTTGTACATAACTTCTTAGTTAAAGAGAGTTATGGAGATTTGCAAGCAGTGTCTTGTGCTTGTTGTACATAACTTCTTAGTTAAAGACAGTTATGGAGATTGACAATCAGTGTCTTGTGTTTGCTGTACATAACTTCTTAGTTAAAGACAGTTATGGAGATTGACAATCAGTGTCTTGTGTTAGTTGTACATAACTTCTTAGTTAAACACAGCTATGGAGTTTGACAATCAGTGTTTTCTGCTTATTGGTCATAACTTATTAGTTAAACACAGTTATGGAGATTGACAATCAGCGTCTTGTGTTAGTTCTACATAACTTCGTAGTTAAACACAGTTATGGAGATTGACAATCAGTGTTTTGTGTTTGTTGTACATAACTCTTTAGTTAAAGATAGTTATAGAGATTGACAATCAGTGACTTGTGCTTGTTGTGCATAACTCCTTAGTTATGACAGTTATGTAGATTGACAATCAGTGTCTTGTGTTTGTTGTAAATAACTTCTTAGTTAAACACAGTTATGGAGATTGACAATCAGTGTCTTGTGTTTGTTGTACATAACTTCTTAGTTAAGGACAGTTATGGAGATTGACAATCAGTGTTTTGGGTTTGTTGTACATAACTTCTTAGTTAAACACAGTTATGGAAATTGACAATCAGTGTCTTGTGTTTGTTGTGCATAACTTCTTAGTTAAACACAGCTATGGAGTTTGACAATCAGTGTTTTCTGCTTGTTGGTCATAACTTCTTAGTTAAACACAGTTATAGAGATTGACAATCAGTGTCTTGTGTTAGTTGTACATAACTTCGTAGTTAAACACAGTTATGGAGATTTACAATCAGTGTTTTGTGTTTGTTGTACATAACTTCTTAGTTAAACACCGTTATGGAGATTGACAATCAGTGTCTTGTGTTTGTTGTGCATAACTCCTTAGTTAAACACAGTTATGGAGATTGACAATCAGTGTCTTGTGTTAGTTGTACATAACTTCGTAGTTAAACACAGTTATGGAGATTGACAATCAGTGTTTTGTTGTACATAACTTCTTAGTTAAACACCGTTATGGAGATTGACAATCAGTGTCTTGTGTTTGTTGTGCATAACTTCTTAGTTAAACACAGCTATGGAGTTTGACAATCAGTGTTTTCTGCTTGTTGGTCATAGCTTCTTAGTTAAAGACAGTTATGGAGATTGACAATCAGTGTTTTGTGTTTGTTGTACATAACTCTTTAGTTAACGACAGTTATGGAGATTGACAATCAGTGTCTTGTGCTTGTTGTGCATAACTCCTTAGTTATGACAGTTATGTAGATTTACAATCAGTGTCTTGTGTTTGTTGTACATATCTTCTTAGTTAAACACAGTTATGGAGATTGACAATCAGTGTCTTGTGTTTGTTGTACATAACTTCTTAGTTAAAGACAGTTATGTAAATTGACAATCAGTGTCTTGTGTTTGTTGTACATAACTTCTTAGTTAAACACAGTTATGGAGATTGACAATCAGTGTCTTGTGTTTGTTGTACATAACTTCTTAGTTAAACACAGTTATGGAGATTGACAATCAGTGTCTTGTGTTAGTTGTACATAACTTCGTAGTTAAACACAGTTATGGAGATTGACAATCAGTGTTTTGTGTTTGTTGTACATAACTCTTTAGTTAAAGACAGTTATGGAGATTGACAATCAGTGTCTTGTGTTAGTTGTACATAACTTCTTAGTTAAACACAGTTATGGAGATTGACAATCAGTGTCTTGTGTTTGTTGTACATAACTTCTTAGTTAAAGACAGTTATGGAGATTGACAATCAGTGTCTTGTTCTTGTTGTGCATAACTTCTTAGTTAAACACAGCTATGGAGTTTGACAATCAGTGTTTTCTGCTTGTTGGTCATAACTTCTTCGTTAAACACAGTTATGGAGATTGACAATCAGTGTCTTGTGTTAGTTGTACATAACTTCGTAGTTAAACACAGTTATGGAGATTGACAATCAGTGTTTTGTGTTTGTTGTACATAACTTCTTAGTTAAACACCGTTATGGAGATTGACAATCAGTGTCTTGTGTTTGTTGTGCATAACTCCTTAGTTAAACACAGTTATGGAGATTGACAATCAGTGTCTTGTGTTAGTTCTACATAACTTCTTAGTTAAACACAGTTATCGAGATTGACAATCAGTGTTTTGTGTTTGTTGTACATAACTTCTTAGTTAAACACCGTTATGGAGATTGACAATCAGTGTCTTGTGTTTGTTGTGCATAACTTCTTAGTTAAACACAGCTATGGAGTTTGACAATCAGTGTTTTCTGCTTGTTGGTCATAACTTCTTAGTTAAACACAGTTATGGAGATTGACAATCAGTATCTTGTGTTAGTTGTACATAACTTCGTAGTTAAACACAGTTATGGAGATTGACAATCAGTGTTTTGTGTTTGTTGTACATAACTCTTTAGTTAAAGATAGTTATGGAGATTGACAATCATTGTCTTGTGTTAGTTGTACATAGCTTCTTAGTTAAACACAGCTATGGAGTTTGACAATCAGTGTTTTCTGCTTGTTGGTCATAACTTCTTAGTTAAACACAGTTATGGAGATTGACAATCAATATCTTGTGTTAGTTGTACATAACTTCGTAGTTAGACACAGTTATGGAGATTGACAATCAGTGTTTTGTGTTTGTTGTACATAACTCTTTAGTTAAAGATAGTTATGGAGATTGACAATCAGTGTCTTGTGCTTGTTGTGCATAACTCCTTAGTTATGACAGTTATGTAGATTGACAATCAGTGTCTTGTGTTTGTTGTAAATAACTTCTTAGTTAAACACGGTTATGGAGATTGACAATCAGTGTCTAGTGTTTGTTGTACATAACTTCTTAGTTAAAGACAGTTATGGAGATTGACAAGCAGTGTCTTGTGTTTGTTGTAATAACTTCTTAGTTAAACACAGTTATGGAGATTGACAATCAGTGTCTTGTGTTTGTTGTGCATAACTTCTTAGTTAAACACAGCTATGAGTTTGACAATCAGTGTTTTCTGCTTGTTGGTCATAACTTCTTAGTTAAACACAGTTATGGAGATTGACAATCAGTGTCTTGTGTTAGTTGTACATAACTTCGTAGTTAAACACAGTTATGGAGATTGACAATCAGTGTTTTGTGTTTGTTGTACATAACTCTTTAGTTAAAGACAGTTATGGAGATTGACAATCAGTGTCTTGTGTTAGTTGTACATAACTTCTTAGTTAAACACAGTTATGGAGATTGACAATCAGTGTTTTGTGTTTGTTGTACATAACTTCTTAGTTAAACACCGTTATGGAGATTGACAATCAGTGTCTTGTGTTTGTTGTGCATAACTTCTTAGTTAAACACAGCTATGGAGTTTGACAATCAGTGTTTTGTGCTTGTTGTACATAACTTCTTAGTTAAAGACAGTTATGGAGTTTGACAATCAGTGTCTTGTGCTTGTTGTACATAACTTCTTAGTTAAAGACAGTTATGGAGTTTGACAATCAGTGTCTTGTGTTTGTTGTACATAACGTCTTAGTTAAAGACAGTTATGGAGTTTGACAATCAGTGTCTTGTGCTTGTTGTACATAACTTCTTAGTTAAAGACAGTTATGGAGATTGACAATCGGTGTCTTGTGCTTGTTGTACATAACTTCTTAGTTAAAGACAGTTATGGAGATTGACAATCAGTGTCTTGTGTTTCTTGTACATAACTTCTTAGTTAAAGACAGTTATGGAGTTTGACAATCAGTGTCTTGTGCTTGTTGTACATAACTTCTTAGTTAAAGACAGTTATGGAGATTTGCAAGCAGTGTCTTGTGTTTGTTGTACATAACTTCTTAGTTAAAGACAGTTATGGAGATTTGCAAGCAGTGTCTTGTGTTTGTTGTACATAACTTCTTAGTTAAAGACAGTTATGGAGATTTGCAAGCAGTGTCTTGTGCTTGTTGTACATAACTTCTTAGTTAAAGACAGTTATGGAGATTTGCAAGCAGTGTCTTGTGTTTGTTGTACATAACTTCTTAGTTAAAGACAGTTATGGAGATTTGCAAGCAGTGTCTTGTGCTTGTTGTACATAACTTTTTAGTTAAAGACAGTTATGGAGATTTGCAAGCAGTGTCTTGTGTTTGTTGTACATAACTTCTTAGTTAAAGACAGTTATGGAGATTTGCAAGCAGTGTCTTGTGCTTGTTGTACATAACTTCTTAGTTAAAGACAGTTATGGAGATTGACAGGCAGTGTCTTGTGGTTGTTGTACATAACTTCTTAGTTAAACACAGTTATGGAGATTTGCAAGCAGTGTCTTGTGTTTGTTGTACATAATTTCTTAGTTAATGACAGTTATGGAGATTGACAATCAGTGTCTTGTGTTTGCTGTACATAACTTCTTAGTTAAAGACAGTTATGGAGATTGACAATCAGTGTCTTGTGGTTGTTGTAGATAACTTCTTAGTTAAAGACAGTTATGGAGATTGACAATCAGTGTCTTGTGTTTGCTGTACATAACTTCTTAGTTAAAGACAGTTATGGAGATTGACAATCAGTGTCTTGTGGTTGTTGTAGATAACTTCTTAGTTAAAGACAGTTATGGAGATTGACAATCAGTGTCTTGTGTCTGTTGTACATAACTTCTTAGTTAAAGACAGTTATGGAGATTGACAAGCAGTGTCTTGTGTTTGTTGTACATAACTTCTTAGTTAAAGACAGCTATGGAGATTGACAGGCAGTGTCTTGTGGTTGTTGTACATAACTTCTTAGTTAAACACAGTTATGGAGATTTGCAAGCAGTGTCTTGTGTTTCTTGTGCATAAGTCTTTAGTTAAAGACAGTTATGGAGATTGACAATCAGTGTCTTGTGTTTTTTGTACATAACTTCTTAGTTAAAGACAGTTATGGAGTTTGACAATCAGTGTTTTGTGTTTGTTTTACATAACTTCTTAGTTAAAGAGAGTTATGGAGATTGACAATCAGTGTCTTGTGTTTTTTGTACATAACTTCTTAGTTAAACACAGTTATGGAGATTGACAATCAGGGTCTTGTGTTTTTTGTACATAACTTCTTAGTTAAAGACAGTTATGGAGATTGACAATCAGTGTCTTGTGCTTGTTGTACATAACTTCTTAGTTAAAGAGAGTTATGGAGATTGACAATCAGTGTCTTGTGCTTGTTGTACATAACTTCTTAGTTAAAGAGAGTTATGGAGATTGACAGGCAGTGTCTTGTGTTTTTTACATATCGCTTGTTAGTTAAACTCAGTTATGGAGATTGACAATTAGCATCTTGTGATTGTTATACATAGCTTTTGGTTAAACAGTTATGAAGTTCGACAACCGGTGTCTTGTGTTTATTATACATCACTTCTTGGTTAAACACATTATGGAGATTTACACTTGGTGTCTTTTGTTAGTTGTAGATAACTTCTTAGTTAAAAATAATGATGAAGATTGACTCTCAGGGTCTTGTGTCTGTTATAGAACACTTCTTAGTTACACTCAGTCATGGAGATTCACAATCATTCACGTGTATTTGTTATGCATCACTTCCTATTTAACACACTCATGAGAAGTGGCAAATCCTTGAATTCAAGTTGCCCTGATTAACGTAGTTGGTTGAGCACTAAGTACGTTCTATGCCCATAGTTCTGGTTCACTCCTAACCCAAGACGAATGCGTTTCAAAATCCCTACATGTACATTATCTCTTCGGTAAATTTAATGGAGTATAAAAAAGTTTCCTCCAGAATAAATTGTGATGCAGCAGTGAAGCTGGTGTGATTTATTAGTACCGTTAAAGAAACTTAAATTTTCTTATATTTTTAAATAAAAATATAATTACGCCCTAAACGTTAAATGCAACCAATAATTCTTTAGGGAGAAAACTTAGTACCAATCAAGAAATTTCTCATTGGGAATGTATGGTCATAGAAATTTGGCATTAGAAAGAAATTCTATGCAAAAGAGGAGGAAATGCTACATAGAAGCAAATCTCCTAAGATACACTCTCACAGCTTTTTTGTTTCACATCTCTTGTACACATCATTCATACAAAAGCTTGTTTTGCTATCTACTTAAAGTTAAACAAGGCAATTTCAAATGCTTACATTACAAACAATCATACAGTTGGACGAATCGAAAGTCAAATTTTTAAAAAGAGTTTGCTGTTCATTATCATTGACATCACAATCTCTTTGCAGGATCTCACAGAAACTTAAGAGTTGTGACATAAGACCAGGAAAAATGTATTATTGCTTGAAATACTATAAAATTAAAATAAAACAGCGAATATATCACAAATTATGCATTTAGCAAAGCATATTATTTCAGGAACTTTAGGAAGATCTGCGTCTTCGTCTGTTTTTCTGTTCTTCTAGTAATAGGAAATGATACAAATTGCATTAAGAAATAAAGGTAATTTCTAAAAAGTTCAAGATATGCACTTTAGTTTGCATACAAATAGCCGAAACATAAAAAATTTAGTAAACAAGGTTGGAACAGCGTTAGGAAAATAAAAGCTGTTTTGCTCACTTGAAGGGTAGTTTACAGTGGGGAGGAGGGGGGGGGGTTCTGGAAATCCTCCTGTTCCATATTTTTAATGTTGTGTTTGTTTATTGAGGTACCTAAGTTCTATAATTACTCGCACATAGGCACGAACTTATATATGGGCCTTTTTCTAAACCTTTTTATTAGTTTATTTATTTGTCTATCTATTTATTTGTTTGTTCCTTTCTTTTTGAGCAAGTAAAATTCTGCATAACTTTCACTGTTCCCATTTCTTTAAGATGTTTAAGATGAGAAACGTATCTTATGGAATACCAAGAGGATTTCAAGTATTGCTTTTAAAGATGAACAGAAGCCACCTGTTGAATGAAGAAATGCCGAATAACAATTTCTTACTTTCGTGTTGAATTGTTACTAATAATCTATTATCGTTTAATATAAATTCGGGACGAATTTTAGTAGAAACCTTTTAAATTTTAAGCATTGCAACTGAGCGGCCATATGAAATATTAATTTAATATTATTCCCTCTAAAGTATTTTAGAATGGTAATTATGTTAGAGTCAGACTTAAGTATTATATCTATATTTCAAAATATATTTCAGAATTCAGAGGAGCTAGACAATAAAATCAAGGTAAAACAAAGACAAATAGTAATTAAAAGTAATATTTCCATTAATAATTCGTGGAGCAACAAAGACATATCTATTGTAGAAGTTTGTTTTTCTTTTCTATGAAACGTCAAAAGGCTTAATTAGCTGTCACTACTGATCTGACACAAAATATTAGTATATTCCACTAATCTACTTCCAATTTCCGGTGAATTATTTTAGACGGTGGTTCAGATGGCTATTTTGAGTATCGCATAACTAGCGCTGGCATGGTTAATTGTGTTTATCACTTCTTAATATCAGAACAATAGCTCATGAAAACCCGTAATAAACTAAGAGCACTGAGGAAAAGAAATGAATGCCCAGTACACCTTGGAGCTATAATATGGAAGTATTGAATGGGTTACGTTTTGCATTTGCACAGTGGTTTTCAATTTTTCATTACAGCTCGCCTCAAGGCTTACGTTCAGCAGATCCAAAACCGTCACAGGATAATTATTATTCTCTCCCCATATTATATATAGCTGATGATTTATATACATTCCTATTATTGTTGGAAATATGTCAGTCTTGGAATGTATTACATATACACTATTATAGAACCAGCTGTTATATTCATGTTTGTTTTATTATAACAATATAATAACTTACGAGGCGCATGCGCACTGTGACGAAAGTGAAGACTTGGCAATATGTGTGGTTTAATCAAGCATTTATAGCAGTATAAGTGACTATGAGTGTGCCGTAGATAATGTCTATTATTTTATTGCAGTGCAGTGAACATATTATTAAGGAAGAGTATAATAATTTCGAGAGGGGCTAAGATTTTGTCTCTCACGCCATGGTCCTGAATTCGTAACTGGACTGCGGTTTTATGTGGCGCTTTTTTTAATCTTTAGTTGGTTTCAGCACTCTGAATTAATTTGTGAAACTTTCATTCATTGTACGATTCCTTGACTGACTGTGGATGCACACCAAGAAAAACCTATTTTCCAAAACTTTCTATCAATTTGTCTGATAATATACATACACTGAAACTAACCTTATGTAAACATTGAAAAACTAAATTTCATTTCATATACTTTTTATTTTTCAAGTTATTGGATTTAAAAATGAATTAGGTTATCCTATTCCAAATGATTATAAATTGTATTTCATAAGAATTAAACGAAAACAGAATTAAATTTCATTTTAAAATTAATCTTCCTTTTACATATTCTTGCGATTATAGTGCTCAGTACGACATTGAATAATTATACATCATAGCGAAATTATTTTTCGTCCGTTTTAGTTCGAAATGAAATTTTTCCACATTTATGAATGTAAATACTTATAGTATTTATTTTTTAATTTTTGTCTATTTTATTTTTCTATTTTGATTTTTTGGCTTAAAGCCTCAATAGCACTAAAATATTTCGAAACCAAAAATGTGTACAACAAATTATATTTATAATAATAAGTTTTTCCGGGGAAGGCCGCGTTAGTTAGTCCATTCTTTCGCAATGTGCGTTAAGTTTATGGAAGAACTGAATGAAAATTATATCGGCAGAACTTTTAGGTCCTGCAAAAGTGCTGCAAAAATGAGTGTCAAAAGTTACAATAAAAGATAAATGAATATAAATTCAGTACAGATTTTTAACTTGTTGCACATGCGAATAAAACTACACAATACCAAAAGTGATACTTAACAATAAATTTATGGCCCCTGCAACCCTAATGCCAATTTTCCGGTATTTTTACAAAATTTCAATGATACCTTTTCTTAAGCGATATTAAACTTTTCTTTTTTTAAAAAAAAATCAGTTACTTATGAGATGTTTTCCCAATGTTTTGGCCTTGCGTTCTGTATTTCGTGGAAATTTAGGGGAAAAATCCAAAATGCTCCCCACTTGTTTTACTTAAGTTCATCGAAACGTTGTTTCTGAACAACAAATTAATAATTACGGAGCAGGCATTGAAATCACACATACTTTACCTATGTATACCAGACATTTACTTGCTATTAATATTTTTTGGATTATTTGATAACAAAGGCCACTATTATTGTTATTATTATTATTATTATTATTATTATTATTATTATTATTATTATTATTATTATTATTATTATTATTATTATTATTATTATTATTATTATTATTATTATTATTATTATTATTATTATTATTATTATTATTATTATTATTGAATAATTGTAACATTATCTGCAAGGAAAGAACAGTTTATTAGAGCGGTTTGTAAGAGCAGGAAGTTCAGCTTAAGAAAGTATGTTAGAAGTCAAAAGTTTTCCTTCGTTTGAACCTAAGTGCATATGAAATGTTGAAGTGTTCTGATTAAACATTTAGCTTTATTTTTCAGTGATGCTTTCGATAAGAAAATTCGCAGGAAGTTAATTTACTGGTGCCGTTTTACAAACAAGCACTTTGAACTTATATATGTTTCTTACAGTTTCTTTCACTGTAATCCTTCACGTAACTATTTCTTTGAGTGCATGCCATGTCCTTGCTTCTGTTTCGTTACTGAGTCGTGTTACTGCCCTCTTTCACGAGTTTGCGAATTTGTGTGCGTCAGTTAACCCCCCCCCCCCCTCCCCCGCTCCCGCTAACTTTAGAGAAACTTGGTACATTAAGTACTACATAGGAGTAAAGTGCTGGAAGCAAGGAAGACTTATTGTCCAGTGCCTTGACAAACTGTTTCATAATTAGCAGTTTTATATCAAGAGAAGAAGTACGTTTTATCACAAGGAAGAAGATTTGTATGTCCAATTTTCATTGTTTTCTTTTGCTCTCCAACTCGCAAAGAAAGCAAGAACATTTTATCTCTCTGTTTTCCTGTCTCTATTTCTTTTACGCCGCTTTAACTACACAGTCATATCGCCACGAGTGTTGGGGATACACTAGAACTTTGTGGCGAACAGTTGCCATCAAGGTCTCATCCTATCCATACCAACCTGCTTTGCCACGAGTCCACAGAGAGATCAGTGTGACGGACAGATGGCATTAGGGTGTCATTCAGTCTGTTGCTTAGTGACGTGTGGATAGATGGCACAGCATTCACTATCTATTTTGCATTTATACTATTGTTTTATACTAAAGGTCGAACTTAATAAGCAGGTGGTATGGAAACCAATTTATCAGCATTATCGCGGTATCGTGCACCCCCCCCCCCAAAAAAAAAAAATGTTTCTTAACTTATGTACCTCGAAGATATAACTCGTGCACCAAAAGACTTCTCATGTAGGTTTGAGCTTAGTGATTCTGTCTTTGTTCTGGTAGTAATTCCTTGCAGAGTCAGCTTGTGAGAAATTTTCATCCATTAAGAAAACTGTTTCTAGAATCACTGTGACTCAGGCTTATTAGCGGTGTACGTACAGGCGCCCTGGTGAACAGGCCTAAGAATGACTGAAGATGTGTACTGAATTGATTTCTTACTTTTCTTGTTATAACCAGTAACTGTTTCGTGCACTAATTTATAATTGTGTCACCATCTTTTATTTTGAAGTACACAACAGGGAACTTCTATACTTACAATCCATTTTACGTACATTCTAGCGCAGTATAACGCCCACAAATACAGCATAACTTCTTAGGGTTTTATACGCGTTATGCTGACGTGCGTGTCATATTTAATTTTAATGTTCATAGTGATACACTTCATGTTGACTTTGACGTAATATGTCCTATACAGAAACGGGCATGACGCAATTACTTATTATAAGCATGTTTGTATGAGTATCAGATGCATATGGGCACTTGAAGGTGTGCACTTGCGCTCTGTTTACATACACCACTACAATTTTACGCATGCGCAACGTGCAAACGTATCGCGACATTGTTTTATTTTCTAGCTTATGTCGATTTTTTTTTCTTTCGTATTTACATATGTAGCATCCTCCGTGGCCTTGGCTGTGGCTGGAGGACACAGTGGACAGGCGAATGAGGGTAACCTCTGCATAGAGGAAAGCCCTAGAGATAAAAAAAAATGTATATGTAGCTATTAGTCGAGAATTTTTACTTATTTGTGTATTTAACCTTGATATTGTTGGTAACATTTTGTTACAATGTTGCAACATTTACCTTGAAGCAACCTGTGCTTATGTTATGATTTTTGTTTCAGGTGACTATTTCCCATTCACTCGGCACGTAACGAAGTTATTAATGCCGCCAAGCCTACACACTCACATGCAGGCATGTCTTTAAGAGACCTGCTGTTCTCCTATCCTTAATTTGCATTTTATATGAGGTAAGTTAATTATATTACTACACTATTAATATTCCATAATGATGATACAAATTCATATCGTTTAGCTGTCACGATGCTGCGATAACAGTGAAATCGGTTTTACAAAGAGCAGCTACAACACTTAATAAATTCTCTGCACTGACATAATTAGCATAATTAGCATATTATAACTGTTCTGAAAGTTATTTTATCATTGCCTCCGAAGATAAATAAGTCAGAATTTGTAACTTTCTAATCAGTCTTCTTTTTAAACAAAACAGTTGATTTTATAGAAGAAAATGTAACCTGTTCTCTAAAAAAAGTTACAAACGGTGCACAAGCAGAAGATAAATATGCAGAACTAAAGATGACAGTTAAATATATGCTCCACTTCATCAAACATCTTCGAAGCAGATTTTTAAAAACTGAATGCTATGAGTTAGTGAGCGGTCAAAAACCCGTATTGTCCGCTTTAGAAACCTGCATGCAGCGGCAAATGTCTTAGACATAAAGAATAAATAATGGGTACATAAATTGCGCCAGCAAAAAGTAAAATTTATATATTTTGTTTGTAAAAATACTCATTTCCAACTAAAAGGGTTTTAAAACTGCACTAGGATGTCAGAACGTTTTTTGTGAAAACTTGATTTCAAGAGGTTCAACGTGTTCAGGATTTGAACAGCCAATTCCCAGAATCGTATTCTACGGCAAGTCGGAAATAAAACTGTTAGTGGAAGTATTTCAACTAGATGTAGTAGTTATGGAATACTTATGTAATTTTATCCGTATAGATGTTACAATCGGGTGACAGTTGAATCTGCCATTGATAGCGGAGAGTGTAGCGTGGGATATTATCTAGAAAGAAGAACAATTATTTCTAAAATCGTGCCCTCCTGCTGCCTGGTGTTTACACCCAGAATTTGCTAACCTTTCTTCTCAAACTGACTTTCGATTTGGCTACTTCAAGATGTCAGTGAGAAACAGAGGATGACTTCATCAATGGGATTTTCTTCACGGTATTTTTTTTCCCACAGAATATAGTTCTGAAGAGTGCATTCAAGAATTCATAGATGCACTATGCAGAATGTGCGTGCAGTGGAAACTGAAACTACTTGCATGTTCACTCGAGGATCCTATTTACAGTCTATCAGACCGAATTCTTTTGCTATCTCCTTTGTGCTATCTCCAGTGTCTTAAATACTACTAAAATAAATGAACTTAGCAAAGCATTCATGGCATCTAAGATGAAGGCTCCTCACCAGTAGTTATTAACGTATCTTCTTGAGGTTATCACGAATTTATTTTTTTCATCGATGAATTTAGAAGATGATTGGTACTTCTCTGCCACCTAACAAGAAAACTCGTTACAAATTTCACGTTTTAAACGAATTATTATCCTCCGTATTATATAGCTTTCTCCTCGCAGTTTTAAGCATTTGATAAATGTAAGAACATTAAAATTTTGAGAATATGTTACACTTCTAGACAACTTCTTCTACCTACTACCTATTCATAGTTACCATTATGCATATATTATTCGGTAATAAGAATTATTCTCTTTATTTTATGCTAATCATAATTAGCCTTCACATTTCTTCAAGTTAGACTACAGTTACTTGCTTATATGCAAGATATAGGAACTGCAGTTAGCCATTTAAACCACAAGTCATTTTTTCAATAAGTTATTAGCCCTAACGAGGAGATAGAACATGGTACTTTTCAGAGATTTTATATGGCATACCAAGGTAACCTTCCAACTATAAAAAAAAAAAAAAAAAAAAAAAAAAAAAAAAAAAAAAAAAACAAGCAAAACAAGAGTATATTTTAAGGAGTTTTACATTTCTCTGTAGCGAAATTTTCGTCGCCTTTAATAGCACAGTTGAGAAAAATTCAACCAGATTGAAGAATACTTTTCGCTCTATTTAGATACATAAAGTTCAAATCGTAAGCGTTATGTGTAATACTGGCATATATTTGAAAAAGCAAATACAGTACCTAACCGAAATCGGTAGAGAATTTTGAGTAAATACAAAGTAACAAAAGATGTTCCATATACAGGCATTTCCACGCCTGAGAATTCTTCAAAACGTTCATCCATAAAAGTTACCGGACTAAAATACCAAGTAAATGGTATTTATTATATTTTTTAAATATATTGTTTTGAAACTGAACACACACAGACTTTATCTCTTATCTAAGCATATGTGTATATTTTGGATTTGGGGAACTCGAAACGTGCACTTACGGCGAAAGCTTCTGTTGAATTGTTGGATCAAATACAGTATTTCCTCTCCTTTGATAAGCAACAGACAACAAAATATATTAGAACAGCACGCAAATTGTGTTATTAACTCCATTTAAGTTTTAATATAGAAACAGTTGCTAAAGCGTGAAGACTTCTCGATGGCCTTGATGGACCCCTTATTAGGGTCTTTTAATTTTCATAATTATTAAACAAGGAGTGTTATTAGATGTAACTTAGCTTTTTTCTGTGGAATGCTAATACCTATCCTGCCTTAGAGAATAGTGTATAAACAATCTATGACGTAATTACCGCCATTATTTAATGCAAAAGATGATCTCAGGAAATAAAGAAACCATACTAAACAGTATCATACAAACTAAAATCATACATACGAAACTAATCCGCATGTTGCAGCAAGGCTATAGCTCATATAAGTAAGCAATTTTATAATCCATTAAATCCCTTTAATGCGTATGCATTTGTGCATTCCGTAATATATGCAAATAATCATCATATTGGCATAAAATAAAATTTTAAGAGAATGTTATATAATATCTACGTGAATAAAACAATGGTGAATTATTTAACTCATCAGAATGTATCTTTAATGCTAAAGAATTAGGATAACCTATTCCTGTAACCTACCTTTGTTGCCCATTTTTTACTTTTGGTGTGATTAAAAGAAAATAAGCCCTTCGGTGTATGAAAACACCACGCTATGGAACTGAATGAACTGAACTTTCAACAGGTGAATTATTGCAAACCTGTTGGTTAAATCGCTTAAGTATTAACGGTTGAATACTTTGAACTGCTTTCTTTCATGTAAATTAGTAGGTTACATTTTATAAGTGCTGAGAGATAGTAAACAATAACATTTAAACTAATATTAAGCATAATTACAACCGTAACACTTGACTCAATTCCGCGAACACGTAATAGTCACATTCATGCCGCGAGGGAACGGCTTCGGCCAGATAAGCCGGGAATTCACTAATGTAGCCTATGCTACATTGTGTATGAGATACCACCAGTGTTGCCAGTTTTCAAGATTTACTCAATGGCACACATTATTTGGAAAGTTTGGTATTTGCAAATTAAAATGGAATAAAATAAAGATATGTTTATAAAAGAAGTATGTAAACCAAGCAAATATATGGTAATGCAACATAAAAGATTATTTAAATTGTTAGAAATTTAGTAATTAAGTCACGTATCAGACCACCTCCATAGCACTGTTGATCGCGCGCTTGCCTATGGCGGGTTCGATTCCCGGTACTAGCATGGGGATTTTTCCCAAGCTGGGATGTCTGTGCATTCAGCATCGTTAGGAACTACATAATGGAGAAGTAACGGCCCCAGGTCGAAAAGGCTGCATAACTGGCTGGGAGGTCTTCGGACGCTGTCCACGTACCACCCTCCAGTACTGCACCCTACCAATGATGCCTGTAGTGGGCAGAGGTGGGGTACGCAGCAGCTGGGCGGCAAGTCTGGCCCTTCGTGGGCTGTTGCGTTTGAGTTTACTTTACTTACTAAGTCATATATCAAATGAGTATACTTTTGATGGCAAAGAAAATATATGCGTTAGCTTTATCTGTTAGGTGCCCACACTTCTGGGGAGCACCTGTTAGCGTAAATTTGTGCGTCCATCCGAACCTCTGAAACACTCGACAACCACTGCAAGTACGCAAGTGGAGTTTAGAGGAGAGCATCCCACACACTTCTAATTCTTAGGCGAACCACGTGTTGAAAGTTTATATTACGCAAGAGCTTGAGCAAAATTTACAGAATACTTCGGTAAAAAACTACAGGAGTTCAGATAAATAAGTGTGTGTGTGTGTGTGTGCGCGCGTGTGTGTCTGTGTGTGTTATGTGCGTGTGTGCGCGCGTGCACCCGCGTGAGCGACATAACTTAAAAACGAAAAGTCTGATATGTTGCACTCACATGACTTTCCCTGCTCTTATACAAACTATTCTTACAAACTCCCATTCCTCTATCTTTTTCATGATAGTCGAGATAAACATTTGAAGGAATGATCTTATAACTAATATTCTTTTAGGTGCAAGGGGAATATGGGAATACAGTAGGCTTTGAGTTATGTGTCAAATGTTTTAAAGCTTTCAAATTCCCTTCTCTTTGCACGATTAATATATACAAAACTGAATAATAATCTTTCATTGGTGGGAAGTATAAGTATTACTCACAGATAACAAGGAATACCTCCGAAATGGCTCACTCAACAAAAAATTCACTCGGACATAAATTGAAAATTTTAACGAGATCTACAGTTTTTGTATAGTAAGATCTCGTCTATCTCCTACGGTCTACCAGTTATGCAAAAGTCATACGTGGGCTATAGCTAGAAAATTCAAAATACCTTAACATATGGGTTGCCACCAAAAATCTTAAACATACCGCATTTTAATCAAAAGTACCTGGGCGAGCGAGCTTCGCTCGGCGTTTTTCTCCTCTGTTTTTGTGAAATCTTTTTTGTGGGATAAGATACTTATTTAGATAAACTGAAAGTTAACTAAATAACAATTTTAGTCGCAATTGTGAAGAGTCATTTCCGTGATACAAATATTTCATAAACACCATCATTTCAGCTGTAAAACGTCTAATGCTGAACGCAGGCCTCCCCCATAGATATCCACCCAGTTTGACGTTTTCGTCGAGCATTTGTTCCATTATGGAGTTCAGTCCCTTGCTGCTGCGATTGACTCCAGGGCACATTGGCCAAGGTCCTTCATCTTTCCTTCGAGTTCTTCCATGGCTTCCTTTACCCTGGCCAGTGGCTCGTTAGTATTCTCCGATAGAATTATCTTCATATTAGACATTCCCGTCTTCATCTTTCCTATTTCAGAGTTTGCATTTTCAATTTGCCTTCCATGTTTGTTTCCATTTTGTTCATTTTTGTTCCTATATTTTCTATTCCGTAGTTTACATTTGTCCAATTCGGTTTTCATATTTGTTTCCTCTGCCGCATTCCGGAATTAATTTCATTTACCATTATGTCCATCTTGACTAACATTTATTTTAACTGTTCCATATCGTGCTTTTCGGCGCACTCCTGACATCAATTGTGATTACCTACTTTACTTTTTTAACTATTTCATTATTTTTTATTAAAACACCGGAGCAAAGGCACTGTTGAACAATAACAAATGCTACAGGAAGAAAAGCTGGTTGATAAAGTCATGTGAATGTACTACGCATTTCTGTTTCAATCATGCAGAAAATTGTATGAATTATTCGTAATTGTTCGCCGAAGCGGGAGTAGTGAAAGTAAATGTGATTGTGTTTAGTAAAAGAAAAATGAGTAGAAACACCGTGTGAATGTTATACGTTGCACTTATATATCAAGTGTATGGAAACATACATGGGTTGTTTGTAGAAGAGGGAGCAGTATGTTGGGTAAAAGAAACGGGAGTAGAAAAAACCATGTGAACGTAATACGTTGGGTGGTAAAATGGATTGCATAAAAATCTTCACCATGAAAACAATTAGATATGTCACTTTTCAAGGCGATCAGTCAACCTATTTTGGAATTTACTCACTCAACATACTATATGTATAGGCGTTGGTATGTATGAAGTTGATAAACGATAGGGAACAAAACAAAAATGAGTAGAGAAAATAGTATGAATGTAATACGTTGTATTTCTTGTTCAAACATATCAAATTGTATGAATTAGTTGAAGGGCGAGTAGCGAAAGAAGACTGATGGTGCCTCGTAAAGGAAGAATTAGTAGAGGAAGTTGTGTGAATGTAATGCGTTGCATTTATAATTCAATCATAGAATATTATATGAATTGTATGTTGAAGGGAAAACAGAGGATAAATGAATGTGCTACGTAAAAGAAATGCGAGTAGAAAACCATTTGAAAGTAATTATATTGTGTAGCAAAATTGTTACCATAAAAACTTTCCCCATGAAAAAATACATAATATACGTGCCGAATTTTGCGATGATCGATTAAGTGTTTTTCGAGCTTAACATTTAGATATATACAAACATCCAAGTTATATAGATGATATGACTTATTTGTAGAAGAGTGAGTAGAGAGAGATGTGAATGTGTTACCTAAAAGTGAGCAGAGAAAACAGTATGAATGTAGCATTTCTATTTCAAATGTACAAAAAATTGTATGACTTCTTTGTAGAAGAGTGAGTAGAGAAAAAGATGTGAATGTGTTCTAAAAGTGAGAGGAGAAAACTGTGTGAATGTAATAGCATATCTATTCCAACCATACAGAACATTGTATGACTTATTTTAAAAGTACGAATAAAAATGTTTTTTGCTGCAAAATCACGTTTTTTATGCAAAATTGCTTATAGAAGAATGAGTAGAGAAAGAAATGTGAATGTGTTACCTAAAAGTAAGTAGACAAAACACTGTGAATGTAATATACAGTATCTCTATTTAAAACATACAGAAAATTGTATGTATACTTATTTGTAGATGAGTGAGTAGAGAAAGAGATATGAATGTGTTACCTAAAAGTGAGAACATATAGAATATGGTATGACTTATTTTAAAAGTGACGATGAAAATGTTTTTGGTGCAAAATCACGTTTTTTATGGAAAATTGTTTATAGAAGAGTGAGTAGAGATAGAGATGTGAATGTTTTACCTAAAAGTGAGTAGAGAAAACGCTGTGAATGTAATATGCATGTATACAAAAATTTAATCAAATCTTTAGAGCCGTTTCTGAAATACCGTGAGTATATACAAGAATTGCTCTGTAGAAGCAGGAGTAAAAAATGTTATTTTTTTATGTAGAATCGTGTTTTTTCGGGAATTACACACACGTATATAGCTGAACTTAAAAAGCAAAACCCTATCTCAATACAAAATTTGATCGAAATCGTTAGAGCCGTATCCAAGTTGCGCGGAATAAATAAATAAATAAATAAATAAATAAATAAATAAATAAATAAATAAATAAATAAATAAATAAATAAATAAATAAATAAATAAATAAATAAATAAATAAATAAATAAATAAATAAATAAATAAATAAATAAATAAATAAATAAATAAATAAATAAATAAATAAATAAATAAATAAATAAATAAATAAATAAATAAATAAATAAATAAATAAATAAATAAATAAATAAATAAATAAATAAATAAATAAATAAATAAATAAATAAATAAATAAATAAATAAATAAATAAATAAATAAATAAATAAATAAATAAATAAATAAATAAATAAATAAATAAATAAATAAATAAATAAATAAATAAATAAATAAATAAATAAATAAATAAATAAATAAATAAATAAATAAATAAATAAATAAATAAATAAATAAATAAATAAATAAATAAATAAATAAATAAATAAATAAATAAATAAATAAATAAATAAATAAATAAATAAATAAATAAATAAATAAATAAATAAATAAATAAATAAATAAATAAATAAATAAATAAATAAATAAATAAATAAATAAATAAATACAGGAATTGCTCGTTTAAATATATAAGATAGAGCCAACTTTGGCTTTTAACCGACTTTTGGTTTCTGAGTCATGCTGCCCACAGACAGACACACACACACGCGCACCTTTTTCTAAAAATGCCCTTTCTTTGGATTCAGGAGGCCTTAAAACATATATTTACGGAGAAAGTAAAAAAGAAACAGACTTCGTATTTAAGTTTATCTTCCCCATGATGCGACACGAAGATTTCCGAGAAACTCCCCGAACCCCAACTACCCTACACATAGAAATCTTACCCCCACTTTTTGTTTTCTGAAAAATGGTTCAAATGGTTTTGATTAAAAAAAATACATACATATTTTTATTTCTCAACTGGTAAATGGCCTTTTATGTATTTATTTACTTTATTTATTTCCGATTTTTTCTCCTTTTTCTCGTCGTCATAGAAATAGCATGGTATTTCAAAGCGATCACATAGCTTATTAAAAATCTAACTTGGAGTATTACCGCTACTGTATCTACAACGAAGTGTGTAGATGTGAATTAAACGTTTATAACGACACTTTAAAAGAGACACCTCCAATAATAAGCTTTTTAATAATATTTTATAAGGTTAAACCTTAAATGGATTAAACGTGTGTTTGTCTAGAACTCGAAAAGGCGAAAATTATTCTAAGACAAAAATAAAGGTTTATAAAATCTCTTATATAAACTGAAGAATAAACTATTTAAATTATTATAAAGAAATATAGTTCCTAATAATAATGGTAAAGAAGCAAATAAAACAGAAAAAGATAAATAAATTCGATCTTGCAGTCGTTCTTGTTGTTACCACCATGTTTAGAATTTTCCTCTAAATGAGTTAGAATCTAGTTTATAGCTCAAAACATAATATAATCATTAACTATTCTAATCATATCATCTCTGTTGAACTTATACTATTACATACGAATAATATGCACAACATTACCGCATATCCAGAAATAATTTGAACTATTTCAATCTGTCGACTGAAGGACTTAACTTTTTCTTTTAAATTACTGGCATGACTTGAAACTTCTTAAACCATCTCATACATCATCATGCACCGGAAATACAAAGTTTGCTTGTGCAAGGCTTCAGAAATTAAAACAGCTATAACAACGAAAGAAAAAGAACAAATAAGCCTCAAATTGCGATAACACTCTCCACTCGGAGTTATTTAAATTGTCACATAAGTCCCTGAGTTTTATTCTGGCGTTAAAAATATTTACAGAAAATGCGCCTAGAGAATCGGACTTCATAATAAGTTAAACAGCCTCAATTGTAATTTTTGACTGTTTTTGTCCAATTTTCACCGATCGGCCCCAGGTTCACTGCGACAACGAAGAGAACAGCAGAACGGAGGAAGAATGTAGGAGACTTGACTCACCTAGACGGACATCTGCTTAAGAGCGAGTAAGGCCGTTTTAAAGTTTACGACAACAGTAAGACATTAGTTTTCACCTTAATCAAGCTGCTCAAAAAGTTCTTCAGTTTATTTGGTCCGATAGCAGTATTTATCACCGCATCTAGAGCCAGGAAAAGCAGCTCTATTATGCAAACTGCCGCCGACAGAAGCAGTGAAGATATTGTGATGGTCAGTTGTTTGTTTCAGACAGGTGCTTCTTTATTCCGGCGCTCCGAATGCCGCAGAGTTGATTTTCCACTTCGCAGTAATGGGGAGAAATTTCTTTAATTCTACTTTATTTGCTCCTCGACCTTGAGAACTGCTGCCGGAGTACCTGCCGAACATCTATTGAAAAGTGACGTCACATTATCAAGTAGCTGACCACAAGAAACTGGTTCTTCGTTTGCCAATAGTGCGGGAGCTGAGAATAAATTAATAACAGGAAAGTCAGTTTCCCTTGGCCTCTGCATCCGAGACAACTATTAGATCTTGCATAATACTTCCATTTCCATTTCCCTCTCTGTCTCTGTCTGTCTCTCTTTTTCTGCTTTTGGCTACTTTCTCCTTTGTTTACTCCTGCGCAGTAAACAATTTATTCTTAATATCATAAATAGGATCCGAATTTTTAGCTTTTGTTAGACTTCGCTTTCAGTTCTATTCCGTTAAAATATAATTTCTTAGTTTTCTGTGGACTAATTCATGCATAGAGGCGCTAAATTATCGTATACCAATTATCACCTGATCTTTCTTTTGTTTGGTACAAACTATCACTGGGTCATTCTTTTGTTTAGTCAGAGTCGTCAACTGTATCCGATTTATCGCTGAAAATAACAGGAGAAGATCGAAATACATCTAATTTTGGGGTTAATTTTCCTCGGTTGGCAGTGCTGTGCTTTTGTAGAATTCAATATTTTCTGGCCAAATCTTTGCAGTATAGTATTTATATTCATATTTTATCCACGAAACAGTCCAGATAAATATCAATCGAGCGGTCTGACCACTCAGAAATTAATCAGTTAGGCTAGACTTCTTATAAGTGATAATTATATTAACAACAATAATTTCCTGTTCAGGTTTCTACACACTCAAAATGGACTTTGTTGGGTAAATGCTAAACCTAATAACTTCTCTACTATTAAGCTAACTTTAATTTATGATACAAGTTCTAGACTAATGTTGCAAATGTGTTTGTTTGGTTACTGGCCCTAGCCATTTAACAGTCAATATAATTACAACAAAAAAAAACTTTAAAAAATAACAAAATCAACTTTTTAAATTATGCTTCTACTGTCCTGTTCACTGGCCCCTGCTCCAAATTCCATAAAAATTTTCCCACACTTGTCAGTTCTGAATGGTCTTTAAAAATGTTTTCTCACTATCTAATCTTTATTTCTGTTTAACCATTTCCTACAAATCCGTTGTTTCCTCCAGTGGTCTGTTCCTGAACATTCTAATAATAAGTGCGTCTCATCTTCCCTACCTTACATGTTGGACATCTTTCCTTCTTTCGTTCCTCAATTTCCATATTCCCAAAACCAAGCCCTCCCTCTCATTCTTGTCACTAACCCTAATATATAACTCTCTCCTTAATTCGTATTTCTATTCACTGTAGAAAATAGTGACATTTTATCCTTGATTTGGGAGCATGCGTTTCTGCATCTATGCATATTATCTAATCTCTCTTTATTTTCCAACCTACCTTCATTAATTTTTGTTATTATTTATTCTTAATTACTTTCTTAATTTATTTCACAAAACTGCACCTTATCAATACCCATTATAAAACATACAGAATATATGTTACTGTGTGTTGTGTTTGTATTTGTTAAAACACATTAGATAAGTAAAGCATATTCAAATATTTGTCTGTCGTGAACGATTTGCTATTACACTTTCTGTTTTTATTTTAGTAAGACGTATTGAAATGTATGTGTTTCATAAGAATTTACCCAATCAAATACTATTCTCAAGAAGACATACACATATTTCATTGTGCCACTTGTTTTTGTGGGATAAGAATTTGGAACATGTGCTTTAATTTTGATCATCAGAAACCTCTCAGATAACGCACACCTCCTGCATTGTTTGTACTTGGAAGTCGCTGATGTTTCACATTGCATAATGAGCGTGTCACTTCAACCAGTGAAATCAAACTAATCACAAACACCAGCTGTTTTTAACTCCACGTGGAATGAAGCAGACTTTAACATCTTCCGTTTTCTCTTTCATTGTCTTAGTTTTCTTGTGTCTTCCAAGAACTAAACTTCCTACAGTGCGAACGCTTACTTGGAGAAAACGTGACAATGTTGCTTTTCACCTTCATTTTCTCATCCGGCTTTGACTCGCCGCATGCTAACTATAAGAATAGCACAACAATATGAACTGTTTTCTTTTACCATGTCGCACATTATGTTGAATAAGTTTCCCCACAGAACATAACGTTATTGGACATAAGCTATAGATGTTAAAACTGCAGGTTCTGGGGTTAATTTTCCTGTATATTTTTTTTCCCTGAGCTTGATGTTTTCAAAACCAGAATTGTGTTTACTAATTATGTGCAGTTTCGAAGAACAAGCAATTCTCACTGACCTGGGTACTTCTTCTCTGGAAATATTGCCAATGATAAATAATCAAAGGGCTTTTAAATGGCTGGGCTGCACTTTCCAAGCATATAACTTCTACTATATACTTGAATATGCCTAGTTATATGCAAGGGAAGCAACATAGTGCGAGTCTCGCATAAATATGTATTTATCATCTGAAACCTGATAACAGTCCCGTGATCATGATTTCCTTGTGATATACCCTAAAAAATAGCAGTCAGTTGGCGAATTTAATGTCAAGCCGCATTTTGCTATGGAAGCTTAGTTGCTTAAAGCACCTGAAAGAAATAGGAAGATCCACGGTTCAAATGCCGGCTATGCCATTGCATTTATTTGGCTGATTTTATCTTCCAAGGGATACATACTGTGACGCCGGCCACGACACAAAATAAAGGATAGTCGGAGCCAAGGTACTTCACACAACATACGAGTTGCGGCACGTCTACAAGGCGCTTAAGGTTAAGCTTCCCCACATCACTCACGCGAGCAATCACTTGCCAACAATGAGCGCGGCACGTCAAAAAGGGAGTTTCTGGTTCGTCCGAGAAGTTTCCGGCGGCAGGCTCGTTTGTAGACGTTCGAGAAAGATGGCTACGTCATCGCCGGTATAAAAGCTTGCGGAGCGCGTTAAGGCAGGTAGTTTTGGAGTAGGTCAATGTGTCAGTGAATACCAGACAGTTATGAAACATACGTTGCATCGAAGCGAAAAATGTGAACGAGTCTTGAGTGATTGTATCGTCGGAGTTAGTTATTGATATACAGTAAAAGGTGTGAGTCTAGGCTACGAGAAGAAAGCAGTTGTGAGCTGTAATATCACGAAAGACTAGACTGTGTTAACGTAGATAGAAGAGAACTGTGTTTCTGTGCAAAAGTTTAGAAGAAAAATAAGGTGATAGAAAAGTAACTGGACTGCACTTTTGCCGTTTTTGTCACAATATTATACAGCTGGTCATTATTTAGGAAAACATAAAATGTAATTATGAAAAAACCAGCGGAGAAGATTTAAGTAGGAGAAATTATGGTTTACAAATTTGATGTTTGTAAACAGTAACCCAGGGCGTTACTATATATTCTGGCATAGTTCGCAAACCTTAAAGACTTTTAGTTTGTAAAGTTTATAAAGATTACAATTGGATTTGTATTTATGCATCAGCATTAAGAATATTCTATAGTTTTGATGTTATAATTTAAGGACGCCTTTACAAATCACTCTTCGGTGTATTCAATGAATTAATTAAATTCTTTATTTACCCCTGAACATTGGTTAGGTTTTCATAAAAAATCATTGAGATATGGAACAACGTCATAAACAATGAAATGAAAACCAAATATAAGGAAACACAGTAGGTACTTACATACTGTGAAATGACGATTCATCATGCGCCGACAGGTTATGTCGTACAAGCTAAAGATGATTAAAGTAGCTTAACAACGCACTCAGCAGCCACTTCATTCCATTTATTTGACCTAAAACCCGCCAGAGACGCGTAGCGCAAAAGAGAAATCTCTCGAAGCGCAAAAACTTGGGTCCTTCGGAGACTTAAAAGCACTTACCAACTCTTTATCCCGCTCCGAGATTAACAAAATGAGCACACCCCCGCAGTCGACCCGAAGAAAACAAAAGCAAGAGAAAAAGGAAAATGGCCCCCGTTAAAACCGCTCCGGTAGCGATGAACAGATACATTTCAATTATCGCATTACGTAACGGGCCCTGGGCTCAAGATAGCGACCTTTACCTTGCTTATTATCCCCCCCCCCCCTCGCTCTGAAAAAAACCGCAATCTGAGCCAGAAATCTTAATATAGCCCCGAGTGTCTTTTGTTTCTACGTACGGGTTAGCCACCTAATGGGACCTGAGATTTACTGTTCGCTTTAACCTCAACAATGGGTTGCAATATCTGGTCCAATTGTTCTCACACTAGTTAAGAACAAAGTGTGAAACTAACGGTGGCTTAACCGGTTATGGTGTCATTCTCTTTATTTGTGCGGATTTTTGCCGCAAACCACAATGTTTTGAATCGGCAAGAGGTAAGGGAAAAATGCTGAAGAGAAGCAGGAAAGACGTATTGTGATACTGGCATTAAAGACACTAATTCTATATTATTTACAGCTATTTTTAAACTGCCTATAACTTATATTATTATCATCAAAACAACGAAAGCTTTGATGTTTCGTTATTCATGTGGCTTTCTTATGATTATGCTAGTTTTCATCGTCAATTTTCAGATTTTATTTTGAACACTACATATTTTCTTTAATTCAAATAAGTTTTCGTAAAAATTGCATTTTACGGTAGGTATGCCAATTTTATATTGAGAGTGCAAATAAATATAGAGTTAAATTAAATTAGCGAAACAACTTACTTTGCTCTAGGACTAACAAATATCAACTACGGCGCTTTTTTCGGATAGGAAATAAATAGAATTCTATAAAAGTGATAAACATTTCCTCGAGGACTCAGAAGCTTCACTGCTTATCCGTAAACTTTTGACTTTCCTTGAATTCTGTCCTGCATAGAGTAAGATGTGAAATAATATGGAAATGCAAAAACGTTTTTTTTTTAAGAGAAATGTTACAAATTCTGCGTCAAAATGAGTTAGTATTTACATTTTTGAAGCTAGCTGTAGAACAAAAAGCTACATCCCTTCTGAAATTGTGTCAAAATTGTTTGCCGTATCCTATACACCATTTTCTACTTAGGTCGGCCACGCAAGTAAGATTTGAAATAACTTCAACATAGAGGAAAGGAAAGAAGAACAAAACAGAAATAGAATATATGGGTATGACATAAAACACCTGGTATAAACTACCAGGACCTGAAAAGTGATTTTCCTTAATATCAGCAACTTCACTACTTTGCTATTCTTTCCTCAGGCATAGTTACCAGTCTTTCATATATTCGAAACTACATAAATGTTGTAATTACAAAGTGTAATAAGTAAATTATGTGAATATCACAATGACAACCAATGTGATTCTGGCAAGTATGTTTATTCTCTTATTAAATATGAAAGTAAATAGCAGATTCACAAATTAGAAAACAAAATATATAATTCCATATTATATGATACAAACACGGTCCACATTTATGAAAAGCGCTTCCTTTAGTCAAGCCAACATTGTATTTTTAAATTAATCCTTGGATTGAACTTGGATCAAATAGATTGCAAGAGAGAGAGAGAGAGAGAGAGAGAGAGAGGGAGAGAGACAGACAGAGAGAAGCGTTAGGGGAGGTGAATGGGAGAAAAGAAAGACGCACACCTCAGTACTGAAAACAATAACATTAAAGGGGCTGCAGGTCTGTTACTTGTAAGGATGCTGGAGAGATTGCTATTATGAAAGACAATAGTGGATTTCTAGCAACAGTTCACGGCCTCGCCACTTGTTGGCGCCAGGTTTAAAAACAGTCTAAAGAAGATTGGAATGACTGGTGCCTGAGGTATACTAATGTGGAAGAACATAAAGTTAAAATATAAACAATGATCTTTGATTTAGAAATGTAGCTTAGCTGCTTTGGTTCTCAGCATCCCATGGGCGTGAAAGACTGCTTAATTTTGCTCAAAGGCACCATTAACAGGCTTGACATTCTTTTAAATCTAGACACAGACCAGCGAAGCAAGTCGTGCTAAAGATTTTTACGCACCAAAAGAATTCATTACCCTCCGCTGGGCTTACACCTTTGGTGTCGTTATCTCTAGATTAACAGATTAAGTTTCCTGCTGCTTCAGAAGTTCAAAAAGTAAATGTCCAAGGGATAATGCTTACCAACGAATGGACATGATTAGCTATATGAATAGTCAGAATTTTTTTGCAAGTAATAGTACATACATTAAGAATAAAGAGGCTAGAAAATAGTTTTTAGTTATGGAGGCATTAAAACACAGCAATAGCTTCTGCGTTAATAAATACATGTGGATGCAGGATCCTGTTTCGTTCTACATGAAAATAATGTTTACGTACCAATGAGCACTTTAATATTGTGATGCGCAAATGTATTGAATAGGATTGTAGGTCATTAACCCATGTTTTGTTGAATATACTCATCACTCTGTGACGCTGGTCGCCGGCCGCGCGTCTCTCAGAGACACTTAAGGTCAAGCTACTGACACCTCTGCTTGTAAATGCATTCCCGACGTCAATCGAGAGGTCAGAACATAGACCACTATGAGCACGGCGGAACAAGGCGCTTCCAGATTGTTCGAGAAACTTTCGATTGCCGGTTAGCGAGAAGTTCGAGAAAAGGTGTATTTTCCAGAAAATACGCCGGCACTTGTCCTGGACTATACAAGCAAGTGAGCGAGCCAGTGTCACGGCATTTCTTCAGAGTTGGGTATTGTGCTAAGTTTTAGCAGTTAGTTTTTAAGTGTGTGTGACTGTATTGAGATAGTGTGAGCGAGTACATTAGAGACAGTTTTGTACACTTATCGTCGCATTGGAGTTGTGTGTTGTGTGAAACAGTTTTTATTGTTTGTATCGTTGAAGCCTGCTGTTTGTTAGAGAGAGAGAGAGTAGAACTGAAAGACAGTTAAGTGCGTGTTAGTGTTACGAGAGGACAGAACACCTAAGAGTTGCAAAGTCACGCCGAATTGTGTTAACATTGAAACACAGGACTGTGTTTTTGTGATTCAGTTTTAGAAGACCACACTGAAATTGTGAAATATACTAAACAAAAAAGGAATTTCACAGAATTTCATTGCAGTAATTAAAAAATCTATGAAAAAAAAATCAAAGGGAACCAATAAAAATAACAAGAAGAGTTAAACAAGATTATCCACTGTCAACCACTCTTTTTAATACTTATTTTTACATTACAAGATCATGGAAGCAAATTACAACGGAAGGAATTAATTAATTTAATAATAAAATGTTAGGCTTCGCAGATGACCAGATTTTCAAATGCAAAACAGAAGACGAACTGCATTGAATGCTACATAATTTAAGAGAAATATCAAAACAATATAATTATGGGAATATCGTCTGAAAAATAAAAAATGACGGCTTTCAAGGGTTCTCATTTAGTTCCGTCAAAGATAATATTAAGAAACAAACGCATAGAAAAGTAACAACGTTTAACTTTCTATGCCACGAAATATATACAATGGAAATAGTTATAAATAATATACTAAATAAGTTTTAGTTATGTAGCAGAACACTAAATAGAAGTTTGAAATTACACAAGAGGATGGCAGTTCCTATAGTAACTTATGAATCCGAAACATGGACTATGAGGGCACAACACACAACTAAAATACAAGCTGCAGAAATGATCAATAGCAGGATATCTAAGAACAGACACAAAACATAATACAGAAATAAGGCAAGAAGTACACTAGAGGAACTAAATACAGCAATAATGAAATGTAAAACAAATTGAAAACAACACTTTATAAAGGATGACTGAAAGAACACCAAAAGTAGTATACGACTGTTGACCACGAGGAAGAAGAAATTTAGGAGACCTAGAAAAAGATGGAAGCAGCAGCAATTTGGAGCGGAACAGACCAATAAAGGGTCTAAACCGTGATAAAGAAGTTTCAGAAGGGAAATAAGGTGGCAAAAAGTAACTGAATTTGTAAATTTGTAACTTCTTAAGGCAGGAACAGAGAAAATTAGCCACGATGATGTAATATAATGCAACAGATGGTTTTTATTATTTTGGTTGGTCCTCTGATGCTAGCAAATAACCTGAGACTATGATGTTCGTATTTTATTTTTGTCTTGAATTAGGCTCCTATGATTGTTGTTTTCTGTACAAAGAAGACTGATGTATTTCTGGAATTATCTGCTCTAAATGCCTTATTTACTTGAAAATAAGACCTCCCCTTTTCTAACCAAATGTTACCCGGAAAATGTATTCGTTTACTACGAGGAAATGGAAACAATTTTAAGCAGACATTGCTAACCACACTATTGAACGTAGGATTCTATACATCCATACAGCAAACAATTAGATATGTTACTGAGAGTTTAAATTCCCGCTTCAGAAGTATTCCAATGCACGATAGTATTGTGGTTTTGCAAATAGCTACTTGTTACAGTTCATAGAGCATATTATCACGCAACAACAAAGTTTATAGTAAATATCGCATTTTGTATACCCCTGAGGTCCTCTTCTGGTACCCCAGGGTGTGTAAATAGACATATTTTACGCTCTTATTTAGTAGTTCTTTCCTAGCTTGAAAGCATAATGAATTCAATCGTTAAGCAGAGCAAATGTGGCAAACTGGTTGACCCAGGAGCATTTGGCATTAACTGTGAGTATTTGTTTGGTAATTATCATTCAGATTCACAGCCGAAGCAGGGAATATCGGGCGCCGGCGCACTGTTTCTACCACTCCGGTGTTCCTATTTCGATTACCGCTTGGGTCCTGCAGCCGCGTAGGGATATCAACACAAAGAGAATTATTGTGATTCATAGCTTTATTTAGACTGAAACTCCCGTCAAACATGCGGTTGTGTTATTAGGTTAAAAATACCTGCAAAAAGCATGCCCGCGAATATACATATGTTCCAAATGTACGCCTAAGTTTGACTTTGATATAATGACCACCAATGATGATCAGTAGTAGATAAAATAGTAAGTAATAATTTCAACAAATTCTGAAGTAAAATCACATATCGGAACTGTAGGCTTTCATTCCATTAGTGGCAATATTACTCTTCTACTTCCTTTTAATTATCCTTTATTTTCTCTACTTTACTTCCGTGATGACCTCAGTCACACAAATTCACACAAAAATCTCCTTTTCTACGCAATATTCACCACCAGGATTGAAAAACTGGCTAGAACTACTGCCTTCTGGCAACGTGACGTCAGCCCACGAAACATCGGGAATGCTTCCCGCACAGATGATCGGCGTTTAGGTTGTGTAGACCTTCCAAACAAACACCACAATATTAAACAAGACTGCTTAACACCATTCTGATTATAAGATATACTCACAAACTTAAGATCTAAGTTAAATTTGAAATTCTACTATTTCCATTTAAAATTGTATTACATTTCAAGTTTATAGAGGCCGTAAAGATACCTTAATTTCATTTAGAGGTACATTTTTAAACTTGTTATATGCAAAAAAAAAAAAAAAAAAAAAAAAAAAAAAAAAAAAAAAAAATTGCACGTCTTGTTGGTCTGTAATTTATCTTTCTAGCCATTTTACAAATCAGTATTTTTCTCCTTTTCTTATTAATTGTGAAATATTTTAGCACTTAATAAACATATACATTTTAAGCTTAAATAGCAGTTATGTTTAAAAAGAAGTATAAAAACCAAATCCTCTACATGAGCTCATAAAAATAATAAAAGGTGCCTAGCCTTTTATGCTTAAAATTTGAAAAGAAGTTAAAAGTAAATAAATATATCATAAACTGTATATTTTGGCAGATCGGCAATTTCCAGTAGATTTCTCTGCTATACGAAGTTAAATAGGAACAAGGAGAACGCCTTAGGCTTGTTTATCAAAATGTCACAAAGGTATGGAATTTTAGTAATCAATTTAAAGAAAATGCAAGACAACAAAAATGTAACATGTAGATGAACAATTTATTGGATAAACAAAATGTACTAAAGTATTTGGTTGCATACCTTTCAAGGTTGTTGAACTTAAATATGAAAGTTGGTTTGAATCCGAGCTTTTGTTTCTGACTTAAGCAGTTTACAGGGAGACGGAGAGAAAGAGAGATATTCCCTTTTTCCAACAATGCTTTCTTTGGATATAGTGGATCCCAAAGCGTGTATTCCATTTAGAGAATATCAATCTTTCAAAATGGATACTATAACTTCTCTCTATTTAATAAGTAATAGATGAAGTAAATACTCCACATTAAAAGAATATACAATTAAGTAATAAAATGTAGAGGAAAACTTTTTCCGTAATTTTGTTTAACATATTTTAAATTTTAATTACGATACTTCTTATTTATATTATCCGTGGAAGTAGATAAATTGTGAGTAAATAATAGACACGAAGTTCTGAATATTAAAATCAGAGAAAACATATTTAACGGTTAATGAGCCCCAGTTATTCAAACACACAACGTTTAAAACCTTTCCTTCAAAATTGCTGGTCATAGATTCTACACAGAACTGAAACAATTGATCTTCGTGGTAAATATTACAAACAACTCGGACATTTAGTTCCAACATTCATTTATTAGTTTAACCTCGTATTCATATAGCACTGAGTTTTAGAAAAGGAATTAAGAACCTAGAATAATTTTTGTGCAGAGAAATCCTGTAGTGAGAAGTCAAGGGACCTTTTTAAAAATTAAAATCCATATTAAAACCCAAATTACCAAAGCCGTCCGGCTAATATAGGTCTTTTCTGCTTGAAAGTGTTACAAAGATATATATGAATTGCACATTTGTGAAAGTAAGCTAATTACAAAATGCACAAACTGTTGTTTATTTCTTAAAGCTGATTCATCAGGGTGTTTCTTCGTTATAGTGACACGTTTGATACTTTGAGGTACCTATGTCATCTCAACTGAGGATACCTTATGGTTTAGAGGGACAAAATTCCCGTGCGGGTGTTGTCATGTTAGCTCAATTGGTTAGAGCAATGGCACGAGAAGCCGAAGATCGTGGTTCAAATTGTGGCTATGGCATTCAAGTTTTCAGTCTGATTCTACATTTCCACACAATGTCAACTATATCAGTGTAACATTATCAATATATTTTTGATACTTAGTATTTGTTATGTTAGTATTTAGTTTTCATTTTCTGCAACATAAATATTGTTAAAGGAATGTTAAAAATTTTTTTTTAAATGTGATGTAACCAATATAATAATTAACTATCCTGATGTAAGAAATTAGGTATCAGGATTAATAAATGCAGATTATCTATCTATCTATTTGTTTATAATAGGTATTCGTGGTGAACGTGTGGGCGGTTTTTCTCCGGGTTCTCCGGGTTCCCCTGCCACTTATTCCATCAATTGCTCCTTATTCCATCCATCGATTTCACCTGCATTTCATATATCATCCTCTTCCTTGCTATCATACCTGGTGCTTGGTTGAGGACTCACTTCCAGGTCTTCAAGTATCTGAAGTATCCTGGGGGGTTTAAGTCCTACATAAGGGGATGATAATCAGATAAAGAAAGAGAAGTGTACAACAGTATGGAAGTTGATCGCATTTAGCTTTTTTCTTTAATAATTTTGTAGCGTATTATGAACAACAGATTTCTGATCTACAAATTAGTGACGAATACCATAATCTTTTAATGAATAAGTAGAAATAGTAATAACTCTAGTATTTCAACGTTTCTCGACTTCAAAGGCACTCGGTGAGTTTGCATTTACTTTCGCGGCGTGCCAATTTCATAATTGCACTTTTAATTAATGACAATATCGTAAATGTACTTCCAATTTATGAAGGCTAACTTGTAAACAAATATTTCCTATTTATTTGTAGTTGTTGGTCAACTTACCGTAGTGAAATAACATAGCAGGGCAATATATCATGCTGAAGTAACGATGCCCATGAGATCTAAATGTCTTAATTGTTATAGTATATAGCAGACGGTTGAATGAATTCAATAATTTATTTGTCAATATATGTATTTGTACCACACGAGCTGTAATCTGTTCAAACAATATACTCTCGCTTCGCGGTCACGTATTATCGACAGAATGATAGCTCTACTGATGTTATATTCTGCGATTATTTCACTCTTACTGTGTCAACTGTGTACCAATAAAACGCTGCGAAACGAAGTGTTTCAACCAGTTTATCCCAAGTTTTTATCATTTCCCTGGCGTTTGTTTCTTTGTGTTTTTTAAGTTTAACGTCTTTTAACCTGGTCATATTGGAAGTTGAATAGATGAAATGATGCTCAAATGAGCCCAGGGTCCATAGAGCCTTTACGTGACATTTGCTTTTCAGAATAAAGGAAAAAAAAAAAAACGAATAAACATCCGGATAACTTGCCATCCCAGATTTCAACTCGGAACCTCTCGAATGTGAAGCAGACATAGCAATCATGTTTGTTTTGCTTATATTATTTAGGTTTACTTATAGTTTCTGTTATATGAGATACTGGATGGGTAGGCATAGAATCTGTGTCAAAAATGACAGTGAATTAACAAGGTGTTCTTGACTAGTAATCACCCATTGTGTAGTTGGTACAACTGGTAACAAGAGAACATGCACTCACCAAGACCAATTCAGCGTTTAAGTCACTGTGCTCTGCATTGCTACCGCAGGGGAAGAGCAAATAGTTTGAGGCACGTGGAATCAAACAATATACTCGTAAAAGAAAACATATCTGGTGTTAATAACACAGCAGTCATCTGGATTGTAATATTAATGCTGTCTATTTTAATTACACAATTGGTCACAGATTATAAAGAAATTACATTTCAGCTCTATGCCATGACAAAATATATGACACTTCTAGTCTGTGTTAAGGACATTCATGTTATAAAGTAAATAGAGCAGAACATAATGCCATTTTTACGCAAATTTGCAGAGAGCCATCCAGAACAAAAGTATGTGGACACTTTCCGACACTGTTTCATTTTTCTTTAATTAATTTATCAATGTTAGGATATAATGTCTGAGCAATTTGTAATCGAAGACTGCATGTTAGGTTCTGATCGGAATTTGGACTTGGCAGACAGGCTGCTCCGTTTTATTTGTACTGGCCATGTTATTGTCATCGAAAGCGCTACACCTAACTGAACCGTCCTGTTCTGTACTCACATCCAGGCAACATGGCATTACACCCTGACGTCACATGCTCTAATACGTGGCTAACAAAAGAGATTTCTTTCCAGTACATTGCCTAAAGTTGTCTTCGTGTTATATAACAGAATGTTTGTAATGGTGAGACGCTAAACGCGTACATTTTCAAGACACTTTAGGTTTTAAGAAGTTCTTTAACGTTGTATTGTACTTATTTCTACTTATCTGCACATACTTTCGTCTAATCGTGAAACAGTCAATTAAATATACTATAAAAAGCAAACCTTTAATGACATTGCTGCTAATGAACAAAAAAGTTTAGCCGAATTGAATAATAAATGCAGTGTAGATAAGTGGGAATAATTAAGAGCACTTTTCAGACTCCCAACAATTCATTAAAATCGGTCTATTCAGTTTAATGAATCAGTTACCTTTTGAATTAAAGATACTTTTTGCAGATCTCCCTCAGAAAAAGAAAAGAAAAAAATAAGTATTTAGAACACCATTTCAGGATGGCAGACAAAGATTTTCATGACACCCCCAGCCCGCATAACTATTTACATGATATATTTTCGTATCAGAGCTTTGAGAAATTAACGTAGTAAACAAAATGTGTATCTTAAATTGTCAATGAATAGCTTGTGAAGTCCTATTTATTTGTATTTAATGTTACACATACAATTTTATAAAAATGTAAAACCAACTCTACTCTTTAACTCAGGTTAAAATGTATAATCTGTCACTTTTTCTTACCATTATTTCCATTGCTATAGTAATACGCTTTCAAATGCAGTTCCTTTGTTTTTCTTGAGACCACAAAAAGATTATGAAATATCAACACAGACATATGCAATCAAAAATTGTAGGTTACAACTGTCTTCACCAAAATTTATCAACAGTAACAGGAAATAACAAACAAGCTTTTGAAAATTTTTTTTTAAAATTTATTTACAGTCGCTTTAACAATTAAGTCATATCGCGACTATTCTATGTAATACAGTGGTATACAATAAATTTGATACAATTATTTAACCAAATACATGAGAATACAATCAACAAATCAGTACAACAAAAATATCCTTCATATTATATTTTCTTATTTAAGCCTGTATTTTTGAGAAATGATAATACCCTTCTGCAGTTGGATGGCGTGTTCAGAATGGTGGATAAGTCTCCAGTGATGTGATGAAGCTGTCGTTGTGTAGCGTATTGCTTACATTCTGTGAGGAGATGTTTTGCCGTGAGACGGGTGTTGCAGACTTCACATTGTGGTGGCTGGCCTTTGCTGAGGAGGTATGAGTGGGTTAACCTTGTATGACCAATGCGGAGACGTGAGATAATCACCTGCTCTTTCCTGCTAAGAGAATAGACAGGGGAAGAATTGGTGTCTCCTTTCCTTACCATGTGTAGTTTTTCTGGAGGAGATTGATTCCAGGCCTGTTTCCATCTTGTTTTTATTAGTCTGGAGAAATACTTTGTAATATCACGATAAGGTACTGCTTGCTGTTCATGTGTGTCTGTTAACCGACTTGCTTCTTTAGCAGCTTTGTCCGCTTCTTCATTGCCCTTAATGCCGCAGTGTGAAGAGACCCAAATGAAAGTAACTATTTTCTTTTTATTTAGAGCAATGGAATAAAGACTGTGGATATCTTGAAGCAGTTGGAGGTCAGTTGAACGATTTATGAGACTTTGGAGAGAGCTTAATGAATCAGAAATTATAAGAAATTTACTCTCACTAGATTGGATGATGTATGTTAAGGCTTGCTTAAGTGCAGAAAGTTCGCAGGAGAATATGGAATAATATTTAGGGAGTTTCAGCTGAAGTTACTTATCTGGGGTAATTATGGCACATCCATTGTCGCTGTCCGTTTTGGAACCATCAGTTTAGATAAATGTATGGTTAGGGTAGGCATTTGTTATTTCTTGAAACAGCTGTTTATAGGAAGATGCATCTGTATGAGATTTATGGTAAGCTGTAATATTCAAATTTAGTTAAGCAGTTGCTATTCTCCAAGGTGGTAGACAATGAAACTTTCTGGGCATTATGGCAGGAACTTCTATATTATGTTCTTCAGTGCATTTGCTTATTTTAGATTTAAATGACATTTCTTTTTGTGAATTAGCCTGTAAACGTTGGTTGGACGTTTCTGGGAGGACGTACTGGTATATCATTGATTCGGGTCTTGCTAAAGTTTTAAGGGCGAATTTTAGGCTCAGATCTGTTCTGCGGACATTCAATGGTGGCTCGTCGATTTCCATTGAAAAATTTTTCTAGGGTAAATATTAAGAGAAATTAGAGTCCTGTGAATGTAATAACTCAGATTTTTCACTACATCGAGAACAAAGACATTCGATCGACATAGGTTTAGCTTTGCATATTTTAAAGAGGCCCGGAAAGGAACCCAGGACGACGACTACTAGAATTCCAGCACGACTTGTGTTGCGGAGTTGTTGACCGTTACGCCGCCCGCTTCTTGAGCAGTTACACCGGAGGTTGGTTCTCCTTCACTTGTCCATTGTTTGCAAATTAACAGCCGTACGTGGTCCAGAGAGACGATTGTTTCAGGACAGTATCGATGATATCCGTGGCTTTTCCCAAAGACGTCCGCCTTTGAAGCACATTTTATGACGTAACTTTGTCGTTCCGCGTGGTCAGGACACACGTCTCCAAGAGGGAATTTGGATTCTGCGAATAAATCATGCGTTCTTACATTCAGATGACTTTCTCTATCAACTATAATTATTTTAATGTAACTTTCACAAACCGTCCCTACGAACCTTGTTTTTCTGTCTACCTCATTATAACTGCCATAAACCTTTACACAAATAGCTTTATTAAATATTCCGTTGAAGGGCCAAGAGAGAAGGAGTAAACCGAACCAACAAATGCTGGCCTAGAAATTCCATTGTACTTTCCATGACACCGGGAGAAACAGCTGAATAGTACAGTACTTCAAAGTACTGACAAATTCATACCAGTAACAATGAATAGATATCTCTGAAATGGTTGATGCCGTAGGAAAGTTATTTGTAATAAATTATGTGTATTAAAGATATCGGAGCTTTTGTACAGTACGTTTTTGTCTAACTTTTAGACAAAGAACGGATTTAATTTGTCATGAAACATCACATCTTCAACATGTGATAATTTAATCAAAATAGTTTGATCCATTTTTGAGAAAATCCGAAATTATCATAAATCTCAAAGTTAACTGTGGAAGAATTTACAGAAAAAGTTTGTATTGCGTATTCGGAAGATACTGAATCATACACCAAGTTTGTTATCTATCTCGGATATTTTATATTTGAGTTATGTTATTCGTAGAAACACACCAAACACATAGGCATATACAAGAACCTTTTTCTAAAATACTTTCTTTAGATTTAGGAGACCTCAAAGACATTTATTTCCGGTGAAATCTCAACATCGAATTTTTTGCTAAAATGCGATACTTCTTTTACCTTTTACCTACCATAGATAGTTGTACAAAAAGTTGACATGCAAATCTGCGCCAGGTTCATTATTTCAACTTTCACGATCATAGCACCAATAATTTGGGTCCTATTTCATAAATCACACAATTCTTTCTTTATTATAAATTTTCAATATATGAGTAAAGTTCTTTTTTAAAAATGATATATTACAGGTGAAGAAAATCTGTGAAGAAATGCTGTTTGGAAAGTCAACATATTGATACTATTTTTTCCCTTTAGTGATTAATATATATTAACACACATGCAATTTTTTCTCTTTTCATTTATTCTGCTGAAGTAAATTTTAATCTCTGATAGAACAAACTTCACGTACATTTTTCAATTTTTCACCACTAAGTATTTTCCAAACGAGGCAATTTTTAGCTTGTCTGGTGATACACTTTAAGCATTGAAACCCAAAAGACAGTTCTTAAAGTACCTCTTTTCTCAAATGTGTGAATGATATAGAAATAATCTATGTTGATAATTCAACAAGCAAAAGTCGTATGAATTCTTAGTAGAATCCTAGGAATTTTTACAAAAGTTTAAGGCTTTATTTTGAGTTTCTTAGTAAAACTTAGATAATTTGTTTCTAAAAACTCAATTTAACACATGGACAACTTTATTTAATCAACAATGTTTACAATAAAATAAATAACATCTGTTAAATTATCTTAGCAACATTGCAGCATTCATATCAGTTATAACTTGCAAATTTCCTCATAGCCTTCCCTTATACAAGCGCTTGTGTGAACAATATATCACACAGTGGTTTATAGTAATGTAGAAAATACATTGTAAGGGTTCAAAGGAATCTTAGAGGAAAATTGTGCTCCAAAATCTCTATTTTTTTGTTGTTCAGAAGAAAATGTTGTAGTTGCTGTTTTTTTGGAAATGGATTATTTCTACGCGATTTAGCAAATGAAAAGGTAAATAAATGACAGAAAATCAAAAGATCTTGTGACATATTGTGAATATATTGGAGTCAGGATGGACATTAAAATTGCCAGTCCTTTATGAAGTATAACGTTCACTGCAGACATGAACACAGAGGAACAAAGAGTATCATGCGTCAGCTTTCTTTTGTTTGAAAGTGGAGCAAAGTGTGCACTCCATTATTAATAGCCGATAGCATGGTCATACTGAACTAAATGACAGCAGTTCCATTTGCTGAAGACTGTCATCTATTGATAAAAAGTGCATCTAAATCACAAGGACCGACATTTACTTTATGAGATAAAGATTCAGTTTTTTATTTGTAAAATATGAACTTCCAAGTTTTGATTTGTAATTTGCAAGCATCGTAAAACACCCCGAAATGACACTGCATATATATATATATATTTATTTATTTATTTATTTATTTATTCATGGGGTACCAAACATGTATTTCCGGTAAAACCACATCAAATTTCTAGGTAGAATGCATACTTTCCTTACTGTATGCAGTAGAGAAAGTAAGATATGGTTCGTAAGAGTACAATATCTTGATATTTCAACACTAACCTTAAGAGAAATTGCAGGAATCCCTTTAAATTTCAAAATAGGAAGGTTAAGGATGGGGCAAACGGACATAAAGCAGACGAATATTTGCTAAGAAACATTGGTGTAATTTTCTTACCATGTTGGTCTCACTGTGTATTAATAGGCGTTAAAGTTGTGCCAGCATATTAAGGAAAGAATCTGTTATTATCTCAAAGTAAACGTGCAGTCCAGCTTCAGAAACAAAACATGTAAGAAACATTTGTCATTTACTTAATTGAACTGAAAGATTCCATCCTTTGGCATGAGATTTTTATGAAAAACAAAGGCATAAAAGAATATTCCATATAAATACACGTGCTGACGTCAGGGTGATGAAGCTTATTGCAGTAAATGTCTCCAAATGATTTGTATCATATTTATTAAAGTTAAATTCACTTCCGTATTCATTTTCACCTGAAATATAGAACCTAGTGTTGAAAATGAGGTTCTAGAATCTCAGAATCAAGCTCCGTTGGAGATCCCAAACAGTGGGAAGAACAGAACAAACAAGGTCAGACTTAAGTCTCGACGAGCTCCCAACAGTTAGGTTGTCCTCGAAATACTTTTCTGGATACTAAAGTAAATCAGAAATCAAAATTAAATCCATGGAATTTGATTTTATTACAAGCCCAGAATGTATAAATGATCGAAAAGCTAGGAAAACTATCCGAACTGAAAAGGAAAAGGCAGCAGCAACGAAAGCCAGGAACATTAGAAGTTAGTCCATAAGGAACGAATGCCAGCTGTGTTACAAGGAAGCGGAGAACTGGCTACAGTGTCTCAATTCTGCAAACTGGTGCCATGTTAAATGTGTGGAGACCGGAAGTCATCCATACTTCATGTGTCATAACTGTACGAGTGACGACAATTACTAAAAATGTTGGTGTCCGTTTGGCCCTCCGGATGGTGCAAACGAACATTGAAAGAAGCTTGAACTAATTATGTTTTATCTATCCTTGTATCTTATTTCAGAATATTTCAATGTGTTTAAATGAATGTTCAGTGCATCTGTTAAAAAACAATTTGTGGTTCTACAATTAAATATTGGTATGTCCTTCATTTTGAAAAATGTGCTTAGCTGTCCGTTGGCCCCACCTTTACCCTACGTATGTAGGTACGTATTTTTCCCAAGTAGGTATCTGTTCTTTATATTAGTAGATTGGTAGCTTAGTTACTGAAAGGAAAACAGTTGTCTGGTGTTGGTTAATCTGTAGCAATATTCCTCTCTGGTTTATGAGACAAATATTACAATAAGAAAACTTGTAAATTTTATGTGAGTGTAAAGCACGTATTGACAGAAGACTATTAGAAAATGCAATATGAGGAATCTTTGCATTTGCTACACTTTTCTTTGACAAATATTCAGTTATACAACATATACATACATTAAAGAGCTTTAGCTATAGAATTCAGATGCCCCTCATTAGGATCAAAATGCCTTCTCAATCTTAGAAACAGATTTCCATAGAATTCACGGAAATCTATAATTAAATTAAAATTCATGTGAATGTATCTGTGAATAGTGGCCATTATAGAGACTAAATTCTAGAATTTCATAATGTCATATCGATTTTATTTTGTTTTATTCAATACTACAAGAGAGGTATCTTTCATTAACGGTTAGTGCAAGTTGACTCGTGCTATCACTTCTATGTTGGGAAATGTTATCTTACCGACCCTTCGTTAAAATAGAATTATTTGGGGGCATAAAGCGTTTTACCACAGGTTAAACAATTAATGCATGTTTTAGATAGGTTACCAAACTACTATAAGCAATATTCCTTCACCAGAGCTACTTTTAAAGTCTCAATCAAAAACGACACAACGACCTCCTACTTAAATTTCATAGACGAAAAACGTATAAGATAAATGTGTTTCTATCTTGTTCTTCTGTACAGACTGTTGTTCATTTTGTTATAGTTACTTTAATCTATTTTTGGTCTTTGTTTTAAATCCTTTCCTTTTACTTAGAGCATCTACTGCATACAACAAAGTTATTGAGAGAGGTTGAGTGAGAAGGCCAAATAATGTGACGATAATAAAGTAATGGGATGTGAAAAATGAAAAATATATAGCATTGGAAAAACAAACTTTTAATTGATAACTTGTATCGCTTCAATAAAATGTTCAACATCTATGAAGAATTCATTCTAAAGTTAATGTTATTGTGTTTGGTCTATGGTTAGCGACTATTCACTTAAATTATTACATTTGATACTAGAAAACAATAGATATGTCTGAAAGTATACATTTAGTTAATTACTAGAAGCTTAAAATATCATACAAGTCCATTACATTTGAGGTAATGATAAAGAAAGTAACACAAGCGAGATTTAATTGTTTTTTATGTAAGCGGCTGTAGTTGCAAAAAGAAGTAGGCAAACGAATTTATTTTAATCATGCAGTCTTGTATTTGAGCATCCATGTAGTGGATGAAAATCCTCAGTGGTTTTAAGCAAATTAGTTTAGTTTCTACTGCTAACTATATGCAAATGAAATGTGTGATATTACAATGCTACAGTCGTAATACTAACTTAAGCTTCAGTCGGTTTTAACACGGTAATGTGTTGAAGTACCTAACTAAGAATCATAGACATTAATGTTTTATCTATATTATAATATATAAGATAATTTTGGAATATAATACAACTCTCAAACATCTTATAGTGCAGAATGCATCTAGAACCATTTACGCCCAAAGAAATAAAGCATAACTTGATTTTTAAAAATGTCAGAATTTAATTAAATACTGTTGTTAATTTCATTGTCTTTTGCAATTTCACGAAGAATTTTCTAAGATTTTTAGATAATATTTATTTTACATCGAAAAACTCACAGAAGGGACCATAGGCACGTTTTTAAATAACTGCTTTAAATGCATTGGGCTACTTTTCACTTGGATAATTTCTATGTATACCTACTTATATTATTTTATATTAAAATATTCTTAAATAGTTCAAACAAAAGTTTAAATTTATTTGAATGTTTGTATTTAAGAATCCGCATCGTGTATTATGGGACATATTTCTGTTACTGTATATCCAAAATATTAACAAAAGCTTGAATAACCATAAAGATTTTGTTGTTTTTAGCATTAGTTGCTTAATTGTAAAATTTCTTACTGTTTGAAATATATAATTTCATATTCTGGAATTTAAAAATACAGCGCACATGGTCAAGACTGCTAACTCTGACAACAAATAAGCTCAGGAGTAACACAGTTGAGGTCAAATATTACAATTAGGTAATAAAAATCAAAAACTGTATCTTAATTTTGCAGTTTTAACTCCTCTTCGGTAATAAACGCTTGCATGAAAGCTCATGATCGCAGTGTAGATCTATTACGTGTAAATCTCTTAAAGTATATAATGAAAGAAAGAACTAAATAAAGGGACAAAAAAGGCCTGCTAACGATGTTAACTGTTTTCTATTTCTTAAAAGTAGAGGAAATGTAATTACGTTGAATGATAAAATTAATGGTGAACTTGAAGCAAGGAGAATATCAAGTTACACTAATGACTTGACGTGAATAAATGAGAAAGTAGTCAAAGATAAACATCAATAAGGACTTGTCAGTTTTCTTGTAAGGAAGCCAGAGAGATGACGCATCTAAAACAAAGCCGGTACTTGAAAGTCACGAAATGAATGTAATGCTGAAAATAATGAGAACAAACAAGTATGAGAAAAGAAGTAAACATGTAACTGTACAATGTGGCATTCAGCATGTAGCGGAATATATAAATACAACAATGTTCCATGCACGCAGTTTCTCGCAGTTGGAAATGTGCCAGACATAATTGTTGTTTTTGTGACACGAAGATGTAAAATAATACATGCAATTTGCAGGTAGAGTGAAAACCGTACCAGATATAGGCAAAAGAAAGATAAAAATAAATAATAAAATATAACTAAAGTGAAATGATGATTATTAAAACTTATAATTTATTTACCTGTTAGTATGATATTACCCTAATTTGTTCCACATCTAAGCCTCGGTCCTTTTTCTAGGTATCTAAAAATTAAATAATCCGCATTTCATCTCGATACATGTTTTAGAACTCCTTCATCCAAACAAATAGGCACAAATAAGTACATGTTGCTTGAAAAACCTTTGCACCAGCTGTTTTGCGATCATGAACAGCATATGTATTTCATCCTATCTTTATTCGCTCTTCTTATAAAACATATTATTTCACACCAATAAACTTTCAAATTTAGGATGAAGTGAATATTTTTGTGCCACAAATTTATATTATGTTTTAATAAAAATAAGAGGAAATAATCAACGATTTAAAGTCTTATTTAGTAATTTTCTTCAATGCTTTAATTTTAATTGTTTGTTATTTATTCAAATATCTTATATTACAGTATAACACTAAAGCTGTTATTCAAATAATTTTATTACTTTCTCTACTACGTACAGTAATTAAGGCAAGTATTGAATTCCACCCAAAATTTCGATGTGGAGATTTCAGCGGAAATATGTTTTGTGAATCCAAGTATTTTTATAAAACGGTCCGTGTGTGTGTGTGTGTGTGTGTGTGTGTGTGTGTGTGTGTGTGTGTGTGTGTGTGTGTGTGTGTGTGTCAGTCTAGGGACAACTCAAAAATGAAAAATCGGTTAAAATCCAAAATTGGTATTTAAATTAAACATCTTCTAAGGATACTACACGAAGATTTTGAAGAAAATTCCTCCACTCTAAACTACCCTGTACATGGAAAATTGTTCAACAATTTTGATTTTCTCGCAAATGGCTCTATTTTATTAAAATGCCATATGTCTGAGATATGTTTATGGCAAACGAAATGTTGAATTTTCAAGCTATATCTTATGTAGTCCGATTTACTATGAATAACTTTTGCATGACTGGTAAACTGTAAGAGATAGATCAAATCTGACTATAAAAAATGTAAATCTTGCTAAAACACACAATTTAACATATTTATATATATTGTTTTTGTAGAGCGAACCATTTGGGATGTATTCCTTGTTCATTGTATGAGTTTTGGAATACAACTTTCGTCAAATGGAAGATCGTTATTAATTTTTTTATGTCAGCTGTGCAAACAGAACGGAATTTGTACGCCTTAAAAGATTTGACTATCGCTCAAAGCCTACTGTATTCCCATATTCACCTTGCACCTACAAGGAAATAAGCAATAACATAATTTCTGTAAATGTTTACCTAAATTAACACGAAGAAGATTTAGGAATACCTAAGAGTTTTTGTAAGAATGATCAGTACAAGAGTAGAGAGGGTCATGTGAGTGCATGATATGCATATATAGAAATGTACAATGCAAATATGTAAATATGCATATGTACAGAATGTGTTAAAAATGTTCCCTAATCTTTTGATTAAGATCATGCTCAGCGGGATCAACAATTTTTTAAGCAATATCGCTCAAGCACTCGACACAATTGTGGTGTTTCTAATTTTTGTAATTGCACCCCATATCTTTTATGAGTTCTTAGTGTTTATTATATTTTTTGTTGTGAAAAGACACACCTGCCTGAGACTTCCAAAAAGTTGAGCAGTTGTCTGTTAATTTTTGCGCTGTTCATCCCTTAATGACTCAATGGATTTTCAGACCCAAAGGTGATACACAACCATTAGTGTTTGGTATTTACTATGCCATCCCTCAGCAGAATTGTTTGTTCTTTGTTCACCACTAATAAACGAACTGTAAAAATTCCATATCTCTGGTGGAAACCTAGCAGGTTGCGTTGTCTTTCATCCCCGAGCAGGTGTTTTCCACAAAGTCTAGTCTACAAATTTTACTGAAGTCATCCACTGCATTGTTTGCTATCTTGTCGAATTATCAGAAGGATCTGATAAACGGAAGACCCAAAAGCATCCATAACTGTTTCCCAGAATTACTTCCGGTTCTCGTATATGCTCTTTAGAAGCCCTCAGATTAAACTTTTCTCCAAATGGTTTGACAGAAATGGAACAAGATCTTGACAAGCGTCTTGGAAAGGACTACTTTGGGATCAAATGTGTTCATGCTGAACCTTTCCTTCCATTTCTAAAGTAAAGGAAAGAGCATTTTCAGAAACGTGTGTGTGTGTATGTGTGTGTGCGTGCGTGTGCGTGTGTGCGTGCCAAGAACTCTTCCCTATGTGATAGCTTTGAAATTTCATTATGCTTTGCATTGAGGGAAAAAAAACAGAAGAAAGAAGCAAGCGAATAACCACTTCCTACTTGAGAAAACTATAAGCATTGCAAAATTATATCCAAAAATAAATAATACCTCGAAAATTATTACCTCCGCACAAAAGAGAAAGAAATGTATGGCATAAATTGAGTAATATTTTTATAAAACAATAGATGTTTCTCGACGTGTAAGGCCAATGATGTGATCCTTAATTTTCCGTGCGCAGTAAACAACCGCACAAACTGTATAGAGAAATAAATAGGGAAACTTTCAACGATGTAGACAGGCGTTAGGCCAATCTGCCTGTTCCGGCCTCAATCCATCGTAGTCTGGGTCCTCCTGGATCTCTTCTGCCTGTTGGTTGATAATATAGGTTCCTTTTTTGGAATCCTTGAGCTGTACATTCTTTGCATGTTTCCCAATTTTTCCTATAGGCTTCTGTAATTTTATCTTGTATGGCAAATATATTTAATTTTCCTCGTATTTCTACATTTCTTGTTTTATCTAACCTTGTATGTCCTAATAATGATCACAGAAATTTCATTTGTGTTGCCTGTATTCTTTTATATTCTTCCTGTTTACAGGCGAAGATTCATTGGTATACAGTAAAACTGGTACCACCATAACCTTGTGGAACTTCAATTGGGTGTCGACCCTTGTTGCTTTTAAACTTCTTATTGTGCTACACATTAATTGGTATTTATTCATTTTATTGTGCATATCCCTATCATTGTTGAAAGTCAGTTCACACCCCTAATAATTAAAATGTTGTTGCTCTCAAATATTTCGTTACAAAATATTCTTATTGTGCCACAAATAATTGGTATTTACTCATTTTATTGTACATATTCCTATTCATTGTTGAAAGTTTAGTTCACACCCCTAATAATTAAGATGTTGAATTTGCTCTCAAATATTTCCTTCCAAAATGATTTTAAATCTTATCAGTTGTTTAACCGGGAGTGCCATGGTCTTGGTTTTAGAAACAGAAATTTAAAATTATATTCTTTGCATATCTGGTAAAATGTGTACGTTGCTTTGTTAAGATACTCTTCCGTATTTTGTATTATATCTAAATCGTTTGTATAAACTAAAACGTTAAGATTAGTGCCTACTACTGAAATTCCAGCTGGTGCACATTCTTTCCATCTTCGTAAGATATTGTCTCTATAGGTAAATGTTAATAAGTGTGGGCGGCAATACAGACCCTTGTCTCACCCCTTGGTTAGTTGTCATGCATATTTTTTAGAATTCGACATATTGAGCTTAAAAAACGTACCATTATATAAACTTTTTATCAAATGCGTGGAGTATACATACTTTTCCATTATCTCCCACAATTTTCGCCTATCAACTTTGTCAAATGCTTTTTCAAGATCTATAAATGTCAAATACGTAGTCAAATTATATTCTCTCTTTTCTCTATCAACTGCCTCGGTGTGAATATATTATCCGAGTAAATCTTCCTTCTCTAAATACATTCGGTTCTTCTAGCAAAAGTGATTCGGTTATTGACTTTAATTTGCTGTTCAAAATACCTGCACAACGTTGAACTCAATATACTAACACCTCTATAATTTGAGGGCTTAGTTCTGTCTCCTTTCTTAAAAATGGAAAATACCGTTGCTTGCAGCTGTGTATTGGGAATTCTCTGTTGTCCAACAGCACTTAAATAAATGAAGAAGGCGCAATTTAAGTAGTAGTCCTCCATTATTTATTAACTCCAGGTTTATTCCTTCTGATCCTGGCGATTTTCTATTTCTTTGTTTCCTCAAAACTAATTCTAATTCGTCTAGTGTTGGTATATCAGTCCTCTTCCCGCTTATAAGATGCTTCAATATCCTGAATAAACCATACATTTTTATAATCCTCAATCCATTTTTGTTTGTGCATTATCTCTTTCCACCTTATTAAATTTCGTAATAATTTATATACAAATTCTTGTCTACCGTAGATATCATTCTGTACTTTGCTCACAAATAAATCCCAGCTATCTTTGTGTTCTATCTTTAGCAGCATGTCTCAAAGGACGCAATGTGGGAGTGGATAAAATATTAATTGGACTAAATGGGCTGAGGATGTATTCAATAGGATAAACTGTCCTACATTTAGGTAAAGCAGCCTTGGAGATCGCAAGAGAAAATATCGTAACGACTACCCCCCTGGTTTGGTGATTAACATGCTGGTTTCGAAATCTAGAGGACCCGGGTGTGATTTTCGGCTGGAGGATGGCATTATTCCCTAACATCCTCGTGAAGAAATGTGTAAGCACAGGTGAATTATGTGAATCTAATGTTTATAAAGAAAAACCCAAAGTAAACAAACCCAAAGATCAACGCGACAGTTGAGGAAACGAACACGTTGCGGAGGAAATGTTCCAAAGACTAAGGCCGTATGACCTTAAATGTTAAAGTTGATATTTAAATGGAACAAAAGAAGAAGAAAGCTGCCTAACATCATCCTTAAACCCGTCATAAATTCAAAGTTATCGTCAGCTTCTTACAAGGCATTTCTACAAACAATTAATTAGCAATAAACTATCTGTCTTTGGTATTCTTTAAGTAAATGACTCAGGAATTTATTATATCAAAACCAGATTAATGCATGACTAAAATCCAACTGGAATATATACACGCCAATAAAAAGACAACTTAAAAACATCTTGCGAAATAAAGAGTAGGATGTCTTACATTCCTATCCGCAAAAGTTAGTTTTACACGTCCCAACCGAAAATAACTGGATTTTAAACCAAAAGAGCCTGAGTGGTTCTGAATGGAGATACGTTCATTAAAATGAAAGCAGTGGTTGTTCCAGTTCCCTCTCTTCGTGGAAATTCCACAAGTACCTACCGGCCATTGCAGACCTCGCACTTGCAGACATAAACTTTCTTACGTGCTTGGGAGCTACCCTCAGGAAGAACTTCTTCGCATTACAAAAGGTATGTTTCATTCTCACTAGAGCAATAAGCGACATGATACTGTAGGTTTATAAAGAACTTTTCTGTTTGGGGGATGGAGAGATAATCAAACAGATCACCAAGTTTGAGATTGGTGCATATCAACTCCAACAACTGAAATAAGACAAAAAAGTAAATCTACGAACCCCCTCTTTCATTACTCATAGGATATTACAATGCTTCAACAAATTGATTCATCATTATAGATATCATGGGTCTGTAACAATAACTAAAAATGTTATATTGTAGTGGCAAATAAGGTGTAAGTTTAGTAGAAATGTCCAGAATGCGGTTGCACAAATTATTATCAATACATACATACTGGCTGTTTTAATAGACATAGGCGTATGCAGAAGCTAAGTTTCGAGAAACCTAATGTTACTACTTCTGTTATTTTTGGTGATGTTTCCTTTTTATTTTATGATCTAATATATTATTTACATCTATTACTGTGTAACTATATGTCTTACGTTATCAAATATATTCATTCAGCAACAAAATTGCTTGCTCGTTGTTGGACAAAGCAAAGAAACTTTGTTGATGTTGCGAGAATCCATAGTCATTTGATCAGACGAAGCGTCAGTATTGTTAAGATTTGAAATGCAGAAATGTAGTGTCTAATGGAATAATTCTCTAATTGTAAGTAATGAGAAAATTTAACAAAAAATAGAACCATTCGTAACCCAAATAAGTGAATGTTGCTCTATGAAGTCACCAAATAAAGACCCCGGAAAGTATACCGCAGACTCAGAATATACGAATGAGGCCAATTTTCTGAGAAAATTTTTGAACAGTAATTTGTAGCTTTATCCTCACAAAATTCAAATGAACCACATAATAATCACAAATGACAAACCTAACCGTAATAACTTAATTTCCTAGAGGGAAGAAAAGAATAGATAGTGTATTCAGCACATTTTCAACGGAGCAATGCTGTCAATTGTCAACAAGGGATGGTAGAATTTACACCCATCAGAAACTGCGTGGAAACACCCAGTCCGGGTTCTAAATGCACTTGCGGAGTGCGATCTAAGCGTAAGACATTGCTCGCTTCTGGTTTGCAGGTGAGACTCGGAACACGCTAACAGTCACCAAAAGTCTTAAGGCAATGAGATGATTAGGGGGTGCCGTTGCAGTAACGACAGAGTAATCAAATAATTGCTATCTTGCAAGAACATTTTCAAGTTGGGATTAGTTTTTTAAAAAATAAAATATGACATTGAATTTTTCAGTCTCACTATGCCCTTTCCAATCTTGTCCTACACACGGCTATTCTGTGTAACAATAATTAATTACATTAATATAGCTATAGTTTATATTTTCTGTTATATTATCGCACGCTAGGTTTGGTACAGGTGGATAAATTGTTATAGAGAAGCAAAGTTATTAAGAACTAATTGCTACATCACTTAGCAGATTCTAAAATAATTATTAAGAACTAGGTGCTTATGTGACGTTGCACGGTTAGCTTTTTAAACTCCAGTAACCAATTAATTTCATTTATCTCCCACGTTCTTTATGAAATTATATTATACAATGATGTAGAGAGTTTTTTAATCAATCCTCTCATTTGCCTATCATAGTTGTAATTTTAAAGCATATGAAACGTTGGCGAAATTCTGACTCCCCGAACGTTTTCCAATTCTGGAGCTTATAAGCACCCTTTGGCGATAGAAGAATCCTTGGTTGGAATGACCAAGTAATTTATTTAGATAATTGTAGTAGGTTAAAAGTTTAAATCTTTGTCCTTCGTTTTGGTCGCAACATCAAAGTTATATAATTTCCACATTATGCAGAAACGTTTAACGTATAAAACGAAGTAAGATTCCACGCTCCCAGACTACTAAGTAAACCAGCTTGGAAAAAATAAACCTTCTCAGATACCGGTTCGTTGATTATTGGTGCATTTCTTTATACAATTACTTAGCCTGTCTTGTTAACGAACTTAATTACAACATAAATAGAAATGAAATAAGCAAAACTTTACCACATACACATTATTAGATTTTGGCATCCAGAAACTTTAGTGCACACATGTATAAAATTGAGATAAAGGTTTTAATAGTTTCATTGCATACACAACTGCAGTACTTAATAAATGGCAAATAAACATAATACAAGATCGATTGTCACTTCTTAATCTCTGTATTCTGTTACACCACAGTCATCTATGTAAATTGTTTGCAATAAGATGTAACTGGTTTCCGCTTTTATTTTATACTCTGTGGGATGCAATAACTATTTCTACACATTTGAGTTACAACTATTTTTTCTATTCCATGTCATTATCAACCAGAAGTCAAGGCCTTCTTTGTAAGCATACTGTTTATTAACTTCAATTTGTTCATTTTCAAGTACAATGCTTGAATTCATGTAAATCCTTTGTAAATCTTTTATTAATACGTGAAAGTAAATTAAAAGGCGTTTCATAACCCAATGTCCGTCAGAACATTGCGCTTTTCATTGAAAGAATAATCAAAATTGGTTGAGTGGTATTTGAGTGTAGTCTGCATACCAAGCAGAATTTCTCTCTATAGATAGATAAAAGGATAAGTAAGGCTTGTAAAACGTTTTGGGTTAGAAATCCATCATTTCAGAAATTGTTTTTATATGATTGTAATTGAATTTAGGTCATTTGCAATTAAATTTGGTAAATCAAAATAAATTTTAAATAAAAATATATCAAAGAAATAAACATCTCTTGATTTCAAGACTAAAATGATAATAATTTGTATTTTTTTCAACTATATTAATTCCTAATTTTTATGGCAATTTTTATATTTGTTCGTTTTTTTTCTGGGAAAATGGAAGAATTACCGACAATTTCTTTTTAGTATGAAGTGAAATAATTAGATATACAAGTCTATATTTTCAAATAACATCCCAGAAAGACGTTTTTCCCAAGCACTTTGTGAATTTAAATAATATCTAAGAAAGGAATTTTTCCCAAGCGTTTCCAAGTTGCTAAGGGAAGAATTAATTTAAATCCAAAATACACAATTCTGTTAGTTAGATGAATTGAAACGAGGTATATGATCCCCTATCAAATCCAGTTTTATCGTATTTTGTGTTGTTGAGGAGCATGCACCAAAAGCGAACAGCTGTCCTGTTTTCCGGGTCCGGACTGCAGACGTCTATTGTCTCTCGGAAAGTACGTTAGTCCTAACTGCTGCAGAACTTGCCTGCGCAGGACCCGCACCCCCTTTTTTCTGTTGGCTCCACCCCCTTGCAATGGACCTTATTTTAATTCCACGCCTAGTCCATGCCTGTTGCTTGTCCGCCAACGTGGTCAGACGCCTTGCGTGTTTTCAAACATTTGTTTTGCTTTATTCATTGAAGTTGTTTTTATTTTTAATTATTTATGTGTTATATTTCTTCCATTATTTTGCTGGATGTATCGTTGCTTTAATGAATACCTACGATTCATTATCAATTACTGTTTGTGTACTAATATTAGCTGAATGACATTCTTAATGCTTTAACATTAAGCATATTCTTCAATTTCGTCTGTCACTTATCTTCATTTTATATTTTCAGAATTAGTGTTATTCTTATACGCTTACATCAGCAACATAAGAGTATGTTATAATTTCGTTTTAGCACCCTTTCAAGCTGAAGCTGCGAAGTTCTATCATTGCCCCAGCTGAGATTCGAACAACGGATCTTCGCTCTTCCATGTCGATACTCCACTACCCAGCTATATAGCATGATAAAACCTCAGGTTGATTATAAATAATGCGATATAGTATACTCTTAAACACATCTTGTAATATTACATTTTTTTCCCCTGACTTTTTTCTCTTTCAAACTGGCAATGAGCAGATTGAAACTGTAGAATCAAATCCGATGTCAAGGGCGTGACTCGAACCACGCACCTTAGGCTCTTCGTGTTTCGCCGAGGCACGCACTAAACGCTCCTAACCTAATTTATTTGTGAAGATGACCTTCAAGTCGTGTTATCTTGTCATGCTAGTTCACGGAAAGATGTCGATCCGTGGTTCGAGTCTCAACCGTAGCTCTAAACGTTTTTTAGTCTGATTTAAGTTTCTAATATACGGTTGAAATTAAAGTCATTCATTAAAAATATAATTTAATCAGTACAAGAAAACGCGAAGTTCAGAAGATTAAACAAGAAAATACCATTGTATAAATCTTATAACATTTAATGATAAGTAATACTTTATAGACATAAAAAAATATACGAAACCTTGAAATGGGCATGTAAATACAAAAGTACAGAGCCTTCTAAAACATGTTTACATACTACTAGAATCAATAGAGCAACATTAAAGCTTAAAAGCACATGATTGAATTGAATTTGTTTATCCAGGGCTACAAATAAAATCATCTATTATAAGAACAATTTTGAAAAGTAAGTACCTACAAAAACGTATGTGAAATGAAGGACAGCTCTTCAAATAGACCCTTGTTTAATTGTTAAGTATTGTTCACATTTTAATATCTTTACCGTTTACAGCATTGCTGTTCACCCAAACATTTTATACTGAGATTTCATCGAAAGTACAGTTTTAAAGCTACCCGCATCAAAACAAAATATTTCTTAGGAAAAGTTCTGCGCGCGGGCTTTAGTGTTTGTCTATCTGTGAACAGTGTGGCTAAAAGCACTACATTTATCATAGAAAAAAATGTAACTATTTTAAATTTTCTCAAAAAGGTCTCTAGCATTTTGATTAAAATGCCACGTGTTAAAGATAGTTGTAGGTACAAGTAAAATGTTTATGTTGAATTTTCTGGGAATGTTCTTAGAAGTTCTGTTCATTTTGGTGGACTTATTCAAAACTGATAAACTGTAAGAGACTGACAAAATCTTACTGCACAAAAACTTGATCTCATTAAAACAGAAAACATTTCAATTATATCAAATGAATTGAACCATTTGGAGATATTTCTTGTTATATGTCTAAAATGTGCAATACTCTTCTCAAATGGGAACTCTTATTCATTCTTCGTTGTTTTCTCTTATTATTCTGTTGACCATGCAAGGAGAATGGAATTTCAGAGCCATTGATTACCGACCAGCTTTAAAAATTTGAGTATCGCTTAAAGCCTTCTGTATTCCCATGTTCCTGTTGCAGCTGCAAGATAAGATAATTCCTTCAAATGTTTATCTCGATTACCATGACATAAATAGAGGAATAAGTGTCTGAAAGAATGGGTTGTACATATCAAATTTTTAGACATTCGATTTGTGAACTTTTACAATCAAACACACACGCATTCGGACTTCCGAACGTTGCACATGAAAACACATAAAAAAAACGTTTAACGGGGTATGTCTGGGTTGAGAACTCAGAAATGCATTGTTGTTTTATGCTTACAAGACAATCAGTGCACAATGAATAAACTAATAAAATATAGACACTGAATTATGCAGTTGAAAAATTGAATTTGTTTTATAATGAACTGTACTGTTACAAGTTTCTGTGTAAGATGTAAAAATAACAGGAACAATAATGATGTTATATCCGATTTTACTTTCTTACCCGGCTGCCAGGGTAGAGAAAGTCTTGGAGTTGATCCTAAATTTCGATGTCGGGACTTCACTAAAGTATGCTGTAGAGATCCATTAAAATCCTTAAAGGAAAAGAAATATAGGTTGAACAGCATAGTTAAAAAATAAAAACGGGAAACCCGAAATGTAGCATTCAAATGCTTTAAATATACTACACGGCGATGATTTCGAGTAGAAAGTTCTTCATCCCAAAGAGCTCTTTATTAAGAACATGTTTGGTATCTCTTTTATTTTTATTTATTTATTTTTAAAATGTATGTGTATATATTACTTATATATTTAAACGAGCAATTCTTCTACATATAAATAAGAGTATATTCCGCGCAACTTGGAAATGGCTCTAACAATTTAGATCAAAGTCTTAGTCTACGCGTAGCTGTCACAATTAGTCTAAACCTTATTTCGGCCATAATTTCTCTGTTAATCGATTTCAGCAAACGAGCTAGTTTTTAAAGTCCTCTTCCAGGACTATCAGAATACAGTAAGATACAGTATATTAGTTTGTGTGTTGCAGCTCATCCCGTCTATATGGTTGAAATTGAAAAACAGCGTATTACATTTTAAAACTTAAATGATGGTGCTTATGAAATATTTATATGTATCTCTATATCTCTTGTATCTCCGAAATGAGTTAACAATTGCGACAAAAATGTTTATTTAGTTAACGTTTTGCTTTTCAAGTTTATCTCAATAAGTATCTTCTCCCAAAAAACAATATTTCACAAAAAGGAAGGGAAAAATCGCCGAGCAAAGCTCGGTCACCCAGGTACTATATAGGTACCTATATCATTTGAGGTGTTAACATCAATTATCTTCATTCTCTTTGAATTTTAAAACGGAAAAAACATATCTTGAAGTACACTAGCTCTTTTAAAATAACTTATATAAATTATTTCCAAAGAGTTCAGTAATGTTTACATTTTTCCTTTTGTACGATTTGCTTTAAACTGTAATGTACCTACTCCTTACTGTAATTTTGCCTCATAATATAGGGTTAGATTATACCTATTTGATAAACTAACTATTGTCTTGACCTCTTAGAAAAACACCGTAATATTATTTCAGCGAAAAAAAAAAAATATATTATGTCGACATTATAAAGAGCTGATTATGAAAATAGTTTGTACTTTAGTCATGAAAATAAATTTCCAGTGAAAAGAAATGGATGACTTTGCATACCACATGCTTTTAAATCTTGTACGTATTAAAGTTATTGCATAAAATATAATAGATATATAATGTGACAAAGTTATAGTATAAAATAAAATTTTTCAGCCTGCATGGATTTTATACACCCTAGATAGTAAGATACAGAATTTCTTCAAGTTATACCTTCAGATTCTCGCATGGCCCATGTGTTATGTTGAATAGATCTAGAAGAGGTTTCGGATTATATGTATGTACATTGGGTAATTATGACACATTTTTATACACATATTTAAATAAAGCATTAACACAGTTTTGCTTGGTTCTCATGAATGTGATTTGGGTTGCCTATTTGGAAGAATTGTATGAATATCCTGAAATGCACTGTGTGATAGATAGACGGAGGTAAAGAGAGAAAGAAGAACAGGGAGCGTTTTCTGTATTATTTGAAAATAGACATATATCATAAAAATGTATTTTAAAAAATAGAGGGCTACACTTCCATGACTTTATATAGCCAGAAGAAATTCCATAAGTATATGCCCCTTATAATGCACTATATTGCCATTTAAGAGTGATTATTTTATCAACTTTACGATATTAACTATAAGTATTTGCTTAGATCCCATTTAAAATTTAATAACACAGAAACAATAATCAAACTTTTGTTATACCTACCTCAAGTCGCAGTTAGACCTTATGCAAAAGAAAAGGAAAAGGAACCTCTTAATTGCAACCTACGCCATTAATATAATTTAGTTAGAGGAAAATAAAACCATAAAGTTTGGTATATTTCGGAAATGGCTAATTCTGTACAAATATTTTATGCAAAATTTGTATTTTAATGAGCACGCAAGGTTTCCCAATGATGCGAAATTGTAGAAAATTAATTCAGAATAAAAATAAATTCTTTGGATACGATAACTCAAGATACACACTTTATTCTGTATGTTAATATCTCAAAGACATTTTTATAAAAATTCTTACAGGTATAACGCAGAAAAAATTAAGAAAATACACTCAGGGACCCCTTTTCTTGTGTTTCTTTTATACCTTTTTCCTTCGGGGGTCTAAAAATGCCTAATTCCACTGATACCGAATTTACTATTAAATAAAATATGTCCTTTGGCTTCCTTAATCAAGTGGTAGAGAAAATGATAATCGGTAGTATAAATATTAAAGCTAAGGAAATAAACAGAATGATGCACTTATAGTTACAAAGACATCCTGGCAATTGAAAAATTGTGTACTGTTCCATGTTTTTGTAAGTTAGATATTGTTGGTCAAATCCATTTTACCGTTTATTTAGACGCATAGCACAAATTGGCTAATTTTAGAATTTTCCCATAGACAATCGATTCATTACAACATATTGCGGCGGGTATATCCGATTACCTTTACCGATATAATACTGTTTAGGATTAAAATGATTCCACCAAACGTGTTTAACTAAATGTTACCCGTAACTGCACACTACATACAGGATAACAGATAGAACAACTCTGATTGGAGAAGTACAATACAATGATACAGTTATTGTCATCGACGCATAATTAACATTTACATAATATAAAACGATGAATTTTTTTAAAAAATCGTAAATGTCCTCCTTAAATGGAAAACATTCAGAATGTCACTAGCGAATATTTTTACTTCAGATTTGAAAAAATGTGTCATAAAATATCGCAAGATCGTCTCTGTTTTCTGAAAATGTTGTGTAATTTAGGCGCTTGACTTGTAAAAGGCCGTAAATGCACTAGAATTAAGGCTTTCATATATTTTTAATTGCTAAAGGCGTAGGTATGTGTTTTCACTTAAGTAACCACAAATATACTTTAATGGACCTTATGAGAGAAACCCGAGTAGTTGGATAGTCCTCTATTATAGGATTGTTATAAGACACAGCCTGCCAGTATATTCATAAATAGACAACTTTAAACATAAATAAGAGAGGTTAATATATAAAAGGGCATTTGACAAATAAAGTATAATGATACACAGGTTTTGACCTTCAGAGAGTAACAACCTAGGTGTATTATTAATAGAGTTAATGCACTGTTTATTTAAGTTTTTATGCAGATAGTTCGGCTTATCCAATAGATAAAAGAATTATCATTAAAAAGGTTTAATTGTGCAAAGTCCTATTTTTCCTGAATAATAAAAAATTTGCAAGTAATTAAGCCACGGTCCTTTTCTCTGAGTGATTCGTATAACTATTGTTATAATTATCTTCTATCTGTTTTAGCTACCTATTAGTTTCACTGTTCTGTCATTCTAATATCATGAATTATAGTTTCAGAATCGCCTTATTCTTTATGTAGCTGTATGCAACAAAATGTAAATTACATGTGAGGTCTACTTGATCAAAACGGCTATGAAAGAGTTCATTTGGTTTAATTTTTTATGGTTAGGTTGTATGTGCATTATGGTATAAAAGCTTGGGCAGAAACCAAGGACATCGAGGACACATTGAGGATGTATTTCTTCTCTTCGCTCTTCCAGCAACTGTAACTAGAAGCTTAGATCTATTGGTCAATTTATTTGGGTCAGTTTTTCGGTTCTTCGTGAGCTTTTGGAGTACCTTTCTTTAAGTACTTTAATTTCTTTCTGAACTAGCTATCAGTGTTTCTAGCGGTTAACTGAAAGCAATGTTACTCTATAATAAAGGAATTAGCTTCAATAAAGGCAAATGTAGAAATGACACAATCTTTGAAGATTTAATAACTGCATTAGTGTATATGGCGTGCGCGTGTCTTTGTGTGTGTGTGTGTGTGTGTGTGTGTGTGTGTGTGTGTGTGTGTGTGTGTGTGCGCGTGTGTGTGTGCGTGCGCGCGCGCGCGTGCGTGCGTGTGTGTCGGCCTCGGTGTCTGTGTCAGTCAGTCTGTGGACAGCGTAACTAAAACGAAAAGTCGGCTAAAAACCAAAGTTGGTATTTAAGTTTAATGACTTTCAAGGATGCAACATAAAGATTTTGAACAAAATAATCCCACCCTAAACTACCCTTTACATGAAAAATGTTTCGAACATTTTTATTTTGTTGAAAATGGTTCTAACAATTTTTATTAAAATGTCATATGTTTAAGATATTTGTATGAAGAATCAAATGTATACTTTGAATTTTCTGGCTATAGTCCCTGTAGTCCTGTTTACTCTGGATGACTTTTGAATAACTCGTAAACCATAAGAGATAGACAAAATATTACTCTACAAAACATGTAGATCTCCCTAAAACACAATTTATGCGTGAATAAATTTTTTTGTAGAGTGCACCATTTCGGAGATATTGCTTGTTATTTGTGTCAGTATCGGAAAACTTAAAACTTTCGTGAAATGGAACATCGTTGTTCATTTTTAGTTTCTCTACTGGTAAGTAGAGCTCTGATATCCTCCAGAAATTTTGAAGCTCAAAAACTATTTCTTAGCTGCACAACTTCTACTCCAAGGGTATTTATAATTGGTTTTGATCGTTTGATCTCAAAATGCATCCTTGTTTTAATAAATGTTTTTCTTTGTGTGTGTTTGCATGCATAAAACGTTTTATGAGCTATGTCATGCAAATTGCAGTTCACTTCATCATTTATAACTTGCTATACCTATATAGAACGTGCTATGAAACAAAGGATTAGATTGATAAGCTATTTTTGTACATTTCGTTCGTTTAATATATTTTGATGGACAAATCCCATATAAAATCTGGCAATGTTAGCTGTTTCAATTTTTATCATTTCGTTTCAGAGCGATTTTTGAAAATAATGTGGCTGAGATGCTGCTGGTATTTTAATTTACAGTGTTGGACATTAGAAGTAATTAATAAAGATATAATTTAGTATTTATTTTCTTTCTTCCACTTTGTTTCAGGTTGGTCGCCTCGACCATTAGAAAACAGCTCATAGCTATGAAGTATTCCCTTTATGAGGTATTTATTATTAACTAAGATTTAATTTTAGAAAAGACACACACCTTAAAACACGAAGAACTAATATGTTGTAATGTAAACAAGCAAAATATCCAGTGTTGCTGTTTCCGACTCTCATCTAAACAAGAAATATTTAGATTTCTAATAAATCCACATCTTGAAGTTCATAAATCCAAAAAGTTGCATTAAAAGAGTTCCACGTACGCGTTCCTATATGTGAGAGAAAAAGTATCAGACATGCACCAAATTTCATGTCTAACTCGGGCACTTCTAAGATTTTCTTGGAATTTCTCCACTCACACAATTCTTTTTGGACAAATGTTCGTTATATACATTATTTCAAAATTGGCTCTGATAATTAGGAGTGTACAAGTATATAATTATTTGTGTGTGTGTGTGTGTGTGTGTGTGTGTGTGTGTGTGTGTGTGTGTGTGTGTGTGTGTGTGTGTGTGTGTGTAAATAGTGCGTGAAGTCCCTTTTAGTCTCTTTAAATTTTAGGTCACTAGAAAACATAAAAAGTGGACAATCATCAGGGATAAAGCACAGACATGGTCAAATGATTACAATTGATATTCATTCATCTACAAAAATACTCGAAAATATGCCCCTGAAACATAAGTACTTAATTATTATAGTTACAACAGTGTTAAATAAGAAATGACATTATTAATTATTGCCTTTTAGTATAGTAAGAATTTTAAATGTTTGACATGTTTTTGGATATATACTTATTTTGGAAAATTACTAAGCTGCACTGCATATTTGCTAACAGTTTACTATAGCTTCTGTAAAAGCAGTTTTACAGAAATATAAAATCATAAAAATAGTTACATTGGTGAACTAATTGTTGGCGTTCCTTTGTTGGCCTTCTGGAAAGGTATATGTCCTCAATATAAGCTTTTTTGTTCCCACAGCATTGATGTTATCCCTTGGTGTTATAGATTAAACGTTTAATCGCCTAAACATGGTAACAGTGAGGATGTTTTATTTCAAAATAATTTTATTACAAAATATACTGTGACGCCGGACACGGTGCACAACGGGGGACGGTAGGGGCCGGGTGCTTCGCACCACATGCCAGGCCGGCGAGCAAAGGCGTTCAAAGTCAGGCTGCCTCGCGGAATTGTTTGTGTGTACGTGACTAACAACAATGAAGCGGTTACACAAAAGGGGCTTTCTCCAGAGCTATTGAGAAAGATCTGGCCACGTCATCGCCGGCGCCTTTGTACGAGTCGAGAAAGGTCCTTGTGACGTTATCTATGCTATATAAGGAACCCAGGGAACAACAGAGAGTGAGTTTACACTTACGAACGTGGGTCGGTCAGCGAATCAGTGAGTGTGAGACAGCTGCGCGTGTATCGATGCGTCGTAAACAATATTCAACGAGCGCCTAGTCATTGTAACGCCGTAGTTAGTTTGGTTTTTAACCGACTTTCCGTTTTTAAGTTATGCTGTCCATACTGACAGACACAGACACACACGCTCACCTTTTTCTAAAAATGCTTCTTTTTGGATTCAGAGGGTCTCAAAACATATATTTCCACGACATCGAATTTTTGGGTGGAATACAATACTTGCTCTACTTTACTAAACGCAGTAAAGAAGGTAAAAAGCATATTCACGATTCTAAACATGCCAAATGTTAACTCGGTTGATTTACTAATTTAAGCTCTGCAAATAAATGTTAAGTATACTTGTAAACATTTTACTACAAGAACCATGGAGGTAAAGAATTATATCAGGCTTCTTTCATGAATATTAATTTCTAAGTTGTCGCCAGAAAAAATACTGCTATAAAATAATTTTTACTCATAGCCGCTGTCTAAATGTTGTGTCAATCATTAGTTCACAAAATATCAGTCAGAAAGTATAGTTTACTTATTGTAACATTTCTCAGTTTCAAAGTAGCTGTGTTAATTCCAAAACTTAGAATACACTACCTACATTATTAACCCACATTATACGTACAATTTAAAGCACTACAGATTGTTTATACTGTGTGACGTTCACATTACTTACCTTGCCCACATTTATACAGAATGTTCTTGCAAAAGTTTACTTTTCTATCTACGTCACGTCACTACAGATAAACATTTAAATCGAGTCAGATATTTCATATCCGGTTACTATATGCTGATCTTGTAATTTTGTATCTCTTCTAGGATATCGGCAGAAACAATCGAATAGCGACAGCACTTAAGAAATGGAATGTGGTAATTAACATGACTTTCTCAACTTACTCTTCCACAAAGTGTTTTTTATAAAATGTATTCCTCTGCCCACCTCATATTAATCCAGGCAGAAATTGAGTTGTTACATATTTCGTTGTAGGTACAGGCAAATGGAGTCTATTGCCAGTCAAGTCTTTTAAAAGTGATGACTTTTGAAGTTTCCTACTTTTTGCGGGGCGGAGGAAGAAAAAAAGCACTTATTTGAAAGAAGTATACATGACTACTCAAACCAATAATAAAGAATATCTCAGAAATGGTTAGCGCAGCAAAAATGTTTGTAATCTAGCCTAACCAAACGTAAATTGTATGTATTAGCAAGTTCTACAGTCGGTGACTTCACAAACTATTCGCAGAAAGTTTAACAGACGCATTTTATTGGTCATGCCTAACTCATGATATTTGAATCGAAATCGTTCGCAATTTTTCCAGTAATTCAAAAATAACGAAAAATTATCCATGTAAAGGATAGCTTTGGGTGAAATTGTTTTTCTAAACTTTTTTAATATTTATTATTGTGGCTTAAACAGTTGTGGCTTTGAAAGTAATAAAACATTGATTATACAATAATTGTATTGCTTTTATAAACTTTACTGTACTATGGCACACAGTTGTATCGCTCAAGGTCACCGAGAGACCACACTGAACCCCATTGACATTGAAGAAAGGACACTTGAACCTATGTGCTAAACTGTTAGAATGGAATTACAGTGTATACATTTAGATTTGACTTAAATTAGTTGACTATTAATGCATCATTCAGGTGGGATTTTACGGTTCGTTGTTTAAACAAATTTTTATTTCATTGAACTATGATTTTGGGTTCTTAAGTCAATTATTTTATAGGCTGGGGATCCTTTGCAAGGAGTGCGTAACTGCAGTATGTCCAATACGCAGTCTGGCGAGAAGTACCTGGTCTCGACGAATTAGATGATTTACTGAGTAATTCAAGCTACTGTTGGAGATTACGGTGTTTAATTTATTTTTGGACTTAGAATTCCAGTGTAACTTCCACTGCTTAAGTATTTCATGTTCCAGGAAACTTTGGAAATCATGTTGGGGGACCTTGGATTTAGCTGGGAGAGCTTGTAGAACGGCAATCTGCTTCTTTAGGTGCTTTCGTCTCACATCTATGTTTGGTATTTAACCGATTTTCGTTTTGGAGTGATTTTGTTACACACACACACACACACACACACACACACACACACACACACACACACACACACACATGCGGACCTTTTTCTTTTCTAAAAGTACTGTTTTGGAATTCAGGGAGCCCGAAGAAATCTCGGTATAGAATTTTTGGGTGAAATGCAATTCTTCCTCTACTTATACACAAATAGTCTAGAAGGTAATAAATGATAGAGTAAAATGCTGCTACTTTAAAATATACCTACATAATCCTTAAAGATGTGGCATAGATATCACCTCAGACAGAACGAAAAACAAGTTAGGTGCAACAACTATTGAAAATTCACACAACTCCCAACATACGCTGAAAATATTTTGTACTTGTTGACTATAAAGCTTGTAATATACTTTGCTTTGAAAATAAAACATAATATTTAAGCTCAACCGACAGTATCCGTTACACGAAAATAAAGAAATGTTACAGTTTTTTGCTAGAACATACATTTTTTGTAGAGTTAACTTAGTCAAATGTAGTTTCATAACAAAAATAAACCGTTGCGAAACAGTTTTGATTTCTTGTACACAAATAAGCAATGTTTGGAAGCAAAGCTAGCGATTGGTTTCCAGGTTTCTAAAGAAAGTGTTTAAATTGATTAAAAATTCATAATCCACAATTTTAAATTTTAAATAACTTGAAGGAAAAACGACATTAATTCAAATGTCTCGTCTTTTATATGGTTTCCCTGTGTTTCTGAATCCTAATGGTCTGTTATGCTATACCAATTTAGGAAGCCTTATTTGAGCCATTTTGGATAAATGTTTCCAGTTATTTCTGTATCCTTGAATTTTGTTGTGTATACCAAATATATTTGATATTATGTAGTTCATTTCTGATATTTTCATTTCGTAGTTTATCTAAATTTGTGCACCCGTGGTTCTTCTTAGAAAGGTAATTTCTGTTCCGTGAACTCTGTTTTTCATTTTTTTTTTATTTACTATCCTAGTATCACTGTCCAAGTTACGATCTTACTATTTAATATTTCTTTAATATAAATTGGAAAATTTGAGGTTTTTAGCAGCCTTTCGGAGGCTTAAAGAGAAACAAAAGGTGCGGCATGTGTTTTCAAAAACAGCTACACTCTGGAATTAGGAGAGCTAAACTGTTAGAGCATGGTAATAAGTTTTTGTTAAAAAGGAAGGAAACTTGGAGATAATGCATCTCTTGAAGGTAGACTTTACTTTCAGAGAAAGCGCACCTGAAAGTCTTAGATCAAATTAAAATGTTTTAGAAACGAGGTGATTATTCCAGAAATAATAGGCTGTGCATAAAACGTTCCTGCAGCTGCACGATGGGCCTAGATTATCTCTCTGATGTTTTCACTTTCATTTGTTTTGGAGTGCGAGCTAACCACAGCGTGGTTATGATACCAAAACAAGCTGTGTAGTGTGCCACAACGGCAGCGTGGTGTTGCAAAATTATTCACCTTATATTACAGCAACAGTCTAATGAACTTTTGTGCTGTATAAACAGTTGTTTGTTTATACATTTCAATATCGGAAGATTTCTACAAGCTTTCAAATTGTAAATAATTAAAACGGTGTCTCATATTATGCCTGAATTTTCTAGTTTTCAAACTTAAATTACGGAAAGTGTAACTCTGCATTTCAATACGTATTTTTCATCACTTCATTAATATACACCAGTAGAAATATGTCAGAGCACCTGATATTCCAATAAGAAAATAAGCCACAGCAATATACCGGGTCGAACTGCACCTTTGACCATAGGATAAGCAGGGAGTGTAACAAATATGTTCAATACAATTATTATCAATAAAGAGTCGTTTCGCCAATTTGTGTCAAATATTTGGAGCCATCTAGCTTCTTGACGAATGGATATAAATGGTGTATTATTTCATTAACGATCTCGCAAACATTGTATAACAATGCTGTAATGTATTTTTATTTTAATTCAAGTAAATTTAGTTACAATTTAATGTTAACGTGACATTGCCAAATCTCTTAAAAATTAATCTTTTCGTGACATTTTAACACTAAACTGCGTCTAAATTAATGCGAACTAAGTTTATTCGTGCAGCATGGAATATTTCGATACGGCTAGCACCACAAAAATAATTGACATAAATGTGAATTTTAGTGGGCTCTCAAATTGTCCTGGGGCAACCTTTTTGTTTGTATTTTAAGCTTTGCTAAGTATACAAAATGTAGGCAAAATAAAGATACTTTGCGGGCTATTCACAGATCGTTCAAAACATGTATTTGATTTCTCACGTTATTATATCTAACATATATTATAATCACGTTCGTTGCATCTATTTTCGAGAAAATTGAAAATAACAAAGATTTCTTCCGTAAAGAGCAGTCTAGAATAGGGCATTTTCTTCAAAATTTTCTTATCGAATTTTTCTTACTGGACTTAAAATACCAGCTTCTGCAAATTCAAGTGGATGGCAAGGAAATAACAAAATAATTTTTATGTAATGCGGAAGATATTGTATTATCGGCCATTCCAAATACTTGCATCGAAGTTTCAACCTTGTGTGAAGTTAATTCGATAATTCCTATAACAGCTTCTCTAGATTCTCTAGCTTATCATTAATCACTCATTTCTTTGTTTCTAAAGGTCAAAAGTTTTAAATGAAAACATAAGCTCCAAATTCAATAATACGTTTAAAAATCAAAGGAAACGATGTTTCAGGATGTTTTGTGATATTTACCTATTTGCTTTGCTGCAACTATATATTTTATTGGAACTTCTGTTTTACCCTTACCCACTGAACATTGTGAGGTATATTCTTCTTATACGATTTATTTTAGGTGATAATTCTACACTTTGCAGCACTTAGCAAATTACACTGGAGTCAACAGTTCGGTCAACTATTATATTGTAATGAAATGCTGATAAACTTCTCATTAAAAATAAAACCAACATATTTCTCAACAGTAATAGATATGCTTCAAAGAAATTGACCTCTCACCTATGGATGTACATGTTTGAAGCTGGGGTTGTAGTTGTATACAGAATAGTTAGAAAAAAAAATTGTCTAACAATGTGATCACCTCTTTCCAGTATATAATCAGAGACACGTTGTTCCGAGTCACTGTCCAGTTATTCGAATATGCAATCCAAGTGGCAACATCGGTTTCTGAGAAAGATAAATACTTTTACATCCTTTAAAGAATGAGGAAATTTAGCGAAGACCTTCGTGTTATGTCATTGAAACATACCTAGAGACCTTCAAAGCAATCTTTGGTGTTATCCGATTCCTCGTTTTGAGTAATGTTTTCACACATGCAGGCATAAACCAGGATCCCCCCAGACATAAAGGCACTGGGATATTTTCCTAAAAATGCTGTGTTATCTAGGAGACCACAAAATGTGATTTTAGCAAATATCTCAATATTGAATTAAGAAAGCATTCCACTTACTACCTGCCACAGATAAGTGGTAGAGAAAGTTTAATTGATACCCATTTGTGAGAAAGACCTTATTCTAAACACTACAAGCCTGCAGCTTTTATCGCTATATGCCCTTTTAAAGCATATCATGTAATAATTTAGATGTCTCTATAACTCCATGTAAGGACTGCATATACACTGAATAAACGCTATTTTACCATTCAAGTTTTTAAACTCTCTTTGTCGGTTTATTTTCAGCTTTTATAATTTCACAAGACCCATTTTTCGGCTTAAATGAATGAAATATCATATCTCATAAATAGCAGATAAAATTATGACGAGATGAATTTTTGTTAGCATGCTTAGCTGGAGTACTTTTAGACAATAATATTTATATTTCGAAAATGTTAAACAAACACAATTAAGATTCATATTTACATTTATTTTGTTTCAAACGTATAGGATAAATAAAATGCTTATCTACAAGTTATTTATATAACTACTATTGAAGAGATTAATTATAAAAAATTTTTTTCAAAAAATAGTTGCAGAGCATGCAGCAATTCTTCAAAATTAAAAAAAAAAATAATAAAACTAACGTCTTTGGAACTAATTTTAAAATATGCATAAAATGTTATTTTCACAGCACACATTAAAGCCGTAAACTTAATTAAACATGGCTTGAGCACCATATTTTTCTGAAAGATTTACCAAAAATAATGCAACTTTTCCCGAAAAGAAGGAAAATCGCTATTGTGGATTTAAGGAAGGAAAGGAGTAACCTCGCTTTCTAGATGTTACACATAAAAATCTCGCATAACTTTCTCCATTTCAAACTTCACATAACCTCTTATATTTTTGTATTCGTTCAAAAAGTGAGATTTCTGTCCATCCTGCATCACTCACGATAAATTTCTGAGGAGAAATAATCTTAATCTGAGCATTATGAACTCGATTTCATTGAGAGTGCGCAAAATGTTTACATACCGTAGGTTGGTTTATGTTCCCTAGGAACTCGTGCGGGAAAAAGGAAAAATTGCATAAACTTTTTTTATGAAAGCCGCAAGGCAGCTCAATTTAGTAAATGTTAAAGACGTAACCGCGAATAAAATAATTAACACTCCAGAAAACTGAGACAGTTTCTTTTTGTAAGCCCTCATAAGGAAATATAAAATACAGAGGCTTTGGAAAGATAATGGTCCTAAAAAATAACAACGCTTAAAAAAGGTGCCAAAAGTATATAGTGGACTCTGCATGAGGAAAGTCAATTGTAATTTATCCAGTGCATGTGTATTTCAAGAGCGTCATAAGTCAGTAAAACCGTTAAAGAGGTAAATGGTGCAGAAAAATTAAGTCTTGCAATTGTCTATAAGGTAACAGTAGTTTTCCCGTCACCAACGTCTGCAGGCAAGAATTTTCACGCAAGCACTGGTTGAGTTAGAACTAGCAACAACAGACTTAGAAATAAGCATCTTATCACGTATAAACTTACTAAATTATTACCCCATGAAAGAACATACAATGAGCATGCAAGAACAAAAGAAACTAAAGATCTAATACAGAAGTTCAAAACTGATATAAATTTTATTATATCAATGAACTTTGATTTGATGAATAAGCTTTTTTGGTTTATAAATTATAAAAAGGTATAAAAATTTACTCAGAATAAGGAAAATCTCACAGGCAATTCACAAAAGTTTGGAAGTGTGTGTTTTGTTATTCGTGTAAAAATCTTATGTGGCCTTTTAGTCAAAATCGTCAGAGCTGTTACCGAAAATAAATAAAAAAATAAAAACTTACCACACGTTTTACATGTAAAAGTTAAAATTGAGTGAACGACTCAGTCGCAAATCTTCGCATTGCATGCTTATAGAGTGCCTGACAATGTGTGAGCGTATTTTCAACTAAAGCATGCTCTGTTTTTTGTTCACTCTATCTCAAAATGGCTTGAAATCATTCCCGTGAAGCCAAGCAAACAAACAAAATTACATTACCGACCAAGTGCCATTATGTAGAAGGTCAAAATGACTATTTACGTAACTGTTACTGGAAGTGACACATTTCTTTATGAAAATGATGCGAGTAGACATTTATTACGCAATATAGGCGAGTTTGAAATTTTGATACGAGTAAGAACGAGGGAAGTTATTAGTGTTGTTTTTGTTACTATTACTATTATTATTATTATTATTATTATTATTATTATTATTATTATTATTATTATTATTATTATTATTATTATTATTATTATTATTATTATTATTATTATTATTATTATTATTATTATTATTATTATTATTATTATTATTATTATTATTATTATTATTATTATTATTATTATTATTATTATTATTATTATTATTATTATTATTATTATTATTATTATTATTATTATTATTATTATTATTATTATTATTATTATTATTATTATTATTATTATTATTATTATTATTATTATTATTATTATTATTATTATTATTATTATTATTATTATTATTATTATTATTAAATTTCGTAACTGTGTGTTGTGAAATGGTAACACTTGGCTGCTGCTCTAACTTTATCGAAAATGATTAACAATTTTTGTACAGAGCTTCTGAACATACCTCAAAAGTTTATGTTATGCTGAATTACTTTTAGTTTCAGAAACACTAGGTAGAGGCGCTTAAAATTGTTCTCAATATATGGTCATAGATTTGTGATCTAAGGATTTCCATTCCGTATCGTTTCATGATCCTTAAAAACAAACATCTTGAAGTTGTTGTATTCCATCCAAACATTCGATGTCGAGATTTCACCAGAAATACATGTTTTCAAAAGGCATTTTTAGAAAAAGGTTGGTGTGTGCGCGCATGTGTGTATGTGAACATAATACTCAAAAAACGAAAAGTTGGATAAATATTAAATTTGACACTTAAATTCAGCGTCTTACAAAATGCGACATGAAGATTTTCAACGTTCTCCAAACAACACATACTTCATTTTCTCAAAGCTCACTCTTGTGATTATGATTAGAATACCGCAGTTTAAGATGTTTTCCTACCTTCTGATATTAAACATGTCCAGATAGTATTTGTTACTCATCTATATTTTCAAATACTTGTCGTTTTTTCAACAGCAAAATCAGATTTCGTTTTATCTTTTTTTCTCGCGGTGTTGAAAACGAACGCAATTTTAAAGCCATTAAGTAGCGACCCACTCTTAAGATTTGATTATTGCATTAGCCCTAATTTCCTAATTTCAACGAACGATTTTCATTTAAATACAACATGTGTAAGATACTTTCATAAAAATGAAATATATATCTTTAATTTTCTGGGAGTAGCATATGAAGTTCCTTTCATTCTGAACATTTGCATAATTGGTAAACCGTAAGATATATACAAAAATGTAGATATCATTAAAGTGTAATATATAAATATTTATATACTTTTTTGTGGAGTCTACGTATCCGAGATATTCCTTGTTATTGGTTATCGCTCAAGCTTACTGTATTCCCCCATTAGTCTTGTTTTGACAAGAAAATATATAGTAAAAGCATTTCTACAAATGGTTATCGCGATTAACCGGGAAATTTAACTCGAATTGTATTAGCTTCAGATGGATTAAGTTAGTGCCTTACTGTTTGGTTATTTATTATCAAAATTTAAAATCTTATAATGCTGATATATTAACTGCTTTATCAAACTGAATTGAAGCCGCAGCATTATTAATAACAATAATTGTGGTAGAACACCAGTTAGGACAAGCCTTTTTAAGAATGTTTTGCTGGAGAATGGGTAATACTCTATTACCCTGTAAGATTATCAATAAAAAGATAACGATAGGTTAGTTTGGCATAAAGTGAGGAGTAAATGAGACTCGTATTTTCGACTGCCACGTGCGAGAGATCGCAGAGGTTGGCACGGTACGGGACAAGGCTGCCACTTCGGACGCACGTTGCCGGAAAACTGAAAACTGTGCCGAGATAATTTCCATGCCGCGCAGTTTCTTTCCCTCCCCTCTCCTGCCCTGTATCCTCCCTCTCCAAGTTGAATGTGAACAAGGCAAGAGACGGGGAGGGAGGCGCCGGAACTTTCTTCAGCGCCTGTTGTATCTCACTATTCAACTTTCCTTATTACCTGTAGCAGGTTAGCTAACACATTTGATCTTACTTCAGTGTCTGTCTAGTAGAAGTAGGTAACAAAATTGCGTTGTTTTTAATGTGGTCCCGATCTGCGCTCAGTCCGTATGTATGCCACAACTCAGGATTTCCCTGCATGTATGGGATGAAGTTTTATTTATTGGAATATTATTTTACACTTCCGATTATTACTTTCTCTACTAAAGTAAAGTAGAGGAAGTATTGTAATCCACCTAAAAATTCAATGTCAAGATTTCACTGGAAATACATGTTTTTGGGCCCCCTGAATAAAAAAAAAGTATTTTTAGAAAAAGGTCCGTGTGTGTGTGTGTGTGTGTGTGTGTGTGTGTCTGTCAGTGTGTGTCAGTGTGTGTCAGTCTGGTGCAGTATAACTCAAAAACGAAAAGTCGATTTAAAATCAAAGTTGGTATTTAAATTTAACGAAGATACGAAGAAAATTCCTTCACCCCAAACTACCCTTTACATGGAAAATTTTTCGAAACATTTGATTTTCTCTAAAATGACTCTAACAGTTTTGATTAAAATGCCATATGTTTAAGATAGTTTTATGAAATGTTTAGAATTAAGTGAGTTGTTTTGAAAAACTTAAACGTTCGTCAAATGGAACATCGGTTATTCGTTTTTCTATATGTTAGCCGTGCAAAGAGAACGGAATCTCAGAGCTTTAAAATATTTGACTATTACTCAAAGCCTACTGTATGCTCATATTCCCCTTTTCACCTACAAGGAAATAAGCAATAAGATAATTTCTGCAAATGTTTATCTCAACTAACACGAAGAAAATAAAGGAAAACTGTTTGTGAGAATGGTTATATAAGAGTAGAGAAAAGCATGTGAGTGCAACATATCAGATTATTTTTAACTATAGTAAGTAGAGGCAGTATTGTGTATGCAAAGAATTTGACGCTGACATTTTACCATAAATAAGCCTTTGAGACTCTGAATAATTTATAAAAGAGGTATTTTAGAAAAGACTGTGTCTGTGTCTGTCTATGAACAACATAGTTCAAAAACGAAAAGTCGGTTCAATACTACACTTGGTATGATTATCTACACAGGAAGAGTGAGTGAGTGAGCGAGTGAGTGAGTGAGTGAATGAGTGAGTGAGTATTGTTTAAGGGCCCGTCGACAGCTAGGTCATTAGGGTCCTTACACAGGAAGATAATTAGGAGAATCCCTCCATCACAAAGTACCTTTTACATGGAACTTTTTTTTTAAAACAAAAAAAATATATATATATATTTCTATAAAATGGCTCCTATGAGTTTGTTAATTACAGAATTATGTCAAATAATAAGACTTTTTTTTTTTTTTTTTTTTTTTTTTTTTTTTTTTTTTTTTTTTTTTTTTTTTTTTTTTTTTTTTTTACTCTTCCAATAATTTTTGGAGGCATATGTAGGACGTGTGTTGGATTATTAATTTCGTATTGCACTTCTCTTTGTGCGATAAAATCAGTAACTTTATCTGGCTGTAAAAGGAAATTAAATACATTTTTTTGTTTTACATTTTCTGCAACTCCATTTTCTAATGTTGAAAGTAATATGGCAGAGTTTTGTGTGTTTAAGCAGTGAAGCCGTGTTTGGTTACTTTAGTCTGCAGTGATTATGTAAAGATTATCGAGTTATAGGATGTAAGTACATAAGCTATGTTTACGGACGATAAACGTGGTTGTTATTTATGATATACCCATATTTACCTTGATTTTCTGCAAAAACAAAACAACATTATATCTTTACTTATGAAACATGGAGCAAAATTGCTCTTTTTGCCTGACTTTAAAGAAGCAATGCAAAAACTAGTGCATTTAAGTTGTCCTGCAAATACTTAGAACTATTGTTGTCAAAAGCATCGATATTTTGAAGTTGGTCCCCCATAATTACAATAAAATGATAACAAAGTTGAAGCACTTACAGTTATAATTACTTTTAAAATGAAAGTGTGACAGCTACGTTTGTTTTAAGTGAGCTTTCTAATTCTTTCTTATCGCATCTTTAAGCAGTTCAAATGCCCTTGTTTAACTGTGTCACTCATCAATAGGGTTTCTTTTGCATATGGTATATCTGCCGTTTAAATCAAAACATAATTTAGTTTATATTGGAACAACATTTTGCCAAACTAAGGGCCGGGCCAAAGCATTGTAGGTATTGGCCCAACTACAAATTTCAAAAAATAAAAATAGACGGTGCGTCTGTATTAAACTAATTTAGTCACAAATTTATTGAGATTAAGTAAAATTAAGTGCTCAGCTCTTTTATCAATATACAGTGACACTTCTTCTCTTTTGCTTGAGGACTAACATCAATATTGGCATGAACGTATGTTTGTGTAGATATTTTCAAACATGAAACATGTCAAATCAGTATATACCTCTCCTATACTAAGGTATATTTAGGGTCCATTTTGATAAGTAACCCAACATTAGAACTACAACTGTGTGCTACTGTAATACAGAAAACTCAGTTTCATTTTTTTTTTATTGTATATCAATTGCAACTAATGTAAAAATGCTTTAGCAACAGATGCAAATATATATTGCCTATGGGTCACATTGTCATTGGACTACAATGAAGAACCAATCTTCTTTTGATAAAGTCCTATAGGACGATGAACGAAATAGATGAGATGATACTCAAATGAGCCTGGAGTTCATAGAGTTTAGAGTTACCTGACATCCATTTTTCAGGATAAGGGAAAACCTCGAAAAAAAACCTCATCCAGGTAAGTCACCATAACCGAGATTCGAACTCGAGACATGTTGAATGTGAGGGAGACGCACTAAGCATTTGTTAATTACCGTAAAACTGGACAACTTTGCACCACTTTTCATGTTTTTTTAAATATCTCTAAAGAAAATTTAGATATAGCTTAAAAATGTTATTCCTATTATGTACTATGGAACATTTAGTACTAACAAATCCATTAGAAACACATAGGTACGATAAAAGAAAAAAAATGAAAAAGTGGTGCAAAGTTGTAGTATGTTAGTGTAGGACATTCTTCCACCACATGTCTCTTTAAATGTATTCCTATAAAAAAAACATTTGGTGCAAAGTTCTACACTGTATTTAAAATTACATATTTACAAACTAAATATAATCATTGCATTGTATTAATATGTTATATGGCTTTAAGATGAGTCTTTATTTTAAAAGTTATTTTGACATTTCGAGAAATATAGACATCTTGATAGTTTGTTGTGCTCAGAAGTCCCTTCTACTACATTTCCAACATCATACCAAAGTTCATTTCTCGCGGCAGGCTACTTCCAGCCATTACTAGACTGGAAGTAGACTGATTTGGGCTCTGTCCTATACCAGGGTGTAGTTCACCGAAATAGTTCGCAATTAAATAATGACTACTGCTAAAATTTTTTTAGTTCACACACAGTTTCTTTGACCAGCCCGGTCTTCTTTCATTTTCAGTTTCTGGCGACATAATGCTGAAATCGGTTTCGTCACCTAATACCATTTTCGAATTGGAATTGCTGTCAGATATAATTTCTAAGTTTTTTTTTTTTTTTTTTTTTCTTCTTCTTCTTATACTTTTAAGCAGCTTGCTTCGTTTCGACTGTGTCTTTTGTTGCTCTTGATGTTCATATTTCCTCAAATGAAGTGCTTTTTCTTGCTTCAGTGGGAAGTTTTCTCCTCATGCCCAGAAAATGTGGAAGTTCATCTTTGAGACTGCAGTGCAGCGCCTTCCTGTCTAAGATGTGTCTCCAATATGTCACATTACTAAAGGCAACAGTTATGTGACCAAAAATGAAGTAAGGCTTCCGAAAGATTGCAATTCACTCTTTGAACCTGAGATTGTTTTGTACAGAATTCTGTTTACTTAATAACAAATATTAATGAGAGAGTAATAATTTGTAGTTGATATATAGTTTAGAAGTGGAATGCAACATATTTAAATTATTTGTTGAAAATGACAGTTGCAGTTTTGAGGAACGGAGAAAAGATGATGGTGCAGACTTATATCTCATAGTATGCTGTTGAAGAACTTGATCTTTATATTATTAACTTATTATCCTACATTATTTTAAGTATATAGAGACTCTCGTATATACTCATATACTCAAGTAATAATGCCTACCTATTCACCGTCAGCATGGAAAATCTCACGATAAAAACAAAATATGCAAAACCACTTCGAATGAAAGTCTCTGGCCAGGAGAATACCGAAGAACACACACTAAACTACAGCACAACTGAGTAACTTCAAAGTGACATGTTTTATTGAAATATCTGTCTATGGGACTGTTTTATAAACATGTCCATAGTATGAAACAATGTCTGTGGTGCAAAGATCCTCTCCAGATGCATTGTGGTCTGTGTGTCTCGTGCTTGTGAGTTTATTGTTCCTGTCTTAAACTCTTATGGCTTCGCCCGTGATTCACTCTCTGACGTTTAATTTGGACCCCATTATGGCAGGTTTGGTAAACTCAGGTTTGGGATAAACATTATGGCTCTAGCATATTAGGTTAACTCGCTGAGATCGGCTGCCAGAGTATTCCGCTGGAACGCATCTGTCCCCAGTCGGGAGTTCGCTCCTGCCTATGCCGTGTCTTCTATTTCTCCTTCATTTGTCTTATTGGTGCCTAGTGAAATTTGATTGCAAATAGAAGTCACAGATCTCTTATAGCCACAACTAAATAGTTTTTCTATCAGTTGTGAAAGTGAACTTCTTACCTCTGCCATCTTTTTTGCGATACCGGATCAAATGCAAGTCTTAATATAAAAATGCAATACTGGCGTCTTCTAACCTTACAATAAACAAGTCCCTTTGCGCATGTCGTGGTGGGTTCCATAGTAAAATATGCCAGCTCGAACCAAGTACAAGTTTCCAGAGTTTTAGTATTTCACACTTAGTTACCTTCTAAAATAAACCAATCCAATTTATGTCCTTTTCACTTGTCCAATTTAAGAAAGATCTAGGTTTGCTCTTAAAGATGCACCCCAGTTACTGCTTAGTAGACATCGAAACAATCTTTATCTTCTGTTGATGTCGAATGAAGCATCTTTACGTGTGAGTCCTCAATAGTTTACGATAGTCTTTCAAATTTGAAAACTTAGAAAAGGTGTTTGTAACTTATCATTCAGTATTAAATGATAAAGTATAAGCGAAATGCGCAAGGGAATCAACAAACAAAAGTAACTTAAGTCATCTTTTGTTATTTTAGATCATTTTAATACATTTTAAAGTCACAAAGTCATAATTTTAAGGTTATTTATTAATATTCGTTAGAGTATCAAAATCCGGGTCCACATTGTCTACCATTACTATTGCAGCAGTTGGTTACAAAAGTAATGCTCGTATGAAGGATTTTATAACTAAAAGTGACAGGTCATTATGAACCAAGGTTTTGGTATACGGAATTATGATAGGGGGAAAAGTCACCTCAAGGAATTAAAAGCATCGCCTTATCATTGTTATTTTTTCTCATAAGAAAGTATCCTTAACATCAAGAGAAAAGAAACAGATTACGCCGATTCCTTGTCAACTGCGTATACTTCAGATGGCAAAAAGCAAAGGAAAGGAAGAGAGGTGTCCAAGATGTATTTATTTTACATTTGAAAATGGATTTCCCCAAATTTCCTAAATATAAAGAATTATCTTGATCATAGTTGACTTCATAATGCAAACATAAAATATTGTCTTTTAGGAAAACTTGATCGCCACACGCGTAGTTGTGAGATAATAATTGAATATGATTGTTAGTTTCATAGCGAAAACAAAAAATTGAACATGCAGATACAATTTTATTTTCTAAGACTTTTTAACTTTTCAATGTTGCAAACACTGATCTCAATACATTTTTGCACAGTTATTTTGAACGACTTGATACCGTTAACCCACAATGTGGGCACAGTACAAATAAAGCTTATTTTACTACATTGTGAGAACTCGAGTTTACTGTCCCTTAAATCGGAGAGTTTGTTAAGTACTAGGTGACAATACCTGAAGTAATTTTGGATATTAATTGATATTATTTCGGTCTATCTGCCATCACGATTGCTCGTTACAGAAAACCAAAGCAAACTACTCAAATATGAAACGATCACTCGCTGTAATGAGTGGACATGGCTCTGGACAAAAGAATTTTTCTTTCCCTGCGTTCACGATCGATTGAAATGTTTACGGGTCAATAATGAATAAATAATAATCCAATTTGTGGCTGGGCATGAAAACTCTTCTGTGCTATTGGGTATAAGGTAAAGAATGGCAAATAATTTAATAACTCTTTTTGAGTTCATCAGTTAAGTTACACTTACCTACATCATTATTTATATGTCGATCCTTGTTTCACTTGCTGAAACCAGAAACACATTTATGTAGACATCCTTGCAAATGTTATATTCATCAATATTTTGCATTAGCTTTAACCTTTGCTGTGGTGAATATGTTTGTATTCGTCATTTGCTATTGTATGCCCAATTATTCATAGCTTCCGCTTTTCCTTTTTCACCTTTATTCACATCATCATCATCATCATCATCATGATCATCACCATCATCATCATCATCACCATCATCATCATCACTATCATCATAATCATTATCATTATCTTCTTAATGATCATTATCCCTTCCTTCTCCTTTTCCTTTTCTTTCAATCATTTTCTTGATTTTCTGACTTTCCTAGTCTTCTTATATCTAGTTTTCCTAGGCTACTACAATTCTTATTTGTTTCAGAAGGCTTAATTGTTGTTTTCCTGTATAGTTCCTTATAATTCTTTCAATAAGTTTACATTTTCCCCATCATTTCGAATATTACAAGATCGTATCTAATACATTCAGTTCTAACCGGAAGTGCTTTTTACTTTTTCTATAATGTGCAGAAGATGGTAGAAAAGATATTGCACCCCACCCACAAATTCTCTACTAAGATTTCACTGAAAATACACGTTATGAGGTCCCCTGAATCCCTCTCCAATTCTGTGTGCGCGCAGCTGAACAGCTTATCTCAAAAACAAAATTTACAAAAAATGTGATTTGCTTTAACATGTGTCATGTAATTTTGACCGAAGGTAAAGTGTAGCTTGTAATAATTAAATAACGGCACGAAGCTCCAAGCACATTAAAAGGATACAACAAAGTGAAGGCTGTAACGTCTATTGTCGACATTGGGCGGCCCACAGATCTACCAAACGGAGGACTAGTGCATCACCTTCTACACTTGGAGAGGATGTTCTTTGAATATGACATAGTATTAAACAGTATAGCAAATAATAATATTAATAATAATAATAATAATAATAATAATAATAATAATAATAATAATAATAATAATAATAATAATAATAATAATAATAATAATAATAATAATAATAATAATAATAATAATAATAATAATAATAATAATAATAATAATGTTTATAGGTACAAAGTTCAACGCAGTGTAACTTATTAAGTTCTTTGCATAATTTTATCAAATGTATCATTTGCCAGACTGTCACGAAAAGGAGTTATGCAACTGGCATATGAAATTACCAAGCGAATTAATTTGAAAACTTGAAAACGCTTTTCCCATGAGAAGAAAACCACTGGGAAGGGATGAAAATGGTTCTCCAGTATCCTGAAATCAACTTAAGAAGTCCTGAAGCAACCTCTCTACCTCGAGCCTCTGGATTCAACAAGGTTGTATATTTATCTTTCATGCGCGGACAATTTTAAAAATCCTACAAATGCACTGTATGGCATCAGGTTACGTTTTTAACTGAACGAAAAGAAGCAATACAACTCATTTTTTCGGATGTTTACGTTTGAATTACGCTCCTAAGGTGGTCAGCAAATGAAAAGACATTGACAAATGCTGCGATATTCCAAATGTATGTTCGTAGATCTCAGTTTTTCCATAAAAATTATTTTCTAACATTTCATACCTTTCAGAATGCTCTACGCGGCGCAATTGCATTTAGATCTTCTTGAAGCTTTGTATATATGTTAACATCTATTACTGAGCATAAATATCTTAAACACAAAATTTGTGTCAATGTCTAAAAAGCTGAAAACATTGAAGTTTTTAGATTGGTAAGATGAACACATTTGCTAGCCTTAAAATTAATACAGAATATTATTCTTAGTAATTTATGTTTATTTGCCCATAATGTATGTATTAAAAAACTTTCAGGAAAAAAAACAATTTCAGTATTTTGACGCGAAGGACCTTTTAATTAATATCATTGAATTTATTTTAGTACATAATTAAAATAATTAATACGGCACATCTGACCGCCTTTAAATTCGGTAAAATTTTAATTTTGACTGTTTAATAAACTTTGAAAATATGGTACAAGTTGGATAAAAAATAAGGAATTTCCAAAACTCAGTAAGCTGCCCTTAAAATTCGCGCTCGCTACTTTGAATACTTGTTGCGCACAAGTCGATATCTGGATGTTTGCGAAAAGATTTCAGAACTCCGTGCGTCTGGGTTTGGAGTACACGCCCCTTTCTAGCAGTTTTAGCAACATTAGCAGCTGTAAATGTTAACATAATTACAGGTGTTATCACATAATCACACGAAGCTTTCACAACATAGAGTTGAGCATCCATTACTCTGATTAAATGCTAGAGTAAAAACTTTTAAGTAATTACTTGCACAACCCTGTTAAGTAGACGATATTCAATATACCAGTCCACGCCTACTTAATATAATTATAATATTTTATTCTACATATATGTATAAATAATCTTTGAATTCGACAAAATGTATGCAATTCAATGACTATATTGTCCATGATCACTTAACCAACATAGAAAAGCCACCATTTTGAGACATTTTAAGCTCAACAAAAGAACAAGGAGTTTAACAAAGCAATATATAATGATTAAAATCTGGAAACTACAGCAATATTATGAAAGTGATTAATTCTACGAAAAACTTCATTTTTAACATAACATTCAATGAAAGTAAAAAGGAATGTCTAAAAACCTTTGAGGTATGCCTTATATTTCGTCCATATATTGCAATAATAGATACTAAACGAGGTGCCTACGCTGTAAAGCGTGCGACTCGCATTAGGGAGGCCTTGTTTCGATCCCGCAGCCAACCTCTCCGACTTTTTTTTTTCTCTCTCTTTTTCCTCCTGTGGTTTCTCCTTGCACTAGGCAAATGCTAAGCGTGGCTTTCGTTGCCTTTCTCACTTCACTTCACTTATCTTTCAGCGCGTTGTATTAGGAGATGCGGGCAGATGTTGCGGTTGCTTCCGCTCTGTAAACCTTCTTCTCTGTCCTTACTTGAAAACAGCTGAATGCTCTGACCAGGCGCTGGGTCACTTTTTAGACCTCTGGGTGATGGTGAGGAATTTCAGTGCTGTGCTGAATGGCTGTCTCTCCGATTGTCAGGGACTTACGCACGTCCTTGTGGCTGTGCTCTGTTCCCGCTCTCTGGTGGCCTGTGGTCTCCCTTTGCCTTATTTCTTCTCCCGGGAGAAGGTAGCGCACAATAGATCCATTCTCGGGATGGATGTTCTCTTTCCCGCTCACCTCTCTCCCTCTCTCCGTCCCTCTCTCCTCTCTCACTCGGCCCAAATGATATGCGGTGGACCTGTGAAGCTAAGTCATGTTGGTTCCGGCCTGGGCTGGGTTAATAGAAAGAGAAAAAAATTATCATTGTCTCCAAATTACAATTATTATTATTATTATTATTATTATTATTATTATTATTATTATTATTATTATTATTATTATTATTATTATTATTATTATTATTATTATTATTATTATTATTATTATTATTATTGTTGTTGTTGTTGTTGTTGTTGTTGTTATTGTTATTGCATCAGCATACTAAATCCACAGCTTGATGTGTACAGCCATAAAAATCAAGACTAAGAAAACCAAATACCGATTTCAACAATTACTATAAATAGCTGTCATGGGTAATAAAAATGCAGGCACGACACAAAAGCTATATATTTGACAATAAATCCTTTCTTTAGGCTAAGAAAAATGTAGGTAACTATTATGTAATACTGTTATGTTAGCAACAATAATAGGGTATTACTGCACGATGCGAATTTTACAGAGTGCAATAATTCTGCACACATTGGAAGATTGAGGATTGAGTAGCGGCTGTGGATGATGCATTACGGCGGCTGTTGCAAGCTCAGCTGCCGTTTAGCAATTGCAAGTATTTCCCGGTGCAGCAACCCAAATCAGTTTAGGGACTCTGCTACATCAGTACAGTGTTTCTCGAAGTTCGTGACATCGTAGCCCAGTAACTTTCTCAAGCCAATTAATTCAGGAAATTTTATAAATGGCATTTCATTTTATAGTTTGAAGTTCTACATTGACATTTCTTCACGATATTATTATGCTCGCTTACATCACATATTAACGGATTATTTATAAGCAAGAAAGTAATAATTAAATGTAAATGTGTATGTCACAACTACAGATGATAATTATGAACTTAAATTGTACCTATTTGAACCTCAGAATTGACGTGCTGCAAGGTGTTTATCTCCCTTTTTAAATATTGAAATGACGATCGAGACAGATCAAGCAAATTCGAGAAAATTCCATCTATGAGACATGTTTAAATACAAAATGGGAATACAATACAATACCTTTGGTTTCCGAGGACTCGGTTTCAAATCTGGTGAAGGTTGATGGCTTTTTTCGGACGTAAACACCCTTCCGGAAAGGAAGTAAAGCCTTTGGTCCCCTGTCATGTAGATGTACGACATTTAAAAGAACCTCAAGGCTGATAAAGCGGTCTTTCACGCCCAATATAGAATGAGACACTGAGAAAGACCACCTGTGAATAATTTCTCTTGAGCAATATTATTTGCACCTTTCTATCCATCCTGTACATTTTCAGTCTGAGGGGAAAACCAAAGACGTAGGCTCGTTTTCAAAGCTACATACTTTAGTGTGGTTTTTCTCTAATTTCAGTGAGTTAATCAGTAATTAACGAAGTTTCGAAGCTGTCGCATTGATTTCTTTTTTACCACTGCATAATGCCATTGTGCATAGGTATACTGGCATGTTCCCATTATCAACATAACAATGGATGGTGTGTAGTCTCATTAATGCAATAGTCGTGTAGCATAGGTATGTGTGTGTGTGCAACAAAGGACTCACCTGGCCTTATTCATAGCCACGTAGTTCGCAGTTTAAAAATGTATTGAGTTTTGCGATCTGACAGTGTTTGCTCTGTAGACCACACTTAAGTTTTGAACGATAGGATGACAGTGGAATTTAATAATCCTGACTTCATTCCCACAACCACTGAAACATTACACATTTTACCTTTGATGGATGATGCAGTGCTAGAAAGTAAGTCTTGAACTTGGCAGTTTATATATACTGTATATATAAATGTTTATATTTTCAATAGTACGAGTTAAATTGAAATATACTTACGAACGCTCTTTAACTGCTATGGTTCTCAACCTCCCATTCTATATTGGACATGAAAGACAGTTTAATTTTGCTCAGAGGCCTCTTTATCAGTCTAGGGGTTCTTTTACATCTCGCGAATGTACAAACCGGGACCACCGGCTTCACTTCTCTTCCGAAGGAGCCCTTGTTAAAGATGAAATCCATCCGCCCTCCACGACGTCCGGAACCAGAGGCTACAGGGCGTTACAGGGCACTGAAGAGCCTGTAAAACTCAAGTATATATTTGCTAAAGTATCTAAATAAGAGTTATTCTCCTAATAAGAGATACCAGTGTGTCCCACCAAAGACTTGCTGCTACATGCTGGAAATAGTTGTAACAATGGTTTTGTTTGGACAGCACATTGTTGTTTGTGTGGAATCAGTAACAGTTCCAAGCCAAGAAGGAGAAAACTTTGTTGAACGAGCTGGACATTTTATTGCCGTATTCTTTGAAGGAAGCAATCACGGAATACAGAAGATCAAGACCAATACACATCCAACCTATTGCTGCATCAAATACTGCAAGAAGATCCATAAGGCTGAATACACCTAAAACAACTAGAACTAATCTTTAACAAAGAGTCGACACCCCAATAGTTGAAGGAAACACTATGTAGTTTCTCTAAGAGGAAGAAGACAAATTATATAACAATCATATGAACATTATTATCTTACTTGTTTAGATTAAGTGTTATGTTAGTATTTAGTTTTCATTTTCTGCAACATAAATATTGTTAAAGGAATGTTAAAAATGTTTTTTAAATGTGATGTAACCAATATAATAATTAACTATCCTGATGTAAGAAATTAGGTATCAGGGTTAATAAATGCAGATTATCTATCTATATTCTTTGAAGGCATGAGGCTCTAAGAAGATGATTCCTAAGTGGTACACAATTAAATTGCTTGTTGGTAATATAGGACCCGTAGAAGTTGTTACAATCGGATTTACTAATGTCTGTAATAACGTCTTAGAACATAACCAGCAAAGAAATTTCAGTGCATTCTGAACCCTAATAAGAGACACTATCTGATGCAGATGATGAATGCTTACTCTGCATAGGATTATATTCTGAGGGGAAAAGTGGGAATGATGTGTTACATGTTATCGAAGGGCACATAGCCTTTCATATTCCTCTTTGTTTCAAGAACAGTTGCTCAGTCATTGTTGTCTGCAGGGATAATTATTTATTTGTTGTAAAATGTTTACCCTGGTTGATCTGAGAACCGAACTTGAAAACTTACCTTATTTGGATACCTTTCGAATGTTTTGAAAACCGCTTAATGCTCTGAAAAGTATGAAATTGCTTGCAGCTTTGTTTTTATTGCCTCTTGCGCTTTCTCAGTGTAATAAAACAGAATGAAAATTGGAGGACCTAAACGGATGTTTGCAAAGAATTCAAGATATACATTAACCTGACATGTCAATATCTCCTTATACGACAGTTTAATCAGAATTGTGGATCTCTAAAGGGCATATGCCTGTTTGAAAGATGCCTGGCTGAAGTTTGATATTTAGCCAGCCTTTTGTATTTGACTTATGCTGTGCACCTACACATGTTTTTTTTTTTCCACTCGGACCTTTTTCTGAAGATGCTTTGGGGGACGTGAAGGGGTCCCAAAACATGCGTTTGCGATGAAATCTCGATATGAAACTTTTGGGTAGAGTACAATACTTACTCCCTAGCTATAGGTAAGTAGGCGTAGAGAAAGGAAGGAGGGAATTGTTAACAGAATAGCAGTGAGTGCGTTTTCCATCAATGAATTTGATATAACGACTAGCAGAAGGTTAAAAAAAAAGACTTTTTTTTTTTAATTTTGTCTCCAAGTTTATTCCAAGACCCTCGCGATGTACAAAGCGTATAATAGAACCTTAATAAATATTATTACTCATAAAGTTGTTAATAATTTTCAGAAAGTTTGTACCATAATTGCTACATTAATAAGTGCCCAAAACAGGTTGTGAAAAACCGGAAAACCACAACCGAATTTTGTTTTGCGTCCCATTGGATACCTCCATAACGCTCCTCGGCTTTTCTGAAAATGCGATGCGATATTTGGCTGAAGAGGAGAATGCAGAATAAGTAATGCACGTTCCTTCATCTCTCTCTGGATATCCCCCCCCCTCTCTCTCTCTCTCTCTCTCTCTCTCTGGACTTTTCGAGACTTTAGGCCAAATGATAAACGTGAGGGTTTGGTGAAATTTTTATACTTAGCAGTTTTATATGCAAACGTTTTCAAAAGCATTCAGATGCTGCAGTATCACTCTCATTAGTGTGCTTTGAAGTTTTTACTATTATTTCTAATAGTTTTCTTTAGAAAAAATATACTGTTTTACTTTTATTATAGGCCCTAATGAATCAGATGTAGAGGATGCAGAAATTGTAACTTTTTTAAAATAAAAGCACTACCACATTATTTAAATACTACTACACAAACTGATAAACACATACAAGGAGGGTTACGGTATAAGTGCAGATATTTTGATAAATAGTATGTTAATATGTATCCAGTTCGGTATGTTAGTTGTTTTTTCTCTTCGTCTAAATGTTTCCACACAAATCAGCATATTGCTTACTACCTTATGTTTCCTGCGTGGTCGTAATGTGCCACGAAATGAAACGACGCCTTTCAATGTAGACTATCCATTTTGCTCCACACCGCAACGTGTGACCTGCTGGCCTAGGTAGTGCGAAGTCATTGACCTTGCAGAAGCTCGGAGTTCCGATAGTTTGATAACGTGATACCTGCCCACTCTGCGTCACGCCTTCTGTGGTACGCCTCTTTTGAGGTACTAACCGGTCCTAAACGTGCTACTCTTAATAAACTAAGATTATTTATTATGCTGTCCTCAATATATGCACGTATGTGTGTGTCTATGTATATATAAAGTGAGTGAGTAAGTAAGTGGAGTGTAAGGGCCCATCGACGGGTCATTTGGGCCCCTATATACTCGTATATTACTATTCTAGTCTTAGGAAACACTTTAAATCTTCAAATACCTACTATTTTAAAATGATTCGCAATGGTTACGGGCCCTAATGATCTAATCGTCGACGGGCCCTTAAGCCAACACACTCACTCACTTTTCAATGGTTCGAATTAATTTTGAATTTAATTTAACAATTCAAAAGTGTAGCAAAAACCATATCAAGTTTGAAGTTCACTGTCCGTGAGTTTCTAGGGAAAATTTGAACAACTGATTGTCTACACATTACTTCTTATGGAATAGCTTTAATGCGCAAAGTCGAGTAAAAGGCATTGAAAGTAAATGAGGCCATTAGATCTGATGGTCTTGGGCGCTTAGGTGGTCAACTTTGGACTTCTAAGAGCTCTGAGAGCAAAAGCCAGAGTATTTTTGGACATAAAAAACTCATTGTTTATGGACGTTCTTTAACTGCTGTGGCTCTCAGCATCCCATGCTATATTGGGCACGAAAGACCACGTAAATTTTCTTAGAGGCCTCTTTATCAGGCTTGAGGTTGCTTCAGGTACCGTAAATCTAAGGCACAAGACCAACTGCTTAAGAAAACCATGCTAAGGATTGTTGCGCCCGAAAAAAGTTCACGTGCTCCGCCGGGTTTGAACCCGCGACCTCGGGAACCAGAAACTAGCACGTTCAGCTAGGCTTAAGCTAACCTCAGCTTATGTTTATTGAAGCACAGTTCCTATAAAGGACACAAATGTTTGCACAATGTTGTTCCGTAAAACAGTAACGAGTAAACGTCAGTGCTTTAAACATTATGGTGTGCCACATGCAGAGGTCACATGGCTAAAACATAATCAATATGGTCCTTCCTTCCTATGACATGGTACTTCCTATTCGACAATAAGGTGGTACTTACGGGAATAATAATGGATAGGCATAACATTCTGTCCAAAATGCCACTAAAAAGTTTAAAATTCATTAACCTGCGCTATCTTACAGGGCTGTAAACTCTTTATAGTTTCCCCCTCCTACTCCCCATTTTTAATGCGTAGCGTGACTTAACCTTTGTTCAGCGCCATGGAGCACAACGCTGTCATTTTTTTATTATTTGTTGATCAGTGGCGGCAAGGGGAGGGTGGGGTGCAATGTGTTAGAGCCAGGAGCTAATATTACTTCGAAACCAGATTGTTGCATCGAGATCAAAAGGCGTTCACTGCACCTACAGGCTATCAGGCTTAGTTTCGAAACGTACCTATGCGATTTTTAAAAAATAACCATCTAGTTTTGGGCTTCCAGTTGATGTACAGCTTGCGCACTATTTAATGTTGTTTATTTACTAAGACTTTGATTTCTCGCGAGCAAACGCCTAGCTTAGATAGGTATCCGAGAGTACGGAGTAAAATAGAACTACTTCTTTGATTTGTTAAAGGAACAGTGAAAGAAAAATAATAGGCTGGCCACGTAGCTCAGTCGGTAGAGCACATGCGAGCACCTGAGCAAGGGGTCCCGGGCTCGATTCCCGGTTGGGGGTAGGTATTTTTCTCTGCTCCAGTATCTTCATCCTCCCCACAGTCTGGAAATATGAGTGTGAATGTGTCTGTTGTGTGTGAATTTCATGTATAAAAACCCTAAAGACTCAAAATCCAATCAGAAGGCAACACGTTCGCACGAGATACCACCGATATGATCACAGGAGGGAAAGGCTGGATATAAATGGATCATTACATAATAATAATAATAATAATAATAATAATAATAATAATAATAATAATAATAATAATAATAATAATAATAATAATAATAATAATAATAATAATAATAATAATAATAATAATAATAATAATAATAATAATAATAATAATAATAATAACAGTAACAGTAACAATAACAATAATAATGAATGATACGGAGTGGGTAGCTGTTTGGCAGGTGCTGGGATCAAGTCCCGTGAATCCACCTTTTTTCTCCTTTTTTCGTGGTTTAGTAGCCAATCTAAATGACGTATTGAATTATTATTAATACCACGACTCCAAGTTTCACCTTAGATCTAAGACAGTAGTAAAATTGAAAATAGGTGATAATAGCGACAAAAATACTGGAAAGAACACATTAACAGGTTGGGAAATAACCGTGTAGTAAAAAGAACCAAAGAAGGCAGACCTTTAGTTGGGAAAAGGACAAGAGAAAGACCCGCTTGGAGAGGCACTGACAGCATTTACAACCCACCCGAGGAATAAAAGGGGAAATGAACAGGATACTATCCTATACACAAGGACAAGGAAGAAGTCGATAATAGCAGATGCGGTGTATTTTATATATATCCAGAGATAATGAATGCAGATAGACTGCATAGATGACACCGTAATGCCTTCTAGCCGGCATGTGAGATACAGTTACCTAGCGCTAAGTACTCTGGACACTTGTCGAAGTTGCACCTGCCCATCATATATACAAGCAGAGGTACAGTTGCATAGCCCTAAGGCCTCTGTAGACACTTGTCCAAGTTGTATTTGTCCATGTGTACAAGCAGAAATACAGTTGGCTAGCGCCAAGGCCTCTGTGAACACTTGTAGAAGTTGTATTTGCCCATGTGTGTAAGCAGAGGTTCAGTTGCCTAGCGCTAAGGCCTCGGTGGACATTTGTCCAAGTTGTATTGGTCCATGTGTCCAAGCAGAGGTACAGTTGCCTAGCGCTAAGGTCTCTGTGAACACTTGTCGTAGTTGTATTTGCCCATGTATACAAACATATGTACAGTTGCCTACCGCTAGGGCGTTTATGGACACTTGTTGAAGTTGTATTGGTCCATGTGTACAAACAAAGGTGCAGTTGCCTAGCGCTAAGCCCTCTGTGAACACTTGTCCAAGTTGTATTGGTTCATGTGTACAAACAGAGGTGCAGTTGCCTAAAGCTAAGACCTCTGTGAACATTTGTCCAAGTTGTATATGTCCATGTGTACAAGCAGAGGTACAGTTGGTTAGCGCCAAGGCGTCTGTGAACACTTGTCCAATTTGTATTTGTCCATGTGTGCAAGCAGAGGTACAGTTGGCTAGCGCTAAGGCCTCTGTGGACATTTGTCCAAGTTGTATTCCTCCATGTGTGCAAGCAGAGGTACAGTTGCCTAGCGCTAAGTTCTCTGTGAACACTTGTCGAAGTTGTATTTGCCCATGTATACAAACATATGTACAGTTGCCTACCGCTAGGGCCTCTATGGACACTTGTTGAAGTTGTATTGGTCCATGTGTACAAACAGAGGTGCAGTTGCCTAACGCTAAGATCTCTGTGAACATTTGTCCAAGTTGTATATGTCCATGTGTACAAGCAGAGGTTCAGTTGACTAGCGCCAAGGCGTCTGTGAACACTTGTCCAATTTGTATTTGTCCATGTGTACAAGCAGAGGTACAGTTGGCTAGCGCCAAGGCCTCTGTGAACACTTGTCCAAGTTGTATTGGTCCATGTGTACAAACAGAGGTGCAGTTGCCTAACGCTAAGCCCTCTGCGAACATTTGTCCAAGTTGTATATGTCCATGTGTACAAGCAGAGGTACAGTTAGCTAGCGCCAAGGCGTCTGTGAACACTTGTCCAATTTGTATTTGTCCATGTGTGCAAGCAGAGGTACAGTTGGCTAGCGCTAAGGCCTCTGTGGACATTTGTCCAAGTTGTATTTGTCCGTGTGTACAAGCTGCGGTACAGTTGCCTAGCGCTAAGGCCTCTGTGGACATTTGTCCAAGTTGTATTCCTCCATGTGTGCAAGCAGAGGTACAGTTGCCTAGCGCTAAGGCCTCTGTGAACACTTGTCGCAGTTGTATTTGCCCATGTATACAAACATATGCACAGTTGCCTACCGCTAGGGCCTCTATGGACACTTGTTGAAGTTGTATTGGTCCATGTGTACAAACAGAGGTGCAGTTGCCTAACGCTAAGACCTCTGTGAACATTTGTCCAAGTTGTATATGTCCATGTGTACAAGCAGAGGTACAGTTGGCTAGCGCCAAGGCGTCTGTGAACACTTGTCCAATTTGTATTTGTCCATGTGTACAAGCAGAGGTACAGTTGGCTAGCGCTAAGACCTCTGTGGACATTTGTCCAAGTTGTATTTGTCCGTGTGTACAAGCTGCGGTACAGTTGCCTAGCGCTAAGGCCTCTGTGAACACTTGTCCAAGTTGTATTTGTCCATGTGTGCAAGCAGAGGTACAGTTGTCTAGCGCTAAGGCCTCTGTGAACACTTGTCCAAGTTGTATTTGTCCATGTGTACAAGCATAGATACAGTTGCCTAGCGCTAAGGCCCCTGTGGACACTTGTCTAAGTTGTATTTGTCCATGTGTGCAAGCAGAGGTACAGTTGCCTAGCGCTAAGGCCTCTGTGGACACTTGTCCAAGTTGTATTTGTCCATGTGTGCAAGCAGAGATACAGTTGTCTAGCGCTAAGGCCTCTGTGAACACTTGTCCAAGTTGTATTTGTCCATGTGTACAAGCATAGATACAGTTGCCTAGCGCTAAGGCCTCTGTGGACACTTGTCTAAGTTGTATTTGTCCATGTGTGCAAGCAGAGGTACAGTTATCTAGCGCTAAGGCCTCTGTGGACACTTGTCCAAGTTGTATTTGTCCATGTGTGCAAGCAGAGGTACAGTTGTCTAGCGCTAAGGCCTCTGTGGACACTTGTTGAAGTTGTATTGGTCCATGTGTACAAACAGAGGTGCAGTTGTCTAGCGCTAAGCCCTCTGTGAACACTTGTCCAAGTTGTATTGGTCCATGTGTACAAACAGAGGTGCAGTTGCCTAACGCTAAGCCCTCTGTGAACATTTGTCCAAGTTGTATATGTCCATGTGTACAAGCAGAGGTACAGTTGGCTAGCGTCAAGGTGTCTGTGAACACTTGTCCAATTTGTATTTGTCCATGTGTACAAGCAGAGGTACAGTTGGCTAGCGCCAAGACCTCTGTGAACACTTGTCCAAGTTGTATTGGTCCATGTGTACAAACAGAGGTGCAGTTGCCTAACGTTAAGCCCGCTGTGAACATTTGTCCAAGTTGTATATGTCCATGTGTACAAGCAGAGGTACAGTTGGCTAGCGCCAAGGCGTCTGTGAACACTTGTCCAATTTGTATTTGTCCATGTGTGCAAGCAGAGGTACAGTTGGCTAGCGCTAAGGCCTCTGTGGACATTTGTCCGAGTTGTATTTGTCCGTGTGTACAAGCCGGTACAGTTGCCTAGCGCTAAGGCCTCTGTGAATACTTGTCCAATTTGTATTTCTCCATGTGTGCAAGCAGAGGTACAGTTGCCTAGCGCTAAGGGCTCTGTGAACACTTGTCGAAGTTGTATTTGCCCATGTATACAAACACATGTACAGTTGCCTACCGCTAGGGCCTCTATGGACACTTGTTGAAGTTGTATTGGTCCATGTGTACAAACAGAGGTGCAGTTGCCTAGCGGTAAGGCCTCTGTGAACACTTGTCCAATTTGTATTTGTCCATGTTTTCAAGCAGAGGTACAGTTGCCTAGCGCTAAGGCCTCTGTGAACACTTGCCCAATTTGTATTTGTCCATGTGTGCAAGCAGAGGTACAGTTGCCTAGCGCTAAGGCCTCTGTGAACACTTGTCCAAGTTGTATTTGTCCATGTGTGCAAGCAGAGGTACAGTTGCCTAGCGCTAAGGCCTCTGTGAACACTTGTCCAATTTGTATTTGTCCATGTGTGCAAGCAGAGATACAGTTGCCTAGCGCTAAGGCCTCTGTGGACATTTTTCCAAGTTGTATTTGTCCATGTGTACAAACTGATTTATAGTTATAAGATTTTTGTTCCATTATTATGCATATCAGCGCGTTTTTACGAAATTACAGTTCGGATATTGGAGAGGAAAGAATCACGTGATGTACAGAATCCCTGTTCATAGACTCTATTTCTAAAAGGTGTAGAAATTAATAAGACAACCTGAAAGCCCACCCAGTGACATCGATAATTTTTAGCCAAAGTTTGTAATCCAGGTTAACTATGCACAATGCTCGTAGGAGCGCTGTACTAATTTTATATATCTGTATTAAAGAAAAATAAAATAACCTCAACAAAGAGCTGAGAGATATTTCTAATGTGATCCAATCTCTTCCAGTAATGTGGAATATTAGGACTGCCGAACATATATCCTAGAGGTGGGAGAGCAAGTCCTTTATTTCCCAAAGGGTTTAACCCCCAGAGACCAACCCAATGGTATCCGAGTGGATCACGAGCCAAGGTGTGCTTGAGGAAGCTGGGAGGGGGATGAAAGCCCAGCCATCCTCCGGGAATCGATCCTACGTTCTCCTGGGCGGCACAGTAATGAATTACTGCACTCCAGCCATCATGCATAGTTGTGCTAAACTCTGTTTGCATGATCTCGGGCGTTATTTCTTGCTTCAACTGTGACATATGTTGCATTCTCACCACTCTGCACTCTCTTTTCCATAAAGTGCTATTGGAACAAAGGCTCATCATTCCATATATTTCTTGATAACCGAGATACGACTGCCATTATACATTTACACATTTGGCTGAGGTGTAATGTATTACGCTAAAGTCATTCTCAGATTTTTATTCAAAAGCGGGTCGCTATGTGATGTCTTCAAAATTCCATGTTCCTTGCAATACCACTATAAAAAAACAATAGCAACTTTTCCCACTTAAGGGAAGTTATTTGAAGATTCAGAACAATTACAAAGTGTATCTCGAGATGGTTGCGCTACGAAAAATGCATTAGACATACACTATGTTTTAACAAGATCTGCAATTTTATTTTGCCTTGTGCACTCCAACCCTCTCCAATGCTTTCTTCATCAAGTTCGACTACATGTTTGTAGTATTTAGTACCGCTGCTGCAGCTTGTCGATTGGATCCCAGATGTCCTCCTGAAGTTCTACAGACACTTCCTCCAGTACCTTCCTCATCTTGCTCCTAGGAAGGACCAGCACTCCCTCTGGGTCTTCCCATCAAAGACACCTACAATCTAAAAAGCTCACACTCTTTGCTATTCAAATTACTATTCTTTGGCACGTTGTACTCCCGTATTGGCCAATGGTCACCGCTTACATGGCCAGTAGCAAGCAAGAGAACTCAGCGACCATCATCATAATACCATTGCGGAAAAAGAAAACTGTCATCTTTCAAATCGCACAGGTAAATCCATACTAAAATAAAATAAAATAAAATAAAATAATATCTGCCAGCTATGTCCAGATACCTAATTTCTTATATCTGGACATAGTATGCGGATATTTTCATTTATTTAAACTTATTTATTACAATTTTTTCACAATAGAATGTGCAGAAGTTACTAACCTAAATTAAATAACAATATAAATTAAATATAAATTAAATATTGTAAAGTTGTCCCTAGTCTCTGGTAGGCTGTCCAAGTCTCATCAGGCTGTCGTTTTGGCCTCGTTCTTCTCCTTTCTGCTTACAGTTGGTTTGACAATCTTAACGATCGACGGGATGGTGCTACAACAGTCGCTGGAGGTGTATAAAAATTTCTTAGATTTCTTTCTTGTTCAGTTTGTCTTAAAGATCTTTCTGCTATACTGATTTGAGTCGCTAACTCATTTAAAGTATTTAGATTTTCCTTATTCCTGACCATTTCCGATAAAGTGAGGTACATGAGCTTTTCCCTGTTAGATTGTCCTATTTCACTGTATTTCTGGCAGTTAAACATTACATGCTCAGGAGTATCTTCTGTATTGCATCTGGTGCACATTTCAGAGTTTATGATGCTAAAACGTTTTAAGTAAGTGCCATATGGCCCATGGCCTGTGATATAGTGTAATGCAGCTTGTAAGGGATTTAGGTGCTTTAGTCGTAACCTTTCTCGTATATTAGGGTAAAACATATAGGTGCATCTCCCAGTTTGCAGGTTATCCCATTCTGACTGCCATAAGGATATTAACTCAGTCCTTATTTGTCTTTTCCTATAGCATCGTTTTCCTATAATATCTTCTATCTTTTGTTGATTGCTTTTCTTTAGCCAATAGTAAGCACCATATAGGCGAACCTGTAGATCTATTGGCCAGGTACCAGTGGCCACAAGAAGAGCCATAGTAGAGGTCGTTCTTGCTGCTCCAGTAAAACGGAGAAGAATTTTCCTCTGGCATTTTCTGAGATCTGCGACGAGGTTTAATTTTTGCATACACTGTGCCCACGCTCCTGCACCATATGTAATGATGGCAGTAAAGATACAATTATGATATGTTCTAATGGTAGTGAGAGGTAGTTTATATTGACGTTGGGCAATACTGGCAATCTTCATCATAATTTTACTGGCTTTGTTGCAGACCTGAGTGACATGTGTCTTGAAGTTGCCTTTCTCATCAAGCGTTATTCCAAGGTATTTAATATACTTGTGGCGTTGAATACGTTCTTCATGTATTCGTATAACTGGGTTTCTTAATAATTTACCTTTAAATAGCAAATACGCAGATTTGTTAGCTGCAATTTGTAGTTTAACAGAGTTGCACCATTTATATATTTTCTGGGTTACATCAGAAGATTTTGTTTCCAGTTCCAGGCGGGTGTTTCCTTCTATTAATAAAAGCAGATCATCCGCATATGCTATAGTGGTATATATTTGCGTGTCAACTACTAACTCATTAAGCAGAGGCTCCAAACCTATATCCCAGAATATTGGACCCAATATAGAACCTTGCGGGCATCCTTTCGTAATATCACGTGTAACTGTACTATTTGCCCCTGTGATGTTGACTCGGCGGTCTACACAATAGTTCTTCAGAATTCTATAAAGACTTTTTGGGTATTCTTGTTGGCGCATGCGTTCAAAAAGTGCAGGCCACCAGAGGTTATCGAAAGCTCCAGCTATGTCAAAGAAGAGACCCATCACATAGTTCTTTTTAGAGTTCTTAGCTGCAATTATGGCTTTAGTTATTGCATCCGTGGTTGACTTTCCAGATCTAAAACCATAATGAGTAGGATTAAGGCCTTTCAGGATCCTAAACTCTTGTATGCGTTTACATAGGAGTTTTTCTTGTACTTTATCCAAAAGGTTAAGTAGACAAATCGGTCTATAAGATTTTGGCAATGCAGGATCCTTATCGCCACCTTTATGTAAGATCGTGATACTGGCTTCTTTCCAGCAATAGGGAATACGGCCTTGCCATAGACATCCATACTGAACGGACAGGTACCATGTCGACCTGCGCTTGCTCTTGGCATTCCCAGTTCGGTCTATTTGCTTCCTCCAGTTCTCTCAGGAGCGGCCTCAAGTCCCCGTCCGTCAGTTGCTCTCTCTAGGGTCTGCATTATCCCAACCATCCGCCGGATCTGCCAAATCACACGCTCTTCTTCTTTACCTTAGCACAGTGGCCCAAACAGTTAGCCTCTTTGCATTCATCTTCAGGTCGCCGTCTGCTCACCGGTGCGGTTTGAACAATCCTTCATTAGATATCAGATCAGATTTCTTGTGGTGTTCCACTGAATTAGGATTTGAAATGTTTATTCCTTTCGTATATGGGTTTCCAAACTTTCCCAGCTCCACTCATCTTAGACTCTATAATTCTCAATTTCTTCACTACATATTTGCTTAGAATAAAATGCATTTTGTACATTAATGCAAAATCAATAATAATAATAATAATAATAATAATAATAATAATAATAATAATAATAATAATAATAATAATAATAATAATAATAATAATAATAATAATAATAATAATAATAATAATAATAATAATAATAATAATAATAATAATAATAATACAGTACTGCCGTTAAGTAAAAACAAAACAAAATAAATAATGCAGAATGTGTCGCTTAAACGCAATCGATATTAAATAATTAATTGGAACAAAAATTTAAATTCTTATTTCTGATACCAGTTCTAAATAAGCTCCATGTTGAAACCATTGCATTTACATTATGACAGCGTTTTCGTCCAATAAATTACTTACAGGTACAGACAAACCAGGACACATTTTAAAGTATATTTCATATAATATGACGTCAGAAAAGCTCTAAATATGTTAGACTAACGTATCCCAATAGAAAAAAGGTACTATATAGGTGATATTAAAGTAGTAGGCGTGCTCATAGAATCAAGAGAGACAATGTCAAGAATCAAAGAACACCGAAGTCTATGAATTCATTCTTGGATCTTTCTCATTAGCCAGAAAAGGTTCATTCCTTATTGTACGTAACCATCTTCATAAATCGTAAAGTAGTTTTTCATTAAGCCTAATAATTTCTATATTTATGAATATTTTTCTCTGTAATATTCATTGTAACACTCGCACAATTTATATCACTATGGTTTTGTTGCAGTGTGGTATGCTTCGTAAAGTGATTCACTTTGGTTGCAGGAAGCTTATACAAAGTAATTTCATTATTTCTAATTTAATTTTAGCTTGTTTACTCGTTAATTACTGTAAACATTTAATCAGTAAGTTTTTGTGGTCACTATTAGGTATGGGTATTATTTTTAATTTCTCAATTTATTAGAAAATAAGTTTTTTGTTTCTTCAAGTTGTCTGAATTGTTTGCGAACTTTCCTTTTGCAAATTGCTGCTTTCTCAAAGAAGCAAATTGCTGTTATATTGATTTTCATTTTTGATCCAGAGCCTTTCATGTCCGAAGGAAGGAATATCTTATCAGCTCAGATAACCGTAGAACTGCGAAAATTAAATATTCCATAATTTAATCGGTTTTTTAATGTGTGCCACACCTTCCGACAGGCCTTCTCCATTCTTCTCTTTCAAATTCAATCTCTTCATTGCTTGTATGACATATTTCCAAATTATTGTTGGCCGTTCTCTCTTCCAATTTTTTGCTGGTACCCTTTTCGTTATTCTGTCTTGAGGCATTCTTCTTACATGTCCATACCATTTCAATTCTTTGTATGTAGTTCCATCCAAAATTGTTGATTTTACTTCCATAAAATTATGACATTGTTTCTTATTTTAGCTCTCTGGAAATTTTCGCTGCTCGCCGCCAGAAGTGCATTTCTGTTACCACTAATTTAATATATGTGTAGTGTGTAAGTGGCCATACATCAGTGCCCGAAAACGCCCGAAAAGAAACAGCCGGATGGATTAAAAGAACAAGGAATGAAGTTACGAAAAAGAACATTGAATACAGGAGCATGGAACGTACAGGATGAATAACCAGATGGAACAGTGTTTAAGGAAGTCGAAAAGTAGCAACAAGATATAGTCATATTAAGTGGAAAAAAAAAAAAAAAGAAAAAAGGACAAGGAGCTCAATAATGGGATTTTTCTACTTCTCTACAGCGAAATATCAAAGAATATTATGATTATATTTGGACAAAAAGCTATTTTGGAATTTATGGTTTAAGTGATAATGAATCCCAAGTGTTATTCATTAAATTGATAATTCAAAAGAAATTTTAATAGCAGGAGATTTGAATAGTAGAGTTATAAGAAAGGAAAATAACAATGTTTTAGGTCCTTTCGGAAGATGTAACTATTCCATAATTTCTTCAAAAAATATAAAAGGAAATTTGGAAACGTCTGAGAACAAAGGTTAGCAACAACATACCTGGAAAAGAGTAAAATAACGAACTACAATACTATATGCAGAAAGAAAGTGAAGTGGACAGTTGTAAGGAATTGGACTTAAGTATGTATGTATGATGCAGTATGGAATATGATTCACTCCAAACTGCACATCGAGAAACCTCGCATTTGTTTTACCAACAACAGCTTTGTTCGGATGTCAATCAGAGATGTATACAGGCTCCCTCGCTCATCCACTCTCAGAGATGGGAATATTTTCTTTCAGAAGTGAAAGTGCATGTATTGGTGCAGAGTGCTCGACAAAGAAAACGCGCTGCAATCATTATTTTCACGGCAATCCGCGCCATCGCATCGCATCGCTCGTTTCTTCCTCGATAATGACGATCTTTTGCTTGTGCCCTCAAGACCGCACTTGAAAACGCTTCAGGTGTGCCTCACCCCCAACAGACGACATCTTTTTAATGGCATGTGCTCTTTGTGCATAAACATTAACATGACTCAGTGCGCAGGTCCCTGATGTGCGCTAGCATTTTGTCTGTGCATTTACCGAGGTCCTCTTTACCACTTCTATACAACATGCTGCAGTCCTCCAAAATTCACACTTTTTCATTCCTCTATGTTCCTCTAAACATCATCTTCGGTTCTGAATGGACTTTAAAGCATCCGCTTAAGTATCCAAGCCAAAAATTTGATGTGGACATTTCATCAGAAATCCTCGGTTTGGGGTCTCATAACAAATTTTTGAAAAATCTAATGTGTTGCACTTACATGACTTTCTCTACTCACTAATGTACAAACGATTATTTGTCTATTTTCGTCATATTAATCGACATAAATATTTGTAGAAATGGCTTTATTACATATTTCCTTGTAGTGGGAGCAGAAGAAGACAGTCAAATATTATTAAAAATGCTGCATCTGTGATCTTTGAAATTCCGTTCTTTTTCCATCACTAGAACAAACGCGAATAACGGTTCCCATTTACTACAAAGTATTGGAAAATTCGAACAAAAAATTCAAACCAATAACAAGGACTATCACGGAAATAGTTAACTAAAAAGATGACATAAATGTATGGCATAAGTTGTGTGTTTTAACTAGACGTGTGTTGTTTTTATTTATTTATTTATTTATTTATTTATTTATTCCCTTTCTTTCTTTAAGTAAGATTTCGTCAACTGCTTGCGTCTACCGATTATACAAAAGTCATTCAGAATGAAGATCATTTCGAAGACTATTCCACGAAAATTCAAGAATGCATTTCATTCATCATGAAAATGTCTTAAACGTATGAGGACCGCTTTAACATTCGAATGTCTAGGATCTGCCCTCAGACAATTCGAATCTGTCACCAGCTCAAACAGAAAAAACTTGTTGACTTAGATCCCTTTCAAGAAACAGCAACCATATATAAAAATGGATGTTGGTATGTATGAAATTACAAACTCCAACACTGGTTGACTAATCACCATGAGTTTCCAAGGGGAAGATTTTTATCTATTTATTACATTCACGTGGTTTTCTCTACTCACTTTCGTTCCTGTGACACTTGTGTTTGTTAAACACTGCTTTTGCAGTGGTGTTCCTGGTGTTTTTATTTATTTATTTTGTTCATTTCGTTGTTTATAATATCCTAAGACTTTTAAGTAACTCTTCAAGTGTATTGAGTAGTACTTTTTAAATGTCTCCAAAAATATAAGGCTATTGGGCAAGTGCAACGTAAGTCTAAAATGTGTGGGGGTAAATCGTCAAGCCACAGGCAATTCAACTAGTAGGTACAAGTGGGCAAGAAGTTCATATTTAAAATGACACTAAAATTCCAGGAGGAGACCCTCAAGAGGTCAAAAAAATTATGCTTAAAACACAGTTCAAAGAAGACAAAACAATATATATATATTTCTGTTTTAGTTTCCATTTATCACAAACCACTCCGTATAAGGGGTTGTTATTCATGAGAATATTTTGTATACTAACAATTAAGGAAATCGCAACGGATTACGTAAATGGGTATAAACCAATCAGATTTCACGCTAGAGTATCTGAATTTACCTCTCCGTGCCGCTTAGAATCGCAAAGCACGATAACTCAAAGCGTTCCATTACACTGAGAGGTAAACGGTTTCCAGAGGTAGTAATAGGAATTAGTTCTATGATGCCAAACAGCTATAGGGTAACACATTTAAAAAACAAGGTAGTGAATATTATTTGCGGGCTACCAGAGATGGCAAAGCGTTTTCAATGTGATGTAGTTATTTAAAGCCCTGTCCAGATAGATCGTACATTACCCATTCATTAAATAATTATGTTCATCACTAAAATAACCTTTAAAATTGTAATTCTACACACACACACAGTTTAAGGACATTCATACTCAACGATATGAATCTGCGGTAATGTGTGATGCTTGCATTTGTGAGGAGCCGGGTTCGAGGCCGGGCCGGGCAGGGGAATACTTGGGTGGTTCCTCTTCCATGATGATTTTTTCATCACTTCGTGCCACCATCTTTTTCCCCTGTGGTCTGTTTCAGGGTTGTAGGACCAGGCGGTTGGTATGTTGCGGCAGGACGAATGAATTTGCACTATGGAAAGACTTCTACCTCTGCTCCGTTCCTTGGGATTGTCTTGTCCCCCGCTGATTGCGGGGCACTTAGGCAGGGTTAACCTGCGTCAGGATTAGTGTCATTTTGGAATCTTTAGGGACTCTGTTTTTCGGATTTGGTCGCCTTCGGGTGTCATCAACTCTTCCCTCCTCCGAAGACTCACGTTGAAAGCATCGTTGACCCCTCTGTCTGACTACTCCGAAGAACTGCAAACATTAAAATAAGTAAGACCAGAATTCGCCTCAATAGTTTCTGGTTGCGAAGACGAGAGTTGCCGAGCCACTGACCAAGTCCCAGCCTCCTGTAGTCTACCCCACTCATAATGCCTCTGGTGGAAAGAGGTGGAAGACGCAGCGACCGGAAGGTAGACCTTAGTCCGAAAAAAGAAACAGAAACAAGGAAGGAAGAAAGGAAGAAAGAGAGCGAAATAGAAAGAGAGAGAAACGTAGAGAGAAAGAGAAAGAAAAAGAAAAGAGGGAGGGAGAAAGAGAAAGAAAAGAAAGATCACTTCAAGGTGCACATTATAAGCAAATACATGTACAGTGGGTCTCTACTTGCTATTTGATCTTCCAAACGACATTACCATCAGAAATGAACTTGACGTCATCTTATAACATATTGCTCCACTCGCTCAAAATTTTGCTTGGTGTTTTTATTAGTAAATGCTACAAGATATTGCAATTCAGCGGCAGATTACTGAAAATGTAAAACATTTACCCTAGATGCAGGTTAAGAAAACCATCCAACACGTTTATGGTCTGTTTTGCAGTAATTTTAGTGAAATTTTAGTATCTATTTTGGTTACAATTTAAATTAGTCGTATGCAAATTCAATTTTGTATTATCTGCATAAAGTGTTGTTATTTATTAATCATCTTCCTGAAGGTTTAAGATTGTACGTATAAATAGCAAGTACTTCCTCAGAGTTCATGCTGAGTGTGAGTACTTTGATTTGATACTCAAGATAGGTATTTGCAAAAGTAAACGCCTACTACATCATACGAGTAAATATTCAGATCTAGAGATACCTATCTAGATCATTAGGTGTGAGTATACACTCAACTCAGTAAAAACATGCTTGTTTTCACAAAGAACTGATCCAGAGCGAGTATGTACTCGTCTCCACAGCCATCTTGATCACTTGATCGCTTTAGGTTCAGGGTCATTTTTTCAGCTCATTGGAACACAACAGTCCAGTAACTACATCTAAAAGGCCTCCTCATAAAGCAACTTGTATTTAAGCTATGTGGTAGCTTTTAAAAGTCCAAATCTCAGAAACAGTTATCTTCAAACTGTGTCGAAAGGTTTACTTTTCAAAAATGTTAATGTTGTTTCGTAACACGAAAAGAAAAAGTATAAAAACATGTTTTAAGCATAGGCAAAGGGATGCAAAAATGAGTTTTTGTTGTTTCTTCTTTCCTTTTTTTACTTTGTGAAATTTGACAACCCACAAATACGTGAAGTTGATTTGTTTCAATAAAGTAGTAGGCTTAATAGAGCATATTTAGAGAATCTTCTTCTTCCCGAGAAGATTTCGGCCAGAGATCTGTTCTAAAACTAAATAAATTGGTCACTCTATGTTCTCAATTACCGTCCAATATTTCTACATCCAGAGGTTGATAAAAAAGGGCTTGTCGTGCATATCTCAAAGTGAACATCCTTAAAACGTGGTCTTTCCACTTCTAATAGCGTTGAACTTCCTCAATTATAGAATGTTCCTTATATCGGTATTCCCCATTCGGTCTAACCTTGCTACTACCAACAGTGGTCGTGGAGCTGCTTCTACTCAGGACCCAAGTTTCACAAGCGTACTTTAGTGCTGATTTTGACACGATGTTATGTAGTCTTTGTTTCACTTCTCTTCCCATGCTTTTGTCCAAGTGTCTTTTTATACATCCGATTTGTTATAGATTTCTGTATTTTCCTCAATATCTGCCTTTGTATTCCAAATTGATATTTTCGAGCCTAAGTGCTTAAATGTTTAGAGAATCAAAATAAATGAATAGGACAATATTCATACGAAAGCCGTGTATTTTACCTTAGTAAAGTTAAACCTTATATTTATACTTTATTTCGTTACTACGGCGATGGTCTAATGTGAGTGAGTTTGAGAGTAGCATTGTTCTATCATTTTAGTCAAATCTCTACGCTTACGATATCAGTAATTTATACATAATTTTGCATACTTAACTTTCGTTTGCTGTGTAAATAAGCACAAGTTATAAATATTTAGATGCACCGCTTGCCTTAAAGGTTGTATAAAACAGACAAGTTGACCGCATGCATGATAATGCACCTGATTAACATCGACCCTTTTTCCATATCCAATTGTAACGGACAGGAGGAACAAATGAGAGCGGCATTGAAAATAAAAAACTGATGTGTTACATTAGCATTACTTTCTTTACCCACTATTGTTTAATTTATATAGCCTCTACAAACCACTCTTGCAAAATATCCTGCATTTACTTCAGCTTATTCGTGATAAACATTGGCACCACACCACTGAAAATTTCAAATTAATAATATATTAATATTAATAATTAATAGTTAATAATATCGCATATCTCGAAAACGGCTCGTCACAAAAAGTTATTTGAAATAAATTATGCAGTTATAAGATATATAGATTTTGTACAGTAGGATTCTGTCTAACTCGTATGGTTATCCGTTACATAAAATTATACAACTTTCTTTCCAACTAAAAAAGGCTTCACAGGTTATTAAAAAAATTGATATTTATACCTTATTTGTAATATAAATATCTGATCGTTATATAAAGAAAAAACACATATTTATAAAACGTAAAATTGTTTTAAGGACAAGCAAGATGATTAGCTTAGTTTGCTTTGACACACCAAATAATCGCACAGTTTCGTAACAGTAGTGGACAAAAACTGTTGAGTATTTCTAAGAATATTTACATACACACAAACTGTTTCTTTATTTTAAATTAAACACCTGCTTCGTGTAACATTGCATTCCATTTCTACATTTAGTTTTTATCTTGAATCTTCAATAATTTTAATGGAAATTGTACAATAAAATTCAAATTATGTATATACCTATACCCACCCACACACACACACATACTCTCCCCCCCCCCTCTCTCTCTCTCTCACACACACACACACACATCTTCTCCCGGATTTTCTTTTTCCATTGACTCCCATTGATCTTCTTGAAGTCATTCTCCACATTAACCATCCACCTTTTTGCTGGTCTTCCAGCATATAGCCCGTCATTAAGTGTAATTTTTTTGGTGATATATCTGTCCTCTTTTCTAAACATACGTCCTAGCCAATTAAATGTAATGTGTACTATAAATGTGTCTACTATTAAAAGATTTTGAGTGAAAAGAAAGCAAATAGTATGCTAATTTTTACTTTCTCTACTACGTATGGTAAGTAGGGGAAGTATTGTATTCGACCCATAAATTCGATGTCGATGTTTCACCGGAAATATATGTTTTGAAGCCCCCTGAATTAAAAAAATAATTTTGGAAACAGGTCTGTGAGAGTGACTGTTTGTGTCTGTAAGCGTGTCTGTCTGTCCGTCCGTCCGTCCGTCCGTCCGTCTGTGTCTGTCTGTCTGTCTGTCTGTCTGTCCGTCCGTCTGTCTGTCCGTCTGTCTGTCCGTCTGTCTGTCTGTCCGTCTGTCCGTCCGTCTGTCTGTCTGTCCGTCTGTCCGTCCGTCTGTCTGTCCGTCTGTCCGTCTGTCCGTCCGTCTGTCTGTCTGTGAACAGCATAGCTCAAAAACGAAAAGTCGGTTAAAAACCAAATTTAAGTTAGTATTTAAGTTTAATATCTTTCTAGAATGTGACCCAAAGAGTTTCAAGAAAATTCATCCACCCAGAACTATCCTTTCCATGAACTACTTTTCGAAATTTTTTATTTTTTCAAAAATCGCTATAACGCTTTACTCTTCATGACTTTTGCATAAGTGGTAAACCGTAAGAGATAGACCAAACATTATTGTACAAATATGTAGATCTCGTTAAAACGTACAATTTATGTCGCTGTGTATTTTTTGTGGAGTGAGCCATTTCAGCGATGTTCCTTGTCATTTGTGTTTGTTTTGCAATACAAGGTCGTTATTCACTTTTTTGTCTCCTGGCCGTGTAAAGAGAACGGAATTTCAAAGCCATCTTTTAGCTTTAAGCGATGTGATTATCGCTCAAAGCCTACTATATTCCCATATTCCCCTTGCACCTACAAGAAAATTAACAGTAAGATAATTTCTACAAATGTTTATCTCGACTAACATAAAGAAGATGGAGAGAAAGTTATGTGAGTGCAACACATATTTTTAAAGAAGTAATGCACTAAAAGGCTAATTCTTAATGTTTGGTTTTAGCCACTTAAATACTTAAGTCGTATAAAATGTTCAATAAATTAATAAATTAAGTTTCTGACGTTGATTTCCTGCAATGATGTAGCTTTATCTGCTTCTCAAAATTCACCATGGCGTGACTGCTGACCCAAGGTCAATTCTTTCAGCACGAAGAATGCCTTACGCTGTTAAAAATTTTCCCCCAGGAATTATCGAATGCTTGGAGAAATAAAGTGGAAAAAAATCCTAAAGGTACTACATGTGTAGTTTATTTGTACAAACATGTATGTTAATGTTAATTTTAGAAGGGGGAAGGTGCTTCCTACAGCCTATAATTACAAATGAGGTTGATTTTAATTTTTATTTTGCCATTCTGATTTACAACTTCTTTAATCTGCTGGAAAAAGCACTTAAAAGAAATGTCCTGAATTATCCAAGAAGGTGTATTTAAAATTGAGCAAGACTATCGTTGCTCAAAAAGCGTAAACCAAATTCAAGACGAGAATTTTGTAACCAAAATAGAGGACATCTTAGGGAGTAATGCTAAATATATGGCTATAAAGACGGACGTGTTACATTCACATGACTTTCTCTACTCAGTCATGTATAAACTTTTCTTATAATTCTTATAAAGGGGAACCGTTCCGCCGTAACGTTGTGAGGCTCGCATACGGCAGGTTCGATCCCAGATGAATTATGTGTGTTTTCTCATTAACCATCAATTTCCTTTCATTGCATTTCCTTCTCATCTTTCAGATGTAAGTACCGGACAGATGGTGCGGATGCTTGCTCTAAGGAAACAGTACTCCCCGTGGACACTAGAGGGTTACTTGATTCATCTAAAAAATTTAGCAGTGAATGGTTGTTGGAGCCTAGAACTATTAGAGACTTCCGCGCGTCTCTGTAGCATGCCTGCCGTCAGCACTGGTCTTCTGTGTTTGCTTCGCTTCTTCCTGGTGGGGTAATAACCGCAATAGGCACATGTAAGTCGCAGTGCGCAAGGTATGCGCTTGTGTTGTATAACCTAACCTAACATTGAAACCACCCTCGTAGCGCAGGGGACCCGGGTTCGATCCCTGGTACTGGTGTGGAAATTTTTCCCCGCTGGAATGTGTAGCAGCTGGGCCATCGGGTACTGAAATGGAGGCAATATATCCTTGACATGACTGATAAGGAGATCAAGGTTCACTGAAGATGTCAGCGAAGGTAGACATCAAAGCTTGGGTGACAGGAAGTGGACCAATCTCCCAAAAGGGAGGGGGGAACAAAATGTATCCTAACCTAAAGCTTAAGCTACTCTTGTTAATGGTGATAAAATTATATTTTACACCTTTATTGTACGATGCACTAGATAAAGCGACTGTTGTATTTTAAAGAGCGTGTCGCTATGTGATGGCTTTGGAATTCCTGTAAAGTACGGTCATGACGCGACTTTTACTGCAATATTTCCAAGCGTAGTATTATCTCATGTCTTAAATTCTGATTCGTTTCTGCTGTATTCACAAATTTAGTCACCGGAGTAGGTAAATGTAATGGCCGAGGGTGAGTCACTATTCTAGAAAGGTGATTTAGTTTCATCTCAATCAACTTCATTCACAACTCAGTTAACGCTGCATGTTACACCATATTCTTCCCCCATTGTTTTGTAGGTTTTCATTTAGACAAAGTCTACGGAATGTTGCATTTACTCACAGGAAAGACAGTCAAGGTCTATAGTCCAGCAATTCTTTGGTGACACTTACGCGGAAAAATGTGAAGTTTCGACTCCTTTCATTCCTTATCTATTATAAAACTAAACGCAACAACTTTCAATAATTCAAAGATTAAAAACAAGAATTAAAAGTTTCGAACGTTTTTCTGAAGGTTAGGCATACTTAGATACAACTGAGTATCGATATATAGACCATATCGAGGTCCCCTGTCGATTTAAGCTGAATCTTTAAAAGAATGAAATGTTAAAATGTTTAAGTCGTGATAAAGAGATAAAGTATAAAACAGACCGAGAAAAGTAGGACGTGCGAATCCAAAAACAACCATGTAATGAGGCAAATTCGTGTTAAACAGGTAACTATGTACTATTTCTGAGGTTGAAGGACACCCCATCCATTGCCAGATGGCTAGGGTAGCAGTTGTGCTTAGTCATAGTGAAGTGCAAGCACGAATCAAGGACACATTACTGACATATATGTAGGATGTAATGCAGCTGCACTTTATTTGTGTCGTCATTTCCTGGGACTCTGGCGCGGTGCCATGGCGTTAATATATTGGGCTGTTTGTCTTGCTTCTTCTGCTGGGTAAACACGGAGCTGAAGAAGCGCAGTCTCAACTGCTGACTGCTAGAGCAAGGTTTACACACCCTCTGTCTGTATCAGCACAACGTAGGAAAACTAACCCTTCCTCCAAAAACTGACCATTGTTTACAATACCTAAATAGACAGTGGCTTCAATGAGACTTTTATAAACAGACTATTTATTTTATAGGGATCGTACTTGCACAACACCAGCTGACTGCCAGGGTACCTTCTTAGACTCAAATAGCGATTAAATTAATGCCATTTGCCTTTGCCATTCTTCAGGAATTTCCAGTGATCTAAAATTTGTTATAGTGACTCCTTCCCTATAACTTAGATAGATAGATAGATACTTTATTTCACTGCTTAGAGCATGGCCCGGTGGCAGCGCTGTCAATATAATATACAATTCTTTACAATATGATATACAATTCTTTACAATATAATATACAACTCCTTACAATATAATATACAAATAATAATTTTGTACAATCCCCGACTCATACAAGAGGACATGAAACACCGGCGGAACGTAGACTTCCTTAACCCCCCCGATAGCATCCAAGTACTGGAAATGCTGCGTAACATTTAAGTAGCCTTCGGCGTTGGAACAATCATCGGTCGAGTAATTTTTTAGATGATCACAGTGTATAATCACATTGTTACTTTCTCCTAGTAAGCAGCGGAACTATTGTATTCCATCCAAAAATTTGGCGTCCAGATGTCATAGTAAAACATGTTTTGAAGCCCTCTAAATTCCAAGAACATGTTTTTATAGAAAAATACCTTTCTTAGACTTTGAACAGTATAATTCAAGAACGAAAAGTGGGCTAAATATGAGGCATAGAGAAATTTTCGAAATTTTTAATTTTCTCTTAACGGTTTTGTATTATACACCGCATGTTCAAGATATTTTCCTCAAATGAAATGTATATCTTGAATTTTCTGGGAATAGCCTCTGAAGTCCTCTTCATTCTTAATGCATTTTGCATCACTATAAAAACCATAGAAACATGAGAATAGAAATAAGAGAGATATGGATGAGGTTCAGCGCTTAGGCCAGGCTTATTGTACCTATGTCCCCTAGGAGGTATCCCCGGGAGGAAGGATGAGGTGAAAGGAGACACCGGGCGCCCAGATGCCGTCCCTTCTAGCCGGATCCCATGAACAACTAGGGACAGAAAGAGTGCCTGGAGAAACTCCCGAAAAAAAAACCTTGTGCCAGTAAGGTCGGCCACAGATTTCGAAGCCACGACCGGAGACCTCCACGGACACCGGACGCAGTTATATTGAACAATGACATTTATTTATAAAAAATTTGCTAAATATTAGGTGCACGGTCAATTTTTGTGAAAAACAATAGCATTTGTTTATATTATATTATTGTTACTCGCCCCACGGTGTAAAGCCAAGTTTGAGGAAGTTTTTTCCTCGCTGGAGAGGATCTCTGCAGACGGGTCCTCGATGGTCTTGTACTCCGGTAGATCTGCCCTCTATAGTGTCTATAACCTTGCTAGGTAATATGATGAGTAGAAGCTTTAAAAATTGAAGAAAATGCACAAAAGAGAGTTCGAAATAGACACGAAAAGTGATCGTATACCTGCGGTAGTTGTTGTCAAGGTCAGAACTAGTCAACATTCGCTTGTCTGCCTACCTGTGGATAGGAACGATAAGAAATGGAGCAGGGCTAATCGTCGGTAAACAGAAAACAAACCACAGAAAAGTCGAAATGGGGAACAGTCGCAGGGAAACCAGCAAAGAAACAAGAAAACTAATAAACTGTATAATCGATGCAAATCACTGTGACAAGTATCTCAACTTGTTGATAGACCTCCTTCCACTGTGCAGGTCATAATTGATAGTTTTTTGTGTTTTAAAACCGGGCAAAAGAGACCAAGAACTGGAAGACCAAAGTTGCTGACAGAGCAAGATGAAAGATTATCCTATAACAAAGGATTCTAAAATCAGTGCTGTGAACTTGGCTGCAGATTTGAGAAGAAATAGTATTAATGTTTCAGCCAATTCTGTGCGCAATGTTTATCAAGAAGCTGGATATCATGGTCGACTTCCTTGGAAGAAGTTCTGGGCAAATAAGAGAAATCAAATAAAGCGATTAAATTTCGTAAAAGAGCCCCGGAATGAAGCACCAGACTTGTGGAAAAGGGTGTTTTTTCAGACGAAAGTAAGTTTAACATCTTTGGTTCCGATGTAAGATGTATGGTGTAGCGAAAGAAGATTACGGATATGGATATATAACATCTAGTACCCGCACTAATACACGAATATGGCTCAGGGATGGTCTAGGGGTGCATGAGCGCTTCAGGTGTGGATCAACTACACTTTATCGGTGCAATGTTGGATTATAAAATGTATATCACCATTTTAAAGCAAAATCTTCATGCTAGTGTTCAGAATCTAGGTCTCTATTTTTCAGCAGAATAACGACCCCAACCATACAGCTGAAAATACTCGTTTGTGGCTGATTTACAACACACCAAAGCAACTTTATACACCACCTCAGTCACCAGATACCAATCCTATAGAACACTTGTGGTCTATTTTTGATAGAAAATTAAAAAGCAAAGCATTTTGGGTAAATAAGGCTTGAAACAGACACTATAGATAGAATGGGACTTAATTGAACCAAATACAACAATGGAGCTAATAGAATCAATGCCACGAAGACTGCAGACAGCTATAAAAGCAAAAGAAAAACCAACAGAATATTGAATGATATTTATTTATAAAACTGTAACTAAATTGTAAATGTACGATCACTTTTTGTGAGAAATAATAGCATTTGTTTATATTAAGGGTAGATTATTAATTAATTTGTTTATGTTTTGTGATATAAAGCGTGACCAAATACAACATATGCATTACTTAGCATAATTAAGATATTTACATATTCATCCCAACATCCCACTCCTATTCCTCCAGGTATTTTAATGTAATTTTCTATGTGTACGATCACTTTTTACACCCACTGTGTGAACAATAAGTACAAAACCACAGATGTTACGTCTATGGTTCGTAGCACGACTTCAGGTTCCAAGTACCAGTCGATTCACCTTTTTTTATTTCTTTTCTTTTTACGACATAATGTCCCACCCACAGAATAAAAGAAATAGAAATACTAAGTGAGACAGAAAGAAGATAATGTAGCAAAAAGTGACCAGGCGAATGGTACAGAAAGGCGACTAGCACTAAGGCCATCTGTACGACGCATATGCACCCACAGGACTGTAATAAAAGTCCACCTTAAGTCCATCGCAACAAACTAGGCGGCACAGAATGTCAGCCAAGGTCACTTGTCTGGCGCACATTGAATCCTGTGTATGAAATATCCTTTAGTTAGCCAGCAAGATAAATTATTTTACATGTAGAAACGCCGTTCATTAAAGTAGTAATACGAATACTCTACTACTACCACAACCATTTGCAGCAACTATTATTATTATTATTATTATTATTATTATTATTATTATTATTATTATTATTATTATTATTATTATTATTATTATTATTATTATTATTATTATTATTATTATTATTATTATTATTATTATTATTATTATTATTATTATTATTATTATTATTATTATTATTATTACTATTACTATTATTATTATTATTATTATTATTATTATTATTATTATTATTATTATTATTATTATTATTATTATTATCATCATCATCATCATCATTATCATTACTACTATTATTACTATAAATAATAATAGTAATAATAATAGTAATAATAATAATAATAATAATAATAATAATAATAATAATAATAATAATAATAGATGACATTTTGTACTTTCCCTATAATCTGCTTTTTCTAGGATGTTAATAATCATTAAAATGTAATTAAGCGTATAACAACACACAAAGTTCAGCCTGTGTATGGTTATGAAGATTCAAAACAGCTGAATAATAACTGATATTTTTTTTTTTTATTTATTTATTTTTACGCCCCATTATACGTCCCAGCTACAGCAACTTTTGTTATTCCAGCTAATCAACTAAAAATCAAATTAAACATAATCCATAATCATTTATTATACGGTATAAATAAGTATATAATTTCATATTCCTAAATCCGCCAGTTAATTCTTTGCCCAAGAGATATCTATGTTTAATTAGAGTTAGAGGTTTCATATCCTTACGAATTTGATTATGCTGCATTTTAATTAGCTCTGTTAAAGGTGAAGCACTCTTTTGTAAACCTAGATATGCATATCTGACCACCCCCCCCCCCCCCATGATTTGCGACATGACTAGTTATATCTAGGTGCACCTAATTTATGTTATAAACGAAGTTTTATAACAATCTGTTTTCAAATACTTGCCGCGCGCGCGTGCGTCTTTTTGCTTCAATGTTGCACATCAAGCGTCTTAAAATACAGATATGAACAATTCTAATCGTGGCAGCATAAAAAACAGCTTTAAAATAGCAGTTATAGTTTTAAGAACGCAGAGAAAGACCAATTTGGACTTTTACTCCAGCATTTTTACTTTCACACTTAGCTGTGGTAGACAGAGAAAGGTTTTTATTCTATCCAAATGTTTTAAGATCGACCAAAAAGTCTATTTTTAGAAAAACACCTGTTGTAAACGCCTCAAAAACGAATACTCAATAAATATTAAACTTCTTTTTGCAAGACTGAAATGAAGGCTAATTCACCGCTCTGTCCCAAACATACATTAGTGTTAAAAATTGTCCTATTTTTAATATTCTTAACAATAGCTTTTATTATTTTGATTACTATGTCCTATAGTTGAGGCACATTAAACAATGCATATAATAGGTCCATCCCTTAACAACCACATTTCAAGAAATGTAAACCTGTCCCTCAACCTTCTTCCGCTGTGAATGACATGAACACAACAGAGAGGGTCCTCTCAATATACTCTCAGCGAAGGAATCTGCTGTTGCCAAGTCGGTTACGGTTGTGCATTCAGAGTGCTGTTAAAGATTCTGCTTGTTGGGTTACACCTCAGAGCGACCGAAGTAAAGACGTGACAACACCGTCGAGGCGACCTGTTGGCACTCTAAAAGGCACTGGAATGACGAAGGCCTTAAAGATTGGGAGATACTATACCTCGAATTGTGTGGGAATAGGCGGAGAAGTGCTTTACATTCTTACTAAATTTTATATTACCAACAAAACATAGGAGGATGAGATATACATTAAAGGAAAAATTAGAGCTTATTAAAATATACAATTCATATCAAAAAGCCTTATCGCAACTACGTTCCTTTTCGAAGTATTCGTTGTATGTTTAAGGTTACACAGAGTGGAATATACTGCTTCATTCATACGTTAACCTGGGATTCTACATGACGAGTGCAACACATATGTCCAATGCAGTTATTGTCAATAAAAAACCGTTTCGCCGAGGGGCTCTAATGACCTAGCTGTCGACGGGCCCTTAAACCCTAATCACTCACTCACTCACCCGTTTCGCCGAAAAAAAATATTCTATCAAATATTTGGAGCCGTCTACCATCTTCACGAATGGATATAAATTGTTTATTATTTCACTGACTGTCGCGCAAACATTGTGTGAACAATTCTGCAATGCATTTCTACCTTAATTTGAACGAATTTAGTCATAATTTAATGATAGAATGCAAAGTTTAATTACTAAGAGAGATTTGGCAACGTCTCGTTGACATTAAATTGTGACTAAATCCATTCATTACAGCATTGTTCAAACAATGTTTACCTGACCGTTAGTGAAATAATAAACCATTTATACACATTCGTCAAGAAGTTAGATGGCTCCAAATATTTGATACGTTTTTTTTTTCTTTTGGGTGAAATTATTCTCTCTTGACAATAATTGCATTGAACATATTTGTTACAATCATCATGTAGAATCCCTGGTAAACGTATGGCCGAAGCAGTACCTTCCACCCGGTATACATGTTTGTGTGTGTGTCATTCTACGGAGGGTGATACCTCGTGTACCACGACTTACTCAGATCTATTGAAGGGATGAAGTAAAGGAACTACAGGAGCCCTCAGGTTGCAGGGAGAAAAGCCACAAAGAGGCACGGAAATCCATTATAGTTCTAGTCTAGAAGAACCTTCCTACAACTAAAGCTGCCCAAAGAAGGCGAAGAACGACCCGTCGACCAAGCAGCCCTCTATGTCCACCACCATTTGTCATGAAATCTAGAACCACACCTGAAAGATGACAAGGAAACGAAGTGAAAGGGAAGTTATGGAAAGGAACACGTGGTAGGTGAGAAAACAGTCCAACATACGCTCGTCTGTAAGGAAACACTACAAAAAAACCAAGGTCAGAATGGGCGTCGACGGAAATCGAACGCGAGAGTATCCGGATGCAAGCCTCACACGCTACCCCGGAGTTATCTCGCTCAGTATATGTGAGGTTTAATCTACTGACAGTTGATGAATGCAAACTTAAGATGCGTTGTAGCTTCTCTCATGATCTTTCGTCCAGCAAAAAGCACCCAGATGCAGTAGGTATGTCATATAAATAATTTAATATTTTTTCCATATTTTGTGTAGGTATAACCAATATTTATGTATGTGGCATGGCTTGAAGGCGCTTCGAGGTTTGAAATCATTTGATCCTCCGTGGTCTAGGGGTAACATGGTAGCCTCTGGTTCCCGTGGTCGCAGGTTCAAACTCAGTTGAGGAAGATGGATTTCTTTGTACTTAAAAATGCTTAGCATGGTTTCCCTCGGAAGGGAAGTAAAGCCCGTGCCGTAGATTTACGGTACATAAATGAACGTCAAGTCAAATAAAGAGGCCTCTGAGCAAAAGTACGCGATCTTTCACGCCCAAAGTAGAATTAGTACTTAGAACCACAGCAGTTAAAGAGTGTCCATAAATAAAACTTAATTTCAGTTTGTTCTACACAAATATTTATAGCAGGTACCGGGGTCTAAAAATAATGTAGTCTGCTGTTTTTGCGTGCCAAGAGCTCTCGGGTTCGATTCCCGGCTGGAGGGTAGGAATTCTTGTTTAACCAGGATTATTCCCCACTCTCCCTAGAGCCTGGAAGCAAGAATGAGAGTGTGAATGTGTGTGTGTGTGTGTGTGTGTGTGGTGTGTGGTGTGTGGTGTGTGTGTGTGTGCGTGCGTGCGTGCGTGCGCGCGAGCGTGTGTGTGTGAACATAACGACAACCCTAAGATTAACAACATACAACCGTTCCAAAAGCAAATGTGAAATATTGATAGACTTAGAAGATATTAGGAGTGCCTTTCTTCCTTTTTCTGTCTTTTCCTTATTTTTCCCGTTTTAGTCAAACATTTTTCGAGTTTGTTCATAGCAATTCCCGCAATTTTTCGCATGGTTACCTATTTAATAGGGACTCTGCCCCTCTATATCCGTTGTGTGACAACCTTTTGTCTGTGCGTCACGTGCTACTAGACTTTTCCTCTCTAGCGCATCTTCGAGATTCTCTGCAGCTGCCTGCCAGGCTTGCAGAGGTCTTAGCGGACGACAAAACAGCGGCGGATAGAGTTTTTAAGTTTTTAGTGGATTGTAATATCAATTTGAAGATTTATATATTTTTTTATGCTTTTTGACACATCTATTACCTTGTTTTACATCTGGCTATTGCCACGCTTTTTGGGTTTACGTCTATATTTTCTTGGTTACTGGTGATTTTATTTTTGATTCAAATTGATATCTGGCTATTGCCATGAATTTCTTAAGGGCGCTGAGGACCTTGAACTAGAGCGCCTTTAAACCCACAAAATCAATCAATCAAATTACTTTCAGTACATAAGTTGAGTGAAACTGCTACTAACTATGGAATGAGAGTATGGACAGATAAGACAAAAGTGATGGCATTTCAAGGATTGGAACCTATAAAAGCCAAACTGGACGAATAATTGGAGTAAGAGAAATATTTAGGTGGAATTTGAAATTTCCTGAGTCAGATGATACAGAGCAAGCATTGAGTAGGTGCATACATTTCTGTGGAAGCATGCAATGAAAACTAAAACATAAAGTGAACAAATTACATTTTATAAACTACTAGCCTTGCTTATGTTACACCCACTGAAGTTAGAGAAGCAACACAACTCATTTTTTCTTAACATTTTTACTTTTAAATTCTGTTCCTAATATAGCCAGTAAGTGAAGAGATATTGAGATCCAGTATGTGCTGCAATCTTGCGTACGTATGCAGCTGACCAATTCTAATTCAGGTTAAAGTTAGTAAATCTCACTTGTTAGATAAAAATTGCTTTCTCTCAAAACAACATTTTTAACAGTCAAAATGTCCCATACGTCGCCATTTAATTCATAGCTCTTAGAAACTTTCTATATATGTGAACATTCATTTGCCTATAAAATTTACTATGTGCATAAAAATCTGTGCGCTAATTAAACAAACAAAAGACGAGTCATAGTCTTAAAAAATTGGAAAATATTGAGCTTTTTAAAATTCGGTAAACATCTTAACTTTGTACATTTATTTAGATCTGAAAACAGGGTACAAATTGGCTAAAAAATAAAGAATTCTATGATGACAACGACGATGATGGTGGTGATGGTGACGACGAGGAAGATGGTGACGCTTATGACAACGACGATGACGGTGGTGATGACTAAAAATTTGGGAAACATGAGTATACAAAAGAGTGGGTCATGCTGGCAGAACATGGGTCACCACTGAGCAGGAAACATAAGGTCTCTCAGGTAGTTGCCAGGATATAGCTTGGTCTAGAACGCGTTACGTAAGCCCAAGATTTACAGTCGGAAACGGTGCTCAAGACAAGATAGTTTGTTACCCAGCACTCTAATTAATTACTTCAAATGAAGCGCTTAGGGAAGTGTTTGTCAAAAGTACTTTGCATGGAATTTAAATGCAAGTAATCCATCACATTTATTAGATAAATTAATGCTAATATACGAGGTTCATAAAACATCTGCAAAAAACGACTGTGTATATGCGGGCTAAGAGCATATGCATAGGAAGTTATCTGTAAAAGAGTAATGAATAATTGTATCCATAAACTGTCACAAATCCAGCATAAGTGTGTTTCGTAAAGTTTAGGTAGGTACCTTATATTATCTCATTTCTTTGCTTGCAAAGTACACTGTGGATGTGGGCCTGTTCAAAACGAATTATGTTTCCTACGTCATAACCGCAAAAAAGTCCTCTCCTATAATTCTTAAAATATAATAATTATAGTTTCTTGCTTATGAACACACCAAATGCTGATTAACAACACGAAATGTGCGTGTCTATTTTTATATTCTCTACCGGATACCTAGTAGGGTGGGGAAGTATTGCATTTGATCCAAAATTCCCTGCCGAGATTCCAGGAGGCCTTATGCTTTGAGGCCTTCGTTCTGAATCAAAACAAAGAATTACTATTTACATGAAAAATCTTTCGAAATTTTGATTTTCGTAAAAATAGCTAAAACCATTCTTCTTCTTCTTCTTCTTCTTCTTCTTCTTCTTCTTCTTCTTCTTCTTCACTTTACGGCGTGAACAGAGTGCCCGTTCTGTCTCACAATAATTTCTCTTTCCACCTGTTCTTCGTTCTACCAACATTTTTTTTTCCCTTTTGTAATCTTAGTCTTGTTTCGGATATTCTTTCTATATGTTGCGCCCATTCCTTTTGATATTTTTCAATTTTCGTACTTATTGCGTCTGTATTAAGTTCTTTTCTTAAGTACTCATTCTTTATTTTATCTAACCTAGTGCTTCCCCCTGATTTCCTTAAAAAGTTCATCTCTGCGTTTTGTATTTCGCGGTTTTTTTTTTTTTTTTTTTTTGTGAAAACCATATCTCACTTCCATAGAGTAGGATAGGCCATTGTTTTCTAGAACTTTAACCTTGTGTCTCTTCTTCTTTTACTTCTCAAGGCTCTATGCACTGTTCCATAATAATATATTTAGAACAAAGAAAATGCATATCTCGAACCCTCGTCATCCGGAAGAACTTTTGTATAAATTTTCATCACTGTAAAGTTAAGGCATAGAAATAACCTATTGAGCAAAAAATGTACATATGTTTAAACACACTACTTATTTCGGTGTGTATTGCAACCGTACAGTGTGACGCCGGTCGACTGGCGACTTATTTACAAGAGCTTCGAGAAAAGGCGAATTTCAAGAAAAATTCATGCTGCATCATTCTAACCAATATAAGCGAATATGGAGAGAGTGGAGTTCGGAGTCGTTAAGTGTTGAACAAGATAATTGTTAGGAATTAGTTTTAAGTGTGTGTACAGTCAGTGTTGAGACAAAGAGTGAAAGAAAGAGTTTGAGTAACGCCAGAGAAAATTTTGGACGAGTAACCATCGCGTCGGGGTTTATTGTGCGAAGATGTTTGGTGAGTGTGAGTGTAACGTAGAAAGCAGTGTTGAGACAGAAAAGTAATATTGAAAGTCAATGAAGTACGTGTCAAGGTTAGGAAAAGACAGAACAGGTGTAGAGTTGCAAGGTTACGACGAATTGTAGAGTGCGTTAACAACGATAAAAGGGACACTGTGTCTCTGTGCTTCTGTTTTAAAATAGCAATAAAGTGACAAGAAAAAGTAACAAGTTGTCATTTGTCGCAGTACCAGGTGGAAAGGAGTGGTGGCGAGTGTAGGCCAATCGCAAGCGTTAGCTTCCAAAACATTACACGAAAGCGAAAGCGCCCGACCTGTTTATAACCACAAACCAGGTAAATTCCCTGACCAACCTCAACGCAACATTGTCGGCCTGCTACACGTTTGAAGGAGCTGCTCGGAGTATTCCTTCACGTCTTTTAAGTGATTAATTATTTAGAAAGTGTGATGTCACATAGTTACTACCGAAGCTAGGTCAGAAATAAGTTACTCTACGATCTTGCAAGTAACAAAGTGTTATCTTCGTACATTCTTGTGGAATTAGGCATCCAATTTGCATCAAAACCCATTTATTTTTTCGAAATCGGCTGATCAAAGAACAAAATGCCATTCGACTTTTTTGTATGTAATGCTTCTATGAAGCACATATTAGAAGACATGTAATGACTTCCCTTCCACCCTGTATACTATATTATATTGCAACAACCATTTCCAAGATGTCCATTATCATTGTATTTAATTCTTCAGAACGTCAAAACCATAGCTGTCCTGACTATGGATTCAGTTTCCTCTGTCTTCCTTTTTCTTAGCACTAATATGTAGTGAAAAAAATTCTTCATAGGTTTATCTCGATTAACATAAAGCAGAAAGGAAAATATTCTTTCGTAAGAATAGTTTGCCTATCGATTTGCCTCGACGATAGTGCGCAGAGTAAGTCATGTAAATGACGCGCATCACTTTTTATCGGTGGCTTCGGCCGCTGGTGTTTGAGTTTGATCAGTTAATTCATTTGCTAATCATGCAACACAGCCAGTGTTACCAAACGTGCAAAACGCGCGGGAGATCAAGCGATACCAGTTATACTTTACTATTGGCATGTCTTGTGCAAACAAATGTAACATCCGCGTCTCTACAGGGTGATTTACAACAATGGCGAAAGTAACCTTCACAAGTATAATCCCTTAGGGCTAAAAATGTAAATAAAAAGGTGCGCGAAATTGATCTACAAGTTTGCCATTAGCTGGTGTTCTGCGTACTGTCTGACCACCAAAAGAAGGCGAGGTGAAGGAATGTGCCATGTAAACATTTTCTGTAGTCCTCTTCAATGTTTATGCCCGTTAGTATCGCCTACAATTCACTGTGTACCCATTATAGCAGCTATATATAAACATGCAGCCTTGGTAATTCACTTACACATATACCCATATTTCGCAGTAAACAAAGTTTCTACGTGAGCAGATAAATATTTCAAGCCCCCTCTCATACACCTCAGACGCCGCTCGTCTTCTTCTGGCAAAGTTGTAACAAGCATTTTACCCGCCAAGCTTGGTTTAGCAATGAGGAACAAGGGAAACAGTTATAAGATAGTTCCCTTGTTTTCTTACAAAACTTAAAAATCCAAACAAAAAATTCACTACAATAGATTTTTTCACCACCTTCAAATGTTTCCTTAAGGATTGTTTATATTGGTTAGTCAAATAATTACTAACCTTAACGACACTGCAATAATCTGAAAACAAACATTTGTTGAGCGACGTTAAACACAACCAGCTTGACTACGTATTTGAATAATACAAAATTATGCATACATATTAAGTTTTTATTAATCACGCATATGTTTTTAATGCAGTGTGAACCAAAATCTCAAATTTTAACATTTTTTAAGAAAAGAAACTCTTAAATAATATAACAAAACAAATTTACTTCCGTAGTCCGATATGAGCTAAGTACTTGCAATCCGCAGCCATGCACACAGCTTGCCACGTGCTTTTGTTTACATCAGATTCTCTTCTAAGGCCGGCGGGATTATACGTAGAAATATCACGTTACAAGATATCAGAATGTATGTCAATATGACAGCAATTCTGACGCCAAAGATGTTCGAACTGCTCACCATTCATTCCCATCACACCATGGATTGCCAACAAATATTCCCACTTGTTCTCGAAGACTGCGTTAGCGTCTCTTATACAGTAAATATTCAGTGTATTTGTCTTTCACGTGATATACAGAGTGTGTAAGTGAAGATGTTCCACGGGTAATAAAATTGGGTACAGGGCAATAAACAATATGACCTCAATATTTGCTTCATTTGCGGACTTATAGTTTTACTTATTACGGGTAGTATGTTTTAGATTGCTTAGTACCTTCAAATAGTATCTTATGCCATCGAAAATATCACGCAGAGTGGGCGGAACTAGTCCTATATTGTAACTGAGGTCGAATGCTTCCTACAAGCCAGTGCGTTGCACATTGAAATGTGAAGCAAAACGGTTGGTCTATCTCACAGGCGTTGTTCATTTTACGGTGTAGTTACGACCATGCAAAAAACAGCAGATAGTAAACTATGTATGATCGGTTTATGGGAAAACTATAGGACGAAGAGAAAAACTACTTAACACACCAAAATGGATACATATTAAGGTACCATTTATCAAACTATGTGTACTTATATCCCTAATATTCTGTGCAATGTAAAAATATTGCATTTATTTTTATTATATTTTATTATACAAATAATTAAATTAATAATTAGAAAACAGCTACACACTCCAATGCTCGCTTCGATGTATTTTATTTCCATATGTTATTTTGTGAGCAATGAAACCACTGGAACGCTCACGCTGGTGAAGAATTTAAAAACATTCATCCCTTATTTGGAATCTTGCAGAAAGAGCTGCTTCTTTGCTTTTTTACATTACCGTAAGGGGAAAATTAACCATACATTTCCACTTTGCAAGATATTTTGGTGATAAAAGAGAAGATCAAAGTATTCACAGTGTTCCCAAAAATGCTTCCATAGCACTCAAATAAAGACTATGTGTAAACAGCTCCAAGAAAATAGAAAGTCAAATACAGGATGATATGTTTACATCTGAGGATATGGGACATGCCTCTATAATTAGCACAGATACGATCTGCACAAAATGAGGCGCTCATTTTGGCTTCCTGGAACGTTAAAGCAACATTTGCGTTTCCTAGAAACAAGAAGAGGCCATTAAGAGGGCATTTCCTTCCTAGATACATAAATATTATTGTGCTTGTGTAGCCAGATGCTGATGTAATTGGTTAAAGCATTTAAATTCAGTACTCAGAACTAGGGCCCTGAATTACTGTCATTCTCTGGAATGAACAACAAATCGTGTCTGAATAGAGACAGGCAAAACACAAAGAATACCTTACCAAAATATGAAGTTCCAAAATATTACAAATATATGCACCTTAACCCTTTAGTGCATGCTGTTCTCATTTGGCAACAAAAATGTTCAATCTTTTTTTTTTTTTTTTATTTTCTTTTATTTTCATAAATAATTTATATTCAATAAAATAAAGGTATTAGTTTCCTTTCTTACTTTTCCAAAAATAAAAATTCATGAAATGGTAGTCTAATGCAACCCCGTCATCATCCACATGTACCTACGGATTGTTTCACATGGACCCTCCCCATCCCTTACTAGAGTCACATTTGATTGCAGTCCCTGTGATTAAACTCTACATTTGGCTTTGAATGTATCGTCGGTCCCTTTCTTCTGGCCTTTAACCATTATACCTATTGGAATTACTTCCTTTAACCTGCGTGTGACAGAATATCTAAACCGGTTCAGGAATTAGAAGAAGTGTGGCATATGAGGGTTAAAAAAAGACACTCTTATATTCTAAGAGTTTGGAACAAGTTTGCTTTATTAGTCAAAAATTAGAATTTCTAGATTTGTGTGCACATTCAATAATAAAATGTCAAATAAAATGCAACAAATGAAATGGAGCTTATAGATAATCAGTGTGAAGGTTTTAAACGTATAAAAAGTAAACTAGTTACTGATAATTTTGCTCTTACATAATGCTTAAGCCATTATGCCACTAAAAACATTGGTGTGCGAAAATAAAAGCCCCTCAAGAACACCAAGTATTTAATTTCGTGCATGACGTCATCCGGGGCTAACAAGATAAACAAGCTAGGTGCGAATTGGAGGTCTTAAACATGGTTAACATTGTATACTATTATGATATAACTATCTTTTCTAAGAATTCAACGCGCAATTTTTATTTAGAATATGGATGTATTAGGCGGTTAATATTTTACTTCATTGGACTATGACTGGACTAGGAGGATCAGCTAATTTCAATTCGCGCCGTAGACTCTCTAACTCGTTAGCCAAAGAGGAAGTGCTACTTTTATCAACCGAACCTCCCATGTTAGTGCGGTTTCTTCCATAAGCGTTTCTGTAAAGAGCAGTTTGTGTTTGGTGAATGTTCTTCGTAGCAGACTGCCAGAATAGAACATTTGGAAAACCCTTTCATTGTTTACGGAAGTTAAAGCAAAAGGTAGTAAATGTTACAAAAGATGAAGGAATATGAATATTTTCATAAAATAAGAAGATATCTCAAAATAATGTAATGAAATATAATCTCAATATAATAAATGTGGTGTGTTCCACACACTAAAATGCAAAAATACTTGTTTCCACAATGATAGCAACCATGGTTTAGAGTAGAATGTGCGAGCCGCGAGGTGGTGGGGCCATGAAGAGGTCTACTGTGACGTAACCACTCTTAACGTAGTGCTCAGTGCCATAATGTGATTCTTAATCTTGAAAACTTAGAAATGACTATTTATGATATGCATTAAATTTCAAAATAGAAACAAGTGCTTTAATCATTATTATGTATACAATAAATGTTTTGGGCTCAAAATATCTTATACTCCTTATCAAATTGAGAAAACATCGTATATCGTTTATAGCAGGAGAAATGAAGAAACAATACCTACTCAATACTTGCCGCCAGTTTTTACAGTTAGTAGATATTGAGACAACAGACGCACCTAAAAGAGAGCCGAGGTCAACAACCTCGTCCCACTATCGGCGAGTAAACAAGGTAACAATCGAGCGGGCCGAAGCAAAGACATTTCTATTCGTTTCGGCACCTTCCACTGTCGGCTTATTTACGAGAAGTTTCTCGAGAAAAGGTATGCATATTTTCCAGAGAATTCACCGGCACTTCACCTATGTTATAAAAAGCGAGAAAGCAGTAGTTAGTTTTCAAGTGTGTGTTGCGTGCGGTCAGTGTTGAGAGAACTTGAGTGCGTATCGTCAGTGACAGGTTTGTACATTTAATGGTCGCGTCGGAGTTGTTTACTGCTCGAAGTAGTTTTAGATTGTATTGTCGGAGCCAGTTGTTATAGAGGTTAGTAAAATGTTTAGTAGTATTTGTGTCAAGGCTACGATCGGACAGGACAGGTATACAAGGTCACACGAGTTGTAAATTGTGTTAACCGTAAAACAAAGGATTGTTTTTGTGATTCAGTTTTAGAAGGGAAATAAAGTGACAGAAAAACTAACTGGACTTGTCATTTGTCACATTTGGTGTCAGAAGTGGGATTCGTCACACTGTCATTTGTCACAATATCATCTGGCATTAAATGACGTTGGCTTACTAATTGGAGGACCGCCTCCTGAGCGTAGTTGGTAGCGCGCATGCCTCTGGCGCGGAGGACCCGGGTTTGATCCCGGATACCAGCATGGGGATTTTTTCCCCCGCTGGAAGTTCTGGCACGGGGTGCACTCAGCCTCGTTAGGTCTGGGGGGACCAACTGAGAAGCTACTTGATGGAAAAGTAGCGGCCCCAGGTCGCGAAGACCGCATAACTGGCCGGGAGGGCTCGGGGCGCCGACCATGTCCCACCTTTCAGTTCTGCACCCAACTAATGACTAGTGGGCAGAGGTGGGGGACGCAGTGGCTGAACGGCATGCCAAGGCCCTTCTTGGGCTGTAGCGCTAGGGGTTTTCACTAATTGGAGCCACGGGTACTGTCCCATGCTTTTTTGTACCGTTTTGCAGAATTAAAGAAGTTAATTTGTTAAATACTGCTCCTCAATATTATTAAAAATGTATATTAGGTCAACGAATTTACCTTCAGATAAGGATCTTTTCATATAACATTGTATATTTGTAGATTATAATTATTTTCGGACAATGCAGTTGCAATTTTGTTCATATTGTGTAGTATTTTTGTATGTTACAAAGTAGATATGAAAGAGTCCATTCTTCCGTGATGTCCGACCAACTATTGAGCAATGCATCTCGTAATTACACTGGGTGGAATACTGGTGTACGCCTGTTTGTATGTTGCAACAGCAAACGTGAAGGAAAGGAGTGTAGGTGGATTGGCACAAGGTGACACGCCGGGTCAAGTATACCTATACCTGGTTTACAATATGAATTTCTTTCTATCTGTAGTCATAAAACATAATTAAACCTGGGAAACCAACACCTACTTCTAATTTGAAAAAATTGCACTCGTGTATGTATAAATGAAGCATTGCTAAAAGCGACACACTGAAGTTTTCTCACACTTGAGATTGGACTAAAGGTTATTTGTGCACGCATGCTTCCAGTCCCTGCTATGGAAACACCCAGAGTTGATTAGAGAATAATACCCACACAGCGCCTATACGGACTCCTGCTCTAAATTGCGAAATGCCATTCTGTTAAACTTACATCACATCGTCATGCATCTCACAATCAGTCCTTAACATTTCTGAAGATATCAGCAGTGAAAGCTCCTCAGTTTCCTCAACAAATTTTCGGTACCATTAAATTCACCATCCCTTCAAATTCTTTTTAATTTAATGGCCAAGTGTAACAGGTTAAAGTCATTTAAATTATCTAAGAGTAAAATTCCATAAAGCTATTACTAATTACATTACTGTAATTTTCAAAATAAAATGGTAGTTAATGAATTTCACAATATTATGTAACGACTTTCCCTATTTTTCAACCAGCTCATAGCATGCATTATATTGTGACGCCGACCAACAGCGGCAATCAAAGACGCTCAAGGTAAAGCTACTTCACACCACTACCTGTAGATAGTGGCCCGATGACAATGAAGATGTCAGATTAAAGACAACTATGAGTGCGGCAGAACAAAGCGTTTCCAGACTGTTCAAGAGGTTTTCGACTACCAGCTTATTTAGAGAAGTTCGAGAAAAATCTGTGCTACGTTATTCTCGCCTACCTATACGGGAGTCGAAACGGCGAAAGCAAGTCGGTTTTAATTATGGAGTTGAGTGTTGAAGGAGACAGCTGCTAGCAGTTTTAAGTGTGTGTGTGTGTGTGTGTGTGTGTGTGTGTGTGTGCGCGCGCGCGCGCGCGCGTGCGTGCGTGCGTGCCAAAGGGCTTAAATCGTGAAAGGGGTTGGCAGTGCTGATGGTGATGACGATGATGATGATTGAACCCGGGATACATAAAGATTAAATTTATTCAACAATTGTCTTTTCATATTAAGGCAAAAATCGGTATACTTTATCCAACTAACTCGCCCTAACCGAGTTGCAAACCCTGGGCCTCTTCAGTGTATGCCAGACATGATATCCGCATTACTTCTTTGGAAGTTTCTATTTCAAAAACAACTGCTTGATGAACTGTAAGGTTTTTTAGTGCTGGTTTTATCAGCTTTAGGCATTAAAGATACGTTTACTTCCTACTTCCAGCTTCAATGGGGATAGCGAATGATCTAGGTTAAAGAAAAAATCCCCGTGCCGGCCGGGAATCGAACCCGGGACCTGCAGTCAGAGCGCTGTGCACTCGACCGCAGAGGCAGTGCTTTCCCAGTTTTGTGGTATAGATTGTGTTAACTTAAAGAGTAAGTATGATTTATAAACATGAAATTACTTCCATTTTGAATAATTCCTATTGCTGATATATTAAATTGATTGCATCGCCACATGTTTGCCTCTTTGGCTAGGATTCCTGGTTTTAATCCCAACTAATGAACTTTCTTGGTGGGGAATTTTGTTCATAGTGTTTCTTGAAGTAGGCGTCAGATAGCTCTGCAGGGTCAAGAGCTCATTTGCGCATTTATATCTTATTCATCATCTGATACGATATGTTAGGTTAAACAATAAATTACTCCTAGAGAGAACACCAGAAAGAATATTTGTAGAACTAGAGCGCAATTATCAACCAAGGTTCTACAAGTATGCGTGTTCAAGGGACATAGATATATTTCTTTTCACTTTTAGAAGTACAGTACGCTGTTACAGTGAGCATTATAATGAATGTAGTGAAACAGGTGATTTGGCTTTTATTTTCCCTTCATTAAGAACATGTCATGGGTCATTTTGTGATTTATTTGCTCACAACATTTTTAATCAAATGCCTGTAGCTTTTTGTAACAGTTAGGGTATAAAAATAAATAAAATGGAAAATGCAAAAGAGATATTCACTGGCAATTTGCATAAAATTAATTTAAAGTGGATGGGGAAGGGAAAATGTAGCTAAAAATTATATACTTGGTGTTATTGTTTTGTACCTACTTGTTAATAATTTGTATTCTGTATTTAGGCGATGCTATTAACTTAAGCATTATATGAGCATAAATTATAATGGAAAAAATTTTAAGACAGAGAACTAAATTATATTAAAATTCGTAACAAATACCCATCAATACGTAGGGTGCCTTAAGAATATTTATACTAAAAGCCACGTGGCTATCTGGAATAATAATAATACACATCTTAGGCCAGTACACTCACCAGAATATAGATAGTAAATGATATAAAACACCTGACATTAATTTAGTTATGTACTATCTTTTGATGCAAAATAATCGTTTGGAAAATAACATTCAGTTCTTAACATACGTGCATGAAATCAAACCTTTTTTTCCTTCCTCTAGACTTTTTGCTACTTCAGTAGCAATTTATCCACAAGTTGGGTACAACATTGTATGCAATCTTACTTATATATACAAAAAAGACAATAGTCCAGTCCAGTTACTCTTCTTACAGTTTATTTTTCTTCTAAACTTTTGCACAAGAACACAGTTCTCTTGTAATGACGTTAACATAGTCTACAACCTTTTGTGATATTAAAGCTCCAACTGTTTTCTTCTCGTAGTCTTGACGCACGCCTTTTACTGCCTCTTTTCACTTACTGTGTCTCTCAAACACTATCTCCAATGTTACGATCACTCAACATTCGTTAAAACTTCTTCACTTCGATGCAACGTCTTCCAGAGCTGTCTCGCATTCGCTGACATACTGACCTACTCAAGAACGCACTCCACAATCTTTTATACCGGCGATGATTTAGCCAGAATTTTCTCAAACTTCTTGAAACAAGCCGACCGCCAGACACTTCTCGAATCACCTGGCAAAAACCCTTTTTGTTCTGCCGCAGTGATTGTTGTCACATATTTGCTCGCTAGAGGAAGCCTGACCGTAAGCGCCTTTGTTACGCGGCGCGCCTGGTATGTGGTGTAAAGTAATTTGGCCCCAACCATTCCTTGTTGTGCGCCGCGGCCGATTTCACAATATGAAACAATTCGGTATCCATAGTTGACGTAAGCTTAGGCGTTTTCATATGTTATGGGAGTTTGACTTGTCTCCCTGCAATTTGATTAATGCCTGACGCATTGAAACGGTAAACAAGACAGCAACTTACTCGTACTACTTGGCAAGCGTTGAGGCGCATTGCCCTTGATAGACGAGCACTACGATCGCGTATCTTATTTATTAGAAGAGCGAAGTATCAGTAACTTGGAGTATAGTCAGTGATAAAACACAAATAGATGATATCTCGCGCCTGCCAATATATGAGACGTTACTGCCCTGGAGATATGATTTCATCTGAACAGGGTGCACAAACCCGTCTCGCCGTGTATGTGCAATAAGCTCGCGTTAACATCTGGGCATTCATATTCTTTTCGATACGCTTCATGGCTTTGCCAGGTAATATTCCCTTCCTGGGAGAGAAGTGAGCAAGTGTTCTGGACTGTGATATAGTCAATTATCAGTGCTGCTTGGTAATCATGGTAGGCACAAACTTTAATGGCGGCTGTTCTCTGACCATTAGTATTCTCTTTTCTCTTGTGCAAATAAATTTTGTGGGTGCAAATGATATTTATATCATCGGCTTTACAGCGTAATTTCACAGTGTGTTTAACAATACAACACCGCAAGGCGTGGTAAGCCTCTGATATGCTGTATTGAGCCACCTCTCATTAAATTTTGTGCCAGTAATTATTAATGCAGATCTTAAGTTTATATTTAACATGTACATAGGTTTTTACACCTTCATTACTCAAAGAAAATGTAACAAAATGCTTTCATATTTTGTCTATAAGTCAGAACGGCTTCGAATGTCGGTATTATATATTAGTGCAGGAAATACGTCATTGTTATTTTGTCGTGCGGGGCATAGTGGTCTAACTATGGAGGATATTAACAACGTATTTATAGTGGTAGGCTTCCATAAAATGATACCATCAAATAGTTTTCTCTACATGCACTCCTGCTTAACATGTACAGGAGCCTAGATTCAATTCCTGGTGATGGAATTCTTAGTTATGGAGAAACTTTCATCCAGAGTTCAAGACTTTCACTTCATTTCCATACTGCAAACTACCGCTGTATAATGTGCCCTTGACCGAGTCGTCTGGCGAACCTCAGCTTTAACTAAGTGGATCGTTAGAACTGCATCTAATTTTAACATCAATACAGGAACCTTTTATTTTTATTTTAATTACCGCAAACAGATATTGCACTGTAGGCAGAAGAAGCACACTATTGCTTACAGAATACATCTAAAATCTACCGGAAATACACGTTTTGACGTCTACTGAGACAAAAATACATTTGTAAGAAAAATAATACTGAAGGAGAGAGAACAGTGTAAACAGCGCACGTTCGCGAAAAGGTTGAACTTACCTCCTGCCACTTATGCGGACTGTTCCACTCCTAATACTGTTACAGTTGTGTTGTTCTATATATGTAGCATTTGATTTACGAAAGCACTTTCAAATCTTGTACATCTGTTCATTAGTAACTTGTTTGATACTGATTACGTTTAACAAGTCTATCAATATTTGGTAACAAAGTCCAAGTGCATAGTCTTATAAGATCCAGCAAGTGATCGTCGCGTAATCTGAGGTGTGTTGCAAAATGGTACAACCACTTGAGTGTAATAGAAGTGACGTGACAGGCAAATATATGACAGAAAACTTATATACATGACTCAAGTGTTTATTAGATATATTTTAACATTATGTAATGTATATGTAGGTCACAAACTGCACTTTGTCCAAAATCAGATGTAAATCAACGCTTACCACATGCCCAGTGTTGCAAACTGACACAAGCACCGCATCTCAATTGAAGGAGGCTTGAAAACACGATGCTGTCTATATGTTCTGGAGCGTGGATACCTCTATATTTTCCCAAGCAGATATGAGCCCAGCTTTCAACTCTGCGATATTAGAATACTGTTTGCCATCAGCATACACTGAGCGACATAATATGTCACATAGGTTCTACGTGGGGTTGAGATCCAGCTAATTTACAGGCCAGTCCACTGCACGCACTCCATTTGTTTGTCTTTCATACACTAACTACGACATTACAATCACTCGACGCTCGTTGAATCTTCTTACGACGACTGACCTATCCATCACTACGACACACGCACAGCTGACTCGCACTCACTGACACCGACTGACTTATGTCTGTAACTGTAAACTCGCTGAGTGCGAGTAGGAAATTTATAGTAGGAATGACGTCTGGTCTACCTTTCGCAAACTCCTTCAAACGCGGCAACGGTGACGTAACCAGACAACCCCTTTTGTGTAGCCGCTTCGATTGTTGTTAGTCACATGTTCGGTTGCGTGAGTGGTATGAGCAAGCTTTGACCCCGTCCGTTCTTTGTTGTGCCCCGGGTCCGGCGTCAAAATATAAAATAATTACTTCGTTCCAGCGTGTCAGGCTTTTGAAGTACAAGTAATATTGGAAGGGAAGCAGGCTTGCAAAATATTTTGTGCCTAAGGCATTAGTGCAGAGGTGGGTATCGTATGATAAACAAGCGTTTCAGGTCAGAAAAGCTAAATTTTAAATTGAAGATGCGTATCTCTTAAGAAAAGAAGTGGGAGGAGGAGGTAGGAGGGGCTAATGGAAGGGGACCAGATTCCTGCTGTGCGTGAGTTACATTCGTGCCATGCCTGTTGTAGATAGAGGTCCTTCGTTTAGTTTGGACACGATAATAATGCTTCCCAAACCTCCTCCTTCTGCCTGCTTTCAGCAAAATCTCATTTTAGACTAGAAAAACTCCATTGCTCACTTTTTTTAAATGTAGTGTGGTGTTCACAGCATGGAATCGAAGTATTTTATAGGCCAGATTCTAATTCCATCCTGTTCCATCCCATCGGCAAATGTTATGCTTAGGAATATTCTACCCAAACAAATGCTTAGCCTAACGTCCGAACCGGCAGTATCGCAGTATAGCTTGCATTTATTCTATACTAGCACATCATATCCTGGAAGATCACCTCACATTTCGTGCACAACTGCATTGTTCATTTTTTTACAGTAAAAGTGTTCACCTTTAGCAGCTGCTGGCACAGGTTTACCAAACCTGTTACGATTTACCAAAACTAAATTAACTTAATATCAATAAGATTATTTACTGCTATAATATTCCCATAAAAAATTTTAGTAACCTAAATACACATAAATTTACATATACATTCATGTTAAACTGAACAGTTTAAAGTAAATCCCCACCCCACCCAAAACTGTCCGCTACATGAAAAATGATTTGGCACATTTTCTCAAAAAACGGCTTAAATTATGTTGATTAAAATACCATGTTTAAAATATTTACATGAGATACAAAATGATGTATATCGAACTGAATAGCCTGTAAAGTCCTCTTAATCGCAGGGTATTTTTGTACCTGTAATTTTTGTAAGTGGTAAATGTTAGAGAGAGACAAAAAAGTGTTGCACAAAAATGTAAATGATGCTGAGGAGAAAGAGAAAACGGGAAATCTTTCAGCATATTTTTTTTCCTTTCTTAATTCTTAGTTTGGTTAAAGAAGTATGCGTTTAAAGTGTTTCTCTGTAGCAATACCACGAAAGGGTTTCATTTGACTATAATTTTGCGAACAGGAATTGCAAGAAAAATTACTCCAAATATCGAAACCTCAAATACTACTTTTTTAGAGCATTCCCCAAAATAATTAATTATTCATTTATTTAATACTACTTAATATTATTACTGATTTAAAAGTAAACAACTTACCATAACATTCATACATTTTAATTAAGATTTGTTTTCACAGTTGACACTACGAGTAATCCAGTAATCTGTGTGAACAACAATATTAGCGGTAATCCAGGGAAATGAAAAATTAGAGATATGAATATAAATGAAAGAATTTGCGTTGGTAGACTATTCATTAAAGGTAGGCCTGCTTTATTTAAAATTACAGTTTTTTGACTTCCCCTCCAAATCAAATACCAATATATTCACTAGAATATTCGTCAGCTCTCTTTTGAATGGCCCAATAATTGTTTTTACTGCGCCTGGATACTTCAGATGTAAGATGTTTAGGTTGGTGGAACCGCAAGGAGGAGGTGATATAACCAACGTGATAATACCACGAGGGTTTTATTTTATTTTTTGTTAACGTTCTCCAAAGAGATTTCACCAAGAGGTGATAATCCAGTGTGAGTGGAATAGTAAATATAATTATATGTATCTTTCTTTTGAGCTTCAACAATAAAGATAATACACGTATGTTAATTGATGATAAAAAAGGTCATTAGGTATACAACCGAAACAGTCTGGCTAGTCAACATTTGTTCAGATTTGTTTATACTGTAATAAATGTTATGAAACACTTTTAGAGGAACGTCCAGAAGAAATTTCTCAGTTAACTTTGCATTAGCAATGTGTTTATTGAAGCAGTCCATATTTTATTCACTGACAAATTATTTATTTTCTGTTTCTCATAGCATGAGGATTGGTTCTAATTTGGATTCGTTTACAGGATGTTCCACTGGCGCCGGCGGCTCCTCTAGATGGCGCATGGGCGTCAAGACTCCCGACCCGATGCCTCTGGACCTCTTTAACGAAGGTAAGAACACATAACACTTTTGTTGTGAAGAACATATATTTATAATATCTCATAAACATGTCTTCTACAGGCAATTGGAAATGAAGGAGAAAAAACATTCTGATTTAACTTTCGGCTGATTTATTTCTTACTACTGGAATCCTTAGCTCTGGTTACTGTGGAGATTCTCGATCTCCCTTTCTTATGCTTCTCTCTCTCTCTCTTTCTTTCTCTCACTTTATTCTGTTTTCTCTTTGTGTATCCCTCTGCCGCTATGTGTACGGTATACACATGTGATATTTCGAAAAACAATAAAATACTGATTTCGGGTGTTAATGCAAATTAAAACATTATTAAACGGTTCAATAATACACCAACCTGTGCTTATTTCAAAATTGCAATCAAGAATACTAAAGTATTGATTGCTTCCTTTGGTAACTGGCTTATGATAGCAGGTAAAACATGTGAATAAAGATTTTTCAGAAACACGATGCTTACAAACATCTGTTATGTAACACTTTTGAAAATGTATTAATAAACGAAATAGTACCAACTTGCTTTGCTTCATTTACCATTAAAAACCCACAATACTGGATAGGATACACGGGATAGACAGGTACCTCGACCTGTAGAATATCTTTTGTGTCTATGCTTCTGACGGGGAACGCTCCTGCAAGGGAGAGATGAGGTGAGAGGATACCAAGGGTAGTCGGACCTGAGGAGGAACGATAGTAGGGTCCCTAACAACTGCAGATTTGAAGTGGCGGCTCGTACGCGACTTCTACCGCCCCCCCCCCCCCCCCGCTGGCTCTAGGTCTCCTGAGGCCCAGGACCGAAAGACGAGGAATTATAGAATGTACCCTGAAACTCCCGCCGACACTTAGAATCGTGAAACAAAGTAATGAAAGGTGAATTGAAATGAGCAGCGAGGTGAGATGGAGGGACAGGTCGTAATTTTCTTTCCTAGCATTCGCGTATTATCCAGGGAAAAAACCGAAAAATCGCATGGGTCAGGAAGGTCGGCCACGGGATTCGAACTCACGTCCTCCTGAATGCGACCCTCGCACGTTACCGCCGGGCCATCTCGCCCAGTCAAAAGCCACAAGAAAAGTGTGTAAAGTTAATACCAGTTAATAAACACTACAACAGTAGCAGTTTTACGTTTTAAAACTTCTATGGCTATTTAAATACTAATTTTTATTCTGTAAATTAAGTTAAAAAAAACATATTCCACTCGAGTCGCATAAAAATTTAGGCTTTACAGTAAATGAGCTTAGAAAACCTATAATCTCAGAGTTTTTATATTAACCCTTAATTATTATAGCAAAAATAATTACTTTTTACTTCACAAAATTGTAATGAAATCTGAGAATTGGATTATTATTTTAAAATAATCTATATAGCGCACATCTTTAATAAACTTTTGAGAGACAGTAATATTTGAAACAAATTAGTAACAATTTGCTTCGCATGGTGGATGAAGTATTTTGAATATTGGAAAATTCTTTTAAAAGTTGCGGTAAAACAAGGTTTAAAGTTTTTGTAGGTTCAGGTAGGTAGTTAAATGCAAGTGGAAAAAGGATATGTTTTCTTAAAGGTTAGATTTCTTGTTATTTTATTATGAAACATATTTTAACTGTTTTTTTTTTTTTTAATTTGTCATAATTTTGGTCAAATTTCAGGTATGTGCGAGTATTACCTAATATGCTGTAAGGACATCTGAATAAGCGATACCTAATATACGTAATATATGTGGCGATGTGGTGTATTGTATAAGATAATTCACAACAATGAATTCGGCCATTCTTGGCAACGCCCACTACACAGGAAGAAAAGCTAAAAGCGCTTTATTTAGTTTCAGGTGTTCCATAGCCCATTTGACATTAACATCAAACTTACCAGAAATGTTTATTTTAAATTGACAATAAATTCGCCAGATCTCATATGACTTCGCTCTCCACAGTAATAAATATAAGTTGATTGCAATAATTGTTCACAACGTTAACAACCTATATGCTTCTGACCAGTTATCTTGATTATGTTTTGAAAACATTCATGTTCGATCCTTTATGTATCTCGTGCTTCAACATGATTGCCTTTTCTTGAACCGCAAAGTTGTCTGGGTCGCCCAATAAATAGAATATTTTTAACCTTTGAATTGCTCTTATTATAAACAATTATTTACTGTTAGTTCGCAGAATCTATTTACTACACGTCTGAAACATTCAGAAATCGCCGAAGTTTTCTTGATGGTTGCTCCACATGAATACTTTTGAAAATATTATTTTCCTTTATATTTTGTTGTGTTTTCTAAACTAATCATTCTCACCTATACCTATAAGAGAATGTAGTGTTGAGAGAGGGCAGCCTTTAACGAGATAGCTGTTAGCAGTTTTTAGTTAAGACTGAGTATGAGTGTATCGTCGGAAGCAGTTTGTGAAACAGAGGGAGAGTTAGTTGTAGAAAACTGCAAACTGTGTTAACGATGTTTCTGTGATATAATTGTAAGGGAAGTAAGATGACAGAAAATGTAACTAAAGACGTCATTTATCACATTTTAACTTTTTTATTAAAAACTTTGTTCGATAAGAGTAAAGCCTCTCGTTTCTTGGTACATACTGCATACTATATAAACAGAAGCACGTGTACAAATAGAATTAAGGTGTAGGTACATTCATTGGCTGATGCCGCGTATTGTAAGGTACATCGGCTACAAAGTAGTTCGCTCAATGGTAACAAAAACTACTGAATCTTCTCTGTATTATGCAACAATGGTATGTTTAACGAGTTATTGTACCAAGCAGAAGTCTGATTCGCGGGAGGTTAAGTTAGCGTTCGTTTCATTTATAATTTTAGATTCATTAGCAGCCACTGGGTATACCTACCAAAGATAAAGGGAGAGGGAAGGAGAGAAACTCCGATCTAGATGGAATACCACCTCTTTCAGATTCAGATTAGGTATGTTAAAGTTTTCTTTTCTATAGTGATTTAGATTTATATTTGCTATTATGTTTTGAGTTCAAAGTGCTACACGCATTTGTTATCTAATCAGTAGTGTATTTTAAACTATCGCGAGAAGGGTTGGTGGGTCGAACGCAGGCGATGATAGTTAAAAGCTCCACGTGGTTTTCTCTCTTAGCAACACGTGGTTACGAAGTAGCGCCGTTACTGCTCCAATCAGAGCGAGAAAGCCGAAGGATACATTTTTAGGTATTGTTTACATCACGACCAATTCTTTCGCTGAAACCAGTAGAACATACTCAACTTACCCAACTTGACATGAATAACTAGTCAGTTCCCAGCTTGACTTTTTCTCTCTCTTCGCAGGTTGAGCATGATTAAATAGAGACTCATTTTGAGCATATGTTGCTTTGTGTTCAGCCAAAATTAAATCTGAAAAGAATAACAGAATCATTCATAAATTTTGTAGTGTTCATAGAAAAAATATACAACCTACATTTAAAGCTCTTCAGAGACCCTTATAGAAACATAACCTGAATGTAAATGAAATTCAACTTATTAACTAAGTTTTCTAATTAAAATGTTAACTGCAATTCTGGTATTTTGGAAACACGCTATTTAATTCCCTATCGAGTACCTCGTTAATTATGACATTCCAATGTTTGACTGTTAGTTTATTTTTGTTTTGATATTACATTTTCATCTTCATGCTCCATGTATCTTTCAGCTTCCTTCGGTTGGCATATAGCCGTGCATTTACTCCATATATTCTAGCATATGCATCTACTCTATCTCATTTAAAAGCATTTGATTATGAGAGCAGGGTTGAGTTGATTTCTCTTCTAGTAACCTGGGGAAGTCTTATGTGCCATTTTGATGATTTTCACAACTAACAGGTAAGTAAAGACACTGGCACCCGTCGTGTTCCTGAACTGTGCAGGCGAGTTGTTTATGTTGGAGGAGATTACTTCTGAGCACAGCAACAATGTAGGTAGCTGTTCCAAAAATGTTTTCTGTTGTTAATTCAAATGTTGCCACAGATTATTGAATGACCCATGCATAATCATTTTATATACATTTAGTAAAGCAGATTTACTTTCTCTTGTGTGTACTTAGTTATAGCAGATAGACGAAGCATTTAAAAATTCAATAACGATATTTCCTTGGTAATATGCTTTGAGATTCTCTGAATAAAAAGAAGATTCTTTAGCAAACGATTCGTGCGCGCGTGTCTGTCTATTTGTAAACAGCATAATTATATAAGGGTCAGCTAAATATCAAACTTTGAATCGAAGTCCAATATCAGCCAAGAGAGTGAAACGAAGATTTTCAAGAAAATATTCCCACTTCATAAATCATCCTCTACGTACATAGAACATTTTTCTTATGTTTTATTTTCTCAAAATGTCTCTAGCGTATTTTATTAAAGTATTAAGGTGTTTACATGGCAAAAAGCATATCCTCAATATTTTTGGAATAGTCTGTGAAACCATTGGAGATACATTTTATATAATTCTGAGGGCAAAGGCGGGGCAAAAGGACAGGCTACAGACATTTTTCAAAATGAAGGCCATACTAATTATTCCAGAATCAGAAATTGTTTTTAAAAGAGACACTGAACACTTATTTACACAAATTGAAAACTGGCCCTTCTGAGATAAGATACAAGAACGGATAAAAATAATTAGTTGAAGCATGTTACAGTGACACATTTTAGTCGTTGTCATCACTTATACAATTATGACACACAAAATATGGATCATTTCCGGTCACTACAACTTGACATGGTACCAGTTGAGGCCTTACAACCAGTTCCCCCCATTCCTTGAAACACTGTGAGCATTCCTTGCAGATATTTCCTTTCTCATTGGAAAACTTCTAACTTTCTGGGCTTTCGTTGCTGCTGACTTTGCCTTTGTGTGGGCTCCTTTTCCAGCTTTAAGATCATTTATAAATTCTGGCCTTGTTATAAAAGAAAATTTTCTGTATTTCTCTTTGATTTCTGATTTACTTTCAATATCCTTGTCTAACCTCCTTGTGTTGTGTTCCCATTACTTGGGGTTGCCCCCTGAAGATTCTCCAAGGGACCTTGATTCTGAAATTCAAGAATCTAATTTTCAAACACCAGGTTCTCTATTTTTATGTGAAAATGAACACGGGACTGATTTAACTTTATGATGCCAATCATTATTTAGATATCATTCAAATCTATAAATATTTTAATAGTTGTATTGCATTAATTGCGAGACGACAAGTGCGCTGTCCTTTTGTCCCACAATGCAGTCTAACAGAAAACTCATTGAAGACTTTAGTCTAGTAAGCTCCGTTGGCGGCGCCGTGGCCGAGCGGTTAGCGCACTCGCCTACGAACTAGGCGGCCCGGGTTCGATCCCAGGGACCCGCATGTGGTATTCGTGGTGGACGAAGCGGCGTCAGGGCGGGTTTTCTCCGGGTACTCCGGCTTCCCCCGCCATCTCATTCCACCGGTGCTCCATCTTCATGTATCATCAGTGTCACCGCCTGCGGTGCCGTAGTAGTAAAAGCGGGCGTTAAACACTACAACAACATAAGCTCCGTCAACGATAGACATTCTATAAATCTTGTTTTTCCGTCTGCTTCATATTAATGGGTATAAACGTTTGCTGAAAATGAATAGTTTCATTACAAAGTTCCTTGTTGGGGCATACGATAACCCGAAGCTACAGTGAAATGTTTAAAGCGTTTTGCTATCTTATAGTCTTTCCGACACAACGAAAAATAACTGAATGATAACAGAATAACGAAGTATTGGAAAACCAAACAAATAACAACGGATATCTTGCAGAATGGGTATTGCCACAAAAAATTATTTGAAATAGTGTGTATTTTAAAGAGATTCAGATATATCGTGTAGTACTCTTTTGTCTATTCCCCCAAACGGACGCGAGGGCACAAAAACACTTGTAAGAAAATTTAACGAATTTTCTTACCAATGTATAAACTTAGGCTTTCACGGCCGGTGTCTAGACTATTAGAAAAGTTTAGTGTTTCCGGGCTTGCAGACCGTGGTCTAGAAGGCATTGTAGATACCAACGTTTCGCCAAGTGCTGCGCTTGGCATCATCAGGGTAACACAAGCCCGGAAGAACTAAACTTTCTTAGCAATGTTTTCGCTGTGTATTGAGAATCCGTGCGTATGTTAAAGTTGCGCTGACATATTGTGGAACGGATCTGTGATTCTCGTAAAGCAAATGTGCAATTCAGCAACAGAAAAACAATGTAATAAACATTTGTCATTTAGTTATTTGAACTGTAAGATTCCATCCGTTACACATAAGATATTTATAGAAAAAGAAGTTACAAAAGAATGTATAGTATCTCTTTTTCCAAAGTCCCATATTATTCTTTTCCTGAACAGATTATTTCCGCAATAAATATATTTCATGACATATACAACGTATACTAAAGTACTCTTAACGTAGATAAAATATTGTACAAAAACGTTACCACACTTGGATTAGTAACTTGCGGCTCTTAGAGCATAATTTGACTGCTGGAATTTTTTAAAGTGAAGCTAAAACTTTTTGGGGTCACTATGGAACTGGCCTTAATTTGATCAATAAAAGAACGCAGTAATTAATAGCACATACCTTGTTCCTAAATATGTTCCAAATCCCCACCCCCCTCTCTCTCTCTCTCTCTCTCTCTCTCTCTCCTGTCGGTCTTGTAAATTGCATTGAATCTGTAATTTAAGTAATTATAGTAAGTTCTAAATATCTTAACATGAGCTAACTTGCAGCAAGTATTACTACCTGACAGCTGACGAAATTTTAAAAAGGTCATAAACTCACCTTCCTTAAGGTCAACGTAAACTGGCAAACAGGTCGTATCTGCATATCGTTTGAATAATAAATTAAATGCTGTTGATATCAAAGAGCTGTTGGTTTCAAGGCATACACATGCAGGTCAAACATCCCAGACGATGGTAGATTCATTAAGTTATTAGCCTCCATGCGTTTAGGATTAAAATTACACTCCTGCTGACTAATATTAATGTTGAAACGTTTATCTCGGGACGAGAGACGTTAAATTAATAACTTAAATGTATTGTATATAAATTAAAAAGTAAATATATTACAGCCTTTTCAAGAGCTGCATCAAGTTTTGCATATAATAAATGAAATAATGGTCGTAAGCAAATAAAAAAGAAAGCATAAACAAATTTCAGATTGCAAAATTAATATATATTTCTTTAAATTCTAGATATTTATTTTGTGTTTTGTTTGTTTCTAAGCATAGGTATTTTTTTAACTTATCTAGAAAAATTCTTAAAATTGAAAAAAGAATCGTAGGATTCGATGAACCTACTCCAGATTTTTAAAGTAAAATTTGTATAATAATAATAATAATAATAATAATAATAATAATAATAATAATAATAATAATAATAATAATAATAATAATAATAATAATAATAATAATAATAATAATAATAATAATAATAATAATAATAATAATAATTAATGAAGGTAAAAGAAATACTATTATTTTTTCAATATTGCGTAGTGTGTTTTCATACCATAATTTAATACGATTACAACAGAGATCCACCAAAATACGTTATGATATATCTGATCCAGTTTTATTTTAAAGCCATTTAAGTTCTAATCAATTTCTTATCTTTTCCTCAAAAAAGCTTTAAATGTTAAAAATATGCTTATATTTTATCTTTTACTTTATATAGTACATATTTATAGTAAGAAGAGGACTATTGTAACTGACCCAAAAATTCAATGTAAGATTTCACTGGCAATGCAATTTTTGGGCCTACTGGATTCTAAGAAAGTAACATTTCTAGAAAAATGTCTATGTGTGCGCGCGTGTGTTTGTGTGCATATTTGTCTCAAGTAGATGTTATTGTGGTATTAGCAATTTCTGAGGTAGTCGCTGTTTATTGTTCGAATGTTCAATACTTCATCAATGTTAGAAGTGCTGTCGCCATTCACCTGTTTCTCGCCGTGTTATGGAAACATCTATCGCTTTGGTTTCCTGCATCTCCTTTGTTTAAATATGTAATAAAGGTGTACCTACATAAATAATTTCAACTCGAACATCAGATTTGTTAGACTAGTTTATAAAATCTTCATAAAAATAAACGATAATGGGTAGGGAAAGCGTGTAAATGTAATGTAAATGCAATGTATATCAGAATTTTTAAACTTACGTGCTGCAAAATAATTAGCTGTGTTGCTATCAGCCAGCGTAGCCCATTAATTGGCTTTTCATAAAATATAGATCTGAAATCAAGTGTCTTTTGGTTATTGGTTACACTAAAGAACGATTTTGGGTAACTGTTATGATAACCGTATATTTTCTCCAGAAGGAAAGTGCAATAATTTCACGCCCTTGGATGAAATTTGTTACCCAAGCATCACTAAACAGATCCACTTTGGATAAAGGTAATTCTGACATTTTCGAAGCTTTGTAAAATAGAACATCGTCCAAAGTCCCCCCCCCCCCCTCCTTTGTTTTCTTTCGTGTCCTAGTGATTACTAAATATTGTGTCTGCTAGATTGAAACGATTCTTGCAGAAGAAATGGATAATAGAATGAAAAGTAAAACGTTCTTCAACTTTGCCGCTACATGGCGTGTCCTGCACAAAATCTGCACTTACCTATCTATCTTCTAATTATTTGTTTAAACTGGTAGATCTAGAATTATGAGCCGGAATTAGAATATCCGTATGATTGGTACCGTTTTTAAGAACGGTAATCAGAAAGACCTGTTTGACCAGAAGAGATAAAGTAAATGGGTTTTTAGTCATTAGCAGGATCATCATGTAGATCACTTAATTACACATTGTGTTTGATTATATGAAGTACGTATCTCCCTCAAGGCCCTCCCATTCATACGCTGCATATAGCGATAAATCGCACAAGATTGAATTAGCGGCATATCGAAGAAGGAATGCCTGAAACCTGTATTTCAGGATCGTTTTATTACCATGACGAATACTTTCTGAAGGGTTCTTCAGTTTAACCTGTTACCTAACTCTAGTGCAACCGGTTGGCGGACTTCCCAGTAAACAAGTCATAATGTCACTTATTTTTCGATTAGCAGTCCTTGAATGAACCGCGGCATGCAATGAGTGGCGCGTTGTTCGCAAGCACATAATACACTGTATGTATTGTTTCTAAACTTAACTAAAACCCTAGCGTAACAGCCCATGAAGGACCAAAGCTTGCCACCCAGCCGCTCCGTCCCCCACCTCTGCCCAGTACAGGCGTCACTGGTGGGGTGCAGTACTGGAAGGTGGAACGTGGTCAGCACCCCGAGCCTTTTCGACCTGGGGCCGCTACTTCTTCATCAAGTAGCTCCTCAATTGGTTTCCCGGGACCTAATGAGGCTGAGTGCACCCCGTGCCACACCTCTCAGAATGGATAAAATCTCCACGCCGGTACCGGGAATCGAATCCGGGTCCTCCGCGCCAGAGGCAAGCGCGCTACCAACTGCGCTACGGAGGCTAATAGATAAGGGTTGGTATTTGGTAGATATTTGCTTACCGATGTAAGCCACTGCACATTGTATCGGCAAAGTTCTATGCACTCGACTATGTAAATATATAACCTAAATCGTTAGGAATTTCTTATCATGGAATATATTTGGCTATCAAATGCAAGGTCTTTGTTACTTTGTAACGTTTCATATGTCACAGCACTTTGCATATATGCTCACTTTAATTGTTACCACAATAACAATTTGAATGGATAACTGCGTTATGTAAATCCTATCTTAAAATCAACGTAATATACGTTAAATTGCAAAAATTCGCATCTCTTTATCACCACAAATCGTTTTAGGTCTTCTGACTCGTAATAGTAAGTTCAAAATTGTTGTTCATATGTTTATGTATTATGATTCTCTATGGTCTGTTTTGGTACTAGTAGAACTAGTACAATAGTTTTTCTGTTAAAACTGTTTCCAAAATCCGTAAATGTAATTTAAATGCCCAATTGTTGGAGCCATGAAACCTGTGTTTAGAAACGCAGCAAATTCAGGAGTGTTCCTAAAGTGTTCGCATCGGAAAGAATATAATGCACTGTGGCGTTGGCATAGAACTATACAACGCAGATAGAACAGCGTTGGAACACTGGAAGCTTGGAAGGAGAGTTGTTAGGTTTTGAGACTCTACGTTGTCAAACAGTTTGACTAAGTTTTAGTGCAAAGAGTTAACGAATTGTGTTTGTGTTACTTGTTATTTAAGGTCAGTTTTTACCTTTGTAAGTTGAGGTAATGGAATTAAATGTGATTGCGAGATTTTGTTGCAGTATACCCTACTTTGGTATGGGTCTAAATTAATATGATTTTTCCACCCACGTGCAAGGGAATGCGCACTGTTGCCAAAACATGTTAAGCAAAATATCTGGTTTCCCTGCTCTTTCCGTGGCTTGTTCCAAGATCTTTCCAAAATCAAAGTTCTGAGTGAGCACTAAAACAATAGTCAGTCATCCTTAGCTTTCTGTCCAACTGGATGACTTTCACTGAACAACCAGCCTTCTCCATTCTCCCCCCCCCCCCCTTCCCATCCCCGCTTATGATCCATCAATCTTAAAACCTTTTATCACCTTCCATCGTTTTTGCTCCGCGTCTTTTTTCCCCTTTTATTCCCTTCACAGGATTTATTGGCACTTGATGCACTGTTCCAGCCAAATTCTTCTTCTTCTTGATCAGTTGAAGCATTATCTTCCCTGTTTTTTAAGAACAGCTTCAATGTTTACTTTGTTCAATTCTACTTATTAGCTGGTTTAACTCCCAAATACATATTGTTGCCGTTTGGTGACAGAGAATAGAATATTCTAATAGTCTTATTTGTTGTTTTCATGTTATAGTGGCATTTAACAATAAATTAAAGGTGTTGGCAGTTATTTATATCATAAACGTATCCATTTATTCCAGTGTTATTGTGCTTTCTTATTTTTATTATTTTTCTTTTTCAGAAATCAAATTTCATGCAATTGTAGCCTAATGTATCCCCGTCATTATCCACGCGTAACATCTCACTGTTTATTTTACATGGCCCCACCCCATCCTTTACCACAGTCACATGCCAGTGAGTGCAATTCCAGTTAACCCAGCTAACACAATGTTTTGCTTTGAATGGATGGCCAGTCCATTTCTTTTGGCCTATAATAATCGTGGCTATTCGGATTACTTCCTTTAAGGTCCCAAAACCAGTTCATGAATCCGAAGAGTAGTGGCATATGTAGCGAAATTATTCATGCAATAGAGGGTTAATATTTCCAATCATTTTCCTCGCTACGTTACTATATTAAGATTTTTGTAGTATACGTTGCCATACTGCTTACAAACGGCTTGACTAATCTATTCCTTGATTTTTTTCTTCACAATGTTTGTTCTCCTATTAACACTTCTTATCTTTGTGACTTCTGGAATGCTACTAATCATGGTACTTCCCAAGAAAATGGAGCTGTCCTTTTACTACACTCCCCCTACAACATTTCAAGTTTGTAGATGTATTTCTTTGCTTAACTTCCATTAACCAGAGTTCTTATCTGTTTGCATCATATCTTCGTGTTGTAATTTGTTTCTGTTACCGTGTTCTTTAGCATCGTTCCTCATTCTGCCAGGAGTTGTATAAAAATTAGCATACCTTAGTTAAACATATTCTTCCTTCGTTTAACGCTACCTGTCCTAGTTATGGACAAAAAACCTTAACTATGGGTTATTCCCAAATAGGTAAATTTGGTTGTATTGGACTGCCCATCCATTCAAAGTAGAATGTCGCGAGTTTAATCCTAGTGACTTATCAAATGTGGCAGTAGTAAACGATGGGAAGGACCTACCTTAAATAACTATGTGATGATCCGCATGGATATGACGGGGTTACATTGGACTGCAATTGCATGAATTTGTATTTTTCAAAAAGAAACAAATAATAGAAACTACAATAATACTGAAATAAATTGATACATTTATATATAATAAAGCAAGTCTCAACCTTAGAAGACAGTACACGCTAAATGTGGTGCAACATTGCAACATGTGCCATATATATTCCTTCTTTCATACTCTAACCACAAATCATGTAAGAACCAACTCAGTGGCCCTTGAGAAATTTGGTAGGGTATCTTCACCGTGATGATACCCTGACAAAATTATATTCAACTGGGTGGTATATTTTCAAACAGTAAAGAATGAAAAATCCACCGCACTCCGCTTTGCACTATTCCATCATTTTGCGTCAACCTAGCATTTTTTTTTTTTCTTTCTTTCTTCTTCGTGTCGTTCTTATATGTCCTTTCATTAGTTACTTTTTAATCCTATACACTACTGCTTCTGAACACCCGATAGCCTTAGCTGTTACTTTTACTGCCTTATTAATACTCACTTCACTTGAAAAAATAATCTAACATGCATTATTAGAAAGAGGCCCCTGGGTGTGTATGTGTGTTTGTATGTGTGTGTGTGTGTGTGTGTGTGTGTGTGTGTGTGTGTGTGTGTGTGTGTGTCGGTGTCGGTGTCGGTGTCTGCCTTTGAACAGCATAAATCAAAAACGAAAAGTCGGTTAAAAACCAAAGTTGGTATTTAAGTTTAATCCTTTCAGTCCCGGTGTCCATAATAATGGAGACAGGCACTTTTTTCTTATTTGTAATACTTTTAATGTTTTTTCTGCTATATTCTTATTATACTGTCCGTCACCAATTAAACATATGTATTTGAGATGTTCTGAATTGTACAAAATTATTATTTTACAATTTACAGTGTTATTCAACTCAGTGGGCTGAAGGTGTCTCAGACACCTAATCTAAACCGGTTTCGAATTAGAGGAAGAACGGCATAAGTAGCAAAATAATTCGGAAGTCAAAGGGTTAATATCTTTCAAGCATGTGAGACGAAGATTTTGAAGAAAATTCCTCCACCCTAAACTACCCTTTGCATGGTTTGAAAATTTTTATTTTCTCAAAAAGGGCACTAACCATTTTAAAATGCCATATATTTAAGATGTTTTTATGGCAAAAGAAATGTATATTTTGAATTTTCTGGTTATAGCCCATATAGTCCTATTTACTGTTGATGACTTTTGCAGAACTAGTAAACAGCAACAGATAGGCCATATTTTGCTATACACAAATTTGGAACACGTTAAAACACGCCATTTATGTCCAACATTCCTTGTTATTTGTGTGAGTTCTGCTCACTTTTCTCAAATAAAAGGTCGTTGTTCACCCTTTTACTTTTTGGCTGTGCAAAGAGAATGGATTTCAAAACCTTCATACAACTTCAGAAGATTTGACTATCACTTAAAATCTACTGCATTCCCTTTGCATCTACAATAAAATTAGTAATAAGATAATTTCTGCAAATGCTTATCTCGACTAACATGAAGAAGATAGAGGAATAAGTGTTTGTAAGGATACTTTGTGCAAGAGTAGAAAAAGTTGTGTGAGTGCCACACATTAGATGTTTTTCAAATTAGACTGGTTTAAGTATGATCTTTTAACAAGTTGATACTACTAAACTTGGATATTTTCCGAGCAAGTTATGAGCAAGACTTCTGCGCTTCAGAACATTATACGCCTATCTAGTCTGCTAAAGGTGAAAATAAACACTCGTTTGGTTTGGTGTACACATCAAATCATAAATCTGCGGTACTAATGTCAGCAGTTTTTTGTTCGACAATCTAACATGGAATTCTGATGATCTTCATGATGAACATCGAAGAGGTTAAAATGCTCTGCATTACATATCCGTCTATAATGTGGTGATTTCTAAATTTATTGGAAAAGCCGACAAAACCTGGGAAATTCAGGAACGACATAAATAATAACGATGTAAATTACTTCCGGAAGTGGACGCGACCGGTATTTGAATGGTAGCCCTCTGGATTGTGAAACATGTGTGTAACTATCGACCCGCTGAGATAATACCTTTATGGGGAAATCTCATTAATGGCTGAGACAGACACAACCCAGCTCTCTGCACGGGACGAGAGAATTGGTCAAAACCACCCTACTTGTTTTTAAAGATTGTTTACACTACATATATTTAAATAATCCTTTCATTAAACTAAATCAAAATACTTAATTGAATTAACGCAAATTATTAAACACTAGTTGAAATACCCGGCGTTAGCCGTGCTTTGACGATTTTGTCCCTAAACTTTTAGACCTACTTTGGACCCTATAATGAACCAAAAATAAAATAAATATGATAGAGTCCCACCAATCCGAACTCCGCTAATCCGAAAATCCGCCTAACCCGAACACGGCTAGGAAAAAATATCTACCAATTTGTTCTGCATTTTAAAACAGGATACAATAAAGATTAAGATTAAACTAATGTTTACTTTCTCTACTACATATAGTAGAGGAAGTATTATACTCCACCCAAAAATTCGATGTCATGATTTCACCGGAAATATATGTTTTGAGGCCCCCTGAATCCAAAATAGTATTTGTAGAAAAAGGTCCGTGTGTGTGTGTGTGTGTGTGTGTGTGTGTGTGTGTGTGTGTGTGTGTGTGTGTGTGTCTGTCTGTCTGTCTGTCTGTCTGTCTGTGGACAGCATAACTCAAAACCGAAAAGTCGATTAAAATCAAAGTTGGTATTTAAGTTTAATGTCTTTCAAGGATGAGACACGAAGATTTTGAAGAAAATGGCCCCATCCTAAACTAACCTTTGCATGAAAAATTTTTCGAAAAGTTATTTCCTTGAAAATGGCTCTAACGATTTCGATTAAAATGGTATATGTTTGTTATACTTTTATGACAAATGAAATGTATATCTTAAATAGCCCATGAAGTCCTATTTACTCTGTATGACTTTAGCATAACTTTTAAACGGAAAGAGATAGACCAAATCTACAAAAATGTAGATCTTGCTAAAACACACAATTTATGTCTGAATAAATTTTTTGTAGAGTGAACCATTTCGGAGATATTCCTTGTTATTTGTGTAAGTTTTGGAGAACTTATACTTTTGTCAAATGGACCATCGTTATTCATTTTTTATATGTTAACCCTGCAAAGAGAACGCAATTTGAAGGCTTTAAAAGATTTGAATATCGCTCAAAGCCTGCTGTATCCCAATATTCCCCTTGCACCTACAAGGAAATAAGCAGTAAGATGTCTGCAAATGTTTATCTCAACTAACACAAAGAAGATATAGGAGTAAGATATGGTTAGTATAAGAGTAGAGAAAGTCATGTGAATGCAGCACATCAGATTTTTCCAAGTAAAAACATTAATTTATTAGTGCAGAAAAACATGAAATAAATCCTGCAGGAGTAAAGAGTGAATTTGTCAGCTATCGTATCCACAAAAACTAACAAATGAAGGCCTAGACCTACTAACAAGGTGCATAACAAAGTTTGAATGCAATTGTTTACGTTAACGGGTAAACAATACGGAAAAGCAAATCAACGCTTAAGAAGTGAAGTCAGTGATCTTTGCAACGCACTGAAACGACTTGAAGAAGCAATGTTTCGCCAACTTCCATTCCGACTTTCAGCAGGGCACTCGCGCTAGGCAGGCACCATTAGTGTTTATAAAAACATTATAGTAATTGGGTTTCGAGCCTCAGAATGTAGTTGTCAAATAAATTACAGCATACTGTACAAAATACATTTACGTGTCGATTTGCGAGGTTATCGGCTAAGCGGAGCGTATAGAGGACAAACATACAAAAATTCATTTTTATATATATAGATTAATGCTTAATCAGAGTATAACACCACTTCGTGATATTCCTATTAACCTTTTAGAATTGCTTTAACTTACAACGCCCTGACATCAAGTATTCGTTGGAAGTAATTTCTTATGTCAGAAGATGGCATAAGAATGGTAGGCGCGGCCGTGCGTATTCGAATTTTAAAGTAAGTATTGGCCACACTTTGCAGACAGAACCGACAAACGTGAATAGGCGAGCGAATTGGTCGCCGTCGTACCGATTACAAAGTAGAACTGTTTTCGATATAGGTTGCTATTATGGGATGGAACTTAAACCAGAACAAGACGCCTTCTATACGTGCGTCATGGGACACACAATAAAAGAACTGAACAATGAACTCACATTCACCCACTTCAATCCCTGCTCCTTCTGGCTTTCTTATCCCAAAGCATTAAAAAACCGCTTAAAGAGAGATCAGTAATTATTATTAAGGATGGACTGATCGGTAGAACGCTTGCATTGTACCAGAGGAGAAATACTTCGAACGTTTAAAGAAATTCGAATCGAAAAATGTTCTGGCCTAAAACGGTCATTATAGACGACGTTGATGGTAATGACGATATTTGTTTTCTCTAGATCCTATAGACTGAAAGTCTACAATATTTTAACCCTCTAATGTATAATGCTGCCATTTGGCAAGAAAGACGTTTAGTCAAACTTTTAGAATATCGTGACGCTGGCCTCAGCGCACAACAAAGGACAAGGGACTGATTTTGTCGCTTTTGTCATACTGGTCTGAGAAATGAGACCTCTTGACTCTCACCAAAGTGACCCGGGTTTGATCGCAGGCGTCCGCATGCGAGATGTGTGGTGGATACACCGACGCAGGAACGGGTTATCTCCGGGTTCTCCGGTTTCCCCGTCATCATTCCACCAATTGCTCCATCATTACCTTTCCTATCATCTTTCGCCACAATTTCACATCATCCACTTCCTCGCTCTCACACCAGGCTTTGGGCTAATCAGTCATCCTGATTCCTCTGTATGATCAACTCCGGTTACGAAGATCGCATATACAGGCCGGGAGGGCTCGGGGCGCTGACCACGTCCCACTCTCCACCACTGGATCCCGCTCATGACGCCTGTAGTGGGCAGAGACGGAGGAACTAGCGGTCGGGCGGTAGACCTAAGCTACACTCAAAGGGCCCTAGTGCCACAGGACAGACAGAGAGGTCTCGGAAATGGGATTCGTGGAATTGTCATTTTGTTACACTGTTACTTCCTTTAAGGTGCCTGTGACAGGTATAGCTAAACCGGTTCATGCATTAGAGGAAGAGTGGCATATGTGGCAAAATAATGCAGCAGAGGGTTAATATAGCTAGAAAATACCGGTTGTGAGTTATTTGTGTGTTTCTGGGTCTTTGCTGCATTTGCAATTACAGAGATATAAATGATTATGCCAATCTTTCTTTCTTGAGTATTAAAGAATGTTTAAAATTTATTGATATTTCATATTGGGCATGTATATGCTAAGGCTCTAAAACTGTCGTTGCTCAGAGTTTCCATTTGCTGGTTACTGTATGCTGGCGTAGTTATACATGAGTGCAACTGCAGCATTGGAAATTCTTCATAAGGGAGTTCGATCGCCTTGAAGTCATGCGAGGTATGTCATTCAGTTAAGAGAAGTTGTGCGACATCACAGTAGTCCAGGGGAGGGGTTTGAACCGAATACCCGTGGTTAAGATCCCGGCCGGAGTACAGATACTTTTATATTTAACTTTCCAATCAAAGATTTTTTTTTCACTATTTATTTTACTTCGGTTTAACTATATAGTCATATCGTGAGGGATCTTTTAAGATATTGTAGATCGGTCGCACAGCATATAACGGACAGATAGCCTCCACCTCTGTGACCTTTAGATGGCATTAGAGTGCCATCCAGTTTATCTGTTTTAAATATCTGTGTATAAATTGCACAGCATTCACTATTATCGTCTATTTTTCATGTTTACTATTGTTTTAATCTCAAAGTACAACTTTGTGTCGTGGTATTAAATATATAATCTGGTATTTACCTTGGTGACTGAGGGAAACCACAAAAAAGACCCAGTCAGATTGTTCGGTCCATGGGATTTGAACCCGGGGCCTTCCGAATGCAGGCCACAGGCCTTACCGCCTGAGCCATCGCGATCAGTAGAATATTTTATTGTTTTATTCATTTGGCTGCCATAAGTTCCTATGACGTTTTTAAAAATAAATGCTGGTCTTCGCAACTGGTTTTCTTTAGATTAAATAAGCATTGTTTATATTTTATTGGTTTAAACATTATCGCACATTAAACTTCTTGGATGTGTACTTTACAGTTTATAAAGGGCAAGGGATACTTTTAATACAGTTTCCCATTAACTGGGAATAGATTACAAGACCTCTGGGTTAAGAAGTCAGGGTGTTAACTAGCAGGTGGCATAGGCAGTCCAAAGTATGCTGCAGAGCAGAACGGAAAGCTTCTTTTGTCTACTTAACTATTTGGTAGACAGCGAACAGTCCTAGGGTTTATTATACTCACCAAAGTTTCAATATCCAGAAGCACACCTGCTGAACTAAAACAAAAGAGAAACACAAACACTTGGCAGAGAATTGGTGGATAGCAGTTTGGCACAAAATGCGCAATTCCTCCAGTAGTCCCCAATTATGACTTCTGCTCTTTTTCTTCTTTGCTTCCATCCTAAGTTTAGAAGCATAAAAAAGGTTCGTCATTAAAAACTAAAAACGCATTTGCAACATTCATGTTGTTGCTGTGTTACTTTTCACCTGTGAACCACAAATTGAAAAGCATAGAAAAGAAAATAATGCAAAGGATAGCATTAATATACGTCTTAAAGAATTGAGAGAAAAGGTGAGTCACCATGACCTTTCATAATCCATTAAAATATTTTTAAAATTCTGCAGGATATTTCTAACTTACCAGACTGGAAGGATACAATATAGAAACAATACCGGTAAGTGATAACCCTTCTCTGGTCTCTGGCTGCTGTTTTGGGGCCATCAACTCGGTCTTTACGAGCATGACTTCAAAGTTGAGAAGTCCTCCTGAAACAGCAATACCTGTTACTCCTTGCTTACTCTGTGGGGCGCCCATAGATTAGTAATGTAGCCTAGAGAGATGATTGGGATATGCAGAACATTTTTAAGATTAAGCTTACATCGAAACCACGCGACTGGTGGGTAAAACTACCGGTATTTCAAATATCGCACTGAAAATATAGTGGCGTTCAGCTAGGCGCACGGCGGTGAGCGGACAGGAGACCGGGCTACTTCGCATCACGTGACGGGCCAGCGAGCGGGCAAGGCGTTCAAGGTCAGGTTGCCTCGTGCAACTGTTTGTGTGTACGTGACAGTAACAATGGGCGGTAGAAACAAAGAATCGTTTCTAGCACCTTCCCGAGACTTCTACGTTATTCCCGGTGCACATGCGAATGTGGAATCGAGAAAGGTTGGCATGACGTCATCTCCAGTATAAAAGGAGACCAGAGAAGAATGGATTTGAATAAAAAAAAACTGAAACTGAGTCAGTCAGTGAGTTTGAGAGTAAAACTACGGGAATAAGTCGGACAGTGTGTTAATATGTGTATCGCCCCGGAAGATACTCGGTCGTCGCGAGTTAAGTGTATAGGAGACAGGGAAAGTGAAGACTCTGAAAGGCCAGAACTAGGTCATGAGGAGAACAGCTGTGAGTTATGATAGCAGGAAAGAGTGTCAACTGTCTTAACTACGAGAAGACAACTGTGTATTTGGAGTAAAATTTTAGAGGACAGTAAAGTGATGGAAAGTAACGAGATTGAGTTTTTGTCGTCTTTATTAGACTACTGTGACGTCGGTCGCGGCCATACGCCTCAAAGAAGCTCGAGGTCAAGCTACCTCACACCACTGCTTGTAAATACGTGACCAGCGACAGTGAGTGATCAGAACAAGGACAACAATGAGTGCGGCACAACAAAGGTTTCCAGACTTCGAGAAGTTGTTCGCGGGATGGAATTATTTATGAAAGGGGTGATTTTGAGTAAAATCCGTGCTAAGTCATTCTCAGGTATATAGGCGAATACAGGATTTAGGTAAGTGTCTCGTTAAGTGTTGAATGAGATAGCTGTTGGCGGTTAGTTTTAAATGTGTGTATGAGTATGATCAGTGTTAAGGGAGTTGAAGTATCATCAGAGTCTGTTGTAGACATTTAATCCTCGCGACAGAGTTGTTTGTTATGTGAAGCAGTTGTTACTTAAGCCTGTTTGAGTGAATGTGAGTATATCGTCGGAAGCAGTTTGTGAGACAGGGAAAGTAGAACTGAAAGACAGTGAAGTATGTGTCAGGGTTAGGATAGGACAGAACAGTTGTGAATTGTAAGGTCATGAACTGTAGATTGCGTTAACGATAACACGAGGACTTTGTTTTTGTGATTCAGTTTTAGAAGAGAAATAGTGATAGAAATAGTAATTGGAATTTGTCATTTATCACAATATATTGCGAAATCGTGAAAATAATTGATTAAATTAATTGTAAAGCGTTGTATTAATTATTGCGTACGCTGAATATCTTTACTGCTTTTTTAGTATTAGTAGAGTCAAGCCTTTTAAAATCTGGCATTAACGTAAGCGATGATAGCCACAAGTGGATTCTTGACTATCATACTTATGAATGGAAGTTCATTCGTTCTCCTTTTACTAATTTCTCATTGCAACTAAAGCAGCAATAAAAGTATATTTCCGTGTATTCGATCTGAAATCACCGAAACTTATTAACACACAGTTGCGGTTACACCTCTTCATGCGTATTCCAATGGACACAAACTCAGGAAACTCACATCTCACATGAATTTTGGATTGAAAATTCTCAACATGAACAAGGAATCGTTTAGTCCTCTATGATAATTCTGTAGGAACACCTATTAGCATCAGGGCTGCCAACTTTAAAATAGGACAGATACTAGGCAAAATAGAGATAGACAACACCTTACTACATGAAAGAGCTCTTGTTAAAGCACCCATTTATGCTGAATATATATTGTGGATTTAACCATTTGGAGATAGAGATATTCCTTGTTATTGATTTGAACATTCCAATACTTTAAACTTTTCTCAAATGGGAAGTCGTAACTCTTTTTACTTTTTCTACTGTGTGTACTAGGTAGGGGAGGTACCTATTGTATTCTATCTAATTGTCGAGATTTCAACGGAAGTTGTTTTGAGGCTCCCTGAATCCAAAAAGGCTTTTTTTAAGGCAGGCATCAAATGTAATCAGTAATGATTTGTCACTAAAACAGCTAGAAACTAGAAAGCTGCATAAGCATTAATAGGATAATTTGTAATTCAGATAATCTTGTACAGAATAAAAGATTTTGTGTATAGGTACTCTTTAGCAGCAATTTTAAATGCATTGAAATTGTTAACTTTCTCTTTAAGATATTTAGGAAGAGAGTTAAATATTTTTATGGTGTCTGGAAGCAAGAAAGTTTAACATTGGGATTATGAATATTGCATTTTGCCTAGTATGTATCTCATGAACTTCGTTGTTTGTTATAAATATGGATTGTTTGCATATAAATAGTTGTAAGATCGAAACTATATGCATGCAGGGTAAGGCTAAGAGTGAGTAGGGAAAGCCATTGAGTGTAACACATCAGAGTTTTCATTTTGCGTCAGTGTTGAGTTTATTTGAGGTCTAGTCTAAACACATAGGCAAGTGGATTATTGATTTCTGGCTGTAAAGTGTTTGTTAAATTCTGTGTACAACACAATAAAGGCATTGTAAGCTCTAACCGGCAGGTAACAGCATGCACTAGGATTTTCTGATCCCACGTCAAGAGACTCGCGTTTGTTTTGTGCTGGGTGGGGGTGGGGGTGGGGGTGGGCACATAAAGCTGTGGTAGTGGCGGTGGCAACGAGCTAATTTAGTTGAAGATGCATTAAAAGTGGCTCAGGGTCGGACCACCAAACTGTTAATTAACTCCACGGGAACACGCCAAGGTTTGTTTCATGCCAGTTTAAAGAATCCCTGACACGCAAGTCTTCCCCCAAATGTTGATGTTTGGTACTTGACACAACTCTCGCGGGAACCATCATGCACACTTTTATCTTACACAAACTTTAGTTGCCTATGTGTGCATTTATTCTTACAAGGAACACTTCTCAACACTCAGTATGGATTGTAAATCAGTTTCAGTTTTTTCAGATTTCTTTATTATGGTGCTGGTACATGAGACCCAGCTTACAGGCCACAATTCTCATACGTTTACAATAATCAAAATTGTTGTTTGATAGTCTTCTTGGTCTATATAAAACCCATGCGAGAGGTCACCGAGTACAGTTTTATTCGACATTTATATTATCCATCCATTTTTTAAATAAGTGTTTCTTTTTTTTAACATATTTACATAGAAACACACACACACATACACACACAAACAGCCACACTGCACTTTTTACACTGTTGCACTATTTTACACTTGTACACTTTGAGCGGTTTTGCTATGCGGCAGCGTGCAACTTGTGGTGTTGCAGTTTGCCAGTGGCAGAGGCCTCTGACTTCGTTTATAGTGGCCTAGAGCCAGGGTGGATGGGCGCGCAAAGTTGGCGAGCCGTGGTTATTCTATAAAATTTTAATCCTCGCACGTTTCCGGTGTCTCGGCTGACCTTTGCCAATATTGGATATTGCGGTGTTCTGGTGTCTCTTAATGCGCGCCCAAACGGAAGAGGCTTTTTTTTAACACTGGATAGTTGGTAGGTTGGTTTCTTGGAGTAGGACGCGGTTGGAGGTGCGGAAAGCAGCGGAGAGGACTTTACGGAGGGAAAGTTTGGATTGTTTGGATTTGCTTAGTGACGGTAGTGGAGGCGTCGGCCCAGGTCACACAAGCGTACAGGACCACCGGAAGAATTTAAGATTTGTACAGAATAAGTTTTGAGTTTAAGTTCATTTGTTTGCTGCGGAAGATGGGCCACATAACTTTAATCGCTGCCTGCCTTTGTTGGCGGTATTTTTTAGGTGGGTGAACCAGCACATCGTGCCGATGGTAAATCTGCTTGGAATATAAACATTTCATCACAAAACAAGGACTAATTAACGTGTGAAGCTCGCATTCCGGGTTCAGATCCTGTGAGTCAACCAATCTGACATTTTTATTTTTTTATTTATTTTTTTTTTATTTATTTATTTATTTTTTTTTTTTTTTTTCCGTGGCTTACCTCAGTCGCCAAGGTAAATACCGGATTGAATATTTAATATCACAGTCCAAAGTTTCACCTTAAGTCTGAAACAATAGTATAAATGAAAAATAGATGGTAGTAGTGAATGCTGTGCCATCTATCCACAGAATGTAATATAAGCAGATGGCACCGTGATGCTATCTGCCGTCACAGAGGCAGAGGTACAATTGCCCTGCACTGATCCCTCTGCGGACTCGAGACGAAGCAAGATCGTATGGTATATGGATGAGACCTTGAAGGCTGTCTACGATACACCGATCTACGAGGTATCTCCTAACAGATCCGTCGCGATATGACTAGGTAGTTAAAGGAACGTAAAAGAAAAAGAGAAAAAATGGCTGAAGTACTTCTCATACAAAACTGCCTGTGACCGTAAACCAGAGATAATGTTCACCAATTTGTGGAATGAGGAGAAAATGTAATTTAAGAGGTAAACTGGAGTCACTATCGTATCAAGCGAAAAAATAGGTATGCTACTCAATGCTGTAAGTTTCTTCATTGCTAAATGTTCCAGGATCAGTAAAGTCTGATAAAAAATCTGATGTGTTGCACTCACATAACTTTCTCTACTTTTGTACTAACTATTCTTACAAACTCTTATTCCTCTATCTTCATGTTAATTGAGATAAACGTTTGCAATTACCTTATTGCTAATTTTCTTGTAGGTACAAGGGCAATATGGGAAACAGCAGGCTTTGAGTGATTGTCAAATCTTTTAAAGCTGGTTGCTGAATGAAGGCTTTGAAATTTCGTTCTCTTTGCACCTCTAAGATATACCAAAGTATACCTATATCTATCTATATATAAGTACATATAGAGTTAAAACTGAAGTAAACTCCGGCGCAACAGCCCTTGTCGGGCCAAGGCGAGGACAGTTCTGCCCATTACAGGCGTGATGAATGGGGTGCAGAACTGGAGGAGGGACGTGGTCAGTGCCCTGGGTCCTCCCCTCTGGTTATGCGGTCTTCGCGACTAGGAACTGTTACTTCTTAATCAAGTAGCGCCTCAGTTGACCCCTCAGGGACCAAATGAGAATGACTGTACCCCACACCAGTGCATCGCCGATAACGGAGGTCTCCCGCAGGTAATCAGGAGCGCCACAAGCACAGCATGTGATACAAATGTTGACTTGTATGTTATTGATACACTTCTTAACATTTCTATATGATTTGTTTTAACCTAGATCTCTGGCTGTATCGTGAGAATGCTTTGTGAAGTTTTTAACCGAACAGTTATTTCATGGTCGTTTCATTTCTGTGTGTAAATCCCCGTAAACAACTGCAGAGGTTTTTTCAGTGCTATTTTGAGTCGTTGTGAAATGTTTAATGTATCTGGAGGATTGTTAAATGAACTGGTTGGCAACGGTTAAGACCAGCAAACCCACCCCCAGCAATGCTGAGTACAGTTTACTAATACACACGAAAACTGCTGAGCTATGGGAATGGGCTATCCCAAACAAACTGTGTGCAATGAGACGGAAAATAAGGGAACAGCGCTATGCACACGCATTCCAAATACATCCCCCCTCCCATGGGAGAGGGAAAAAGGGGCAGGATATTAGCGTGTCTCACAAGAAACGTCGTGTTTTCACCACCTGTCAGTTTTGATCGTTTACTGTCACAGAATCCTGCTATAGAAACCAAAACTGTTTCAGTTTACTTTACATTCGGCTGTTTTTGCTTTCTCTTCCACCTACATATAGTACTCGTAGGTAAAGGGAACTATTGAATGCCACACAAAAATTAATATCGAGATTTCATCAGTAAAACATGTTTTGAGGCCCCCTCAATAGAAAAAGGTTCATGTGTGTCTGTGTGTGGTGCGAGGAGTATAACTAAAAACCGTCGGATGGTTACCAAACGTTGTATTTAAGTTAAGTATGCCTCAAAAGAGTAACTTTCAAGAAAATACCTTCGCCCCAAATTACCCTTTGTATGAAAATGTTTTTGGGTGTCTTTCATTTCCTCAAAAATGGCTCTAAGGTTTTAGATTTTGATTAAAATAGCTACTAAACTAACTAATCCCGCGGCGGAACAGCCGCTTCCGGGGCAAGGTCTATCGCCCGGCCGCTGCGTCCCCCACCTCTGCCCATCATAGGTGTCATGAGTGGAGTGCAGTACTGGAAGGTGAGACGTGGTCCTGGCCGATATATGCGGTCTTCGCAGCCAGGAGCCGCTACTTCTCAATCAAGTAGCTCCTCAATTGTCTTCTCAGGGACCTAATGAGGCTGAGTGCACTCCGGACCAGGTCTCTCAGCGGGATAAAATTCTCACACCGGTACTGGAAATCAAACCCGGGTCTTCCGCTTGATAGGCAGCAGCGCTACCACCATGCTAAGGAGATGGTCCTGAAATACCTATTAATATGTCGAGTATTAAATATATTTACCTCATAAATCAAATCTTATTTACTGGGAAGAACCTGTGAATTCTCTTGATTTCTGAGGAACGTAGTATAATTTTGTATAATGGATAAACCAAAATATATCTACTGTACAAAAAGATTAGATATATTTAAAACATAATATTTATTCCAAATAACTTACTTGTGGCATCAGCAATTTCCGAGATATCCGTTGTTATTGTCTTAAAATGTTCAACACTTTGTCATTTTCATAAGTGCTGTCCCTATTAGCTGTTTCTATTAATATCATGTAAATAAAATAAATTTCTAGTCCAGCATATTCCGACACGCTTTTAAAGATCTGATTGTTGATTCGATTTCGTCTAACCTCACCCCCACCCCTTTCACCGACAGTGAAATTAGCAATGAAGCCATTTCTGCAAACATGAAAAATAAGACATCCTAAGAATATGAGCCTTCATATATTTTGTATAATTCTATGAAAGCTATACAAAACTTAAGTGATTGGAGAAAATTATGCAAATGTGGCACAAACTTTCTTTAAGTCTTATAGACAGCAAATTCTAATTGTAGAACACAATTAGCAAGGAGAAAATGTCCTTCTTTTACAATTTATTTGTAATTTCCTAGTGCTATCGAGGTACATTACTATATATCCATGTTTCTTATCTTTTCTTTTGATTTTCCCTTACTTAGCATACAATGTTAGATCACGGTCTTTTCAATAGAAATTCCTACCAAATAGAAAGGAGAAGTCTTGTACTATTTTGTTGTACAAAAGTATTTCTTTCTCTTTCTCTGATTACCCTCCCCTTATGTAGGATTTATTCCCCTAGGATTTAAAAGTTAGTGCCTAGGGTCAGACGCCTGTCAGGGAGCACAGGAATATGTGAACCGAACAGAGTGAAGACCTGGAAGCGGGTGGTCAGCCAAGCACCAGGTATGATAGTGAAGAAGAAATGGAGGAGAAATCCATGAATGGAAAGGTAATTAGGAAACAATTGGTGGAATGAGTGGGAAAACCTACTGTTTCTGTTATCCCAGAACAGCATAAAATGTCCGTATTATACTACTGTGCCACATTCGAGAGACCGTGGGTTCGATTCCCGTGGCCGATCTTCCTGATCCATTTTACCTTAACTTCATCCTAGTTGGCTGTTTCAGGCTTCTAATTGTCGTCGGGACTTCCGGCGTGCATGGCAGGTGCATGTAAATTCTCGTCCTCCGTATTGCGGGAGGCCTCCACTCCTGAGTCCCCCCCCCCCGGAAAGCCTGTTTTACGAGCCGCCACCGAGAACTTCAAATCCATAGTTGTCAGGGACCCTGCCCTCTGCTGTCGTCTATCTTCATTCAGGCACCCCTTGTATCCGCTCACTTCACCCCTCCCTCTCTAATGCGCCACTTCAGGAGCATTTTTAGGCACGAAAAATGTCTTTGGTTTAAGTAAGTCATCCCTCCGAACCTGCTGTGTTGTGACAGCAGCTATGGCCCAAGCTTCAGGAGTTCTGTGTCCGGCGTGTCGAAAGATAAAGAAAGGTAAGTAACTCTCTCGTCCAGCAAAATCACCGAAAATGCTATCGACAAATAACCAGATTCTTCTGGAAGTTTCCCTACTTTCCTACTCTAGAACGCCCCGAAGATCTAACCAGCGGCTATATAACCCGCGAGTGAGTAGACAGAGCTAGTGAATGCATTTCTAGTGCAACAAAAGCGCTGTTCTCCGAGCGAGTTTCCGACAAATGCTGTGACCTATAATGTGTATTACTACTGCAGGAGATATTTGAGATGCCTTGTGTTCGACTCTCCAGTGAGTAAGCCGTCCGGAAGAGGCTAGGCTATATTGTGAGTATTTCAATACGTCGGGCAGAAAGTGATGAAATAGTGAAAACTATGAGAAGTAAGAGGGAAAATTTGACCTAGATCACGTCAAAATGACAGAGAACTTAGTGAGGTGAGGATTAAGAAAACTGGAAAAAGTTACAGCATTTTTTTCTGTGCTTTTTGTTTCCTCAGAAATCAATGTTAAGTTTCATAGTAATTACACAAGCTATATAGAAATGGTGTTGTCGACATCGCACATCACCTTTCATATTGTTTCCACAACAATTTTGTTTTTATTGCCTTACACATTTATTTTATGTGACTATGATGTCTCACTATCCTTACGTTGGCACATTTATTTGCATATTGCAGAGGTTTTCATTGGGTAAATGCAGAAGAGCACAAAATTCTTGCTCCTAATCACTAAAGAAGTGTGATGATTGGATACTGAGAGTAGATGGTGTTCTGGCCTACGAAAGGAGCGACAAGGCTTCAGAACATTGTCAAATGACGTTAAGTAAAAAGAAAAGAAATATTTATTTGAGGTTTGTTTGGCAACGAGACAGCTTGTAACTCCACACTTCCTTAACATACAGTGTTTTGCTAGTAATGACTTAAGTTGCTGAGAGAGCATTCTGTAACCCAGCAGTGACCTTTTGGTGACCTCCTACGCAAGTAAACACATTCAATTTTCTCCAAGGAGCTCGTTACTTTTTATGACTGCTTACTCTTGGTTTTGCTTACCTTCTCTTTTGGGGGAGAAATATCAAAACACATAAATTTCAACTTCCCAGCTGTAAGACAAGGGCAAATACACAGACACACACACACACGCATACACACACCAAATAGCAGGAAGTTGGAGGCTATAACCAGACTTAAAAAAATTCAATGTCAAGTTAGGACTCAAATCAAGTTGTCTTCATATTCACAAAAGCTAAGTTAGAATTTAGGAAAATTAAAAAGAATTAATATTAAATAAATATAAAAGCAATTAAAAAATAACTATAAAAATGTGTAGCGATTACGGCAACAATTAGAAAAGTAAATAAAACCTTTTAGAAAGCAAGTTGTGTTGTGTGTTAGTGAGTTTACACAAAGAACCACAAAATATAGAACCGCACTAAAAGTTTCTCCTTATGTAAAGCACTTTAGGAATGGTTGATTTAGGTATATTTAAGAATTAAGTAGTTATTGTATAATTTAATCATTTGAAGATATGTTCAACTCTAAATTAAAAAATAAACTTCTTAATTAAATTAGTTTTCTGGTTACATTATTACAAAAACCTATGTACGCAGGACCATTGTCACAATGGTAGTACGACGATAGAGCATCGACACGAAAGCCCACGGTTCGAGTCCGGTCTTCAAATTGAATTTTTCTAGTCTAGTACAACTTTATGACGTAGTTGTTTCTCAGAACAAAACCATTCCGGCTTCTTCCGGGTTCAACTCACCTCCGGACTTTTCCTTTAATTGGAATGTCCCTATCCTCCGCACTGAAACTGAAGATAAGTGAGTTTAACAATAAACGTCTTATATGTTAAACTCACATGACTTTCTCTACCGCTCTAGTACCTATAATCCCTACAAAAGTTTATTATTTTAGCCATTTCTATAAACTTTTAATTCACATTTAAACACTCAGAGATAGCATGGCAATCAGCTTTTTAAAGAGCGTGTCGCTGTGTGACGACTTAGAAATTCCATACCCTTGGCTTGAACATGAGAAAAACACGAATTATGACTTCCCATTTGAGGAAAGTATCTTTGAAAACTGAAATCAGTAAACAAAAAAACAAAAAAATGTATTTGACCTGAATTGTGCGATTTAACGAAATGCACACTGTTTGTACAGTGAGATCGTATCATTCACTTATGGTTTCCCAATTATTGTATAAAGGACATCCAGAATGAAGAGGACCTCAGAGGCTATTATCAGAAAATCCAAATCATGCATTTCATTTGTCCTAAATCATCTTAAAGATGGCATTTTAATAAAGTCTTTAAACAGATTTTTGAGAAAATCAACATTTTAATGTAAAGAGCAGTTTTAGGTAAGAGAATTTTCTTAAAAATCTTTGTGTCGCATGCTGACGCATCCTGACGCATCCTGACTCTGAACTAAAATACCAGGTCTTTTATAGTGATGCTGTTCACACACACACGCACACACACTTTGGTACCGTATTTTTGGAAGTAATACCAAAACTTCTTAAGCAGTTTACACAAATGAAACAAAGATAAAATGCTTCAAAAGTACAATTGTCTCCCTCTACTGGAGAATTCAATACGCTTTCTGAAGTAAAGAAATGCCAATTCCAGCACTTTGACAACACTCTTACATCACAGATAACGGTAATATGTATGTTTATGCGACATATTTATGTCAACTTTGCAACAACTCCGCTATAGTTGCTTATAAAGGTCATTATCCATAAATTGTCCTGATGAAATAATACAAATAAACGCGATATGCAGCACAACCTTTAAAGGATTAATTCAGAGAACGTTTGCGGGTATTAGTTGCATAGAATATTCTCTAAAGTTCTAACAGCTTTGTAGTTTAGTTCCCACATTAAACCTCCGATGACTATTTGATAGGTAGACCCAGAATTAGTTGGTCTTCTTGCAGAGAATCGTGTTTAAATTTGGCCTCCTGACTCCAAATTGATATGTATTTCACCACTTAAGTTCAAAGGCGTTCATTAAGATCTATCCTTACGTCAAAATGACCCACATTCATGCTCCTTTAGCTCAATAACTGTTAAGTGTAGGAAGCCAAACTTTTTGCCATATACCTATTCTTGCAGACCTTTATAAACCTTTAGTTGGAGCAATGCAGCGAATACGGCATTAAATAATGTAAAACGTGTGTGGCATTCATTATTTTAGTCGTTAAAATCAAAAAAAAGAAAATATAAAAAACACAGTTTGGAAAACTTCGACATTCTTGGCATAATGAATCCCTTCAACATATTGCTCTAGTTACGGCTATAAAATGAATTATAATCAGATCCCAAACAAAGGTAAACAGATGTTAATGCACGCAAATTGTAGAATTTAACATTCTGCAAAAGTTCTTCCATTAATCAAATTCAAATGAAGAAATAATTCTGGTAAGGTAAAATCTAGGGTTCATCTGAGCACTACCTGAATATCATTTCACATATTTCATTCCTTTATCGTGCCATGTAACTCACCTTCTTAAAGAGCATTTACAAAAAGAAAAGAAGAAAATACAATATTGTGACTTTGGTGGGGTGTAAAGTAAAGAAGACAGACGTAGTCGAGATAAAGAAACGCTTTTATTTCCGTAACAGTAACTTTGTACACTCGTTGCAACAGCAAGAAAGTCTTTTCCGATTCTCCAACAGCACGGCTCCGAATTCGTAACACAAAGAACTGTCCCTTCTCCGTCGGCACGACTCCTCAACGCTTCGCATACGTCTCCTCTTTCCGTCGGCACGACTCCTCAACTCTTCGCATACGTCTGACTAACTGTTCTGTCGCACTTTACCGCTATTTATATCTCCCAGGCACTATTCTGGAAAGTTCAGTTATTGCGGTGAAATACAAAGCAGCAGATTCTCGAAGTCTCTATTCTTTTCTATCTTTCGGCAAGCGCCCCAACAATGCAGCCATTCTCTGTCTCTTTCCTTCGGCTCCTTTGCGGTAGTGCCGACAGTAATGCGATGGGTGACACTGCTGTTGTCGGCAATTAGATGCGGCGGGCGCGGTGACAATATCGATTTGCCCAGAACTACTAAGATAGTAAAGCTCATTTTGATTTGTTGTTACCTTCCAGGCTGACTTTCTTATAGATTTCTTTATAGATCACTTTCTAAGAATACATCCTACAAAAATCATTGTCACATACGAAGATTCCGATTTTATGGCTTCAAATAGTACATGCAATAGTACAATAGTAATTTACCCGTTTCACGAATATATCCTAACAGAGCACAGTGTAAAATGATTCATAAATATAATCTGTAATTTAGATTCAACAGACATGATATCCTGCTCTGGATTACAAGGGTATATGTGTTGCTTCCGATCTTTGAAACTTACTATTCTATGTAGGTTTAGTATATTCGGCAGTTTATGTTCTATGACGCTGCTCATCACTTCTAGGAACATTATCTCATTTTCAGTAACTACTCATTCGACTATCATGTCTTTAAAAAGTCCATGTTTCCATAAACCTTTCAGGGAACATTCTCTTCACTTCCAGTTCTGATATTCGACGTATTTTCGCTTACTCTGCTAATACCTCTAGAATTATCCTCTGTGTTTCCGGTAACTATGCTACCAACACTAGGAATATTCTCTGTATTTCCGGTATTGTAGTCAACTCTATGAATATTTTCTGTATTTCCGGTACTGTGTGTGCTCTGTTGAGAACTCTAGGAATATTCTCTATATTTCCGGTTCTGTGGGTGTTCTATTGTTCACTCTAGGAATATCCTTCATATTTCCGGTTCTGTGTTAATTCTATTGTTAACTCTAGGAATATGCTCCGTATTTCAGGTTCTCTGGGTGCTCTCTTGTTAACTCTAGGAATATGCTCCGTATTTCCGGTTCTCTGGGTGCTCTCTTGTTAACTCTAGGACTATACTCCGTATTTCCGGTTCTGTGGGTGTTCTAAGGTTAAGTCTCAGTATATTCTCTGTATTTCCGGTTCTCTGGAGGCTCCATTGTTAACTCTAGGAATATACTCCGTATTTCCGGTTCTGTGGGTGTTCTACTGTTAACTCTAGGAATATCCTCCGTATTTCCGGTTCTGTGGGTGTTCTATTGTTAACACTAGGAACATTCTCTGCATTTCCGGTTCTGTGGGCGTTCTACTGTTAACTCTTGGAATATCCTTCGTATTTCCGGTTCGCTGGAGGCTCCATTGTTAACTCTAGGACTATACTCCGTATTTCCGGTTCTGTGGGTGTTCTACTGATAACTCTAGGAATATCCTCCGTATTTCCGGTTCTATGGACGTTCTACTGTTAACTCTAGGAATATCCTCCGTATTTCCGGTTCTGTGGACATTCTACTGTTAACTCTAGGAATATCCTTCGTATTTCCGCTTCACTGGAGGCTCCATTGTTAACTCTAGGACTATACTCCGTATTTCCGGTACTGTGGGTGTTCTACTGTTAACTCCAGGAATATCCTCCGTATTTCCTGTTCACTGGAGGCTCCGTTGTTAACTCTAGGACTATACTCCGTATTTCCGGTTCTCTGGGTGCTCTACTGTTAACTCTAGGAATATCCTCCGTATTTCCGGTTCGGGGTTCTATTGTTAACTCTAGGAATATCCTCCGTATTTCCGGTTCTCTGGGTGTTCTACTGTTAACTCTTCGAATTTTCTCCGTATTTCCGGTTCTCTGGGGGTTCTATTGTTAACTATTGGAATATCCTCCGTATTTCCGGTTCTCTGGGTGTTCTACTGTTAACTCTTGGAATATCCTCCGTATTTCCGGTTCTCTGGGTGTTCTACTGTTAACTCTTGGAATATCCTCCGTATCTCCGGTTCTCTGGGGGTTCTATTGTTAACTCTAGGAATATCCTCCCTATTTCCGGTTCTCTGGGGGTTCTATTGTTAACTCTTGAAATATCCTCCGTATTTCCGGTTCTCTGGGTGTTGTACTGTTAACTCTAGGAATATCCTCGTATTTCCGGATCTGTGGGTGTTCTATTGTTAACTCCAGGAACATCCTCTGCATTTCCGGTTCTGTGGGTGTTCTAAGGTTAAGTCTGAGTATATTCTCTGTATTTCCGGTTCTCTGGAGGCTCCATTGTTAACTCTAGGAATATACTCCGTATTTCCGGATCTGTGGGTGTTCTATTGTTAACTCCAGGAACATCCTCTGCATTTCCGGTTCTGTGGGTGGTCTATTGTTAACTCTAGGAATATCCTCCGTATTTCCGGTTCTGTGGGTGTTCCATTGTTAACTCTAGGACTATACTCCGTATCTCCGGTTCTGTGGCTGCTCTGAGGTTAAGTCTGAGTGTATTCTCTGCATATCCGGTACTGTGAAGGCTCTGTTGTTAACTCTAGGAATATCCTCAGTAGTTCCGGTTCTCTGGGTGTTCTACTGTTAACTCTAGGAATATCCTCGTATTTCCGGATCTGTGGGCGGTCTATTGTTAACTCTAGGAATATCCTTCGTATTTCCGGTTCTGTGGGTGTTCTATTGTTCACTCTAGGAATATCCTCCGTATTTCCGGTTCACTTGGGGTTCTATTGTTAACTCTAGGAATATCCTCCGTATTTCCGGTTCACTTGGGGTTCTATTGTTCACTCTAGGAATATCCTTCGTATTTCCGGTTCTGTGGGGATTCTATTGTTAAGTCTAGGAATATGCTCCGTATTTCCGGATCTGTGGGTGTTCTATTGTTAACTCTAGGAACATCCTCTGCATTTCCGGTTCTGTGGGTGGTCTATTGTTAACTCTAGGAATATCCTCCGTATTTCCGGTTCTGTGGGTGTTCCATTGTTAACTCTAGGACTATACTCCGTATCTCCGGTTCTGTGGCTGCTCTGAGGTTAAGTCTGAGTGTATTCTCTGCATATCCGGTTCTGTGAAGGCTCTGTTGTTAATTCTAGAAGTATCCTACGTATTTCCGGTTGTGTGGGTGTTCTATTGTTAACTCTAGGAATATCCTCCGTATTTCCGGTTCTGTAACTGCTCTGAGGTGAAGTCTGAGTGTACTCTCTGCATTTCCAGTTCTGTGAAGGCTCTGTTGTTAACTCTAGGAATATCCTCAGTATTTGCGGTTCCGCGGGTGCTCTGTTGCTAAGTCTGAGTATATTCTCTGTATTTCCGGTTATCTGGAGACTCCGTTGTTAACTCTAGGAATGTACCCCGTATTTCCGGTTGTGTGGGTGTTTTACTGTTAACTCTAGGAATATCCTCCGTATTTCCGGTTCTCTGGGAGCTCTTATGTTAACTCTAGGAATATCCTTTGCATTTCCGGTTCTGAGTGTTTTCTATTGTTACCTCTAAGAATATCCCCCGTATTTGCGGTTCTGTGGGTGTTCTATTGTTTACTCTAGGAAAATCCTTCGTATTTCCGGTTCTGTGGGTTTTCTACTGTTAATTCTAGGAATATCCTCCGTATTTCCGGTTCTCTGGGTGCTCTCTTGTTAACTCTAGGTATATCCTCCGTATTCCGGTTCCGGGGGTGCTCTCTTGTTAACTCTACGAATATCCACTTATTTCCGGTTCTGTGGCTGTTCTATTGTTAACTCTATGAATATCCTCCGTATTTTCGGTTCTGTGGGTCCTCTGTTGTTAAGTCTGAGTATATTCTATGTATTTCCGGTTCCGTGGGTGCTCCATTGTTAACTCTAGGAATATCCTCCGTATTTCCGGATCTGTGGGTGTTCTATTTCTAACTATAGGAATGACCTCCGTATTTCCGATTCTGTGGGTGCTCTGTTGTTCAGTCTGAGTATATTCTCTGTATTTCCGGTGCTGTGGACGTTCTGTCGTTAACTCTAGGAATATCCACCGTATTTCCGGTTCTGTGGGTGTACTATTGTTAGCTCTAGGACTGTCCTCCGTACTTCCGGTTCTCTGGGTGCTCTATCGTTTACTCTAGGAATATCCTCCGGTTTTCCGGTTCTGTGGGTGCTCTGCTCACTACTCTAGGTATATTCGCTGTCTTTCCGGTTATGTGGCTGCTCTGCACACAACTCTAGGAATATCCTCGGTATTTCCAATTCTGTGGGGACTCTGTTCCTTACTCTAAGAATATCATCTGTATTTCCGGTTCTGTGGGAATCTGTTCTTAAGTCTAGGAATATCCTCTGTAGTTACAGTCCTCTGGGTGCTCTGTGTTTAACTCTAGGAATATCCTCCGTATTTCCGGATCCGTGGGTGTTCTATTTTTAACTCTAGGAACATCCTCTGCATTTCCGGTTCTCTGGGTCGTCTATTGTTACTCTAGGAATATCCTTCGTATTTCCGGTTCTGTGGGTGTTCTATTGTTCACTCTAGGAATATCCTCCGTATTTCCGGTTCACTGGGGGTTCTATTGTTAACTCTAGGAATATCCTCCGTATTTCCGATTCCGTGGATGTTCTATTGTAGACTCTAGGAACATCCTCTGCATTTCCCGTTCTGTGGGTGGTCTATTGTTAACTCTAGGAATATCCTCCAGTATTTCCGGTTCTGTGGGTGTTCTATTGTTCACTCTAGGAATATCCTTCGTATTTCCGGTTCTGTGAGGGTTCTATTGTTAACTCTAGGAATATGCTCCGTATTTCCGGATCTGTGGGTGTTCTATTGTTAACTCTAGGAACATCCTCTGCATTTCCGGTTCTGTGGGTGGTCTATTGTTAACTCTAGGAATATCCTCCGTATTTCCGGTACTGTGGGTGTTCCATTCTTAACTCTAGGACTATACTCCGTATCTCCGGTTCTGTGGGTGTTCTGAGGTTAAGTCTGAGTGTATTCTCTGCATTTCCGGTTCTGTGTTGGCTCTGTTGTTAATTCTAAAAATATCCTCCGTATTTCCGGTTCTGTGGCTGCTCTCAGGTTAAGTCTGAGTGTATTCTCTGCATATCCGGTTCTGTGAAGGCTCTGTTGTAAATTCTAGAAGTATCCTAAGTATTTCCAGTTGTGTGGGTGTTCTATTCATAACTCTAGGAATATCCTCCGTATTTCTGGTTCTGTAACTGCTCTGAGGTTAAGTCTGAGTGTACTCTCTGCATTTCCAGTTCTGTGAAGGCTCTGTTGTTAACTCTAGAAATATCCTCAGTATTTGCGGTTCTGCGGGTGCTCTGTTGCTAAGTCTGAGTATATTCTCTGTATTTCCGTTTATCTGGAGGCTCCGTTGTTAACTCTAGGAATGTACTCCGTATTTCCGGTTGTGTGGGTGTTTTACTGTTAACTCTAGGAATATCCTCAGTATTTCCGGTTCTGCGGGTGCTCTGTTGCTAAGTCTGAGTATATTCTCTGTATTTCCGGTTATCTGGAGGCTCCTTTGTTAACTCTAGGACTGTACTCCGTATTTCCGGTTGTGTGGGTGTTCTACTGTTAACTCTAGGAATATACTCAGTATTTCCGGTTCTGCGGGTGCTCTGTTGATAAGTCTCAGTATAGTCTCTGCAATTCTGGTTATCTGGAGGCTCCGTTGTTAACTTTAGGAATGTACTCCGTATTTCCGGTTCTGTGGGTGTTCTACTGTTAACTCTAGGAATATCCTGCGTATTTCCGGTTCTCTGGGAGCTCTTTTGTTAACTCTAGGAATATCCTTTGCATTTCCGGTTCTGAGAGTTTTCTATTGTTACCTCTAAGAACATCCTCCGTATTTGCGGTTGTGTGGGTGTTCTATTGTTTACTCTAGTAAAATCCTTCGTATTTCCGGTTCTGTGGGCGCTCTACTGTTAATTCTAGGGATATCCTCCGTATTTCCGGTTCTCTGGTTGCTCTCTTGTTAACTCTAGGTATATCCTCCGTATTTCCGGTTCCGGGGGTGGTCTCTTGTTAGCTCTACGAATATCCACAAATTTCCGGTTCTGTGGCTGTTCTATTGTTAACTCTAGGAATATCCACCGTATTTCCGGTTCTGTGGGTGCTCTGTTGTTCAGTCTTAGCATATTCTCTGTATTTCCGGTTCTGTGGAGGTTCTGTCGTTAACTCTAGGAATATCCACCGTATTTCCGGTTCTGTGGGTGTTCTAATGTTAACTCTAGGAATGTCCTCCGTACTTCCGGTTCTCTGGGTGCTCTATCGTTTACTCTAGGAATATCCTCCGGATTTCCGGTTCTGTGGGTGCTCTGCTCACTACTGTAGGAATATTCACTGTATTTGCGGTTCTTTTTGCGATCTGCTCACAATTCTAGGTATATTCGCTGTATTTCCGGTTCTGTGGGTGCTCTGCTCACTACTCTAGGTATATTCGCTGTATTTCCGGTTCTGTGGGTGCTCTGCACACAACTCTAGGAATATCCTCGGTATTTCTCATTCTGTGGGGACTCTGTCCTTACTCTAAGAATATCCTCTGTATTTCCGGCTCTGTGGGAATCCGTTCTTAACTCTAGGATTATCCTCTGTATTTACAGTACTCTGGGTGCTCTGTGCTCAATTCTAGGAATATACTGCTTAGTTCCGGTTCTATGGGTGTTCGACTGTTAACTCTAGGAATACCCTCCGTATTTCCGGTTCTGTGGGTGTTCTACTGTTAACTCTAGGAATATCCTCCGCATTTCCGATTCTGTGGGTGCTCTACTGTTAACTCTAGGAATATCCTCCGTATTTCTGGTTCTGTGGGTGTTCTACTGTTAACTCTAGAAATACCCTCCGTATTTCCGGTTCTGTGGTTGTTCTACTCTTAACTCTAGCAATATCCTCCGTATTTCCGGTTCTTTGGATGCTCTGAGGTTAAGTCTGAGTATATTCTCTGCATTTCCGGTTCTCTGGGTGCTCTCTTGTTAACTCTAGGACTATACTCCGTATTTCCGGTTCTGTGGGTGTTCTACTGTTAATTCTAGGAATATCCTCCGTATTTCCGATTCTCTGGGTGCTTTCTTGTTAACTCTAGGAATACCTCCTGTATTTCCGGTTCTGCAGGTGCTCTGTTGTCAAGTCTCACTATATTCGCTGAATTTCCGGCTCTGTGGGTGCTCTACTGTTAACTCTAGGAACATCCTCTGTATTTGCGGTTCTGTGGGTGCTCTGCTGACAACTCTAGGAATATTCATTGTATTTCCTGTTCTGTGGGGGCTCTGCTCACAACTATTGAAATATTCACTGTATGTCAGGCCCACTGGGGCTCTGCTCACAACTATAGAAATAGTCACTGTATTTCCGGTTCTGTGGGTGCTCTCTTGTTATCTCTAGGAATATCCCCCGTATTTCCGGTTATGTGGGTGTTCTATTGTTGGCTCTAGGAATATCCTCCGTATTTTCGGTTCTGTGGGTGTTCTGTTGTTAACTCTAGGCATATTCTCCGTATTTCCGGTTCTGTGGGTGATCTCTTCTTAACTGTACGAATATCCTCCCTATTTCCGATGCTGTGAGTGTTCTATTGTTAACTCTAGAGATATCCTCTGTATTTCCGGTTCTGTGGGTGTCCTATTGTTAACTCTAGGAATATTCTCCGTATTTCCGGTTCTGTGGGAGCTCTGCTTACAACTCTAGGAATATTCACTGTATTTTCCGGTTCTGTGGGTGCTCTACTCACAACTATAGGAATATCCTGTGTATTTCCGGTTCTCTGGGTGCTCTCAGGTTAATTCTAGGAATATCCTCCGTATTTCCGGTTCTGTGGGAGTTCTATTGTTAACTCTAGGAATATCCTCCCTATTTCCGGTTCTCTGGGGGTTCTATTGTTAACTCTTGAAATATCCTCCGTATTTCCGGTTCTCTGGGTGTTGTACTGTTAACTCTAGGAATATCCTCGTATTTCCGGATCTGTGGGTGTTCTATTGTTAACTCCAGGAACATCCTCTGCATTTCCGGTTCTGTGGGTGTTCTAAGGTTAAGTCTGAGTATATTCTCTGTATTTCCGGTTCTCTGGAGGCTCCATTGTTAACTCTAGGAATATACTCCGTATTTCCGGATCTGTGGGTGTTCTATTGTTAACTCCAGGAACATCCTCTGCATTTCCGGTTCTGTGGGTGGTCTATTGTTAACTCTAGGAATATCCTCCGTATTTCCGGTTCTGTGGGTGTTCCATTGTTAACTCTAGGACTATACTCCGTATCTCCGGTTCTGTGGCTGCTCTGAGGTTAAGTCTGAGTGTATTCTCTGCATATCCGGTACTGTGAAGGCTCTGTTGTTAACTCTAGGAATATCCTCAGTAGTTCCGGTTCTCTGGGTGTTCTACTGTTAACTCTAGGAATATCCTCGTATTTCCGGATCTGTGGGCGGTCTATTGTTAACTCTAGGAATATCCTTCGTATTTCCGGTTCTGTGGGTGTTCTATTGTTCACTCTAGGAATATCCTCCGTATTTCCGGTTCACTTGGGGTTCTATTGTTAACTCTAGGAATATCCTCCGTATTTCCGGTTCACTTGGGGTTCTATTGTTCACTCTAGGAATATCCTTCGTATTTCCGGTTCTGTGGGGATTCTATTGTTAAGTCTAGGAATATGCTCCGTATTTCCGGATCTGTGGGTGTTCTATTGTTAACTCTAGGAACATCCTCTGCATTTCCGGTTCTGTGGGTGGTCTATTGTTAACTCTAGGAATATCCTCCGTATTTCCGGTTCTGTGGGTGTTCCATTGTTAACTCTAGGACTATACTCCGTATCTCCGGTTCTGTGGCTGCTCTGAGGTTAAGTCTGAGTGTATTCTCTGCATATCCGGTTCTGTGAAGGCTCTGTTGTTAATTCTAGAAGTATCCTACGTATTTCCGGTTGTGTGGGTGTTCTATTGTTAACTCTAGGAATATCCTCCGTATTTCCGGTTCTGTAACTGCTCTGAGGTGAAGTCTGAGTGTACTCTCTGCATTTCCAGTTCTGTGAAGGCTCTGTTGTTAACTCTAGGAATATCCTCAGTATTTGCGGTTCCGCGGGTGCTCTGTTGCTAAGTCTGAGTATATTCTCTGTATTTCCGGTTATCTGGAGACTCCGTTGTTAACTCTAGGAATGTACCCCGTATTTCCGGTTGTGTGGGTGTTTTACTGTTAACTCTAGGAATATCCTCCGTATTTCCGGTTCTCTGGGAGCTCTTATGTTAACTCTAGGAATATCCTTTGCATTTCCGGTTCTGAGGGTTTTCTATTGTTACCTCTAAGAATATCCCCCGTATTTGCGGTTCTGTGGGTGTTCTATTGTTTACTCTAGGAAAATCCTTCGTATTTCCGGTTCTGTGGGTTTTCTACTGTTAATTCTAGGAATATCCTCCGTATTTCCGGTTCTCTGGGTGCTCTCTTGTTAACTCTAGGTATATCCTCCGTATTCCGGTTCCGGGGGTGCTCTCTTGTTAACTCTACGAATATCCACTTATTTCCGGTTCTGTGGCTGTTCTATTGTTAACTCTATGAATATCCTCCGTATTTTCGGTTCTGTGGGTCCTCTGTTGTTAAGTCTGAGTATATTCTATGTATTTCCGGTTCCGTGGGTGCTCCATTGTTAACTCTAGGAATATCCTCCGTATTTCCGGATCTGTGGGTGTTCTATTTCTAACTATAGGAATGACCTCCGTATTTCCGATTCTGTGGGTGCTCTGTTGTTCAGTCTGAGTATATTCTCTGTATTTCCGGTGCTGTGGACGTTCTGTCGTTAACTCTAGGAATATCCACCGTATTTCCGGTTCTGTGGGTGTACTATTGTTAGCTCTAGGACTGTCCTCCGTACTTCCGGTTCTCTGGGTGCTCTATCGTTTACTCTAGGAATATCCTCCGGTTTTCCGGTTCTGTGGGTGCTCTGCTCACTACTCTAGGTATATTCGCTGTCTTTCCGGTTATGTGGCTGCTCTGCACACAACTCTAGGAATATCCTCGGTATTTCCAATTCTGTGGGGACTCTGTTCCTTACTCTAAGAATATCATCTGTATTTCCGGTTCTGTGGGAATCTGTTCTTAAGTCTAGGAATATCCTCTGTAGTTACAGTCCTCTGGGTGCTCTGTGTTTAACTCTAGGAATATCCTCCGTATTTCCGGATCCGTGGGTGTTCTATTTTTAACTCTAGGAACATCCTCTGCATTTCCGGTTCTCTGGGTCGTCTATTGTTACTCTAGGAATATCCTTCGTATTTCCGGTTCTGTGGGTGTTCTATTGTTCACTCTAGGAATATCCTCCGTATTTCCGGTTCACTGGGGGTTCTATTGTTAACTCTAGGAATATCCTCCGTATTTCCGATTCCGTGGATGTTCTATTGTAGACTCTAGGAACATCCTCTGCATTTCCCGTTCTGTGGGTGGTCTATTGTTAACTCTAGGAATATCCTCCAGTATTTCCGGTTCTGTGGGTGTTCTATTGTTCACTCTAGGAATATCCTTCGTATTTCCGGTTCTGTGAGGGTTCTATTGTTAACTCTAGGAATATGCTCCGTATTTCCGGATCTGTGGGTGTTCTATTGTTAACTCTAGGAACATCCTCTGCATTTCCGGTTCTGTGGGTGGTCTATTGTTAACTCTAGGAATATCCTCCGTATTTCCGGTACTGTGGGTGTTCCATTCTTAACTCTAGGACTATACTCCGTATCTCCGGTTCTGTGGGTGTTCTGAGGTTAAGTCTGAGTGTATTCTCTGCATTTCCGGTTCTGTGTTGGCTCTGTTGTTAATTCTAAAAATATCCTCCGTATTTCCGGTTCTGTGGCTGCTCTCAGGTTAAGTCTGAGTGTATTCTCTGCATATCCGGTTCTGTGAAGGCTCTGTTGTAAATTCTAGAAGTATCCTAAGTATTTCCAGTTGTGTGGGTGTTCTATTCATAACTCTAGGAATATCCTCCGTATTTCTGGTTCTGTAACTGCTCTGAGGTTAAGTCTGAGTGTACTCTCTGCATTTCCAGTTCTGTGAAGGCTCTGTTGTTAACTCTAGAAATATCCTCAGTATTTGCGGTTCTGCGGGTGCTCTGTTGCTAAGTCTGAGTATATTCTCTGTATTTCCGTTTATCTGGAGGCTCCGTTGTTAACTCTAGGAATGTACTCCGTATTTCCGGTTGTGTGGGTGTTTTACTGTTAACTCTAGGAATATCCTCAGTATTTCCGGTTCTGCGGGTGCTCTGTTGCTAAGTCTGAGTATATTCTCTGTATTTCCGGTTATCTGGAGGCTCCTTTGTTAACTCTAGGACTGTACTCCGTATTTCCGGTTGTGTGGGTGTTCTACTGTTAACTCTAGGAATATACTCAGTATTTCCGGTTCTGCGGGTGCTCTGTTGATAAGTCTCAGTATAGTCTCTGCAATTCTGGTTATCTGGAGGCTCCGTTGTTAACTTTAGGAATGTACTCCGTATTTCCGGTTCTGTGGGTGTTCTACTGTTAACTCTAGGAATATCCTGCGTATTTCCGGTTCTCTGGGAGCTCTTTTGTTAACTCTAGGAATATCCTTTGCATTTCCGGTTCTGAGAGTTTTCTATTGTTACCTCTAAGAACATCCTCCGTATTTGCGGTTGTGTGGGTGTTCTATTGTTTACTCTAGTAAAATCCTTCGTATTTCCGGTTCTGTGGGCGCTCTACTGTTAATTCTAGGGATATCCTCCGTATTTCCGGTTCTCTGGTTGCTCTCTTGTTAACTCTAGGTATATCCTCCGTATTTCCGGTTCCGGGGGTGGTCTCTTGTTAGCTCTACGAATATCCACAAATTTCCGGTTCTGTGGCTGTTCTATTGTTAACTCTAGGAATATCCACCGTATTTCCGGTTCTGTGGGTGCTCTGTTGTTCAGTCTTAGCATATTCTCTGTATTTCCGGTTCTGTGGAGGTTCTGTCGTTAACTCTAGGAATATCCACCGTATTTCCGGTTCTGTGGGTGTTCTAATGTTAACTCTAGGAATGTCCTCCGTACTTCCGGTTCTCTGGGTGCTCTATCGTTTACTCTAGGAATATCCTCCGGATTTCCGGTTCTGTGGGTGCTCTGCTCACTACTGTAGGAATATTCACTGTATTTGCGGTTCTTTTTGCGATCTGCTCACAATTCTAGGTATATTCGCTGTATTTCCGGTTCTGTGGGTGCTCTGCTCACTACTCTAGGTATATTCGCTGTATTTCCGGTTCTGTGGGTGCTCTGCACACAACTCTAGGAATATCCTCGGTATTTCTCATTCTGTGGGGACTCTGTCCTTACTCTAAGAATATCCTCTGTATTTCCGGCTCTGTGGGAATCCGTTCTTAACTCTAGGATTATCCTCTGTATTTACAGTACTCTGGGTGCTCTGTGCTCAATTCTAGGAATATACTGCTTAGTTCCGGTTCTATGGGTGTTCGACTGTTAACTCTAGGAATACCCTCCGTATTTCCGGTTCTGTGGGTGTTCTACTGTTAACTCTAGGAATATCCTCCGCATTTCCGATTCTGTGGGTGCTCTACTGTTAACTCTAGGAATATCCTCCGTATTTCTGGTTCTGTGGGTGTTCTACTGTTAACTCTAGAAATACCCTCCGTATTTCCGGTTCTGTGGTTGTTCTACTCTTAACTCTAGCAATATCCTCCGTATTTCCGGTTCTTTGGATGCTCTGAGGTTAAGTCTGAGTATATTCTCTGCATTTCCGGTTCTCTGGGTGCTCTCTTGTTAACTCTAGGACTATACTCCGTATTTCCGGTTCTGTGGGTGTTCTACTGTTAATTCTAGGAATATCCTCCGTATTTCCGATTCTCTGGGTGCTTTCTTGTTAACTCTAGGAATACCTCCTGTATTTCCGGTTCTGCAGGTGCTCTGTTGTCAAGTCTCACTATATTCGCTGAATTTCCGGCTCTGTGGGTGCTCTACTGTTAACTCTAGGAACATCCTCTGTATTTGCGGTTCTGTGGGTGCTCTGCTGACAACTCTAGGAATATTCATTGTATTTCCTGTTCTGTGGGGGCTCTGCTCACAACTATTGAAATATTCACTGTATGTCAGGCCCACTGGGGCTCTGCTCACAACTATAGAAATAGTCACTGTATTTCCGGTTCTGTGGGTGCTCTCTTGTTATCTCTAGGAATATCCCCCGTATTTCCGGTTATGTGGGTGTTCTATTGTTGGCTCTAGGAATATCCTCCGTATTTTCGGTTCTGTGGGTGTTCTGTTGTTAACTCTAGGCATATTCTCCGTATTTCCGGTTCTGTGGGTGATCTCTTCTTAACTGTACGAATATCCTCCCTATTTCCGATGCTGTGAGTGTTCTATTGTTAACTCTAGAGATATCCTCTGTATTTCCGGTTCTGTGGGTGTCCTATTGTTAACTCTAGGAATATTCTCCGTATTTCCGGTTCTGTGGGAGCTCTGCTTACAACTCTAGGAATATTCACTGTATTTTCCGGTTCTGTGGGTGCTCTACTCACAACTATAGGAATATCCTGTGTATTTCCGGTTCTCTGGGTGCTCTCAGGTTAATTCTAGGAATATCCTCCGTATTTCCGGTTCTGTGGGAGTTCTATTGTTAACTCTAGGAATATCCTCCGTATTTCCGGTTCTCTGGGTGTTCGACTGTTATCTCTATGAATATCCTCCGAATTTCCGCTTCTGTGGGTGTTCTATTGTTAATTCTAGGAATATCCTCCGTATTTCCGGTTCTGTGGGTGTTCGGCTGTTAACTCCAGGAACATCCTCCGAATTTCCGGTTCTGTGGGTGTTCTATTGTTAACTCTAGGAATATCCTCCGTATTTCCGGTTCTCTGGGTGCTCTGTTGTTAACTCTAGAAATACACTCTTTAGTTCCGGTTCTATGGGTGTTCGACTGTTAACTCTAGGAATATCCTCCGAAGTTCCGGTTCTGTGGGTGTTCTATTGTTAACTCTGGGAATATTCTTCGTATTTCTGGTTCTCTGGGTGCTCTGTTGTGAACTCTAGGAATATGCTCCGTATTTCCGGTTCTGTGGGTGCTCTCTTGTAAACTCTACCAATATCCTTCGTATTTCCGGTGCTGTGAGTGTTCTACTGTTAACTCTAGAGATATCCTCTGTATTTCCGGTTCTGTGGGTTTTCCATCGGTAACTCTAGGAATATCCTCCGTATTTCCGGTTCTATTGGTGTTGGACTGCTAACTCTAGGAATATTCTTCGTATTTCCGGTATTCTGGGTCCTGTGTTGTTAGCTCTAGGAATATCCTCCGTATTTCCGTTTCTGTGGGTGCTCTCTTGTTAACTGTACGAATATCCTCCGTATTTCCGTGCTGTGAGTGTTCTATTGTAACTCTAGCAATATCCTCCGTATTTCCGGTTCTGTGGGTGTTCTATTGTTAACTCTAGGTATATCATCCGTATTTCCGGTTCTGTTGGTGTTCTATTCTTAACTCTAATAATATCCTTCGTATTTCCGGTTCTGTGGGTGCTCTCTTGTTTTCTGTGTGAATATCCCCCGTATTTCCGGTGCTGTGGGTGTTCTAATGTTAACTCTAGAGATATCCTCTGTATTTCACATTCTGTGGGTGTTCTATTGTTAACTCTAAGAATATCCTCTGTATTTCCGGTTCTGTGGGTGCTCTGCTGACAACTCTAGGAATATTCTCCGTATTTCCGGTTGTCTGGGTGCTCTGTTGTTAACTCTAGGAATATCCTCCGTATTTCCGGTTCTGTGGTTGCTCTCTTGCTAACTGTACGAATATCCTCCGTAGTTCCGGTGCTGTCAGTGTTCAATTGTTAACTCTAGGAATATCCTCTGTATTTCCAGTTCTGTGGGTGCTCTGCTGACAACTCTAGGAAGATTCTCTCTAATTCCGGTTGTGTGGGGGCTCTGCTCACAACTGTAGGAATATTCACTGTATTTCCGGTTCTGTGGGGGCTCCGCTCACAACTATAGAAATATTCACCGTATTTCAGGTTCACTGGGGGCTCTGCTCACAACTATAGAAATATTCACTGTATTTCCGGTTCTGTGGGGGCTCTGCTAACAACTCTAGGAATATTCTCTCTATTTCCGGTTCTCTGGGGTCTCTGCTCACAACTGTAGGAATATACACTGTATTTCTGGTTCTCTGGGGGCTCTGCTCACAAGTATAGGAATATTCACTGTATTTCCGGTTCTGTGGGTGTTCTATTGTTAATTCTAGGAATATCCTCTGTATTTGCGGTTCTGTGGGTGCTCTGCTGACAACTCTAGGAATATTCTCTCTATTTCCGGTTCTGTGGGGTCCCTGCTCACAACTCTAGGGATATTCCCGTATTTCCGTTTGTCTGGGTGCTCTGTTGTTAACTCTAGGAATATCCTCCGTATTTCCGGTTCTGTGGTTGCTCTTTTGTTAACTGTACGAATATCCTCGATATTTCCGGTAGTCTGAGTGTTCTATTGTTAACTCTACAAATATCCTTTGTATTTGCGGTTCTGTGGCTGTTCTATTGTTAACTCTAGGAATATCCTCCGTATTTCCGGTTCTGTGGGTGTGCTATTGTTAACTCTAGGAATATCCTCAGTATTTCCGGTTCTGTGGGTTTTCTATTGTTAACTCTAGGAATATCCTCCGTATTTCCGTTGCTGTGAGTTTTCTATTGTTAACTCTAGAGATATCCTTTGTATTTCCGGTTCTGTGGTTGCTCTGTTCTAAACTCTAGGAATATCCTCCGTATTTCCGGTTCTGTGGGTGCTCTCTTGTTAACTGTACGAATATCCTCCGTATTTCCGGTGCTGTGAGTGTTATATTGTTAACTCTAGAGATATCCTCTGTATTTCCGGTTCTGTGGGTGTTCTATTGTTAACACTAGGAATATCCTCCGTATTTCCGGTTCTGTGGGTGTTCTATTGTAAACTCTAGGAATATCCTCCGTATCTCCGGTTCTGTGGGTGTTCTATTGTTAACACTAGGAATATCCTCCGTATTTCCGGTTTGTGGGTGTTCCATTTTAAACTCTAGGAATATCCTAACTACTTCCGGTTCTGTGGGTGTTCTATTGTTTACTCTAGGAATATGCTCCGTTTTTGCGGTTGTGTGGGTGCTCTCTTGTTACCTGTACGAATATCCTCAGTATTTCCGGTGCTGTGAGTGTTCTATTGTTAACTCTAGGGATATCCTCTGTATTTCCGGTTCTCTTGCTGCTGGGTTGTTAACTCTTGGAATACACTCATTAGTTCCGGTTCTATTGGTGTTCGACTGTTAACTCTAGGAATATCCTCCGTATTTCCGATTCGGTGTGTTCTCTCTTGTTAACTGTATTAATATCCTCCGTATTTCCGGTGCTGTGAGTGTTCTATTCTTAGCTCTGGGAATATCCTCTGTATTTCCGGTTGTGTGGGTTCTCTGCTGACAACTCTACGAATTTTCTCTCTATTTCCGGTTCTGTGGAGGCTCTGCTGACAATTCAAGGAGTATTCTCCGTATTTCCGGTTGTCTGGGTGCTTTGTTGTTAACTCTAGGAATATCCTCCGTATTTCCGGTTCTGTGGGTGTTCTATTGTTAACTTTACGATTATCCTCCACATTTCCAGTGCTGTGGGTGTTCTATTGTTAACTGTAGGAATATCCTCTGTATTTCCAGTTCTATTGGTGTTCGACTGTTAACTCTAGGAATATCCTCCGTATTTCCGGTTCTATTGGTGTTCGACTGTTAACTCTAGGAATATCCTCCGTATTTCCGGTTCTGTGGGTGCTCTCTTGTTAACTCTAGGAATATCCTCCGTATTTCCAGTGCTGTGAGTGTTCTATTGTTAACTGTAGGAATATCCTCCGTATTTCCGTTGCCGTGAGTGTTCTATTGTTAACTCTAGGAATATCCTCTGTATTTCCGGTTCTATTGGTGTTCGACTGTTAACTCTAGGAATATCCTCCGTATTTCCGGTTCTATTGGTGTTCGACTGTTAACTCTAGGAATATCCTCCGTATTTCCGGTTCTGTGGGTGTTCTATTGTTAACTGTAGGAATATCCTTTGTATTTCCGGTTCTATTGGTGTTCGACTGTTAACTCTAGGAATATCCTCCGTATTTCCGGTTCTATTGGTGTTCGACTGTTAACTCTAGGAATATCCTCCGTATTTCCGGTTCTGTGGGTGCTCTCTTGTTAACTGTAGGAATATCCTCCGTATTTCCGGTGCTGTGAGTGTTCTATTGTTAACTGTAGGAATATCCTCCGTATTTCCGTTGCCGTGAGTGTTCTATTGTTAACTCTAGGAATATCCTCTGTATTTCCGGTTCTATTGGTGTTCGACTGTTAACTCTAGGAATATCCTCCGTATTTCCGGTTCTATTGATGTTCGACTGTTAACTCTAGGAATATCCTCCGTATTTCCGGTTGTGTGGGTGTTCTATTGTTAACTCTAGGAATATCCTCCGTATTTCCGGTTCTGTGGGTGTCCTATTGTTAACCCTAGGAATATCCTCCGTATTTCCGGTTCTGTTGGTGTTCTATTGTTAACTCTAGGAATATCCTCCGTATTTCCGGTTCTGTGGGTGCTCTCTTGTTAACTGTACGAATATCCTCGGTATTTCCGGTGCTGTGAGTGTTCTGTTGTTAACTCTAGAGATATCCTCCGTATTTCCGGTGCTGTGAGTCTTCTATTGTTAACTCTAGGAATATCCTCCGTATTTCCGGTGCTGTGAGCCTTCTATTGTTAACTCTAGAGATATCCTCTGTATTTCCGGTTCTGTGGGTGTTCTGCTGACAACTCTAGGAATATTCTCCGTATTTCCGGTTGTCTGGGTGCTCTGTTGTTAACTCTAGGAATATCCTCCGTATTTCCGGTTCTGTGGGTGTCCTACTGTTAACCCTAGGAATATCCTCCATATTTCCGGTTCTGTTGGTGTTCTATTGTTAACTCTAGGAATATCCTCCGTATTTCCGGTTCTGTGGGTGCTCTCTTGTTAAGTGTACGAATATCCTCCGTATTTCCGGTGCTGTAAGTTTTCTATTGTTAACTCTAGGAATATCTTCTGTATTTGCGGTTCTGTGGGTGCTCTGCTGACAACCCTAGGAATATTCTCTCTATTTCCGGTTCTGTGGGGGCTCTGCTCACAACTGAAGGAATATTCACTGTATTTCCGGTTCTGTGGGGGCTCTGCTCATAACTATAGGAATATTCACTGTATTTCAGGTTCACTGGAGGCTGTGCTCACAACTATATGAATTTTCACTGTATTTCCGGTTCTCAGGGGGCTCTGTTCACAACTATAGGAATATCCTCTGTATTTCCTGTTCTATTGGTGTTCGACTGTTAACTCTTGGAATATCCTCCGTATTTCCGGTTCTATTGGTGTTCGACTGTTAACTCTAGGAATATCCTCCGTATTTCCGGTTCTGTGGGTGCTCTCATGTTAACTGTAGGAATATCCTCCGTATTTCCGGTGCTGTGAGTGTTCTATTGTTAACTCTAGGAATATCCTCCGTATTTCCGGTTCTGTGGGGGCTGTGCTCACAACTATAGGAATATTCACTGTATTTCCGGTTCTCAGGGAGCTCTGTTCACAACTATAGGAATATCCTCTGTATTTCCGGTTCTATTGGTGTTCGACTGTTAACTCTAGGAATATCCTCCGTATTTCCGGTTCTATTGGTGTTCGACTGTTAACTCTAGGAATATCCTCCGTATTTCCGGTTCTGTGGGTGCTCTCTTGTTAACTGTAGGAATATCCTCCGTATTTCCGGTGCTGTGAGTGTTCTATTGTTAACTCTAGGAATATCCTCCGTATTTCCGTTTCTGTGGGTGTTCTATTGTTAACTCTAGGAATATCCTCCGTATTTCTGGTTCTGTTGGTGTTCTATTGTTTACTCTAGGAATATCCTCCGTATTTCTGGTTCTGTGGGTGCTCTCTTGTTAACTGTACGAATATCCTCCGTATTTCCGGTGCTGTGAGTCTTCTATTGTTAACTCTAGGAATATCCTCCGTATTTCCGGTTCTGTGGGTGTGCTATTGTTAACCCTAGGAATATCCTCCGTATTTCCGGTTCTGTTGGTGTTCTATTGTTAACTCTAGGAATATCCTCCATATTTCCGGTTCTGAGGGTGCTCTCTTGTTAACTGTACGAATATCCTCCGTATTTCCGGTGCTGTGAGTGTTCTATTGTTAACTCTAGAGATATCCTCCGTATTTCCGGTGCTGTGAGTCTTCTATTGTTAACTCTAGGAATATCCTCCGTATTTCCGGTGCTGTGAGCCTTCTATTGTTAACTCTAGAGATATCCTCTGTATTTCCGGTTCTGTGGGTGCTCTGCTGACAACTCTAGGAATATTCTCCGTATTTCCGGTTGTCTGGGTGCTCTGTTGTTAACTCTAGGAATATCCTCCATATTTCCTTTTCTGTGGGTGCTCTCTTGTTAAGTGTACGAATATCCTCCGTATTTCCGGTGCTGTGAGTTTTCTATTGTTAACTCTAGGAATATCCTCTGTGTTTCTGGTTCTGTGTGTCTTCTGTTGTTAACTGTACGAATATCCTCCGTATTTCCGGTGCTGTGAGTGTTCTATTGTTAACTCTAGGAATATCTTCTGTATTTGCGGTTCTGTGGGTGCTCTGCTGACAACCCTAGGAATATTCTCTCTATTTCCGGTTCTGTGGGGCCTCTGCTCACAACCGAAGGAATATTCACTGTATTTCCGGTTCTGTGGGGGCTCTGCTCATAACTATAGGAATATTCACTGTATTTCAGGTTCACTGGAGGCCGAGCTCACAACTATAGGAATATTCACTGTATTTCCGGTTCTCAGGGGGCTCTGTTCACAACTATAGGAATATTCACTGTATTTCCGGTTCTGTGGGGGCTGTGCTCACAACTATAGGAATATTCACTGTATTTCCGTTTCTGTGGGTACTCTGCTCACAATTGCAGGAATATTCACTGTATTTCCGGTTCTCAGGGAGCTCTGCTCACAACTATAGGAATATTCACTGTATTTCCGGTCCTGTGAGGGCTCTGGTCACAACTGTAAGAATATTCACTGTATTTCCAGTCCTGTGGCGGCTCTGCTCACAACTATAGGAATATTCACTGTATTTCCTGTTCTGTGGTGGCTCTGCTCACAACTATAGGAATATTCACTGTATTTCCTGTTCTGTGGTGGCTCTGCTCACAACTATAGGAATATTCACTGTATTTCCGGTTCTGTGGGGGCTCTGCTCACAGCTATAGGAATATTCACTGTATTTCCGGTTATGTGGGGGCTCTTCTCACCACTATAGGAATATTCAATGTATTTCTGGTTCTGTGGGGGCTCTGCTCACAACTGTAGGAATATTCACTGTATTCCCTGTTCTGTGGGGGCTCTGCTCACAACTATAGGAATATTCACTGTATTTCCGGTTCTGTGGGGGCTCTGCTCACAACTATAGGAATATTCGCTGTATTACCGATTCTGTGGGGGCTCTGCTCACAACTATAGGAATATTCACTGTATTTCCGGTTCTGTGGGGGCTCTGCTCACAAGTATAGGAATATTCGCTGTATTTCCGGTTCTGTGGGGGCTCTGCTCACAACTATAGGAATATATGCTGTATTTCCGGTTCTGTGGGGGTTCTGCTCACAACTATAGGAATATTCGCTGTATTTCCAATTCTGTGGGGGCTCTGCTAACAACTATAGGAATATTCAGTGTATTTCCGGTTCTGTGGGGGCTCTGCTCACAACTATAGGAATATTCGCTGTATTTCCAATTCTGTGGGGGCTCTGCTCACAACTATAGGAATATTCGCTGTATTTCCGGTTCTGTGGGGGCTCTGCTCACAACTATAGGAATATTCACTGTATTTCCGATTCTGTCGGAGCCTTGCTCACAACTATAGGAATATTCTCTGTATTTCCTGTTCTGTCGGGGCTCTGCTGACAACTCAAGGAGTATTCTCCGTATTTCCGGTTGTCTGGGTGCTCTGTTGTTAACTCTAGGAATATCCTCGGTATTTCCGGTTCTGTGGGTGTTCTATTGTTAACTTTACGAATATCCTCCACATTTCCGGTGCTGTGAGTGTTCTATTGTTAACTGTAGGAATATCCTCTGTATTTCCGGTGCTATTGGTGTTCGACTAACTCTAGGAATATCCTCCGTATTTCCCGTTCTATTGGTGTTCGACTGTTAACTCTAGGAATATCCTCCGTATTTCCGGTTCTGTGGGTGATCTCTTGTTAACTGTACGAATATCCTCCGTGTTTCCGGTGCCGTGAGTGATCTATTGTTAACTGTAGGAATATCCTCCGTATTTCCGTTTCTGTGGGTGTTCTATTGTTAACTCTAGGAATATCCTCCGTATTTCCGGTTCTGTTGGTGTTCTATTGTTAACTCTAGGAATATCCTCCGTATTTCCGGTTCTGTGGGTGCTCTCTTGTTAAGTGTACGAATATCCTCCGTATTTCCGGTGCTGTGAGTTTTCTATTGCTAACTCTAAGAATATCCTCTGTGTTTCCGGTTCTGTGGGTCTTCTGTTGTTAAATGTACGAATATCCTCCGTATTTCCGGTGCTGTGAGTGTTCTATTGTTAACTCTAGGAATATCTTCTGTATTTGCGGTTCTGTGGGTGCTCTGCTGACAACCCTAGGAATATTCTCTCTATTTCCGGTTCTGTGGGGCTCTGCTCACAACTGAAGGAATATTCACTGTATTTCCGGTTCTGTGGGGCTCTGCTCATAACTATAGGAATATTCACTGTATTTCCGGTTCTGTGGGGGCTGTGCTCACAACTATAGGAATATTCACTGTATTTCCGTTTCTGTGGGTACTCTGCTCACAATTGCAGGAATATTCACTGTATTTCCGGTTCTCAGGGAGCTCTGCTCACAACTATAGGAATATTCACTGTATTTCCGGTCCTGTGAGGCCTCTGCTCACCACCGTAAGATTATTCACTGTATTTCCGGTCTGCTCACAACTATAGCAATATTCACTGTATCGCCTGTTCTGTGGGGGCTCTGCTCACCACTATAGGAATGTTCACTGTATTTCCTGTTCTGTGGGGGCTCTGCTCACAACTATAGGAATATTCACTGTATTTCAGGTTCACTGGAGGCCGTGCTCACAACTATAGGAATATTCACTGTATTTCCGGTTCTCAGGGGGCTCTGTTCACAACTATAGGAATATTCACTGTATTTCCGGTTCTGTGGGGGCTGTGCTCACAACTATAGGAATATTCACTGTATTTCCGTTTCTGTGGGTACTCTGCTCACAATTGCAGGAATATTCACTGTATTTCCGGTTCTCGGGGAGCTCTGCTCACAACTATAGGAATATTCACTGTATTTCCGGTCCTGTGAGGGCTCTGGTCACAACTGTAAGAATATTCACTGTATTTCCGGTCCTGTGGCGGCTCTGCTCACAACTATAGGAATATTCACTGTATCGCCTGTTCTGTGGGGGCTCTGCTCACCAGTATAGGAATGTTCACTGTATTTCCTGTTCTGTTGGGGCTCTGCTCACAACTATAGGAATATTCACTGTATTTCCTGTTCTGTGGGGGCTCTGCTCACAACTATAGGAATATTCACTGTATTTCCGGTTCTGTGGGGGCTCTGCTCACAGCTATAGGAATATTCACTGTATTTCCGGTTATGTGGGGGCTCTTCTCACCACTATAGGAATAATCAATGTATTTCTGGTTCTGTGGGGGCTCTGCTCACAACTCTAGGAATATTCACTGTATTTCCTGTTCTGTGGGGGCTCTGCTCACAACTATAGGAATATTCACTGTATTTCCGGTTCTGTGGGGGCTCTGCTCACAACTATAGGAATATTCGCTGTATTTCCGTTTCTGTGGGGGCTCTGCTCACAACTATAGGAATATTCACTGTATTTCCGGTTCTGTGGGGGCTCTGCTCACAACTATAGGAATATTCGCTGTATTTCCGGTTCTGTGGGGGCTCTGCTCACAACTATAGGAATATTCGCTGTATTTCCGGTTCTGTGGGGGTTCTGCTCACAACTATAGGAATATTCGCTGTATTTCCGGTTCTGTGGGGGCTCTGCTCACAACTATAGGAATATTCGCTGTATTTCCGATTCTGTGGGGGCTCTGCTCACAACTATAGGAATATTCACTGTATTTCCGGTTCTGTGGGGGCTCTGCTCACAACTATAGGAATATTCGCTGTATTTCCGATTCTGTGGGGGCTCTGCTCACAACTATAGGAATATTCACTGTATTTCCGATTCTGTCGGAGCCTTGCTCACAACTATAGGAATATTCACTGTATTTCCTGTTCTGTCGGGGCTCTGCTGACAACTCAAGGAGTATTCTCCATATTTCCGGTTGTCTGGGTGCTCTGTTGTTAACTCTAGGAATATCCTCGGTATTTCCGCTTCTGTGGGTGTTCTATTGTTAACTTTACGAATATCCTCCACATTTCCGGTGCTGTGAGTGTTCTATTGTTAACTGTAGGAATATCCTCTGTATTTCCGGTGCTATTGGTGTTCGACTAACTCTAGGAATATCCTCCGTATTTCCGGTTCTATTGGTGTTCGACTGTTAACTCTAGGAATATCCTCCGTATTTCCGGTTCTGTGGGTGATCTCTTGTTAACTGTACGAATATCCTCCGTGTTTACGGTTCTGTTGGTGTTCTATTGTTAACTCTAGGAATATCCTCCGTATTTACGTTTCTGTGGGTGCTCTCTTGTTAAGTGTACGAAGATCCTCCGTATTTCCGGTGCTGTGAGTTTTCTATTGTTAACTCTAGGAATATCCTCTGTGTTTCCGGTTCCGTGGGTCTTCTGTTGTTAACTGTACGAATATCCTCCGTATTTCCGGTGCTGTGAGTGTTCTATTGTTAACTCTAGGAATATCTTCTGTATTTGCGGTTCTGTGGGTGCTCTGCTGACAACCCTAGGAATATTCTCTCTATTTCCGGTTCTGTGGGGGCTCTGCTCACAACTGAAGGAATATTCACTGTATTTCCGGTTCTGTGGGAGCTCTGCTCATAACTATTGGAATATTCACTGTATTTCAGGTTCACTGGAGGCCGTGCTCACAACTATAGGAATATTCACTGTATTTCCGGTTCTCAGGGGGCTCTGTTCACAACTATAGGAATATTCACTGTATTTCCGGTTCTGTGGGGGCTGTGCTCACAACTATAGGAATATTCACTGTATTTCCGTTTCTGTGGGTGCTCTGCTCACAATTGCAGGAATATTCACTGTATTTCCGGTTCTCAGGGAGCTCTGCTCACAACTATAGGAATATTCACTGTATTTCCGGTCCTGTGAGGGCTCTGCTCACCACTGTAAGAATATTCACTGTATTTCCGGTCTGCTCACAACTATAGCAATATTCACTGTATCGCCTGTTCTGTGGGGGCTCTGCTCACCACTATAGGAATGTTCACTGTATTTCCTGTTCTGTGGGGGCTCTGCTCACAACTATAGGAATATTCACTGTATTTCCTGTTCTGTGGGGGCTCTGCTCACAACTGAAGGAATATTCACTGTATTTCCGGTTCTGTGGGAGCTCTGCTCATAACTATTGGAATATTCACTGTATTTCAGGTTCACTGGAGGCCGTGCTCACAACTATAGGAATATTCACTGTATTTCCGGTTCTCAGGGGGCTCTGTTCACAACTATAGGAATATTCACTGTATTTCCGGTTCTGTGGGGGCTCTGCTCACAGCTATAGGAATATTCACTGTATTTCGGGTGATGTGGGGGCTCTTCTCACCACTATAGGAATATTCAATGTATTTCTGGTTCTGTGGGGGCTCTGCTCACAAATCTAGGAATATTCACTGTATTCCCTGTTCTGTGGGGGCTCTGCTCACAACTATAGGAATATTCGCTGTATTTCCGGTTCTGTGGGGGCTCTGCTCACAACTATAGGAATATTCACTGTATTTCCGATTCTGTGGGAGCCTTGCTCACAACTATAGGAATATTCACTGTATTTCCTGTTGTGTCGGGGCTCTGCTGACAACTCAAGGAGTATGCTCCGTATTTCCGGTTGTCTGGCTGCTCTGTTGTTAACTCTAGGAATATCCTCGGTATTTCCGGTTCTGTGGGTGTTCTATTGTTAACTTTACGAATATCCTCCACATTTCCGGTGCATTGAGTGTTCTATTGTTAACTGTAGGAATATTCTCTGTATTTCCGGTGCTATTGGTGTTCGACTGTTAACTCTAGGAATATCCTCCGTATTTCCGGTTCTATTGGTGTTCGACTGTTAACTCTAGGAATATCCTCCGTATTTCCGGTTCTGTGGGTGATCTCTTGTTAACTGTACGAATATCCTCCGAGTTTCCGGTGCCGTGAGTGTTCTATTGTTAACTCTAGGAATATCCTCCGTATTTCCGTTTCTGTGGGTGTTCTATTGTTAACTCTAGGAATATCCTCCGTATTTCCGGTTCTGTTGATGTTCTATTGTTAACTCTAGGAGTATCCTCCGTATTTCCGGTTCTGTGGGTGCTCTCTTGTTAACTGTACGAATATCCTCCGTATTTCCGCAGCCGTGAGTGTTCCATTGTTAACTCTAGGAATATCCTCTGTATTTCCGGTTCTGTGGGTGCTCTGCTGACAACTCTAGGAATAATCTCCGTATTTCCGGTTGTCTGGGTGCTCTGTTGTTAACTCTAGCAATATCCTCCATATTTCCTTTTCTGTGGGTGCTCTCTTGCTAAGTGTACGAATATCCTCCGTATTTCCGGTGCTGTGAGTTTTCCATTGTTGACTCTAGGAATATCCTCTGTGTTTCCGGTTCTGTGGGTCCTCTGTAGTTAACTGTACGAATATCCTCCGTATTTCCGGTGCTGTGAGTGTTCTATTGTTAACTCTAGGAATATCCTGTGTATTTCCGGTTCTGTGGGTGCTCTGCTGACAACTCTAGCAATATTCTCTCTATTTCCGGTTCTGTGGGGGCTCTGCTCACAACTGAAGGAAAATTCACTGTATTTCCGGTTCTGTGGGGGCTCTGCTTATAACTATAGGAATATTCGCTGTATTTAAGGTTCACTGGAGGCTGTGCTCACAACTATAGGAATATTCACTGTATTTCCGGTTCTGTGGGGGCTGTGCTCACAACTATAGGAATATTCACTGTATTTGCGGTTCTCAGGGGGCTCTATTCATAACTATAGGAATATTCACTGTATTTCCGGTTCTCAGGGGGCTCTGCTCACAACTATAGGAATATTCACTGTATTTCCGGTTCTGTGGGTACTCTGCTCACAACTATAGGAATATTCACTGTATTTCCGGTTCTCAGGGAGCTCTGCACACAACTATAGGAATTTTCACAGTATTTCCGGTCCTGTGAGGGCTCTCCTGACAACTGTAAGAATATTCACTGTATTTCCGGTCCTTTCGGGTCTCTGCTCACAACTATAGGAATATTCATTGTATTTCCAGTTCTGTGGGGTCTCTGCTCACCACTATAGGAATGTTCACTGTATTTGCTGTTCTGTGGGGGCTCTGCTCACAACTATAGGAATATTCACTGTATTTCCTGTTCTGTGGTGGCTCTGCTCACAACTATAGGAATATTCACTGTATTTCTGGTTCTGTGGGGGTTCTGCTCACAACTATAGGAATATTCGCTGTATTTCCGGTTCTGTGGGGGCTCTGCTAACAACTATAGGTATATTCACTGTATTTCCTGTTATGTGGGAGCTTACTCACAACTATAGGAATATTTACTGTGTTTCCTGTTCTGTGGGGGCTCTGCTCACAACTATAGGAATATTACTGTATTTCCGGTTGTGTGGGGGCTCTGTTCACCACATTAGGAATATTCACTGTATTTCCTGTTCTGTGGGGGCTCTGCTCAAGGCTCTAGAAATATTCTCTCTATTTCGGGTCCTGTGGGGGCTCTGCTCACAACTGTAGGAATATTCGCTGTATTTCCGGTTCTCTGGGGGCTCGGCTCACAACTCTAGGAATATTCACTGTATTTCAGGGTCTGTGTGTGCTCTGCTCACAACTATAGGAATATTCACTGTATTTCCCGTTTTGGGTGTTCCATTGTTAACTCTAGGAATATCTTCTGTATTTGCGGTTCTGTGGGTGCTCTGCTGACAACCCTAGGAATATTCTCTCTATTTCCGGTTCTGTGGGGGCTCTGCTCACAACTGAAGGAATATTCACTGTATTTCCGGTTCTGTGGGGCTCTGCTCATAACTATAGGAATATTCACTGTATTTCAGGTTCACTGGAGGCCGTGCTCACAACTATAGGAATATTCACTGTATTTCCGGTTCTCAGGGGGCTCTGATCACAACTATAGGAATATTCACTGTATTTCTGGTTCTGTGGGGGCTGTGCTCACAACTATAGGAATATTCACTGTATTTCCGTTTCTGTGGGTGCTCTGCACACAATTGCAGGAATATTCACTGTATTTCCGGTTCTCAGGGAGCTCTGCTCACAACTATAGGAATATTCAGTGTATTTCCGGTCCTGTGAGGGCTCTGCTCACAACTGTAAGAATATTCACTGTATTTCCGGTCCTGTGGCGGCTCTGCTCACAACTATAGGAATATTCACTGTATCGCCTGTTCTGTGGGGGCTCTGCTCACCACTATAGGAATGTTCACTGTATTTCCTGTTCTGTGGGGGCTCTGCTCACAACTATAGGAATATTCACTGTATTTCCCGTTCTGTGGGGGCTCTGCTCACAACTATAGGAATATTCACTGTATTTCCGGTTATGTGGGGGCTCTTCTCACCACTATAGGAATATTCAATGTATTTCTGGTTCTGTGGGGGCTCTGCTCACAACTCCAGGAATATTCACTGTATTCCCTGTTCTGTGGGGGCTCTGCTCACAACTATAGGAATATTCACTGTATTTCCTGTTCTGTCGGGGCTCTGCTGACAACTCAAGGAGTATTCTCCGTATTTCCGGTTGTCTGGGTGCTCTGTTGTTAACTCTAGGAATATCCTCGGTATTTCCGGTTCTGTGGGTGTTCTATTGTTAACTTTACGAATATCCTCCACATTTCCGGTGCTGTGAGTGTTCTATTGTTAACTGTAGGAATATCCTCTGTATTTCCGGTGCTATTGGTGTTCGACTGTTAACTCTAGGAATATCCTCCGTATTTCCGGTTCTATTGGTGTTCGACTGTTAACTCTAGGAATATCCTCCGTATTTCCGGTTCTGTGGGTGATCTCTTGTTAACTGTACGAATATCCTCCGTGTTTCCGGTGCCGTGAGTGTTCTATTGTTAACTCTAGGAATATCCTCCGTATTTCCGTTTCTGTGGGTGTTCTATTGTTAACTCTAGGAATATCCTCCGTATTTGCGGTTCTGTTGGTGTTCTATTGTTAACTCTAGGAATATCCTCCGTATTTCCGGTTCTATGGGTGCTCTCTTGTTAACTGTACGAATATCCTCCGTATTTCCGTTGCCGTGAGTGTTCTATTGTTAACTCTAGGAATATCCTCCGTATTTCCGGTGCTGTGAGACTTCTATTGTTAACTCTAGAGATATCCTCTGTATTTCCGGTTCTGTGGGTGCTCTGCAGACAACTCTAGGAATAATCTCCGTATTTCCGGTTGTCTGGGTGCTCTGTTGTTAACTCTAGGAATATCCTCCATATTTCCTTTTCTGTGGGTGCTCTCTTGTTAAGTGTACGAATATCCTCCGTATTTCCGGTGCTGTGAGTTTTCCATTGTTAACTCTAGGAATATCCTCTGTGTTTCCGGTTCTGTGGGTCTTCTGTAGTTAACTGTACGAATATCCTCCGTATTTCCGGTGCTGTGAGTGTTCTATTGTTAACTCTAGGAATATCCTGTGTATTTCCGGTTCTGTGGGTGCTCTGCTGACAACTCTAGGAATATTCTCTCTATTTCCGGTTCTGTGGGGGCTCTGCTCACAACTGAAGGAAAATTCACTGTATTTCCGGTTCTGTGGGGGCTCTGCTTATAACTATAGGAATATTCGCTGTATTTAAGGTTCACTGGAGGCCGTGCTCACAACTATAGGAATATTCACTGTATTTCCGGTTCTGTGGGCGCTCTGCTCACAACTATAGGAATATTCACTGTATTTCCGGTTCTCAGGGGGCTCTGCTCACAACTATAGGAATACTCACTGTATTTCCGGTTCTGTGGGGGCTCTGCTCACAACTATAGGAATATTCACTGTATTTCCGGTTCTCTCGGGGCTCTGCTCACAACTATAGGAATATTCACTGTATTTCCGGTTCTGTGGGGGCTCTGCTCACAACTATAGGAATATTCACTGTATTTCCGGTTCTGTGGGGGCTCTGCTCACCACTATATGAATATTCACTGTATTTCCTGTTCTGTGGGTGCTCTGCTGGCAACTCTAGGAATAATCTCTCTATTTCCGGTTCTCTGGGGGCTCTGCTCACAACTATAGGAATATTCACTGTATTTCTGGTTCTGTGGGGGCTCTGCTCACAACTATAGGAATATTCACTGTATTTCCTGTTCTGTGGGGGCTCTGCTCACAACTATAGGAATATTCACTGTATTTCCGGTACTGTGGGGGCTCTGCTCACCACTATAGGAATATTCACTGTATTTCCGGTTCTGTGGGGGCTCTGCTCACCACTATAGGAATATTCACTGTATTTCCTGTTCTGTGGGGGCTCGGCTCACAACTATAGGAATATTCTCGCTATTTCCGGTCCTGTGGGGGCTCTGCTCACAACTGTAGAAATATTCACTGTATTTCCGGTTCTCTGGGGGCTCTGCTCACAACTATAGGAATATTCACTGTATTTCCGGTTCTGTGGTTTTTCTATTGTTAACTCTAGGAATATCCTCTGTATTTGCGGGTCTGTGGGTGTTCTATTGTTAACTCTAGGAATAATCTCTCTATTTCCGGTTCTGTGGGGGCCCTGGTAACAACCTTAGGAATATTCTCCGTATTTCGGGTTGTCTGGGTGCTCTATTGTTAACTCTAGGAACATCTTCCGTATTTCCGGTTCTGTGGTTGCTCTCTTGTTAACTGTACGAATATCCTCCATATTTCCGGTGCTGTGAGTGTTCTATTGTTAACTTTGGAGATATGCTTTGTATTTGCGGTTCTGTGAGTGTTCTATTGTTAACTCTAGAGATACCCTCTGTATTTCCGGTTCTGTGGGTGTTCTATTGTTAACTCTAGGAATATCCTCCGTATTTCCGGTTCTGTGGGTGTTCTATTGTTAACTCTAGGACTATCCTCCGTATTTCCGATGCTGTGAGTGTTCTATTGTTAACTCTAGAGATATCCTTTGTATTTCCGGTTCTGTGGGTGTTCTATTCTTAACTCTAGGACTATCCTCCGTATTTCCGATGCTGTGAGTGTTCTATTGTTAACTCTAGAGATATCCTTTGTATTTCCGGTTCTGTGGGTGTTCTATTCTTAACTGTAGGAATAACCTCCGTATTTCCGGTTCTGTGGGTGTTCTATTGTTAACTCTAGGACTATCCTCCGTATTTCCGATGCTGTGAGTGTTCTATTGTTAACTCTAGAGATATCCTTTGTATTTCCGGTTCTGTGGGTGTTCTATTCTTAACTCTAGGACTATCCTCCGTATTTCCGATGCTGTGAGTGTTCTATTGTTAACTCTAGAGATATCCTTTGTATTTCCGGTTCTGTGGGTGTTCTATTCTTAACTCTAGAAATATCCTCCTTATTTCCGGTTCTGTGGGTGTTCTATTCTTAACTCTAGGAATATCCTCCGTATTTCCGGTTCTGTGGGTGTTCAATTGTTAACTCTAGGAATATCTTCCGTATTTCCGGCTCTGTGGGTATTCTATTGTTAACTCAAGGAATATCCTCGGTATTTCCGGTTCTGTGGGTGTTCAATTGTTAACTCTAGGAATATCTTCCGTATTTCCGGTTCTGTGGGTGTTCTATTGTTAACTCTAGGAATATCCTCCGTATTTCCGGTTCTGTGGGTGTTCAATTGTTAACTCTAGGAATATCTTCCGTATTTCCGGTTCTGTGGGTGTTCTATTGTTAACTCTAGGAATATCTTCCGTATTTCCGGTTCTGTGGGTGTTCTATTCTTAACTCTAGGAATATCCTCCGTATTTCCGGTTCTGTGGGTGTTCTATTGTTAACTCTAGGAATATCCTCCGTATTTCCGGTTCTGTGGGTTTTCTATTCTTAACTCTAGGAATATCGTCCGTATTTCCGGTTCTGTGGGTGTTCTATTCTTAACTCTAGGAATATCCTCCGTATTTCCGGTTCTGTGGGTGTTCTATTGTTAACTCTAGGAATATTCTCCGTATTTCCGGTTCTGTGGGTGTTCTATTCTTAACTCTAGGAATATCCTCCGTATTTCCGGTTCTGTGGGTGTTCTATTCTTAACTCTAGGAATATCCTCCGTATTTCCGATGCTGTGAGTGTTCTATTGTTAACTCTAGGAATATCCTCCGTATTTCCGGTTCTGTGGGTGTTCTATTCTTAACTCTAGGAATATCCTCAGTATTTCCGGTTCTGTGGGTGTTCTATTGTTAACTCTAGGAATATCCTCCGTATTTCCGGTGCTGTGGGTGTTCTATTGTTAACTCTAGGAATATCCTCCGTATTTCCGGTTCTGTAGGTGTTCTATTGTTAAATCTAGGAATATCCTCCGTATTTCTGGTTCTGTGGGTGTTCTATTTTTAACTCTAGGAATATCCTCAGTATTTCCGGTTCTGTGGGTGTTCTATTGTTTACTCTAGGTATATCCTCCGTATTTCCGGTTGTGTGGGTGCTCTCTTGTTAACTCTAGGAATATCCTCCGTATTTCCGGTTCTGTGGGTGTTCTATTGTTAAATCTAGGAATATCCTCCGTATTTCTGGTTCTGTGGGTGTTCTATTTTTAACTCTAGGAATATCCTCAGTATTTCCGGTTCTGTGGGTGTTCTATTGTTTACTCTAGGAATATCCTCCGTATTTCCGGTGCTGTGAGTGTTCTATTGTTAACTCTAGAGATATCCTCTATATTTCCGGTTCTGTGGGTGTTCAATTTTAAGTCTAGGAATATTCTCCGTATTTCCGGTTCGATGGGTGTTCGACTGTTAACTCTAGGAATATTCTTCGTATTTCTGGTTCTCTGGGTGCTCTGTTGTTAACTCTAGGAATATGCTCCTTAGTGCCGGTTCTATGGGTGATCGCCTGTTAACTCTAGGAATATTCTTCGTATTTCCGATTCTGTGGGTGCTCTCTTGTTAACTGTATGAGTATCCTCCGTATTTCCGGTGCTGTGAGTGTTCTATTGTTAGCTCTAGGAATATCCTCTGTATTTCCGGTTCTGTGGGTTCTCTGCTGACAACTCTACGAATATTCTCTCGATTTCCGGTTCTGTGGGTTCTCTGCTGACAACTCTACGAATATTCTCCGTATTTCCGGTTGTCTGGGTGCTCTGTTGTTAACTCTATGAATATCCTGCGTATTTCCGGTTCTGTTGGTACCCTCTTGTAAACTTTACGACTGTCCTCCGCATTTCCGGTGCTGTGAGTGTTCCATTGTTAACTCTAGGAATATCCTCTGTATTTCCGGTTCTGTGATTGCTCTGCTCAGAACTCTAGGAATATTCGCTGTATTTCCGGTTCTGTGGGTGCTCTGCTCACAACTCTAGGATTATTCTCTCTATTTCCGGTGCTGTGAGTGTTCCATTGTTAACTCTAGGAATATCCTCTGTATTTCCGGTTCTGTGATTGCTCTGCTCACAACTCTAGGAATATTCACTGTATTTCCGGTTCTGTGGGTGCTCTGCTGACAACTCTAGGAATATTCGCTGTATTTCCGGTTCTGTGGGTACTCTGCTCACAACTCTAGGAATATTCTTGCTATTTCCGGTTCTGTGGGGGCTGAGCTGACAACTCCGTAGGTCCCCTTTATCAGTTAAATGATTGGTACACAATATATTATCTATATTTTAGGTTGTGTAAGTTTTATGCTGCTTATCACTGACAAGACTGAAACTGCATTTCCCTTGGTTCTAGGTATATTGAGTGCCTCTCAGCTTCGTTAGATCCCATATTATGAACTCTAGAAATAATACCTATGTACATTTACGCATCCATGTCATCTGTATTCACTATAGAAATTAGTAATCTGTAGATTTTAGCTTTGTGTGTCCTCTTTTATCTGCTATGGAAGTACTTTGCATTTCCTGTTCTGCATTTCAGGTTCTTTACATCCTGTTTTATTATCATTAGAAGTAGTCACAGTTCCTGTCCAGTAAGCCCCGTGTTATGAACTACGGGAGCGTTCTTCTTTCCACTTTTTATGCCCTCTATTCTCTATATAGGTATATGAGTTAGATGTTTGCGTTATCAAGTGCAGACATACCATCTTCATTTGTTAATTTTAACTCTGTAAGTATCTTGCACTTCCAGATCGAAATTGGTGTGCACATTCACTTCTGAAATATTCCCGAAATATTTTGAAGTGTCCCTTGTTTTTGGTTTGCATTTGTGTTTACGTTTGTAAATTCCCCTCCCTCTTCTGGTAATGCAAAGAGAATAGAACTTCAAAGCCGCCATATAGCAACTAGATCTTAAAAGATTTTACTGTCGCTTATATCTATTGTATTCTCCTATTTCCATTGTATCTACAGGGGAATATGTAACAAAAGCAATTTCTACAGAGGTGTCTTGATTGACATGAAGTAGATCTTCTAAGAATAGGGTTGAAGAACCAGGGCATTAATGGTCATTCAATGGCATGCTCCAAATGCTGTCACTGATGTTTATGTGCGTCTGGATAACCGACTACAAGATAAGAATAATTCGGAAGTGGTTTGTGAAAGACTTCAGTTCTGTTGTTCAGTGACTTGAATTCTGACACTGTCTTGATAAGATTTACCCAAGAATAAGACTTACGTTCATATGACTGAGTCTAAATAGTCTAATACGAGTAGTTGGAGAAATATTAAACGTTTAGATACATAGGATATTTCAAGCTCCTTACAATTGTTTTCGTTCGAACCATATGGTCAATAAGGTAGCTTTAATATCTCAAAATGTCTTCTACATCCAGGATATATCCAACATGACTATTATGGGTAGGATTTGAAGAAATTAAAGAACAGTTCCGAGATAGTGATTATCTGTAGTTACAATATTAGGTATACAGGCACTCAGTTCCGCGAGATTCATTTAATACAGGAGTATCACGTGTAAGATATATCTGGTCAATTGGTATGTCTCTAACACCCTCTTCAAAAGGGATACGTTTTAATCAGACAGAAGACTCATGTATAGAGCATTACACGTCACCTACAGCTTCACTTCCTCCACAAGGAAATCATACAAAATATTTCTATACAAGAAAAAACGTATCTTTCTCTGTGTTTGAACTCACAACTTTTACAATTAAAGATTGGCACGACAACCACTACCTTCGGAGTACAGTTGAGGGAGGTTTTGGTAACTTAAGGTTAAGTTTAATAAAACCTCAATGGTTAAAACGATTGAGCATAATTGTTGATGAGCAAATGCCTCCAGAACTCAAAGTCACAGCATAGCTTTAGTTGTTGAAAGTGGTGAATAAAGAGAGTGAATAATAAATAAAACCTTTCGCATGTTACTCTCATTTGAGGTTATACTCTGTTCATCAAGAGATTAGAGGAGACGTAAACAAATCCACATGCGTTTTGCCCACAGCGCGCCCTCTTGACGCTTTCGCCGTGTAATTAGTCCCTTGAAGAAATACTGTTACTGAGGTCTAAAATGTCACTTAATGTTTGCTAATGCATAAACTAAGTGTACTAAGCATAGTTCAAGTATAAGAATGCGCAATTAAGTGAATCTGTAACCAGCCTAATTCATTGTGCGCGCGCATTATTCAGTATGAAAGTAACATGGCTGAGCAAGTGAGTTGTGAAACATAAGTGCGGCAAACCGTTGCGAAGTGGTGAAAAGACAACAATGCTATCTTGCTATTGAAGATGTGATGAAATTAACATCCGAGTTTACCGGTGTGTCAGTTGCAATTATTGACAGCACACGCAAAGAAAAATCGTCAGTTGGTGAAGATCCCGGCAAAAAGCTTCCACGTACCAGATAAATGGTGGATGTAGTTTGCGACGAATTTGTGGGATCTGCAATCCGTCGAAAAGTTCACCAATTCTTTGTTAACAATGAACCCCCACTTTAAACAAGGTGCTGTTGGCAGTTAACTCCGATCTCGATCTTTCAGACTTAAAACGAACTTCCCTCTACAAGCTGCTTCTGGAGATTGGTTTCGAGATTGTGAGCAGGAAATGAAAAACTGTTATTGTGGACAGAGATGACGTAAGTAGCAGTTAATTTCCATGTGCTACATGTTATTTGGATCAAGTAAATATATCCTTTTAGTAGTGTAAAATGCATATTATACCTACGCGTAGCGGTAGGTAACGGTGTTGCGTCATTGTGAATGCACGTGGCCACGGAGTGATACAAACCGGTGCTTTGTTTATGTCTCCTCTAATCTCTAGATGAACAGAGTATAGGTTTGTTGGATTCTTCAAGTCATGATTTTATTTATTCTATATTTTGCATCGCTGTTAGCCTTCGAGGTTTCATTCCTAAACCATACCATCTTGTTTCGTTGAGTTCACAGAGGATCAGCGAAGGGCAACTGTGCCTCCGCCTCTGTGACGGTCAGATGGCTATAGGTGCCTCAATATCTGGTATAGGTGGCACACCATTCGTTATTACCATCTAACATAGAAGGTAGAACTTGGGTTCTGGTATTAAATATCCTACTTGGCGTCTAGGAGAACCACGAAAAAGCCCTAGTCAGGTTAGTCACTCTTGGGGTTTGAACACGACCACACGTTACCCCCTGATCCATCCCGCTCATAATTTTATTGTATATTTTTAAACAAACTGCAAGCGAGAGTTTATTATTATTATTATTATTATTATTATTATTATTATTATTATTATTATTATTATTATTATTATTATTATTATTATTATTATTATTATTATTATTATTATTATTATTATTATTATTATTATTATTATTATTATTATTATTATTATTATTATTATTATTATTATTATTATTATTATTGTTGTTGTTGTTGTTATTGTTATTATTGTTAGTGTTAGTGTTAGTATTGTCATTGTTATTATGATTATGATTATTAGTATTATTATTATCATCATTATCATTATTATTATCATCATTATGCAAAAGGTGTTAAATGTGTTGTGAAAGGTGAAAGCTCCATTTTTAACCTTCCTGAAACTTTGTTTTAAAGTTACTTAACGATGCAGAGGGAACCAATACTCGTTTTAAATATTACTCGCTTACTATGTGGCTTTGATTCGCACCTCGACAGAAGTCCTAAATTATTTTTCAAGGCACAGGATGCAATCTAAGGACTCCCAGCAAGGGATAGGAAGGATTTTCTAGAGAGCGGCCCTCAGGTCTCGCGATGAAGGATTTACAGCGACCCTTAAAGCTCCACTATATGTATATAGTGTTGTAAATAATATATTTGTGTCGTGTGTCAAGTTTCCACCCCTCTCTCGCGCGACCCCCCACTGCGGCCGGCCGACAGTACCCCTGGCCACTCCTCCACCCGCCGAGCACGCTTCTCATTACATGTCCAAGACTGATGGCAGTAATTACATGCGGGGCAAGAGGGGGCAAGGCCACGCCCCCCGCCATTTGCGAGGTGAGCCAATGAGCGAGGTGTTTTGATGCCGCACAGAGTAGCCAACTTATGTAATACGAGATCCCAACTTTATTTTATTTTATTTTTTCCGTTATTTTTCCCCAGTCTGCAAATTAATGCCCCCTTAAGCTGCTAAGCCATGTTAAAAATAAAGCCTGCAGTGAAGAATCCATTCCTTTTATTTATATTTAATTTTGTTGACTTACAAACATGTGATATGTCCAGGCGCCCCACGCGTTGACAAGTACGAAAATGGTCTGACCCCTGGGATAATCAAACTGTGGTGCGCATGCCACAGCCATAACAGACAGCTATGTGCCCTCTACAGGTCGCGATGACCTGTAGGGTATTCATCCTATATCCGTCATAACAATCGATTATATGATCATGAATTACCCTTCATGCTTTAAATATTTAGCCTCCTACGTGTCGTAGAACCAACATATTCAAAGTGAAAAAAGGTCCAATTAGAATTATTTAAAGTGAGTATACCCAGTTGAGTGGATTCTGTCACACATATTTTGGAAAGAGACAGAGAATAAGTGCAGTGGTATGAGCTATCTCTATCGAAACGCACGCAAAAGTATAGTTTCCCTTAAACCTCTAAGGTGTTGCCATGACAACAAAGAAGTTTAGTCAAAATATTTCAATAATATTTTTGTTATTTTATATTATTTTGGCCTTTTAAAATATACGAGTATTTGTAGGTATTTTATATCCCAAATGTATTAATTTATTTCAGTATTATTGTAGTTTCTTTTTGTGTTTCTTTCTTTTTTTTAACAAACAGCAAAATAGATGCTACGAGTGTAACCCCGTCAAGTTTCACGCGTGTCAGATCCCTGTTTATTTTACGTGTGCCCTCCCCATTCTTTACCATAGGCACATTTTACTGCAGCCACTGAGATTAGAACTCACGAGGTTCACCTCCGAATTTTTGGCTAGCCCATTTCGTCTCTCTTTAACAATTTTGGCTATTCGAATTACTTTCATTAAGGAATCTGTGACAGTGATACACTCGGTTAAACCGGTTTAGGGATTAGATGAAGTGTGGCATATATAGAAAAATTATTCATGCAATAGAAGCTTAAAATCTTTGAACGTAGGCGTATGCTCCTCTCTGTAATTAAATAGGATCGAAGAAAAGAGCTACTTCAATAACGATGGCAATTTCACCACCACATCACCTATACTTGTTTTATCCTAAGGTTGAACCTAGCCAAAAATACCTAAGTACCCACATCAACAAGCAGAGCTTATGTTGCCAAAGATATAACAATTAAATAAGTAATACAGGTGAAATGTGGACACAATATTAACATAATACCTCTAAAAGATACAAAGGATTTACTCTGGTATGGCCAACAAATCAGCCCGTTGTTTGTAAGTGTCATCATGTGTGGCCACTAGGCGTCTTACACAATAACAAATCATAGAAGCATAGAAAAAACCTGTTGTAAATGTACTTAAGTGGATTGGTTTCGAAAAATCAATTTTTGTATTTTAATTTTAAAAAGAGTATAGTTCTTTAGCTTTATAAATAGGTACAGTTTAGGGTTGAGGTGACAGCTGACACGGATAAAAAAGAAAATAGATTAAACAATGCTTTTTCTACTCTGAGGCGCAAACCTCTGACAACATCAAATAACCATATGACACCATGTCTTAAACCAGATAAAACCGGTAGTGACATATGGTTCCGAGACCTGGACACTCACTGTTGCAGATGAAGAACTTTTACAAAGATGGAAGGAAAGATTTTGAGGAAAATATGTGGCCCAGTAAATAATAATGGGGAATGAAGTTATTGCACTAATTATAGTGGTTAATATTAAAACGTATAGACTGAGATGGTTGGGGCATGTGGAAAGAATGCTTAGGGATACAGAAGTTAAAAATTTTATCGGGGAAAACCAAGAGGAAGATTGAAAGGAGGACCTAGGAATGATGATGTTGAGGAGGATGTTAAGAAGATGGGTGTAAGCAGACGGAGAAGTGAGTGAGTGGTGTCTAAGGGCCCGTCGACAGCTAGCTCATAGGAAGGCTGAGAGTAGGGAAGAGTGGGCAAAGGTTGTATGAGAGCCCAAGGCCTTACAAGGGCTGTAGCACCAAGAAGTAACTAAGCATTGGTTTTTCATACTTCAGGTACACTATTCTTCAAAAATATTTAAGATATTGATATGAAATGTTTGCTCATGCGGCTTAAAGCTTGTGAACTAACCTCTTACGAATATGAATTATAATTTTGACACCAAAATATTAAAATGCTTTAAAATCGTATCATATATTTTGACATAAAAAACAATCGTAAAAAATTAAAAAGTATATGGAATTTTTATTTAGCTCCACGTATAAGTTGTAGCTTGTGTTAGTTAAGGATCCTTGCAAGAAAAGTGCATCAAAGGTTTCAGGTTTAAAGACACATGGTGTACTTCATACCCCTTTTGCACAAAGAATGTGAATATAATGTATATGTTAGTTATATCCAATAAGGAACTGTGGAGAAGAACGAACCAAGCTCCAGTTGCAGTTGAAATTAAAAGGAAGAAATGGAAATGGACCGATCTTAGGTTAAGGAAACCATTAGGATCTATAGAAAGGACAGCAACAGAATAGAATGCGCAAGTTGTACGGAAGAGATGGACGAGAGAAGAGGAGACACTTGAAAGTGGAAAAACTTGGAAGGAAGCCAAAGCATTGGCATGTAGATCACAACGGAAAGGTTTCACACATGCCCTATGTTCCAAAGGGAACGAGAGAGATTAAGTAAGTCATCTTAGTTATAGTCTAAGACACAAGTAATTGGTCTATATTCCAAATTTTAGTTTATTGCAGTGATTTGTTGTTGCTCTAAATTGTTTTTAATTGTTAGAATTATTTAGCCTCATTGGGGTAAAATCATTTTCCGGTATCCTTAATAAGTTTAGCCTCTTCGATTAATGCCATGTGATATTAACCTCAGAAGTGATTGATATGTCTAAGGTAAAAGTACACATCAGAGGCACCCCTTCAAGCGGGATAGAGCACCGCACGTAGGTCACATGGCTCTTTGTGCTTCTAATATCACCCTGGGAAGGAAGAGCGCGGGAAGAGACCCAAAGTTCCAGGTGACGACACGCTCAAGCATGGACAGGGTCCTTTATCTTTCTAGTTAGAAGACAACTATCGCCAATAAAGCTAATCCAAAAGCCCCTGGCCTCCTAGAGCACACAAAGGCGCAACTTACTGTCGGTGAGAAATTACCTGGTGATTGACACTTGTGTGTTGTGTGACAGCTGAAAGTGCTCGTTGGTCAGGCGCAGGTTGCGCGTTAGTTCTTCACGAATGGCATTTTTCGAATTAGATGTGAGTCAGTTACACATATTTACAGGAACTCAGCGGAACATAAGCATGAGCAGTAGACAGATGTGTACGTTACTCTCATATTCTGCACTGAAGTAGTATAGTAACTACAGCGCAAATCATCACACTACCAGTAATGTCAGTCACGTATTACATTATCAGCTTTCACTAGGCAGAGGTTTTCCTTTTAGTTTTGACATTATAGGCGTCATTGTCACTTTAGTGACTAAGCAGTTCTGATTAAAATACTGGCAATAACATACAAGTACATAAGTACCACACAAAACTGTTTTCTGAGTACTCTCGAAACATAACATAGAGAACTAAAGGTGTTTGTTAATGCAGCAAACTATTTGCTGACCTGTTTATTAAGGTTAGAATAGCTCATTGGATCTTTGCTGAAGAATGACATTCATCTGGAACGAACGAGTGGCCCATAATAAGAATGTATTGTCGTCAGAGACATGACGTCATGGACATTGAACAACTACGGATTTACAGAAATCTAGGACGTGTTTTCACATGCATGTACTGATCTGATTCTTTGCTTGCAAACATTTCATCTAGTAATTTCGTAAGAATTTAATCATTCTATTACTCAGAACGTTATTGTCTTTTATATCTCAGGGATATGGGTCTTCCATTGCATACGGACGAGTAAATATAGCTACAGCGTACTGCATGGCTGCATGAACGTCAATCACAAACTAATTTCTCATCAATAATACCTGATATTACATATTCTGTTCCTGAATGTCTACTGTACGAATGTATGAAAAAAGCAGCAAAATGAACGATCAAAATGAATGTTGAGAAACGTGTTCACGGATAGTTTGACTCGTTTTGATTTAAGGAATCTAACCATGAGATTAGTTATAACACACTCCATGTCAGGCAGTACGTGTATAAAATAACATTATTGCAGTTTTGAATTATTATTATAAAAAATTAATAATAATTCAAAACTGCAATAATGTTATTTTAGTTTTGACGATATAATTGTCTCCTTGTGTTTCACTTAGAATAATCGAGTAGTTTTGAGGAAAGTGATTAACTATTTGAGAAGTCAATTATATGCTTCACATACTGAAATACAGAGAACTATTATGTGGCCTAATGACATGGATCTGAGGGAAAGAAATGTCCAAAAATATGGTGGAATATGGGTATTTGGTTTAACCTTTCTCATGCTTAAAGAAAACGAAAGAGATATGTTGAAAAGAGACGCAAATACTCACATCTGTTGTTAAGGGAAAAGTGGGAAAACATTCGCCTCATTCTGTCCAAGAAGTACTTGATTGAAGAGGCAAGCATCATTGGACTTTCGGTTTTCTGCCCGCAAAACATGTTTTCTACCTATCGCCCTAACTTCTGTGGTGGAAGAGATCTCCCTTTTATTGTCCTTGTGACAAGCTGAGCCACTTACAATTATACTTAAACGTAAGGCTAACTTTTATGTATTTCATAAGTCTCTAAGATAAACGAGACTGACTGCTGATATATTGGAATTTTTAAACCACCCCAAATCCCTATTCGTATACCTGCTCTAGAAGGTTGACAGCTTTTTTCACAGACTGCTGTTTTCGCGACATGTACTGTATCATGGGCACCAAAATCTCATTAGGGCATTAGCCGCTTGCGTCATCTTGAAAGAAAATGTTAATGGGAATGAAGCCTTCCAGGGTTACGAAGGGTGAAAGGGAGACCTTCATGAACAGGTAGCACAGTTATTTCAAAGCGGGTCGCTACGTACCATTGGCCATTGTTGTGGAGAATGATTAGAGGCACTGCAAATTCGTACTATTGCTCAACAAATTGTCAAAAACCTCTGGGGTCACTGGGTACAACCAGTTGTTTATATTGAGCTTCACCATCTCAAATTAATTAATTAATTAATAATAATAATAATAATAATAATAATAATAATAATAATAATAATAATAATAATAATAATAATAATAATAATAATAATAATAATAAGAAGAAGAAGAAGAAGAAGAAGAAGAAGAAGAAGAAGAAGAAGAAGAAGAAGAAGAAGAAGAAGAAGAAGAAGAAGAAGAAGAAGAAGAAGAAGAAGAAGAAGAAGAAGAAGAAGAAGAAGAAGAAGAAGAAGAAGAAGAAGAAGAAGAAGAAGAAGAAGAATCGTTAAGCACATATTAACGTCAACACCAACCAACGTCTCTGAATTTTACGTGACAGTAAGGTTCCTGTCATAAGACACCCAATTAAGCCCGTTTAAAAGCCTCAGTCGGCAACTATGTCACCCAAGTCATCCCATGAAAAAATGCAGATACCTTCATACAAAACATCCAGATAGTTCAAAGACAACTTGAAATAAAATTAACTAAATTATTTATAAAATAACATAGGTATATTCTCGTGCACAAGCATAATTCCTTATGCGGTAGAAGTTCAAAGATTAATTGATTGATAAAATATAGAGACAAAATAAAATGGTTTTACTCATCTTCCCGCACCGAAGTCTATTGCTTGTTATGTAGTGGCTCTCCCGGTTGTACAGCCATGGAAAAATGATTGAGCGCATTAGGAGAACAGAATATTTCCACGTCGTGTTGCAGCACTGTTTTTACACAAGTCAATATTTCCAACACGCAGACAGTCTCTGTTGCATATGCTAATTGGACACATAAATGGGCAGTTTGCTACAGTTCCTTTATCAAATACAAATGCTAGTGGTGATTCAAGACACAGCCTACACTAGTTCAGCCATCCTGACCTCTTAAAGAGTTTCGGGAACCATTAAACTAGTTGTTTATTGGATAATATTACTTTGGGGTCTGAGCTCCCTAAAAGATTGTATTGTACCTCTCTTCTCTAATGCATTGCATGGCGGTTCCATCTTCCCTGTTACACTTTGGAGACGCTTTTTCAATCCCCACTGTGTATAGATGTTTTTTAAGTTTCCACGGCCAGTCATTAGACTCACTATGAGTTTCAACTGCTTCTTGTGCAATTTCAGAATCCCCCACTTTCTGCCTACCCATAGTGCGGGCATCATAGGCTATTGTGTCCTTGTTCAAACTGCATGCTGTCTATGAATCCAGTTCAGTTCTTATAACCTCTTAGGCTCTGTCCCTTCTAATGGGGTTATGACACCTGCCTCAGCTAGTTCACCTGCATTATCATTGCCGTCTATTCTTGACTGACTAGAAACTCATGTCTGCATTTCCTCAGACTCTAAGACTTCTTGGCAATCCTTAATGATCTTTGATCTCAGCATAGCATGAAATTCCCTGTTCCCCCAGAGAATAAAACATCCCCAGCCTTGGCTGAACCTCAAGTGCTCCAGTACCAGAGCCATCGTTCATCTAGGCATTACAATAGTGACTTACCTTACCTGATCGAAGTATAAATATTCCGAGATACTCTATGTTTTATTACATACGATATCCATCTCTAGCATATTAAAATCAATTGTAGCAATGTTTGGGTTTAATAAAGCAGGTTGTTTTATTGCGGTAATATATATGACCTGAGAGTAAAACATGTATACAAATGAACTCTCTTAAACACACACAACATTGCTTTCGTACTGAGGATCCGTGGTTTGAATCCCGGGTTAGTGGAGGCTCCCAAGGCCCGATGTAGTTCCCAAGCTCGAGTAAAAGCCGGTGCTTATTGTCATTCTGCCATCCAGGGTATCGATCTTAAGCCATCGCTTAAAGGTTTCCTCTACCATAGGGAACCATTGACAACAACTTTCTGTAATTATCAGCACTCTCTAGATTGCTTCTTCTTATACTTTTTTGGATTACCCTCCTCTTTGTAGGACTTACAACCCCAAGGACCTGCAAGCAAATGCTCTGGGTCAGTAGTTTGACGAAGAACAAGCAAACTTTTAACCATGTTATGGTGATACCGGTCGCTGGCCGCACATCAGAAGCAGCTCGGTGTTAGCTACCTCGCATCACTGCTTGTAAACACACGGCACGACGACAATGAAGCGGTCAGAACAAAGCCTGATTGCTCGCAGTTCTAGAAGCTATTAACGGGCTTGTTTACAAGAACTTTCGTTAAAGGGGGATTTCACTTCTTAGTCTTCTCGGATATATAAACAGTGTTGAGAGAAGCCAGTTGTTAAATGTTGGGCCCAATGAGTGTATCGTCGGAGCCAACTGTTTGTGACACACAGAGATTAGTGAAGTGTGTATCAAGATTATGATACAACAGAACAGGTGTGAGTTGCAAAGTCACGACGTAGTGTAGATTGTGTTAACTATAAAACTGGGAGACCTGTTTTTGTGATCAAGTTTCAGAAGAGAAATAAAGTTACAGAAAAAGTAACTGAACTTGTCGTTTGTCACAGTATACCGCGACAGGTGATCAGCGCAATGCCTGGTATTGCGGTAAAAAAGACGAAATTAAGCATAATGATGAAAGGAATGATAAGAAAATTAGCCGATCAAGTTATCCAATCCAACATTCGCCAAGCGACAGATGTAAATGGAGAAGAAATCTCCAGTCAGGTCATCGGCCCCAAGGACTTCAACCCGGAACCTTCCAAATACGAGTCCCACGTGTTATGGGCTTTCTCTTCAGAACGACGCACTTCATTGTAAATAAGTGGTTTTTATTTTACTTTCGGTGTTGCTTTATAAAATAAAGTTACATGCATCCACTCTTTCAGTCAGGCATGTTGTGACTCAGCGGCTATAGCCAAGATTATCGGGAATTCACCGCGGGGTAGTCGGAACTTAAACAAGATAAGCCGCGCGGCTTGTCCATAGTAAACACTGTATCATCGCCAAAAAACTAGAAGCTTCCGGAAGTGTTGACACCTCGAACGTTCTAGAAAGTTCTTACGGCTATATGAGCACGGGATTGGAGACATCTCGTTTCCGAATTCCCACGAGGGAACCGTTCGGAAGAAGAGGGTACGTTGGGGGTATTTTGTTACGCCGCTAAGTCACGGATGAAAGTGAAGTTACATGAACAGTGAAATTAGTGCACATTAAGGTAGTGACGGAGTATGCCAAGCAAAGTCGTGGCGAAAGTTGAACTAGATTAAGTGACGGTGAAAACTGAGTTAAGTGACAGTTTAAAAGACTAGACAAAATTACAATGCAGCTTTAGGTTTAAAAAAAGTCAACCTCCATCAGGAAATTTAATCTGGAACCTCTGGATTTGTATGCTAAACACAAGACAACAGTTCCACTCTAATTTGAATTGTTATTAATGCCCCGGAAGAAGAAAACACAGTTTATTACCAGTTTCTAATATATAATATTGCACACGTGTTGCACAGAGAACGGAGAAAGAAGTGAGGACGCTTAGGATGACAGGAAAAAGAGAGAAAGGAAGAAAGAAAATGAAATGGAGAAAAATGATGAGATGAAGAGGAGAAAGAGAGGGAAGGAGGAGGAGATGGAGAAACGGTGATAAGACGTGAGAGAGAGAGAGAGAGAGAGAGGGAGAAGAAAGCGGGATCGCTGCATTTGACTCAATAACGCAGTCAGAGCTGCCGGTTCAAGTGTGCGTGTGCGTATGTATGGGTGTGGGGTGTGTGTGTGCGCGGGTGCATGCGTGTGTGTGTCTGTGTATGCGTGTTTTTTGCATACACCCTATGCTCCTTTGTCAATTGACAGTTAATCTGTAAAAACATGTGAAGAGTGAAGTACTCAAAAACTAATACACAAACTTTTGAAGCATACTTCAAACGCAATGCGTCTTTCCAAAGTTCGACAGCGAAAAAAGGCAAACAACAGCTGTTTCGCTGTAATGAGAGAGAAACAGACAGACAGACAGAGATGGCACACAACGAATGCACTATTTCGGATGATACTACTTTTTCGACGCAGTTCATCACATATGTGCCACTGAAGTGCTCTTTTTCTAGTATAGACCGCTGGAATGACGCTTTTGGAATGCGGGAAGTATTTACCCATTCTGCAGGCGAAATGGCTGCCACTTGCATCCTACCAGTGACAAAAGCAGTTGAATATCGTGGGTCCCAGTTAATTCTAAAATAAATGCTAAATCTTTTTCACCTTTTCGATCCCGAAAATACAGTCTTGTGCAAATTATTCTTTAAAACGTTTTTCTTCTGTCCAGTTTATGCTAATCGAAATAGAAATGTGTAGAAATGATTTCATTACATATTTCCTTGTAGGTACAGTAGGCTTAAGCGATAGTAAAAATTCAAGATCTGGTTGTTGTGTGATGGCTTTCATATTTCATTCTCTTCGCATGACCACGAAGTGAAAAAAGGAATAATGACTTCCTAATTGAGAAAAGTATAAATATTTAAAATTTTAAAGCAATAACAATGAATATCTCGAAAATGTGTATCTCCGTTAAACAATTTTATTTAACATTAGTTATTGCTTTGACGAGATCTACATTTTGGGTAGTAAGATTTTGTGTATCTCTTACAGTTCACCAGTTATGGAAGTCATCCAAAATGAAGAGGACTTCGCAGATTATTCTCGGAAGATTCAAGAGATACGTTTTATTTTCCATGAAAATTTAATCAAAATTTTTAGAGTAATTTTTGAGAAAATAAAAAAGTTTAGGATAGTTTAGAGTGGAGAATTTTCTTGAAGGTTTTGTGTCTCATGCTTGAAAGATGCTGAACTTAAATGTCAACAAGTTACATACTTAACTGAGTTCTGATTCTGTTTACACACACACACATACACACGCGCGCGCACGCACGCACACACACACACACACACACCAGAGAGAGAGAGAGAGAGAGAGAGAGAGGGAGGGAGGTAGACGCGCGCGCCTGTTTTTTTTTTTTTTTTTTATTAAAAATGTTTTGTTTTTTTTAAATTCAGGATTCCTCAAAACAAAACAAAAATTATTTTAAATAAAACGCAAGGGAATTTAAATTAGAACTAAGAAAAACGAGTAATAATGTCACATCACCAACCCGATTTGATAACGCAGTTAGCATACCAGCATTATAAGATTTCGTACTTTGATAATAAATTACTAAACAATAAAATTTCCCGAAAACACTCAATGTTTTATTTTTGGTTGGAATGCAATGCTTTCGCTACCTAATTTACGTAGCCAAGAAAATAATAATTTCTAAAGTCGAGAGTATTTGTTTACGTTACCCCCCACCTGTAAGACAAATGCAGTTCGTGTAATTCCTGCATCTAATTGGTTATTACTAGGCATCGGAATTCTTAAGCAGTTGGCTTCAAGTTACGTACACCAATACAAAGAAAGTAAACGACAGCGGTAAAGGTGCACCGATTAGTACAATACGGTCTGGTGACTGCAACGCCAACAGATTGTAAGAGAAATAAGGTGATTTGTTACCTGCGACGGGTCTAACAACCTAATTGTGGTTGGAAAAAACTATGCCTTATTATTAAAAAGTTGATGCCAGGAGTAGTTTTCAATTTAACGATTAAACAAAGGTTTCAAATAATGTATAATAAAGTATTGTAATCTGAAAGTGTGACCAGAAATGAAGAAACACTGGCCATATATATAAGAAAGGCGAACATGGCACTGAACAATAGGCTTGCTAATGTACGCACTTGGGATGCAAGACAGTTACTTACCAAACAGATAAACCTGGAAAACTGTAAGAAAATAAGTGCATGCATTTACTGCAATATAAAGCAACTCCGACATACGGAAGTAAAAGAGTAGCATTGACAAATAACCTGAGCTCTGATTGGGAATACAGTCAAGATGTTTGAACACAATTGGGAAAGTTAAATTCCTCGATGAAATTATGTCCTCCACAGTGGAAGGATTCTGTTGTCAGGACGTAGATGACTTTATGCATTCCATTTTACCTAAACTCGCCAAAGTTGTAGGTATGTCGATATGCCTTGTGTGACATTCTGCTACTAAAGCTGAAGTGAACTTGGCGTTGCGTTGTTGCATCCCTTCCGAACAGGACATAATGGATGGAGGACAGTATTGGCGATGGCATCTGTCAATAGACCGAGTCCATCTGGCTTGACACGGAACACATATTTCTCAAACATGTAGTTCCTTTCTTGGCCCCCAAGGAATAAGGCTTGAGTGTTTCCTATACCATTGTTCATAGTAAGAGAGAACAAACATTTCCTCTATGGGATCGAACCCGACACCTTTCACACCAGGTGAGAAGACATGCAACAGGTCTTGGGTTCGATTCTCGTCGGGCCGACCACTCTATCATAGTTTTTCCAGTGCCGAGATGTTCACCCCTCTAACACGAATTCTCTGTCCATAATTTCCTGTGCCCGTTCCTTCCTTTCATCTGTTTCACGTCGTCTGTTTCAGAGTTGCAGGACCAGGCGACGTCGGTTGGAGTGTTGCGGCAGAATGGTGCTTTGAAACGATTTCTCCTGATGTTTGGCGGAAATTTCTTCCTGAGAGTTTCGTATCTTTTCCCAGGTTACAAGTGGCTAAGATAGGGATTGCCGTCTTCAGGATTCGTATCAAGTTGAAATCGTTCAGGATCCCGTCCTTACTGATGCACAACGTCGTCCAGATCAGGTCGTCCTTCGGATCTCCTCTGCATCCCTTCATCCCAGGGTCACTCTGGAAGCACAAAGATCATGTCTGTGTGTAGGACTGCGCTCCTGTTGCTGAAGGCCTCTCCAATCTTACCAACCCCTAGCCTTTACAAAGCCTAAGTTCTGGATAGTATTGAGGTCTCTTGTGTTGATGCTTCAAGCATAGTGTTGCAGAAGAAATACATTTTAAGTAAAGATACGTTAAACGCTTTAAAACAGACACATTAAAGGATCTGCGTCATTTAATATTTGGTTATGAAAGATCCCGAAAGGTGGGTAAATCCCGCTTTAAAATCTTTAACCACTACGGCTGGTTTGTTAGATTTGAAATTTAACTTGTCCGGTTTGGTTCCGTCCTTGTCTTTAGGGTGCCCTAACCACTGTCTAAATTCTTGGAAAGCGCGCACCCCCTTCCAGCCGTCTATCGTCTGTTAAATGCCACATGCACTTTATAAACACCTATTACGGTAAAGAAAGAGACAACAAGCAGGCAGATGTTTCTGTCTCGTTTTCGGAGCTGACAAGTTAAATCTCATAGACTGTAATACGGAATTTAAGGATCCTGTGAGGCCGGCCGGTAGCTGCCGTCAAAGAGACGCTTAAGGTCAGGCCACCTCACATCGCTGCTTGTAAATACGCGGCCCGACGACAATGACGTGGCAGAACAAAGCGATTTCAGACTGCTTAAGAAAATGTTCGCGGGCCGCGCATGTTTACGAATAGCTGGATTTCGAGAAAAATCTGTGTACCTATGTCATTCTTGGCTATATAAGCGAATTCAACGTTGCGAGAAGCGGATCGTAAAGCATTGAACGAGATAGCTTTTAGCAATTAGCTCTGTGTGTGTGTGTGTGTGTGTGTGTGTGTGTGTGTGTGTGCGCGCGCGCGCGCGCGCGAGCGCGCGTGCGTGCGTGCGTGTATGTCTGTGCAGTTAGTGTTGACTGAGTTTGAGTATCGTCAGAGACAGTTGTAGACATTTAATCGTCGCGTCGGAGTGGTTTTTGAGTGAAGCAGTTTGTGAGACAGAGAGAGTAGAACCAAAACACAATGAAATGTGTGTCAAGGTTACGAGAGGACTGAACTGTTGTGAATTGCAACATCACGACGAATTTAGATTGTGTTAACGACAACAAAGAGGACTCTTTTGTGATTCAATTTAAAACAAACTAAAATGACAGAAAAAGTAACTCAAAGTGTCACTTGTTTAATAGTGATCCTCCAAAAGATGAGTGTACTAAGGGACCTAAGAAACAAGATCTGCTTGGAAGAGTGCGAGTTGATTTGGTTTAAATAAAACTTATAAAGTAACCAAGATATTCATCCAGTTAAAACTCTTGTTCAGTATCTTAAACCGAACACTTAGTTTTCTTAACTTTAACAAATTTCAATTGAAGCTGAAGCTTCGGGACATGAATTCAAGTATACCATTGTTTTATTTACGTGCCGCTTCTTATTAGAGTGCTAGAACTACAAACAGTGGAGAGGACCGACCTTGGATAAGTAGCCTTCCATAAGCCTAAGGCCCTGCTACTGCCTTGGGATCACCTTTACTTACTGGCAGGTGACGAACGCCATAGGGTAATTTGGGTTGCAGTGTTCAAAGCCTACAATTCACCCTATGGCTAATACGTGATGGATATGCTACCGACTTGGGCTCCAGCGGCAACTGTAACAACATACATTTGGACCCTGTCATGTAGGCAATACACGCGTGTGGCCTTGGATATCTGTGCTCCTGAGTTCAAGTCCATGTTATCAGCATTAGGTTAGCCGTTTTGCAACCAGTAGTCGAGTATTACTGACTGGTCTTTCGGAAATTGTTCACTCTATGCAGTGCTTTGTATAGGATTGCACTCATGCCTAGTTTACATTTGCTGATAAGCCTACTTAAAACTGCAAGGAGTTTTATTGATTGTGGGAACATAGAATGGTACAGCCATGGAAAAAATAACAGCGCATTAGGAGAGCGGAATATTTCTAAGTCCCACGTCGTGTTGCAGCGTGGTTTACACAAGTTGATATTTCCAACATGCAGCTGAGTTTGTTGAGCGTCTCTTTTCCATATGTTATCGTCTGTCGGACACACAAATAGGCTGTGTCTTGAATCATCACTTGCATTTGTATTTGCAAGTATGTTTTCAAGGCATGGTGATTCAAGACACTGCCCATTTCTGTGTCTGACAGACGATTACATATGGAACAGAGACTATCAACAAATGCAGCTGCATGTTGGAGATATCTACTTTTGTAAACCGCGCTGCAACAGACGTGGGATGCTGTCGTAGTGCGCTCAATCATTGTTTGCAGGCTGTACCAATAGAACGTGCACGGAACTAAGCAGGTCCTCTGGTATAGAAAAGATGTAGTATTCATTAAAGCATTCATTTGGTGTCAAGCGGTTTCCTCTGTGGCTTGCATTCGGGAGGTCGCGAGTTCGATCTCAGCGGCCGGTCTACATGACCCATGGGTTTTTTGGGGGGATTTGTCCGGGCCGCCAGATGAATGCTGAGTAGTTCATTACTCCGCCTAATTTCCTGTCGCTCCATTTTAGTTCATTTCTCACTTCCCTTCAGTCTTCATCTAACTTTCCTTTCAGGGTTGTAAGTGTCGGCGGGGGTTTCGGTGTTGCATGGCAGGAAACAAGGATGCTTTCTAGTCACTTTCGTACTTCTTTAGGGTGTTCTCCCAAACCCCTCAGGGATGACCGCGGGTGGGCAGGACGCCTGGGGAGTTTAAATATGGAAATGTTAGGAACCCTGCCCTCTTCTCTGTAGAGACTCCTTGACTGAGCTGCCCTCCGTCTCCTCTCACCTCATCCTGAATAGGCACAAAAGTGGGAGGAGGTACTGAATCCCCTCCGCAACGTGCTATCCTATATTTATACTGCCTCAAATTGAAATGTGTGAGAATGTCTAAAAGAACTAACTTTTGTTATAAAAATTATATTTCGTTTTTATACAGTGCAAGCAAACATTTACAGTGCTTAGTATAAGTTGGATTCAAGCATAACTTTATGGGAATACCTATGGACCTTTTACGAGGAGAAAATATATGAATTTTACATTGTGCTTTTTTGTATAAGTAGTTTGGAAGGACATTTCTATGGTGTCAGCTTCCTTTCCTATCATCTGACGGAAGAGGCAGCAACTAGAAGAATAGGGCAGGAACAGTAGGTTAACATCATTTTTTAAGATGATTCACGTTTGTAATATCGCAAGGTAATATCAGAATTCACACAATCGATTTTCATAATTGTTTCACAACTAAAAAGGTCTCTTCTTCTGGACGAACATTTCTGGCCGCTCCTTGGCCGAGTGGTTAGACCATTCGCCTCTTACCAAAGCGGTCCTGGTTCGAACCTAGGTGACCGCATGTAGGATTTGTGATGGACAAGGCGGCGGAGGGGCGGGTTTTCTCCGGTTTCCTCTCCATCTTCATTACAGTGCGCATGTAGTAAAAGCTATAAAAAAGAAAAAATCTGTTATGTTGCGCTCATATAACTTTCTCTACTCTTGTACTAAACATTCTTACAATCTCTTATTCCTCTATCTTCTTCGGGTTAGTTGAGACAAACATTTCTACAAATTATTGTACTGCTTATTTCCTTGTAGGTACAAGGAGAATATGGGAATACAGTAGGCTTTGAGCGATAGTCAAATCCATTTGACAGAAGTACAAGTTCTCCAAAACTCACACACAATTCTCCGAAATGGTTCACTCTACAAACAAAATTATTTAGACATAAATTGTGTGTTTTTTAGCAAGATCAACATTTTTGTATGCTAAGATTTTGTCTATCTCTTACGGTTTAGGAGTTATTTAAACTACACCCTGAGTAAATACAACTACAAGGGCTATAATTGTTAGAGCCATTTTCAAGAAAATCAAAATTTTCGAAAAATTTTCCATGTAAAGGGTAGTTTAGGGTGAAGCAGTTTTCTTCAAAATCTTCGTGTCGCATCCTTGGAAGACATTAACCTTAAATACCAACTTTGGTTTTTAACCCACTTTTCATTTTTGAGTTATGCTGTCCACAGACTGACAGACACAGACACATAGACACAGACATGAACCTTTTTCTAAAAATTCTCTTTTTTTTGGGGGGGGGGGGGGTCAGAGACCCTCAAAAGATATTTCCGGTGAAATCTTGACATCGAATTTTTGGGCGGAATACAATACTTCCTATACTTCTCTACGTGGCAGAGAAAGTAAAAATGATCTTACAACTTCAAAACCAGCCTTAATATTTCTGCCTCTTATGTACAAATTAGCTACATTTTATCACCTGGTTAATAATTGGAGCAGATACCTTTTTTGCTCACGACTTTCGAAAACCACCCTTCTGATCTTGAATCGCTTACTTCCAGAACATATCCATGTACACCATGTCCGGAGAGTTGCGGATTATGAAACGTTTATCAATATCTCAGATAAACACACTACAGCAACACGCATTAGGATATGGTTACAAGGGACCCGTAAGATGCAGGCACAAATCCAGCCTTTTACCCCAAACCATCCTCGTATGGAAACGGAGGGTGGGAGGAGAAGAGGGCAGAAGCTTTTAACACAAGATAATTGCTCTATTTTATACTTTTTCCAATTTAGAGTGAAATTTGAGTCATTAAAACGATTGTAACTACCTACGTATGTTATTGAAATTCGAAAACATGGTGTACGGTGATGTTACTGCACATCAAAAGTTAGCCCTTTCCCTTTACCCCTCTCTCCTCCTCCCATTCATTCAACGAATACAAACTGCAGTTGAAATTTCTTCTGCAGCGCATCCAACGTAAACTAAAACAGGCTTTTGTTTCACCATTTATTTCGTACGTAACCAAAGTCACACTGAGTTCTTGATTTTGTTTCTTTCTCCAGTTTTTCTAATAGTCAATCTCCAGGTCTGTTGCATTCACATTGTCTTCTAGGGTAACATGCTATCCTCCGGCTCCCGAGATCGCTGGTTCAAACCCGGCGGAAGGCGATGGTCTTTTTCGAACCTAAAAATCTTTAACATGGCTTCCTTCGGAAGGGGAATAAAGCCGGTGGCCCTGTGTCGTAGATTTATGGCACATAAAAGAACCTCAAGCCTGATAAAGAGGCCTCTGAGCAAACTTAATCGGGCATTCATTCCCAATATAGAATGGGACTCTGAGAAACACAGCAGTTAGGGCGTCTATAAGTTGCAATTGTTGCATTCATGTGGAAAATACTAGAAACCGTTCCTTTATGTTGGAATTATATTAAAGGCGGTTTGGATTGATTTCAGTTTTAGGATTTATTTTTACCTCCTCTGTCTGCCGCTTAGGATGGACGAAGTACACCGCCCAGCCACTGCGTCCCCCACCTCTGCTCAGAACAGGTGTCGTGAGTGGGGTACATAACTGTAGGGTGAGACGTGGTCAGGACCCCCAGCCCTCCTGGCCGATTATGTGGTATGCGCGATCTGAGGTCGCTACTTCTTCATCAAGTAACTCCTCATTTGGCCCCTCAGGAACCTAACGAGGCTGAGTGCATCCCGTGCCAGACCTTCCAGCGGGAAAAACATTTCCATGCCGGTCCTACGTGATGTTGAAACGGCAGTTGGAGGCCATCGCTACCAAAATGGGGCTCTACAAGTAAAAAAGAAATGTACAGTAGAGTCAACGTGCAATTAACGTAATAAATATAAAACATTTAAAATCCTCAAAAAATTTACGTTTATATACTTCAAAAGTAACATTAAATCACCTCAGCCTATGGATGTAAAATAATTCAATTCCTGCATATGTGGTACTGATTTTGAAATACGATATCACTAACATCTTACAGAATACAATAATGTTATGAACTGCTTAAGAAAATGTAATAGGTCACCATTGATGCATCATGCTATGAAAAGGAAATAAATCGCGAAATCGTAACACTTTGCACTCTCTGAGATCCTGATTCAAGCATATCCTCTTCTTCAAATGGATAAACCCAAGTTATTTTCGAAATAATCCAGAGCCTTGTTAATAAGGTTATTTTAACCTAGAATACTAGACAGTTAAATGTCAGAGAAGAGAACAATCCAGAACCTTCATTCTGAGAACTGAGAAGTATAATACAAGCTGTCTTAACAGAATAGATTCAGTGACTTATCAGATCTTAATAAGTATTAATATGCCTTTTGTGACAATATTTCTAATTATGAATCCTGGTAGCAGTGAATTCACAATGTTTACAAGTTATTTTGCCCATGTTGAACACAAAAACTGTTCTAAATGTTGCATCTGAGAAGTGATTCTTAAAAACATTGCAAAAGAATATCTTAAAGCTCATAGAAGAATCTACAATACAAGTAGCATCCAGGAGCCAATACTTTCAGCCTGTCCCGTTCTGCATCAGACGTGTGGGTCGAAGATACTGTCTGCAGCTGATTCTATTGCTCGCCACCTCACCCCAAAGCAACTCTTTAGCACTTCATCTGGAGGTACAGTAAGCAATTATAATAACAGAACGGGTGCTTCAGAAAGAAAAACGATGCAATAGACTTGCACTGTTATCAACATTCTATTTAGAATTATGGAAAGCAAACATTTGAATGCCATACTACGGAAACTGCGCTCTTCCTATACCACCTGCCTGGGCTGAAACATCCTTCAACCATGTTGCTTGATTATGCTTATGAAGACGATCTCGACAATTCTCTGTTTTACTTATTGGTGAATGGAAAAATGATAATACAAAGACTGTTGTCCCAACGTAACACAATGTTAATACAAGTACTAGAAAACCAAGAGGCCTTCAACCTGTCAGATGAGGCGGAGACAGGACATAAATTACATAGCATAGTAAAGGAAACATCTGAAATGGCAAAATATGTATAAGATAAACGTCTGTTTTACTGTCTAAGATAATGCGAACAACATAGTAAAATAAATAAGAAAGGATAATACATTATAGCGCTTGTTCCGGTATGTAGACACGCTGCAAATTCACTAAGGACTTTCTAACAGTAAACACCTCATCAAAGGCTAATCAAATGCTGAGAGTTCAGATCAGTATTAGCGACTCTTGTCTAATGGCGAATCTAGAGTTATCTTCATGTGGGGTCGTCCTCTGTAGTCTAGGGGTAACATGCTAATCTCTAGTTCTTGAGATTACAAGTTCAAGCGTGGCAATGGATTTTTTCGGGTGCAAAAATCCTTAGTATAGCTTTCTTTGGAAAGGAAGTAAAGCAGGTGGTCCCGTGACGTAGGTAAACAGGTTAAGAAGTCTTTCACGCCCAATGTAGAAAAGGATGCTGAGTACCATGGCTGTTAAGGAGCGTCCATAAGTATCAAATCAATTTCAGTTTCATCTGGTCACCCATTGGTGTTCTCAACGAAATGCCTGCACCTCGCTCAATGGTGCACCAAGTGGCAGCTATTGATGAGTTAGGCAAATTTGACTGAATAGACATTTTTATTCTAGAGCGTTAATAACTTTAAAAAATGAAATAATTGATGTTTAGATCTTCAGAAATAAATAAATAACTTTTAGTTTTCTACATTACATATTTTACATGTGAATTACGCTAATATACGTGCAGATAACTTATTCGCCTAACCCTGATTGATTACTATTCACAATGGTTTCACATTGGTTGATCCCTGCGGGGCTCTTTTACGGCTTACGAGTTATTCAGAAATTATCCAGAGTAAACAGGACTACATAGGCTGTAGCCAGAAAATTCAAACCATACATTTCATTTGTCATAGAAATATCTTAAACATATGTCATTTTAATCAAAATCGTTCGAGGCATTTTCAAGAAAATCAAAATTTTAGAAATATGCTCCATGTAAAGGGTAGTTTAGGGTAAGGCTATTTTCTTCAAAATCTTCGTGTCTCATCCTTGAAAGAAATTAAATTTAAATACGAACTTTGGTTTTTAACCGACTTTTCATTTTTGAGTTATGCTGTCCAGACACACACACACACACACACACACACACACACACACACACACACACACAATTACCTTTTTCTATAAATGCTTTTTTTTTGATCAGGGGGTCTCAAAACATATATTTCCGGTGAAATCTTGACATCGAATTTTTGGATGGAATACAATACTTCCCCTACTTACGAGTAGAGAAAGCAAAACAATGTAGATTAGAATGATAATTATATAGGGAAAACTGCACCAAGTCGTGCATTTTTTTAATTGTTAATACTTTTTGCACCATGTCCACTTTATATGTTAGAAGCTTCAAAAGAACAATATTATCTTAACCTTCTAATGCTTTCTGTTGCCATTTGGCAACAAAGATGTTTGCTTTAAAGTTTTAGAATAGTGTATCAATGTTTTTCTTATTTTCATATTACATTGGCATTTAATAATAAAATAAAGGTATTGGTAGTGATTTATATCATAAATGTATCAACATTTAGTTTTGTGTACTACACAAGTATAGTCTAATGTAACCCCTTTATCATCCATGCGTATCATCTCACTCGTTATTTAACGTGAACTCTCTCCATCCTTTACTTCAACCACATTTGATTGCAGTTGTTGGTATTAAACTCAGACTGATGCCTCGCGCGACTACTATGTGCACATGACTGCCAACAAACGAAGCGGCAGAAACAAAAGGTTTCGAGAACGTTCGTGAGCTGCGCCGTTTGCGGTGCGTGTGTGTGGAACTTGAGAAAGGTCCTGTGACGTCATCCCCAGTATGTAAGGAGGCTAGAGAAGATCAGTGTATTTTAGAGTTGAGTTACGAGCATGAGTCGGTCAGTGTGTCAGTGAGTGAGACAGCTGTGCTGTGTGTGTCGTCGTGTTGGTACGTCGTAAGAAGGTTCAACAAGCGTTGCGGGTGTTTACATTGTCGTAATTAGTGCATGAGAGACAGAGGAAGTGAAGTAAGACACTAAAAGGACTGAGGAAGGTTCTGAAAAGTAAAGTTGGGATTTGCGATAGCTTGAAAGACTGTGGACTGTGTTAACAACGAGAAGAAAACTGTGTACTTGTGATAGAATTTTAGAAGATAATGTGATAGAAAAGAAACCGGACTGATTTTTCTTATTTGTTATACTGGTGTGAGGAAGTGGAATTCGTCGAATTGCAGTTTTGTTACAGTATATTACAATGTGTAGTAGCTATTTTTAAAGGTTATGCTTATTTCTGTCAGCAGTAGTTTTAAAGGAATGTGCATTTACGTTACGCTAGTTCGTCACTCATTCGACGAAGGAAGCTGTGTGCCCCTAGGTGTATACCTAGAGCATGGAAATCAGTATTATAATGACAGGTATTGTCCTAACGTGGTAGTAGGTTGATGGTAGAGGACAAATCCATTAGTCCAAAAAAATCACCTTGAGGGGACAGAAAGTGAGGTATCTCAGGTAGAAGTGAAGTGCCATAGGCATGCTTAAGTTTTCTGAGGTTCCAACGAACGAACACGTAAAAATTGAGTGGAAGGAGGTGGAGCTTTTGTATTGTTTCTCTGACTAATACAACACCGAACAACGGAGTTCTAAATTGAAGACATTCGTTTGTTTAAAACTATTAACATTGTACTGATAGGGCCGGTAAGATAACAGCCATCTGGCATATTAACTTGCTCTAAGTGCTTCCTAATAATAAAGGAGGGGAGTTAAACAACTTTATCAACACGTTTAAATGAATTCCATTCCACTAAATGGCTTAAATGCACGAGTATTTATCCCCCTTTAGTTTCTTCCATATAGTGACATTCTTCATTAGACCATTTTTCAAAGCGGTAGGTTAGTTAACCGTTTAAATTTCTTCAAGCTAAAGCTTCCTGTCGCAACCCTGGAAGATAAGCATGAAGTGTGGTATTTCAACGTTTAGTTTAGTTTTTGAATGGTGCTCTTCACAGCCACAGAGGCATACAAGAAACACGTAGACGTACATTGAGGTCCTTTTAAAATTTTTTTCAGGGGGTCTCGTAACTTCTATCCAATGCAATCGTTGAATTTCTAATGTTTAATTGGAGTGCAGCATTTCCTTCACAAGGGTGAAAGTAAAAGTGACAGTAGTGTGCACAGTAAAAAGATTTGTACCTAGTATATACAAGCAAAGAATATTCTGGTTTATCACGTAGTAACTTGCTTTCCAACGCATTATCTTTCCATAAGCTTTTGTATTCCCTGAGGAAAATCAGATTTTCGTTGATAGCCACGCCAGAGATTACATCGTGCGATCATCGTAATGATCTTTCTTCCTAACCTTCCTAGGAAATGAGTAACGATATTTATGAACTGTGTGGGAAATGCTTCTAAACTTCATGTCTCATGGTTTATACGGTGGTAACTATAGCAGTAGTGGCTTGTTGTGCTGGAGGATGAGGACGACTTTGGCAGAACACTGACCACGAGGGTAAATTACTCTAACAACCTGTTTCCCTCATTCATGGCATGATCCAGACGAAAGTAAGTTCTTTTCAATCCAGCAGTGCTGATACCTGACAGTATAGCTTTAATATTGAACCTAACACTGACCACGAGGGTAAATTACTCTAACAACCTGTTTCCCTCATTCATGGCATGATCCAGACGAAAGTAGGTTCTTTTCAATCCAGCAGTGCTGATACCTGACAGTATAGCTTTAATATTGAACCTTATTACCCTCGATTCCATTCAGGCAAGTGCAAGGCGGAGTAGATATGTTCATGGGCTTGTAGACTGTAGTCTAACAGTAGAACTAACTGCTGAAGTTCGTCCCAGACTGCGTTAGGGTCCGCTGAACTGTACTTAGGATCCCAGATGTCGAATCAATGCTTATCTGTATATAAATACATGGTTATGTCTGATCATATAGGACAGATGTAATCTGTACTCATCCATAGCTAAAAACTGGAGCTTCTGGGCGGATGTTCTTGTAGAAACAAAAGCCGAGCACATTCATGCAGGTCGTCCTCGTGTCATAGAATACCTGCTGTGCTCGAGGAAGAAGAAGATCGGTGCGCCCAGACCGCCTCCTCGTCGGCTTTGATCTTCCAGGTGATTGCTCACAAGAACGTGCTTAAGACTCGCTCACCTTTAGAAAACTGCAAGCAATCGAGTGTTAACGTTTGGTCCGCGTGAAGCAACTCCAGAAGCAACTTTGATGATGGTTTCTCATGCGGCACAACTTTATCCTTTAAGTGTGGCTTTTTGGGTCCACACATGTAATCCACTAAAGACCACAAGGGAGGAAGAGACTTATTTTGCCAGTTTTTACTTTGGTGTCAGAGAAAGCCACGTGCTCGCTGATTTTCGAAGTGGAGGATTGTGGGCTATAACCTTAAGTCAAAGGAAGTTTAATCAGTGTCTCGAGGAACCAATTCTCATAGAGCCTTCAGTCCGTTAAACAGCAGCAAAACAAAGAAAATAAGAATGTGTTACAGTTTCAGAACAAAATTTACAGTAATGCTAGTCATAGTTCCTCCAATTCAGGTATAAAAAGGAGATTAATATGCACTTCTAGTATGCAGAATTCTCACTTACTAAAGTATGTTATGACTAGCGCTAGGAAGTTGAAGAAAAATACTTTTTTCCTAGTGTTTGAAGACGAAGCCCACCATAATATATGTTCGTTATAGGCATATTACAAGCCAAAAAGTGGTGCATTTAATTTGACCTTATCTGCCTTTTTCGGCACCTTTAATGTACCTTTTTTAGCCTTTTTGTTTCATTTAACTGCTTTTATGCAACTTTATCTTCGTTTGACTATGTTTTTCCTGTCCAACAGAATCTAATTTCAGTTCCAATTTATTGTAATTAATACGCACTGGTAAGACTGGCTACAAGTAGTAGAGAGGATCCTTTCTCTTGTATTCATGGCATTAGCAGCAGCAGCAGGGGGAATGTATAGGTCCTGCGAGAAACTACTGAACCTTCTCTAAATGTCCCGCTATTTCTTACCAGCGTTGTGACAATCACCTTGACCAGAGAGTAGGAGTAGATAGGTTGTATTTCCCTATTTTTTTTTTTTTTTTTTTTTTTTTTTTTTTTTTTTTTACTGCAAATTCACAACTTTTGGAAGAAATGCGGGCCTAAATATGCCTGAAACTAAGCCTCGTACAACTTCTTTTATGTTACAACTGGTATTTGAATTTGGAGCGGATAGAAGTATTCTTTTTTACAAATATTGCAAGGTAAAAGTTAGTGCAGAAAAGTGTTTTTGTGTGGAGCAGCATATTGGGCATGAGAAACATAGCAAAACGGTCTCCTGAGTCGTGGAGAAAGTAATTCACAAAGTGCTAGTAAATGTTCTAAATTGTTTCCATTTTAAAAACACCTTTGTAATGTCTTAGTGCAAATATTCCGTTAGCAAACATATGTCTGACCGCCTCCGTAGCGTAGTTGGTAGCGCGCTTGCCTCTGGCGCGAAGAACCCGGGTTCGATCCCCGGTACCAGCATTTGTATCCCCTCTGGGAGTTTGGCACGGGATGCACTCAGCCTCGTTAGTCCCGGGGGGACCAATTGAGGAGCTACTTGATGGGAAAAATAGCGTATCCTGCTAAACGGTACAGCTTTAACTCTTGCGCTTTTTCTTCATTTCATTGACATTATCTTTTTCAGCATATACTTGTTGCTTCTACCCTTCATCAAAGATAAAGGAAACGTTGTATTCAAATGATGCATTATGTGTCGATTTCACCACAAATGTATGTTTCGAGGATTGAATCCAAGGCTGTGCTGTTAAAGGTATCTGCCTAAATGTGAACACCATAAACTCTAAAATAGAAATTCATAAATAGCAACATAATATTTCTCAACCTCAATCGAAGATGTAGGGTGAAGACCTTCACTTAATTTCCGTCTCCCTCAAAGATGTCTGTTTTTATTTTCTCGAAAGGCACTTAACCATCTTAACAGTGTAATGAGTATATGCTGTATATAATTTTTTTTTTGGGGGGGGGGGGCAAAATTCTTGTAGTTTTGGTATGTTATTTGTTTTAGAGATAGTTTCTTTCAAAACCCCAGTACTTTCTATAGAATCGTTTATGCTTCTCTTAATTTGGGCTACTTTTGGTTCTAATGCCACCAATCGGATTCTGAAGGTCTTGTACGCCATTCAATGTGAGTAAAATGATACCTAAATGAAATGCGTATGTTCACGTGTATTTATAGTCACGAAATGTGTATTTAAACTTTTTGTGCATCTGGAAGAGATTAGAAAGGGTAGAATGATACTGAGAAATTCAATGCCATTGCCGAGATTTGAACCACGGATCTGCCGGTTACCGCCCGGCTGCTCTAATCAAAGCTACCATGACCAACGTGCTGATATGGCATTTAATTCAACTCACTCGCTTCCAACGTGATCCCCGAGAGAAAGAGATGAATGTCGAAGGGCAACTCCAACCGGAGGACGTTCTATGCTAACAATTATGGGATCCCTAACGATTCCTACATGACACCAATCCCGAGGCCAGCTAGTCCTCTCAACCTGGGAGTGCAGGAAATAAGCTAGGCACTGCTAGGAAGAAAGGGAGCATCAGCAGTCCCACCAATCGCCAGGTAGAAGTCATTCAACAGCGTAAATTCTCGCTCTGCCGCAACACACCAACCCCCGTTGCCTGGTCCTATAGATGAAAATAAATATAATGGACAGGAGATGACGCAAAGGAAATCTGTGACAAAAGAGGAATCATCCTAGAATGCTACCTTACCCGGGGAATCACATGGAAACCAATGGAAACATCTCACTCGCTTTTCTTAAGCATGAATCATCTTAAGCATGTGGTAAATCGATATAATGACTTAAAATTGAACAAGCATTTCAGGATGCATAGAATGTTAATGGAGGATAGGCCCAAATTAAAACAGCTGTCTTAACAAGCAGTATGGTAATGCCACCAATACTTACAACTTCATTCCTACGTGTTGCCCATAGACATGTATAAAGGTTCAGAGATTATCAGTTTGAATTGCAATTCAACACATTGTCCCTATTTACAAGATTTACAATTTGTCTAAAGAGTGTAAACGCTTTTCTATTGAGCATTTCTTCAACTGGGTTTTAAACTACCGTGGCCGCGTTGGCTAAAGCGCCAAGCTTTGGTGGTTAGTGGCGCAAGGGATCGTAGGTTCAAGTCCTGCTGTGGTATGGGTATTTGTAAATCTGTATGTATACGTACCTATCAGTTAAAAAACTAAAAAAATAAAACAGGAAAACAACAGAAACGTAAGGTAAAATTAAAAAAAAAAAGTTAAAAAGAAGCTACATTAAAAAAGAAATAAACATTTGCTTACGGTTAACATTTGCGTTAACTCCCTAATGCATAATGTTTCCATTTGATAAAATAGATGTTTAGTCAAAGTTTTAGAATATTGTAACTTTGTTTTTGGTTATTTTTATATTATATTGGATTTAACCATAAAACAAAGATATAGATTACTATTTATATCATAAATGTATCAATTCATTTCAACATTATTGTAGTTTCTCTCTTTTTTTTTTTTTTTTTTTTTCCTTTTTCAAAAATCAAAATCTATGCAATTGTAGTCTAATGTAACCCCGTCATCATCCACGCGTACTATTATCACTGGTTATTTTACGTGGGCCCTCCCCATCCTTTACTATAGCTACATTTTATTACAGTCGCTTGGATTAAGCTCACGACGTTCTACTCTAATGGATGACCAGTCCATTTTCTCTGGCCTTTAACAACCTAACCTATTCGAATAACTTCCCTTTCGGTGCTAAACTAGTTCAGGAATTAGAAGAAGAGTGGCATATATAGCAAATTAATTCATGCAATAGATAGAGGGTTAAATACCTTATCCCATATTATAGCCTTATTACAAATACCTACGGTAATTTATGCCTCATATTGTACTATGCCCATGAATATCACTATTTTTCACAAGTTTAACTAGTTTGTAACCTATACAATTATTATTATTATTATTATTATTATTATTATTATTATTATTATTATTATTATTATTATTATTATTATTATTATTATTATTATTATTATTATTATTATTATTATTATTATTATTATTATTATTATTATTATTATTATTATTATTATTATTATTATTATTATTATTATTATTATTATTATTATTATTATTATTATTATTGTTCTTATTGTTATTGTTATTATTATTATTATTATTATTATTATTATTATTATTATTATTATTATTATTATTATTATTATTATTATTATTATTGTTGTTATTCTTGTTATTCTTGTTCTTATTGTTATTGTTATTATTATTATTGTTGTTGTTGTTGTTGTTGTTATTGTTATTATGATCATCATTATCATCAAGCGGTCGCAGGTGTGTTAGTCTACGACCATGTGTAAATAGGCGGGAGCAGATAAATGAAAGAATGGACGACAGAGGGTGTTAGTAGTACAGAAACGTTACGGGGTGGGGGTGGCGTAGTAGTAGTGTGTATCGATGGGGGAGGTAGTAGTGATGGGCGGGGAACGAAGGGTATATAGGAAAAGCTGGCGTGTATACATGTAGAAAAAAAACTGGGACGAGAGAGAAAGAGATGGAGGGGGTGAGAAATTTCAGTGAAAATGATAAGCATACATGTCAGCCTTGCAGTACTCAACCTCCGGCCCCCACTTCCCCTCTGTTTCATGTGTGTACCTCCCGTACATAATGCATTCCGCGGGGGGAGAGGGGCACCTACGTATAGACAGACTGATGGATAGATGGATATGTAGATGAACTTACACATGGCTTGTGCGCATCCCGTGCCGCGCATGTTGCGCAGTGTGCAGTTGTCACAAGTGGTAGTAGTGGTGGTGGTGTCCGCTGCTAAATGGATGGGACAATGACTATCACGTGGTATATAGCAATTTTCTATAATAATTATCCCTGATATAGTAGCGGAGCCGGGGGATGGGGTCGCGTGGCGCTGTCTGCTAGAAAGGGATAGAGATGCTCGTGCTGGAAAAACTTATCTTCCAGCGCGCATTTGCGGCTTTTGGAAAATACTCAAAATGCAACCCAGAGGATCTGAATTCTCTTCCTAGCGCAGCCAGTTCATTAGACTTGGCCTTTATTATGCAGCGCTGGCGTTCGACTCTCGTGAACTCCTTTGTTGGCCCCAGTAGGAAAAACAGCAAAATCTAATTACTTTGATATTTTTAAAAATGTTACATGTGGTACCATCATAACTCACTTTCAGTTAATAACTATCCCATATAGGTATTATAAATATAGTAACAATAATTAATATAGCTAGCTATATTTGGACGATGCCATAAGAAAATGGCAAAATATTTTAGATGAAAATTGTATAATAGATTAAATTAAAGTGAATTGTGTATTATTTTCAGATGAGTTATAATTGCTTCTTCAGAAAATAAATTGCAAACGGCAACTCATGAATATTGTAAAATAATAAAAGAATAGAACTTAAAAATACCAAGTCAGAAAACAAAATATATACCTAGCTTTTCTTCAACCTTATCTCAAGAGAAGAGAAATTGTAATTGGAACAGAAATAATTGAGCAAGTGAATTGTTCTAAATATTTAGGAAGCAGTGGCGTAGTATGGTGTGTGAACTTGGGTATGCACTTTGAACTGTGTTAAGGGTACGCCTATGTGAAATTTGTAAATTCAATAATTATTAGCAGGTTTTGCAAAACTCATGTCACATATAATATATGTAGGGAGTATACGTTCAAATTTTCATTGCAATATCTTTAGCATCTTTAATATCTTTTCTAGATATTTCTCTGGCAGCGTGCCTGAAAGGCTCCACACGATGTAGAATTTTGATAATTTTAAATATTCTATTATAGTCAGTAATCTCAAAAGAATGTTCGGGTTAAAATGTTGTAATGCATTGCTTTATTAAATAAAAATTATTAACTTTTAAAAAAATAATTTTTGTAGTTTTTATAGAACTTTATAATTCACAACTGGTAAATATTAAAATTACAGAAAAATCACTCCCAATATTTATTTCTGCATTCTCAGGTTGTTGAGCACATGAACAATGTGCATAGCCAGCCTTCGGTTTCCTAGAATATTTTTCTCTTACACGTTCACACACATTACTTTCCTGCTTGCGCACGCAGTCAAACTGATTCCTATAATATTCCCTGTTATATTTTGTGTTCTGACGTTTCCCCCTTCCAAACATTTTCATCTACTTCAGCATTAGATACTTCACCGAATCGACAGTCATCCATTTATGATATTTACCTAAACTTAGCAGCTCTGTTGTGTTAAATTAAGTAAGCTGTTGCGCATCTGTAGGGCAGAGCAGCTAGAGTCTCTAACCTGATCACAACATAAGAAAAACAGAGGAAGGATAATTAAAATTCAGAGGAGGTGATAATAAAATTTGATAATTTTGTTGCGAATGAAGCCTGTCATTGAAATTTGAAATTGTTATGCACACGATTGGTTTATTTCAACCCAGTCACGTATGAGTGGAATAATCTAAGTGTTGCGAAGGAACAAAAGATACGCGTTTATTCGTTGTTTTAAAACTTGGATTACGAAAAGGTTTGCCCTTCGTGAATTTTAGAGTAGTTGTCTTTCTTAAATTTCTCTATCTGTCAAGCAGCTGACTAGGATGATACAATCATTCGACACTCATTAACTGCTTCGCTATCTTACTTTCTACGCGACCGTAGACACGCAGCTGACACATACATACACACCTAAAACAAAAAACTGACTGACTCTCGCCTCCTTACATAGCTAGGATGACGTAACATGACGTAGCTCGAACTTCCACAAATACGCTGGTGGTGGGACATTTCTCGAATAATCTCAAAAACCCCTTTGACTTGCCGCATTCATTGTTGTGATATGTTTGCTCGTGTGAATGGAGTAGGGAAGCTTGACCTTTAGCGCCTCTGATACCCGCCGCAACTAGTATATGATGTGAAGTAACTTGGCCCCGACCGTCCTTTATTGTGTGCCGCAGCCGGCGTCATAAAAAATGAATACCTACACAGAAACAACATATTTATGTAACAAAATTGAACTTTTATTTGTGTTCTTTAAATGCTGTGGTTCTCAGCATTTCATTCTACGATGTTAGGCGTGAAAGACCCTTTAATTTTGCTCAGAAGCCTCTTTATCAGGCTTGAGGTTCTTTTACATGCCGTAGCTCTGCTACATGTATCCATCGGCTTTACTTCGCTTCTGAAGGAAGACATGCTAAGAATTTTTACACCCGAAAAGAAATCTGTCGCCCTCTGCCGGGTTTGATCCCGCGACCTCGGGAACCAAGATGTTACCTCTAGACCACAGAGAACGACACGTGTGTATAGCAGAATAAAACTGGAATATCTAATAAAAATGCAGAGACAACATAAATCCTGAAGAATGGCTTTTATAGCGTTTGTGATGTGTCTTGTGTATGTTTGTGTATCTTGGCTGTTGTGATCGTACTGAATCTGTATTTGTTTCCCAGCCTTGAGTATTTCTAACTCTAAGTATACAGGGTGAAAAGGAAAGCCTTACGTTCCTTCTAATATGTGCTTCATAGAAGCAGTACAAACAAAAAAGTCGAATGTCATTTTGTTCTTTGACCAGCCGATTTCGAAAAAATTAATGGCTTTTTATCCAAATTGAATGCGTAATTCCACAAGAATGTACGAAGGTAACAGCTTGTTACTTGTAAGATGCGTAGAGTAACTGATTTCTAACATAGCTTCGGTAGTAATTATGGGACATCACACGGGGTTTAAAAATAATCACTTAAAAGACGTGAAGGAATACTCCAAGCAGCTCTTTCACACGTGAAGTATGTCGAAAACGTTGCGTCGAGGTTGGTCACGGAATTGACCGGGTTTCTAGATGTAAACATGTCGGGCGCTTTCGCTTTCGTGTAATGTTCTGGGAGATAACGCTTCTGATTGGCCTACACACGCACAGTGAACATGAAAGGACAGGGCAGGATATGCGTTTATGTTCTCAAGACGGACCGTTACGCTACTTGTTTATGTACTGAACTAGGGATAGTGACACCCACACAACTGCAGTGTTGCCAGTTTTCGATAAAACTAAAATATCGCCGTAGGAAATGGCCAAAGACCAAAACGTAAGATACAAAATGTGTTCCAAATACCTCGACCTACCACTGGTTTAAATTAATGTAATGACTTCCCTTCCACCCGGTATATAACCGAGCGGGATGACTCCCAGTAACATATAAGGCTCGCATTCGGAAGTCGTGGGTTCGATTCCCGTGGCCAACCTTTCTGATCCATGAAATTGTTCGGGGTTTACCTGAGTCACTAGGCGAATGCTTGCAAGGATAATTACGTTCCCTGAATTTCCTTTCCTTTCATTCCACTTCGGTAATTATTTCATTCATCCATCCAGTTGGTTATTTCAGGACCGTAAACGTCAACGAAAGACCGCCTCCGTAGCGCAGTTGGTAGCGCGCTTGCCCCTGGCGCAGAGGACTCGTGTTCGATTCCCGGTACCAGCATTGGGATTTTATCCCCTCTAGGAGGTCTGGCACTCAGCCTCGTTAGGTCCCAGGATACGGAGCACCTTTAGTAATCTCAAACCTGGAAGAGATAATCACACTGGTAATAATTCAAACACACCAGCTCTCCATTGCACTTTCAAAGCAGAGAAAAACAAGTCATTCGCATGACCTTGTGTACAGCAGCTGTTGTTATCGTGTTTCCATCTGCGCAGCGGAAAAACACACATACCCATATACATATATTCTTCTACAACTGTTTTCTTTTTTATCCCGCAACCGCATAACTTCTATTTTCGGTTGAATAAAATTTTGGGCACCGTACCTTCTCCTTCATAGGTAGAAAAAGCAAGTCATTCTTTTTCTACTTGCTATTAATCACAATAAATAAGGAAACATTTAACTAGAATAGTTTAAATCTGCTTCCTAATTAATATTGAGTTTCAGGATATTAGAGTGGCTTTAAATGTTCAATTTACGTTTTTAATTCTATTTGGTGGGTAAAGAAATACAATTAATGTTGACGCCCACTATGCAAACAGAAGAGGCTAGCTTCGACTACGAATTTTTTAAGGAAGAAATGCCAAGTTGAAAATAAGAACGAGGAATCGTTTTTATAAGCCTATGATCTTTCGGGTCCTAAAACAATGTATAATTTTTACCCAATTGTGTCAAATGGTGTGAATTTGCATAAAGTATGGATTATGTTCATATAACCAAGATGTCTTGGAATGAAAATACCTATATTAGAAGTTTACACAAAATTCGAGATACAAAGCTTATGTATTATATTTGAACTCATTGATATGTTAATCAAAATATATGCCTTGGAACGGGGGATTAGAAATTCCCTGGAAAATTTCGCCTTGCATCCTCTAAAAGAAGCTCACTTAAATATATGTAAATAATGACTGACACAAAATTTAATGACCGGTGGTTCAACACAAAATCCAGACAGAGGTTTGCCACGCTGAAAAATCACTGTAAAACCGATAATATAAATATCATTTCCGCCCACTAAAATTATTTGCACAACAGGAAAGAAAATAGGTCCGGTATCAGTCACCATTAAATTTTGTGTCTGCCATGATTGGCATTTTTTATGACTGTAAAGCCTAAGGGTGATTTTAGTATAAAAGAAGGATAATTGAAGTGCTTGCAGATATTTTAAATCCCTCCTGAGTAGTGAAAAGGGTCCTGAGAGAACCAAACCATGGTTAACTATGTTTCACTACTTTAACTTAACGTAGTTACATGCATACCTTTATAAAGATGAATAGATAAAGTAAACCATAATGTTACATTATAAGTGTTTCTAACAATCAACTCAAAATTGCATTACTAGAGGTAATTCTATTGTATAATGCCCACCGTGCACTATCCCCTAAAAACTTACATTTGAAAGAAGCCCAGTAGAGGGTATTTTAGCTCCCAAATGTATCCGAGGGTTATATTTATAGAACTGGCATAGAGGGTTATCTGGTTAGGGCTGCTTCTCGATATGGCGTTGGAAAGGGATGGACAAATATAACAAAAGATACAATTATCACTTTAAGGATTACAAATAAAAGGCGATGCATGGTCTTGTGAGTCCCTAAGTACAGAAAGTAAGAAAAGAAGTACCGCATCTTGTGTCCTTGAGATAAGAGAATATCCTGCGGCAAGCGTGGCTTTAGTATCCACTGTACCGACTGATCTACATGGCCAACTCTAGTGTTTTGAAGATCCAATAACAAAATGAAACCCATATTATGTGCAATTACAGATTGAGGTCTGTGCGGGCTCGAGCCAAGCCGTCGGGCCTAGGCCCTGACTACCCACTGGCCGGGTTCGGGCTAATTCGGGCTCTGCTGGCCCCGCGCTTGAAAATTAAGAGGTAAAAATAATTCATCTTACTTTTTCAGTCACCGACGTTGAAATACTGAGAACAGCACAATTATCGCAGCATTTGTTTACTAGGAATGCTGCATGATTACTCTGCTGACACGTTTCAAATAGGTACTGCGAATAAATCCAAAGCTGCAGAATACTTTTGCTTAAAACAAGATTACACAATAGGGCCCGGGCCGCTTCTTTGAGGCCGGGCCGAACCTAAGAATGTTGGCCCGTGCAGACCTCTAATCACAGAACACTGCCTGTTTTAAGAGAGATACTATATCCCTCTTATAAATACAACTGATTAAGAAATTGAAGTCTTCCTCAATTTTGTATAACTGGCAAGCATTAAGAGCTGTACCAGAATACACAGCATAAAATATGTAAATCTCTTTAAAGCATACAGTTTGTTTCCAATAACTTTTAATAGCATCAGCCTTTCCGACATATTCGTTGCTAATAGTATTAAACTTTCAATACTTTGTTATTTTAAGTGTTCTGGCCGTTCAGTTGTTTCTCGCGGTGTCATGGAAGGAGTATAATTTAAGATCAGCATATGATGCATCTGACTATGAGTTCGGCTTGCTCTAATATCCTTGAATCTACAACGAAATGTGTTATGAAATTATTTTTGCATAGTTTTAGCTCCATTACTATGAAGAGATAGAATATAATAGTTTGTACTCCGCGCTGAGAGACCTGGTCCGGGGTGCACTCAAGCCTTGTTAGCTCCCTGAAGGGCCAATTGAGGAGCTACTTGAATAGCGCATACACGGGCCGGGAGGGACCGGACGCTGACCACGTCCCACCCTCCAGTACTGTATCCCACTCATGACGCCTGGGCAGAGATGGGGGATGCAGCGGTCGGGCGGTAGGCCTTAGCCTTAACTGTTTAGAGATTTTTAAGAACAACCAAAGATTTCAGAAATATTTCTATTTAAAAGGTAGTTTATGTGGCTTTCTTTTTTTATCTTTGTGTCGTATCGCACTTAAAAACCAAGTTTGTATTAATCCGATAATTAGTTTTAGAGTTGTGCTATTCCCAGACACACAATGAATCTACATTGCCCATAAACTATATGCCACAGTGTTTTCAAGATAATATTCGGGATACACTGAAGCATGTAAACGTGGATTATTGATGAAACCGCACATGCATCGGGACAGTGCTGTAGTTGGTGCTATGAAAGCAGGTAGCAGATAATTACTTCTCAATATACAAATACTCGAACAAGTAAATCATTTAAGTGTTGCCAGATTTTTCAACGACTCGTTATCTTTCTTGTAGCCAGAAGGGATACGGTATGACAATGTATTGCTATTTGTGAGTGATGCTGCCCCATATATTGTTAAAGCGGGAGCTGGGTTAAAAGTCCTTTACCCTAAATTAGTTCATCTGACGTGCCTTGCTCATGGTTTACATCGTGTCACTGAAACTGTTGGAAGTCAGTATAAAGACGTGGATCTTCTTGTTTCTAGCGTGAAGAAAATGTTCGTAAAGTCACCGATTAGAATTCAAAAATTCCATGAACTACTTCCAAATTTCTTTGCCTCCTCAGCCAGTTTTGACTCGGTGGGGAACGTGGTTAGAAGCTGTGTAATACTATGCAGGACATTTCAGTGAAGTGAAAACTGTTTTGAATTTCCTAAATGCAGATGATGCAGTCAGCATTGCCACAGCACAAGAATATTTTGTTAAAAACGGCATACAAGAAAAGATACAGTACAACCATAATCATTTCTCCAAAATACCCGAAATTGTAAAGCAGTTGGAAGCTCGAAATAAGTCCTTGGAACATTCACTTTCTCTGATTCACGAAGTTTTAGTAACATTGTCGTCAGAAACACGCGGAGTTGCACAAATTGCGTTTGATAATCTCAGTCAGGTGCTACAGAAAAATTCCGGTTACAAAACACTGTGTAAAATTTCTAAAAATCTTTCTGGCGAAGAGACACACATTGAAGAACAATTCACCGAAGTACTGTAGTGTTTTTTTCATGCATCTGTGACATCATGCGACATGGAAAGAACATTTTCACTGTAAAAATCATTTTTCACTGATAGACTGATAGACACAGGAAAATCTCAGGATGACCTTCCTTTTGTACTGTAACAGCCTCCAATAAGGTAAGCGTTCTGCGAAACTATTCATCACATTTGCATGCATTCGTTTTTGCTTTTTTTTTTTTTTTTTTTTTTTTGGGTGCTTATTTTCGCCATTTTCGTACTTATTTGCTTGATTATTTTAGTATTTTATTTTGCTTAGAAATCCAGGCTTTTAATCATTATTAATATGGTTGTTTATATGAAGAGAGTAAACTGCAAATTGGTAAAGTGATAGAGAAAATGTATGAATTGTTGCGCACAGTGTTATGTTTTTAATAAATGAAGAATGACTGAGGTGAATGTAAACCGAAGGACAGTTCAGATAATACAACTGCGGTAAACACATCTTTGCAGAAAACAAGAAAATGTTTAAAAATACGATACAACGTGCAGTATTTTTTTCGAGATTCTGCAAAGCACTTACATCATCTATGCAATACCCATGCCTTTATTTGACGATGCTGAAAAATGGAAATTTCGCGAAAATAAAATTAACCACTATCAGGTTTATAAAAGATGTGTAGTGTTGACTAAGTCAATACTGATTGCATGCTGGATGAATTAAATAGTAAGTAAATTTAAAAAATAAAGGGAAATTAAGACAATAAGAATATGAGTATATTATATGTGTGCAACATTGAATATGCATATTAATAATGAAAAATTAAATACGCATTACCAACGCCTACTGCACGGAGTGCGGGATTTTCAACTTCCCACGCATGATAGATGAGCAGGAAGTGGATAAAAATAACACTATCGTCGAGAAAAAGAAATAAATAAAAGACTACACAATGCATTTTAAAGCTCAGGTTTTATGCACAAAACGTGTCAAGCAACAAAAGCCAAGGCTGTATATGATATGAAAGAAAGAAGAATCGATCCTTCGCTGTGCAACTGTAGGGAAAGATTCCTTCTTAAAATACATCGGCTTTAAATGGGATGTTTTGGATAGAGGTCAGTGACAAGCCGGGCAAGTGTTTGTTAGCTTCAAGGCCAAGTCTGCCCTCCCCCACTTCACGCCGGCGTCGCGGTGCCCTATATTTTGTGTCGAGGAGATAGGAGTGAGAAAGAGAGAGAGAGAGCGACCGTGACGGAGAATAGCAGAGGAAATTTATACCTGCGTTCCGGGAAAAACACCTTCAGGAAAACTTGCTGGTCAGGTCTACAATAAGTCGTGTTGACTCTAGCCCAGCTGTGAGGATGTCTTGAGGTCCTTATTGTTATATTATAAATTATTAATATTATAAATCGGCACCCTTTCACTTAATTGACTAATTGCTACCGGCATGAATTTTATGCTCTAATAATGCCTTTATATGCATGCATTTATGCATTGAAAGCTTCCATAACGTGCACATAAATGTGCCCATATAATAGACATTTATTCACGAGTTGGATACAATATATTATGCAATCTTAGTATTCTAAATGTAGAAAATAAACATAAACAATTCGACATGCATATCTGACATAAGCGAGAACGCCTACTTTACCCATGATTTGACAGTTTATCTCTACAGTATTTATTTGGTTTATTCTGTGTTCTTTGTAGTGCCCCAAGAGTTTTAATTAATCCTTTGTGTAAGTGTATTAAGTAATCTTTTTAAATGTCTCCAAAGATTATTGAGCAAGGGCAACCTAAGTCTAAAGGTTGTAGGGATAAAATCGTCAGACTACCGACAACGCCGGATATTTTAGATAGTAGAGTCTGTTTACTCGCGTGTGCATTTCGGCCGCCTCCTTTGAGGAACCCGTATAATCGGTTTACAAATGGGCCCTTCCTTCTCAGTCCTTTCTGCAGAGTTGCAACCTCTATGACCCTTTGTAGCTAAGGAACCTGGAATTCAGAATTTTGACAACTGAGACTTAACGTGAAGTAAACATTTAACTGTCGCTTCCTTAAAATAAGGATTGCCATTGGTCTTCAGTGACAGGTGTAAAGGTTTGCCTTCTGTGAAGAGTGAGATGAATTTATGACAGTCATTAGTTGTGGGTGGTGCACATTTCCTTTGTGGAACAACTGCACACGCGTTGACTAAACAGAGTCTACTCTACATAAGTGCCCAGAAAGTACTATGCAAAAGCACCGGTGAACAACCACAAATACCACAGTTTGTAATTGTGATTTCTCATTAATACAACTGAATGACTTCCACGTTGTGTGTTTCGTAGACTACCTCGTTATTTATAGAGAAAATCTCATTGGCAAGAAATAAGAACAGTTAAGTTCAAAACATTCCACTAGGTGCAGTTTTTATACAGTTCTTCTAAAATTGACCTATATTGATACCACAAGAGGATTCCATATGACGATAATTTTGCGAGAATAATATCCCAAATATGAAAACCTGGATTGATATTTGTTTAAAGTATTCCGCGAAATAATTAATAAGTAATTTTTTAATATTATTTAATATTAATAGTGCTTTAAAAGTAAACAACTTACAATAGCATTTCTACATTTTAATTAAGATTTATTTTCATAGTTGGCACTACAACTAATCCAATAGTATGTGGGAATAACAACAATAATTTAATCGAGGGAAATGACGAGTTAGACATATGATGAATATAAATGAACGAATTCGCGTTAGTAGACTGTTCATCAAAGGTAGGTCTGCTCTATTTAAAATATCCATACCCTCGCTAGAAAATTCGCCAAATTTTTGAACGCCCTGTTTTATTGCACATGGGTACTTCAGGTATTCAGAAACGTAAGAAAACTAGGTTGGCGAAACCGCAAGATGGAGGTGATATAAGCAAAGCGATAATACCACGACTAAGAGGTGATAATCATGAGTGGAATAGTCATATAAATTCCCAACTGACAAGCAATTAAATCTGTTATAGAAATTGTTTTTCTTTTGAACGATTTGTAAGTTATTAAGTTTTCAAGTTATATCAACCTTCAGAAGAACTGCCGCATTGGTCCGAAAATAAGCCACCGCCGCATTTAAGCGCACTCTTATATTTCAAGAAAAAAGTTAACACTATACCGTAAACATTTGTTCTAACGTATGATAAACACACTAGCACTGGTATCAATTTTGGCATAATGAACAACTGTAAGTTTACCGGTACTCGTAATGATGAGTATCCAATTGAAATAAAATTATAAACGAACAATATTGGTAAACCTGCACTTTATTTAAACCAAAAAACAGAGGTAAAAATTTGCTTGTTGCGCAATTAAATATCTTGCCACCAGCTCGTTACAATTACTGGTGCTATTGTTGCAAATGAGCTTAATCTTTTTTTGCAATTTTTGTATAAAAAGACATCGTAGAGGATATAAACACACCCGAAATTTTCGACGGTGAAATTTGGATAAAAAGTGTAGCTTATATGGTAGAAGTTTCAAATAACAGAATATAAAAATTATTTTATTTTAAACTAAATGTACTAAAACAAAATTATATGTAAACGGCATGTTTTTTTTTTTTTGTCTTTTTTTTTTTTTTTTTTTTTTTTTTTAAAGAGACTGTTACTTTAAAAACTGCATCGTATGAAGCATTTAGCATAGGAAATAAACTTCAGTATTAAAATTTAATAACTTGGAAACAAAAAGAGATACCAGACTGAAATTTAAAACCATATAATGTTTCAGATAAAGTAGCTGAAAACATCAGAAATTTGCATTTTAGTATAGCACCCTTTTAATGCAATTTTACAAATATGTTTTATTAATAGAACATTGTGGAAACGATAATAATAATAATAATAATAATAATAATAATAATAATAATAATAATAATAATAATAATAATAATAATAATAATAATAATAATAATAATAATAATAATAATAATAATAATAATAATAATAATAATAATAATAATAATAATAATAATAATAATAATAATAATAATAATAATAATAATAATAATAATAATAATAATAATAATAATAATAATAATAATAATAATAATAATAATAATAATAATAATTAACTCATCAACATATTTACAACTGAAGAGTTAAACACTTTCCTTAAAAATAAAAATTAAAATCCAGTAAGTAAATGTACACATATTTTTAGTTCACCAAATGCTCAAGTTATTTCCTGTTGCAGTTTATAACCAGCAAATTGCTTCTGAGCATATCTTCATAGCTGGAAAATTTTCTTCACCACACAGGAACTTTCATGTGCGCATAGAAAAGTTTTATTTGATCTATTTAAGTGATCCTCGCGTTTCCCTGCAAAGATTTCTTCAATGTCACGCACTTCCAGGTGCCGAGTTTAATTTGAATTTCATTAACGCTGGCACACGTAATATTCTTGGTATCCAAAAAAATGTAGCCGAAGGGAGAGAAGAGGAATGTGCAGATATGTAAAAAAGTTTGGTTTCTACTTTTCTTTAATTTCGGAACCTTAACAGATCGGTTGCGTGTGAGTTATCAGTTTTGCCAGGTTTAAACACTGACTCGATGGGAAATATCGTATTTGTAAATCAAATATGAGGGTAAAATAAATAAAATACTACTGAGCAATACTTTCTGAGAACAGAGATTTAATATGCATTGTCGCAGATGATGTACTAGTTTCACGAGATGCTCCAAGGAGAATTTCCTTTCTCATCTAATTCATGTATCCGGTAAACCTTCAAGGAGATCTCAAACACTGGCAATTTAAAGGAGACTCGAAATATTTTATAAACACTATGAGTGAAACGAAAAATACAACCCCACAATGCGGGTGATTGAGGGAGAAGTTCGCAGATTTGCCGCTAGTTAGCGCCAGAGCACGACGAGAACTAAAGCAAGAGGGTAGGTCCGGAAAAAGCTAAACAATATGCTGCTTTCGTGCGTTTTATCAAATGCAGTTTTATAAACAAATAAAATTGAATAAAACGTGTACATTCACACGATTTCCTCTTTCGATTCTATGTGAACTATTCTTAAGAATACTTATTCCTTTACCTATTTCATGTTAATCGAGATGGTTTTATTATCTGCTTAATGTATGTACGTTAGGAATAGTACAGTAGTGGAATATCATAGGCTTAAGCCATACGTAAATTCTGCATTTATTAAATTATAAGTAAGCGCTAACGAATAAAGGGAAGTAAAGATTGAAAAGATAAATTAAAATGTAAAATATGACAAATGTGATATTGATTATATTGCACGTCTGCAACAATGAACATACACACCAACAGTTCGAGGATTAAATACATTTTATTAACGTCTGCGCTAAAACAGGAATTTCAGCTTCCCACACATGATAGCAGGTGGATAAAAACACTATCATTGAGAATAGTTATTTATGGAACTATTATAGTGTCTAATCTGACTGATTGTGACACGAGTTTATGTTTAGTGCCACAATAAAAAGATTATACGCGGCTTACATACACCGTTGTATGCAATTCTGGCATTAAAATACGTGACGATAACTAATAAATTTGGTAAATGTAAAATTATAGTATATTAGAGATGAGAGATGTATGACATAGTATGGTTGCTAAGCAGATGTTTCATTTGTTTCAACACTTACAGAGGAAAATGGAAGGGTTTAATAAAACCATTAAAAATATGGATTGTATTTCACTTGACATTTTGAATAAAGCAAAGGGTGCTGAGACTTAATTCCAGAAAAATCAAAAAATGTTTACGAAAAAGAATATGAAAATTTTTTGTGGATGGAGAAACGAAAAATGGTTAGTTTTCGAAAGTGGCGATTTCACGTTTTCTTACAGGCACACACTGGAGAAAATTATATTGTGCCGGTGATGACATCATTGCTGCCTTGTTATGGTAATTACGTCACATTTTCTGGCACTGGTGCCGAAAGAGAGTGATTTCACACGATTCATCCAGTCAGAGTAAGGAGTTTTAATGCTAGGATTGCATACAAATTAAATTATTTTCTTTGAACACTTAACGATCTGGTTCAGTTCAGTAGAAAATGCAAGCTTCACTATGTCAACAAACAATCGAAAGGGATGGTAAGTTCGTGGTACTCTCTGAGGTCTCACTCGGGAGTTTCATTTTGATTCCTGCTAGGTCGGCTACCTGGTCATTAGGCTAATTTTTCTGCCCTTCGTTTCCTCTTAATTTATTTCCCTTTCGTCTTGCAGGGTAACTCAAGCCGAAGAGTATCGGCACCGACCTGGCATTGAATTTTGCAAGTCTGAATAAACTTTTCAACTTAATGCCTAATTTGAAAGAATGCAAATAATAAACTAGTTGAAAAAATGACCGGTTTTATAAAAAATTGGAAATATGCATGTCGCTTTCCAACACTCTACACCTACATTTTAAGTTACCCACCTTACATTTGATTTAGCTTTAAATTTCAAAGGTGATAGCTAGGGCTCGGAAGTTCATGCCCTAAAAAACACTGAAATATGCATGCATATATGCTCTTAAAAACTTGAAAATGTGCCAAGAAATATGCACTATTAATTAAAACGATTGATATCCCTTTGCAGTAGACAAGACGCCTTAGTATAAATAATAAATAAAGTTACCGTATTCCTTAGACGTTGAAGCAGAAGTGGTCCCGCTGCTAGTATTAACTGCTAAATTGCAGTTCACAACAAACACTTTGCAAGAATGTTCAACTGTAAAATATCGTATGTTGTCTCGCAAAACACTTTTGTAACGTGTAAAACTTCTCTCCACGTCATAAGATGTTACAGAGAGAGTCAAGTCTCTTGGTGTGACAGATGGTTTTCTTTCGAGGATGTCTCGAATATCGCACAACTGGTTATAACCAGAATTTTTTGAAATTACATAATTCACTTTTTGTCCTGTGCTACCAGGAACCGAACTTAGGTCGCATATTGTTTTTTCAAAGACAGTAAGTGATTCATGCAAAGGAGATCCTACAGCTTCCAATGCCGTTATGGCTGCTGGTAAGAAAGAAAAATGGGCAGATATGAAAAAACTAAGATCCTCTTTTAACCCAGTGTCTGAGAGAGCATTTTGCACAGTTTCCATTGATGAAGCATCTTTCGAGTCCAATGAATTAACAACCTCTTCGACTATTTCTATATGCTCAGTATAATATAAAACTGCATCGACCCATGTTCCCCATGGAGTTAACACTGGTGCAGGTGGAAGTCGGATATTAGGTGCTGTTGATCTAAACAACTTAACTCTTTTAGGAGATTTAATAAAAAATTTTCTTGGTCCTGGACACAAATCTATCTACTAGCGGGAAAGAATCACGTATTGTCTCAGAAATGCGATGAAGAGCGTGTGCCAAACAAGTTATATGAATTAAGTTAGGAAAAATACCTTTCAGAGTTTGTCCTGATTTTACCATATAAGGACCTGCATCAGTAACAAATAAAAGTAACCGATCGTATTTCATTCCACATGGTCATAGTAATTTCAAAGTGTCCATCACAAACTGGGTCACAGTTACATTGTTAGTGGCCGACAATTCGCACACATTAAGAAAATAAGGTGTAGTCTTTTGTTCATTATTTAAAGCACCCACGATTATATTAGCAATAGAACGGCGCTCAGAATCAGGGGTTTCATCAACAGACAACCACACAAACTGATCCACTAGTTCATTTTTGTATATTTGACAATACGTTATTGTAACAATGTCCTACATAAGTCTTACGCAATGTGCTTTCTTCAGGCACATATTGTCAAGTGTACTTGGCAAGAACGTTTTTAAATGTCGGATTATTAATTTTTAACAAGGGAATATCAGCAGCTAAAAATGCTTGACAGAAGTCATATAATTCAGCAACCCTACTTCCTAAACACTCTACTAGCTGTTTTTGAACACGTTCTTTGTTTGCGAGTTTTCTGATTAAATTCTCCTTATGTTTTGCTGTGTTTATGTGCCGACCTATTTGAAATCTTTTCTCACTCCCTACATTTTTCTCACACACTCCACAAAACAGTGCCCTATTATCTGTAGATATTAAATCACCCGAAAACTCGTTCTGTAAATTAATTAATCTAGCACTCGAAGTTGATTTTATTTTCGGCATTTGAAGAGCTTTTTAACATTTTATACGCCTAATTTAATTTGGTTGGAAGCAGTTCACTACACTGTTACGTTTGAAGACCACTACAGAACTACTGATGGGCAGGCAAGCGTTGCTATAATCGTACTGCTCAAAACGTTGGCCTGCACTTTATCTTTGCTACTATAAACCTCTCAGATAACGCACTGATTATTCTCTACATACATATAATGAAAGGATGAAACAGGGGATTCACTGCATGAGAACATGACTCAGCATTAGTTCTCGCCACCTCGCGAATTGCATCATCACGTGCAATACTACCAATATAAAAAAATATTATACAGGTGGAAAAAATAATTTTAAAAAACCATAAAAATAATTAAAATATGCAATATAGGGGCTATAATATTGAGATCTTTGTGAGTTGTGTCATCATGTGCAATATTACCAATATGAAAAATATTATCCAGATGGAAAACAATAATGCAAAACCATATAAATCATTAAAATATGCAATATAGGGGCTATAATACTGAAATATTGTGCATTTATCAAAAATCAAGAAAATATGCAGTTATATGCACTATAAAATCAGGTCCAAATAACTGAAAATTCCATAATTCGTGCACATAATGTAAAAACATACATTTTTAACCCCTATGAAAAAACATGCAAATGCATGAACTTCCTAGCCCTAGTGATAGCATTGTTGATCCATCAGCGGGAGATACTGTTCGAATCTTGATATGGGAAAGGGAGTTTCTCATGCTGAGGACCGAAACGGGACGCACTCGCACTTTGATAACAATGAAAACCAACTGAAAAGATATTTGGTGAAGAAATAATGGATTCCGATCTGGAAAAGAGAAAGCGTCATGTAGTGTAAATTTTCTTCAGCAAGATGAAGGCTTAAGTTGATCTATAGTGGCAGAGGAACATCTGCACCCAAATATATAATGCTAAAGGAATGATTTGCATCTTCAACTTTCTGTTTTGATCCAAATTATGATTGAACAAAACAGTAAATATTATACAATTCACAAAAGAAATACAAGGAAAACAACGGACCCCTATTAATAGGGTACAGGTATACATTGATACAGTTACCTGATTACCCTATCATTATGTAGGACTTACATCCCCTAAGACTTAAAAGCCAGTGCCTATGGTGGGACTCCTGTCGGGAAGCAGGGGAACCTATGGACCGGACAGAGTGAAGACCTGGAAGCGGGTGCACCAGGTGTGATAGTAAGGAAGAGGATCATATGAAATGCAGACGAAATCGATGAATGGAAAGCTGATGATGGAGCAGGTGGTGGAATGAGTTGTGGGAGAAGCCGGAGAACCCAAAATAATCCTCCTAGACGCCGCTTCGTCCACCACGAAGATTGGGTGGGTGTGTGAATGAGTGAGTGAGGGAGTGAATGAGTGAGTGGGTGGGTTTTGAGGATCCGTCGACGTCTGTCATTTTGAGCCCGAAGAAAATTAGAAGCATACATGAAACATGAGAAGTAGGTAAACGGAATGAAAGAGGACATGAGGGCAAGGCTTTTCGGTAGATGAGCATACACCCCAGTATTCGCCTCCCTACTAGAGGAAGCCACCAAAAACCCAGGTCAATATGAGTAGTCTACGGGAATCGCACCCGGGACCTCCTGGATGCGAGCGTTACACGGTATCGCTGAGCAAATTCGCTTGGTCCCCAAATTAAAAGTGCAGTACAGCTGTATTTCCCTATTTATCTCAGTACCGCTAGATTTATGAAAGTGACTTCTGAAAAGAGTACAAAGGCTAGTCATACCTTTTGGAGCACTAGAAAATAACAATTACCATGCTAATGAATATGTGCCGATTTTCGTTGTCTAAGTTCAGCAGTACTTGCTGTTGGTTTTCAGCAACAGAATAAAAGGGACTAAATTGTCGGAACTTTTGGCAACACCTGATTCCGAACATGTACATATTTATATTCCTGGTGATGCATTTCCATGTTTTATTTATGCAGGCCACTGCATCAGCTGGTTTCCAACTTCGTTTCTTCTACCCCACTGGTACCGGAATAATATTACTCGTACGTCGCTTGCGTTTTACCTTCATTTTCTATTTTTTATGGTCTAGTGGAACATTTCAACGATGTGACTTCAAATCGACGTATTTTATATTAATCCTGGAAATATTCCAGTAGCTGTCAAACAAATGGCATTTTATTTTCGTCCTGAGAAGTAAAATACTCGCTGTATAATGTTCTCCGTAGTCCGATTCCCGAAGTCGCGGGTTCAGACCCGGTGGGGGTGTTGGATTTTTTCAGGCGCAAAAATCCTCAGCAGGGCTTCCTTCAGGAGGGAAGAAAAGCTGGTGTTCCGTTGTCGTAGATTTATGGTACGAAAAGGAACTTCAAGCCTATATAATAGGGAGGCCTTTGAGCAAAGTTAAGCGCTCTCTCACGCCCAACATGTAATGGCACTTTATAGACTCTTGTTAAAGACGTGTGTTCTTAAACTTCCTGTTAATCGAGATAAGCGTTTACAAAAGTGTTTTTACTACATATTGCTTAGTAGGTACAATGAGAATAGGGCAGTTCAATAACTTAAGCGATAGTGAAATCTTTTACGAGCCAGTCACTATGTGATGGCTTTGAAATTCCATTCTCTTGACATGACCAGGAGGAAAAAATCAGTAACGATTTAGCATTTGAGAAAAGTATAAGTATTGTAAAATGCAAACAAATAACAAAAATATATCGGAAATGGTTAACCCCACATGGTGCTTTAAGGGCTTATTCCGCCCTCTTCAGCCATTCTTTATTATCATTATTAAGGGGAGGGCACATCATATTTTTACTTTCTCTACTACGTATAGTAAGTAGAGGAAGTGTTATATCCACCCAAAAATTGAATGTCGAGATTTCACCGGAAATATATGTTTTGAGGCACCCTGAATCCAAAAAGAACATTTTTAGAAAAAGTTCCGTGTATGTGTATTTGTGTGAACAGTATAACTCAAAAATGAAAAGTTCATTAAAAACCAAATTTGGTATTTAAGCTTAATATGCTTCAAGGATGCGACATGAAGATTTTCAAGAAAATTCCTCCACCATAAACTATCCTTTACATGGAACACTTTTCTCCAATTTTGGTTTTCTGGAAAATGGCTCTAACGATTTTGATTAAAATGCCATATGTTTGAGATATTTTTAATGCAAATGAAATGTATGTTTTAAATTTTCTGGTTATAGCCTATGTAATCCTGTATACTCTGGATGACTTACATAACAGATAGATGCGTAAAAGCTAGACCGAATTTTATATAAAAACATGTAGATTTCATTAAAACACAAATTATGTCCAAATGCATTTTTTGTGGAGTGAACCACTTCGGAGATATTCCTTTTTATTTGTATGATTTTTACAGTACTTAAAACTTTTCTCAAATGGAAGGTCATTATTCATTATTTTATATGTTAGCTGTGCAAAGAAAACGGAATTTCAAAGCATTGATTTAGCGACCAACTTTAAAAGATTTGACTATCGTTCAAAGCCTACTGTATTCCCTTTGCACTACAAGAAAATTAACAATGTACAAATGTTTATCTCGATTAACATGAAGAAGATAGACGAAGAAGACTTTTTAAGAATAGTGCAAGAGTAGAGAAAGTCAGATTTTTACTTTCTCTACTGGTAAGTAGGGGAAATATTGTATTCCACCCAAAAATTCGAAGTCGAGATTTCACCGGAAATACATGTTTTGAGGTCCCCTGAATCCAAAAAAAGCATTTTTAGAAAAAGGTCCGTGTGTGTGTGTCTGTGTGTCTGTCAGTCTGTCAGTCTGTGGACAGCATAGCTCAAAAACGAAAAGTCGGTTAAAAACCAAAGTTGGTATTTAAGTTTAATGTCGTTCAAGGATGTGACACGAAGATTTTGAAGAAAATAGCCCCACCCTAAACTACCCTTTACATGGAAAATTTTTCGAAAATTTTGATTTTCTTGAAAATGGCTCTAACGATTTTGATTAAAATGTCATATGTTTGAGATATTTTTATGACAAATGAAATGTATATCTTGAATTTTCTTTCTATAGTCCCTGTAGTCGTATTTACTCTGGACGACTTTTGCATAACTGGTAAACCGTTAGAGATAGACCAAATCATACTGTACAAAAAATGTAGATCTTGCTAAAATACACAATTTATGTCTCAATAAATTTTCTTGTAGGGTGAACCATTTCGGTGATATACCTTGTTGTGTGTGTGAGTTTCGGAAAACTTGGAACTTTCGTGAAATGGGTCATCGTTGTTCATTTTTTTATATGTTACGTGTACAAAGAGAACGGAATCTCAAAGCTTTAAAAGATTTGACTATCGCACAAAGCCTACAGTATTCCAATATTCCCCTTGCACCTACAAGGAAATAAGCAATAAGATAATTTGTACAAATGTTTATTTTAACTAACACGAAGAAGATATAGGAATAAGAGTTTGTAAGAACGGTTAGTACAAGAGTAGAGAAAGTCATGTGAGTGCAACACATTAGAGTTTTTATTTTGTATAGCATCTGTCATGCCTTTTTCTTTTCTTTTTATTTATTTTTAGGAGTTAACTAAATTATTTATAATATTTATAGTTGAGATTCTTTATGCTACAAAATTTCAACTCCATGTGTGCGAGATATTGCATGCTGATAAACAAATAGGGCATATGCAGTAGGGAATGCACCTAAAAGGGCATGTATCAAAAATGAAAGGTTTGCTTGTGCTACGAAAAACCTTATGAATGACCAAATGCAACATTAGCGTCCGATGAAACACACTCTGCACATATCAAAGCGAACAGATGCTCAAGAAAGAAATGGAACGATCACATACGTGCATAAAAGCGAACTAAAATCAAACGAGAGATTTTGTTATTAACCTGAAAGTGTAAAAGCAAATTGAGAGTAAAGAAAAACGCACACATATGGGTTTGGTAAGCTATGGAGTAGGTTTTCGTTTTGTCTGGGCTGTACCTCTTGAAAGAACAGGTAGTTTTGACAGTGAAGGGGACCTTTCTACCTGGCCAAGAATGCCATTCCAATGAGCTTTTATACGGCTGTTAGAGCTACCTACGGAATAAAGGCCTGACCCCACTCGCTTCTTCTTGGAATTCCAACTTCCTTTTTCCTTAGGGACCTTTTGGTTATTAGCTGTGAATGCCACTAATTTACAAGTACATTAGCAACCGTTATTTTCCAAAAGTGTCACTCATTAGACCCCTGTCAACACTTATCATTGGTATTCCACACATTCACTTCTATTTCCAACAAGATTGCCATATTTTGTAACAGCAACAAATATATTTTAGGTATGCATTGTGATCTGTTATGGACTATAATTATAACCATAACCATGGTTATAAATAATTCACAAATTATTTAAATTTTACAAAAGTCATCAAAATATTAAAGTTGAATCGAATGAAAATTAACAGGAATTAGAAATGATACAAATTTCAGCAATGATTAAATGTGTTTAAATACACATTCGATGCAATTATAAAACACCACTGAGAAGAATTTCCTTAGAAACCAGTTCATTAAAGGTTTCTGAAAATTGTTAGAACAACACATTAAGGTAGGGGAGGTTAGATAGCTGTTTGAGTATTCGCTTTCCCTGTCATTGTTCCAAAATTTGAAGCTTCTGAATTATTCAAGTAGTCTTTATAAAAATGAAGTGACATAATATGTACTCTATTTAGTAATCAGAAAACAGCTATGGTTTAAATTTCACATTTTTATTACCAGCTATATTAATTACTTGTTATAGTTGCACATATTAGTGATTGTAATTATCTTTCCTACTTATGTCACGTTAGATATTTCATGCTTGAACACTCTCAGAATTAATATGAACCACCAATTTTTATTGTGGGGTGAGTTGTATTTAAGTTAAAAATTTGTATTTATAAAATTCAAACTGTAAAATATTTTACAATATTTTTTAATTTTACTATTGGAACAACGATATATAACAATAGCTTATAAGTTTACTGAGCTAGAATCATATCATAAAGTGCTTTATTAAGGGCGATATAATTTTTTCATGATGATGCAATTTTTATTTGAAAATTTATTAGTAATTATTTTTTAAAGATTAACCAAGCATCTTATTAAAATTATTCTAGTTCCAAGGTATTGTGTTTATTATTTCAAATTTTCAGTGAGCTATATTTGATAGTTTATGAGGAAACGGGTCAATAATATAAAAAAAAATAATTCAAACACTTGCAATCCAAGGAAAAATAATAACTTTCAGAGAACGCACTGAATCGCAAGAGTTTGTTATAAAAGAAACCACATGGCTTATAAAAACAAAACCTGCCACTTTCAGCATTGCCACCATTTTGTAGAGCAAAATTTCCCCTGTAAGGCAATCCAAAATGTACCTCTTTTCTTTATAAAGTTATGCATTTTTCTCTGAAGTGGCGCAACAAAAAATGGCAGTTATAGACTCATTTTAAAAAAAAATATTTAAAATATAAGTAACATGCCTGTAAAGATATGAAATTTAAGAGGAAATTCCAAGCTAAAAGCTACACAAAAGAACTACTAATGTCATTTTTATGGATTTTTACCAGACTCCCCTTAAAATTTATTTATAGCTACTTCATTGTATGTCCTATGCTTTTATGTAATAATTATTTCATTAATCAAAATATTGGGTTTCTGCATCACCGTACAAGAGATTGCCTAAATCAGAGAGGATTTCTAAGCAAGAATAAACGCATTTCAGGAAGATTCTCTTCCAATCACTGCTATTGTTTTAAGGAAGTCTAAAAGAGATGCTTAAAATGTTGAGCAGAAGAGCAAATGGCGCTTCTGGGGCTGCTTGAAGCGTCTTCAGCAACAAATGAAAGTGAAGCGACAGAAGAAGGCCAGGGACATCCGCTTTGGAATCTTCTTGTAGGTGATGAGGATCGTTATCCTTTGAACAACACTTTCTCCCTCGCGAGCGGTGCTCGAGTACGCGGCGCAGACTTTATCACTAATGAGACGAGGAAATACTTCAAGAAAACCCTCTCTTTTTCGCTCAAGAACTGTCTTGCTGTCAAAGGTAAGTTGTCAATTCTGAAGAGATCAAAACATTCTGGACTGAAAGACATGTATATTAGTTTCGTCACTTGGCACATTTATTCAACGACTGATAACGCTCTGGCTTTCATCCCGTAATGTCATGGCGTTCTTCTGATGATGTTCAAACCGAGAAAGCAAAAAATACCGTTTCATCTGTGCTTGTGTCTTTGGAAAGTAAAAGCGCAAGAAAATAATCAAAAGTCACTGAAAATGCTCCAACTGTATTTTACAAACGCAAATGAAGTCCTATCCATTAATAAATGAGGATCACGGGACTGAAGGTTTCGCTGTGGTATGTATTTCATTAAATATGACACGTTCCAGTGAATAAAATGTTCAAATGTAGTTTGTAAACAGTTCCAAGTATTTTTCACCAAATGGAGAAAATTGTGCAGTATGAAATGAATATGCTTTAAAATTATTTCTTGGATATAAAAATAATTAAAATTTCAACTGACGACTCTTTCGGCACCCATTCCCATCCAGCATTGCACGAAAAGCAACCCTAGACAAATGAACAAAGCGAAGATGACTTCTCGAAAGCCATGAGGAGGGAGAAAGGTTTTTGAAGATATGAAGATCGATTGAGCTTACGAATTATCTCGTGTGTGGATATCTCCTTCGTTTTCTCCTTAACGTTATTTATAACTATTTATTAGTAATTTTAACCCATTCCCCCTTCGATCACATGCTTCACAAATAGAATTAAATCAGAATTATGTTATGTTGACATCAGCAAGAATCTTCCATGGCTAACGAGACAGAAAGGCTACGGCGCGAACTGCAGTGACGTAACTCTCCTAGTCCAGTCATTGCCCAATGAAGTAAAACCACAATTGCCTAATACATTCATATTCTAAACAACCAAAAAGATTGCTCATTGAGTTCATACAAAAGATAGTTTTATCACGATGGTATACCTGTATCGGACTACAATTACTACATAACTCCAATAATGATGATGATGGTGATGATGATGATGTCGGAGAGATAGAGAGTCAGTATCCAGTGCTTTCGTAAATCAAACCTACTGCAACAAAATGCACGGCTGGGGGTTAAAGAGCGGTAAAGTCCGCGTATACTGCAAGGAGGTAAACCAACCGCCCCTCTTTCGCAAACGTTGGTATAAAAGGTGATGCATTGCTTATTAATGTACCTACGCATGAGCACTTTATAATAAGGAGATGGGGAAAATGGGTCCATACTGCTTATTGAAACTAGAAATGAGTTCTTTTCATTTTCCTTCGATAAAATTTGCCTAAACAAAACATCTGCAACATTATTGATTTGTTTATTTACTTTTCACCTCCCATTTGCTTTACTCCCTTCGGGTAAGATGGACCAATATAACACACAAGCTCCTTTGGCACTCAAACAAATCGTCGCAACCTAATGGTCCCTTTAAAAAAATGCTTCAAAGAAAGTTATCTCTCTGATGCCACAGTTTGTCGGTCTAATTTAGAAACATGTATATTTCATCACTTGTAGATAACTGAGACAACCGTCTGCTATTGACAAACAATTCGATAGGCAGAACCTACACATCAGCTCTTCAGAAACTGAAGACCGCCCATTTAGCATTTCAAAGTGTACTGCTTACATCATGGGAAAATTTACATGAACTCCCGCTAGTGTTTCCACAAATAACTTCTTTTTCGCTTTATGAACATCTAGGGATATCTTGCGGTAGATTGCTTGTCTATCTTTATAACAGACACACACGCAGTTCATTGAGAGTGAGGGAGGGAGTGAATGAGTGGGAGAGTGAGTGGATGACTGGAATTTAAGGGCCCGTCGACAACTAGGTCGTTTGGGCCCGTGCAGTTCATTAAGAATGAAGACAAGATTCAAGGTACATTGCATTCATGATACAAAAGGGAAAACGGTAAAGGATACAGATACAGAGGGGACCCTCGCTCACTTCGACCTACACAAATCTATTTTTTCATGACACTAACTTTGTATACAATATTTTAATAAAAGATCAAATAAAAGGAAAACATGTGGCAGTATGAAAGTGTAGTTTGGGATAGAAGTCCAAAATTTGCTCCCTATATTCCCAAAATACGTCCAATTTGAAACCACAATTTCTTATACACACAGTGTTAGAAACATAAGTGCAGATATTTGTGTAGATAACTGTGTAGACAGCATAATGAACAACATTAAATCAATATTTGCTTCATTTGCGAACTTATATTAAGAGTACTTTCTTTTAAAGTTGGTTAGTAACTTTAAGTAGACGTATCACAGAGCGCATGACGCACAATGGGTGGGTCTCGTGATAACAAATGGTGTCCCGGAACCGAGTTCCAAGTCTTTCTGAGAGGCTTATGACTTTGCGCTACATAGGCATTGAGGTGTGAGTAAAACGGATAATACATACGGCGGGCGTTGTTCATTTTGCAGTGCAGTTACGATCATGCAAAAACATAAGGTAGTAAACGTTGTGATTGGTTTGTGGGAAAATTATTAGACGAAGAGAAAAAAGAAGTAGCAAATCGATGTGGATACATGCTAAGGTACCAATTATGAAAATATCTGCACTTATACCCTTAACAGTCTGTATATCCAACTTTTCGACTTTTAACTTTAGAAGTATACCGATTCACACAGGATTGTTTTATGGCTTGGGTTCTGATGACCTGAAAAAGTGGGTTTACAATGAAATCTCGATAACAAAATTTTTGCTCGACTGAAATACATGGTCTGCCTTAGATAATCCATAGAGAAAAAAGAAAGAAAAACTTGTTACTTTTAGTGAATCTTGGAAGGCTATTTGATCTTTTTATATTACTGTAAAGTTGACCGCGATGCACAACAAAGGACATTCGGGGTCGGACCGCCCTATCCCACTGGCGGTGCGTGTGTCAAAAACGCTCAAGGTCAGGCTGTTTCGCGAGACTTGCGAACACGTGACCACAATCACAGCAGCAGAACGAAAAGGGCTTTTTTAGATCATTTCAGAAATGTCCGGTGGCCAGCGTATTTGTAGAAGTTTCAGAAAGGGTCGTGTTACGTCATTCCAACTATATAAGGAGGGTAGGCGGTGTGATTTTTTAGTTTCAGTGTGTGTTTGTATGTGTGGGTGGGTGGTGTGTCAGCTGCGTGGAAGATAGCGAGGCAGTTAATGATTGTATCGTCAAAGTCAGCTGTTTGATTGACCTTATAATTGGTTAAACTAGAAACCCGGGACTTAAGTACTTACAACATTGTAAGTCGCAATTCAGGTATGTTATCTCATATAAAGTGAGATCTACTTGTGTGGTTTACCGGGGAAAAAATGCGAGTGACTTGGAGAATTTAATGTCGTGTCGGCATGTTGGCTATGACAGCTTAGTGGTTAGAACACCCTGAACCGGTATTTCCGTGGTTCAAATCCCGGTCATAGCATTGAATTTTTCAGTCTCAGTCTACTCTTTCCAATCGTGTCCTACACAAGGTTATTGTGTGGAAGAACATTAATTATAAAGCATAGAAAGACAGAAATGAATGAGTTAAGATCATGTGAAGAAAACAGTTGTGTATTCCAATATCATGAAAGGTTGCAGACTGTGTTAACGTCAGTGACAGAGAACAGTGTATTTGTGTAGAAAATAAGGTTGAGAAAAAATAATCATACTGGATTTTTGTCACTTTTGCCACATGGTGTCAGGAGTGGGATTTATCGAACTCCCATTTGTTACACTACTTTCCGGTTTCCAGAAACTAAAATGTGTGGTATAATGTGATACTTTATATATAACACAAAATCTTACAACTTAGGGAGCTTGGAAGTTCCAACTAAAACAAAAACTAGCTCTCTTCCACCAAAATGAAGGTTCACCGGGGAAAAATTGGTGAAGGGTTGAGATGCGCTCGCGACTCGGGCAGCAAGCAATACGTCACTTGCGGGTGTCATACGCACTAAGACTTTCACGGCTTCCCTTTTAGCAAAGAGACAGCCCTATGATGGATCATTGCGGATGCATTCGACAGGCGAAGTGATGGATTCGGCAGCTCATACAGCTCCGGCTTCATTTGTTTGTATTTTAATTGCTGAGATGTCATGCATGACAGCCATTAAAAGCGTCTTTATAACGCTGTTAACATCACTAACATATTTTCAAGCCTTTTAATTGCATTTTTCCAGCGAGCTGGTTTATAGTTACGCAGAATAGTCACGAATTTTAAATATTTAAACGCACATTTATACATTGGAACCAAAATGGCATAAAAAGCATCGCATATAGCTTTTTTACACTATAGAATGTGTTGGTTTTAGACATTTATACAGCAATGCTCAAGCGACAAATTTCTCTATTGGAAATTCAGAAACATATCTATAATTATGATTAATGGTAAATTGCTGGCATAACGTGATGGATGTTAGACGTAAAATGTCATTGTTACGGTGACAGAAATTGTAACCAGGGATTTTACCATCTGCTTACAATTATTTGTTTAACGTGTGCTATGGATGCAGAAAGTTTAGCATAAAATATGAAATCTTTCGCTGGTATTTAACCTGTAAGCAAAGCATTTCTTTCTTGAATTATAGCCGCGCTTGCCAAGTGAAGTTTTACAATACCTAGTAGGGGCGGACAGAAAACAAAGTAATGGTTACATTGTAACAGTTACTGAAGTAACGAATACAAAGTAACTAGTTACCCCATAACGGTTACCAAAAACGAAGATAGGGGTCTTCGTGATCCAGGAGTTGCATACCAGCCTCTGGTTCCAGATGTCGCGCTTTCAGACCCGGCGGAGAGCGACGGATTTGTTTTTCAGGTATAAAAATCCTTAAAAGTCTGATAAAGAGACCTCTGAGCAAATTTAAGCCACCTTTTACGCCCAACATAGAATGGGACGCTTAAAACCAAAGCAGTTAAACAGTCACCATAAATAAAAACTCAATTTTATTTCAAGATAGTAATTAGTTATCCCATTAACGATTACCGAATCTGGCTGACATCACTACCCATAGCCGCCCAAACCACCGCGCTGATAACTGGACCTGGAAGACAACAAAGAAAACAAATGAGGAAGGGAAGCCACGGAATGAAATTGAGCACCTCAGCATTCGCCTAAGTGACATGGGGAAACCATGAAAGAGAGAGAGAAAAAAAAAACTTAAAGGGTGCGCGAACGCCGGGGATCCGAGTGACCTCTGGCACTCGTGGTACTCCTGGCGTTGGGTCGAACATCTGAGCCCCTCCCGTGGGGTAGCTGTTTGGGTTAGGTTGCCCTCGACGGTGCAGTGGGATGGGACATTGGGTATGTCTGGACTTGTAAGATGTCTTAATGTCCTACAGTACTAACCTGGAGAGCTAGTAGATGGTGTGCTGGATCACTGCCATGTTGCCGAGCTTTTCGTTAGTCTTCTGCTTTGGGGTGAAAGCAGGGTGGCTCTATAAATTCAAGACTTTGCCCTAATGGAAAGACGCACAAGAAATGGGCTACTGGGTTGACGTCTTTCTCTGGCTATAGGAGGGGAGCTCGGACCTCGTAAACACGAGTGACGTGTCTTTACGTTTAAGCAGTAGCAGCGCATTGCAGCCAAAGTATATTCCTGCGGAGACTTGGTTGGAACTAAGTTCCATTGGCAAGAACTGAGCGTTACCTATGGATTGGTTGTTAGCCCAAAACCAAATTCTTCAGCTATACAGTGAGGCAGTTTGGAAGGCAGTTCGAAATGGGTTGAACTCGGCGGGGCAGTAGTTCCCGATATCCGTCGGAGATTGGTTACCTCTGGGCGATGCTCAGGCAGGGTTGTGAACCACCCCAACGTTTCCAGCAGTAACTGGAGAGCTAGTAGACTGTTACTAGGTACTGTCGACCCCACCAAGGTCTCGGAGTCTTCCTGATGGGTTGACACGCAAATGTGGCGTCCGTCCAGCGAGATTGGGGGTGGTATATAAAACAGGTACCACCCCTGATGCGAAAGGCCTACGGAGCTTCGGTTTCCTAGTTCCAGCTCTTACCTCCATTATATATTTTATCCAGGAGAGTAGCGGGCGGCGCCGTGGCCGAGCGGTTAGACCGCTCGCCTACCACCAAGACGGGGATCGAATCCCAGGGACCCGTATGTGATATTTCCTCCGGTTTCTCCCGCCACTGATTGCACCAACTGCTCCATCATCACCTTTTCAATCATCCTTTCGTCTGCATTTCATATCATCCTCCTCACTCTCATACCTGGTCCTGGGCTGACCACCCGCTTCCAGGTTTTCACTGTGTCCGCTCCATTGGTTAATTTGCTCCCCAACAGGCATCTGAGCTTTTAAGTCCTAGGGGGTGTAAGTCCTCTATACGCAGAGGCTAATAATATGAAGAAGAAGAATAGTGTAATCCACGTAGGCTTGTTGAAGTAATTTTGGCTGTGATATCTAACAGAGTGTGATTGGAAAGTTTACGCATTTTGAAATATCTTGGCTATCCGGTTGTTGCCGCGTCAAATTATAAAATGCCGACGTTTCGACCATCTTGTCGTGGTCGTTATCACAGGCAAACTGCGCCGCTAAACTTTAAACTTTAAACTTATTTATTGAACTAAAACATTTGCCTGGTGCCGGTACAAAAGGGCCCGGCTTACAGGCTCAAATTAACATTATTTATATTATTTACAAAGTTTACAAGTGGATTCGTGTTATCTGTGTTTCCTTTAAAACCCATACAGTGGGCAGCTTTAGCCCACCGAGAACAGTTTTATTTTGTATGTTCAATGTCTTGTTTGTTTCTTTTGATCGTTTTTTGTTTATGTACACTCATCCACGCGCTCATTCACTCCTGGGCATACCACACATATGTCCCATCACACGCACACACACACACACACACTCGTATATACATATTTACACACACTGCATTATATACACTTTACTATATACAGTTTTTCCGCAGTTTTCCTGTGCGGACCAGGTTGCAGCTCCTGACTGGTTCCCTGGGATGCAGGCCTCTGAGGTAGCGTGTGTGCGGCCTAGGGCCCCTCTTTGCGCGGACGCACATCAGTCGGTGAGCCGAACAACGTCTAAAACATCTTAATTCTAGTGTGTTTCCGATGCTTCGGCTCACCTTTGCCAATATTGGCAATGACGTAATTGTCATGGTTTCTGATGCGCGCCCACGCGACAGCGGCTCTTTTCGCTATTGCCTCGGAAATGGTTAGGATCTGGGTTTCCTGGTGAAGGGTTCGGTTAGTGGTTAGGATGGGAGCAGAGAGGATTTTCCGGAGGGAGAGGTTTTGGAGGGTTTGGATAGTCTTCAAGGCGGTTTTTGAGGCGTTTGCCCAGGCCACACACGCGTAAAGAACCACTGACAGGATGAAAGCCTTATACAGGACGAGTTTGGACTTCAATTGCAACTGTTTGCTGCGGAAGATGGGGGCGCATAACTTTAGCCGCTGTCTGCCTTTGTTGGCGCTATTTTTTATGTGGGTGGACCAGCACATTGTGCGGTCCAAGGTAACCCCTAGATATTTAACTTGCCGACGGCAATGCAATACCTGACCACCGACCGTTAGGTCCATTGCCAAAGTGTGATGCCTCTTAGAGAAATGAATCAGCTGGCATTTGTTGGGATTAATTTTGATTTTCCAGTCATGTTGCCATGAAAGGAAGTTGTTAACATAACGTTGCATTTCTGCAAGGCCGAAACGGGGATTTCTATGGTGGTTGTATATTGCAGTGTCGTCGGCGTACATGGCTACCTTACATCTGGCGTCCACTGGGAAATCGTTGGTGAATAATATGTACAAAAAGGGTGACATGATTGCCCCTTGTGGGACGCCAGCCCGCATCACTCTCTCCCGTGAGGAGGAGCGGCCCACTTGGACGTAAAACTTCCGTTTTTCTAAAAAATTGTGCAGCAAATATAGATAATTTTGAAGAGCCGGGAAATTGTGGTGCAGTTTGTAAATAAGGCCATTGTGCCAGCACCGGTCGAATGCGGCTTCTACGTCCAGAAATAGCGCCAACGTTGAAGCCCCATTGTTAAATTGCTCTGTTACGTCATCAGTTAATCTCAAAAGCTGTAAATCAGTTGAATGTCCTTTTCGAAAACCAAACTGTGAATTTGATAGTTCATGTGATTCCGAAACATGTTTTTGAAGTCGAGAAAGTATAAGTTTTTCGAGCAATTTACCAATAGTAGACAAGAGACTAATGGGGCGGTAGTTTTGCGGTTGTCTGGTGCTTTTTCCTTGCTTTGGGAGCATAATTACCTTGGCTCGTTTCCAGGTAGAGGGGAAATAGCCTTGCTGCAGACAGGCGTTAAAAATTTTAGTCAGTTGCACCAGGGCTTTTCTCGGGAGATGCTTAAGTTCCTCATTAGTCACTTTGTCTGGGCCGGCAGCTTTCCCATTAGGTAATTTCCTAATGAGCTTGTAAACTTCCTGCGGTGTTATGATGGGTAGTTGTTGCTCTTGCTTCTGCGCCACCCAGGTTTGTACCCATGTCTGTACCTCCCGTTGTAGCAGCTAGTCAACTTATATACTGGCAGTATATAAGTTGACTAGCTGCTACATAGCGGCGCAGTTTGCCTGTGATAACGACCACGACAAGATGGTCGAAACGTCGGCATTTTATAATTTGACGCGGCAACAACCGGATAGCCAAGATATTTTAAACGATGGCCGTGGAAGCTTGAGAGAATACATTACGCATTTTGAGTTTGTGAGCTTACAGTTTCTAAATTCCAAGCTTTTATCTTTTCACAAAATAGTATACCATAGTGCAGTCTCTCTAAAATGATACGACTTAATATTTTAGAAACATCAATCCGGCATCCCATTAAATACCCAATCCACTTATACATATATTCCTAGAGATTACCGTATTATCTCGAGCCTACTAAAATTATCGCGTACATCATAAAAGTACACCGTTACTATGGATCAGAAGATTCAGCAAGAAAAGCGAGTTCTTACATAACCGCAGCCTATACTCATGTAATCACTATATAGTCCAACAATAATGTAAGGATTTGGTGTGGTGTAGTGTAGTTGCTTTGGGATAGTTGCAATACCACTCTCGCAAAAGCAGAGTAACTTGCACATCATACAAGTAAAAAAAGTTATCGGAGGTAGCTGTAACGCAGAAATGACTTGAGTATTCCTATATCTATGGTCATATAAAAGGTTTTTGTTCTACAAACGAAAATAGGTGCTTCTAAAATGTTGACTTCTTGCTGCATCATGTGTTTCCATCTGTGTTTGCATCTGTGGTACCCGGGTTCCAGATGTCGTTTTAGATTATTTAGGAGTGTGATTCCAATGTGACTCCCGGGAGGAATGGATGAAGGAGATACCCGAAGCTCGATCAGATCCGGACGACGATGTGCGCTAGCAAGGACTAGATTGCTAACGATTCCAACATGATACCGCCTGAGTCACATGCAATCTGCGGATCCCAGGAATAGATGAGACACTCCGCAGTTCCTGCCAAGCTTGAGAATAAATATTTCCGTTATGCACACTCCACCGTCACTCCGCAACACACCAGCCGCTATTTTCTTGTGCTGCAATCCTGAAACAATAGAAAGGAAATGATGAGAACAGGAAATTCATGGTAGAAGAGAATCACCGAGAAGAGAATTTCATTAACGTTTCCATATTCAATAAGTTTCTTTGCCACTCGTTAATTATCATGTTTTACATGTCGCCTGTTCATTAACTCCCTTGTCTCTAACTCAAACTTTTCAATGTCCTTACTGTTTATCCATTCCTCGTCACCGCTATAGTTGCATGTCTGAAGGACCGTAAAAGTAGGTCATTTCCAGCACCCAAATTAGGGATAGGGGTTAGAAAATGTGTTTTGTGGGCAGAAACTTGGAAGTATATCCATATTTGCCTCCTCAGTCCAGCACTGATTGGATAGTAGGAGCCGAACCTTCTCTCACTTTCCCCATAACATCTGAGGCAGAGGGGTGAGTATGTGCGTCTCTCTTCACATATCTTTCTCTTTCTTTAGGCATGAGACAAGATAAACCAAGTACCCTACACCAACATATCTCTTTTCTGAATTTGCCATTATGTTTTTAAGTCATGACAGAATGTACCCTATTGAAATATTCCTTAAAATCAGTATTTGTCCTCTTGTTTCTTCTATTTTTTGTATGAACAAATATAAAATGATATAAAAATAATTAAAATCTCAAGTCAAGGTGCAAAGTTGAACTTATTTTTGGTTTACAAGACCAATGTTTTATTTTAAATATTAAAACGTTAATGTTCACAATATTTTATTACAGACAAAGCAAGTTATTGTAACTCTAATTACTAAGTTTGTTATATATTGCTCAATATCTACCGCATATTGACAATATTTTAGGGAAGGAGCGTCTAGTGTTTACTTTAACCAACTATATTGATGTCCTTGTCTGTACATCAGAAGGATGTTTGCTCGTGGCTTAGAAACCATCTGTGGCCGCATTGTCCAGTCGGTCGGCCGGCCGGCAGGTGGCTTGATGACAGTGGGACAGCGAACGTGTCGGAAAGCACCGCAATGGCACAGCGATGAAGCTCGAGTTAATTCTGCAGTAGCCGGGCGGGATCCAGGGGCTCTTCGCTATGTCCATGCGCCATCCAGTCAGCCGATAACCACTATCCCGTATAAACAGTCAATATGTTTCCCCCACTCCTTGCTTATTATATCGATCTGTGAGTGGACCCTGACAACCGCACACGTATACCTACACATGTTGTTGTATTGAAGGCATCATTAGCTAAACACATAGGTAACATAACTCATAGGACTGCTGTCCCCGGGGATCCGGATGCTGCGGTTACGGCATCATGATGAGAGATGCTGGCTGGGACCCCGCTGTGATTCTGATACTTAACGCCCCGCGCGTCGACCGTGTTTTGGGCGCGTTCTCTGACCCGCATCACGGAATTTCGGTGGTCTGCGGAGCACAGCAGGAGCACCCTGTAATTCACTTTGGGTTATCCACATATGGAAAATGAAAAGAAATTAAAAATTTTCCACATTATAAGATATACCAGGTGGAAGAGATATGCTGTCATTAACTCAGGAGAATGTCTTTGTCCTTGAACGCGCAATCGCACTGTCGAGTGGGGAGCTTCTTGGTACAATGTAAACAGAGTAACACTAGCAATTCAAAATAATTACTGTCTATAAAGCAGCTGGACTGTAAGCATTGCCCATGTTGCTACAATATATCGTATGGTTCTTGAGTCTTCAATAAACATAATTCATTAGTGATATTACTAAAAGTATGATCATAACTGCTTTGTTTTATGCAGTAATATAATGTATTAGTGATGGTTGGAGATTGTGTTGACCAGCTCTTCCTGCCACCCGCCATTGGGTCTGAAATACCATTTAATTTTATTCAGAGGACTTTATACCGAGCTTTAGGTTTTTTACGTGCTGTAAATCTACAAAAGGGGCTACCGACTTTACTTCCCTACCGAAGGAGGCCATATTAAGGACATTTTACGCCCGAAAAAAAATCCAGCGCTCTCCTCGGTAACCAGAGGCTATCACGTGACCGCTGGACCATAGAGGACAATTTTATTAGGGGAACAATGTTAACATTTTGATGGTGATAGTTAATGCTTTCAATGCTTCACTAAAGTAACTAAGGCAGAAACTTCAACTTTGAATGAAAAATGGGAGACGGTCGTTCCACAGTAAAATGTGCGCTGAATTCCGAACACAACTGCGACTATATTACTGCATTAAGAAAACAATACTAGAGTTTTGATGGCGATAGTTAATTTTCCTCGAGTTCCCTTGTTTATTTCCAAAGAAATGTTTAATAAACTTGTAAGCAACCCAGAAACGATTTTATTACTAGTTTTCCAAACAATACCTGTTGTACAGAGAGAGACAGGGAGAATAGGAGAGAAAAATGGAGGGAAGAGCCCAATATTAAAGTGAATGAGAAAGAGACTTATGAAGGAGGAAGAAAGCACGAGTGGTAAGACAAGCACACCGAAATGCTTCATTTGTATTGAAATCATTCACTTTATTAAAAGAAAGAAATTATTTTCATAAAACTTATTCAGAGCCTGAAGTTCAAATTCCGTAAATATTCTAAAGTATTCTGGTGATGCGAGATCGACATCTGAAGTGAGATTATTGAAGTTATCTCCCGTTGTATGATAAATCGATTATCGCTTTGCCTCTTGTTTCGAGATGCTGAAGAAGAGGAAACCGCAGCTGGAGCGAGAGAATCTGCCCTTTGATCCTGCAATGGGCCGTTACTCTGGCAAATTAGGTTCTTCATTAATTACTGTGACGATTGCATGATGTGGTATAGAATACCCATGCCTGGCGGGGTGAGGCGGGGCGGGACGGTTGCGTGCCTCTACTATTGTCTTTCCCCTTCTTAACGGAGCCTTTGTTCACCACCCTTTCTGGATTACGTTCAAGTCGTCAATGCTGGGAAACTTGAATTCAGGTAAGAACTCCACTTTCAAAACCCCATAAGTAACGTAAATCTGGTTTTAATTTCCTTCCCTGTTAACCGGCAAAGTGACAAAAGACTCCTGTAATATCAAAAAATCTCATCTGTTGCACTCATGATTTTCTCTTCTCTATCAACTGTTCTTCTGATGCGAAATTTTTGTATAGGTTTCTGTATTTCAGTCTTGGTGAGGAGATGATATGGGATGATTTCCTTCGACTAGCGTCAGCATATGCAGATTATATAAGCAATTAAGCAAGAAACTCTAATCTCAATTTGTGAGGATTAAGGACAAAATGAGAAGCATTTCATTTCTCCTTCTCCTTCACACAAAACACTGTACAATTTACGTTCCTCACTTCCGTCACAAGATTTCCTTTATGCCACAATCAATATCAGACTTTGAAAACTCAAATTTATTACACACTATCTTGCCTTCGCTGTTGAACATAAGTCTCAACTTTACATACCGTTTCGTATTTACACTTCTCACTAATTTTTAAGAGTGGCGTATTATTCTTTTTCTGCTTCTTTATTATTCTGTTGCACACGTTTTCTTTTATCTCACGATCGAACTTCCATACGGGTGGGCCTTTAATGCAAATACTGATAGCTAACTTGCTATACAAGAAGTACGAGTAAATCGCTAAGTTTCCGTAGCAAACGGTATTTTATCCAACGAAAGTGGGACTTCACTTGTTCCTCGAAACAACACATAACTATGTTAAGGTTGCCATAAGGCAAGCTCCCAGCCTAGACAAATTTTGTTACACGATTCTTTATAATCTAATTTTGCTTGGCTGGGTATTTCAACATCATTACAAACTCATTCTTCTGTCTTCTTCATGTTAGTCGAGATAAACATTTGGAGAAATTATCTTATTGCTAATTTTCTTGTAGGTGCAAGGGAAATATGGGAATACAGTAGGCTTTGAGGGATAGTCATATCTTTTAAAGCTGGTCGCTATACGAAGACTGAAATTCCGTTCTCTTTGCATGACCAAGAGATAAAAATAAATAATGTCCTCCAATTTGAGAACGCTATAAGTATTGCAAAACTCACACAGATAACAGGGAATGTCGCCGAATGGTTCACTTCACAAGAACAATCATTTGACATAAATTATGTGTTTTAACGAAGCCTACATTTTTCGTATAGTAAGTTTTGGTCTATCCCTTAGGGTTACCAGTTATACAAAAGTTATCAAGAGTAAACAGGACTGCATTGGTATAACCAGATAATTCAAAATATACATTTCATTTGCCATAAATGTATCTTTAATCAAAATTGTTAGAGCTATTTTTCAGAAAATCAAAATTTTCCAAACATTCTCCATGTAAAGGACAGTTTAGGGTGGAGGAATTTTCTTTAAAATCTTCGTGTCGCATTCTTAAGGTATATTAAACTTAAATACCAACCTTGGATTTTAATCGACTTTTCGTTTTTGAGTTAAGCTGTTCGCGCGCGCGAACACACACACGCACACGCACACGCACACACACACACACACACACACACACACACACACACACACACACACACACACACTTTCCTAAAATTCTTTCTTTATCGGATTCAGGGTGCCTCAAGGATATATTTCCAGTGAAATCTCGCCGTTGGATTTTTGGGCCTACTACGAAACTTAATATACGTAGTAGGGAAAGTAAAAACAGCAATTTTTTTACACTAGGTTACATAAATTTTTAGGACTCTACATACTTCAATATTTTCAACTAAAGGTACCGCATTGCAAGTGCAACTTGCTTTTGCTACTTTGACTGTCTTCTTTCGATTATAAACAGATTTTATCAGAACTACTTTCGGAAGATTCTTCTTTTAAAATAAAATGGCATTTTTCTGTCATTTTAGGTATTCTAAAGGGGAGAGTGTAAGCTGGTTTGGATAAAAAATATCAAGTTTGTGTTTTTGCTGATATTGGAAGTTTAAACCCTGTTTTATCACATTCTAGTCTTTTAACCCCTGAAACTATGCCAGAAGTACCTTTAAAATAAACATGTGACTTATATAGGTGAAGAAAATGGTATATTCATTATAACATTTTCAAAAGTATGGAAATCATATCTTTGTAATATCAGGAAAAAGTCATTAAAATAAAAAAATATGTGTATACCAAATTTTACTTCTAGAGCAAATAGTTTCCCCCAAAACTGCAGTTAAACTTTTTTAAAATTAGCATTGCAAGGATAAGGCTCCAATCTAACTGCAAACTTAGATTGAGGTTTTCTCAAAATTATTTTTCTGCGTACATTACTATTTTCTCACCACTCATTTCTGGGTAGCTTATGTTGGCACTGACTTTCTTTATAACCCTAGCATTAAAATAATACATGTTACAAATTTTCTTGTAATAAAAGGAGCAAAAATAGTATGTCCCTTCTAAAAATGGTTTATAACATGGAAATAATATCTATGTAATATAAAACACCAGTACAACAAGAAAACACTGATTTATGTGTGTTCCAAATGTCATACTTCTAGTTTCCCTAAAAACTGCAATTAAACTTCCTAAAATTAACATTGCATGTATAGGGCTTAAAGCCTACCCTTAATTAAGAATAATTGTTTAGTATCTTTACCCTTTCGCTGCTTAAATGCGTGACTGATCTAAAGAAATAAACATATACCTCATGAAGGGTAGAATCAGAACTGAAAAACGTAATGCTATAGCCGGGATTTGTACCACAGACCTTCTGTTCCACACGCGCTGCTCTAATCACTGAGCTAGCATGGCAACATGCTGGTGCGACATTAAATTCCTCAACCGACTCGCGTATGGAAACACAACACATGTTTTATAGCTGTTTTACGCTTTAGCTGGAAACTAAAATGACATTTTTCACAATCACGACGAAGTCCGAATTTCTGTTCGCGTTTGTTGACCGTGACGTCACAAGTATTATGTTAACTCAGGGTTTGTCAAACTACAGACCGGGGTGGATCGCAGTCCTAACTAATCCCGCGGCACAATAGCCTTTTCGGAGCCGAGGTCTACCGCTCGGTCTCTGGCCACTACAGGCGTCATGAGTGGGGTGCAGCACTGGAGGTGGAACGTGCTCGGCACCCCGGTCCCTCCCGGCGGTTATACCGTCTTCAACCAGGGGCCGCTGCTTCTCAATCAAGCAGCTCCTCAAATTGGTCCCTCAGGGACTTAACGAGGCTAGTGCACCTCGGACTAGGGATAGTACCGGGAATCGTACCCGGGTCCCCCGCTAAGGCCTACTCCCACGCTAAGGAGATGGAGCCACTTGCAAGCTATTTTTGTTTGGCCCGCCTACAAACATAAAACATTTAAAATAAGAAGAAACGGCACGTCTGTATTAGGTTAATTTATTCGTGAATTTCGATTGATATAATAAAATTAATCGCTCATATTTTTAATTGATATACAGCGCAATGATCTACTGAAGGACGATTACAAGGAAGTAATTTTGTTTATTGTTACAACTATCTGTTTATTTTTACAACTGAAAAACTTTACATGAGGATTAATATTAGTGTTTGCATCAACGCACATCTGTGGAAAGATATTCACTTTATTTGATACGTCAAATCAAAATTCAGGTCTGCTGTGACTGACCAACATTTAGACTCTAATTTGGTGATAGGCAGCACAAAATTAGAGCTACAAATGTCTGCAATTATAGCACCAAAAATCAGTGTCATTTTTCTATGAACTGCTTAATGTAAAAATAATATAACAGGAGTGCACGCGTATATACAGAGACAGAGAGTGGGTTAGGAATTTCATTGGCATGAGACTATAGACTGGTTCACAACCACCCCCGTAACGGTAACCAGAACGGCAACGGGAAGCAAGGTAGCACTCGACATTTTGGTTCACAATAGCTCGGCAACTAGAATGGGAAGGTATATTATCGATCAGTTTATCAACAGAAAGTGGAGGTCGATAATGCACAATGAGAATTCCTTTCTTCCTAACTGGCTAATGATATTTTTTCTAGCTTGCGACTAGAAAATATGGCCATCTTGAATCATTTCACCAGCGAAAAGTGTAATACGCACAACACGAATCTAACATGCCGTTAGAACACGAGAAAGTTGATGCTTGACCAAATTTTCTTTCGCGTTCCAGGGGCCCGGGAAAGCTTCCCTTCGGTTGCGAACACTCCAATTTGAATAGATGTATTGCAACTTTCTCGTTGTGGTTACCGTTATCGGTGGTTGTGTACCAGCCTTAAGAACGAACGTACATCAGTTATTAATAATTAACTGTTCGTTTTAGTTCAGTAAAATAATGTATTTGATTACTGAAGTAATTTGTGCAGTTCATTCCTGTATGTTTATAGTTCGCATCTTAAACTTCTTTGGCTTCACCCGCATTTCATTCTTTGGCGATTGATGTGGCCCCCGTTATGAAAAGTTTGGCAACCTCTAATGTAAACAGTCAGTAACTCGAGCACCATGCTTCACGCTGACATTTGCAGGCCATATTCCGAAAGGTTTAGTGTTATAAATGACTGTTTTATAGCTTTATGACCTTTCCAAAGCATGTATAAAAGTAAGGCAATTTAAGCTGAAGACAGCTTTTTGATAGAAAGTTAGCATTTATTAAATATATTATGTAATTTTCAATTGAAGAACAAGTTTACTGAGAGGAAAACTTACAGTAAACATTATTTAAAGGAATTAACGCTGCAATAAAACGAAATGAAACTTAAAACAACTGAGCCACGCCATCGAAAAAGGGAAAAAATAATGGCTGAAAAATACAATCTCTGAAAAAATCTGTCAACCTTCCAAAGCAGGCACACGAAGAGGGATGTGAGTGGGGACTTAGAAAGTTCAAAATCTGAAATAATCAGTCATTGGATCTTTATTCTTAAGTTTTAATGAAGTGACTCGATTAAAAATACGATTCCCATCATACTTTTGTGACAAATGCCTACTGTGTTTAAAATCAGCTTAATAAGCTTCATAATTTTTTTAAGAATTATGTTTTATATTTATTTTCCTTCCAAGCTCTCTTTGACTAATAAGTGCGCTTCTTTATCTCTAAACAGGCTTCATCGGGTGCTTTCAAAATTACATTGTTCTTACTTCTTAATCTTCTGTTACATGTCTTGGACATTGAGCATTTGGACTTTAGGGTAAGCCTAAATTAAACGAGACTTATTATTTTTAAACTAAATGAGACTAGTTATTTTACATTCTAGAATTTCTGAACTATCCCTCTCTTCGTATACCTCTCAGAAGATTGACCCCCTTTCCCCCAAGACCGTATTTTTCACCAATCCTTTTTTTTTTTTTTTTTTTTTTTTTTTTCCCTTCGTGAATCGACTTTTCAGCAGCGATACTATCTCTTGTTAGACACAAAATTTATATAGGACAAGTATTTAAGAAGTTCTACAATTCTTTCGTATACCTACCTAAACCACTTACCACAAGAACCCATCTAATTCTGATCGCATTGCGAGCATAGAGTATAAGGCAAAGTTCTAACTTTTATTAATATCCCAATAAGTAGACTTTTATTATCGATTTTCAAAACTTTACATGCCATGTACGTTGCGCAGAGAGAGGGAAAGAAAAACAGAACGAATGTGTTGGAAGGGAGGAGAGTGAGAGAATAGAAGATATAATGAATTGAAAGAGAGAAAGGGAAAGAAAGCCAGAGTGGCAAAGAAGAGAGATGGAAGGGAAGGAGGAGAGTAAGGACGTGAGAGAGGAGCAGCATCTCCGCACACGATAATGCGAGCAGAGCTGCGGAATCTTTAAGTACATAAAGGATATTAGTTGAAATTCTAGGTAACAATAATTAGGTTTGTATAGTGTTTTGGTATTTGCTGGCAACAACCCTCGGGTCGAGTTTTACCTACATGTCAGTAACCTTTGGCCTTTGTTGTTTTCCAATTTTTGTATGGTAAAGGTTTGGGTGTGGATAACTTGAGGCCAACCACTTAAGAATCCCTATGCCAGTTCTTTAATATATTGAATGAACAAATATACTTTAATGGTGATTTTGGTATTGGGGAACAGCTTAGGCCGTGAATAGCAACCACAATAACATTCGTCCAAGGACTACATGCTAGAATGTCACAGTGAAAACCGTAAGTTCAAATCACGCTGGCGAATAAATGGGTTTTGTTTTTCAAGAACGTTCTGGCAAGTCATGTGTTCTTTCCGAGTGCATTACAAAATGAATTTGCAAATAAAATGAAGTGTGTAGGTTAAAGTTACAATGCTTCATTAAAGCTACTCCAACAAATAACAATCTGATGTCATGAAATTCACATAATTAAACCAATTACGTGAAACAACACCTCCATGCCAAACTGTTCGTTCTCATTAAATTTACTGAACATAAAAAATATTTTCGAGCGACAGCATTTGAACCGGAGACCATCACCAATGAAGGCCAACGCACACACTGTTGCGTTACGAGAGCAACTTACATCAAGCACAGCGGTCATTTCGACCGAAATTGATACGATGCGATGTAGGGGACAGTGTTTACGGTATAGCCTGTAAAACACGGGGACTGCATAACTTCTCAAACCGCAGGATGAGAAAACCTTTCTGATATATCGCGTGGAAAAGAAGTCATTACATTAATTTAAACCAGTGGTACATTTCAGTGTTTGAAACACATTTTGTATCTTACATTTTTGTCTCTGATCATTTTCTACAGATATTTTAGTTTTGTCGAAAACAAGCTGGCAACACTGCAGATTGTGTGGGTGTCATTTTCCCTTGCTCAGCACATAAACACCGTAACGTGCGTCTTGAGAACATAAGCACACACCCTGCCATATCCTTCCATGTTTACTGTGCGAGTGTAGGCCAATCACAAGCGTTAACTTCCAAAATATTACACGAAAGTGAAAGTGTCCGTCCTGTTTACATCCACAAACCAGGTGAGCTCCCTGACCAGCCTCAACATAACGTTGTCGACTTACTTTACGAGCTGCTCGGAGTATTCCTTCACGTCTTTTAAGTGATGTCTCATAATTACTACCGAAGCTATGTCAGAAATAAGTTACTCTACGCATCTTATAATAACAAACGCATTGGCTAATCAAAGAATAAAATGCCATTCGACTATTTGTTTGTAATGCTTCTATGAAACACCTATTAGAAGGAATGTAATGACTTCCCTTCCATCCTGTATGTAGTAAGGTTCCAAATTTAGACTGGTTACCTAAGAGGGCCTTTCTATATAATCCAAGAGGAGCACGAGATGTTGGCCGACCTCGCAGAAGATGGACTCCACTGATGGCTTCGCCGGAACAGGCTGCATAGCCTAAACCATGTTGAAGAAGAAGATTTAGACTGGTGTGGCAGTTTTGCTTAGAACCCAATCGGTACTGCAACCAAAACTACAGGAATCTAACTCATAAGTACTTTTTGTTTGCTTAATCTGTAGAGATATCACACAAAAACATATAATATGAATTATACGAACTACTGTATTCATTTTATGGGGAGAAAACGCACGCGTTACCCTCTGGGTGTCGTTGAAAGTGTCCTCGAGAGTATGGTCGTAATGAAGAGTGAATAGTGCAATAACTTGATAACGAAAAATACAGCAAGGTTTTTAAGGGCATGAGGGATTCTGCCTGAAACATGATGTTTAGTCCTCGAATCATTTAAAATATGAATCTTGTAGCACTATTATCAAAAATGTTTCCCCAGCAACCAGTAAGAAATCCTGCATTTAGAATAATATTTGAAGAGTGCGGTGAAATTAGAGAAAGTAAAGCATTCACGAGGGTGATAAAGCAATACTTGTAACGCAAGTTGGCGCCGCGGTAATGTATACAACTCGCATTCGGGAGATCGTGGGTTCGATCTCCGTCGGCCGCGTACTCTGACTTGTGGTTTCCGGTTGTCACTTAGGCGAATGCTACGATTCCGCTTCATTCCATTTCTTCATCATCTTTCAGGGTGCTTTCGGGTATAGTGGTGTCAGACAGATGGCGCAGATGCATTGTAACTGTTCTCGGCGCTAGGCGGGGTTGTGTGGTCGCTGTCCTCTCGTAGGGGAAAATTTGTACGAGCCGGAATGAAGAGATCTCAGCACTTCTAAGGGACTTTCGCGCGTCTTTGTGGCCGTCTGTCTGTGGCATACTCCGGTTCCCTCACTTCAACCCTTCCTGCTGGAGAGCATTAGTGCACAAACGATTCATTAGATCGACGAATGAGAGAGGTGTCTCCCTTCGTTGTGTAACCCTACACTGCAACGTAAGTTGAATATAGTGTCCTCTGAAAATGGTGCGCGCTAGCCATTCCATTTTACGGTATTGCGTTCGGCACAGCAATTCAATAAGGAAATGTACGTATTAACGTATCCCTTGAATATACCTACTAAATATCGTCTGTTTGTCTGTTTGTACGTTTGTCTTTCTGCCTACCTGGATTCCTGCCTGCCTATATGTCTGTAAAAACTTACTTAAAGGCACACAGAAATAAAATTTAATAACTGCATAGCTGAAAGTAGAAGATTTCCAACTAATTTACCCAACTCTAAAACGCTTTAGATGGAACATTTTCTTTTATGTTTTCGTTTTCTTAAAACGGCTTTAACAGATTTTATTAAAATATCACAAGTCTCAAATGCAGGTATGATGAATAAAAACACAAGACAATAACCTATAGTTTTCTAATTTCTAGATGAATTGGAAAATCATTACTTTTATTCAACACAGCCCTTGCGCTTGAAATTAAATTCAATTATAAGGTATTTTGTATGCCATCATAAGAATTTGGCTTTCCATTGTTTACAAGAATTCGGTTGAGTGGTTTTCGAGATTATTCTACGACTACGCTACCACGCATACGTGTGTTCTCTTTATGTGATAATATTGTGACAAATTACAAAGTCCAGTTAATTTTTCTGTCTCTTTATTTCCCTTAAAATTGAATCTCAAAAATAGTCCTCCTTTTTATCGTTAACACAATCTACCATTCGTCGTCACCTTCAGCTGTGTGTCCGAACGTAATCTTGACACATAGTTCACTGACATTCTCTCTCTCTCTCTTTCTCTTTCTCTTTCTGTCGCTTCCGACGATACACTCACACTCGCTCAAGCAGGCTTAACTAAAAACTGCCAACAACTGTGTCGTTCAACACTTAAATATGCGGTTCTCTCAACACTGCATTCGCTTATACAGCCGACAATGACGTAGCATGGATTTTTCTCGAAATCTACCATTTGCTAAACAAGCACGGGCAGTGAACAGTTTCTCAAATTGTCTGGAAACTTGTTGTTCTTCTTCTGACCACGCCATGTTGCCCGGGCGCGTATTTACAAGTAGTTGTGTGAGGTAGCTGCATCTTGAGTGTCTCTTTGAAGGGCAGCCGGCGTCACAATATTAGTTTAGATAATGAGGTATAGTTATTATATAGATGTTAATGTAAACAGTTCGTGTAAGTAGAAAAAGAGGAAAAGAGAGAAGAAAGCACCCGCCGTGAGACGAAAGTCTGTAAGTTTTTGACGGATCGGTTAACTGATTATCATTTTGGTTCTCCAATTTGAGATACCTCCACTAAAATTTACTTTCATAAAGACAGTACTTGAGTATTTGTTATTGTATAAGAAATATTTGCATTGTGATTCACGACGTATGGTACTATATTATATTTTCATACGATGTGCTATTCAAGGCACACACACCTAACTGGAGGATAAATCATAATGGTTTACGAATACAAGCCCAGGTACACGGATTCCAAAGAGCAACGCCAGCCATTTCAATCCATGCATAACGTTTTATGTACCACGGCAGTCTGCTCATAACCTCCCCCTGAGCCCGGGGGGGGGGGGGGGGCGGATGCTTTTAGGTGACGAAAAATCGCAGTATCCGACAGTTTTGGGTGTTGAGATAGCCTTACCTCATAACTCTGGCAATTAATATCTTGTAACAGTAAATGGATGTTGCCAAATAAGTGTAGGGATATTGTGGCGGTTTGCAGTAAATCTACCTGCCCACAATGAGAAGCACGGCTTTCCAAACTTGGGCGCAGTGGCGTAACGATTCTTCGCCGCGCGGAAGCAAGATTGTGCGAGTTACCGCGCGCTTGATGGAACAGAATATTGCAAGATGGACAGTCGAATAAAACCAGGTTTAATTGTAAATTACACAAAAATTATAAATGAAATTTGTTCAGAATAGTCGGTGTGTTTCGTCCATGTGTTTCTGCAAAAGAGGGCACCGCGTCGGGTTTATTTGTTTTGTTGAAATGCAGTTTGGGGGGTGGAACAGCTTTTCTAGCAGCCGGCCTTGAGCTTCTATACCTGCTTCCACATCCCCCTGTTTAAAACATGTCGCTTGAGTTTCCTACTGTTCATTCTGTTGCAAATTAATGCCACTCTATGTCTCTTAGTAAACCGCGTGTCCAGTACAAAAACTTTTCGAAAAAAGTCACCGTCATTCGACAAGTTGAAAAGGCTTTGAAGAAAAAATCTAAAATCGCTTAAGAATACGGGATACATCGAGCACTTTGTGAACTTATCCGAACAATTAGGAGAAAATGTGAAGCAATACCTCGAGTGAAAATGGAAGGAATAGAAAAGCAGTGAGACAATCGGAAAATTCTAATGAATGCATCTAACCGTATTGCTAAAACAGCAATTTTAGATGCAACTTTTGTAATTCGAATTTTTTGGATATTTCTAATTTTTTTCTTGTCCCTTCAGCTGCGAATTATACACGTTCCATAGTGCATAACATATTTTTGTTACTGGGAGGGACGAAAATGAGGGCATTGAATAAGGATTTAAATAGCTGAGTGCAGGAAGGTTGTTTCGTTTTTGAAAATGTTTCTAATACTTCTCACATTTTTTCCCAAAATCTCTATAAGTATTTGAGAAACTTGCTGAACATGTGTTAATCAGCTTCTAAATTGTGTATTTAAGTAAAAGTTATACTATTTAATCAAAATACACAACCATAGTTTTAGGCCAGTTCTGTGAGTTCTTCTCAGTTGTAATATTTAACAATATTGAACATCGTAACTCAAAAACAAAATCTTGGTATTCTATAACTAATAAAAAGATGTGACAGGAAGATTTTCAAGAAAATCCCCCACCCCAATTACATTATTAGCCCACCTTCTGTAGCTGGTGGTAGCGTGTGTGTCGCACATCCAAGACGTCCCGAGTTTGAATGTCGGTTAGGGTGAGTTATTCGTATAAGAATTTTTACACCAAGGTTATCCCATATGCTGAGAAGAGGAACGTTGAGTAACCTTTAGCTCTATGAACTTCGGGCGCCTTTGAGCATCATGTCACCAATTTCTTTCATTCATTCATCGTCCGATATGATATTACGTTGACGTGTATATACAAAATACACAAATTATCATTTAGATACACGGAACATTTTTTAAAATTTTTCATTTTGCCAAATACAGCACTAACGATTTTGATTAAAATCTTATATGTTTAAATTATCTAAATGAAAATTAAATTAATTTTTCTGGAATAGCCTGTTGAGTCTACTTCATTACAAAAGAATTTTGTAAATTAACAAGTAGGCAAATGCGTACTACGCACCAAAAAATATTTCTCTCTAAAATATACTTTTCAAGCCGTGGCCGAGTGGTTAGATCATTCGCCTATCACCAAATGGCCCGGGTTCGATCCCAGGCAACCGCATAAGGGATTTGTGGTGGACAAGGCGGCGTAGGGGTGCGTTTCCTCCGGGTTCTCCTGTTTCCCCCACCATCTCATTCCACCGATGCTCCATCATCATTCCAATGATCATCAGTATCACTGCCTGCGGTGCCGCATGTGCTTAAACCTGCAAAACAACAAATAGCTTTCTTTACACATTCGCCATTTCCGAGATATCTGTCCTCATTGGTTTCAATAAACTTATTCCATACTTTTAGTCCCGTCGCTGTTCACTTTTTCTCGCGAAGTCATGAAGTGACGAAATGAGTGATGGAGTTTTAAAAACACCTGGCCATTGAATCGGTTTCCTCTATTCCTCTTATGCTTCGACGAAATATGTAATAAAATAAAACTGTATCTTTAAATGTTTATCTCTATTAATTTGAAGCAAGTAGAAAGAGTTTGTAGAACCTAATGAAAATAAATAATGGTGGATAGAGAAATTCACGTGAATGTAACGCATCAGATGTTTATGAACATTTTATTGTGTTTGTCCTTACTTTACGTAAGTCTTTGGTGAAAAACAAGTCTGCTCTTTGGTTAATGGTGACATTTTTGAGGTCTTTTTAAACTGATCAAAAGATAAAAATGAGGAAATTTATCAGTGGAAGTAATTAGGAGTAATCCGGACATGAAACAAGCGCGCAATAGCCAATAGCAGAGCTGCACTGAACCCACCCATACCCTGTGCCGGTGTTTTTGCCGCCAAACAGACACAAAACCAGCCAAGCACAGGTAACATGCGGTAACGCATGCTCAGTCATTAAATGGATTACGATTAGGAGTGTAGTAGCTGCTGCTATTATCATCACAACCACCACACACTGTGGTTCAGCGGTTCACTTCCCAATTTTTTGTTCTGCTTTCCGCCATTATGTAGCGTTAATCACAGAGCCGCGGTTTCGAGTCCCTGTCATGCGTTTGTCAGTTGTCTTTACTTTGTCTTGAGTCGTCAACAGTAACCACTCTCATAAATTTCGTTTGTTTTATCCTGCGGATGCAAACAACAAATATTTGATGTGTTGCACTCACATGACTCTCTAATCTCGCACTAACTATTCTTACAAACCCTTATTCCTCTATCTTCTTCATGCTAGTCGAGGTAAACATTTGCACACATTATCTTATTGCTGATTTTCTTGCAGGTGCAAGGGGAATATGGAAATACAATAGGCTTTGGCCCACTGTCAAATGTTTTACAACTATATGAAGGCTTTGAAATTCCCTTTTCTTTACACGGCCAAGAAATAAAAAGGTAATAACGACCTTCCATTTGAGAAAATTATTGCAAAACTCACACAAATAACAGGGAATATCTCCGAAATGGTTCAATCCACAGAAAATACATTGAGGTAAATTGTATGTTTTAACGAGATTACACATTTTTTTGTATAGTAAGATTGGGTCTGTCTCTTAGGGATTACCAGTTATGCAAAAGTTATCAAGAGTAAACACGACTACATCGGCTATAGCTAGAGAATTCAAAATATGCATTTCATTTGTCATAAAAATGTCTTAAACATATGGCGTTTTAATCAAAATCGAAACTATTTTTGAGTAAATCAAACTTTCCGAAAAAATTTCCACATAGTTTAGGGTGAGAAGTTCTCTTTAAAATCTTCGTGTCACATCTTTGAAAGATATTAAATAACACTTTGGTTTGTAACTGACTTTTTTACTTTCTCTACTGGTAAGTAGGGGAAGTATTGCATTGCACCGAAAAATTCGATGTCGAGATTTCACCGGAAATATATGTTTTGAGACCCCCTGAATCAAAAAAAGCATTTTTAGAAAAAGGTCCGTGTGTGTGTGTCTGTGTGTCAGTCTGTGTTAGTCTTTGGACAGCATAACTCAAAAACGAAAAGTCGGTTAAAAACCAATGTTGGTATTTAAGTTTAATGTTTTTCAAGGATGCGACACGAAGATTTTGAAGAAAATAGCCCCACCCTAAACTACCCTTTACATGGAACATTTTTAGAAAATTTTGATTTTCTTGAAAATGGCTCTAACGATTTTGATTAAAATGTCATATGTTTGAAATATTTTTATGGCAAATGAAATGTATATCATGAATTTTCTGGTTATAGCCCCTGTAGTCGTATTTACTCTGGACGACTTTTGCATAACTGATAAACCGCTAGAGATAGGCCAAATCATACTATATAAAAATGTAGATATTGCTAAAATACACAACTTATGTCACAATGAATTTTCTTGTAGGATTAACCATTCCGGAGATATTCCTTGTTATGTGTGTGAGTTTCGGAAAACTTAAAACTTTCGTGAAATGGATCATCGTTGTTCATTTTTATATGGTAAGTGTGCAAAGAGAAGAGAATCTCAAAGCTTCAAAAGATGTGACTATCACTCAAAGTCTTCTTGTATTCTAACTTTCCCCTTGCACGTACAAGGAAATAAGCAATAAGATAATTTGTACAAATGTTTATCTCAACTAAGACGAAGAACATATAGGAATAAGAGTTTATACAAATAGTTTGTACAACAGTAGAGAAAGTCATGTGAGTGCATCACATCAGATTTTTTAGTTATGCTGTTCACAGACACACACACACATACAGATATCATTTTTTAAAGATACTTTTTTTTATTCAGGAGGCCTCAGAACATATATTTCCGGTGAAATCTCGACATCGAATTTTTGTGTGGAATACAGCACTTCCCCTACTTACTACACGTAGAAGAGAAAGTAATAAAAATAATTCAATGGCACAATAAGGATCAATGAATAAAAGCAAGGACTACGCAGCAAAAGAAAAAGTCATACTTATTGCAAAACAGAAAGCTTTATTATCGAAATTTCCAGCTATATCGTTAGCAGAGATAAATACATTAGTTTTAACCATAGGAGCCATATATTAACAAGTGCACGGTGTCGAGCAGTTAATATGTTCAGAATATCCTCTCTGGTTTTAAAAATCCACATTATTTTCGTTAACCTCCGTGTATGCGCTGGTAATGATAATGCCTGCATAATTACTGTTTTTTGAGACACATTTTCAATTTCCTTCGTTAATAGATCCTAGGGTTAGGTAACCCTGTTATTAGGGGCATGTGACAATGTCAGATAATGGTGTTGGAGAAATAATGACACCTTGATGATGTTCATAAATTAGCCTTCTCATCTTCTTACCTCTTTCTGTTCAAAAATAACAAAATAGCACTTAGTTTCCACGCTTGTATTAAGAAAATGGTAAATTAGTACGTTAAAATTGAAAGTATACGTTATGTGGAATGTTATTTAATTAAAAATGATTATAAGCTCTTAGGGCAGTGCAGTAACCAACCACCTGTTGAGAGATCACCTGCCAGACCTTGGCCTGAAGTTCATAATAACTCCGCCCGTAAGTCGTGGCGGCACAAAGTTTTGCACTGACGTAAATAGTGTTTGTTTTTAGATTATTATTATTCAAAAGTGTTTAATGCCAAAGATCTATTGCTCTGCCAAGATAGGTCGAGGATCAACACAAATTCTCAAGCAATATTGCCGCACTCATATTAACATCAGAGTTAAATTCTTTTCGCACAAAAACGTTGCTGGTGTTTATTTATAACTGACAGTTGCAAATCTACTACACAAAGGGCTAGCTCCGTGGTCGAATTATCAGCTAACTTACTCAGAGGTTCCGGATTCGATTCCCGGCGGGCGGGATGGGAAGCTTTCTTTAATTAGGTTTATTCTCAAGCTGCCATGGATCTGAGGGTGAATGTGGGTGTGAAAATAAGTTTTAAAAAATAACACAGCCAGAGTAACCTAACCTAAGAAGTTCAGAGGGTAAAATCGCTATAAAATACTTCAGTACAGCCCCGATATAACCATGGAGGTCAAAGGAGGTTATAGAAACGGCAGGAAGCAATAAAAGAGGCATCGGAAGCAGTTGGAATGCACTATGCAAAATGTTCTTTATGTTCCATGCCATAATGTAGCGTTTATACGCCAGTGTAATGGGCTTTTTATATCCACCTCTTCATAACGACACTAGCAATCCAATAATCAAAGGTGCACCTATTCGTAACAGCGATGTTAACCACCAATCAAAAGATTCGCATATAGCAGTAAATACTTCGTTCTGCGCACATTCCCAGACAGCTCAAAACAAACTATCGATTGCTGTATGCGCGCGCGCGTGTGTCTGTGTCTACGTGTAGCCGAGTGGTTAGATCATTCACTTCTCACCAAAGTGGCCCGGATTCGATCCCAGGTAACCTCATGTGGACTTGTAATGGACAAAGCGGCGCTGGGTGGGGTTTCCTCACGGTTCTGCAGTTTCCTCCGCCATGCCCTTCCACCGATGCTCCATCTTCATTCCATGTATCATCAGTCTAACCGCGTGCGATGCCGTATGTAGTAAAAGCGGGCGTTAAATACTACAAAAAAAGATTCCCGTATATGGAATAAAGCTAATCTGTAATAATAATCCTCTTCCATAAAAAGTAGTAGGCCGATTTATTTAACTTTTGAAAGTCTGCTTTTTTTTAAACGTATATACTCGCATATACTGTACCATTGTGTCAAGGCCAACATAATAAAAGCTAAAGGCGTATATACAATCGAATAAGAAGCTCATGAAAACTGCGTACACCAGTGACAATAACATGCAGCGTAGAATATTAAAAACATTCTATAAATGTTTTAAACTTGACCCATGGTCGAGCATAAATAGTCGTATGAAACTTGAGCATTATAGCAGCAATTAAGATGTTCGTATGAATATTATGAAACTCCCTACGCCTCGCTTCATAAAATATACTCGCATCTTTATGGCTGCCATTATGCTCTCGTTGTTTCCTTGAAGTGAAAACAGAATGAAATGCATAAACTCTAAGTCATATTCGTAAAATGCATTGCCACTCCTGGAGCCGAACGCAGATTATAGCTCGCGAGGCAAGACAAGAGCAATTCCCTTAGCTGCGCAGTGGTAACTCTTCGCCTGAAAGGTTGATGGGGGGGGGGGGGGGAAGTTGCGCGGTCATGTATGCGCATGACGTTTCTGCCCACGAAGGTGTGAGCATAGCTTTAGTGCATATTGCTAATAACTAGGCTTAGTAGATGAGCTACCAAAAGAATGAAGTTATGTACGCTTTGTCTGTAGAGCAGACGGGCAGAACCGGTTCCCCACACTATGCCATCACATGCACTACGAACGCGCCAGCTGAAAATTAGAATGGGAATGAAATTCTTAGAATCTGGCAAGTCATTGAGTGATTAAATTGCCAGGTTTGAGAATTGGCAAAATTAATTAGAAATGTTGGTGGGAAATTATGACGTAAGTCTGGCTTATCTTTATAAAAGAGCCGTATTTCTAACGTTCTGTATTTTCTTCGTGCCTACAGAAGTGTTTTACTGATATCGGATGTCGCAGTCCATAGCGCCGAACGACCGCACTCGGGTTATACATATTTAGCGACTGTTGCAAAAGAGTGCTCCTAGTGGCATTTCAACGGCTCACGGCCACTTATGTTTCTCAGGGGGAGGTGGGGGAAAGAACGCTGCCATTGTGTACTGTCTTGTGACCCCATTTTTCTTTGTTTTATATGGAACACATTGCTCCGTATATAAATCAAATTACTTTTCTGCAATGTTCCTAAAAGTAACACAACTACTATTTTAGCGTTTTAAGTCTACTGTTTTTTACCACTCAAGATTTAGAACTGTTTTGCTACCTTCGTGTGTTTTATCTTTCCTTTTTAACTTTTTGACTGAGAGGGTGTGCAGTTTGTGAGTTTTCCTAGTTTTTATTTTTGACTATGGGCCCAAATGACCTGTCGACGGGCCCTAAACATCTATTTACTAACCCCCTCCCCCAACAACTATTATAAAAAGCTGCAATTCATACAAGTAAATAATACTAATTGGCAATTAAAAGAACAACAAAAAATACGTTTACATCTTCTCTGTAATATCCATTTGTATCAAAATGAAATGTCGCGGTTTCAAGTCCGGAGCAGGGCGGTAGACTTCTTCGACTTAAAAATCCTTAGCATACTCCGTCCGGAAGGGAAATAAAGGCATTGGTCCCGTGTCGTAAATTATCGGCATGTAAAGGAATCTCAAGCCGGATAAAGAGGCCTCTAAACAAAATTATGCGGTCTTTCATCCCCAACTAAAATGAGACTCTGAAAACCACAATAGCAAAGGAGCGTCCATAAACACTGTTTCGTGATGCAGTAACTAGTAAGGCTGTTACATTTTATGCTGTAGAGCGTTTATGGAAGCTTGATAAAATAATTAAACTATTCTATCAATAAATTTAAAATAATTGGAGATGCTGTACTTAAACATGAGGTATATGTAGGAATTATATCTGCGCTTTGCAATTTAAATGTCCAGTATAATAAATGTCAAAAATCTGATGTGTCGCACTCACATGACTTTCTCTGCTCTTGTACTAACTATTCTTACAAACTCTTATTCATCTATCTTCTCCATGTTAGTTGATTATAAACATTTGTAGAAATTACCTTATTATTTTCTTGTAGGTGCAAGGGGAATACAGTAGGCTTTCGGCGATAGTCGAATCGTTTAAAGCTGGTCGCTATATGAAGGCTTTGAAATTACGTTCTCTTTGCACGCCAAAGAGATAAACAAGTGAATAACGACCTTCCCTTTGCGAAAGTATAAAATATATTGCAAAACTCACACAAGACATAAACTGTGTGTGTGCGTGTGTGTGTGTGTGTGTGTGTGTGTGTGTGCGCGCGCGCGCGCGCGCGTGTGTGTTTTAACTAGATCTACATTGTATGGTAAGATTTGGCCTATCTATTACGGTTTAACAGTTAGGTAAACGTCATCAAGAGTAAACAGGACGACCCGGCTATAGCCAGAAAATTCAAATTATACATTGATTTGCTATAAAAATATCTTAAACATATATCATTTTAATCAAAATTGTTAGAGCCGTTTTCGAGAAAATCAAAACTTTCGAAACATTTTCCACGTAAAAGGTAGTTTAGGATGGAGGAGTTATCTTCAAAATCTTCGTGTCGCATCCTTGAAAAATATTAATCTTAAATACCAAATTTTGATTCTAACCGACTTTTCGGTTTTTAGTTATGCTGTCCGCAGTCACACATACTCGCAGAGCTTTTTCTAAAACTACTTTTTTGGATCCAGGGGGCCTCAAAACATTTCTGGTGAAATCTCGCTATCGAAATTTTGGGCTGAATACAATGCTTCCCCTACTCAATACGTTGTAGAGAAAGTAAAAATATATTTTATTACTAATTTAGAATTTGTATATTCCGCGTAAGCGTACTCTTAAAACTTTCTGTACACAGATTTCCAATAAATGTTTGGGAATACATTGGAGGGAAATACTTCATAAAGGTCATAACAAAATAAACAGTGCTCGTCTTGGGTGTAAATGGGGGTGAATCATAGGTCTCTGTTGCTACTGTGTATGTGCGCGCGGAATTCCACTCTCGTCAACACGGAAGAACACGTTAGTCAATTGTCTCTGTCTCACTCTCCCCGCCCGCCCGCCACCACGCCGCAATGAATCATGGGCCAGGGTAACGATAATGGCATGGCAGTCTGTACCTGTTTTAACGGTCGACGCAATGTTGACCGGACATGGGATGACGATGATAAGCGTCAGATAAATATCAAACCCGCCCCCACCACGGCGTGGAGGGGGCTATGGGCGGGTAGGGCCACGGCAGTCGCTTAATGAGTCTGAAAATTCATGACAGTGACGTCATGCGCGCTCCCTCACTGCGCACATCGCGCGCACTTGTGACGCAACAATCGCGGGAGCATTTCCTATGCATTTTGCCGCCCCTTCTCTGGCCCTGTGCAATGAATGTTTTCAAAAACTGAATAATGCAGCACCCACTTTCAGTGCCGAATAGAATGCACCTTTTATAGAAGGGCAAAATTGCGATTATTACTTCTGGATACATGGGCTTAAGCGTAGTAAAATATAAACACGGGCTTCGTCAATTTAAACAGGCAATAAAATCGACAGAGCCTTGATGTATTTATAATACATCACTTTTGCCTTGAAATGAGTATAATAGTTTATGAAAATTCTTTGTTTAAGCTTTCTAGGACAAGTAATACCATGTCTGTATTCTACAGTATGCTTGTTTATTAAATTTAAAACGTGCGAAAGTATTTCCAGTAGATTCAGTAGATTGCGAATTAACTTAACATTCAGTCAGAATTACCAAAACCTCATTCCTTTCTTAGATAATCCCCGCGCTGCTATTTCGCGTAATCACAACTGGGCCGTGGCAATCTTTTACACCAGGCCTGGGCGACTCGCGGGATATATGAACGATCTTCATTTTTACTTTCTCTACTACGTACAATAAATACGGGCAGTGTTGTATTCGACCCAAAAATTCGATGTCGAGATTTCACCAGAAATATGTGTTTTGAGGTTCCCTGAATAAGAAAAACAGAAAAAAACAGAATTTTTAGGTGGAATACAATACTTCCTCTACTTTGCTAAACGTAGTAGAGAAAATAAAAATAAATGTATTTGTCCTCTGTGTGTTCCTAAACTGCCTGACCAATCGCCGCGAAATTCGGCACGTAGGGAGATGTATTTTTTTCACGGAGAAGACTTATAATATTCGTTTCACTATGCAACATATTAAATTCACACAGTTTTCTCTACCCGCTTTTCTTTTACAGAATACATACACATTTCCTACTCTACTCGCCTTTCAACACAATTCATACAATTTTCTACAATTGAAATCAAAATATGACGTATTACATTCACATGGTTTTCTCTACTAGCTTTTGTTTTACGTAACACGTTCACGTTCTTCTTTACTCGCCCTTCAACATACAACTCATACAATTCTCTATATGATTGAAATAAAAATGCAATGTGTTACATTCACATGGTTTTCTCCACTCACTTTCACGTAACACATTCACATGTTTTTCTATACTCATTTTTATTTTCTCTGCTGTACAGTAATAAGGGGAGGTATTGTATTCTGCTCAGAAATTTGATGTCGAGATTTCACCGAAAATATACATTTTGAGGCCCCCTGAATCCAAAAAAATGCACTTGTAGTAAAAGGTCCGAGCACGCGCACGCCTGTGTATGTATGTGTGTGTGTGTGTGTGTGTGTGTGTGTGTGTGTGTGTGTGTGTGTGTGTGTGTGTGTGTGTGTGTGTTTAAAAAAGATTATTTTGTTCTTTAACGACGCTGTCAATTGCCAGAATCACATCAGCGTCGCCGGTGTGCCGGAATTTTGTCCCACAGGAGTTCTTTAACATGTCAGTAAATCTACTGACATGGAGCTGTAGTTTTTAAGCACACTTAAAAACCATCGGTCTGGGCCGGATTTGAACCCGCGACCTTGTGATCAGTAGGCCAGCGTCTAACCAACTGAGTCACCCAGACCGACAGTGTGTGTGTGCGTGCGTGCGTGTGTGTGTGTGTGTGCGCGCGCGCGCGCGCCTGTGTGTGTCTGTCTTCTGTAATTATTATAAACTGTAATTCTGATGTATTGAAAATAATAAAGAAGTCCAAATAGTGCAGTATATACCTGTAATATAGGCTGGACTTAATCGATACATAATTTTTAAAAACTTTTGTCTGTCTGTGAACACTTTAACACAAAAACGAAGAGTCGGTTAAGAACCAAAATTGGCATTTAAGTTTATATCTTTCAAGGATGCGACACGAAGATTTTGAAGAAAATTCCTTCACCGTAAACTATCCTTTATATGGAAGATTTTTCGAAAATGTTCATTTTCTCAAAAACGGCTCTAACGATTTTGATTAAAATGTTTGAGATATTTTTATGACAAATAAAATGTAAATCTTGAATTTTCTGGCTATAGCCCATGAAGTCCTATTTACTCCGGATGACTTTTGCATAACTGGTAAATAGTAGATCTTGCTAAACTCACAATTTATGTCCAAATGATTTGTTTGTAGAGTGAACCGCTTCGGAAATATTCCTTCTTATTTGTGCGAGTGTTAGAGAACTTATACTTCTGTCAAATGGAATATCGTTTTTTTTTTTTTTTTTTTTTTTGTTTTTTTTCCTCCCTATCTTAACCCTGCAAAGAGACGGAATTTGAAAGCTTTAAAAGATTTGACTATCGCTCACAGTCTACTGTACACATATGCCCGTTGCACCTACAAGGAAATAGGCACTAAGAGAATTTCTGCAAATGTTTATCTCAACTAACATGAAGAAGATAGAGGAACGAGTTTGTAAGAATAGTAGATACAAGAGTAGAGAAACTCGCGTGAGTGCAACATATTAGATTTTTACACATCCTTCTCTACTCCCTCTTCCACAAAAGTTTAATATAATTTCCTATGCGTTTGGAACAGAAGTGCAACGTATTACATTCATACGGCTTTCTCTACTCGCTTTTCCTTCTGTCGTATTTGTGATTGTTTAGCAGTGTGTTCCCAGTTTTTTATTTTTTTCTTTATATTATCCCAAGAGTTTAACTCTTTGTAGCTTATTAAATAATATTTTTAAATGTCTCCAAAGAAACACAATGCTATTGGGCAAGTGTAACATAAGTCTAAGTTGTAGAAATAAATAGAACATTTGAACTGATTATTGAGGGCAATTACTGAACAATATTACATCAATGCTTAATTCATTTGAGGATTTATAACTTAACTTACCAAGAGTAGTATGTCTTCAGGTTGGTTAGTACCTTCGGGTTACCTACCCTTTACCTTCAAGTAAGCGTGTCACAGAAAACATAACGCAGAGTGGGCAGAAAGAATGTTTTACTGGAACATAGTTCGAATGGTTTCTACAAGGTCAATGACCTCACATTATTTAGACCAGTGGTTCACGCGTTGAGATATGAGGCAAAACGGATAGTCTCCCTCAGAGGTGTGGTTCATTTCGGGCGCAGTTACGACCATTTAAAAAACATCAGGTAGTAAACAATGCGATTGGTTTTGGGAAAAGTGTTAGACGAACAGACAAAACAACTAACACATCCAAGTGGATTCATATTTAGGTACCAATGATCAATATATCTGCACTTATACCCCTGACAGCCTGTATGTAAGTGTCATTATTACAATGCCTATTTGCCTGTCTATTTTCATTTTAGTGTCTATTGCGGCGAGCTCTATAATAAATATACGCGTGAAATAATTGAGATGTTACGGGGGAAAGAATAATTTAACAAGATTTTTAGAAAGGAGCAACATATTTCAAATTTTTGTTTCAAATAAAGGTGAAAAGCAACAACACATTCCACACTTCACTGGATAGAGAGAAGTTCAAATATTTTAAAAACAGGTTTAATCAGTGGCGTAAAGCAGTGGTGGTTGTTCATAGCAAAGTGGTGAGCAAATGAAATGACAAATCTTTACCCCAGATGACTTTTGCATAACAGAAAGAGCTAGACAAAATCTTATTGCACAAAACATGCCGATATTATTAAAACAACTCAATTTATATCAAGTACTTATTTTTCTGTGGAGTGAACCATTTCCGAGGTATTCGGAAATGGTTCCTTGAGTTTTCAAATATGTATTTATACTTTTTCTCAAATAGAATATATTATTCCTTTTTAACCCTTGGTCATGCAATAAAAGAACGGAATTTCAAAGCCATCACATAGCGACCAGCTCTTAGAAATTTTTACTATTATTTGAAGCCAACTGTATTCCCAGATTCTCTTTGCACGTACAAGAAAATTAGCACTAAAATAATTTCTGAAAAAGTATATTTCTATTAACATGAAGTACATACAGGAATAGGGGTTTGTGCAAGAGTGGAGAAAGTGATGTGAGTGCAACACTTGGGATTTTTTTATTAATTTTACATATTAGATCAGTGGGCCAAAGTGATGATAGACATTCTTAAATTAATAGAGCAGTGGAAAGAATTCTGATGTGCTTGAGTTTAGATGACTTTCTCTCCTCGCTCTTCTACAGACGGGTTTATCCACTTCTTGTTAATCTACTTATAGATAAACCTAACGTTTCGATTCCATTTTAACATATTATAAGCAAAGCGTTAGTGCGTGTTTGAGAATTCAAGCAGATAACAAATAATATCTTGGAAATAGATTATTCTGGTGCTTGGCTGACCACCCGCTTCCAGGTCTTCACTCTGTGTGGTCCAGAGATTCCTCTGCTCCCCGACAGGCGTCTGATCCTAGGTACTGGCTTGTAAGACCTAGGGGGTGTAAGTCCTACATAAGGGGAGGGTAATCAGGGAAAAGAAAGAAAAGAAATATATTACTATGACCATAAAATGTTTCTTTTGTATAAATATTGTGCTTTAACGAGATCTACATTTTTTGTTGTGTAATACGATATTATTTATCTCTTTCAGTGTACCAATCATTCAAAAGTAATTCACAATAAGGACTCCTCAGGCTATCCCCAGAAAATTCAATATATTCACTTTGATTGTCATGAAAATATATTAAACATTTTAATCAAAATCGTTTGAGCCATTTTCGAATAAATAATAGCCCAGAATTTTCCATGTAAATGTAGTGTGAGTTGAGAATTTTCTTGAAAATGTTCATGTCGCATCTTAATACGAAGTTTAGTATTAACCAGACTCTTAGTGTATTCACATGTATGATAAACACTATTTTTCTCTCAAACAAAAAAGTTTGATTTCAAATGCTCAAATTTAAATTTAACTCTGGATTTAATTACCCATTCAAACCGACGGCTCATCTCTGTTCTAAAACCTATTTCTTCTGGTAATGGGAATAATTTTAACGATATTTTCATTATATTCTTTTATTTGAAAACTTAATGCAGACTTCTATCTAATAAACGGCATTATAAATTTATTTTAAAATTATCATAGCTGGTTTTCTAGATATTCCAGCTATAATTTTTTTTTTCCCCAATCGAAGTATCAAGTAACAGGAACGCAGTGCTGGTCGGTTCTCTAGATTATGCAATCAGTAAGAAAAACAAAAATGTCTATAAAACCTATTGTGTTGCTCAGGCCTTTCCAACTGAGGCACCACCAGCGCCCTAGCGGTGCCGGCAGTAGCACCGCTGCTGAGCTGGGCACCGGAGAGGTGAAGGAAGGTGAAATGGCAGAAGCTGCACCAAGAAGGTCTTGTGGCAGCAGCAGTAGAGGTACCTGTGGTGGGGCGAATGCTACATTCACTGTTGAACCTGACAGTTCGTCAAGTCATCGTGCAGCTTACCTAAACGGTTATTAACGACAATTTTCTGAACACAAACATTATTTATTCTTTACGTATATGTAGGTATTTTGGTTACCCTTGTACAATATACCATTTAGGTAGATTTTTGGCATCGTTTTGCCGCAACTAATTTACCAGTATTCGATACAATATAGTTGGCAGTAGAAACTTACAATATCGCTTCTAAGGCAGCATCAGACAGAGACAATCTGCATTTCCTTTAATTTGAATTAATAATTCAAAACCTCTGCTCGCATACATGGCATTTCGTCATACAGATCTAGCCTGCTCTTCATAGAAGTGGACCTCAGACCTCAGCAGAAGTCCATTCCAAAAGCATACGCTGCTAAGGTCTATTTTTCCATGAAGAGCAGGCTAGATTTGCATGACTACCAAACGGTCGACAAGCATGGTAACTCCGACCTCGTTGCTTTCAGAGTATGAAGTGTTGCCTATCTCCAAAAATAATAAGGAATAAGTGAATCACCTTGTATAGTAAAAACAAAGAAGAAACAATCCCAATATGTAATGATGTGAGAAGCTTCGACCCAAATAATGCTGTATCGCTGTATGAGGATCTGCGCTTCCAAACAAGTTTATATTGAAAGAAATCAAATGTATTAAAATAAAAAGAAAAAAATTAAGTTACCTGAAAAGTGGGCGTGACTGTTATTGCGTTAGCTCAAATCGCACCTTTAATTCGTAGGTTTGAGATTAATGCACATTTGTAATTCTTTCTGCAAAGCGCACTTATGATTGCTGAAGCGAATAATACATATTTTATACTTAGTACGGGTGAGCTCTTTATTCTACGTAACTATTCATTATGACATTGTACTTTCCCCTCCTATTAAATATGTATAAAAAGTTTCCTGCACAGACTTCGCATACAACAATGCTTCTGAATCACTCATTCTGCACGTTTTTTAAGCAACTAAATTATCTTCGAGGCAAGGCCTTTGTCGAATTTTCCTTAAATTGGTGAGAGATTGATGGATCATTTGTATATATAATTGAGATATAGGTACATTAAATTACAGTGAACGTATGTAAATAAGCGAACTTTATATTTCGTAACCGAAAATGTAAACTAACAGAAGAAATATATAATACTGAAATATTTCGTTTACAATATGCTAAAAATACCTATATTTATGAATATAGAGTGAAATCTATGAATAGGCAATGATAGTTTTATAAATATAAAATCTACAACATACAATTTAATCGGTTGTGCACAGACTTTGGTGAATGTTTTGCTTTTCTGACACACACGCGCGCGCGCACATACTCACATACACACATATTTTATATGTGTAAAACACCAACAACACTTAGTATGTTGTGCGGGACGACAATGCACGGAAATGCACGGTTTGGACGCTGGAGAGCATCGAATTTTGACGACGAACGGTTGTGATAATTTAATATTCGTGTTGGTATCTTAATACGGAAGGTATACAACCCTTTAGCCATTTGTGTACTGAGATGAATGACCTGAGCATAATAACATTCTTGCGCATGTGCTAAATTTCTCCATAGAGTGCTTGGTGTGCATCCTACCGTTTCCAGTACAGTAACGTTTTCAGCAGCAGTAGGTACCACATGTACCAGTACACAGCTGCGGAAATGGCCGACATGAGCATCACATTTGATGTAAATGTGCGGGAGCACCTCAACGTCGCATATTCAAACCGATGGATTGGCAAAGGTGGACCAGTTCCTTATGGTCACCAGGTTGTTTTCTATAGAGTTGTATGAAGAGTATGGTGTATGGTACTCCTGTAACGTCATGAAGGACTCTATGGCTTGAATCCAAGAAGCGAGTGAAGGTCATCAAACACAATCGCACGTATTAGGTCATGTGCATGAGGCTCACCACTGTTGATATACTCTCTGCAATAACGTAGAAGGTACACAGTTCGAAGCCTGTTTGTAATGTAGACAGTTCCATGTTGGATTTATTTACGAATGTTAATGTAATGTTAATAAATAAATTTCATTTTTATTCTGCTTAGTACTGCCATCATCTGAATTAAGAAGTACATGATTTGCTCAAATTTCACATACTTAGAATGTACAGTGTCGAACTATGAAAATCTAATCCTCACGGCATGCTGGTGTCGTGCTAGCTTCTGGTTCCCAGGTGCATGGCTTCCTTGGGAGGGGATGCAAAGTCGGGGGTCCTGCATTGTAGACATAGGCACATAGAGCAAATTCAAGCTGTCTTTCATGCCCAATATAGAAAGGGACTCTGAGGACCACAGCAGTTAAAGATCCTTCATAAATAAATCTCAATATCATTATACATTTTTCAAGTGGGACTGTTATGTTAAAAATAGGTTTGCCTTTTCCGAATGTAGTTTTGCAGCTTCCGTTTACAAACAGAAGCTGAGTAGCCAAGTCATTAACCTTCGGTTGGGGTAGGCTTGGAAAGGTCAATGATAACATTTTGCTTGCTGCAGCTCAGCATTAAAAATTGCAAAGTGAAATACCAGAACTTCTTAGTTTATAATTAAAACCCTTAAGAGCTATGTAATTTTCCCCAATTTTTTTCAACTTTCTGTTGCAGAATTTTAATTTGATGTGGTGGAGATAATTTAAATGTATTAAATTCAGAAATCTTTGGCATATTAGTTTGGTTTAAATTATCGTAAAACATCGGTAATGGTAGGGAATCGAAACAAACTATTTGTATTATTATAGGGAATATAGGGTAATGAAAAAGTAAGGGAAACAACAACACAATCACCAATTTATTCTCCTAAGCTTGAAGATGAACTTGCTGTATACTCTAATGATTAACATGCGGCTCGCCAAAGTCAGATGAGAAAATGAAGGCATTGAGTGTCGCGAAAAGCAATGTTGTCACGTTTTTCCCAAGTGAGCGTTCACACTCGGCGCGTGGACATCTACGTACTACTTAAAGGGCCAATTCACGAGAAAACTAAGAGAAAGAGAGAGAGAAGGAGAGATGTTGCAACGCTGTGTTTCACCTCACGTGAAGTTAACAACTCTGCCATTTGTGACTTCTTTGATTTCATTGGCTGAAGTGACACGCTCATTGGTACAATGTGAAACATCAGCGACTTCTGAGGACAAACAATGCATGCGGTGTGTGTTACCTGAGAGGCTTCTGATGATCAGAGGTAAAAGGCATGGTAACCATTAGAGTAGCACCATAATATTAAGAAGATACTGGTATCTATAATAACAACTGGTCTGAAAATAATCAAACAGCAAATAGTATGAAGTAAAATCTCACTCATAATTTCTAAGTCTCTAGTCTTCAGCCAGCATTAACAGGTGTTATCACAAGATTAAGACCAAAGCGATGATGTAATACTAGAATTCTCGATTTGCCACTTATAAACCACTTTACCACTTACTGTACACACAAAATAATACAACTACTGAATAAGGGAAGGAATGCTGGCATTACAAACTTCCTCAGAAGAGTTGACAAGAATGGCTCGTTTACTTATAGTGCAAATATTACTTGCAGTAAAACTAAAAAACCCCGCGCAACAGCCCGCTTCAGTCTGTCTCCACTAAATTAAAATTCTAATTTTAAGCTTAAAAATAGTCAAAACGATAAATTTGAAGAAAGTCACTAAAAACCTATTAAATAGATCACAGTGGAAATGCACCATGCACAGATTGTGTTACCCAACATACAAAATGTTGTTTGCAAAACACAATATATTGTTAGGAACACCGACGTAAAACAACTGTGAAACAAAAAAAAAAACACTAGAAAAATAACGGGGAAAACATAGGAAAATGCTTGTATGTCAGCAGTCAAAGAAGGCGGCGGATATGTATATCACTAAACTACGTCAATGACCTTTATCACGTGGGTCTTCTGCCGTACTGCAATCATTGACTAATACCAAAGGATGAAACAGAAACTTAGAGGGAGCAGTTATTATCAAGATTTCATCTTTCATATCTGATGAAGTCTTAGGTACTTTCAGACCCTAAAACCTAAATAAGGTTCGAAATATCAGAACAGGTATTTTAGACACCATAAAACTTCCATATTTTGTGACGACCGCCGCCGACCACATATCAGAGAGAGGCGAGGTCGACTTCCTCTCACCACTGTGCGGTGAGTAAACGAGGTAACAATGGAGCGAGCCGGAACAAAGACCCATTTTTCTTAGTTCGAGAAGTTTTCGACTGCCGGCTTGTTTACGAGAAGTTTCTTGAGAACTGATGTACATATTTTCTAGAGAATTTGCCGGCACTTCGCCTGGATTATAAAAACGAGAGAGCACAGACCGAGAGTTAGTTCTGAAGTGTGCGTTGTATATAGTCAGTGTTGAGAGTAGAGTTTGCGTATCGTCAGACAGTTTTAGACATTTAATCGTCGCGCCGGAGTTGTTTGATATGTGAAGCAGTTTTTAGTGAAAGTATCGTCGGAAGCAGCTGTTTGTTAGACAGAGAAGTTTAATAGAACCTTGAGCAGTATTTGTGTCGTTACGATAGAACAGAAACATTAAAAGCAACTGGACTTGGGATTTGTAACAGTATTCTATGTAAAACGGAAGATTAACCATTTTCACATTAAAAGCAGTTATGTAGCCTAAAATCCAAGGTATAATTTTCACTAAGCTATGAAGCCTTTCTGCTGACAGACTTTGTCTCTCATGAATCTCTTTTAATCCCTTTTGTGCAGTGTTTTTTTTCGTACAGACGGACAAAACTACACTAAATAGGTGCCCCGCAGTAACGAACGCATCTAACAGGGAGACACTGTTTATGTTTGACACATCACTTTAAGTGTGGACGTGGGATACCTCCTGGCGGACTTAAGATTAGTACATCCAGACGAGAGTTGGTTAGGATGCTGGGCAATTTTGATGTCACATTTTGATTTACAGTCGTTTCCTGTACACCATAATTTTCCATCTTCGCTGTAACTCAGTTCACTACTTACACATTAAAGTGTACGCCTGCGTGCAAAAACATAGAAAAAAGAGGAGGTATATTCCACCTTCTACTCAGTATTTAGGGGAAGTGAAAAAACTACACAAATCTGAGCTGTATTCCTTATATGAATAGCAGACGTGGAAAAAGAAAGGAAAACATTTTACGCCTACGAACACACTACATTGGGTATCATTTGCTTTCAGTCGTTGTGCTTGTGTAACTTATTTATGCGAAAGCTTAACTTCCTATGTACATCCTGTTAATCATAAAGTTGGCATGTTTTGGCCTGTCTTGATACAACATATTAATGTACTCTTTACATTAACTAAGAGGAAACAGACAAAAGATGACCGTTAAAAGTTCTGCTTAAAATATTGACCAATTCAGATTAACAGTAATGTTTAAATTCATACGGTTAATGCAAAAAATAAATAAATAAAATAGAGAAATAAAATAAAGAAGACTAGGTAGACATAAACTGCATTTTTAAAGAAATCTAGAATTATATAGAATTCAAAAGAGAATAAAAAGGACATCACTGACTGTTCGGAAATGTCTTGTTGATATCTCAAATACAATATATTGTTTAAAAAAAAAAAAAAAAAAAAAAAAACTTAGGGGCATTTAAAGAAAATGGAACGCCCAGAGAGAGGAGAGAGAGGGGGAGAGAGAGACACACACACACACACACACTTACAAAGTACACAAAGTACACACATACACACACATGGAATAATTTCTTCAAAACAGACATTTCCTCTATAATGCATTGCTTCCTCTTCCTACAAGTAAATAGTAGAGAAAGTAGAGATAATAGAAATGATAAACTCGTGCGAAAGCTAATGACACTGTGATTTTGTGTTAAGACTGTAATAAGATACCAATGAGAGTATTATATTAAACTTAGTTTACTTTGTTTTTGCGATAAACTAATACAGTGGCATTAGTAAAATGTATTATGAGCTGTTTCGGAGAAAATCCTGAAATATTTTTGTATCATGCCTAAGGCGTCTCCTCTATGCAGAGGTTACACTCAACGCCCTCCAGCCGCAGCTAAGGCCCCGCAGGAGTGCAGGTTGGGGATGGTGGGATAGCTACTCAATTGACCCCTCAGGTATCTAACAAAGCTGAGTGCAACCCCGCACCAGACTCCCAGCGCGGGAAAAATCCCATGCCATCCCATGCCGGGTAGAGGGGATCGAACCGGGTCCTCCGCGCCGGATATATGCAGTAAATATTATCAAAATATATGTGCAATAATGCACAAAAGAAATATTAAAATTTCCAGTTTAATATTCAATAACCGAGCGACACAGCGCCGCATTAGCATGTGCGACGTATGTTCGGAAGCTCCTGGGTTCGATCGCCGCGATCATCCACTCTAAAGCTTGGGTGTTTAGCTTGGTATACGAATGCGGGGTGGTTCCCATTCTACCGCGACTTTCCTCTCCCTCGTTTCCTTCTGTCGTCTGTTTCAGGTCTGTATGACCAGGCGACTGTGTTATGTGGGTTACGGTTGGGCGGTTGATTGCGCTCTGTGCTGGCGTCGATTGGGACTGCCCAGCCAGGATATCCCTATGTTTGGACCCCACCAAGGATGACCGCTGGTGGTTAGGGGACTGTGAATTGGCTCTTGCGGTGTCGGATGCATTCGATCTGCAAACGTTTGAGACCTCGTTCATACTTGCGCCAGTGGCCATCCGGTTCTGGTCACCATTCGGGTCTCTCTTCTCATCCCTCCCTCCCATGGGTCACAGTGAAAGCACAAAAGGCAAATACAAGTTTATAAACATACATAACCCCTGTTTAAAATAAAACATTGTTCTTGTAAACCAAAAAAGTTCCACTCTTAAAACTTCAAAGGATTAAAAATCTTATCATTAATTTCCAACTAGTGTTTTATTTTAAACAGATGACCTATTTGTGGTGCACCTTTACCATTATCTATGTGGATCTCTTAAGTAGGAACACTCAAGCTAAAGCGAAAGTTCAACAACGCAACTTGTAGTTGCCTTTTGAAACCTTCCAGCATTTAATCCAGAGTTATTTTGATTCTTCAATAATTAAAACATTCTCTGTACGTACATGACTATCACAGCCTCTTTTGGGCCTCAGCCTCTATCAGTTTTTGTTTCCATTCGTCTCTATCCTCCGCCTTCTGTCTCCACATTCGGACTCCCAACATGCTTAAGGTATCTCTTGTTACTGCATCTTCCCATCGGAGTTTTGGTGTGCCTTTGGGTCTTATATTGTAGAATTTCCCATCTAAAGTTATTTTAGGGAACCGTTTCTGTTCCATTCTTTGAACATATCCCGCCCGTCTTAACCGTATTGTGGTAAATGCTCCTGCTTTTTGAGGGTCCTTACGTTCCATGTACCAAAAATCATTTGCTTTTTCTTGCGTTGGGTCAGTTGCCAATATTCCTTCCAATCCGAGGCTTAGCTGAGATTTCTTTAACATCATTTTTTACGGGTTAGGTTGTTAGCCTAACGCCCAACCCCCCAACCTGGAGGACCGGAACTCCTATTTATATCCCTGGAGTCAGGGTGGCTCGGCTATAACCCCAAGCACTCGCCTTCTACGACACGCATGGACTATATTCTTTAACCGGGTCACCACACGGGGTCTCTGTACATGTGGAGATGTTTTATGTTACTGAAACTTAAACATTTCATTTACAAAGACACTCATTACATCATGAATAATAAAGATAATTCATTGTAGATTTGCTCGTATTTAGTATATCCATCTCAGCATGTAAATAAATCAGATAATTATTAATACTACTTTACCGAAAACAGTCGATGCAAAGATCAGAAGATAACATTAAAGGAATTGCTGCCTGAAGCTTAACAAAAGACAACTCCGTTGATAAAATTGGGATATATTTCAATAATATGTATTAATGAATTCATTCTCCATATTTTAAGACAAAAATGCATTTACTTGCCTTTTAAAACGTATTTACGTCATTATATTTAAGAAAATAAGTTTTTGTAGATTAAGTGTCGTAAATATTTACTTCTATTGTACTCTGTCTACTAATTACGCGAAAATACACATTTCGAAGTTCTTGTGACCCCCCCACCCTCCCCGCCTCCCAAAGCTATTTTAGAAGCGCACACGCGTGTGGTGTGTCTGATTATATCACTGTGCTGTTTTAGACATGTGAACAGCACGATGCAAAAAGAAAAAGTAGAATAAATACCGGTCTGTGTACCGGCGTGGGGATTGTCTCCCGCTGGGAGACCTGCTCCGGGGTGCACTCAGCCTCTTACTCCCTGAGAGGCCAGTTGAGGAGATACTTGATTGAGAAGTAGCGGCCCCTAGTCGAGAAGATCGCAAGACCTGGAGGGATCGGGGCGCTGACCACGTTCCACTTCCAGTACTGCACCCCAGTCATAACGCCGTGGTGGCCAGAGGTGGGAAACGCAGCGGTCGGGCGGTGGGCCTTGGCCCGGATGAGCTGTTGTGTTACGGGATTACGGTTCCGGTTATACCCACACCAAGTTATCCTTTGCTTAGAAAATGCTAATTATTCTTATTTTCTTGAAACTGACTAATGACTTTTTAATAAAAGGACCCCATGTTTCATATTTGTATCGCTTACAAAACTTATATCTTAAATTTTCTGTGAATAGTTTATGAAGTTCTCTGATTAAATTTTGTACCGCTTGGAAATCATTTGAGATTGAAACCTGCCATGCGAAAAATGCAGGTCTGGATAAAACACGATTTATGCGCAATAAATTTTTTTGGAATACATATTTCCAAGATATTCGTCAGTATTGGTTTAAATTTTCCAGTGCATAGTTACATTTTTAAGCGCTAAGTCGACGTTCTTTTGTTACTCATCATGTCATGCAAAGATGAGCGTGGCTAACGAAAAAGACAGGCTGCGGCGCGACTCGGAGTTACGTAGCAATACTGGTCTGATGCATGACTAACATTGTATTTCAACTGTATCTTTTGTATGAATTCAACGAGCAAGTTTTTGGTTGTTTAGAATATTAGGCGATTGTGGTTTTACTTCAGTGGGTCATGATTGGACTAGGATAATTGCGTCATTGCAGTTCGCGCCGTAGCCTGCCTTTTTCGTTAATCACGAAGATAAGGAATTTCAAAGCCAGCGTACGACTCGCATTTTAAACATTTCACTATCGCTTCATCATGTCCTCCGTCTACGTTCTTAATGGCCAAATGTATAACGGTACAGTTTCTGAAAATGTTGATCTCGATTAACATGAAGCAGAAAAATACGGTTTTAGGAGTAGTTTGCATAAGATTTATAACAATAAAAATGGGGCAGAGAAAGCCACGTCTATGCCTGAAGCAGCTTTTCAGTGCTTTTGTACAAAAAGGTTATCAAACTGTCAGTTAATATGTTTTGTATAACAAAAGATCGCTGCTCTAATCATGATGTGATGGAAGACCTACCTACTCTATTATGGGAACTAACATTTGCTGTTATTTCCTGGTCTTGCATTTCAGCTGCCTGACTAACTTAATCAAGAACACAGCGCGCTTAGTTTCTCCTCCAGCAGCAAATCAAATTTGATCCAACTGCATTTCCAGAAGTTGCTGGAACATCAGCTAATTTTTCCATCATACCTTCTATCCTGTATCAAGTTTTACTGACACACTGTCTCGATGCAATATCGGGGAAATTCGGTTCATGCTTAATGAATTATGAACTACGGAGGAAGATTCTGCAAATTTGAGAATTAACATTCACTTATATAATTATTTATTAATTTTATAATATGATACTTACAATGTTTTATCTACGTTTCATGTTTTCACAATTATTTTCAGCAATTTAGCGTTCTTTATTCAGTCCTTTGCTTTCCCGCATTTTCCCCGTTTATCTTTGCTCATTAGATGATAAATGTGTCATATATATGTATAACGGCTCTGGAACATGCTTCAGGTACCTGCCTAGCAACAGTACAGATATAGGCTAACACACACGGAAAAACACTCTGGTTCTTACGCCACACTCTGAAAATATCTGGAAATTTCTTTGTCAAAGAAACATTTCCCGATCCCAGTCGGAAATCAACGCGAATACTATTCAAACTGTTTCAGCAACAAACTGCATCAGAATGGCTAACACAATCTCAAACGTCTTCCTTGTTTATTATAGTAAGGGAAGTATTGCAGCCCATGTAAAAATTGATATTGTACCCTGATTTCACCGGGAATACGGTTTCAGATTCACTGAATACATAAAAAAATAGGTACGTATTTTGATAGAAGTGTGAGTCAGTCAGTCAGTCAGTGCGCGTGCGTTAAGCATTACTTAAAAGTCGGTTAAACAACAAATTCACTGCATTATACGAAACTTTTCAAGGTCATCTCCTACCCTAAACTTTACTTTACATGAATTTTTCCCGATATTTCTAATCTTCTCAAAAATGATACTAACATTTTAATTAGACATTCAACATGTTTGGATGAGAAATAAAATACAGTCTATGTCTTGAACTGGCAGGGAATAACCTAGGAAGTCCTCTATATTCTGTAGGAATTTTGTATAATTTTGTATAACTAGTAAACCATAGACAAAACTTCTCAAAAACTGTAGAACACTTTTAAAATGCACAATTTATGTTCAATAACTTGACATTAGCAATTTTCAAGGTATCTGTTTCAAGAGTTTTTAAACGTCTGACTATAATGTGATATATTCATCGACTCAACAGGTGTTAAAACGACTACACGTTGGACAGACCTCTTGAAGGAGCACGTAGGACAGCAGGGGTTACGAGTAGCGAAATGAACAAGCGACTGGAAATCTGTAGAGACTAAATAGTGAGTAGTGGACAATAAGAATGTGCAACACCTAACGTGGATAAATGAGCTTTTCCTTTTAATAGGAGGCCTTTGCCCTTCACGAGGCATTTTGGGCTATTACTTTCTCTACTGGTAAGTAGGGGAAGTATTGTATTCCACCCAAAAATTCGAAGTCGAGATTTCACCGGAAATACATGTTTTGAGGCCCCCTGAATCCAAAAAAAGCATTTTTAGAAAAAGGTCCGTGTGTGTGTCTGTGTGTCTGTGTCTGTCAGTCTGTGGACAGCATAGCTCAAAAACGAAAAGTCGGTTAAAAACCAAAGTTGGTATTTAAGTTTAATGTCGTTCAAGGATGTGACACGAAGATTTTGAAGAAAATAGCCCCACCCTAAACTACCCTTTACATGGAAAATTTTTCGAAAATTTTGATTTTCTTGAAAATGGCTCTAACGATTTTGATTAAAATGTCATATGTTTGAGATATTTTTATGACAAATGAAATGTATATCTTGAATTTTCTTTCTATAGCCCCTGTAGTGGTATTTACTCTGGACGACTTTTGCATAACTGGTAAACCGTTAGAGATAGACCAAATTATACTATACAAAAATGTAGATCTTGCTAAAGTACACAATTTATGTCTCAATAAATTTTCTTGTAGGGTGAACCATTTCGGAGATATACCTTGTTATGTGTGTGAGTTTCGGAAAACTTGGAACTTTCGTGAAATGGGTCATCGTTGTTCATTTTTTTATATGTTACGTGTACAAAGAGAACGGAATCTCAAAGCTTTAAAACATTTGACTATCGCACAAAGCCTACTGTATTCCAATATTCCCCTTGCACCTACAAGGAAATAAGCAATAAGATAATTTGTACAAATGTTTATTTTAACTAACACGAAGAAGATATACGAATAAGAGTTTGTAAGAATGGTTAGTACAAGAGTAGAGAAAGTCATGTGAGTGCAACACATCAGATTTTTTTATTCATTTTCATTTCATTCATCGATTCAACGATTTAAACGGTTTTAAACGGTTCAAGATGATCCCATTATCTATTTATAATTAAACTGCAATATCTACTGCTTTCTCTAAATAAACTCTATACACCTTTTTGTTGAAAAATATTTCATCTAGGGTTGCAAAATTTTGAAAAAAGGGGTGATCGTAATAAACATTGAATAGTAGTGAGATTTAAATAATTTGTTTTATAATTTTATTGGTCATGTCTCTTCTTAAAATTTTATTATATATTATGTTTATGTCTAATTTTTTCATAGAACTATTAAGTCAGTAATCTCTGAGAAAAAGTTACTTTTGCCTTAGACAAAATTGTGAAATTCAGACAGTATAGTGCTCAACTATCCTTTAAACAAAGTTTTGTGCTATTTTTGGTGCAATATTCAGCTTCTCTAAGCAGTAAAGAACAATAGAGGGAAAATGTGGAGAAGTTAGTCCCCAAATTTAAATGGACTGGTAAACCGAGAAGTTGCCAATGAACACCCAAGTTTTTAACTGTTTCAAAATATCAATCTGCACAGTTTCTCAATTAATGCTTATGTCTGTACAAAGTTTATCCCTGAACCCATTACTCAAAAACTAAAAGTCGGATAAACACCAAGTTGGGCACTAAGAGCAAGTAAGATTTGGAGACGGTAGCGGCCCCAGTTTCAATCGTGTAGCCAATAATTTTTATTAAGATATATGTTGAAATAATAAATAGTATGTTTTTATTTTGTGTTTTTTAAAGTTGAGGGCGTTTTTGTTCTCACTGCAACTTACCAGTTGCGAAATCATAAGATGAACAAAAAAACTTACTGCAGTGAGTGCGACATTAACATTTCCGAAATATTCGTTATGTTTCCCTAATTTAAACAATACGTGGACATTCTTTTGTTTCCCATGAGTAAGATAAGGCTCGAGACTTGAGGAAAAATATTTTTCTTTTCTAATATTCAAAGATGTGGTCTGTTACTGAAGGACAGAAAATGAGTCTTCTTTTTTGTCTTTCGTGGTATTTTGCTGCGCCTTATAGGTAAGCAAGTTTTAGCTCTTTTTAGGCCTTAACAGATCGTTTTGCAGATTAATCTTCTTTAGACTACATTTTTACTGGTCTTTATTCCGACAGATAACAGATTTATATGGATTTGCATAACAATATAATATATATTGAGTACGTCATAGTTACTAATTCTAATTTTGTAAAGTGTCTACAATATTTTAACTACGTTAAGGGTGTTTTAGTATATTTTGAATATTTAGTATATGTAATGAAATTAATTTATTGCGGAAACGATATGTTTAAAGAAAGGGTAATGTGGGCTTTGGGAAAAAAGATACAATACGTTAACAAACATTGTTGTCACATTCTGCAATTTTGAATTCTAGTTCCATGTGTGAATTTAAGGTAAAAATTAATGAAGGTGATTTTCACAGTCCATCACGAAATATTTTAATAGCAATCCAAGATATTAATATACTTCCAGGAAAATCAAGGAAAGTTTATTTATGTAGTTATGTGAAATTCATGGGCTGATGTATGAGCAGACATAAATAAAGGTTCTTTGTTGGCGTACTTTTATGAGAAGTCAAAAAGGAAAGAAACTTCCACTACAGGCAAAGTTGTGAAAATGTGTCGCCAATAAGAATTGTAATGGTTGTAATATTACAATAACTGTCAATTAGGCGAGAAAGCTTTTGTTTTAATGCATATTGTTATCAAGAAAAATAAGATATAGATGACCATCATTAAGTGTATTTTATGTTTCGGTATCGTGTTTTGTGTTTTATTATAATATAAAGTATAGCTTTTTCTGCCTGATTATAGAAATAAAGCATGACTGACCATTATAGTAGCAGATAAAAATATTGTTGAAAGAAGCATTTTATTATTAAAGTTTTTCATATTATATGTTGCAATCACCAACACTTTCTCCTTTTCTGTTTCAAACAATAGCACATTTTACATTAAGTGCACTAATCTATCACTGTAAGAATGCAAATATACCAAGAGTTCACAAATAACACAATTTCGGCTCAAATGACGCAGTCCCATTAACAAAGGCTATCATCATGATATTGGTGTCAGGCATTGTTTTCATTATTTGTGCAATTAAAATTAAAAATTATTAAAATATTATTAGCTTGCATCGCATTTTTCGTTCCCTTTTTGAATTTGTTAGGTTCTTTTTAAGATAAATTTAGGTATTTTGAACCTTATCTTTAGGCAACTTCAACTTTCCAGCATTACTCATGAGCTTATATAAATGCATGTAATATCATGGCTTCCATATAATTATCGATATGCTTTTTGAACAGATAAGTGTTGTCTCAGGCTATAAAATAATTAACAGGAAGTGGATAGAATACTAAGCTTTGGCACTAATTTTTGTACAAAAACTATGAGAAAAATTATGATAAATGGATAAAATAATATAATTCATGAATCATACCTTCTTTAAGGGAAGATAGGTTAATTAGCGCATTTCCTGCTACTAAAACACCAATTTGTCTTAACCTATGCATTACAGGTAAGCTCAATAAATTTCATTTAAATGTACATTGGGGTTAGTTACATGCATAATACAAATTGTATGTATATCTGATAAGTAAATTCCTGAATCAGCTGTTTTTCCCCAGGGTTATTATTTTTATTAGAATTTTATGCTACCCCTTTTTTTTAAAAAAAAAAAACTATCCATGATACAACTGGAATTTCGCAGAGACTCCCTAGAAACAACTTTTTTAATGTCACCCAGAATGAATCCAATAAAAAAACTATAACCCATGAAAAAATGTGTTCGAAGAAAAAAATTTATATTTTTTACTTATAATCACTAATTTTCATACTATTCAAGATACACCAATGATAATTGGCCACATAAAGCATACATTACATTTGCATGTTTCTGCGAAGTTTCACTACGACTGGCCAGAGAAAAGAGTGAATAAAGCAAAGAAAATGTAGATTTGAAAGAAAAAAAACCCTTAAAATTGGAGGTGTGACAGGTATTTAAAGGATGTAGTATTGTATTGAATTGTCATTTAAAGACATAAATAATATCACAGCCATACACTAAATCCATAGATTCATTCTCTTCAGCAAGAAGTGCACAATTTTTTCTTAAAAAATCTGATATGTTGCATTCACATGACTTTTTCTACTCTTGCACAAACTGTTCTCATAATCACTTATTCCTCTATCTACTTCATGTTAATCGAGATAAGCATTTGTAGAAATTATCTTATTGCTTGCTTTCTTATAGGTGCAAGGGGAATATGGAAATACAGTAGCCTTTGAGTGATAGTCAAATATTTTAAAACTGAAATTCCGTTCTCTTTGCATGGTCAAATGTAAAAAAAGTGAATAACGATCTTCTATTTCACAAAAATTTAAGTATCGCAAAACTCACTCAATAACAAGGAATATCTCCGAAATGGTTCACTCCACGACAAAATGCATTTGGACGTAACTTGTGTGTTTTAACTAGATACATATTTTTGTCCATATTTGATATATACACACATTATCAAGAATATACAGGACTACACAGGCTATAGTCAGAAAATTCAAAATATACATTTCATTTGCCATATAAATATGTTAAACATATGGCATTTTAATCAAAATGTAAAGGGGAGTTTAGGATTTAGTAATTTTCTCCAGTCTTCATGTTGCGTCCTTGAAATATATTAAACATAAATACCAACTTACTTTTCGTTTTCTATTTATGCTGCCTAGTCTGACAGAAACAGAAACACACACACACACACGCGCGCGCGCGCTGACTTTTTTCTAACAATGCTTTCTTTGAATTCAGGGGACCTCAAAACATTTCTGGTAAAATTTTGACATTGAAATTTTGGATCGAATACAATACTTCCCCTACTTACTATACGTAGTAGAGAAAGTAATAAAACAGTGGATTTTTTAAACTTCAGTCTCCTATCTCCCCTTAAGACTTTGAACTCATGTGTTTCATGTGCCTTCTTGTCTATTTTCTATGCCTTCATGCTGTATTTCTCCTCAGAAGACATCAACTACTGAGAAGATTTCTACTAGAATACTACTGGAGTGGCTCATTTTAGTTTTCGTCAGCTGTTTATTCTCTCAAGCTCAGGGTTTACAGGTATTTTCTACCTGCAGCCTCCAACCCTCCCTTAAATGTGTCAGCATGAAAAATGGTCCTATTTAACGCTCAAATAGTAAAAATAAACATGAGGTTTAATTTTTTACTAGAAGCTGGACTTGTTAGTATCTCAACATAGAAGACAATATAAGCAACTAGGTAGTCTTTAGCACAGATATATGGTTGTGAAGTGCAAGGAATGCTATAATACTATTTACCAGTATTAATTTACGTGTTCTTCTTTGCAGGTAAGGACTTACATAGATGATGGCGCTATTGAAGCTGCAGAACTAGGTCTATATATTGTGATTATTGAGGTAAGCTTTGCCCAGTTTTGTGTAAACTTTGTGTAAGTGCATCGTCATTAGCGGTTCACAGAAAGCACTCTGTCTACCTTAACGTTTCTCACCTGTGTTAGAGGTATTGTAACATTCCGTTAAACATTGTATATCGAGAATACATCGAATTAGCTCTGAGTCACTGTGTCCAGAGAAACAGGTGACTTGTCTATTTTATCTGTCTCGAAACAAAAGGCAAAAAATATCTGATGTATACACTGACATGAATTTCTTTACTCACTCTTGTACAAAATGGTTATTCTTAAACATGCTTATTCTTCTATATAATTTGTGTTAATCGAGGTAAACTGTCGTAGAAATAGTTGTATTACATACCAGCTTGAGGCGTTGCCCGTGGTTAGACAGTTCATCCTTGCAACTTTTAGACCTAGGTTACACTGTGTTTCGGTAGAGAAATTAAAAAATCTGATGTGTTGCACTCACGTGACCTCCACTCTTGTGCTAACCATTCTTACAAACTCTTATTCCTATATCTTCTTGTTGTTAGTTGACATAAACATTTGTACAAATTATCTTATTGCTTATTTCCTTGTAGGTGCAAGGGGAATATCAGAATACAGTAGGCTTTGTGCGATAGTCAAATCTTTTAAAGCTTTGAGATTCCATACTCTTTGCACACTTAACATATAAAAAATGAACAACGATGTTCCATTTCGCGAAAGTTTCAAGCCTTCCGAAACTCACACACATAACAAGGAATATCTCCAAAATGGTTCACCCTACAAGAAAATTTATTTAGACATAAATTGTATATTTTTTGTATAGTATGATCTGGTCTATCTCTAACGGTTTATCAGTTACGAAAGATATTAAACTTAAATACCAACTTTGGTTTTTAACCTACTTTTCGTTTTTGAGTTATGCTGTCCACAGACTGACAGGCGCGCGCGCGCGCGCGCACACACACACACACACACACACACACACACACACACACACACACACACACACACACACACACACATATATATATATATATATATATATATATATATATATATATATATATATATATATACACACACACACGGACCTTTTTCTAAAGATGCTTTTTTTGGATTCAGGGGGTCTCAAAACATAAAACATCAGAGCAAGCTGTGGAAGAAACCTGGCGATAGTCCCTCGGAAAAGACAAAAGTCACACATGCGGTAGGAAAAGTTAAGTCAACACTCTTTTGGGACCACCAGGGGATTTTGCCCGTTCACCACTTGCTTTACAACACCCCAAGAGAGGTGTTTGAGGATTCTCCAAGCTGCCATCAAAAGAAAACTTCTTGGATGTTGTTCTTTTCGTGCATGAAATACTCGGCTGGCCTCGGATGTTCCAACTGGGAAATTCTCTCGCATTCCTCTGTACTTCCCCAAAATATTCTCACATGTTCCCCCAACTCAAGGAAAGCACTTTCACACCGATGATGAACTCAAATCAGAAGTGAAAACAGCACAGCACCCCATCTGTTACAACCTAATTGCCACATTACCAAAATGTGTGAGGAAAAGCTTGGGAATGTATAGAAAATTAACGGAGATTGTAAAATGTATCATATAGGTATAAGCATCTATTTCATAGTACTAAATTTGTTTACTATTGATTTAAAAGATAAGGGAGTTTGACGCCCCTCCTTATATACCTATTTTTCAACTTGGCGTCTTTCTAAGACGCTAGATGAAGATTTTTTGAAAATGTTTGGCTTGTCAACAAACGTTTCTTTGGAAAAGTTGAAATAGTTCTCAAGAATTTGCGCTAAGGAACAATTTGGCTTTACCATTCTAAAATGTATCATATAGGTATAAGCATCTATTTCATAGTACTAAATTTGTTTACTATTGATTTAAAAGATAAGGGAGTTTGACGCCCCTCCTTATATACCTATTTTCTTGGCGTCTTTCTAAGACGCTAGATGAAGATTTTTTGAAAATGTTTGGCTTGTCAACAAACGTTTCTTTGGAAAAGTTGAAATAGTTCTCAAGAATTTGCGCTAAGGAACAATTTGGCTTTACCATTCTAAATAGTTCATTGATCTGCTTTTGTACAACACGTTTGTTTATTAAGCGAGATAGGATTAGTTTCTTATGTATATCATCTCTCGATTAAAGCGCATCAGGCATTTATTTTTTTCTTAAAATTAACCAACCAAGTCATTAACTCCAAATTAGAGCCACAATAGCAATTAGAAGTTTTTTTTATCATCCTAACCATTAATTTAGGTCTCCTCGATATTTTCTGAGAAAACGCTTATCTATAGCAGAGGAGATCGTTTACAGAAAAATCTCATGTGTTGCACTCACATGACTTTCTCTACTCTTGTACTCACCATTCTTACAAACTCTTATTTCTATATCTTCTTCGTGTTAATTTGTACATGTTTATCTTAACTATCATATTGCTTATTTCCTTGTAGGCACAAAGGGAATATTAGAATACAGTAAGTTTTGAGCGATAGTCAAATATTTTAAAGCTTTGAGATTCCGTTCTCTTTGCACACTTAACCTATAAAAACTGAACAACGATGTTCCACTTCACGAAAGTTTTAAGTTTTCCGGAACTCACACGCATAACAAAATGGTTCACCCTACAAAAAAAAATTTTCAGACATAAATTGTGTGTTTTAGCGAGGTCTACAATTTTTGCATATTAAGAATTTGTCTAACCCTTACGTTTTACGAGTTATTTAAAAGTCATACAGAGCAAACAGGACTACATAGGCTATAGCCAGTAAATTAAAAATATACATTTCATTTGTCATACAAATATATGACATTTTAATCAAAATTGTTAGATTGATTTTCAAGAAAATCAAATTTTTTGAAAAATTATCCATATAAAGGGTACTTTAGGGTGGGGCTATTTTCTTCAAAATCTTCGTGTCTCAGGCTTGAAAGACATTAAACTTAAATATCAACTTTGGTTTTTTAACCCACTTTTCGTTTTTGAATTATGCTATCCACAGACTGACAGACACAGACACACAGACTGACACACACGCGCGCGCGCGGTCCTTTTTCTAATTTTTTTTATTCAGGGGTCTCAAAATATATATCCGGTGAAATCTCGACATCGAAGTTTTGGGTGGAATACAATACTTCCTCTACTTATCAGTAGAGAAAGTAATATAAATACGTCATGTTTAAAAATTATAAAAATTGCAGTGTAGGGAGAATCTTGTATAAAATAACTTAATTGAACGACATAATCCAGGAATGCCTATTACTTTGCAACTGCACTTATTTATACCGATCACAAACACGTCTTTGTCTCCATAACTATTGTATACCCCTACGAAATTTTCTGCACTACTATACGCGCTGCTTAAATATAACTTAAAATATATTTTGCTTAATACTTCCCTCCTTTTCTTCTTCTTGTTCTTCAGATTATCCTCCTGACATACCCAAACACTCACCCAATGCCATGGGCCAGTAGCCTGTCAATGAGTAAGCAAACTTTGGATCATAGCATGCCCAGGATGGACGATCAGCCCAGTGCTTGGTATAGCGGTGGAGAAGAAGGAAATGAAATGTAGTGGTAAAATTGGCGATAGAAAAATTCGCGGATCGACCAAATTCTCCAATCCAGCATTCGCCTAGCCACCGAGGGAAACCGCGAAAAACCCTTCAATCAGGTTGATCGTCTCTGTGCAATATTTTTACTTTCTCTGCTACGTATAGTAAATAGAAGTACCTATTGTATTCCACCGAAAAATTACATGTCGAAATTTCACCGGAAATATATGTTTTGAGGCCCCCTGAAACCAAAAAAAGCATTTTTTTTAAAAAAAAGTGTGTGTGTGTGTGTGTGTGTGTGTGTGTGTGTGTGTGTGTGTGTGTGTGTGTGTGTGTGTGTGTGTGTGTGTGTGTGTGTGTGTGTGTCAATCTGTGGACAGCATAACTCAAAAACGAAAAGTGAGTTAAAAACCAAAGTTGGTATTTTAGGTTAATATCTTTTAAGGGTGCGACATGAAGATTTTGAAGAAAATTTCTCCACCCTAAACTACTCCTTACATGCAACATTTTTTGAAAATTTTTACTTTATCGAAAATGGCTCTAATGATTTGATTAAAAGATTAAGATATTTTTATGACAAATTAATGTATATTTTGAATTTTCTGCCTCTAGCCCATATAGTCCTGTTTACTCTGGACGACTTTTGCATAACTGGTAAACAGTAAGAGATAGGCCAAATCTTACTATACAAAAGATGTAGATCTTGCTGAAACATACAATTTATGTCCGAATATTTTTTTAATAGAGAACCAGTTTGGAATATTTCTTGTTATATGTGTGAATTTTGGAATACTTAAACTTTCGTCAAATGGAAAATCGTTATTCATTTATTATATCTTAGTCGTGCAAAGAGAACGTGATCTGAAAGCTTTAAAGATATGACTATCGCTCAAAGTCTACTGTATTCCCATATTCCCCTTGCACCTACAAGGATGTAAGCAATAAGATACTGTCTGCAAATGTTTATCTCAGCTAACACGAAGAAAATTATAGGAATAAGAGTTTGTAAGAATGGTTGGTAGAAGAGTAGAGAAAGTAATGTGAGTGCAACACATTTTTTGTGGTTTTAAATCCTTTGACCGGTTGGGTCATACCAGGCGATGATTGAAATGGATGAAATGATACTCAAATGAGCCCGGGGTCCATAGAGCTTGGACTTACCTGACATTCATCTTTCAAAATAAGGGAAAACTGGAAAAAAAACTTATTCAGGTAACTCACCCTAACCGAGATTCGAACTCGGGACCTCTTAAATGTAACGCAGACAAGCCACACTAACACGACAGAAATGGAAAATCGTAGTTTTTCATCACAAAGCTCGAAAGTGAAAAGTAAATATAATTTCTAAGCTTAACGGAATATTTAGATTAGGGAGGAGTTGTTGCTATGCCCAGTAATAAGTGCTTTTTTCCCCTACACACAGAAATTTACAAATTTAGTGTCTTTTGATTTCATTAAGTTTAAATTTACATCATGTAAGAGCAAATGCCTTACAACTTTGCATTTCGTCTTACTTAGGTGATGGCAGACGTGAGTGATGTAAGCATTCATAAACTGAAAATTCAATTATTGGAAATTATGTGTAATTTGAATAAAAGCACTTCAGCTCTTGGCATTATTGGAAGTACCTTATATAACCTAGTTAAGTGTAATAAACTTGTCAATCCCGTACATTGAACTCTAAATGGCTATCGTCTCCGGACGTTTCGTACATAAAAGCGAAATTATTGATTCTTGTAGGTTCAATCGGATAATGATTAGTAATTCGAGTTCGTACTAAGAACTGTAAGCGATACTTACCAGGTCGAGAATGCATTTTGGAAATACGAGGCCCGCAGACCCGAGGTTTTCCAACCATTCGAGATCTGATAATTAACTTACAGCTTGTGGTTAGTCAATACTGTTTGCAATACTTTAGAAACCGTAAAAAGCAATAATAAACCAAAATTACTTTTCCATATTGTATGTAACATTAAGAAAAAATCTGATGTGTTGCACTCACATGGCTTTCTCTACTCTTGTACTAACCATTCTTACAAACTCTTATTCCTATATCTTCTTCGTGTTAGTTAAAATAAACATTTGTACAAATTATCTTATTGCTTATTTCCTTGTAGGTGCAAGGGGAATATTGGAATACAGTAGACTTTGTGCGATAGTCAAATCTTTTAAAGCTTTGAGATTCCGTTCTCTTTGTACACGTAACATATAAAAAAATGAACAACGATGACCCATTTCATGAAAGTTCCAAGTTTTCCAAAACTCACACACACATATAAGGTATATCTCCGAAATGGTTCACCCTACAAGAAAATTTATTGGGACATAAATAGTGTATTTTAGCAAGATCTACATTTTTTGTATAGTATAATTTGGTCTATCTCTAACGGTTTACCAGTTATGCAAAAGTCGTCCAGAGTAAATACGACTACAGGGGCTATAGCCAGAAAATTCAAGATATACATTTCATTTGTCATAAAAATATCTCAAACATATAACATTTTAATCAAAATCGTTAGAGCCATTTTCAAGAAAATCAAAATTTTCGAAAAATTTTCCATGTAAAGGGTAGTTTAGGGTGGGGCTATTTTCTTCAAAATCTTCGTGTCACATCCTTGAAAGACATTAAACTTAAATACCAACTTTGGTTTTTAACCAACTTTTCGTTTTTGAGTTATGCTGTCCACAGACTGACAGACTGACAGACACAGACACACACGGACTTTTTCTAAAAATGCTTTTTTTTTTTTTTTGATTCAGGGGGCCTCAAAACATGTATTTCCGGTGAAATCTCGACTTCGAATTTTTGGGTGGAATACAATACTTCCCCTACTTACCAGTAGAGAAAGTAAAAATGAATTCTCTATGTGAACACCCTTAAATTATATGGGCAAAGCCTTCTTATCCACTGTTTTGTTAATGAATTTCGCAATAAATTCTTTACTTGAAGTAGCACATGTCTTGGTTTCTAGTTGTTTATGTAACGGAATTGAATCTTTCGACGTTTGATGGTTATTATTAAGCAGTAAAATTTCATAAAATTGAGCGACATTGCTAATGAAGAAGCTGCGGATCTAGCAAGTGCGTGAAGTCGAAACACATATTTCCGAAAGTGGTGCTTTGATAAACACGATAACAGATGTACAAATGAGACAGTTTTACTGGAGTATTTTCATGAGAAATCTAAAAAATATATATCTGCAGCGAGCTTATGATCATTGTTGCCATGATATTTGATAAATGAATTGTAAATTTAGCTTACACTACCAAATAAATGTTCGCAATGATTAACTTACGTATCAAGTATTGCAACAAAATTATAATGTATTAGAGATTAGAGAGTATGACGTAATATGGTTGCTAAGCAGATGTTTCATTTTTTTCAACATTTATGGACGAAAACTATTGAAAATATAGATTATATTCCGTTTTGACATTTTGAATGAAGCCAGAGGACCGAGAGTTTATTAATTCTTGAAAAATCAAAAGATGTTTACGAAAAAGAATATGAAAAGTTTTGTGGATTGAGGAACGAAAAAGTCCAAGTTTGCGAGAGTGACGATTTCAGGTTTTCTTACAAGCACATTGGAGAAAATTATATTGTGGCAGTGATGACATCATTGCTGCCTTGTTGCCATGGTAATTACGTCATTCATTGTCTGCATTTATATAGTTCTGTTGTTCTACATTTACATCATGTTTTCATATTTATAAAATTGGTGTTCGTAAAACCGGTTACTGAGCGGAAGAGTACTTCCGATCACATAAGAAAGAGTCACAAGATCGTGTTTTGTTAAACCTTTTATTTACGTTTTAGTTTTAATTAGGAACGCAGAAGAATCAATTTACAACCGCATGTCAAAGCTTTGCATATAAGTTGCTCAGAGAAGACAGATGTAGGATGAGAGCGTGTGACGGAGGGAAAACAGAGAGAAAGAGAATAAGAAAAATTAACACATTTAACGCAATAATAGGTCCTGGGTATTATTAAAATCATGTTAGATTATAGAACTAGGTATTATTGAAAAAAAAATGTTGCATGTGCACAAAATGGCAACGATCTGTCATGTTATGATACAATTTACGTGTTGTGGATAGGTATTAATAAGGTTATTATATTGCCAATAGTGTGATCACATCATCTAAACATCTGCTGCCATTATATCCAGACTTGACCTGCTAACCTGCGGTACCTCTCTCATCAAAGCGGCCCGGGTTCGATCCAAGGCAGCCGCATGTGGTGGACGAAGCGGCACTGGGGCGGGTTTCCTCCGGTTTCTCCGGTTTCCCCCGCCATCTCATTCCACCGGTGCTCCATCTTCATTCCACGTATCATCAGTGTCACCGCCTGCGGTGCCGTAGTAGTAAAAGTGGGCGTTAAACACACAAACAAACAAAGCAGTACCTCATATAGTTTTCCTTTTCTAAAATAAATTCAGCAAAGCTGCAGCTACTTCGGTAGCAATGTCATAAATGTGTGAAGTCAAACCAGCATTAGAATCAAAGACACCGAAATGTAAACTTAACCCTACTATAACATGGGAAGCGCAGATTATTGGGCCCTATTTATATTCTCCCTTGTATAATTGTAATGGGTTGTAAATAAAATGTGTAACTTAATATTAACTTACGACTTGACCTTTAGATATAGCTAATGATGATTTAATTAAATATCCAGTTAATTTGCTTCGTAATACGGGAATCGGTTACCACTGTATGTATTAATGGCTGTTCCTAAGCCTTCAAAGTGCCTAATTTAATTACTACCAACCTTACAACAACAATTATTACTTTCAAGTCAAGCAAATCGAATATTATTTTGAAACAACATTCACATGACTTCCTCTACTCTTGTACTAACTATTCTTCTATTCTTACAAACTCTTATTCCTCTATCTTCTTCATGTTAGTCGAGATAAACAACTGCAGAAATTATCCTATTGCTAATTTTCTTGTAGGTGCAAGGGGAATGAGGGAATGCAGTAGGTTTGAGCAATAGTCAAATCTTTTAAAAATTCCGTTGTCTATGCACGGCTAAGATATAAAAAAATGAATAACGATCTTCCATTTGTGAAAACTTACACAAAGGAATATCTCCGAAATGGTTCACTCCAAAAAAAATAATAATTTGGACATAAATTGTGTGTTTTAACGAGAGGCCTATTTTTATAGAGTAAAATTAGTAATCTCTTACGGTTTACCACTTATGCAAATGTCATCAAGAGTAAAGAGGGCTGAAAATTAAAATTATATATTTCATTTGACATAAAAATATGTTAAACATATGGCATTTTAATCAAAATCGTTAGAGCCATTTTCAAAAAAATCAAAATTTTCGAAACAGTTTCCATGTAAAGGATGGTTTAGGGTGGGGGAATTTTCTTTAAAACCTTCGTTTCGCATCCTTTAAAGAGATATTAAACTTAAACCCCAACTTCGGTTTTTAGCCGATTTTTCGTTTTTGAGTGGTGTTGTTCACGCACACGGACCTTTTTCTAAAAATAATTGTTTTGGATTCAGAGGGCTTCAAAACATATATTTGCGGTGAAATCTCAACATCGAATATTTGGGAGGAATACAATACTTCCCCTGCTTACTTTAGAGAAAGTGAAAATGAAAAGTCGGTAAAAACCAAATTTGTTATTTAACTTCAGCGTCTTCCAAGGATAGAACCTTAGGATTTTCATGAACATTCTCTCACGTCAGACTGTCCTTTTTAAAATATAATATATTTAACTCATTTTCATCACAAATGAAAGGTACAATTATTTGGGAATAGCCTCTGAAATTCTCTTCGTTCGGGGTGACTTTTGCATAACTGGTAAACCGTAAGAGATAGATAAAAACTTACTACATAAAAATGTAGATCTCTCTAGTGTCAAATACTTTCTTTGTGTAGCACACCATTTCCCTGTTATTCGTCTGAATTTTCTAATACTTCATATTTTTCTCAAATGGGAAGTCGTTTTTCATGTTTCATGATATCTTGACCATGCAAAGAGAATGGAATTTCAAAGCATTACTAGCGACGAGCTTAAAAACATTTGACTACCGGTTAAAGCCTACTGTATTCTCATATTCTCCTTGGACCTACGGGAACATTAGAATAGAATTGTTTATCTCCATTAACATGAAGTAGATACAAGAACAGTTTGTACAAAAGTAGAGAAAGTCGCCTGAGTGCAACACATCGTATTTTTTCTTGAAGTTGTTCGTTTGCTGCTTTAGAAATATAACATAAATCATTTGATTGCTCTACTATTGTAATACACAATTAGACAGCCCTTTTACTGCAGTTTATTTGTATCTGGTCATTTCAACAGAAAATATTACAATTTAAGCAAATATTAATTTACTTTTTCCAGCATCTACTAACAGATAGAGGAAATATTGCATTCCACCCAAAAATTTGATATCGAAATTTCAACGGAACTGATTGTTTTGAAGTCCTCTGTATAAAGACGTTAAAAAGTGTGTGTGTGTGTGTGTGTGTGTGTGTGTGTGTGTGTGTGTGTGTGTGTGTGTGTGTGTGTGTGTGTGTGTGTGTGTGTGTGTGTGTGTGTGTGTGTGTGTGTGTTTATATACCAAACTTCGTATTTAAATTAAGGTCTGCTATTGATACGACACCATTCTTAAATGTTATTTTCACCAAAATGACTCTTGAATAATTTTGATTAAAAAAATACATTTCCATATATTTACAGACAAATATAATGTATATATTTAACTTTCTGGGAAGAAGATGTGTCGTCTTTTTCATTCAGAATGAATTTTGTATAATTCGTAAACCGTAATAGATATACAAAATCTTACAGGGAAAACTGAATCTGTTTAATATGCACAATTTATTCGAAATAAATATTTGTTGCATCAGCCATTCCTTGTTATTCTTTTGAATTTCTCAATAATTTTAACATTTTTTGAAATGCTGCAAGTTCAGTTTCTCTTGGTCATGCAGAAAGTGTGGAGTTTCAAGGCCAACACACAGCGTAACTGTTTTTAAACATTTGAGGATCGCTTTGGCCTCCTGTATTTATTTTATTTCTGCGAGTATTTACGTTGAGTAATTTGAAATGAATAGAAAAATAAGCTTTTGCAATACATGTTAGATTTGTTGTGCATATTCTTCAAAGAGAAAATTATTCAAGATAATATTAATTCCTGCTTAATAAAAAAAAAAAAAAAAAAAAAAAAAAGTAGTTCTGTTAAATAGCCTGAAAAAGTGTTATTAGCAGAATTTTCTTGCACTAAAACATAAAGTTAAAGTTAGGTACTCAATGATTCAATTTTTCTTGTTTTTCAATATTTAAAACGTTACACAGTTTAAACTCTTAGTAATAATATTGAGAAGGTGCATTAAAAATTGATTCAACGTCTATAAAATGGCGCGATCTCAAACATTTGAACAGCGATGAAACTGAGATAAAATATCTGAATAATCTAATAGCCCTTTAAGAAATGGCCATTCTAGATTTAGTATTTAAAAATATCTATTTAAATGTACACTTCTTAAGTTGTAGAGGAAATATTGCTTCGAAACCTCAATATTTTATAAGCGCCCTTGGGAAAGCAAACAACAGTATCTCCGCTAGGAAATCACAAAATTAGTTTGCCATTTTAAGAATTACTTATTTTATAAAATCCCTCACGAGAAAAACGTATTTTAAACCACATTTTACATTTTTGCATTAATCACTCCAACAAAGGTTTGCGTACCTAAAGAGAAATATGGTTATATACTTTAATTGTATTAGCGTTAATTGTTTATTATTTTAAGTATTACGTTAGCACGCCTTTCTTGCTTTTCTAAAAAAGCACAGCTGAGTGATAGTGATTTAAGAAATTGTGTAGATAACATAATCAAGTCTAATAATTTATATAAATGTTGTTCTATTGCGTTTAGCTTCTTCACAAATAATAATTTAATCTATTATTGTGTAATCGTTTTAACTTTTTATGTATTTACTTGTACGCTTATGTCGGTTCGTGAAGAATCCCGGCTGAACAATGGATTTTCTCATTCAGGTGCAGTACTGTTTCTACTTTATTAAATTATTAAAGTATTATCCAGTAATAGATAAAATTAAATTAAAATTACTCTAAGTGTTGAAACACGAGGAATTTGTGAACCACACCAATAAAAGTAAGACATAAGATGACCAAATAAAAAAGTATTATTTTGAAAGATATTGTGAGGGCAATAACTTTTAATTTTCCATCCATTCTTCCCTCTCGTTTAAACAGTATGCCACGGGTTTCATACATTTCTTTGAAGTAACACATCTTGCTATAATCGCTGTCAATTATATTTCAAATTATGTAGAACCTTTAAATTTTATCTTTAGTTTGATGCATTTCGCACTCAAAGAGCGAATTTTAAAACTAAACATTACAAATTCTAATACATTAACGTGACACCACTTGGAAATGCATTAGATAATATTTACTAATGTGGGTTCTTTTCGCATAAAAGAACTGATGCCCAGTGTTGAAATTTTATCCAAGTGAAGAAGTTAGAAGAAAACGTTTGAATGACATTGGTAGTATATTTTTTGGGGCCAGCTTCTTTTAGCCAAACTGCTGCAAATACGCAATACGCTGCAAGTTTTGCACGTAAGAATTTAAACCACATTTTTTGACACATTTTAATTTTGTTTTACTCTTTGCAAAAGCAGGAGAGGAGATTTATAACAAAATTTCCCGAAACTATTTGCACTGAATTAGTTTTCAAAATATCCATACAATTATCTGCCACACAAAACAAACACATCTAAACTGTAAGACTTTGCGTAAATTTGCTGGGTCTCCACTTGATAATTCATTAATAATAATGATGATAATAATGGATAAATTTATGCTTGTGGGACATGTGATGTTGGTATTAACAAATAATCCTGATAATTTCGACCAAACTCGAATTATGTGGTTAGTTTTTATTATGAATAATTAGCTAAAATAAGTAGGAAAAAAACAAAGATGTTGCTAGTACCCATAATTATTCTTTCTTACATGCTTTAAATTTTCTTTATTCCCTAGTTATTGAGTTTCTGAATAATTAGTATTATTAATAATATTACTATTATTAGCAGTATCATTGTTATTATTATTATTATTATTATTATTATTGTTGTTGTTATCGTCATCATCATTATCATTAATTATTATTATTATTATTATTATTATTATTATTATTATTATTATTATTATTATTATTATTATTATTATTATTATTATTATTATTATTATTATTATTATTATTATTATTATTATTATTATTATTATTATTATTATTATTATTATTATTATTATTATTATTATTATTATTATTATTATTATTATTATTATTATTTTGTTTTATAAAGTATCGTTTGTATAGTTTAAAGTCAATTTACTTTGCAGTTTCTATCATTTTAGTCTTATTTAGACCGAATGTGTTTGGTGTTAAATTACCGGAAACGCCCAGTCTACATCCAGCTTGTGGCAGTTTCGAAAAATTACAATAAAACCACGTTCAACTTCACCGCGTTTTTCTTTTCAACTGTTTATATGCTCGGTTTTCTTTGGTGTAAAGCTCACTGTAGTGAGCAGAATAAGTAAAAAAAATTAAGTTTCTGAATGGCCTTTTTGTCAAGCTTTATTGAAGCTCTCTTCAATCCGGTTGTGAAAATTCCAGAAAAAGTTTTAAAATAGAAACACGTTTCGTTATAAAGAGAGATATTTTCAAAGTCCTTTGAATTTAAAATATGTGGCTGCCAGTATTTGTTCCGCTAGCATTATCATTACACATTTAAAACAATTATTTTTCCAAATGCCAACCGCGAAGGCCTTCAATTTCAATTTTATATTCGCACGGAGACCCGTTGATTATAATTTTTGCCTAATGTGCGATAAATTCAGCTAAATTTGCGAACGCCCCTCCGTAGACGCGCGCACACGAGCACTTGCATGTCAATAACATCGACATTTGCGCAGCCGCCATCTTTGTTTGGTAAACCATTTTGCTGCCATGATAGCTACAGCCCTACCCAATAAGCAACATAAAAGCATGTTAATATAACGATGATAATGCTTGCACTTGAATGAATATTATATCCAATGGAGGGGAAATTTTGTACATTTAATGCGTTTTTTCACACGCATGAATACGTCTCCTTCGGATTTTTCTAATTACGAATTCTAAATCGTAAACGAGATGCACGTAAAGGAGTTTTCGACTGCTTGCACGCAGTTGTGTTCTGAATTGCAAATAAAATGAAACATAGGAGCACCAACTGCACTCACGCCCCCTCACAATATCTACACGGCCGCACTTGTCACACTGATTTTCACTTGTTTTCCCACCACCCATCTGCAGCTTCCTTCGCGCTTGAAGAAGAATCTGCACTGGAAACGATTTCCCCAACGATTCGTTCCTCACTCCCAAGACGTGCGCACTGCAGCCGAGTGAGTACGGAAGATGCCAAGCAAATCGACCGACCCTTCTGCCCCAAGTCTCCTTGTCTTTCTGGAAAACTGTCCGTAGGCACTGCTCTCTCTCCCTCTCACACATACACACACATTCACTTTCCTTCCCCTTTTCTTCTGCTGCAAAACTGGAGCGTATAACAACACACACACACACTTATCTTTTCTCCCTTCCTTTTGCTGCGGAAAGAGTAATAAGATAGGAGCGAGAGGGGAGATGGCTGGGAAACCTGCTGGAATAAAACTACCCTCCGTTGCATGCAAAAGCATCAGTTGGCAGCATTGCCTGTAGCACCAGCTGGACAACCTCCTGTTGCCTGGAAAGAGAGAGCTGCATACAGCGTGTTCTTTCCTACAACTTGCCCTCTCTTTTCCCCAACCACGCACAATGCGGTGGAATGAGCGAGAGGGAGATGTTTTGTTGCTCCCCCTTATCAACAAGAGTTTTTGTTATCCCCTTCGCCATGCTATACTCCCGCCATCGCTGCCACAAGTTACCGCCCTCCCATTGTAGAGGACACCGCCCCTCGATTCGCATGCCCCGCCCAGATTCCCCAAACACGTTTTGCCGACCGTAGTTGCATTCAACACACACTCCCTATACCCGCCCCCATGTGGCGCTGGTAGGAGAACGTCAGGTAAGGAGAATTGAACTCCGTTCCATCCAAATCCTGTACACATACATGCATACACACATGCACACACAAATTTACGCTCAGCATGCGTTCCCCTCCCGCCATCACTCGTGCTCTATTCCAATACCGGCTTCTCCCTCCGAGTTTTCACGAACAATGACGGAACCGACCGAAACCGGTTTATGGTTCAACTCTGGTCGTGGTTGCAGTATATCCAAATGCGCCTTTACAAATGTTCGGGCAAACGGACAGACAGTACTAGTGGTGAATTTTAGTGGAGATATGCTGACTTACACAGTTATTTCTTGCGAATTTCTGCAATAATTTTATTTTACAGGATTGTTAATTATTAAATGTTAATGTTATACTTGTGCCTCCTTGTAAAAACAGAACACAATTTCATAAAAAGAATTTGACGTTACATTCAAATTCACTCTGTAGTGATTGAACTATTCGTTCAAAATATATACTGAAAGAAACGTTTTGAAGTATTATCATTGATAAACAGTGTTAAACACAAAGTGTCATGGTGATAAACGATGTTGTAGAGAGTTTTTGAAGGCTGTCATTGATTTTTTGAGGAAGACACGTGTGATGCTTATGAGTGAATGTTTCATCAAAAACTAATGGAATAAACTGGAAGCTTATATATAACTGGTACAAGAAAGAATGGTTGCTACTGACTCAAGAGGCAAAAGTATCGAGGAGGCGCTGTCATACCGTTGCCATCGGTAGGGAATCCTCCACTGCGCGCAACTACCACTTGCGGTAGTCAACGATATCTTAGAACGGATACCGACGCCGGCAGTATCCTGGAGACCGCAGGCGGTACCACGGCCACATGGGCTAGTGACGCCCCGACCCTGGAATTCTGCTTCGTTGCAGGTAGGACGTTTTCGCTCATGTTTAAAAGCCGACAAAAAATTTATAATCACCAAATATGTATATGAAGCTCTGCAAGTGTGTTAGGAAGCAAAATTAATGTGTACAAGTTTCTAAATAACGTGACATCCCGTAATGTGCGCAAAGCTCACTTTCTTTCGCCACCTCGGATATTGCGTCACATTGACAAATGAAGTACTGTGCATTCAGAGTAATATTAGAGCAATAATAGATTCGTGTGAAAAAAACACAACACGGATGTTTCTATGTTCTTTTATCAAATCTAAAATACAAACTGACAACAGAGTAATTCGTTAACAGAAATAGAAATTCTTTTGTTGAATATTTTGATATTTTAAGCTTGTCATATTTCAAGTATTTCGGGAGTTTCAAATTTCGTGTACATGAAAGATCCGTAAAAGAAATTAAAAATCCATTCCTATTTGCCTTCTAAGATCTGATTATATCGCACCAGATCTAAATGCTTGTCATTCCTTGTCTATAACGCTAGAATTCTATAAATACATTAGATTTTAAAATTTGAAGCGAATAACGTGCAATAGTTTACAACTGATCCAAGCAAGCAACGTCGGGAAATGTATTATTTGTTTAGAACATTTAAAAATAACCATGTAGAACCAGATTTCAACAAAATTTACTCTTAGGATCGATCGTCAACTTTTCTCAGTTCCAGTGCTACGCAACTATCGATACTGCTCATCGATATCATTAATATTTATTAGAATCTCAATATTCAAAGTGTCTCCTTTTCCGCAGAATGTGCCAGCCGTTTTTACTTGACAATATTTATTTCTGAATAAAAAAGTTTCCTTTATTATGTTTGTACAAAGACGCTGCTTCTCCATTCGCATTACGCCTATTTTATAGCAGATTCACTTTGGAAGTGTGTCCTGCAAAAAAAAATTTAGAATTGCTAAAATTTCCTACAACTAGACAAATAGGCTATGCAAGTTTAAAGATAGAAACAGTTGTTATGTTTTGCGTTCGATTTTCAGAACACTGCAGAATTTTCGCGATAGCATGCAACAAGTGTTCGTCCAACGCGGCAAACGTTTTAACGCAATTAATTCCGTTAAGGTGCACATTTATTTTGTATTGCGGATGTAAAACTGAAGCAGACTATATTATCTTAGTTTAACAGTGCCCTGAAAAGATGAAGACAAAAAAGACAAAATTAAATTAGCTTAAAAGTTTAATGAACGTGGGAAAATGGTTTTCGGAGACAGACTCCTAGACCTAAGCTAAGGTTTAAGAATTCATTTTCAGAAGAATTTAATATCTATATTATAAGCAGTTTTAGTTTGGTAAGCGTAATTATTCCACAATAGGCTCCAATCAACACTAGTGAAAACTAGCAGTAAAATGTATTAGGCATATAATCCGCGATCTTTCTTTTTCTAATGGCATTTGCATATTTATATTTTTCCTCCTAAATTATTCCTATTTCATATATTATCACATAGGTAGAATATTTTCTGAATGTTAAGTGTGTGGCACTATTTATGATACAAATTCTAAGAGGGAAAGAAACAGGACAGATACATAAATTTTAAAATCACTAAGGCATTTTGAGCAAACTGATATTGGCAAACTTTAATCTGTGGTTAATTGAACGGTCAGTAAGACTAGAAGCAAATTCCGCCAGTTGAAAAAGAAAAGGATTTTCGGAAGTTTTTTTGCACCTACAAATTTTATATTGCCGAGGAAGTTGTACATACGGGTAGCACAGAGGTTAACGCGCGTTGGCACTAACAATTTCAGACTAAGATTTTTGTTAATGTCTTAATAGGAATGAGGCACGTAGCTTTATTAAAAGGTACATACTAATGTACTACATTAAATAAGACTGATGCTGCATACAAATTATAATTATTTCTTCGACATCAATTGAAGCTACCTATCGGTATTAATCAGATTTCTCTCTGTCTCCAAGTCTCGTTCCCTCACTCTCATTCAACGACTACGTAGTTCTTGATTACATTCTCTGCACTAAAAGCATTTGCGCGTAGTTTTGTATCTGTGTAATTTTGATGTAGTTACTTGCATTAAAATGAAGGTCGCCGAGCTAGGCAACCATACGACCGGTTATTATTTCCACACAGTTACGTCACTAGTATGTTTAAGATGTCATCCAAGCACACTCTGTGTATGCATTTTGCTGAAAACAGGATTTTGGACACTTGTAAAGTGGAAATGCATTTATAGCACTGAAACACTCGGCACTGGCAGCTATATTTTCTCTACTCTACTTTACTGTGTTTAATCGTATTATCAGAAGCTATTAGTCATTTTTTAACAACCTGTCATGGAATTTCCAGATAATTTGAGTAATTTTGAGACTGCTAGCATATCGCGACTACACGTAATTGCTTCATCACTGCGCTTTCCCCGCATAGATGAAGGGAGTCAACCCTTCTCTGCCAATTGTAATTGGCTATTTAATGCTTCCTACAACTAAAATATTACATTTTATCATAGCCAGATTATTGCTGTAGGTAAAAATACCAAAAAGGTACCAAACTGTTTTTGATTACACTACAGTCAATGTGAAATGTTTTCAATTTATAGTTATCAAAACTATGCTTAGTCAAAATCTGTAGGCCTAGCAATCAGCCGTAATGTATTATTTTGTAGTCCATAAAAAACGTGATCAAATAATTCTGATTTGTTACATTCGTATGGTTTTCTGTATGCACGACCCTTGTTTGTAATAATTATAAAGCTTCTGCAAACAACTGTCAAGATTTTTTTTATATCTGTTTCATTTAATCGAGATAAACTTTTGCGGAAATAGTTTGATTACAATTTTTATTAAATAGATATAAGAGGGATACAGGAATAGGAATCGATAGTTCCGCGCGAAGCAATTGAATATAACAAGAGCACCAAAAATGAAATAATGAAAACAAATTAGCGATATCCCGCCACAAAAATGTATTTAAATAAATTGTGTGTTTTAAAGAAATCTACATTTTTTGTGTAGTACGACTGTGTCTATCTCAAAATTAAATATACAAAATATTTTGAAAAGGACTTCCAAAATTTTTCCCAGAAAACGCAAGATATATATTTTATTCATGTACACATCTTAGATATATTATATTTTAATAAATTTGTTATAATCCTTTTTGAGGAAATAAAGAATATCGAAAATTGTAGTATGGAAAGGATAGTTTGTTGTGGTGGATTTTCTTGAAAATCTTTGCGTTGCAACTTTGGAAGACATTGAACATAATTAGCAACTTTGGTATATCTCCGACTTTTCGTTTTTGAGTTACGCCATTCATGGGCGTGCTTATCTTTTCTTTCAGAAGCCTCAAAATATTTATTTCGTGTAAAATCTGGATATCCAATTTTTGCGTGAGATAGAAAAACTCTTCTACCTATTATATATGTAGAACAGAAGGTAAAATGTTGGCGTTATCTGGCAATAACTAGTAGTTCAATATGTAGCAAGTCGTGGATTTCGTGACGTGCATATCAGTGTCATTTTTAGTTAGGTAGTTATAAGTTTAAAGTTTTCTAGATAATGGAAATAATCGCTACTTTATTAACACTGTGTCATTGATGCTCAACTTGTAAATTTTAATCGTAGATTATTAGGAACGAAATAGCCATTTATTTCTAGGAACTAATGAAATTTACTGCCGATTCGAAACTGACAATGAACAAATGCCGTATAATGTCATGTTACTCTGTACCTAATATTCCCAAAAATCAAATAAATACGTAGGGGGAGGGAGTGCGGTGTAAGCTTTGCAATGCTACCTACATGTCTCAAGCAAAATAGTGCTCTGTGTAATTATTTTAGAATTCAAAATTTCAGATATTAAGTTTAAGTTTTTCGAATACCGCTTATATGATGATTTAAATTTTATCACAAATTTATTAGAAATAACGTAGCTACTCATTTCTACAAACTAAAGAATCAAATTGCCGAATTGAAACACGGCAATCTACAAATGCCTTAAATATAATTCAGTTTATTCCACCTGGTATTCTAACAACCAAAAACTTAAAGGAAATATAACTGGAATAACTTTTGCAATGTCATTTTAAGGTTTCAAGTAAAATAATAATGCGTGTAATTTTTCCATAATAATAAAATATAAATATTTTCTAGCATAATTTTAAGCGTAACCAGGAATATGAAAAGAAGCATATTGTTCCCTATGGTTCCGCTGTGTTATGCTTTTCATCAAACATTTGCCATTACGAATCATATTTAGATTCAATACACTAGTATCATTTGATACTAAAGGAACTGTATATGTGGGAATGCACAAGAACGCTTTAGCAATGGCAGGTTTCCGCGCAGTTTCATATTCAGACAGCTGAAAGCTGAAGCGTGGTTAGGCCTAACTGGACGTCGGTAGATGCTATAGCATTGGCCGAGAAATTTCTCGCGTAAGTGCGACCAAAACAAGCCGTCATCTGCAAAAAGTTTCGGTAATTCAGTAGCATCACATAAGTGTAAAGCATAGGTACTTTTGAATAGGTTAATAAATAATGTAGATAAAAATAAATTTGGCAAGTTTACCTTATATTAATATTTAAACAGAGAGATTGCTGTTATCTATGTAATATTTTAAATGTAATACTCACAGCAGCAATTACGTACAATACACCGTGTTTTCATTTCTCGGTCCATAAAAGCTTTTGCGATTGCCTAAAACAGGGCTGTGATTGTTATAACATTTTTACCATCGAAACAAATAATTATTTTGAAACCCAAATTTGAAACCCAAAAATAATCTAACATTTTCATTAGTAATCTAACTTGGAGTTACTCCATAAATGTGAGGTAATATTCCTGTTGTCCGCAACATTTCCATGGGGAATTCAAATCGATTTGAGTTCTAATTCGGGATTGAATACTGCATGGAGATCGCATTCAGATCGAATTCAATTCTTGGATGCGATCCTTGTAGTGGGATCGGATCGAAATTTTGTTGCACGGACACACCTAACGGATTCAAAGCGATTTGAATCCGCCAAAGATGCTAAATTCTGCTGTACTCTTCGGATCACGCTACACGCTCTTCATATTGTTTCCTTAGCGAAAGTTACATTCTAAAATACAACAAAGCCACTTTTATTGTTTCTGTAATCTCCCGGTATATTGGTCAATAAAAATCGAAACCTACTTGAAATGTGTAGATAAAACTAATTTTTACAGCTTCGCCAACATTAAACAAGCGACCAATATAAAAGCTTGAATTATTTATGCTTGAACCTTGCATATCCAAATCGATGCCATTCCGGATTGAATTCAACATAGAAATGCGGATCATATCGAGAATGGAATTGGGCTCAACTCGATTTCAATTCCCCATTGAAACAGTAAATATGAGTTTTCTTACGTTAAAATTTAATCAAATTTATTATTATTCATAGTTTTGAAGTATTATGCCTTTTGCAGCACTTAAGAACATGGGTACAATAAAGTTATGTTAGTATTCAGCGTTTTTTAAACATCGAATGAGACGAAACTTTTAATTAGGCTTTTCTGATAGATTGCAATTTTACTTTCATCGTGAATGAAATTTGTTGCCGATAACGCAGAAAGATATTAGAGATTTGTTTGAATTCAAAAGTATTGTATTAATTGATAGAAATGCAACCATGCTGTCAGTAGAAAGTGACGTGCTTGTGGAGATTGTAGTAAAGCCGGAGAGGCGGAAACCAGAACTGATAAATCCAGCATCGTGAGAGGGCTGCGTGAGGAGGAGTGGCCGGCCCAAAGTGGGGATCCTCCGGCTATTTCAGCCGCGCGGCCGTGAAAACTTTTAGGTATATTTTAACCAAGACCAAGAACTGTTAATGTCAAAATAAAGTCGCTGCATTACATACATGTTTGCCTTCTCGCATATAAGTAGGGGGAAAACCTATCTCAGAGTTTTGAATACTATTTCTTACTTAGAGATGCTAACTTTATCATATACGAATTATCAGCTGGCCATTCATTTGTTTTGTACAAATCATCACCAGCTCACTCTTTTGTTGAGCCAGTGTTGCCAACTGTATCCCATTGAAAAACAATTTGTTACACATTACAATCGATTAACAACCAAAATAGCACTTTAATTCAATTTGATAACTGAGTTTTTAACAATCATTCTTTCCAGAAGAAACGTTATTTGTTAATGTTAAAAATAAAGTGAGACTTATTTGAGATTGTAAACTGTTTTTCTGTTAAAACAACAACAGAAGATCAGGTACATGTAATTCTTGGGTTTCGTTTTCCTCAGTTGGCAGTGCTCAGTAAATCGAACTGAACTAACCGAAATGAATATATTTTAGGTCAGATTCTAGCAGTGGCGGCTCGCAGTCAAAATTTTAGGGTAGGCAAAGCGTAACAGTAACAACAACAACAACAACAACAACAACAATAATAATAATAATAATAATAATAATAATAATAATAATAATAATAATAATAATAATAATAATAATAATAATAATAATAAAAAACCCCGTTTATCCGAAATATAGGGGGCGAAGTCATTGCGGATAACGCAAACAATATATTGTTTGGTTGTTTAATAAGAGCAGAGTGAATGAGTGTGACTTACGGACGAATTACCGCCAAAACTAAAATCACGAGTGCCGGCGGACATTTTTCCAGGGGGGGGGGCACATGTTGGAAATTTGCAATCATATAATATTAATATTAAATCATTATTTTACTGTCAAAATTTATAGTATTTGTTGCAGATAACCGTATTAATTTGTGCTAAACAAAAATTGTTCTTTACATCAAAATTAAAATAATAGTTTAAAAGTCAGTAACTGACTGCACATTAAGTTCACCAACTTCCAAGGGGGGGGGGGGGCCGTGGCCCCCCTTGCCCCCGTTTCGCGACGCCCATGACAAATAGATTAAGAAATTGAAAAATTGTCTGACTGCAGCTTTGTGTTAAATAGCTAAAACACTCCTCTTTTCATTGTCAGTGCGCCGCGAAAGCGAAATTTGTAATAGTTCACTCATTAAGTCGGTCATACTGGTATTACACAGAGATAACGACAGATTCAGATCTCTGAGATCTTCGTTCGTGGAGTATGGCTCTTCGGAAAATGTCGCATAAATTCGGATTTGGGCCGGCAAGTGCTCGGACTGCTGGCAGACGCGTCTACGCATGCTCGGAGTGCATATACAGACCGAATGTTTCCTTATCCCTGTTCAAGGGCCTCGTACTGAGGAAATGGGGCCGGGCAGGCAGAGGTTAAGCTAGCCTGCTCTCCACTACCCAGGTTCCCTGCGTATCATTTCTGCCGCGCGTTTCAAACACGCAGCGCAGTTTTGATGAATCGGAATTGAGATTAAAGGATTTGACCATGCGCTGGTCATAATAACCGAGAAAACTTTTCAATTTACGATTTAGGGAAAATGACGGTTCAAATGATAAAATGCAGAATCATAGTTAAACATTATTTGTTGATGTATTACGATAGGGTAGGCAATGCCTACCCTGCCTACTCTGAGGAGCCGCGCCTGGATTCTAGTCAAATCTTTGCGCTATAGTGCATAAATTCGTATTTTACTTATGAAATAGTCCAGATAAATACTGTCGACTCTGACCTTCCCAGATTGGTTAGGTCAGACGTCTTATGATACTACAACGATAATGGTGAAAAAATAAAGCAAAGAAATTAATTTATGAACCTGTTCATGTTTATTAAACAAACCTTTACTTTATGTTTATGAAGCTTTCATAAAAGACGTTCTTAGAATTTACTGTCTCTATGAATAACATACCTCAAAAGCGAAAACATTTCTATATGAATACACATTAAGACATTTCTGCACTTTTTTTCACCCCAAGTGCATATATACATATCTTAGTTTGCTATCAGCCGAAATGAATTTGATTAAAATATAATGTGTGAGATAATCTGATAACAAATATCAAATGTTCTATAAAATGTAACTACCTAGTTCATTTTTGTGTGAAATTTCATAGTACCTACCCCAACGGTATAGAGAAATTAAATGCATTTTAATTGCTTCTCTAAATTTCTTGTTAAAATCCTTGCAAGATACTTTCTGCTTATCTTTAACTATCCATACTATCATACTCTGAAGTGTTAAATGTATTTTCTTTTGAGCTTATAACATTTTGTGTGTAAATTGATGGCCATTTCAGGACCTGCAGACAACCAAAGGTACGTTATTGTGATATAACTCGACTAAACATCGTTGCAAATATTTATCGTAACGAATAAAACGGAAAAGCAGAACTGATGTGTAATGCAACAGGTATGAGACCAACTAAATAAGGCTGTGTTTAATGTTTATCACCCTTGTTAAATTTGCATCTTTAAACATGCAAATTTTGTTTGTAGGATTTTTATCTGTACTAACGGGTGATCCAAAATACTCTGAACCGGCTGTGTTGTGTTTTGCCTGTACGCATCCTCGGCGCTCGTCACCGACTACCACTGTCATAGAACAACGCAAATTAAACCATTCAACATTTTAAAAGTACTTTTAAAGGCTTCACTTAACAATGTTATTAAACGGAGATGCTGAAACTGCCCACTGTCGTTGTCCATACATTTTTGTCACCTCTTTAGGAAACTATCCATCACTCGCCGTAGTTCACGTTGAGTTCTTGGTGGATATTTTGTTTTAATTCTTCCAGGGAGTGTGGGTTTGTCTTGTACACTTTATGTTTTAAGTTACCCCAAATATAGAAATCGCAGGGGGTTAGATCGGGTTTCGCAATTGTATGCACTATTGAGAGCCCACTCACAAAATGTGCACCTAATTTCACCTGGTTGAAGAGCATGTGCCAGTTATTTTATATGGTTTTAACTTCAGCAATTTAGTAGCTTATTTGCACAGAGGCATAAGAAATGCCTGCCTCTTGTGAAAGACGCCTAAGCGATTTGGAGGGGGGGGGGGGGGGAATTCTCCAAACGATGAACTTTCACACCTGGAAATCTTTCTGCAAATCGCACTTTCACTTGGCGAGCCGAATTAACACATACGAATCATAAATAAATACAGGCTGTGCAGTAGAAAATAAATGCTTCGAGACGAAGTACAGGACAACATATTAAGCACATAACTCAATCACACAATATCACCGTCAGCTCAATACTGCGCTTTCAGAGCAGAAAAGAACAAGTCAACCGCGACCTTCTGTACAGCATCTGCGTGTAATCAAATCAGGTTTCCATGTGCGCAGCGGAAAAACACCGCGCAGCAGTTGGATGTTCTGGGGTCTCTGTATTTTAAAGAATTTTTTTTTTTTTTTTCACGAATCCCTGTAGTACATGCATTTCTGTATTGGCAGCCTGTTACAAGAAGAAAATAAAAAGAATTTAATAAAATAAAAGCTATCATAGTGTATAATTGATAGAATATATATGTGCATATATTGTGTGGGCAGGTTAATTGGGGTTAATTTTGCAAGAATGGTCACGAAAATGTATTTCTTTCACTCTTCGTTTTTTTTTTTCTTTCTTGAATATTTTGTTCGTATAGGATGGTAAATCAACTACATTAGCTCGGAAAACCTAAGTTAATAGCTAAATTGATAACGGATGCCAGAATTTAACTGCATTAAGCTGTAAACGACAACTAAACTTCTATGTTAGAGAGATTTATAAGTTCTTAGTTGAATATTTTTTGCGCCACGCTCGCATATTTAATGAAAAACTCCAGTTTCTCGTGCGAAGGAAGCGGAAGGAATTTTTTAAGAGAAGTTTCTGGTGGAAGTGTCCTCGGGAAGGACTCATTAATTAAGTTTAATACATCCCGTATCCGGAACTACAGCGCGTGCTGGGTTAATACAAAATATTTCATTACACCAGTGTATTCCGGCATTAGCGGGAACACAACATCCAGCAGTTGTCTGTTCCAAGAACGGCGGGAAATTACAGTGTTGGAAGTTGGTGATAATACCGCAACGCATAGCAGTTATGCAATTTTGTAGATGTGGGTAGTCGTGAACTTGCGGATGGATGGAGTGAAACGATTGTATCCTAATTGGTAGATATATGCTGCTGAACTATATTAAACTATTTTTAATGTTAAGTTCCTTTCGGATAGATTTCAGTTTGTATTATAGACAATATGGAGAAAAAAGTTAAATGATGATATGATGATATTTATAAAAGAATGTAAACTAAAATTATTTTGATTTTTCTCTACTTGTCACCAAAGAGAAACATTTTGTATTACATTAGATCCAAGCATATTACGTCGGCATTTCGCAGAATACACTTGCCTAAGGTCACCTGAGGGAGAGGATTAAATTTTAAAAGGACGTTTGTGTGACTGTCTATGAACAGCTAAACTTATAAAATAAAAATGATTTCCTAATGTTTCAAACCAATAACAAATTGAAAAGAAGGAAAAAACTGGAACATAACGCTTTAAAAAAAATAAAAGAACAGTTAAACAAATTAAGAAAAATTGACAAGAGGCTTCTCCTGCCGTCAAAATTCAACTCTTGCCCAAAAATTCAATTTAAACCTTTGCCCAAAGCTTACTTACAGTTTCTAATTACAAAAAGGTCTGCATCTTTTCAGGGATGTAAGGTGTAAACTTACAAGGAATTGCCTCATTAAAAATCTTTATTTGGGAAAAATATAGCAATTATTTAAATCTTCAAAGCAATTGATTTTAGTTAAAAGCATGGCTAAATACAAGACAGACGAGAAGAGAAGTCAGCTGTTACATAGGAAATACGTATCTCTAACCCGCGGTTATTTATTGTTAAATTAAAATATTCGTGTAACTTGATATCTTTTTTCCAGTTCAACAGTTAAGCTATGGAACATTTGAATGCTAACTGAAACCATTTAATTCTCTTTCATAAGTAGAATAAAAGTACAAAACATGCATTTTTATATAGATTCTGTGAAATGAAGCACGTGGGCCTTCTGATTATATTTCTAAACATCAAATCCCTTCATGTCTTAAGTATGAGTTTTAATTTAACTTCAAGATAACATATCTCTACTCCTGGCCAAATGCTCATTAAATTTTATGTACATAAAAACGGGTTAAAATCTGGGCGGTTTATCACCAGCGTGCATCGACTTGATAATATTATCTTTGCTATCGCTAGTTGCACTGTTTTAGCAAGTTTTTTCTGCTTCATTGACATTCACTGATGGACGAAGTGGCGCCGAAGACAGGATAAGGGCTACCGGAAATAACAGACGTTTTCATTGACGAAGCAACTCTCGAGCGTGCGATTAGCTGTCGTAGGTTGTCGTGAAAATTTTGCTGGCTTCCGCTGCCATCTTCCTTGTAAAAAATAATGCCTTTGGTTTCCGTCATTAACAAAAACCTTCCTTAATTAAGACGGCCTTAGTTCGACCGCATAGCTATGTCCAGCGCATTATGACGTAACCGTTGCGAATTCTTCGCCTGAAGACTCGAAGCTTAATTTGCAGCATGTAGCTTTTATTTTTTCACGGTTAGGGATACTTAAGCGGAGTTCCTAACGGGTTATTTTCGCTAATTGCAGCAGATTATACGATAGTCACATGTTCTGAGGAGCCAAGCTCATCCTGACAATGAAGTTGAATACATTCGAGCTGTAGCGTTGATAAAGTTGAGGTGCTGAACTCATATAAGAATGTAGGACTACTTTACCTAAATGAGCATGTGCGGTCATCGACCTCTCCATTAGCTTACAGAGCCAGTTTTTCAGGACCTCTGAAAATGCTGATCTGTGTGGTGTATGCATTGCTGTGAAAAATATAACCTATAGCATTTTAGAATGCATCCGCATCACTTCAAAGGCTGTAAGGGATTGTGCGAAAAAGCTAAGAAAGTCGAAGAGAAACGTTTAGCCATATTTTTATTTTCCTGCTACCTCATCATTTGTAAATTATATTTCCATATTCTGTGTATACATATATTTCAGTTTCAATGCATCATATTGATTAAATGTTTATGTTATGGCAATTTTAAAGGAACTAAATTGCAGTAATTTAAATTATAAATATTCATTTCGCAATAAAAGGATTCAGAATACTTCGTTCTTTCAAAAAAGAAAACTTTCAAAAAAAATTGAACCAAATTTGAAAGAAAATGATTGTTATTGATGGTCTCTAATTTCGAATCTTCAGCCTTTTTTTTTTTTTTCTAACTTGGGCCCATGTAGGTTTGAAAATACAAATATGAAATCACAATCCACTTAGTTAAGTAAAGGGAGGTAAAGTTTTCCGGATGATGACGTAAAATTCTAGCGTACGTTTTGGTACCCTCATCATACAGAATAGAGAAAATCTGCATATGGTCACTATTAAAGCAATGACCAGTCTCAAGGAAAAGTTAACAGGCTAAATACAGCTTTTTCTGTCTAAACAGGGCATTGTACACCAAACTGGCAAAACAATAAACATTCATTAAAATTCGAAAAACTCGGAAATGACACATCAAAGCTCCTTTGTGATTTCAGAGTAGATATTGGTTCCGGACAGAGAATAACAACACATTAATATGTATGTAACAATCTTGATAAGGATCATGTGACGGAAACAGACCAGAGAGTGAGTGAGGCGCATTAAACATTCCGGGTGTTGCTCCGGATGTCATATAGGTGCATTGACTTCTTTTTGTTCTTCATTTACTATTTGGGAAACGACTTTGGTAGCTCTAATAAAGTATTTGAATACCATTTTTCCAAGTTAGGATCGTGAATACTTCTTAACTATACAGGAATGAAATTGGCCCATTCCATGCATTAAATGTAATAAGTGCAACTTGATTAAACACAAGTGCCACCTTACACTGAATCCAATGAACCCAACTTGAAAGTCAAGATAAAGATATCAGTGTTGCAAGAGGAGCATTTTGAAATAAACAACATTGGTGTTAACATTTGCTATTTTTATTACAGATTCATTGGCAATATTCAATTTATTTGTGATTTAAAATCCGCAGCAAAGATATTTTCTGGTTTGTTTTAAATTTCAAAAGAGAGGAGGCTCTTATACAGTGTGGTCGTTTTATATCGAGGCCACGGTCCGTGACGCGTGAACCATGTGCCAGCGCACTATGCCTGCAGGCGGTCCGTGCCCTCGCCATAAAACGACTGTAGGAAGAGATTAGGAAACGTCGTTGCATTTTCCATCAATCACTGCTCTGTATGGTTAATTGTATTATTATCCGGACTGTAGGAGTGTCTTTTTCATGAATTACAAAATTCGTCACGTTATTCATTTATGCTCATTGATACTGTGCAGAAGCCATACAGAAAGCAGAGGACTTCTGAGGATATTTCATTTGTCATGAAAATGAATTAAACAAATGGTATTAAAGCCATTTTTGAGAAGCATTTAAAGGATAGTTCGGAACGGAGGGATTCTCTTAATCTTCATCCCGTGTTCTTGGAGGCCCCTGACCTTAAATACCAACCTTGATATAACGGACTTTTGTTTTGAAATTGTATTGTTTTCTAAAAATGCCATTTTCGGATACAAGGAACCTTAAACCGCAATTTCCAGTGAAATCTCAATATCGCATTTTTGGACGGAATGCAATACCTTGTTCCGTTGCAGTAAATATTTGCAACTGTGCCGTTAACTATTAGTTTACCTGAATTGCCGAAGCAGCGCCACCTCCGTAACCGGCGTGTGACAGCACACTCGGGGACAATCGGCTCGGGCGTTTGCGTGGAAACCTTTCATTTCGTATTCAGTATTCGTCTTAATTTAAGACAATTTCATAACGTTGAAAGTGTCAAGAATACATGTTATTACTAATCACAGCAATCAGCTGTAGCAGTTTCCATCATCTTAGTGTTTTGCACACTTCGTATTATTGCATTGTAGACTTTCTGGAAAGCCCAATGCGAGTGTAATATTGCATGTTATAACTTCTTTTTTGAATTTGTAAAATTAATTTGCCTGTTGAGCTCTAAATTAGGAAAGGATGAAGGAAATTCTTATAAAAACTAACATCAGTTTATAGTGTATATAAAGAGCATGAGACCTAAAATTATGAGTATGATAGGTATTCATTTGTCATTATATCACTTAATTTTTAAAGGTAAAAATTAGAAGATACTACAAAAGTTCAATGAGGAAAAAAAAACTCTGGAGCACAAAAACAATTAGGATATAGCATCAAGATCACATCTTCTAAAACAAACATGGTTAACGAAGGACCTTTATGCAGAGTCAAGTGATGATGGTGGCGATGGTGAATATTATTATTATTATTATTATTATTATTATTATTATTATTATTATTATTATTATTATTATTATTATTATTATTATTATTATTATTATTATTATTATTATTATTATTATTATTATTATTATTATTATTATTATTATTATTATTATTATTATTATTATTGTTGTTGTTGTTGTTGTTTTATATTATTATTCAGCATTCCCCAGCTCTTCTTTCTATTCCTAAAATTGAACTAAAATATTTTATGTCGGTAGTTTTATCTACTTCTGTCCGATGCCCATGTTTTAAGTTCTGTAAACACCATAGTGTTACAAACATTTTAGTGTTATTACTTTTTCTAATATCTATTTAATTATTGTGCAACATTTCGAGAAGCTTTCCATTCTGTTTTTAATATCTGCAACCTTGCTGTAAGATATGAAAACCATTTATAATCATTATTGTAACGCAAAACCCATAAATTAACGAGCCTCACAATCATAATAAACCTCACAAGAAAAAAAATATTTCGCTTCGACGTATGTATGTATATATAAAACGTATTGCATAACAAGCTGGCCTACAGGTGTCAACATTCTAACAAACTGTTCATAATTGTCAATTTCTATCGATTATTTTGACTAAAGTATCGTCCTGAGGGAGCTGATGTTCTGCCGATTCGCGAAAGATGGTGAAAAATTAGTATATAAACTTTACTTAGGCATAGCGAAGAATTTAGCTTACAGATGTTACAAGTAGCGTTAAATGTCGGTAGAAGAGAAAGTTGCATTTGGGCGTGGAATTCCTGGCACATTAGGTTAAGCTGCCTCTCGTTTCAACTGTTCGGAACCCGACGCATGATTTCACTATAGTAGTAGTCCTTAAGGCATCACGGTATGTTACAGCACAACCCATAGATCCAGGTATTTTAATTCTGGATTTACGTAATGCCCGCGCTTCTTCAGTGTTGAGGTTCTAATTACGGGTATATTAAGGTGCGTTCGCTCCTTGGTCTATTAGTTATTGCTATATATAGACATGATTGTTGTTGTAGTGTTTAACGCCCGCTTTTACTACTACGGCACCGCAGGCGGTGACACTGATGATACATGAAGATGGAGCACCGGTGGAATGAGATGGCGGGGGAAACCGGAGTACCCGGAGAAAACCCGCCCTGACGCCGCTTCGTCCACCACGAATACCACATGCGGGTCCCTGGGATCGAACCCGGACCGCCTAGGTGGTAGGCGAGCGCGCTAACCGCTCGGCCACGGCGCCGCCTATATAGACATGAAATAACTAGAAATCGTACGTACGAAATAAAATTTTTATAATAATAGAAAGAACATTTTGGACATATTTCAGGTTTTGTTGCTACCGATACATTACTAAACGTAATTAATGTGCATTAATTAGGTAATTAAAATCTTTTCTGCAAAGCGTTGCAGTTGTGGAGTTGAAATTTCAGGAGAGGAGAAAACAACAGCGCGATATCTCAGGTTCGCTTGTATCAACCACAAGGTCATAGATAAACTCCTGACACAGATACACTAGTTACACCACGACACAGTACAGCAGTAGTATAAATTTTGCAAATATGAAAGGGACTGACTCGTCGGCATTTTACAAAAATATCTTTCAAGATCCATACTTCATTGAATTTGCTATGGAGTTAACTATGCAACATTCCTTAATCTAAATATTTAGAGTTGTTCTTTAGCCCTCCCCTCTCAAAAAACTCTAACCGGAAAGTTGGTTAAAGTGTGGGTAATTGAAAAAAAAAATGTTTGTAAAGCTTGAAATTTGTATGACGTATTACTTATATCTAAAATAATGCCCATTTCGTACTTTTATTTAGGACCGCTTGAAACATTTGATAATAAGAAGCACCCACCGCAACTTTACGGCAGCAATGTCAGCTGGAACCCCTGCGATAGCCGGTTACGGAATTAGTTAAACCCGTACTGCATTTCGCAGTGATTAACCGCAGAAAACAAATGCTTCTTGTGCAACTCTATATAAACAGAGGAAAAAGCGTTACGCTTTCTTTAATTCTGAAGAAATACTGTTGTACTCGCCAGTTAGGAATTTCTGCAAGTACATACAATATGATGGAAACGTGAGCATTTTTTGGCTCGAAAATGGGGCTATGTAACAAAACCCACAATATTCTTTAGCAGCGAGTAACTAAACATGGTATAAAGGCAGCATGTGGGCCAAATGAACAGTGAAAAACATTTACAGTTTTTGTCCAATAAAACAAAGAAATTGGTGATAACACCCATGACCGCGATTGGTTTACGACGTTCTTGTCTTTTTGCGGCGTTCAGATTCTACAAATTAAAGCAAAACCATAAACCAATTTCCTGCTGCGAAGCGTAGACGAGTGAGCTACAACTAGATATGCTGGCTCTTTGAGAGCAGAAGGTCAACATTTCCAGCATCTATCAGATATGGATTTTATGCTCTTCTGACGGCGCAATTTTCCCGGCGACTCTCGTTTCTCTCGCGCAGTGGAAAGAGACCGCGAAACTGGTTACCATATGTATTAAAAACCGCGTATAACGCCGTGGGTTTTTCACTGTCTTTGATCTGACTGTCTGACCCTCAGAGTCCTCGTTTCAAGCGTGTGCCTTGGTGCCGTTTTCAAGGTGGCTTATTGCGACATTAAATGTTTCAGCATCGTATATTTGTTAGTGATGTATAGTGCATATAGAACACGATGGTTTTCACGTACGATTTCTAAACTCAAACCAACTCTTTTGTTAAATTACACGGGAACTTACACACATTTCAGTTTTCTTCACCTTACAAGGAAATTGTAGGAAACTCACATTGTCTTTATGCAGGACAAATTTGACGAACCATTTCGAGAGAAGAATCATTCATTTTGTTAGTGCAAACTTACCCAAAAGTTGGGCGGCGCGGAGGCCTCATTTCCAACATATTATCATAAAGGTGATTATTGTAATTGTTGTAAATAATGTATACATTTGCATTAAAGGGCTTGGACATCTTACTCTGCCGTTAATTTTTCATCTTTCGCGAATCGACAGGGCATCAGCTCCCTCAGGACGATACTTTAGGACGATAGACACTGACAGTTATGAACAGTTTGTTAGAATGTTGACAACTGTAGGCCAGCTTGTTATGCAATACGTTTTATAAATACATTCATACGTCGAAGCGAAATATTTTTTTTTTCTTGTGAGGCTTATTATGATTGTGAGGCTCGTAATGTTTGAGCAATGATCGTTACATATTTGCAGATGTTTGTTTTTTTTTTTTTCCTTCAAGTTTGCACTTATTGGTATATTAGAAGTTGAGGGAAGCGTGTCCATGCGTTTCAGATGTGATTGCCGAGCGTAACTAGACCGTTCACCTATCACCAAGGTGGCCCGGGTTCAATCCCAGGGACCCGCATATGGTACGTTGGTGGACAAAGCGGCGTCTGTTTTCTCCGGATTCTCCGGTTTCCCCCGCCACTCAATCCAACAAATACTCCATTATCATCTTTGCAATCATCCATTTCGCTTGCATTTCATATCATCCTGGGTCACCAGAGGCAGTTCGAGTCGAGTGGGGAAGCTATTCCCCCACCCGAGTGTCTTTACCGCAGCACCTATTCATATCATCCTCTTCCTCACTCTCATACCTGGTGCTGGGCTGAGCACAGGCTTCCCCTCTGTTCGATCTATAGATTCATCTACTCCCCAACGAGGCATCTGTGACTTGGGAGGTCTAAGTCCTCTATACGGGGAGGGCAATTAGAAGAAGAAGTAATATTATTCACCGAATTTAACTCCAGTAGAAGTCGGTATACATGAAGTGAGGGCCTCTGAACTGTTCCACATGCGGAATTGAAACGCTACATACAAGGGTTTGAAGAGTATTTATCTACATCTTTCAACGTTTGGTGTCAAATTACGTTGGTTTAAACGTAGAGCCATCTAAAAATAAATGCTACTACAATTACTTTCCTTGACACTCGTAATAAAAATTGTGCCAATTCTACCACATTTCCGCCGCAATATGAATGTAACATTATACAGGATATCTTAGATCACTGTTTTATCTTAATTTCGCTGTGCTCCATTATATTTCCAATTATTAAGAGATGGGGTGAAATACAGATCTAGTTTGGCGCATGTGACAAGTTCTTAGTTCTTAGTTTATTTTAAAAGTATTGGCCTGGTGCCGGTCGATAGCAGCTGTTTCATTTTAGAGGATTTTAATTTCGGACAGCGTTCTTTAATCCTTAACGATCCAAATTGACTGGTGCCAGAAGAATTATTGGAATGATGTATTTTCTCGGAACTCGTGAATACTTAATGTGTTTTTACTGCTTTTGAAGACTGGATGAATGCCTCTATTACGTAATACAGCGCAGAATCATATACACTATATACAAATTCTGTAAATGCTATACTAATTTTCTGTATCTCGAATAATTAGCCTGAGTTCTTGTCCAACTAAAACCGCTGAGAAAGAAGATTGGTGGTCAGAAATTGCCCAGAATAAACGGGAACAACACACGCCACAGCGCTCGAATTCACCTGAATGGAAAACATTACTATCGCTCGGTGTTTTGGTCAGCTTTAACTTTGATTTTTCAGCTCACTTCATACCTAAGAAAAAATAATCATTTCTTTTTTCAGGTAAATCATTCAGTTACGTTTAGGCTCGGAGCGTAAAGAAAAAAGAAGCATCATCATCACTAACATTAAAAGAAAAACGATCGATATCGCGACTTTTTCTTGTTTTAACCACAAGAACCTTGCCGCAGAATATCGGGCCCCTCCTCTACTGTGTAATATTGGATGCCGTATTTTGTTGGAAATCTCTGAAATTAACAGTTTCCTTGGATCTCTACTAAAGAAATACTTGGGCATCCCATCACGATACATATCGATATCCAATCAGCGTAGCGGATACGTGTTCGTTTGGACTGGACCGAGCGTTTGCTTTGATCCAAACAGATAGGCAGGCAGGAATTACTGACGCGTGTGTTATTGACAGTCGAACATTACGCGCGATCCTCAGCGATATCTGACATGCCAGCGTATGGATTCTTCCAAAACAACTGCTTCTTTGACCTGTGCGTCCGCTGTGAAGCGAGTTTCATTGATGTTGGCTGTGTAAGAAATGGTTGCCGCATTGAAATGAATGAATATTTGAGCACACCACCATAACTGCGCTGCATTTTAACGTGGGTATCTGGCTTTTACTCTAGCTTTTGGGGGCTTTAGGCATTTACACATGAGGCGCTTAAAATAAACCAAGCAGGCCCCAGCTTATGGTGAAAATGATATATGGACAACACCACAAACATTTTATTGATCTCTGCAATCCATCAATGTATTGTATGGATATGAAATGATGATGATGATGATGATGATGATAATGATGATGATGATGATAATGATAATGATAGTAATAATAATATATCATCATCATCATCAACAACGTACCCAAGTTGTGAGCGTCCGAATGGAGAGCTCAGTTGTTAGAGAACTTTTCTGCGCTTCATTTTTACTTGAAATCTACCGCATTTTTTCGAAAATGAAACCCTTTCGATTGTGAGACCTGCGAATGTTTGGTGCGTTAATTTAAGACAGGCTGTAATTCTTAGAAAAACAGTTCAGAATTCTTTGTTACTGTGCGTCAGATGGTCTTAGCTTTCATTTGTTTGCGAAGAAAGTAGGAGGGAATTAGACATTGGCCTTCACTCATTAGTAGTTTCAACCCTTCTACCTCCTTTCTTCTTACCAGCAAAAGAAGGTCGTTGGTTGCAACATCAACTTTTTTAATAAACACTTTATTAATCATAATTAATAAAGATACATCGCACAAATCAACTATTGAAAGAGTTTCTCTTGTATTGTCTGTGTTAGCACTAACTCGAACTCACGGACAAGTTTAACTATAGGTTTTAAGCTAGATGTCGTGGAATTCGCTGAAAAAAAAAAAAGGAACTGTGTCTTCCCGTGGCCCTAAGAAAGGACGGCATGCTGTAGTGCTTGCTTTCTTTTCGTTTTCCGAACACTGTTTGTAAAGACCTTCCTAATTTTTCGGCTATAATTCCGTTAAAAAAGGGTATATCTGAAACATTTGGGTATGAAAATGCACGAACGGTGACAATAAGAAACTACAAATCCAGCGATTATTTTTCGTAAGTTTGAAAATAAAAATCGAAACTAAGAGATATTTCAAAGTCCTGTTACTGGTGCTCTGCATCCTGTTATAACTCACAGAAAAGGTAAGTCGACCGATATTAATGCATTGGTTTACGTAATCCCGGAAGAAATTTCCCTAGTACCCTTGTTACGGATGAAATAACATTATCTCATTGGTTACAGAACTGCCGGAGGAACGATATTCTAAGCTTCAAGATCTTAACATCCATTGACATTACGAAATTACAAGTAAATTACTGCTTTTTGTTTTCATTCAGATTTTAATTAAAAGAAGCCATAATTTAATTTATGTATGCACTGACTTGTAAATTAGTCGTTGTGTATTAATTACTAAGGCTTCACTACAGAAATCTGAGAGAGGATAGTTACCAAGTAATTTGGCTGGAATGCTACCACTACAGTAACAAGAACAAAACGAACAAGAACGAAGAAAGGTCGAGCAGAAACCAAAACTCACTTTTGAAAGTTATTAAATTGTTTCTCTTGGGTGTTCGCTAATTCGCTACTGCAACGCGGCAATACCATATCACCTTATGGACCGGTACTTTGGAAAAAGAAACAAATTGCTATGCATGCGAAATTGTTTACATTGTAAACATAAAGAAGTGTAACATTTCCTCTTTGGCGAATTTTGTGAGGTATATCGAAACATTAAAACTTAACAGCAAACACGAGCAAAAAGCCATAGGTTTTTTTTTTTTTTTTTCTTAGAAGCAGTCATTTCCGAGAGATTCTATCATTGGTGTGCATTTTTCAACACTTTATAATTGTTTATTTTTTCCCATATATACTTAGTAGATAAAGTGGGTATTGCACTCTACCCAAAAACTTAATATCATGATTTTACCGGAAATACATTTTTGAAGTCCCCTGAATGAAAAAACTTTTTAAAGAAACATTTCCGTACGTAGGTATGTGTCTAAGTGAACAGCATAACTCAAAAATGAATAGTCGGATAAACTTGTTATTTTTCAAGGATGCGACACAATATTTTCAAGAACCCCCCCCCCCCCCCAATCCCAAACTACCCTTTGCATGAAAACAAGTTTCGATAGCTTTTATTTTCTCAAAAACGGCTGTAACGGTTTAAAATATTTAAGATAGTTGCATAATAAAATGCACTTCTTGAATTTGCTGGGAATGGCCTGCAAGTCCTCTTCATTTTAGTAGGAATTTTGTATAACTATTTTATTGGTAAACCTGAGAGATGGACAAAAACGTACTGTACAACAGATGTAGAACTCCTTAAGTACACAACAATAGGTGTCACTATTCAGTTGTTTCTCGTGATATGAAAAAGGATATATGACCCGCTTTTAAACATGTTGACTATCGGTTCGGTTTAATTTACACCCTTTGTATCTACAACGAAATGTATAATGTAACTTTCTGCAAATATTCATCTCGTTAACATTAAATATATAGAAAATAAGTTTACTGAGCAATAGTGTGTAGAAGCTAAGGATAAACGATAAAGGGTAGTGAAAATCATGTGAACGCAACTCACCAGATCTCCTTTTAAAAGCCATTGTTCGACTTCGTTTTATCCTTTTCAAAAATATCGGTTATTTTCTTAGGAGTGGCAATTAAAAACTAAGTACATGGTTTTTTTCTGCCTTACATTCAGTTGCAATCAGAGTGAAAATGAACGAGAAATGATCGACCGTTTTGAAGTGTTAATATGTAATACTTGCATTACTTTCAGAAAATAAAAATTGCAACCGTGTAGCATTTTGTATAAGACTCGCCTTTAATAGATGTTTAGAGTATTAGTTACAAAAGTAGAGGTTAGTAACGAAAGGCTCAAGTTAGAACTATCAATTAGGTATGAAAGCTTTTGTTTTAATGCATATTATTATCGAGAAAAATAAGATACAAATGTTGAACCTGTGTTTTATATTTTGATAGTGTATTTTGTTACAATATGAAGTGTAGCTTTTGTTGCTTAGTAACGACGAACTAAAGCATCACTGATTATTACAGTTGTAATTAAAATAATTTTAAGAAACCACTTCTGTGGCACAAGTCTGTGATATGCAATATGAGTTGTTCAGCCGCATGTCCTGTAAGTTTTCTGTTGAGAACAGATTCTTAGACTAGCGTTTATACAGTGCGGACACTGCCTTGCCGCAACGTTGAATCTCAGGGTTCGGCATGTCAGCTCCGAGGCTGTTTGTGCGCTTTGCTGGGCCGTCAAGAAATTCAGACGGACCATGAAGACTTACTACCTGTTTTCCTGGCTCCAGAAACCTGGCCCGCGGAGAATGGGCAAAGTGCTCGCTGTACGGGAGGTGCATTGACCTCTCCCTCTCTCTCTCTCTTCACCGTCTTCCCCTCCCTCGACCCCAAGAATCCAATTCCTTCTTCTGCTCCTTCTCTTCTCTCGCGGCATTGACTCTCTCGGGAAAAGCCGGAGTTCCTTTCTATCCATCAGGATTCTGGAGTTTAACCAGCGTTGCCAACCTACACGCTGAGCTAGAATTTTGAGCCAGCCGTAATCCTGTAGCTAAGAAAAGATCCTCTTGTTTTCAAGCACACGCAATCGCAAAGTGTCGGCGTTCGAATACCGGGAGGATCAGATCAATGGCCCTGGCGAACCGGTATGGCTACTTATGTCAAAGAACCAGCGCCCAGTTATAGGTCTATTCGAATATTCATCATCTAAACTCGTTACAGGTGATGTTAATTAGTTATACTACAGAAAATATCCCCCCTCTCAAATTATATAAAATCCGCACTATGCATTCCCTGAGGTTGCTTTTTCTTCTCTCGTGTGATTTTTAGTTTATTGCTTACTAAAGCAAGACATAAAAAATCGATATCGATATTTCACCAGAAATATGATTTTACGACCCTAGCATTCAAACGGAAGTATCTAGTGAAAAGGCGCGCTTTCGCAGTTTTGGTTAACGAGCATGGGTTAGGTATAGTGGTCTTCTTAGGGCGAGGCCGCGGCCCGCGTATAATGCGTGCTCCGCGCGCTGCATAGATGAGGTCCGCGGCCCCGCTATAAAACACCGAAAATTTAACTGAGAACCACAGAGAGAAAAAAAAGTGCGTATGTAATTTGTTGATCAAAACTGCACTAATAATACAAGCAATCGAGCATGTTTATGTTTCTTGCATATAAGAAAATCCTACTGTCTAACATATCTAAATCTAGTTCCAAACAAGCAAGATTAACTTAAAGCAAGTTGTAAAATAACTTATTATGGGAGGCATACGTCTATGAATCTAATGGGTAGAGTAAGCCACATGAAAGATTTTTGGACAATTTGTTTGCAAATAACTGAAGCAGCTTTGTAATATTTCGTTGCTCTCTCATTTTGAAGCAACGCGTGTTTTTTCAGATAACACGCTTGATTTTCTGTCTGTTCATAATTATGCCTTTATAAATCTAGATAGTTATACCTTCGGAAATGAGGTTTTGCATTTAATTAAAACATTTAGATTGAGTAAACAAAAGAAACTAACCACGTGCACTTGCATTTGTCCTGATTGATTTCGGCTTTTGATCGATTTCTCAGTGGTAACAGTGAAAAATGTCAAGACTAGACTGCGATAGTGTCAAAGCGCTGCTGTGGCTTTGCTGTCAAAGAGGACAGTTTATGATTTTTCCAAATGTATATACACACTTATTAGTTTTAATTAATATTGAAACTAATTAAGATATTGTAGTGGCATTTTGTGACTAGTATTTTATAATCAGAGTATCTAGCCATAAAATTTCGTATTAAAAGGTTAAAATTTGTAGATTTCAGTAGAATTCTTCTATTCCTAATGGTCAAGCTATGCCGTTTTGATATATTTATCAATAATACTTTTCGTAGCCTTGCAGAAGGTATATTCGAATGTGTATTTGACAAGTATAGCACACCCAAGATTAAATTTCTGTTTCAATGCAGCCATTTACGTCACTCAGCTGTTCTCATCAAGCCGTGAAAAAAAAGTATTTATAAAGTGCATTACAAAACTACTTTTCGCTAACCTCCCTTTTCTTTCTCTTTGTTTTGTTTGCATTTTGCAGCCACATTATGTAACTTATTGTAGTGATTGCATTTTAATACTAATTTGTAATGAAAGTGTTTAAAATAGTGAAATTGGTTTAGAATGCTGAAAGAAATGAAAGACGTGAAACAGGAATTACAAAGAATTGAATTTAATTAGTGCTGTTAGCTATATATTATAGTTTCTTTTGTTGTTAATACCTTGCATTTATTTTTTGTAACCCCGAAAGCAAGCGTAAACATATTTATGAAACATGATAATTATAGAGAGGGTCAAATTTGATATGTTTGTTAAGTTGAACAGCATGCAGAGATTAACACATCTTACCGACGCTGAGAAGATCGAATGCTCGGCTTCTGCCTGGTCGGTCGCCCACATTCGCTCTATTCGAACCTCGGAATACAGAAACGCAGCGTATATTAGCATAGTAATCTGTTTTCGCCCGCTAGGTATTCAAAACAATCGACTCTGCTGTTAAATAATAAGATAAGTAAGCAGACAGGAATATTATAAGTTCGTACCAACCATTCGCCTCAATATAGTACATCCGAAGGCAGTTGGAAATGATAACCTAACTTTTAGAAACGTTCAAAGCGCATAATATAACCTAAGTAGTCAAGGTTACATTTTAAAGCATATGGTTAAAATACTAAATTGTAAAGTAATTTTATCATATGTTACAAGTCTTACGTGGTGTTTTCGCAGCAATCTTATCAAAATGTGGCGTGTATGAGTGAATGCCATTGAAAATTTTTCACAATCACGCATTCCATATTAAACCGAACAGAAAACTGCTTTTAATGTCACTCATGTATCTATAGAACTGAAGGTACGTTAAATATAGAACGCACAAGATTATAGTAACTTATATGACTTCTAATGCATTTATTGCTTCACTTAGGGAGTGATTTATGTAAGTTTTATCTCTCGCAATCCATTTAAAACGTAAATAAATGCCGCATATGTATCCATAAAGTGATAAAACTTAAACATAGATTAGATTTTGTTTTACCGCTTTGTGTCTGGTGGTAAATGATAGTTTGATTACCCAACGATCACTGCTCCGCATGGTGTAGAAAAATATGTCCCAGTAATTGAGAAGCTTTAACCTGGTTTTACCTTTTCTTTCTGTTAATAACTATAATGTAGTATTAGTTTGTAAGGACAGAAACAAAAGACTACTACAGATATCGCTACTACATACTTCAATTTGTGAACATCAGACGGGCGTAAAGATACTGGGAAATGGTAGTTTATTCAGCTAAGATCGTTGAGTATGTTGATAACAAATACCGAGTTGTAAAACTAAGCAATATCTTTAGCATATGTATTTACAGGGAAATTTTGCCGAATGGAAAAGGCAATTGCTATGTAGAAGAAGACATTGAGAACAATTACATTGCCTGAAGTTATCCAAATCAATTAAAAGTAAAATATTAAGAGACTTTTGTGAAATTACAAAGAATATTTCATGTATAAAAGAAAACTTGGATAATTATCTTTCTTGTATTAAGCGGTAAGTATTATAGATATGAAATTACTTGGAAATCTAACGAATTGTTCTTACAGACTTTAATTCTCTGCATTTGTAAGTGCAATACTTTGTTTTTACTTTGATAAGATACCAACTAAACAGCAGAAGCTGATAAATGTAACAGGTTGTATGAAAATAAAGAACTATATAGCGTTTCACTCTTAGAAGACAGTATGGAGTTAAATGGGACATCTCTGTCTCTATCTAGCGCATACAAGTTGCCATTAGCCGCGTCCTTTTCTACCCTCGCTCTGTTGCCAGATTCCTGATAGCATGGTATAAATATTCATTTGTTATAAATTTCAGGTTTGAACACATTATCCTATGCAGAATTTTTTTCTCTATCAGGTTATATCCTTTTCAGAGTCATTATACATTTCTATAGGTCCAAATTTCTTCAGAAACGTTTTTTTCAATAGAAGTCCGATATTTGCTGTTTGTACACTCATCACGCACTAACTAACAAACTAACTGCTAGAATGCATCTATATTTTTTTCTTAGGTAGAGTAAACTATAGTGCTACTACCTGCCTACTTTGAATTCTCTATGTTTACCCAGTTAAGTGTTATAATTTTTTAAATTAAATGTTTTCGGAAAATTTTATATATGTGCACTGCAAAAGTTACGCAGTGTGAAACTTTTTTGTTATTGAGTTTACATCAGGGAACCAGCGAGAACAAATGTTGAGGAAGGTTGGGGAAAGTTTTTAAAATAAACCAAAAGGCAGTAACCTCTTTCTTTTATCCAGTAGGGCAAACAAAAGGTATTCATCTATTCAGCGTCAGGCCTGACACAGAAGATAGTATAAGGAGCAGCACTAACATTAGTTCGAAAGAAGCCGTGTGTGTAACTGTGAGCTGTTATTGCGTTATTTGTTTAATATTTTTGTAAATATTTGAAGTTATGGAGGGTGAAGCTAGGAAGGGACGATATGTTGGTAAATAAAGAAGTAAGGAACGCCAAATAATTATGAATGTGTTAGATTATTTTTGCAGTAAAATGCGTTTAAGGCAGTAAAAGAAACAGCTAAGGCTGTTGAGTGTTCAGAAGCAGTAGTGTATAGGATTAAAAAGGAAGTAATGAAAGGACTTCTAAGAATGCCATCGAAAAAGAAAGCAAAAAGGGCGGGACTACACAAAACGCTAGGTTAACGCAATATGATTGAATAGTGCAAGGTGGAGTGCGGCGAATTGTTCATTCTTTACAGTTTGCAAATATTCCACCCATGCTGAATATAATTTTGTCACAGTTCAACAGTGATGAGACCCTACCAAATTTCTCAAGGGCCACTCTGATTTGGGGTTCGAATATGAAAGAAAGGGTAACAAGTGCATATTAATAGAAAGAGACGATATCGATATCATCAGATGGCGACATAAATATCTAAAAGACGTAAAAGGTTTAGGGACCAGGGGAAATCAATTGTTTATACAGACGAGTCATTTGTAAATTTAGGTCATACAGTAACAAAGGCGTGGAGGGATACCAAAGTTAAAAGTGCCCGTCTCGTCAAGCAGCAATTGAAGGACTAAGTACAGGACTCAGGCTACCTCGAGTCGCTCGCGGAGAGAGATTCGCAACTAGTACATGTTGCAACACTGCGCTCCATTTAACGTGTACTGTCTTTTAAGGGTGAGACGCGCTTTAGAACTGAACTGAATTGCAGAAATGTATAAATTCGTTATATTTTAATGAGATCCACACTTCTAAAATAATGGTTTGCGAGTCAATTAAAATTATTGAGAATTACAATTATCAGACATCTTATAAACAGTTCGAGATATGTGCGATTTATCAGTTTGAACGCAGTCGCTAGTCATTTCAAGGCAGTAAAATATAACCGTAATGCGTTTCTTTTTCTCTCTTTCCGTTTTCCGAAGTGAATGGTAAATTAGAATGAAGGAAATGCCTTCCAAGAGTAATTTTGCTTCATTTGAAGAAGTCTAATATTAATACCGAATTTATTTTTGTTCCATGTGTCATTTTCTCTCTCGTTAAAAAAAAAAATAATAATAATAGAATATTAGATACCTACTTGATATTCAGTAGCAGGAAGTTGTTTTGTATTGCAGGTAGAATGCTATTAAAAGGATTTGAAATTCAGTTGTTAACTTCAAACGTTTAAACGAAAAGCAAAGCCACGCAAATTGTGGTTATGTTTGGAAGTAGTAATACGGATACAAAATTGGAAGGGAAATCTGCTACAGATGTGATGCTGGCTGCGGTCTATGCAGAAATATGACCTCACTAAGTCGTTCCATTTGGATGTTAAACGGTTTCCAGAAGCAGTTGTAGTTTAATGCTTGACTAATGGGTCATGCCGACCTGACGAGCATTAGATAATGCACGGTTTGCCCTCTTCTTGCCCAGAGTTGAATAATTGATCCTTTCCTAGCTACAACTTCTTTGTGGTCGGCCGGGTGCGTGGGATCAGCCGCTGGATAGCGGAAACCAGATCACTTTCTGCAATGCACAAATATCCTTGGTCTCCAGGAAACCCGCGTTAGGTGTTGGTCGCAATATACCGACAACTAAATATGTTTTTCTAATGTACAGGAGCTAACAAAAAACTAAATTTAGCAATGTTACTAGCAACATACGTTAATAGCAATATACGTAGTATATTTATAGGTACATGTTCATAACAAATTAAACTAAATCTAGTTTCATTAACTCGGCTATTTTACATTGAAACCTTCAGAGAACTCAGACAATAAAAACAATTCTAGGAGAAATTTTTTTATTTATAGATTGACGTTAGGTATTCAATAACAGCAAACCAGCGACCAACAAATAGAAACCGCTAACAAGTAAAAATACCACAATAGTACACATTGTTTATATAAGTGCAACAGAAATGTTACTTTTATTTAAAATCAAGGGTATGCAAAGACCTGTAGAACCAGAAATTTATCTTGTTGAATGCCATGATATACGTATTCCAATTTTGACGCTTATTAAATATTGTGTGTGTGTGTGCGCGCGCGCGCGCGTGTGTGTGTGTGTGTGTGTGTGTGTGTGTGTGTGTGTGTGTGTGTGTGTGTGTGTGTGTGTGTGTGTGTGTGTGTGCGCGTGCGTGCGTGTGAAATAAATTCAATAGTAAAATTATTTTAAACATCAAAGTGCTTATTGCAGTTTATTTCAAAACTGATCATTTTTAGTTGCTTAAAATATATATTTAAATTTTGTAAAATGTTTCTTGAAACCATTGAGGATTACAAAAGACCCAACTGTTTTCGCACTCTAAAACAGTTGCATTAAAATAACATTAATCCCATTATGCAGATAATTAATTATCTTTAATTATAACTGCATTCCATTTATTAATTTACATTAATAAACATGAAAGGGTAATTACGAGAGTTACTTATTTGTAACCAAACTGCCGATAACGTTCATATGTTAGTGTGGCAAAGCGCCTAGGCCTAAATACAAGGAATGAGCGAATGACGGTTGGCGGTAGTTGCAGGGGTAGTTCCCGCCAAGGGTGGACCTACCCTCACGGGCCAGAACTGTGAAGGGAGTGCGTGTTGTCGCTGAATTGTCCCTGAATTCATTCATTAATTAATAGTGTTACGAAGAATCATTTTAAAATCTTTTGAATAATTTTATGGAACATAGTTTTAAAAAAATCCAAAGTGTTTTTATTCAAATCGTAACAGATATTTTTCGGGCTGTAGACATTGAAGCGTGAAAACTCCACAATTTCATCAGTTAAATTTCTGATTGTCATATTCAGAAAGTAAAGTTTAGTCTATAAATACCGAATTGCTTAAATCAAGAATATTTTACAAATATAAGGTCAAGACTCAGGAAAATCCTTCGCAGTCACTTATTTGAGAAAAAAACTACTTTCTTTTGGTTTCCTAAAAAGACTTAAAACATTAAAAGATTTTGAATAAAATACCTTGAGCATTATATCTCATGACATCCCAAATATTTTGGAATACGTCTTGTTGGGTAATAATGTAGATAAAGATTCTCCTACAGTAAAACTTCTATATTTAAAACAGGCATATGTACAACATGCATATTTCATTTGATTTCCATTAATTGCTTCTCCTTGTTCTTCCTTTTCTGATTATTAAACTCACATCAAGTGATCTCGTGGTTAGCTTTATGTCGATGAAGATATTTATAAACGAAGAAGCTATTTGAATTGACTCTGTATACAGCAACCGTTTTTATAGAAGTTATCTTCTTATGATTTTTCTTGAAAGTCGACATGAAATGTATAGGATATGTGAAAGCTTCAAGTCTTAAAAGGTTATATTTGTTTGATATATCTTTATAAACAAAATTTGTAACTCAACTTGCAGTTCATGTCACCATGCTTGCATTTTATTTTGAGTTGTAGTGTTAATTGTATTAATTTATAGAACTTCATCAATATTTATTATAAAAGACCTGGCACTGCTAAGAGATCGTTTCTGGAGAATACGACTGTTACTGATAATGTGTTTCAGAAACTGAAGCGTTAGTTAATTCCTTTGTTCGTGAATATTGTTCAGGAGGCTGGAGGGTTTTAGCATCCCAAGTTAACACATTCAAGTGCACATTTAAGAGTTTCCGGTAGTAAAACCCACACACAATGTGTATCTCCAAGTGGTGACGTTAGGATAAGAAGTCTACCCTGCCTCTTCCCCTGACCTCTCACTGGCACCTCCCGCGGGCTGTTCCCCCTCCAACGCTCCCGCGCTCACGCACTGCATTTTGCATGCAGGATGGAAAAGTTGGCTGCATGTTTACGGCAACATAAGACGATCGTCAGTGGCTGCATATTTTGGTATCATACACTGGCATTACTACCAAAGTTGATTTGAATTTATAATAAAAATATTATGTGTAACGGTCACAAGAACGTTTGATAGGGATTTAACAAACCTCGTAATGCTGTTAGACCGTAAAGAGCAAAACTCATGAAGTAATGGAGGTTTATCGGGAGCAGAGAAAAAAGTTGAATAGTTCCATTCTTATTGCAGTGTCTTAGGGGTAGATATCGGCCTGGAAATCCAAATATTCGCGTTTTAGACTCCCGGCTTTGGAATTAAATTTCTCAGTTCTTCTTTGAACTTTTCAGCTTAAACCTGGTGTGAAATACTAACTATGAGGCACAAGAAATGAAGTTATTTGAATCTTATTATTTGAAACTCTAATACGTGGGTGCGTCAGTAAACTGAGATAACTAAGGCTTACTGGGTTAGCGTTATCTGGATACATGAGTCAAATGAAAACACTAAATTAGGCAAGCGTATTATCATTGTCCAGATGTATACTTAATGGTTGCTTTTCTTATCTGTTAATTGTAAACTGCAGCATATATGTGGGTAGTTACGTATTTTGTACGCACGAAGAATAGAAATCGGTTCACTTCGTATATGCATATGTCCACTTTAGCGCTATATCAATGCGTCTTTGATGTTCTCGTTTTCTTTTTGAAAACTCAGCATAAATTATATCGAAACTAAGAGTTACAAAATGTATATGAAGGTAGCCCTAAATATTGTTGAAATTTAATGTTCTTTCCTTGACATCGCGAGAAACAATTGAGTAACACTTCGAAAATTGCGATGTATTGAAAAAAAATCAAGTACATAAATCTCCGAAATGGCTAATTCACAAAAAGTAATTTTAAAAACTTGTTTTAAAATATTTACGTTCTCTGTTTCTTGAGGTTTCGTCTTCCTTGATAAAAACGTACAAATTCATTCAGAATAATTGGAACTTAACAGAAAATGGGAATACATTTTATTCGCCATGTAAGTATCTTAAATATATAGCACTTTAATCAAAATTGTTAGATACGTTTTGGAGAAATTAAAAAATAATAAAAAAACCCATGTAGATGGTAGACACGCACGCACATCTTTTTCTAGAACTATTTTTTTTCAGGGACCCACAAAAGTGTATTTCCGGTGATATCTTGACGTTAAGTTTTTACTTCCTTTATCTGCTAGCTACGCGTTAGAGAAAGTAACTTTTATAGGACTATAAAACATGTAATTATTTTAGGTGACATTTCGAATTGGAATTTTCGGTGGAATGCCATTCGTTATCTTCTTACTATGTAGGTGTACTGATAAACTTTATTATGCTTATTTAAGTGCAGAATTGCTTGTTCAAATTCCTTCTAGTTTACTCAAATTCTTCAGATTTCCCTTGGCTCTGAGTTTCCTCGTCTGAAATCCTTTGCGCAATTCGTCGACATAACACATGCATTTCGACGTGGTTTAGATTGACACAAAAACGGCAAACTAAAGAGAAAAAGGAAAGGAAAAGAAAAACTCATGAAAGTCAAAGGCAGCCGCAGCGTCTCGCATATTCTTGTTCGATATGAAACTCGCCGCCTCGCAGCTTTCATTTCACGACATTCGTCGCGGAGCATGTTGTTTGAAATGGTTCGAAATCAAAATTTTCAACGCGGCAGCAACAACTGAAGTCGGAGAAAATCGTTTGACGGAAATGTGGTTCGGATTTTGCAGCTGCAAGCGTGTGAACTGACTTCCTTACTTTGAAATAGAAGAATCTATTCCCGGCACACACACATGCGCACGCACATTCACATGACTTTCTCTTGTTTGTATAGGTGTACCTTCAACAAACTCTTCTTCCAGAAGATTATTTTTGTCTACATCATACATTTCGTTGCAACAAGAGTCAGGGCACTTATAGGCTTCCCAGTTTTACAGTTCGGAGTATTTGTGACTTACGGTTTATCAACTGTGCAAAATTATATAAAATTCAGTCCGAATGAAGAGGACTTGACATACTATTCCAAGAAAATTCAAAATATACATTTTACTAGTCATGAATATAACTTAAACACATGACGTTTTAATCAAGAGCCATAAACTGAAAAATAACCAACAATATTCTGATGTTTGGGGTGAGTGGATTATCTTGAACATTTTGGTGTCGCATCCTTTGAAAATATTTAACTTATATGCCAAATTTGGTAATTTTCCCACTTTCCCTTTCTTATACTCTTCACAAATACGCACGGACTTTACCCAAATTTATTTTGGTTTATTTATTTTATCGGAGCACCTCAAACCATTCATTTCCGGTGAAATTTTGATCGTGTTTTTTTTTTTTTTTTTTTTGTTTCTTCTGCTTAATATAAGTAGGTGCTAGTGAAAGTATAAGGGGCAAGTTAAAAGGAACACCCGGTAACCGCATTAATATCGCAAATACTTATTTGAAGTAAATATTTTAATATCTACGTATTTCGAACTAGGTTTCTGGCTTATTGGTGCTTTGGTATGCTATCAACTTATATAACATCCCACAGAAATGAAAAATAATTCTGCCAAAAGGGGAAAAAAAAAAACGTCGATTTCAATAATAGAGTTTGGAAATATGCTCCCACATAATGTGTGCAGTTTCCGGGAGCACATGTCCGCTGGTCATCAAATATAATTTCTCCGGAAATCGCAACGCAATATAGAATTTTTGGGTAGAATGTATCTACTCCAGGCGATAATTTAAAGTAAAAATACTTTAGAGTACTGTCTTACAACATTCCCATATATTAGACAGACTTATAGTCATTTTGATTTCATTGATAAAACTTACGATCGTATAGGATTACGATCTAACCTCAAAGTTACGGTCAGCCGCTGCTGCTCGTTTGTCTTCTGGAAGTGTGTATAAAACAAAAGTTATTAAAGCTAGTTACAAAACGATTTATTAGTAGTGATAGACAATCATGATTGGTTGAGACAACGTTTTCCTCTCGTTTTATTGGTGGAAAGAAGAATGACGTAGTAAAAGTAGAACATACATTCAACAGCTTCGTCAGATCTTAGTTCATTACAGCACACAGCTAGGTTCTGTCGTTTTAATAGTAATTTTAATCGGTGCTTGAACCAGTAAAGCGATTAAAACAAGGTAAGAATTCGTCTTTGTTGGCCTTAGTAGTTTGGAAAGCTGTGCGCGAGATGGTGCCACCGATTGTGAAGCGCTTTCCATTTTAATGAACATCGCCAGGAAAGGGTTTACGACCCTGCTGGACCATAATTCCGCCAGTTTTCCATATGACGACAAAGGGTACGGCCTTGAGAAGATAAAGCTATTTCTCATAACCGTGAAGAATGGCTAATCAAAAAAAAAAAGTTTTTATTTGGGACGTCGTGGTGGAGGTTTATAAATTTCAGGCACAGCGCCTAGCGTGCACCCCCCCCCCCCCCCGCCCTCCACTTTCAACCCCAAAGGTCCGTTTCAAATAAGCTCTGGAATGAGAATGTTTCATCTGCACTCTGGAGGAGGATCTGTTCCTTTATTTTAAAGGTTCCCTGCGGGAGGTTGGGATACCTGCTTCCTTCTCTGACGCGCGAGAGCCTAATGAGCACGAATTCCAAGAAAGTAGTAAATGAAAAGAAAGGCTCTTTTGACAGCAAGGCAAGAGCGAACAAATATTCTTTCACCGACTCATATGGACGTAGCTTTTGCCTCTTACGGATATGACAGGACTTCCTGCATAGCCGGAACTGCTTTTCCGTCACTACAGGAAACAGAAGCTTTTTATTTGTACACAACTACAAGATTATGATGTTTCCAACAGTCTTCTTACAAGAAAAATGTAATGTGTTGTTGTAGTGCTACACTAATGGTCAACATGCCACATGTCAAAGCCGGGTGAAGCGATGTAAAGTGTCGCGAAAAGCAACGCTATCATTTTACTTCTTAGAACACCATTGTCACGAGAACTCTAACAGAATGAGAGATAAAACAGGGGAGATGTTGCAACGCTGTGTTTCACTTCACGTGGAGTTAACAAATGTCTGTCATTTGTGATTTCTTTGATTCCATTGGCTCATTGATACAATGTAAAACTTCAGCGACCTTCAAGAACAAACAACACATGCGGTGTGTTGCCTAAGAGGCTTCTGGTGATCAAAGGTAAAGCACATGTTAACCATTAAAGTAGCAATATAATACATTCACATGACTTTCTGTATTACTATCCTTTATTTTTATTAGCTACTGCTTATTTTTCTATCTGCTTCATGTTAATCGAGAAAATCCTTTGGAAAAATAATTTCGTTATATAAGACGCTATGTGCTGTACTTAAAATGACATAGTCTTTCCATGACATCGCGAGAAATAATGAATATTAACACACTTTAAAAAGTTACACTAAAAAGCATTGTAGGTCCTTAAAATTAGGACACCGGGATTTCTCGGGTGAGGCAAAAGAAGGACTTCTACCGGGCTCTAGGACTCTTGAAACTTCTTTCTTCCTTTACCGATGTGGCATCCTGTAAAAAAATGAAAAATCTGTCGTGTAACACTTACATAATCTTCTATACTTCATGCAGACTCTTCTAACTACTTCAGATCAAACATTATTCACCGTTAGGGATAGCCAAGGTCGTTAAGGCACAGGCTCATGGCAGTAGATCAGCGGCTCAAATGCGGCCAGGACCTCCTCCCTAGCTTTTGTTTTCTCCAATTTTTCCTCGTCCCACATAACTTGTAAATAACGGGAAAGTATTTCAACTTTGATCTGAAACGTTTTTTCCTAATTTTCGTTCCATTTCTGTAATATTATCCAATGTCCAGTGGTACCTATGGCACTAAAAACATAGTTAAACTGTACAATAAAGCCAAACATCTACATAGAAAAGGCTTCAGATTAGATAATAGGACTTTGGTCTGCCACAGTTTGTCATGAATTTATGTGCAGAAAGAAAAAGTATCATATTTTCTAACACGTTACACAGATAGCCTATCAAAACAGACTTCCACCGAGGAAAATACAAAAATGTGTTATAATAAGCTCAGAACCCGGGCTATGGTGATAACCACTGCAGCTCGTAACGATAGTGAATTGTTTATGCAAAGACGCAGAGAGACGTTTGCGGTCATAAGTTTGCGTTGCGTTGCGACAGACTGTTCTATGGTCATGAATTAAATGAAATTTGTCGTGAGTTAAACTGTCGCAGACATGCGTGACTTGGGTGCATGCGTTTGCCGCACTGTAGCAAAGCATAAAGTAGTTTAACTGCCTTGCAGTATCCAGGAAATAAAGAACGAGTAATTTAATAAACCCTAAAGAATAAAAATTATATGCAGAGGGTAAATTATTTGATTTGTTTGTCACAGATCCGAAGCACGCGACCTTACAATATTTTACCAGCCTTGTTGTGGAAAAACGTCCAAGAAGTGGAAGACACTTGCAAGGTTTTCATCTTTAGAACATTTTTAAAGACATTCTTTTTCCTATCAGAGAGCGAACACAGCGTAAAACAGAATTTACAGACTCGACGGTGCCGTTCGTGAAAGAATCCAAAAGAATATAATCCTTCTAAACGTTAATACATAAGCTATAAATTGTATTTCTACTTACTTTTCATTTTAGTTTGTGCCTTCTCTGAATTAGGTAATTAAGAAGAAAAACAGACAATTAGCACAACAAAAGAAGACTAACATACATCAGTGCATGCTATGCTAAAAGAATTGCTAAATTTCGTCTTCATTGATGATCCTAAATGCATTTTCAGCAGACTTGGCAAACGCATACATGCGAACATTTTTAACCTAGAAGTTTCTATTGGAAAATGTATTAAAAGGAATTAGTTGGATTTGGAGGGAAACTATTTTTAAAATGTATCAAACCGTAAATGTCACGTCACGAAATGATAATCGGTGCGTATGGAATATTCAACGTATTTCGTAGCGATAATTGAGGGGGAGAAACCCAGCAGCGTATATTTTAAAGAAATAAAGCAGTGAAATTTACAAAAAATCAACAAAGAAGAAAAACAGTGTCATTTTAGCGCCATTGTGTTCTGTGTTATTTTATTGACATTTTAATAAATAAACCACAAGTTAATTGTGTAAATTTAATTCCTGTAGCTTTATTATTTTTTGGAAGATGTCGCATCGTAATATTATGAAATAGTGTTGCACTAAGGAAAAACAAAGAAGTAACAAAGAATAACACTATTATTATTATTATTATTATTATTATTATTATTATTATTATTATTATTATTATTATTATTATTATTATTATTATTATTATTATTATTATTATTATTATTATTATTATTATTATTATTATTATTATTATTATTATTATTATTATTATTATTATTATTATTATTATTATTATTATTATTATTATTATTATTATTATTATTATTATTATTACTATCATCATCATTATTGTTGTTGTTATCATTATTATCATTATTTATAATGCAAAAATCGCGTTCCATGAACTTAAAGATTGCTAAAGTCTGAAATTTTCGTGAACTTTGCAGAGTGAGAAAGCTGTGCAGGAGATCGATAAGGCGTCTCATCTCGATAACAATCGATGCGAGGCAGACATCCCTCCTTGCAGCGTTAAGTTTCTTTCCACGCTGGATTTCCTCGGTTGATGGTCATGTCCGCGTCTCACCTGTTTGGCCTCACGTGGCCTGGGCGGGCGGAGTCATTTCGAGTCGAAAATCGAAATTAGCGCCGCCGCTTGAACAAGAAACGCGTCTTCGCTGCGCGCGCAAGTCGGCAGTGTTTTATTTTCTGGTCTTGCAACGCACCGCCCCCGGATTCCACGCGACTCACCGGTTCCCATGCGCGCTTTTGTTTTTGTTGCATCGGTCAGCTTTCCCTCTTCGGAACTGAGGCAGTGTGCTGTCCAGCAGCCTGGAGAGTATTTGCCTTCATTCGAACACATTTCTAGAGACATACGCGGAATACGGCATACTCGGGACTCACAATATCTCAATCAGATCTATACAAACTAATTTAAAGATTTCCAGAAACATGGTTACAACTAAAAGCCTATTCCTCAGTTCTTGTTGAGATGTTGAAATAAATGTTTAAACATAAAAAATTGAGTTTAACGCTTTTAATGGTCATACTACTCGACGAATTAAAAGGTAAACTGCTTTTCAGGCAACCAGAACTGCCTATCGCTAATAGTTTAGCATCTTGTGTCCGTCTTTTGTGTATTTTTTTATCTTCAGGTAGTCTGAAGTTCAAATTGCATTTAATTTAATTTATTACATAAAATATGTAGAGCCTGGTATAGTTTCCTAAGTTGAAATAATACAACAAAAATTAAAACAACTTCCACTTGGTGGCGCTAAGGAAAATAAAAGTATAATAAATAGAAAACATTTGCAAGCCGAGGTGTTATACTAAAACAGTAAAGATGAAAGATATACAGGTCGAAATTCAAAGAATTTTTTTACCAGATGGTCACTGATACATAAATGAAGTAATCTGTAGAATCGATATCCAAAGAAATAGAGTAGCCGCAATTATTTTAATGCTGCCTAAAGGCCGCGTTTTCACAATGATCAAATTGGATCAAATAAGAATATACAACTTATTTATGTTAACATTTTTTCTTGTCCGCGTTGGAATAAAATTAGTTGGCAGAAATATTCTTACATTTACTTTCTTTTAATAATTAGATAGTAATCTAAACAAATCTCACTTGCAGTTTTACTTTCGCTGCTATGTATGGTAAGCAAGGAAGAAATATGTTTTGAAGCCCCCTGAATCCAAAAGAAAGCATTTTAAGATTTCGTTAAAGCACACAATTTATATCCAAATACAGTTTTTGTGAAATAAACCATTTCGGAGATATTCCTTGTTCTCTGTGTTGAGTTGGAAGGTCGTTATTCACTTTTTATCTCCTGACCGTGCAAAGAGAATGAATTTCAAAGCCTTCATATAGCGAGCAACTTTAAAAGATTTGAATATCGCTCAAAGCCTACTGTATTCCAATATTCCCCTTGCACGTACAGGAAAATCAGCAATAAGTTAATTTTTACAAATGTTTATCTTGCTTAGGTAGTAGAATGAGAGTTTGTAAGAATAGTTAATACAAGAGTAGACAAAGTCATGTGAGTGCAACACATCACATTTTTTGTTTTATTAACGTAGAATGAGATTACTATAGATGGGTCGTAGCTTCAAAGATAGCTACTGAAATCTTGATCAAACAAAAACGTAGAGCCTACGCACAGCAGAAGGCATAACTAAAGTGTGTAATTGGGGATGAAATATCGTCGTCAGATCTGAACAAAAGCTTTTAAGTTGTATTTTAGAATTGCGTCACTGGGTTTGATGTATAAGCCAACCAGTCAAGAGGGCAGGTATTTACACTTTCACCCCGTAATGTTTGCAGTGGTGCGACAGTCAACATGGGACTCGTAAAGAACGATCAGTCACAGCTTAATCTAGATGACGATCATAAATGATGGTAACGCTATTAATACTACATTGTGCGCATGTCCACGGGGGGCGCTCGTCACTGGCCGGCAGATTTGTCAGCATCCATGGAAACTGTTCCCACTAATGTGTATACAAGCTGAAACGCTATTTACATAATAATTATAATACAGCTTTTGTTGATCAACATGCTGGATGTTAACGAGGCCGTTAAGAACAAACGAATAAGTGTTTTGTGTAGGTTTGAAACGCTTATATCAACAGCTCGCTACTAGGATTTGTCCATGAGGCAAGGCTTTTCATACAAAATGTCCAGAAAATCGTGTTCCAGTAAGACTGTTTTAACACCTGCTTTAATGAACACGAGGATACCTATCGACCGAGAGAAATAGCCCAGCTTTCATAATGTTTGACATGAGTTTTTGTAGTTCCCCGATAAATAACAGATTGGATAGTTCAGTACCATGTATCAAAGAACCTACAGAGGAAATCTGATGTGTTGCACTCACATAACTTTCTCTACTCTTGTACTAACTATTCTAACAAACTCTTATTCCTCTATCCTTCTTAATGTTAGTCGAGATAAACATTTGCAGAAATTATATTATTACTTATTTCCTTGTAGGTGCAAGGGGAATATGGGAATACAGTAAGCTTTTATTTATTTTCTGTTTAACGACGCTGCCAATTGCTAGGATCACATCAGCGTCGCCGGTGTGCGGGAATTTCATCCCGCAGGAGTTATTTTACATGCCAGTAAATCTACTGACATGGAGCTGTCGTTTTTAAGCACACTTAAAAACCATCGGTCTGGGCCGGATTTGAACCCATGACCTTGGGATCAGTAGGCCAGTGTCTAACCAACTGAGCCACCCAGACCGACACCCATAGTAAGCTTTGAGCGATAGTCAGATCTTTTAAACCTATAAAGGCTTTGAAATTCCGTTCTCTTTGCACGGCCAAGAGATAAAAAGGTAATAACGACCTTCCATTTGAGAGGAGTGTAAGTGTTGCAAAACTCACACAATCTCCGAAATGGTTCACTCCACAAAAAGTGCATTTGGATATAAATTGTATGCTTTAAGCAGATCTACGTTGTTATATAGTAAGATTTGGTCTCTCTCTTACCTTTTAGCAGTTATGCAAAAGTCATCAAGAGTAAACAGGAATGCATGGGCTATAGCCTAAAAATTCAAAATATACTGGGAGAGTACAAAAACCCTCCGAATGGGCTGCACTGTGCTTGATCAAGCACTGTTCCCGACGTTTACTACACGAAGTGGAGAGATAGTAACCTGACACCGCTAAGATCTTATAAATAGAAAATTGAAGTCGACCATTAACCACTGCGCAGCCTATGACCATTCGCCACGTCTAAAAATACCCCTGTAGGTAATACCATCCTGCATGGGTTCGTCATACAACTGTCAACTGCAAACGCAAGCTGCATGAAAGTTCTGCAGTTAGCCCAGCACTAAGGATAATCAGCAACACAATCAAAGCATTGCCTGTAAAGCATGTGACAATTGGCGTTCTGAGACAAGACATACGACGGTAGTCTAGCCACATGTTTCACGGTGACCTTTGTGATGAGTCCTATTCAAAATCACCGCCGTGAAAGAATTACAAAGGAGTTCAGGGAGAAGTGACACTGGAATAAGCAACTCCAGCAGTAGCAGACATTTTCCTTGAACTATTTCGTAACACGGATGTTTACAAGATGAACGAGGATAGGAAAGTTGCTACATTAACTCCCTTTCTTACGTAATTAGGAAAATTAGGAATCTTAACGCGCAATTAAGACAAATTTGGTTTTTTATGTTATCGTAAGTTAAAGTGTTTCATTTCTTGCTATGAAAATAATTCTGTAAGGATTACCTTATCAATCTTTCGCTCATTCTACCGCTTACTAATCCGTTCGATATCGATATTTCGTCTCTGAATATATTTATATTTCAGGTCTTCTAAAACCAAAATGAAGGTTTATCAACAAGTTCCTCCGCACGTGCCGGTGCCTACTTCTCAAGATAACGTTGGTGTACTGTTTATCTTCATTATCGTTCATGAATTACACGTGAATCTATCAGATTTTGTATTTCAAGGGACATTATAAGCGTATGCTCGCGGCAGAAGTGCTGCCATCGGAATTCCCGTCTCTAGGGAAATCTTGGTTACATTAGAGCTGCGGAGGGACTTCTCTATAACCCTAGTATATTTAGGAAAGGCTATACAAGGGAAGGAGATGCAAGAAACTTTTAAAGATGGAAGAAGAACACTTTTTAGAAAAAAAGAAGAGCAGACTCTGGAGCGTCAAGTCCAACCACTCGGCCATCCGCTCACATTGTATAGTTGAGACTCAATATGAGAAATGACAACAGAACGGGAAACGATATGAACTTAGACAAATATACCCTTCCAGAGTCTACTCATTTTCTTTGTCTTAGGGTATATATGGAATGACTTAAAATTACACTTGTATGAACTCATTAGTTCATTACTAACAATATCGACCTGAAATATAAATAGCTGAATGTAGTTTTTGCATCTTGCATGTAACATGCTCCGTCATATCTCATTTGAAAGCATTTGTAGAAAGATATATACGGTGCGATTATCTATAAATAGATTAAAGAATCACTCCTTACATGAGTAGGTAGATATCATAGCCACAATTACGCGTGAATTGTTGTTAATGAAACAGTTATGTAACCCATTAAATTTCTTTTCATATCTTTGTACATTTTATCTCAAGAGGTGTTAATGAAACCCATAATTTTTGCAAGACTTTAATTTACATTTTTTGATAAATTGCTCACTATATCCTGAGACAGCCTGGTGGCGGCGGTGGTCGTATTCGTAGGCATCGTGGTGACCGTTTCCAATAAACCAAACGTATTACATTTCCATGCGTAGGCCATTTTATAATTACTGCCATGTGAGCCATTATAGGCCCTTTTGGTATAGTTCTAAAAAATCCCTGAAATCTACCCTTGGGAGGAAGGGATGAAGGAAAAACTTGAAGGACGACCACATCCGGACGATGATGCGTACTCGAAAGGATGGGTCCCTAACGTTTCCAGAATTGTACTAATGCTGATGTCGGCATGAGACTACTTGTGGCATCTTCAACCCGCTCGAAAGGGACGGCCACCGTTCCGTCGCAACGCACCAATTGCCGTCGCCTGTCGCCTGGTCCTTCAGCCCTGGTAATTGATGAAGAGAAAACGATGAGGACAGCAATTCATGCTTAAAGAGAGCGAGCCACTCCAGCATTTGTTTCCGACCTGACAAAACCGGCCAGATGGGCATCGAACCCGAGACCCCCGCTCGGTCATCTTGCTTGGTAAAAACAACCCTTACTTTTCAATCGATTTAGAGAAAATGTGGACCATCTTCAAACTTTAACTTTTCAAATCCCTGCGTACAATGGTTCGTGAATTGTTTCAGGCGTGCAGCCGGGCGAGCATTAGAGAAAGCAACACAAATAGTTGCTCTGCATTAGACACACATCTAAAACGGAAAACGTCACGCTTTTAAAACTTAAAGAATATGTTACAGCTAAAACAGTTAAGCAGTTAAAAATAAGTTAAGATGTGTTACAAAAGCAGTATTTCAATATACAAATTATCATTGAACATTTTCAAAACATATATGTACGTGTACCTTAAAATATGTTGCACCCTAAGCCAACGCGCAATATAAGGCTTTCTTGCCTAGATTGAAAATAATGTGAGCATCTCTTTGGGACGTATGTCTTTTTTGCACAGCACCTTGAAGCAGTTCGCGAGCTTCGTGAACTCAGTTCATTTGCACCCCGCTTAGCATTCGCTTGATTAACAAACGGTTTCTGTGGTAAGCATAAAATCCCCCATCCTTTACCCCGTTCACTTCAAGAAACCTCTTCTCTCGCTTCCATCGATATTTCAAGAGTCCATAACTCGAGGTTCGATGCTCCTCGTGTTAACTAACATGAATGCTGAAGATGCTCTCACAATTTCGCAAGTCGTAAATCTGCAGCTGATCGCAATAAAGTGCGCGTGATTCCTGCTGTAAGGAACAATGATGTGTCGTGAAGAGTATTTGTTGTGTTCATTCCCACAATACACAATTCCCAAAAAGAGAAGTTTTTGAAAAATATCACTTCTGAAGCTGAGCTTTCTGTACAGTGTTAAGGTATCAACTCTACTTTCGAATTATTGCTCAATTGGATTAGCTTAACCATCTTTCTTTCAAGAAAGAAAGAAAGAAAGATGTTTCATGATACACCAGTTTTACATTGGTTTAGTCATTACAGCTATGGCAGAAATCATCTAGACCACATGTGTTACCTTTAAAATGGGAGACTGTTTCTCGGGATCACAAAATGTGTATTGAAACACAATTTCTAGATTAAACACAGTTCCCACATCCTCACTGTTGATTATGCAAGTTGAATCATTGCTTTTTCTTAACCTTACGATAAAACTAAGTCTAGAAGTGATTTGAAATACATATGAACCAAGTTACAGTTATTCTTTCATAGTTACATGCAAGTTGGGAAAACGACTGTCAGCTGTTTCAACACAGTTTTTGTTTGTCATTAGCTCATGTGGAAGAAGAAGAGAATCGGTGTTTCAAACCACCATACGTTGTTTCACCGCAGGGGAAGGGGGAAAAAAAAGAAAGAAAAAAAAAACTTGTACACAACACAACGAATATTTCGAAAGTAACTAAAGGTGCAAGAAAAAAATCTTATTCATACAAGTTTCTCTACCCACTATTGCCTATTTGTGCACAGCTTATACCAAAGGGGATGGAGGATAGCGAATCAATATACGGGGTTTAAAATCGGGTTGCTGTATGCCATGGCGCCCGTGATGTATTTTTATGGTGCCCTTCAGCAAATTTCTCTCCTGACTATTTCTAATATTAATTCAAATTTCAAGACAAAACTATTTTCTTCTGAATATCATGGCATCATTACTTCCCTAACCAAGACGTTTTAGTTATTTTGGTAAAGTTATAACGAAAAAGTGGAAGATTGGAAGATAATACCTAAGGAAAAAGTGAGGAAAATGTAATGAATAATGAAGGACTAAGGTGATAGCAACGGCCGTGGACTAATATCGTGATGGAGTTGAGGACGGTAAAAAACAAAGAATAATAACGAGCCTAAGAAGAGACGACAGCGATGTTGAAAGACAAAGAAGGAAATGCATGGGAATGAATGGGCCCCAAATCGCGATCCGCCACTACATGAAAGAAGAGGGACGGGACGGGACGGGACGACATGCAGTTCCCTCAAGGAGTACTTCTGGAACCGCATGAAAGGCCTTAATGATCTCCAGGTCCCCCTTTGGTCGCGCTGGAGAGGGTTGGTTCGTGTACCGATCAATTATTTTTAAACGCTTACACACATACTTTCTTTTGATTCACTGCATCGGTATTGGTCTAATCTATCGCTTAAGTTAGGCTGTAATGATCAACCCAACTCTCGTTATGGAAGAGTTCTGAAATCTTCGAAATTGAGCAGTGATCACAGCATACTTGTTAAAACGTTGCTGAATGCTTCTTTTATATTCATCTTAGTGAATGTGTTGATCAAAAGAATGAGAAGAAAACGAGTTAGTGCCCATCAGTATTGCTTCTTTTTATGCCCAGTGGGTTATTGTCAAGTGTGGAGGGCTTCTCATTCGTTGATATTTAAAAATTCAGTTTAAGAAAGAACTGTCATCATACAATCTCTGAAAACTAATGAGGGTGTCTCTTAGGAAGTTGTCCCAGATGCGTGTTAAGAACAGCTTGCGACCGTGTCCTGACTTCAATTATTACTTACACCTTCTGGCTTCAAGAAAACCCCTCATTAAGCCAAATTTAAATATGCATCTTTGAAAAGTAAAACTATCAAAAAGGCTTTAATAATGATGAACTTATTTCTGTTATTCAGCACTTTGTTGATCGTCCAGACAGTAGTTTTACTATTTCAGTCATATGCCACCTTTGTTTACTACTCTACTCATTCCACGGCCTTGACCATTGAAGCAGCTGCTGTTGTTGGGATTCTTATGTTTTGAATAACATTGAAACATGCGTACAGTGTTACTTTCCCATAGTGACTGCTTTCTGGGAATGCAGGGCGCGACGAACAAGCCATGTATTCTGTCTTAGCTTAACGTCCTTCCCTCATTCTAACAGTTTAAATGTCAAGTGGCCACGTGGACAATTTATTCACGTCTTTGCTTCGGTAGCTCTGACATTAAACTAACTTAGCTGGGAATTTAAACAAACTTTATACTCCTCGTCACCTTAACTAACAAACATTATGAATTATGCAATATTGAAATATCTAAACTTTAATCTTTAAACTATGAATGTATTATCTAAAATATGTGTTATTTATTTCTGCGGAAACTATCGTTGTCTCAATAAAACGAATAAAATAACCCTGAGTATAACTAAAATAATGTCGAAATAAATTAACATCTGATCACATTGATGATTTTACTCTTGAGTTCTTGCGTAGAGCTTTTGGGGTCTGATAGCTCTCGGAGTTTAAGATATTTGATTTTTTTAATCATAGTAATAGTTAAACCAATAATATCAGCAATTACTTGGTTGACTAATCCCTCTCTCGCTACGTCATACCAGTGTCGAACAATAAGACGCTATGGGTGTGTATCCCACCTCCCTAACACATGCCTGTTTTTATCGCCTTCCTAGTATCTGTGAATTTGTTTGCGATCGTCGTTTGTTTTCCGCATATGTGTCAAATTGGCTTCACCAAAGAGAAACAGAAACTGTAAATGAAAGCAATTGGGTCCATAAGTTACTAAGTTAATTAATATTTACTGTAATCTTTGTATACATTCTTTTAATTGTGAAATGACCAATTATATCCCACTCGATTGAGAATACTATTGATAAAACGCCACCTTTAAGGATCACATTTTTAAAATAGTATTTGACATTCTGAGTTATTTCTACAGCTTGTTTTCTAAGCTTCTCATCTGCCGTATCACAGATTTACTTTTCTTGGAAGGAGCTATTTGAATTGAAGGACAAGATCCACATTCTCGGTGAAATTTTCCTCGAGTTTCCTGCTCACTGTCTGAAGGGGGAAAAAAGCACACACATTCATAAGCACACTTCCTTATTCTAACGCTCCTAAACACACACACACACACACACACACACATACACATACACACACAAACACAAACACACCAGAGATGTGTGCAGTCCTGTTAAGACTTGGCAACAGCAGGTTCTTTTGCTAACAGTATATTGAAAGGACCCTTGCCATTGTCATTAGAAGGATAAGGAATGTGGACGTCAAGGCCTCCACAGAAGTGTACCATGGTTGACAGGGTGGTGACTCATCTTCCCACTTGACACAGACGAAACACGCCTTTCTGTCGTCGGCGGATATTAAAAAATAAAATGTGTTAAAATAAAGGATTGATATTATTCATAAGAACGCTGGAAAGGAAATTTAGAGAGCTTTTTTTTTCAGCTTTTCCTCAGTCCTCAAAGGCGACAAATGAAAGGAAATTGCTTCAAAACTTTAATTTAATTGTTAAAAGCCAGTCGAAATGGACTGGCCATAATTCAAATTCGAATGTCCTGAGTTTAATTCCAGGCACTGGAATCAAAATATGTGGTTGCAGTAAAGGATGGGGAGGGCCCACGTAAAAATAACCAGTGAAATAAATTGATCGATTTATGATATAAATTGCTACCAATACATTTATTTTATTGTTAAATGCCATAATATAAAAATAATAGATAACACACTGTTTTAAAATTTTGTCTAAACATATTTAGTCGGCGCCTATGTCTATAGAGGCAAACTGGAACGATCTACATTGCTAGAGGGCATTGAATATGTCCCAAGCCTAATCCATTAACCCTCTGGTATTAGATTATTTGAGCATTGACCATTAGGCATGGGCCAGTATCTACTTTACAGTCAGTTTAGTGGCGAGCTAAAATACGAGACGCTGATGTTTTTCAAAGCATCTAAATATAATTATGTAAGAAATATTTGTAAGGTCTTGCTGAGTTTTTTCAAGTATAGGCAATTTTAATTTTTGTCGTATAATTATTTCTGCGCTTTATTCCCAAACTGCGAATATCCCTCCTTTTTTTTCTCCTTTCTTGTGTAGCTCCTCCTATTCCCATTCGCTTTCTGTTCATCGCACTCCTGTCGTCATTATTTCCCCCCTTTCTGAGTTTCTTCCCCCTTTCTTTGTCTTGTTATTCTTTCCATTCCTGAACACACTACCACCACTTATTTATTGATCTAATTGCCTTCCTTTTTAACTCTTTTCTGCCGTGCTGCACTTCTTTCCTGCATGTTTCTTTGCTACATTGTCACAAACTTATAGTGATAATGGAAGGATGATGCTTGACGAATGTCAGAGACCCTAAAAATAAGTATTCTTCAAGCTTGGAACTGTTGAGAGCGCGCGTTGCGTCTAAAAAGGGAATAAGAACCTAAAAGAAAATCATCATTACATGCAGTGTGGTAAAATCGCTTTAGGCTTCTGTCTTTTACTCCTCGCTGCAAAGCTTGGTGAACATATGAATCACTATATTTGCGCTGCAGTCATTTGTTTTCCTTTGCCTTCATAGACAATCTTCTTTGCTTTCTTTAGAGTTTGTTCTTGAAATTAATGTTTACCAATCATACAACTCAAGCAGTTTGTGCATATTTTGTCGCATATGCATATTTTCATAACAAATGAAATGCATATATTTTCTAAGGATGTGCTCGGAAGTCCTCTTCATTCTGGATGACTTGTATAAGTGGTAAAGTGTAAGAGATAGACAAACACGTACTGCACAAAAAATGTAAATCTGGTTAAGACTACTTCAGTAAGGAATGTAAATATTGAGGCATTCTACACAAAAATTCGATATCAAAATTTCATCTGACATAACCGCTTCCCCTTGTATAAAAACATACATTTTTTTTAAAAAAGAAGAAAGTCCCTGCACGCGTGCGTGTGCATATCTGTGGGGCTGTGGCTTGAGTTATTCTGTAAACAAAGAGCTCAAAATTGAAAATTTGGATGAATACCAAATTTAGCATTTGTTTACCATCTTCCAAGGATACGAAAGATTTCCAGAAAATCCCCCCTTCAAAACTATCCTTTTCATAGAGCACCTTTAAAAATATTTGATTTTCTCAAGAATGGCGCTTAACGATTTTGATTAAAATACTACATGTTTAAGATATTTTCATGTCAAATCGAATGCATATGTTGAATTTTCCGGGAAGGTCCTCATATGTCTTCTTCATTTTGAGTGGCGTTTGCAATAATTGGTAAATCTAAGAGACAGAGACAGATAAAATATTCCTAATTATAAATATAGATCTCGTGGTCATGGGGTAACATGCTGTGCTTCCCAAGGTCGCAGGTTCAAATCCGGCCGAGAGCAATGGATTTTTTCCGGGCGTAAACATCCTTAGGATGGCTTTGTTCGGAAGATTCCGTGTCGTTGTTGTAGTGCTTAACGCCCGCTTTTACTACTACGGCACCGCAGGCGGTGACACTGATGATACATGAAGATGCAGCACCGGTGGAATGAGATGGCGGGGGAAACCGGAGTACCCGGAGAAAACCCGCCCTGACGCCGCTTCGTCCACCACGAATACCACATGCGGGTCCCTGGGATCGAACCCGGGCCGCCTAGGTGGTAGGCGAGCGCGCTAACCGCTCGGCCACGGCGCCGCCAGATTCCGTGTCGTAGGCATACGGCAAGGAATCTGAAGCCTGATAGAGAGCCCTCTGAGCAAAATTAAGTGGTTTTTCACGCGGGACACTGAGAACTACAGCAGTTAAAGAGCGTCCATAAATAACATTCTTTCTCTATACCATACATTTTTTATGGAGCGCAACATTTTGAGATATTCCTAGTTATTGATTTTAATTTGTAAATTCGCAAATAGAAATACGTTTTTCATTTTGCTTTAATTAATTTTTAGCTCTTGGTCATGCATAGAGAGCGTAATTTCAAAGCCATCACATAGCGACTAGCTCTTAAAACATTTGACTGTAGCTTAAAGCCTATCCGACATTCCCCTTAAACCTACAGGAAAATTAGCTATAAGATACTTTCTACAAATGTTTATTTCTATTATCATGAAGTAGATAGCGGAATAAGCACTTGTAAGAATAGTTCGTACAAGAGTAGATAAAGTTATGTGAGTGTAACACATGCGATTTGTTTCCTGGGTGCCGGGTTGATATTCCGGTTTGAAACACTTACACAGGTTGCGCAAGGAAAGTCAAGTCTTTACAGCACACCTGAACAGTCACAAGACTGGGGCTTTCCTTGTGCGTCATACCCAAGTGGGTGCACATGATATACAGCGAAATACATGAGGAAGTCAGTTCTGTAAAACAATTATTACCGCAAAAATGTCATCAAAATTAACTTCGGACATTGCGCCACACGCCACGTGATATTGTTAGCAACATGTCAAGGTTAATGGGAGAATTAAGCTTTCGTTAAGAAAGCTGTTGATAAATGTTCTATAAACACTCTTTAGCACAATGTATGTCTTTTTATTTTCTTGTTCATTTTTGTGAAGCTAACCATTTCAGAGATATGCATTGTTATTGGTCTGAATTTTCAAACACAAAATTTCACAAAATTGTTGAGAAAATACGATCTTTGTGTTGCCTTCTGCCGAACGTTTACCACCCCTTCTTACTTGGGGTAGTTTTCATGATAAATCATTAAAGAAGGTTTACTCTTGTCCTAAAATCGCCAAGTATTAGCTTTGTGTTACATCCACACGTCTATTAAATGTTAATCGAGATAAACATTTTTACCTAGAAATGATTTTAATTTGCATGTCCTTGTAAGTATAAGGGGAATAGAACCAAACATTAATCTTAAGCGATAGTGAAATCTTTTAAGAATGTGTCGTTATGTGATGGCTTTTAAATTCCGAGCTCTTTGCTTGATAAGAAGGGGGGGGGGGCCACGAATAAGGACTTCCCATTGGAAAAAAGTGCAAGTATTCGAAAATTAACATCACACTGAATCTCGGAAATGCCCATTCCAGCCTCCCCATTAAAAAAATACTTGTTTGCTACCAGATCTATATTTTTAATAACAAGCTTTGGTCTCTTGTGGCTTATCAATCATTCAAAGGTCATTCGGGACGAAGAGATCTTAACAGGCTACTCCCAGAAATGTCTAAATACGCATTTGTTTGTCATGAAATAAATGTCTTAAACATGCATATTGATCAAGATTGTTATGGCCATTTTGGAGAAAATTAAATATAACGTAAATTTCTGCATGTAAAGCTAGTTTGGGTGTCGGGACATTTTGCAATGCGCATGGACTTTTGGCGCTGTTATCGTATTTACACATGAGCCATGTACACCTGTTATACAGAGCAGGCGTAGTTCCTTCGATGGCCGCAAATAAACGCAGTTTTACCTGTCCTGAGTGTGGCATTTAACCCACTTTTCATGTTTGAGTTAATGCTATTCAAGAAACAGGTATTTGTTTCTAAAAATACCTTTTTTAGTTAGGGATCTCAAAACGTGTCGTTCTGGTGAAATATCGATATCGAAGTTTTGGGTGGAATACAATTTCCTCTTTACCTAAGTAGGTGGAGGAAGTAAAAATTACCGGCAGATCTGTGCTATGTTGTACGCGCACACACGAGATTAAACGGAAATGTACTTAGTCATACATTAGTCAAGGAACAGTAATCGCAATGCGTTTCTGTTTTGTCGACCCTAACACCGTCTCTGCAATAGATAACATTCTGTTTACATCGAGAAGCACACTCTAATCTGGAGACGTGTGTAAGCCTGAGGGAATGAAGACATCCAGCAGCAATAGAAGGATAAGTCTCGGAGAATAGTGCAATATGACTTTTTTTCTCCTTGCGCACGCAATAACAGAGAAGGGAGGGGCTATTTTTAGAGACATCGCTAGACGAGAAAGGCCTCCCACCTCCTGCCCCACCGCGAGGCAGAGCAAAACAAAGAACTTTCCACAGCATCTTCATCAAAGTCTTGGGACGTTGAGATTGGACCTGCGCATAAGGGAAGTGCTGCAGTCAATAATAGGCGCATTTCTCTTGAAACCCTGACATTCATTATTACTCAAACGAACGTTTTTTGTGTAGCTTTCCAGTGGTATAATGTTCTTTGCTATATTTTATTAGTACGTATAAGAGCATTACTAGAGCTGTATTTTGGTTCCTTTCCTTCATTCTTAATTCTCTAAAACAGTGCATATTTTTCTTGCTTTTACCTTGGCAACGAGTAATAGTTTATTGTAATAAATATGTTGTATTTTTAATTCACATTAGTATTTCTCTCAGATTACATATATTAGAATCACATTTACCATTTAGGAATCTTTACATTTTTCAGTTTTTAAAACCAGATCTTCAACCATTCAAACTCAATGTTTTATAGCTTAGTTCTTGACGAGTGAAATTTTTAAATGAGAGGTTAGATGCGAGTCACTTACCTTTTCGGCAGAAATGATTGTGTTCGTTGCTTTCATGTTTCTGCGCTGAAGTACAATAACTACAAAGCAAATTATCACACCTCCAGTGATGTCAGGCATATTATGTATTACTCTATCAATCTGTGTAACTGTTTACACTTAATTTACTTGTATTTCCTGTGTTCCCGATATTTCTCGCTCGCCTTCTTCATCTGAATTGCCGTCAAAACCCTGGCAATGACATGAACCTGTACCACTAACTCTACAATCAACTGTGCTCTTTGTTCTCTTCGAAAAATAACAGGGAAGCACAACTGTTTGTCATCGAATATAAACTGCATGCTCACCTGTTTATTAAGGATAAGCTAGCCCACTGTATCTTTGCTGAAAGACATTTGTCAAGAACGAACGAGCTTGCTACGCCTTGCTGAGTTGTACACACACACACGCACGCACGCACACGCACACACACACACGCACGCACACGCACACACACGGACACACACACAGACGCACACAGACACACACATACACACACACAACGATAAAAGTGTCATTTGTGTCTCCAAAATGTACTTGAACAACAAGAAAGAGAATAACTGGTCAGTTGTCAGCCGCCATTAAATTTTGCGTCTACCAAAATATTTATTGTGTCGGGAAAGAAAGGATAGGTTGCTTTTGAAGGAGGCTGTAAACCGTCCGCGCGCGAGAGAGAGAGAGAGGAAAAAAAAAAAAAACAGTAGAGGCTATCTCAAGTTCAGTTGTAGCTCACGCGAAAGACGGGCTACGGCGCGAACTGTAGTGACGTAATTCTTCTAGTCCAGTCATGGCCCAATGAAGTAAAACCATATAATACATCCATGTTCTAAACAACCAAAGAAATTGCTCGTGGAATCCATACAAAAGATAGTTCTATTATTGTATACAATGTTAGCCATGTATCAGACTAGCAATACTACTCCGATTCGCGCCGTAACCTGTTTTTCTAGTTAACCACCAGGTCATAGCTAAACTCCTGAGTCACCTCCAATGAAGTGTGCCTCCAAAATGTGGCTACTGTTTTTGAACATGTTTCCATATTTTAAGAACTACACTTTGAAATGTTATGTTCTTTGCTTCCCATAAACTCGTGCAAATAATTTCCAATACGCTAGCATATCACTAGCATTTTAAACAGTTGACTTTTCTCAGCCTCTTCTGTACTTACAAGATCAATATTATACTAGTAATTAAAGCTATTTCTAGCAATATTTACTAGCGTTAATCGAGAGCAACAAACGTTTTAAGTAACAGATAATTTGTATTTATCCAAGAAAAATGAGAAATCTTTCTTGGAGAATACCTGGAGGCCTACGCCTCCCTGAGGACTGATGCCTGGTCAGACATGAATCATTCCCGGGAAGTGGGCAGGCTGACTAGGGAGGACTAATGATGATGCATGGTAGCTGTAATGGAATGGGAATACTCCTCCATGCGGTGTTTCAACATCGATCCGGAACTGAACCCATGTCCATTGCCATTGTTCGCATCCTCTCATATGCCTGAGTGGCCTATGGTAGGTATTGTGCTATTGTATTCTTTTCACTTGCTCTCTATCTTGGCATTTTGTATTTTTCAAATGGCAATGAAAATTTGTGAATACTTACTGCTTTGCTGGGTTCTCAAGTGGTGGTTCGCGACCTCTTGAGTTGCAATACAGCAATGTACCTTTTCTGATGATGCGAGCCCTTTCTCTCCCTTTCATTCACATTGTCACAAAACTTAGTTGCAATACTTTCTTTGTCTTACCTTTCCAATGGAAAATTATTTATAACAATAGTAAAACATTTGTTCATTTCTGTTCATAAACATGGAGTTTAAGAGCAGTTTTGAAACATAAGTGAAGCTCTTCAGACTTATGGAGTTTGACAAACAAAAGTCATTATAAGTTTAAAATATTGATGTGTTGCAGTCACATGACTTTCTCTACCCTTGTGCTATTCTTGTACATACTCTTATTCTTCTATCTTCGTGTTTGTCGAGATAAACATTTGTAGAAATTATCCTATTGTTAATTATCTTGTAGGTTCAAGGGGAATATGGGAATGCAGTAGGCTTTGAATGAAAGTCAAATCTTTTAAAGCTGGCCGCTATATGAAGGCTTTGAAATTCCATTCTCTTTGCACGCCCAAGAGATAAAAAAAATGAATAACGACCTCCCATTTGAGAAAGGTTTAACTTTCCAAAACTCACACGAATTGCAAGTATCTCCGAAATGGTTCACTATACAAAAAAATTGGACTTGTGCGTTTTAACGAGATTTTTTACATAGTAAGATTTGGTCAATCTCTTACGGTTTACCAGTTATGCAAAAGTCGTCCAGAGTAAACATAACTACCTGGGCTATAGCCAGAATAATCAAAATAATTTCATTTGCCATAAAAATATGTTAAACATATGGTATTTTAATTAAAATCCTTATCCTTCTGGAGAGCAAAATTGTGTTTAAAATGTTGTTCTATGGAATCAATCCACTAAATTGACATTTGCCTTGCCTTCCGTTTCGTAATGTCTCTCTTACACTTTCCATACGGTTTATGACCTTCGGGAGATCCTCATTCCACCCATCTATGACTGGGCTCATTTCTGAGATGGAGGGATCCAGGGTGGAACCTGTTACCTTGGATGATGAGGTCGGCTATGAAGGAGAGGACCTATAGCTTTTACCATGGACCCCGAACCATGATGGGTCTGACATATTCAGAGGTGAATGCCACTTAAAATCGCGTCCCACAGCTGGGAACCGAGCCGTGGTACCTCAGACGATAGCCGCAAAAGAAACCCTATAGGACGTTGTTCGAGCTTTCGATACATAAAGTGTTTATATTCAGCATACGATTGATTCTTTTTTTCGTTTTGCTGCTTACTTGGGCATTAATGTTTTTGCTTTTGTTACTCTGACTTTTTCTAATGATGTTTTTGTTTTGTTTCAGGTAAGCAAATTTACGAACGCTTCTCTGATGCTTCTGCATGTAAGTGTTCATTATTATTATTATTATTATTATTATTATTATTATTATTATTATTGTTGTTGTTGTTGTTGTTGTTGTTGGTGGTGGTGGTGGTGGTGGTGGCGGCGGCGGTGGCGGCGGCGGCGGCGGTGGTGGTGGTGGTGGTGGTGGTGTTGTTGCATTTGTAGTCATAGTTGCACCGCTTTATTTATTTGCAAAGAAACGTTAATGGTAATGCTTTGCAATAGGCCTTAGCATTCTTTTTTTTTTTTTTTTTTTTTTTGGGTGGAGGGGAGAGGTGCCGCAAGTAAGCATATTAATGTAAGAGCTCGATAAAACAACAGAACTTCCGTGCATTACTACTTACATCAAATTTGAAGTAGCTTCCATATGCCATCGCTTTCAGTTGTTTCCGGGTCTCGTCTTTGCCTTTGGTGTCACCGAAAGATGTCCTTGAAGCGCCATGCGATATCTCGCACCATTGCCAACTTAAAACGTTTGGAATGAACGGCATCTCGAATAATAATCGCATATCGGTAGTTTTATTAATGCAAGTTTGATTCTAAAAGTCCAGAAATATGTTAGAAAAACCTCTAAGCAGAAGCAACTTGTCATCACTGATGAACAAAACAGAGTCATTTTTTAGGCAGTTTCTCGATATCTCCACTGTGCGCAATAGTTCTACACTTTGAAATTCCATACAATAGAGAAAAAATAAAATTAAAAAAAAAAACTAATTGGAGATGTGCGTTTATATTTGATTGTCAAGTTATAATTAAACATACAAGAAAGTAGTTGAGGGCGCTAAATTAATTACTCATGTCCACCTGTTGTATTGGCATTTTTATGATTAATTTTGTAAATATAATGTTACATTGTTAATGCGTTCATTGATAATAGTGGTCATGGATAATCCAGAGATAAGTTTAATGTGCCATATATAACGAGTTAATTTCATGAGCTAAATTACATTTAGAAATTATTTCACGTTTACCCACCCCTCACTCCCTGTCTGTTTCACCTGCGAACTAATTACCAGTGACAATTTAACGTAGGCGATCATGTATCATTCATGCAGTGGTTAACAGCCTGCAAACTGTTACATTCCGTGTTCACCACTCGGCTCTGCCGATAATCCTCGATCGCCAAAACTCCTATAAAGGTCATGTTTTCAATGGATTCAAATGCAGTTAAGGAGCTACAAATCTCGTTACTTAGAACTTTCTTGGCTGGTACTTCAAATTTCAAATAGCATATTCACATCAACTCACTAAGCGAGATGTTCCCGCGGTGATGTGTTAAGTCCACATTTGGGAGGTCGTGGGTTCGATTTCCGCGACTTGACCATATGTTTTTTCGGGGTTTTTCCCTGGTCACCAGGCAAATTCTGGGAAGGACAATTACATCTCCCGAATTTTCGGTCCTTGCATTTGAATCCGACTTTCAGGCTCGGAAGGGTTGACGATGGGCGAGTTTGGCGCTGCTGTGTGGGGACTTCGCGAACTGTAATCCATTTTCTATTTCATTCTCACTCTCTACTTGTACTACCGAGAGAGGAAATAATAATTTCCGAACGGGCTGCGCGGTGTTTTACCTGTCTGCTTCCTCGGCGCATGTTGCCGTCTTCTGCTATCATAGAAAAGCGCCGATGAAACCATACAACATTTTTAAAACTACTTTTAAAGGTTTTACTTACCAAATTTATCGAAGGAAATGCTGATTCTGGTCACCGTCGTTGTCTATATATTTTCTGGCATTTCTTTAAGACACTATCACTCGCCGTAGTTCACGTTGAGAAATGCTGGCAATTTTGTGGTCAATGTTGTGTTTTAATTCATCCAGGATGTTGCGTTTGTCTTCTACACTTTATCTTTTAAGTTATCCCAGAGATAGAAATCGCAGGGAGTTAGGTCGGGCCACCACAAATCTCTAGGTAATAATAATTCTATCCTGAAACACACTTTCTATTGTTCTCATCAAAACATTGGCCGTATGAGCTGTTGAAGTCTTGTTGGAAAAGACTCAGAACCTAATGTTATCCATGAAGTAACCCTTCATTTTGTGTATGGTGCGCCATTAGCGGAGAAAATCTGAAAAGCGTATCTGAGCTTCCTCCTCCGTTTACAGTTTCCAAATGAGACATGCGTATAAAAAGAAATGAGCTTTCTGTTACACGCTGAGACACCATATGATTTGCGACAGTGGTGCACCATAAATGTGCAACAGAGCTGCTCACGCGAGATCGCTCGTGTCACTTCAGGGTTTGTTTCATACAATGCTCACTTACACGACTTTGCACTCTGAAGGTTGGGAATTCCATTCCCAAACGAGTTGTTGCTAACCAAGGGCTCCACAAACGTACCTCCTCAAACTACATCAAGCTGTTCTAGATTCTAGATCTTTTATTTCGGTGCTTGATCATTTCTGATAACACTTACCAACCACAGTAAGGTAGAAACAAAAGTATGACCAGGTTTGCTCTGTTTGGAATGAAAGAGGTGAAGTTCTGCTCTGTCTAGAAATGGCGAGATTTTGGAATTATTTAGTGGATAAAGCAACACAGACCAGTGAAGATAACTATACTGTGTCTCAGCCTAGTTGAATCCTGTTGTAAACAACAAGGCGGAGCTGACTCAACTCACCGCGTGTTAGACGTACAGGCACGCACAAAAGTTTTGCAACACTAGTAGCGCTAACTTCTAGACAATAAATAGAGTTGGGTTACACATTAACTTATTAAATCTATGAGTTGGAATATTAATATTCCGGATTTCTTTCCGGATTCCGGGTTTCTTTCTTTAAGTACTGCGAAACAATGCGCGATCATTCGCCTCTCACCACTTTTTAACGGTTTGCCTCGATTGTGTTTCATTTCGGCTGAAGCACCAGCCTGCTCCATGGTGAAAAGCTTACTGATTTTATATTGCATATAGATAAGTGTCCTTGGCCTTGTGAGGTCCGCGAGATGTACAGGAAATACAGTGTAAAATATCAGAAGCAACCCCACACTATAAACAAAAACATCTTAATCAGCATTCAACTCGATACAGACCTCGTTGCGAGAGAGTTGTCTGATAAAGGAATGCAAAAATGTTATACGTATAATAGCAGTGTCCTTCAGTAATTGTTAAGTAAAATGCAGCTTAATTTAACATAATAAGCTAATGGTGTATATAATTTCACCTTTCTTCTATCTAATCTGTATATAGTATACCATTATGTATATATTCCTTTACGAACTCACGGGCCCAGAACACATATGCGATATGTGAAGCAGAAAGATAAAATGTGGGGCTATTTACGTTTATAAGAATCGAAACATTTGCATACTTTTCTATCTCCGAAATGAGCTCGCGCAGAGTAGTGATCGGAGAACTACTTACGTACAATACTGTACTTAAAGGAGGGGTTTATCGTACGTACGCAAACAAAAGATAACCCCCATTATCTTCGCCAAACCAATCAACAGCTTAACCGTTTTCTATCCCAATATCTCTGTCTCTGTCTCTCTTCCCGCCCAAATGTTTACAACAGGATTCAACTAGGTTGAGACATATTATAGAAGTCGTAACTTTTTCTCTAATTTTACAGTTTCTAGGGTGATTCTCCACAGTATTGTAAATCATCTAAATCGCTGTGCGTCTAAAGACGTAGTAGTCACAAAACGACAAAATCTAGTCCAGTTACTTTGCTCTCACTTTATTGTCTTCTAAACTTTTGCACAGAAACACAATGCTCTTCTAATGACGTTAACACAGTCTAAGTCTTTCCTGATATTGCAACTCACAATTGTTTGCTTCTCGTAGTCTTGACTCAGTCCTTTCATTGCCTTTCTTCACTTTCTCTGTCTCTCATACACTAACTCTGATGGTGCAATCACTGGACAATCGTTAAAACTTCTTTACGACGCGACGACACACACAGCTGTCTCGTACTTAGCGACACATTCACCGATTCATCTGTAACTCTCTGCAGTTTCTTCGCCTCCTTATATAGTGGGGATGACGTCACACGGATCTTTCTCAACTTCCACAAACACGCCGGCGATGACATCTTTCTTGAAGACTCTGGAAACCTTTTGTGTTGGCATTTGATTGTTGTTAGTCACATATTCGCAGCGTGAGTGGTGTGAGGACCTTGCACCTTTGTTTGCTCGCTGGCCTGGTATGTGGTGTGAAGTAGCTTGGCTCCGACCGTCTTTTGTTGTGTGCCGTGTCTGGCGTCACAGTATTGAAATCCTCATTGTTATTTCATAACTTAATATTCGACTTTTTGGACATATTTACAGGTCGCGAATGGTCATTTTTGGGTCACCATTTATGGCCGCTGGGGTCGCTTCGACACCTCTCTGGGTGGTGATGAGTGGCCCGATGGTGCGCCGGTTGGCCAACTGCCCAACTTTGACGGACTTCCGCACGTCTCTACTGCTGTGCTCCGTCCCCGCACTCTGTCGGCTTATGATCTCCCTTCACCACATCTCTCCCTCCTCGGGGGTGGTAGGCCACAAAAGATCAGGTCGCGGTAGCTCCATTCCTATACCTAATACCTCATGACATTCAAGTTGAACTGATAAAAATGACGAATTTTTATTTTTGTTGAAGTTTGACATGAACACATCAGGTTTAGGTGATTCCTCTAGATGATGTTTTTCATTTCGAGCTTCCTTTTCATTCAACAATGATTCCTTATTAATTCTGAAAGGGAAGGATGTTGGCCTATTTGCACATAGAATCCCTGGAATGTGTTCAGAAAATCAATAGCGACGAAACTGTGTATATCCGTTATTATTGAAAAAAGGCACCCAAGATTTATTACTGTTATCGTTTTTGAAAATTTTTCGTTATGGGACGCAAGGACATGGGATATATCCCAACATGACCGTCCATGGCCGGATTTGTTCAGGTTTTCCTCAGTCCTCACAGCTGCCGAATGTCAGGGAGGTCTGGAAAGTTTCCTTCTAATTCCTTTCCCAAATATCATTTCATTGCATGTATCATCAATGTTCACCACCTGTGCTGCCGTATGTAGTAAGAGCGGTCGTTAAAACTACTAAAACTGCTTAGGATATGCGGATCTAAACACCAATTTTTCGCACGCATGCGTACGCGCACACAACGGAGGTTGTCCTAAAATCTATGGACCTCAAAACATGTAGTCTGTGAAATCTGGTTATTAAATGTTAGGGTTGAAGCAAAGGAAATGTTCCTTGGGAAGACCTTGCCAGTTTATGGAGTGTGTGGCTTTTGTCATGGAATTCCCGTTGGGAACCGTTTGCTTCTACCATTGGAATCCAATATTTGGGAACAAGAAAAGCTGTTTACCTGCTTAGTCGTTGAAGTATTGAAATTCAGTTATAGTGCTGTTATGTAGCTACGGAGCCGGGACCAGCAATTGTATTATTAATTTAGAAATTAACAAATGAAAAGTAACCAAAATGTAATACCAAATTGTGTCCATGTGTGGTCATATTCAATATGTAAAACTGTCGCTTCGCTAACTTTCATTTGGTAACCTAGTACACCTTTTCCGTGTCGTGATGAGATACACACGACGCAGCCTTTTATTCCGGATGTTCACTTGTTGAGGATTCGATTGTTATGCTCTTTTTGTCGCAACAAAAACGCATCCACACACTCACTCACTCACTCACTCATTCACTCACTCACTCACTCACTCACTCACTCACTCACTCATTCACTCACTCACCCACCCACCCACCCACTCACTATTATTGGGTTTCTCTTTCTTGTTTCGTAAGGGGAGCAAATACTTGGGCACTTGCTTGCCAGAATTTCAAGATTATCACACACTAACAGAATTTTACATCAATTGGCCCCGGTTCTTGGATGTAAAATATGAACCGCAAAGCAGTAAAATTTGTTAGGAGGTTTTACATACTCTACGCATCAAGGCCGAACCTGTGTCCCTTAGTCTAGACAAAAAAATTTGCAGCTCTAACCACCCAGGTGCTGTTTACACAACTGTCAGAGCTTCAAAGATAAATGACAGTGCTCTAGGAAATGCCTTTGCAAAGCTGTAATAACAGAGGTTCTTCAGATGTGTGAGGTGAAATATACCAAAACTGGCATCGAACCCAAATGTCCTTGCCGGCCAGAAAGCGCTCTGTTTCAAGGCAGTGACACTAATTGACCAGGATTTCATTAGTTTTCCGGAGCGGAAAATAAAAAGCGCTCTGTACGAAACAAGGCAGTGGTTTGTGTCGCGACGATTGCGTCACTTCCGGTGCCAGTTGTTTGACTCCAGGGTGTGAAAAGCATGTCAACAGAGTGACGCGGATGAATGATGAGCCTCTGACAGTCCATTGGGGTTGTCCCCGTAGCATAGTGTCTTGGAAGAATTCGGATTGTATCGATTTCCGGTTACTGGACCCATAAGTCTTAATAGCTGCAAGTCCGAGGGCTACATGTTCCACATCCACTAGGGTAAAATACATATATCAAGTGTCTGGTAGCTATAGACATTCATTTTTTATCGGGGTACACTTTTCTCCAGATCTCATAAAAATTTGATGACCATTTAGGTAACTCTTTTTTATCTACTCCGTTCAAAAAAAGTCTATACCTAGATTTCACCGGAAATACATGATTTCAGATTCCCTGAATCAAAAAGTAAATAAATAAATAAATAAATAAAAGAAAAACAAACAAACAAAAAGTAAAAACATATTTTTAGAAAAAGAGAAACAAAATGAGGTCGGTGTGTGTCTCTGTGAACGGCAACCTAAGTATATCTTGAATTACCTGGTTCTAGTCTCTTTAAGTCCCCTTCATTCTCCATGTCATTTGTTTAACTGGTAAATCATGACTCAAATAAAATTTCATTATGAAATTTATTCTGGTTGTGAAGACCGCATAACCGGCCGGGAGAGACCGGGACGCTGACCACGTCCCATCTCCAATACGGCACCTCACTCATGACGCCGAGGTGGAGGACGCAGCGGCCGGGCGGTAGTCCTTGGCCCGAAAAGGGCTTTTGCACCGCAGAGTTACTTAATATACTTACTACTGAATATTATCTACAATTAATCTAGTTGAAGTACACCTTTAAGTCGAATTCCTATTTCTTCCCTTTCTTTTTTATGGTGTTAACCCTTTCCGACATATTCCTCGTTATTGGTTTGCATTTTAAAATATTTATACTTTTCTGAAAAGGAAAAGTATAAATATTTTTTTAAAGTCGTTAAAAGCAGTTATTCATTTTCTTACCTCTTGGCCAAGCAAACAGAAGGGAATTTCAAAGCTGTAACATAGCAACCAGTTCTAAAAGATTTGACTATCGCTTAAACCTTAAGCGTAATATGTATTCCGCTAATCCGCGTGTATCTAGCACATGCAAGGAAATATGTGAACTAATAAAGGTAATTTCTGCAAATGTTTATCTCGGTAAACATGAAGTTCGAGATAGAAAAGTAAGCATTTGTACTTATACATCACTTACATATATACACGTAATATGTTGATATATGTATAATAGATACTCGCATGTTGCTTAAAAGCACATCTCTTAGCTCCCTAGGGAATGATCCAGTATAATCGTGACACATTAGCAAAATCCCATAGGATTTGAACTCCCAGGTGGCATCCCAGGTAATCAGATCACGTGATTAACCAATTATGTCACTTTCTCGGCTTCTAGGGGAAGGGGCCGTTTGTTTCCATTCTGCTTCCAGAAAATCACTTCTCGAGAAAAGCCCACATCTTTGTAACGAGCAGAAACTGGAGCACATAATTCGCCTTGGTCAGCAACCTCTTGTAAACTTAATGGTTGTGGACTGCGTAGAGTCTTTGTTTAGCATGAGTGAAGCAAGTAGGAATTTTTTGATGAAAAGTTGAGGGTTATGGGCGGTTATCGTCATCCCAAGTACTTTGAACCCTAGCCCACTCAATACGCTGCATTGAGGTCGCTCTAAGCATCCAAGTCATCGAAACCAACATCAATTAATTAAAGCGATAAATGTTACGAGCTCCCCAGGATCTCGACAAAAGTTCATTGTTAGCTGTAAGAAGCAAACATATCGTAGATATAGTTGCTGACCAACTACCATAGTGGTAGATAGCGGATAAATTTATTTTTACGTTCTTTGTTTAGCAGCTAGTGTGTTATTCTAGGTTTTATTTTTATTTTTTTTTTTTTTTTGTTTTGTTTTGTTTTTTTTTTTTTTCTTCCAAGAATTACGAGCGTTTCAAAGAGCAATAATTATGTCGATGTCCTACAGTCCAAACTTTTGATCAAAAACATTGCATACAACAAAACTGTATTCTTAGACATACAATTTTGTTGCATAGAATTTGTATCTAATTTTTTCATCCGAGATGAAAATAACAAAACAGCGTCGGTAACATAATATGTCGGAATGCAGTCAGCTGTTTGCACTAGTTTTGAGTTTATGCTGCAGTAGTTAGTTGTCCGTGGTTCTGTAATTTTTACACATAATTTTGCATTCAACACGATGTAAGAGGTTGAGAAATACATCATAGGAGTCATAAAATACATGTCTAACTTATACGTAGTATACCAGTCGCTATAGTAATATTTACGTCCGCTTTTACTGTTTTTCACGCTTGCTATGCGAGTTGTCGGACCAAAATGCATCATAGTGTGATAGACACAGTTTCTTTTGTGCCCATTTCTTTTGGATACGAAAAGTTTGCTTAAAAAGTTGGTTGACTTTCTTACGGACATTTATGGACGCGAGGACACTTTTGTGAAGGAAACGTGCAAAACCAGAGGCGGGAAAGGTACAAGAATTGTAGAATAAGTTGGTTACTGGCAGGGTACATATTAGCATCATCCGTCCACATGCATGAAACAACTGGAGAATCATTGTTCAGAATTGAAATTTATATGGAAGTGTTTGAGGAGAATTATTTGTCGTTACATTTCAGGTTTGGTTGCAGTTGGTTACAAAATTAAGATGGCTTCATGAAGAGATCCTCCTAAATAAAAAACAATAAATTTTACTATTACGCAAAGAAACGAAAATTTACGGGTTTGTTTTACAGGAAGTAACTCGTACTGAATGTCCACATTTAGTTCGCCTGTATGTTAGGCCGCTCATCAGAGCATTCCGCGAAGCGCACTTGTTTTTGCAAGTGGTGCTCAAGATTTCCCATAGTTAGCACGTAGATCAACCTATAACACAGGGAAGGTAATATAATATTACATTGCTGTAAGCATTTGTTTTACTTCGCAACAAAAACACAATCGCAAAGAGGGTCACGATCATAAGAGTTTGTAATATCATATGGATACCAGACCTAGGGAATCTGTCTTGAAGAGGCCTGTGTTTGACTCTTAGACAACGCCGCCACTGTTGAAACACCTGTTATAGCTAAGTCTAGGAATTTGAGGAAAATACCTTTTCTTTTTCACTGCCAAAAAAGAGCCAGTAAAGTGCATCTGCAGTGTGCATGTATTAATACATATAAAAAGTACATAAATGATACTTTGGAGAGAAACTATGTAATAGTTTAATAGCTGATGCAATGATATTGATGTGAAGCATTATTTCCATTATTTAAACATGTAATTAAAACAAATTATTAAAAACATTAACTTGTGTGATCATTTTGCCTTCCTTTGCGGTTGTTAGTAGATATTTTTAGCCAAGTTACGGATTTTCATCTTCCCAGCCCTCGTTGTAGAGATTAAGGTCTAGGAACACCGATATTAATGAAATAACGTTTTGCTTCTTTTCACTGCATTTTTGAGAAACAAAATCGTGAGGATTTTCTCGGTAACTACAGAAACAAAAGGGTAAGTTTCAATGAATATTTTAGAAATTGCACAGTGGTAGATCATTAGTTAATAACTAACGGATAAGGTATTGTTGGAAGGTATAGTTAAACTGGCACCCAGCATAAGCTCCACGTGTTTATTTAGAAACAAAAACTGTTAATTATACACGGTTTCCGCTCCGGTTTCCCCTTTAGAGGGCGTCAACAGCCCAAATTGTACCGATAACGTTGTTTACATTAGGTAAACACTTGCACAAAGGGCAACGGATCGATTCCCGGCACGTACCTCATTGGCGGGAAGCGAACCTGGTTCCCATCAAGGATTAAATCGGACTGGACGCATCTTCTTTGCTATAGAGCTAGTTCGTCATTGGAGTGACCACGGCGCGGCGCACTGGCCTTTGGCAGTGGCGGCGGTAGGGTAGTGGTGGTGGTGGTGGACATGCGCATTGCGACCACCGCGTCTCCGTCGCCCCCCCCCCCCCCACCCCCCCCCCCCCTTCCTCACTTCCATGCAGCTCTTGTGATAGTCAAGTGACACTCCGCGAAATTATTGTTTGTATTGTTCGCCGACGTCTTTGAAACACCGCCCTCGAGAGTGCATCTACCCTCGAAATTTTCTTCCTCTCGAACGGAGTGCATGCCCTTCGCACGGGTTCAAAATCCATTCGGAGAAAATTAGGTCAGACTTCCGTGCTTTTTATCTTGGAGCTCTTGGATCAACACACTTGTTATTAAACGCCCTTCACTATAACAGAACGTATATGCTCATTGTTAATTTTGTTTTGTGCTATTTGTTCTAAGTACAGCTCCGAAATTATCACAAGTAATATCATACGGCGACTGACCTAACCATAAGTTCTCGAGCGAGCAGAGCGAGAGAATTTATCTAGGAAGATCGGATCGTCGAATGATATTGATCTACATTATTTCATAAATAAACTATAAATTTAAGTGCCATATCGCCAAGATTTGACCAGAAAATGTTAAATTCTATAAAAGCTAACCAAAAACTATTAAATTTGATTACTGCAGTTCAACTTACTCAGCATTGCCAACTGAGGAAAACGAAACCCAAGAATAACGTGTATTTCGATCTTCTTTTGTTATTGTAACAGAAAACCAGCTTATAAACTGAAATAAATATGTGTTATTTTTAATAGTAACAAGTAAGCTTTCTTCCGGAAAATAGATTAATTATTAAAACAGTTTTTAAAAACACAGTTGTCAAATTGAAATGGAGCACTAATCGATTGTAATGTGAAGATCAGATACATAACATACCGTTGGTGTAAACTGTAAAGGTTGAAATCCTCTCTTTTTTAATAACTTCTTCATATTTGAGTAGTAACAACCAAAATCGTGAACTGCGTAACAAACTTTGTTAATATATAGCAAGAAAGCGTAGATTGAATGTTTAGTTGAAATATGCCAAAATTCTTAAAATTATAAAAACTGTAAGAAAAGTAAAAGTATAATACTCGTATTTTACAGATGCATTAGGAAGAAGTTTCAAAATAGAAAAAAAGCACGAAATATAAATTAAAGCAAGACCAGGTGATAAATATAGTAAGCCATATTCATATATTGAGTCGAACCATGGGAGACTTACATTTCCGTGCGGTGATGGTGCCCCTATTTCCGGCAAGCAGTCAAAAACGGGCCCGTTCAGCTGCCAAAGTTGAATAATCCATTAGTTGATGTTGTTAATTGGCGTAAAGCTCTTCGGCGGTCCTAGCATCATACTTTTACGAAGCAAGTTTCAGATGTTTGGCACACAGTGCCAGTATTTTAAACAGAATTGTTTCTTACTTGTGAGTGACTTTTATTAAAGTTACAACGGAATGTAATAGTGAACAATAACTGGGTCTGGGAATGAGAGAATGCGCAATAGAGTTGTTGGAAAGAAAGAAGAACATCGCAAGAGGAATATTAACATTTTCCATGTGTACGTATTCATGGATTACCATAATTCCAGCTCAGGCATTTTGATCAACAGACTAAGGAAGCAAATAGAGAAATGAGGGTGTTATTCAAACTTGGTAAATATTTTATCTTATCGGAATTTACAGCTTGGACATTCTTATCGCAAAACAAATGTTCGGCGCCGGCGTTCTTTGGGATCATGCGTTCATTCCCAAAGTAACGGAAGCATTCATGCTAGATATCTGTTAAGAACGGGGAAAGCTTGTAGGCATCCTCTTAGAACACAATTTCTTGCAGATATCAAACGTAACAGTGTACAGACAATTAATATGCAGTTGAAACACATGAACAGCGGCTTCATCATCATTTTGTGTTCGAGGTTTTGAGACGTTTGTTTTCGGAGAAAATTGGAAGAGAAAATTGCCGAAGTTACCTAAACTGTATCACGCAAGCCGTTCATCTTCTGCATTCGACCCCGTCCAAGGTTGTTATGGTGTCCTTGAGATTCCAAGAAAAGGAAATAATGTTATTTGAGGCTTTCTTTCTTCAGGTATTCAGCAAAAGCCTCACATTTACAAACTTGTATCTGCAGCCCGAAATTTCCAGCATTTATTTTTAGTGAGTTTGTTATGTTTTGATTTTATACACATTTTACGAGAGATGAAAACTGCGGAAGCATGCTTAGCGAAAATTCAACGTTCCTTCCATTTTATTGGTTGAATGCTCCATACATTTTTATTTTATCACTAGATTAACCAGCGACGAAGCCTATGAGTTAATTTATGTAAACAAATAACATTTTAGTTTGGTTTAAGTAGATAATTTCATGATAAAATTTTATCAATTATAGCGAAATTATTATAATATAAATTAGTACCACTGGAACTATCGTTCAGAGAAAAGAGTAAATGAGGTTTGTTTTTAAAAGGTGCCATATATGTATAATTTTTAATTATATAATATTATTAATTATATATTATTACATTTTAAATTTAATGGCGTAGTTTTTTTCCAGCACTGAGATCAGAAATACCATAACATAAATTATATTCTCGCAACTACAAAATGAAAGTTAGCTTGTTAGAAAAATACGGTGTTAAAACTGTAGATTGAAGAAATAAAATACTTCACATTAAATAATCAGAAAATCTATTTTCCCCTCTTGTAAAAATGATTCATTTTTATTTGTGTCGTTTTCCCCTCATTTCTGAAGCACATTTGAAATTGTATTGTTATTGGAGTTTACCAATGACAGTATTGCGAATATAATTTTAAGTGAAGAATGGCTTCTTGAGAAAACATGTCACAGAGTAACCCCCCTTAACTGACAAAATATATTTTGGTGATAATTAATAGTAGTTTTATAATTATTATACTGCTGAACATCCTTATATTTCGCTAACAACACGCTCAGGTAGGCCTTATACGAATCCGTGTGACCGGATGAAACAAAGGGGCTGATGAGCGCTGCAATTTGGCGGGAATTCAAGCAGCATCCCCCAACAAGCGGTTGACTGTCGTCCCGCACAATTTTAGGCCTAGCACGGCAACTGTTCAACTAGGCAATCTGGATGTAAGTCTCTTTGATTTGTCATTGATATTACTTTCATCAACGTGCGAGGCTTTATTCGTTGAATTTAAAGAGAAAGTTTATTGAACACAGATGTAGGGTACTTATATTATTTCAATATACAAGTCTCTGATAATGTTTGTTACATATAGATCGTTTATGTTTATAAATAAACTTTGTGCAAATATTCTTGCAAAACATTAATTTTTCTGCTTAAAGTTAGTTGTGAAAATTTTGCATAAATAGTTTAACTACGCAGGTAATAGATATAACGATAGTCAGCTATTTACAACTGGTCGCTAGTAATGGCCTTAACATTACATACTGTTTCCAGCAGATCGCGAAAAACCGCTGAAGGTTCCCAGCACTTAAAGTGCCTCTCTCCACCAACACCCACAAATAATCCTTCACTTGAGAAATAAAATGAATGATTAAAGCGTAGATTAATTAGTCTGAAATGATGTCATGATGGAAAACCATTAAGGAAAACATGCTGCAGGAATATTGGCTCTGGCTCTCATTAAAGTGTTGTACGAGTACATTTATATCCATTAATTCTCTTTGACAATTCCAGAATGTCCTCCATCTACGTTTAAATTTTCCCAGATCGAAGCACTATAGCTGAAATGCCAAATGTTCATTCTTCTGTTTTTCATCAGTTTATGGCTAAGGTAACGCTGATCTTTTGCGAACAACTGACTGACTGCTGCCTCAGTCGTTTAGGTAGAAGTCATTTTAATGCAGATAGGCATCTTTACTTGCATGGAATTGATAGAAAAGTATGAGTCTATATGAATAACTTGCTAGTACACCGTGGACTGGCTTCGGTTAGGAAAGTGTATGGCGGTAACACGTGAGCTCTCCCCACCCCCTGACTTACTATGGAATTATACCTAGCGCAAGGAAGGACATCCGTTATAGTCAATCCTACAAGTGTTCCAGATGATTTATTATTCAAATCCGAACACACTACGTTAATCATTATATAAAAGACCTCTTCTTATTCAAGGTAAGTGTTCTGCATGACAACTTTCTGAACCATTTGTAGGATGTGGGTAATTTAAAACTACTCTATTAAACAGCGCTGTTCTATGAATAGGAAAAAAATTACATTGACGTCATATGCTGTACTTGCTTATTCCGCTGTGTTACTGTAATTTTGATTTATTTCAAACCATTTTTCATAGCGCTTATGTTTTAATGGAATTATTTTGATTTTTCGAGAAATGTGATTTATAACTTTATAAGAAAGCTGTTAGTTTTTGTCCACTGCATGAATAATATGTGTTTAGTTTTTTTTATCTGTACATTCTTATTCAACATGTGAAATAACCCGTGTTTCAAATTGTACTTGAAACTTAAGAATAGTAAAATTTGTTGCATCCATTTTCCTATTAGTATAGTCTCTTTAATCTAATGTGGTGATACGGTTTTTAGCTTCAGAAAACGTGCATGTATTCGTAACATTTGCTTTAGATTAATAAACTGGTTTTAAATGCCTCGCCAATAAGCCAGGAATCGTATTTAGGAATACTTTTAGGTTTGTGAATGTAAACAGTCTTTTCTGTCAAAATATAAGTCTCTTTGGGACCCAAAAATAACAGGTTTACTGTAGTTTTCACGCTCAGCTGTATATTAAGGAGAATGAGACGATAGCAGCGAGCTGAATATGTATTTTGAAGAATTTAAGCTTTTTTTGTGCTTGATTGTCCTTTTTTCAGTAATTACCCAAGGTTAAAACTATCTTTACACCCACAATGGCCAATGGACAACGGATAAATTATGATAACATTTTAAAATCTGAGGAAAACTTTCAGTTCAAAGTATGTTACATTGAAAGGTATTTTTTCTGCTACTGAAATTTAAAAAATAGTTTAAGAATGTTAATATTGAAGTTACATAAACATAGTTTTAAAGATAAAGGTAGGTAATTTGAGAGAAGATGCTTAGTAAAAGCTTAGAAATTCCATGTTGTAAGCATGGATGCAACAGTCGTTCTGAAATTTGTGTGAAGTTACGTTTATCCTACAGGGAAATCCTTTTCAATCTTTACTGTCCTGTCATAAATGTTATTATTTCCTTCTTGGAATATGAAAATTCGGGGTTTTCTCTTCAAGTTCCCCTTGCCGATCGGCAACTTGCTTCGCCGGCGGCCCTGGGCGGATCTCCGGGGGCGCAGCGAACGACATCTATCTAGCCTTTATTCCGAATCACGTTCGCTCCTCTTTTGTTATCAACAGATGCGTCACGCTGACTCATCGCCACACATGCTCGAGTGTTCCTACAGTCTTTGTCGGCAAGAGTTGCCCAGCGGTCTTGTCAAATGTGGAGGAGATGCTTCTTCTTATGAACCAAGTGCCAAGAGTATTTAATTGAGCTTCAGACTCTTCCCAAGATCAGTTTAAATAACGGGATATTGGCGCATTTTATGGGAATACCAATGTCTTGGGTAGTGTTTGTTTTAATTTATACTCCCTTTCACTTCACTCTAAATATAGAAATACGCCTTAGCAAAGAGTTTTATAATAGGAGATCAGTTTCCCAGGGGAAAAAACTCGTAATTGCATCCTTCAGTTATGTATTTGTTTTTGATCTACGTGCAAACAGCTTCAGCGATTGCATATAAGAACATAAAAATACCACTCATAATATTTACGTAATGATCACTGCAGTTCACACTTTATCAGCTGCTTACCAAATTGCAAACACGAAACAGTCTTCATTTGTTTATTTTATTATTTATTTTTGTGTTTATTGTTATAAGCCAAATAGCTGCTTGCTATTAAATCAGAACTGAAGTGGTAAAATTCCGTTTAAACTTTTTATGGACATTGTCTGTGCCAAATGTAAGCCATCAAAGAAGGAAAAAAGACTTTTCCCCTTCCTGCTTTACTTCCTTCCCACAGATTCGTTCATTCTATTAGTGAATTAAATATAACTGTAAAAAATATAAATTAATATATCTACAGTTTTGACAGTTCTGCATTCTGTTCGGTAATTTTTTATACAATCAGAAAAAAAATGTTATCTTGTAAGGGCACAACAAAATGTGTACTGTAAAACCTGAAATAGAAAAATGTGCTAACGTATTTTTTTTCTCTTTACACATATCTGCCCTTGAAAGCGTTTAAAAATGCGAACTATTATATAATTATTGAAAGCGGTTATCAGAATTGTTCCTCCGTTCTTAATCACAGAGTCTCCAACACACTCCATTGATAAGTTTTAAATTACTACTTAAAGTATTTGGTGAAAATTTGGATTGATAAAGTTGACTAAAGCAAATTACTCATTCTAATATTTACGTGCATTTTAAAAGCAGCCAAACCATGTTATTGTTTATCTTAGATAAGGGCAAAACTTGTTCTGCACTTGTTCAGTTTTGATGTTTAGCAAAACTCCTACTTTTATACCCTTTAGGCAGATTTTCGTTTTGTAAGATTGCATGTCTAGTTGGTCATCTGTTTAGCTCATTTTACTGTGGGGCGACTGCTTTTCTTCTCATAGACCGTGTAGCCAAAGAGTATGTAAACTTTCATTGCGTCATTCGTTTGTTTTTTTGCTGTAATTTCGCTGCATTATTCGCTATCAGCATCTTGAAAACCGGGCAGCGTCCTTGGACTTGCCCTTTTGTGTTAAAAACAGGAAGTGGAGGTAATGATCATGTAATATGTACTTGTATCGAGGTAGTATGGAACATTAATCGATAAAAGAAAAGTTGGCAAGGATGAGCAGCACCATTTCTCGAACCGTGGTGCTTGTGTGTCTTCATCTTTTCCCAGAGTAATAATTAGAAATCATTGGCTTAATTTTATTATTCTGGTATGTTTGTAAGCGAATCTATGCAAGTAAAATGCCCGTTAATACGAAAAGAGAGAACCGCTTTCCTAGGCTACTAAAACGTAAACTTCTCGGGGGATGTCAAACCATTGTCCATTCTTAAGTGAGGATGAAAATACAAAATATTAAAGATCAAATGCTCAAATTTGGCATTCATAGTAAGGTAGACAAAAATAATTTTTTTCTTTAGAATTTTTGGTACACATTACTTTCCGAAGTAGCCATCTTATACCATCTACTTGAGTCTATTACTGTGCCTCAGTCATGAGGCAGAAGGAGAATTTCACTTCCATGTTGGAAAAAAAAATTCATAAAATGATTTTAACTTATATTTGTTTTGAAATGAGAAATTGTTTTGTGAAAAATGCTGGCCAAGTTTATGATTAATATAAATATCTATATTGGCTTATATTTCTCGTCTTATGATCAAGTATTTTGTTTAAAACCTTGTTAAAGTTGGTAGCTTAGCCGTTAAAGTGCTGCTTTTTTTTTTTTTTTTTTTTTTTTTTTTTGTGTGTAAACAGTTCTGTAAACTGCACCATAGTTTAATTAATTGATCCACAATTCTTTGTAGGATCACGATGACTTAAAACGCGATCAGCAAGAGAAACAAATGACAAAATGTCGCTCGTTTTTTACACAGCAACATATTGTGGAACATGTGTAAATGACCTGAGCAACTTGTTGCATCCAGGTTGTCCTTGTTGACTAAGCAGTGAGAAGATACACCGCAGATACGAGGTACCGCTAGTTGGGGCACAGAGCAGAGAATTATTATTCGTTTTCCTCTCCTTTTCCGCGCGGGTTGGGCCCTCAGCCCTGGAAAAAATAAAAGGCATACTGGTTGAACAGGAATCCGCGAGGGAGTTAGCCAAGTAATTTATCGCAACTCATTCACGTGAGTCAAAGGCGGGTTTTTTATGTTTATCCCGCTGGCTTCTCGGTAACTTCCGCGTTGCTACAAGGGTTGAACTTTTAGGCGTTGAACGCATCCTTAGACTAGCAAAGATCAACGCAAGCTCAGCTTTAAGAAGCACGAGGAAAGGAAAACAAAAGACAGTCGCGAAAAGTACCTAAGGAAGATGAGATGGGCGAAATTATCAGAACAAAAACCAGCAGTAGGTGCATCTATAGAGCAATTTTTGACAGAAAGATGGAAGGTGCAATGGCTAATTCACCTGCTGAATGAAAAACCGAGGTTCTATGGTCGACTCCGCATCTCTGTATTCGACTACGAACATATCGAGATTTATTTGACCGAAATAAACAAAGTAAAGTAATAAGTTTGCCACACTGGTTTTATTTTCACACTTGAACAGTAAATAGCTATTCTTAGTAAGCATATGAATGCACCTCATTTTAATAATTTCTATTGGCAGTATTACTTTAAGAAAACAAGTTCAAACATTACTGTTATATTTCCAATTCAAATGTCAGTACTCAGTTTTAATGTTGTTACTTCGCTACTAAAAACAGTGGATTGAGCGAAAAGCTCAAATACTAGAGTATGTGAACTCGTCGAATGTTACGGGTTTGAATCCTAAGTAAATCTGGCCTATGTTTCTTTCCTTTTTTTTTCGTTTCCCTTTGATTGCCAGTTAAATGCACTATTGGATCTTTCAATATCATATCCCACAGTTTCACCCATGCATTAAAATAAATAAAGTGGTACAAAAAGGCGACTACACAACTAAGCTCATTTGTCCGACATTACACTAAAGAACAGCAATTCCGCTATCCTAAAATCACTAGAGAAAAGAGATATATGGCAGAGCGAGGTGAGAATGCATCTCTCTGTTTGGCATAAGAAAACTAAAACACTGTTGACTAGCCTTGAAGTGAAACTATTGTAAAATAGCAGAGTAATAAAAACAATAATTAAACAAGAACGTAAAATACAGGCTTATTGTCAATTATTGCTACTAATAAAATACTCGTAAGCAACTGCCGCCAGTGACTCACGGTCGCTGTTTACGTTATATGCACTTCATGATGATACTTTAAGCACACCTAACTGCTTTAGAATTGTGCTTGGTGAGCCGAGCGAGATGGCTTCCTGATCCTTGGGTTTTTTCGGGGGTTTCCCGGGTCACCAAGCAAATGCTGGAAGGATAATTACATCCCCGGAATTAACCGTTCCTCCATCTCATTTCTCCTTCATTTCAATCCAGTCTTTCAGTGTCAGAAGTGTTGGCGACGGGCGAATTTGATGCTGCTGTGGGGACTTTGCAAACTGCAACTGCTATTCTCGGCGGATGGGTGGCACTGTAGTCATCTGACTGGTGCTTGCTTGGGTAAATCTGCTGTCGAGATGAATATCCAGCACACGTTAGAGACCCTCACGCCCACGGTCTGACATACAGTAATCTCAAAAGTTGTCCCAGTGTGGAATCTTCATAAATATTCTATCTTTGTGCCTGGTGATGAGTAATTCTCAAAAGCATTTTCGTTTAAAGGGCGGCAAGCTTAAGTACGTATTCTGACCATTTGTATTCGGTCACATGTCACCTTGGGCACTCGCCTTGCCTCTTGCTTGTGTGACTTACCTGAACTTGCGGGAACTCGCTGTAGTTACAGGGTGACAGTGAAATAAATTTGACGACAATTTGCAAGCGCGTTTACAATAGTAAAAGGATTTGCCAGAATGTAGAGGACATGGTTGCAGATGTGCTGTGGGTATTGCAGCAGCAGCAACAGCGAGAACTGGCGTGCACTACATATTAAAGAATAATGGTATCGTGACATGTCTGAAGAGACTTCGCGTGCCGGGTAGTGGAAGATCCTACTGCACCACGGGGGTATACGTACTGCTGGGTAGCCATCGACCTACAACAGGGCTTTGGGGCTACTTTTGCCAAATTCACTATTGTTTTCCTTCAGTGCTAGAAAATGGTCTAGTCTTTTGATCTTATCAAAATGTTACGTTCTTTCACGAGACAGGACCACCGGTTTTACTTCCCTTCCGAAGGACACCAATACCAAGGATTTTTACGTCCGAAAAAATCCATCGGCCAGGTTCGAATACGTGACCTCGGGAACTAGAGGCAAGGACAACACATATATTTGCGAACAGAGCTTCTGCAAATTGAACCATATTTCTAGTACATACAAATAACAATGCTTTAAATAACACGGAGCCAAATGAGAACAAGAGATAAAGAGATACTCTATGCCTCTTGTTTATGCAGTTTAACGCCCTTTAACCGGATAGGTCAGTCGTATCGGACGATGAATGAATGAAATGATGCTCAAACGAACCCGCAAAGGCCAGTACAAGATTTTACCTTTAATGAGCGAGTGGACAGTTCTAGATAACTATCTGGGCTTCTAATTTACAAATATTACATTTTCTGTAGATCCTTGAAGAAAGAATTAAAATTAGTGAAATGTTTTATGTGACGTGCGGAAACTTTGATGTGATCTAAAAAAACGACTATTTGAAATGTGGATACAAAGAATAATGTTATATTAAATGAACTTTTAAACTAACCAATGACGTTGTTTTAGAAACAATATGCGAGGAAAATAACAATACCTACTGAAAATAATCAGATAGAGATAAAGAAGTTGGACGGAAAAAATACTTGCTATAGAAGAGACAGCTTATTGGAATACCCCCAAAACAAACTGTGAGATTCCCCCATTATGACGCGGTCTGCTTATATTTGGTGATATTCCATCTGTTGCGTTGCATTAGTATCGCCAACCTTGGTAAAACTACAGCCATAGTTGGTGTTATTGCATCCGTTATGTTGCCTATTTTCGAACCATCTGCAGAAAAGCCAGCCGATAGACTTTAAAACAAGATTCTGTTTAGATGTATTAATTAATAAATAAATCTGTGAACGCCATTGTATTGCTCGTGTGTGCATGGTTTTGTCTTGAATTGTTTTATAGCATTATATGCAGTTATTTACTGTTGTAGATTTTTTTTTTTTTTTTTTGTGTTCGCGACACACTAGTACACTAAATATATATTACAATATTTAGCGTTCGGAAGTGAGTTTATCCAAAAGCGTTATTGTAAAACAAGATTTGCCGAAGTTGGGTAAGTTCATCATGTGCTGTGTGGTAACGTTGTTCAAGCATTATTATCGTTTGAAAGCACGTTACTTTAACCATGTGATATTTGAGCACTTAGGTTGGCAGTACTGCTTTTTGGTGTAATGTCCATTGCAGTTTAGTGTAATGCCGGCAATATTGAATAATAGTAACTGCCGATAAGTTATTTCCGCTATCAGAGAGGCAGAGTAATGGTGAATGGTACAAAAGTTTCGGAACAGAAGAAAACACCAGTTGATAGATAGCATTAAGACAAATGCTTCATATCCGAAGAGGAAAGCGGAAAAGGGAGAAGGAGGATGGGAGAGACTGTGTTTCTAGACTTTTTGGAGCGAAGTTAAGTTTTTTATTGTAAGCATAAAATACAGCTTCTAAAACTCTTATTATTTAATGAAAAAGGGTTTATCATTTTAAGCGTATTAATCTCTGCCAACTCCACAAAGACATTTGAGGCTAGCTGGCTGTGTGAATGCGGCTCACCAAACTGAAGCCGTCACTGCGACGGTGGTGGAAGAATTTCAGAAACCCGAGTCCGCGCAACAAATCTGGCTGTCTGCTGCCCAGATAATGAAGACGTCTTTAAACAGTGGAGGGTTCCTCAGGTTCCTTGAATTTGACCGGATTTGTCTCGGGTTTCGGGCATTATCGTTTTACAGCTTAACCCCCAGGACAGTCGCTCGGGTTACATAAGGCGGAACACTCGCCCTTCTTTTGTCTGGCTTCGATACCTACGGCGCACCGCTACTTCTGTTACGTAAAGCGGGGCCAGAACCGGGGAACACCGGGTAGAGAACTTTCAGTTTTCATTGCGTACCTGCGGTCGATAACAAGAGAAAAACTGTTCAGGAAAAAAGTGTATCACGTTTGAAGCACAGTGCATATAAACAATCAGCGAACAGAACATCTGGATTTTAGATTCCCTTCGGTCACCTAGGTTCTTTTGGATTGTGTGCAGTAAAGGTATGATTGCATTTGTTTGGTTAAAAAAGCAGAAACGTAGACAGGTATTTGTATCAATTGCTTCAATAGACAAAGTGAAAAAATGTATATTCAAAAGATAACACTCAAGGGACTCCTAGGTAAAATTTCTGAATCTGGAGTGTTTATCTAAATGTTTTCAAACTTTCTTCACATGCTGCTCTGCTACAATTATAAATATTTTAAATTTCATGGTAGCAATCCAATATTTATGAGAAAAACATTTTATTTCACTTTTATTGTGCTAATTAATCAGGTTTGTGTATAATACAAAAGTCGCGATTTTGAACAAATAAAAGCACTACTGCACTATATAAATATGTGTAAACAAAACTGGCAAATGAAATTCTTTACTTTTTTCTAGTCTTTCAGAAAGGTGTTCAAATATAATTTTTTTTAACAATTTAGCCTCAGTAGTCAAATTAACTAGGTACTAATTTTGGCAACTTAAAAGTGTAGAAAAATTTCTATGACAGTATTTTAAGTTCTGAGTATTTTTGGTTATTAAAAGTAATTTTTTGAATTTTGATCTTGAAGATTAAGAAGAAATATTCTTCTCGCAATCTTATGTAATAGAATTGCCATTTTTAAACTGTTTTACTTATGAAATCGTGAAATGTGAATCTTTTGGGAACGTACTGCAATCTATAAACTTATATAATTCTAATAAGAGTTATATAAGTTATAGCTATTTATAGAGTATGCAGTTTATTTTGTGTTGTTGTAACATGTAAATCTTCATTCAGTTACATTTTGTGTTAACATATTGTAATTCACGTAACTATGTAATCCTATGATGTCGCGATAAGACGCGGTGTCAAAGCGACACTGAATAAAGAACTAAGGGGGAAAAGGCAAGCGAGAATAGCAGCCAGCAGTCAGTTGTTTGGATGTCCTGGTGGGTGGTAGTACTGAGTCACGCCATTCTTGTTTGCCAGAGTTAACATCATTTTCGTTCAATGATATAACAAAGTTACAGTGGATAATAGACATCCAGGAGAAACTTTTGCATTTTTAGTGTTTTAGTGTTTTAACAGTTCCGTTTAGGTATAATAAAAGCTATATTCAGTGTAGAGCACCAAGATGATAACTACATATCCTAAATTAAACTGGACATTGATGCACGTAAGTACTGCTTTTAAAACATCTTTCAGTGTTACATTAATGAGACTAATTTTATATTCTCTAGCTTGAATTTTAGTTTGGTTCGAATTGATTTTTCTGAGCATGGAGCACGATGAAGTTTGTCCACTTAAATTAGCAAGAAATGTTCATTGCAGAATAATTTGAACTCGAAAAGGTGAAGTTTTTTTTTGTTGTATCTGTAATGAATTTATTTCAGATAGATGAGTGCTTTGCTGCACACAAATGTATGAGGAAGTACTCGTACATACATGTTGATAACGTAAGCTAGTTGCCTTATCTATGCAACTTTAAGAACGCCTTATTTTTCACAATATTGGCTCTTTAAAAGAAGCGATTTAAAATGTTAAACTATGACGTTTAACGACGTTTAGCCAGACAAACATGAAACACCGTTTTGGACTTCAATATTTTAATTAAAACATAGTCTACTTTGTATTGAAATGTCTGAGAACTTTCGGAGCATTCAAATTGTTTACAAGAATGTTTGTATTATGTGTATTTGCAAGCCTATCCAGATATAAGCAGGATATTATACTAACCTAACCTCATAATGTATAGCTTTAAAACATTGCGCTTTTGGTTGCTGAATTGCATTGAAGAGTTCTAGAAACCAAATATTTCCTCCAGCCAGAAATAGGGGAAATTCCAAGACGCTGGCTGAAACTGGCAATGTAAACCCTGCCTACTTACAGTGGTTTGTGTAAACTATTATTGTATTTTTCTTTCCCCAGATCTTAAAAAATGTGTAATGTTTTAGCATTTGAAGTTATTTTTGGAATAACATATCTTGTACTATACCTATGTTTACAAGCATAGCAAATTTGAACGTCCATGTTACGATTCTTTAGGCATTGTTTTATAGAAAAGTTTATGGTCCAATAGTCATAATGTATAAATCAAGTGGAGCAATTTTATGTAAATATAAGAAACATAATTTCTTTCCAAGTAACGGGTTTTTGGAGGTGACAGCAATTTTCTGACAATCTTCACTTTGCATCTTTATCAGAGTTTTAACTTAGTTGTATTTGTTACTTATATAAAATTTTTCTGGGCTTTAGTTTAAATTTTATGTTGATAAAACCGAGAAAAATAACTTATTGTTTGAAAGCTAAAAACAAGTATATTCTTGCTAAATATTACTGACCTATTTAAAGGAAACAAAGAATGCAGCTAGAATCTGCAGTTGCCAATTTTTTGGTAGGCAAAAAGACCGATCTGTGCCTCAGCCAAGTGTGCCAAGGAATGTCATAAATCTAAATGACAAGTACGTAGTAACATTAAACTTCATTCATTGGTATTAAATCGCACGGTGTTATCCTAACTTCGTTCATGATGCCCTTGAAATCTTCTTACCTAATAAAGGACTGAAGCATATAATTCCGCCCGGCTGGCAGATTGCATGATGAACCAGTGAATGCAAAGACAGCTGGTGCATCCGTTCTCTGTAATTACTGGCGTATGGCACCTTTGATAATTTATGGAGAAGAGCCGCCCGTCATAGAATCGACGTCAAGGAGACGACGAGCGGCGTCGCCCCACGGCGCCGAAGAGAACGCTGCGTGCGCACAAGGAAACCCTGCTGTTCGCGTGACGCCGCGTCGACCGTCACGAAAAATTGCGTCTCTCGAATATAAACCACGGTTCTTCAACTTGTGTAACGCGAGCTACTTGTGGCCCGTCGATACAATCAACTTTTCACTTAGGTTAGAGAAGTATTGCATTCGACCCAAAAACCTGTTGTGTAAGATATCAAAGGGTGCAACTCGAACATTTTATTTAAATATATCAGCAGTTCCTTGGACAATTTCTGTGTGTTTTTAATTATTTTCGCGAAGTTTCCTCTCTAATTCAGATTGACGGCATCATAACTTTGAGATATTACCTTGACTGTTTGATTGAAATCAACCAATGATGTGCATAAGAATTTCAAATTTCAATCAATGATAGCCTTCATTTGCGAATAAAAAATTATCATATTTCACTATCACCTCTTCTGCTTTTCTTATGCCTGTGATTAGGTTGGAGAATCTAACTGCTCTGTCCTACAGATAAGCAACAGCTTACGCAACAGAGCCGCTATTCAAATGTCAAAAATGGCTGACTCTCTGTTGGGTGAAGCATTAATACTGAAACAGATGAAATAATTCAAATAGGGAAACCACAAAACACTGAATACAACAGAAAATATATTTGGAATCAGTTTGACAAATTTTGTATTGAACGAAATTATAAATTAACAGCAGATACTCCCAACTTCTGATATTGAAAAGATGGGAACATCCATATGATAATTTTGTAGGCCGTGCCAATGGACGCTGATGTGTGTATTCATGTTACGTGCTTCCTTTAAGAAGTTAATAAATACAATACAGCATTTAAATAACATTCTAGTGGCTTATCATCCTTTAATTCGTGAAATAGTCTTAATAAATGCAACTCATGATAGTCAATTTATCGACAATTTGACATTACTTATGACAAATACAAGATTTGCATTGAATTTTCTGTAAAATATGTACCTATTTGGTATGCTGTTTTTTCATTCTTCTGCAGTTTCGTGTAAATACGCGAAACCTGAAATGCTGATCTTTTTAAAAATGGCATTTTGTCTTTTATACAGAGCTACAATATTTCCAACGATGCATTTTGAAGTTCTATACATTCATCAGAATCTGGGACCTGGAAATTTCATAACTGTCATTAACTCAGGAGAATGTCTTTGTCCTTGAACGTGCAATCGCTCTGTGGAGTGGGGAACTTCTTGGAGTAACACAGCAGTTCAAAATTACTGTCCACAAGGACTGCTAGCAATGCCAGTGTTGCTACAATATTATATCTGTGGTTCTTGAGTCTCCAAATTCATCTTACACAATTCATTAGTCATATTGCGAAAAGTATGATCATAATTGCTTTGTTTTGTGCGGTAATATAATATATTAGTGATGCTCTTTCGCGTAATATTTATTGTACCGGGAAAGAAAGGATAAATTGCTTTGTGTAAAACCTCAGCGCGAGAGGAAAAAAAATCTCAGATTCGCTTGTCAAACCACAAGGTCGTAGCTAAACTCCTGAGACAAGTACAGTATAAGTATTTAATACATTCTATAAATGTACCCAAGCCTCGCCACGGATACAAAACAGGTTTAAGATACTGAAAGTCTTTCAATGCTACAGGCTGTGTAGTTTGGCGAGGGTTAATCTCTCTCTGTCTCTCTCTAGCTCTCAGATATCAGCACACTGCAGCATAATGCACTGGTATCCGCAGCTGGTGCCATCTCTTATCGCTGTATAGATAGTTGTGCGTGCCATATGCAACAGTTCAGAATACGATAAAATATTCACATCAAATGCGTTCTTTACAGCAGGAAAACCCATTACTGTACCTTCAATGTATATGACTTAATAACGTGTTGTTGTGAGCTGCATAAATCCACACGCAACTTCCAAGTAAATAGAAACAGGCATGGATGGCTATATACATCGAACTGGCGAATTATTTGAGGTATATGTTTTCTAGTTTTAAAGGAAATAAGTTATTTTCTGGTCCTTTGCAAGATTTGTATTCAGGGGTTGGAGTGAAGGATCAACCTTCTTAATAGATAATGGAAAATGTTAACGTTTAATTCTCAATTTATTCAGTTTTGTTATTATTTTCATTTTTCCTCACAGATGTAATTTTTCAACTGGAAAATGTACATTTGCTAATATTATTGTAAGTTAAACAGCAAAAACAGTAGGAATTAAATCACGAGTTTTATGTGCTATTTACATTCATTTCTGGTGAGGGGTATTCCTTGGCTTCCCTTAACCTCGATAGCGATAAAATAAAAATTCTTAACGATTCAGCCAGCAGGGTCTTCAATAAAAAAAAATCTAATTATGAGAAATCCAATTAAACATTCTCAAAACTTCGTATTACGGGGACAAACACATTACTTGTAAGCTATTATGCGTGGTCTGCTGAATATATATTTCCAGACGTTTCGTCCACAACTGTTGTGACATCTTCAGTGGCGTGATATGTTTAGTGTTTGAAAGAAGATGTAAATAGGTGTACCAAACGAATTGAAGGTATGATTAGAATTTGATTAAAGTTGGCCATGAATGATTATAGCAAGCTGAATCACTTTATAAATTCTTATATTTTACTGCGTATGTGAAAAATTGGTATTATAAGCTTAGACGTCTCAAAATATCACCGAAGTTCTTTCTCTTTCCAACTATTAACGTTTAAACCACCGTTGTTTTACGTTAAGGAGAGGTTTGGCAATTACTGTTTAAGTAGACCTTTAAAAACTATTTGCCATTACAGGGCGAAGTTTGTTTCTGGTGATATGATTATTGCATTAGCAGTAATATGCTGTCTTTATTTGATTTTGGCAGCCAATTTGAGTGATAGACGCGTGGCTTATTAAAATTCTAATTAAAGTCACACGCACCCCCTGCATCCGAGCTTGATATTATTAACCTATAATTTTCTGCTTTTAGGAACATTGGATAAAGTTATAAACGTCAGAGAAAATAAAATATTAACCTCCAAAAATAAAGCAAAATGTGTTTGCTACCAATCGCTTGCAGCTGCTGAAATTTCGAGATTAGTAAACGCGAAAGTGCATTATTTCTGTTCTGAGTGGAAAGCCATTTCGTTAATGAATAGCCCAGTAGAGAATACAACGCTTATATTAGTGTGTAATGAATTACTGGCATCACTGATCCGTGAAATTGAATTTAAACCTAACTTTTTATTCTTGTAATACATATATGGAATTATGACAAGATTAAGAACCAAAGAAACCCAGTCGTTTAGAATAAATATACTGAATACTAGTTAACTGTGCAACAGTAATCAGAAGGTATCCAACATCTGTTTTGCTTCCACGCGTTCAAGTAGTCTAGGGTTACTTATTTCGAACTCAGTTACACTTAAAATAAGCAACGAATTTATTGGCGATGCAACGATAAGCGTTTAATTCTCAATTAAACGTATATAAACTTCCTCTCTTTATTTCTTTTCAATTAAAGTATTGTGATGTCGGGCTTGACACTCAACAAACGACGAACGGGGCCAAGTTACCTCACATCACATGCGTGGCTGGCGAGCGACAAAGACGTTCAGGGTCGGGCTGCCTCGTGGGACTGCTGTGTGTACGTGACTTAACAATCGAGGCGGCAGAATCAAAAGGGTGTCGAGAACGTTCTCGAGGCTTCTAGCTGAGTCATTTCCGGTGCGTGTGTAGTTGAGAATGGTCCGTGTGACGTCATCCCCACTATATGAGGAGACCTGAGGACAGTTGAATGAGTTTTAGAGTTGAGTTACGGACATGAGTCGGTTAGCGTGTCAATGAGTGTGAGACAGCTGTGTGTGTGTGTGTGTGTGTGTGTGTGTGTGTGTGTGTGTGTGTGTGTGTGTGTGTGTGTGTGTGTGTGGCTTGTGTGTGCCACGCGTACTTGAAGCTTCTAATATATCACGAACATCATGTATATTAAGCATTTTATTAGTGCTCTTGTGCTATTTTACCATTTGGTAACATGGAAGTTTGAAGGATTTCATCGCCAAGTTTCGAGAGCATACGAATAATGAATGAACTTTGCATACTTACAACCGAAGAACCGATTGCGGTAAGGCTATGGCAGAGAGAGAGAGAGAGAGAGAGAGAGAGAGAGAGAGAGAGAGAGAGAGAGAGAGAGGAGACGGAGAGGGGGAGGTAGAGGGAGGTGAGGCGAGGCTTAGTATAGTAACAGTTAAAAGCCCAGAATGTCATTTACTCACAGCACTAATCATTAGCCAGTTCTTCGTAATGCCGCATAAAGAACAATTCCACAATAACGAGTAACTGTGTATTTCCTTGTTTTAATGACAACCGTGGGCAGACTTTTACTCAAGGCGCTGATGCATTTAAAGTTTGTCCAGGTGAGCCAACCTAAATCTGCACTACGCTACAAATGACTACAAACACCAGACACGTAGGTACTCCCAAGGAGTTCCTAACGAACCGCGCCGCGTCATTATCCTAATGGAACAGTCATTAGGAGCTTGGAATAGAAAGAGAAATTTGTCCAGTCATAACATGAATGAACTGCTTTTGCCATTAATGCTTGATCATGATCCTAACGAGTCTACATGCGTGCCAAGCAAATTTGCTCTACAGTTAAGATGACTTCCTTGTGTCTTATATTTTGTAAGGTACGAAAATATAGCAGATAAGCTCTTATATTCCAGCCAGCGTTGTCTTCTAAATTTTTTTGAAGGATGTGAATTTTTATAATTCCATTTTATTCGACTTGCATACAGTAATTTATCTTACAGAAGAATTTAAACGTTTTATTGAATTGGAAATAAAAACACTCAATTTTAATAGTGCATTAACCCGTCCGATATAGAGTTTTGATTTAAGAGGTACATACTACATACTACTGCGCGTTGTATTCAAAATATCTCTACATAAACTTTGATTCACATTCATCCACAGGAAAGAAGGCATATAAACGACAGATCCTTCCCAAGTTTAACAAGTTTGATAACTGATAATGAAGGCATCTGGTATACTAGGCATTTTAACGCCTCTTAGTTATCAGATTTTGCCTGACTATGAGTCTGCAAGCTAAATGAACTTTGTGCTTGCCCCGTTCGGATCCCTTGTCAGTCACAAAGTAGGTTTTGTAAACTTAAAACAGGTAATGCCCAATGCTACGGCATATATTCGAAAACCGTTCTCCATTTCGTTGAAGAAAGTAGCTTCTTATATATGTGATACATTAAAGTGTTGCAAATAAACTAGAATTATTGTTTCAGAAGACTGATTTGATTTGAAAACTCGGCAAAGGCAATTCTTGGACAAGTGTGATGAATCCAGTGAGCATGGTATTGCGAAAGTTCACAAAGCTTGGAAACATCACATGGATGTTGTGACGAGCCTATCCTTTGTCTTTCTATACTGCGAAGTAACTTTGTTGCAAAATGTTGAAGTTGAAATTACAACCTCCTGCGTTTGCTTGTTGGTTTAATGACAGGCAAAATGGTTCAGAAACGTATACGCGCGGCATCCTTCGTTACAGAAAATGTTAAAAAAGTTTGCCTACTAGTAAGGGGATAAAATATTTTCATTGAAGCTATTCACTTCTAAACCAAGGGGTAATGCTCCCGCCACCCAGCAGGGCTTCTGTAGGAAAAGTAAGGATATTTTATACATTAATGATTCTTCCATCCAAACAAAATTTATACGATTTTGCAGCAACTGTTGCATCTAAAGTTCCACACGATGGTTAATGTCATTGGGATTTCTAATCATGATTTAATAAAGATAAATTATTTTATATACCCCGCAGTGACTTGTTTGCTTCTAAAAGTTGGCAGAGGTCTCGGGTGTCGAAACCGCGATCCCATAACGACCCAGTTGCTATGTCGGCACTTGATGAAGTATAGACAGCCGTATTCTTTTTTGTTTGGGTCGCACAAAGTTCCAAGCTGGCAGCCCAGCGGGGTGGACGTGTGTGTCAGCCTGCCTCTCTGTGTGTTTACGAGTGCTACGCCAGTGTATTCTTTGTTTCACTGCAAATAGTGTTATTACATACGGTGATTCTGACTGTGATTAGTGCGTGTAGTGGAGTATTTACCACTACATTTGATCTTTTCTACAATGGCTCACCAGTCGGAAGCTACCGGCCACCTTGTCAGCTCTGCATTACTTACAATCTACAATAATGATTCTACTCCACAAGCTCACACTAACTTCACTCCTGGACATCACGGCTCTGTAATATCTCCACATCAACAACCTGCATTATCCACACAACAAGCGTTAATGAACACTTCTGCAACAACAACCAACATCACAGTGAGTAAACCTATTCTTCGGCCTTCACAGTTGACAGCAACCCCCATAACTCACACATATACCAATTCTGTTCAAGACGACGATAATATGGAGTACAGTACCACACCGGACCAGTCTAATGGGGCACACAATGTGCGCCCTGCACAAGCTCCCTCAGCCAGTTCTAACAAGCGGCTCTGTCTTGCGCCAGCTTCTATATCGCCTAACACGCCCCGTTATGCTTATGCAGTACCCACTTCGAACCGCTTCCAGGCTTTAGGTGATACTCCCGACCTAGACACTACAGATTCACCGTCTCTTGCTCCTAAAGAGAAAATTCCCCCTATCTGTCTCCGTGATATTCACAATTACCAATTGTTCTTGAAGGATGTCAAAACGTGTGTTAAATCGGATTTTCACACTGAGCTCCGAGGTTCGATTCTAAAAATTTATGCCACCACTTCTTCTGATTTCCGTTCTCTTACATCTTACTTCACCTCAATCAATCAAGCATATTATACCTTTAGAAATCCAGCTGATAAACTCTTCTCCGTTGTCATTCGCAATCTTCCTTGCTCCCTAAATGACCAGGAAGTGTACGATGAACTTTGTGCTCTGAACTATCCTGTTCAAAAGGTCACACGCTTACTTGGCAGAAACAGGAACCCACTACCTCTGTGTGCTGTAGAACTTACAAACAACGATGAGGGTAAAAACATTCTGAATCTTACCCGGCTGCTATATAGTGTTGTGAAGGTCGAACATCGCCGCCGTACCAGTGATCTACCACAGTGCACTCGCTGCCAAAACTTTGGACATACCAAAAACTATTGTAAGTTGGAACCTCGATGTGTCAGATGTTTAGGCGCACACCATTATTCAGACTGCGCTAAACCTTCCACCACACCAGCTAAGTGCGTTAACTGCGAGCAAGATCACCCAGCTAATTATCGCGGCTGTCCTTACTATGTGGCGCTGAAAGCAAGACTCTCTCGCCGATCTCAGCAACCCAGCCTCTCATCAACATCTTCACCTTCGATGCCGCGCACATCGCCTGCATCCGAACGACGTCCACAGCAGCCACGCCCGTCTCAGCAATCATCAGCCTTCCACCCAACGACCGTTCCTGGTGCGCAGCCCAGGACTTATTCTCAAATGACGTCTTCCACTTCTCCTTTTTCACCGGCCAGTTCTTCCGCTGCCCCACCCAGGGATTCTTCTTCGACGCCCTTACTGACCCTTTTCTCTGATTTGCTCTCTCAGTTATTCTCTTACTTCCGGACTCTGCTTACCCCCATTTTACCACAACTTCCACCGCTACTTAGTTCTCTTATTATTTCTTTAATTCCCAATGGCAACCCGTAATATCATTAATCTCAAAAAGTTAACCCTCCTTAACTGGAACGCTAACGGTCTCCGTGCCAAACGCGCATCTTTCGTTGCTTTTCTCACAATGCACAATATCGATATTGCCTGCGTCACTGAAACGCATTTTCTACCGAACGAGACCTTCACAGTTCCTGGCTACAAAATCTATCGCCAGGATCGTGTAGCTGAAACGGCTTCCGGAGGTGTTGCCATCCTCATCAGACGCACACTTACTCACAGTGCAATCTTTCTACCCACTATTCCTGCACTTGAAGTGACAGGCCTTAAACTCTCCACCACGGATGGTACTAATGTCATTATTATCTGTGCTTATAAACCTCCTAATCGCCGGCTTAATACTACACATCTCTCGTTACTATTCCCGCCTGACTGCAGCACTCTCCTTTTGGGCGATCTGAATTGCAAACATTCTTCATGGGGGTGTAGGTCTACCAATCCCAATGGTCGTCTTCTTTTCAATGTTTTAAATACCAATGGGCTTTCTATTTCCGCTCCATCGGATCCCACTTATTATCCTAGCAATCCCATGCACGCTCCTGATATCCTTGATATTGGTCTTCACAGGAATCTTCCTCTCCCAACTTATGTCACCGCTTTAGCAGAACTTGATTCCGATCATTGCCCTGTTGTGATTACCTTTCAACTCTCGCCTACCTTGCTGACTTCCTTTCCTCGCCTCATCACTGGTATTGTGAACTGGGACGCTTTTCAATCTCAGTTAGATAATGCCTTAACCTCCTCTTATCAACTAGCAACTACTACTGATATTGACGCCGCGGTAGCACATTTCACTGCTACCCTGTGTAACTGTGTACGGCTTTCTACGTCACACTCTCCATGGCGGAACTCTCCACATTCATTGCCAATATCCATTCTGCGTCTTATTCGGGAGAAAAATGCTATTCGTCGGCGATGGCAACGAGAACGGCAACCTTGGTTACGTAGACGACTCAACAATTTGATACGTCTTGTAAAGGTTGAACTAGAGCGTCACCGTCTACAAACTTATCAACGCCATGTGGCGACTATATCTCCACACGACCACACCTTGTGGGATGCCACCAGCCGGATTCTTCGTGAACCTACTGTGATTCCTGCACTCTCCGATGGGAACAATCTTGTCACGGACGTCGCAGCGAAGTGTGAAATCTTGGCTGCACATTACGAACAAACTTTTGCTCTTCACACCATATCTCCAAGCGCCGCAGCTATAGAAAATGAACTAGGTGCCCAACGTCAACGAGCTACAGTTCAATCACGAATCTCCTTCACTAGTCCTCGGGAACTCTTTCATCTGATTCGCTGCCTTCCTAACAAGAAATCGCCTGGGCACGATCTTCTGCCCAACATAGTATTGAAACATCTCACCAAGAAAGCGCTTGCCTATCTCTCTTCTATACTGAATTTTTGTCTGCAAATTGGCTACTTCCCTTCCACGTGGACATTTGCTCATATCATTGTGTTCCACAAACCCAATAAGCCTAAGCATCTGCCAAGCAGCTATCGTCCTATAAGTCTGCTGCCCACATTGGCCAAACTCTTTGAGAAGGTCATCCATCGCCGTCTAGTGCAGTACCTCACCAATGCTCACATCATTCCCTCGTTTCAATTCGGATTTCGCCCGAAACACTCTACTACTCACCAGTTACTGAGGTTAACTCAACACGTTGTCCGCGGCTTCGAGCATCGCCAATATACCCCAGCTCTTTTCCTTGATGTGGCACAGGCGTTTGATAAAGTGTGGCATTCTGGCTTGCTACTTAAACTTTATCGCACTGGTCTTCCGGACTATTTGGTACACATTATTACCAGCTTTCTCACCGGTCGCACTTTTGCAGTACGCATTGGAGGTACTCTTTCCCTTAAGTATTCTATTTCAGCAGGAGTCCCCCAAGGTTCTATACTAGCACCCACGCTCTTTAGTATTTATACCTCTGATATTCCAGATCTAGCTCCAACCTCAATTGCCCTGTATGCTGACGATACCGTGTTATATTATTCTCACTCTAGACTCCATTCCGCTATCAACACATTACAGATCTCTCTTGATCGCCTCACAAATTGGTTTCGCACTTGGTGTATTACCATTAACACTCAGAAAACGGAAGCCAAGATTTTTACTCTACGCCGCTATAATTCACCACCGCCTATGCGTCTTCTGAATACTCATGTGTCATGGCTCTCCTCTTCTACACCAGTTAGGTACCTTGGGATATTATTGGACACTCGGCTCACGTGGAAGCCTCATATAGACCGCAACATTACCCTGGCATCGGCTCGTCTTTCTAAACTTTCGTCTTTGCTCCACAAACACACCTCACTTGGTTTGGAATCCTCACTGCTCCTATACAAATCTCTTGTTCGTCCTCTCATTACTTATGCCTGCCAGGTATGGGGGGCTGCCAGTATGTGTCACCTACGGCGTCTACAGGTCGTCCAGAACCGATTCCTGCGAATCGCCACCAATGCTCCTTGGTTTGTACGCAACCAGCAGCTCCATCACGAACTGGGCCTTCTTCCTCTCCATCATTTCATCCGACAGCTCGCCCGACGGTTCTTCTCCAATCTACGCCACGTTCCAGGAGCTGTGACGTACAACATCGGCGTCCGAAGTCGCCGGCCAACACGACTGAAGCGACGACTTCCACAGGATCTGCTTCTTAGTGATGACACTTCTAGCTCTGACTAATCAACTGCTCCACTTCTGCTTTTCTACTATCTGTGTAATGTGTAAATTCTCACCATCACAGCCTGTATCACATTTGTATTAGTTCAGAGGGGGCCCACTGCCCTACCTCTACAATGTTACTCTTATGTTACTATGATTTTTATTTTGGTTCTACCAGATCTGTAGAGCATGTATTTACTGCTGATCGATCTAAATAAATTAAAAAAAAAAAAAAAGGGTCGCACAAACACACGCGCAGATCTGCTCCACTAAACTATTTAAATGAATTCGACAATCGATTGTTACCACGCTTTTGAGGACCACGTGACTGTAGCCACGCCTCCAGGCCGTTCCCTCCCCCGCACATGTTTCCGTGAAAGAAGAGCATCGCTTGTGGCGTGGAGGTCATTTGAAAACAGCCAGCGCAGGTAAACAACAAAGACCTCCACGTTCGTGAATCATTCACTTGCTGCGCGACAGTTGATCCAATTTCCGTGACAACCAGTTGGACTGAATCGTATAGGTTTAAATCTGAATTGCGTCACTAGAGCTTCGTTAAGGAAAACTGGGCGATGTGGTATAAAACTACATGTCTTTTTGTATTAGCATTAGCATTATTTTCAGTTGCGTTGAAAATAGGCAACTGCCTTCGAATATTTCAAAATTAAAAAACCTAGCGTTAGAGCTGCGAATAGTTACATTGGAATTTAACTGGATATATATGAGGGATATTAATTACAAGCGCTTATAAAGATCAGCTTTCAAATAATAATTGTAATTATAATATCATCGTGTTTAGCTATGCTGTTCACAATTTTTTTCTATTTTGGATTCAAGGAGTCTCAAAACGTGTTTCCGGTGAAACTTACAATTGAATTTCTTAGTAGGATACAGTACTTCCTCAAAGTTACTGTAAGAAGTTACTATAAAGAAGTAACGCCATGGTTGACATACCCTATGTATGTGAATTTCTGAATCGCGAATCGTGCGAAGTCAAGTGCTGTTATGACGTCATGTCCGTTGTATATAGTGTGGAATGTTATTAGCATTAAAACAAGGGTAATTTATGGCGGCACTAGTGTCGTTCCAGAGCTGACAGATGGCGGTCATCCTACTAGAGCATGGCTCCAAGCTTATCTGAGAAGTAGTGCGTTTCAAGCCCAGTTCCACCCGGTACCTAGTTCATAAACCATTCTTTTGTTAAAGTAAAAACCGAGATGAAATTCCCAATAGGAATTATCCTTTTTTCAAGCTTTTGGAAAGCAAGCTGATGGTTGATGTATCAGATGCACACGAAACGTCGTCTCACATTTTGAGTATTTCTCCTTTCTTTTCAGAACTGGAATGCTCCAAATTGTTCATTGTACTCCAACGAAGAAGGATGGACACGAAACATCTAAAAAATTTTAAACTCAACTTTCAAAAATAAAAAATAAAGAAATAATTAAAATCAGGATACATTTGCAAGAGATATGCCCCTGCGTTAAATCCAAATCGGCGGCATTTCGGACCGCGCTATTTTGGGCTTCTATTGTATCATATTTCATCCAAAAATTCGATGTCGAGATTTCACCGGAAATACGTGTTTGAGCTGTCCAGAACCCAAGAAAATCAGTTTTAGAAGCATATTGAACTTTCAAATACTTATACTTCACTGTAGAGCAAAATCACTCTTCGTATTTTTCTCGTGTTCAGCAAAGAAAAGTAAATTTGAAACTGTCATATAGTGACCAGCTCTTAAATTGTTTGACTATCGCTTTAAGCCCACTGTGTCGTCTAATCCTCTTCTTATATCAATAAGGAAATACACAGTGAACTCATTTTTGCAAAGTTTATCTCTATTATCATAGAGGAATAAATATTTGTAATAATAGCATTTTGAAAATGGGTAGGCAATTACATGTGAATGTAACACATCAGATATGAATAGATTTTTTTTTTTCAAAATAATTATTTTTTGTTTCATAATGGAATAATCTTGTAATCAGTATGAAAATTGAGGATTTTAATATCACCATAGCACATTTTCTGTTATATTACTAATTTTACTGAAAAAGAAGTTTAGAAAGAGAAACATTTCATGCTCTAAACCATCCTTTTCCGAGGAGGAAAAACATGTTGCATCAGGTTAATAATATTAAACACGACATCGGTCTTCTTGAGTTTCTTCTTCATCCTCCTGTTCTGTTTCTCTTGTTACGTAAAACAAATAGCATCAGAATTCCACAATTTATTTGTTGTAGGTGGATATTTTATAATGTTTCAATACACCTGAATATTTAGGGTTTTAAGTGAACAATCTCTAGTTGGGGCATTTAGTGTCATCCGTGGCAGCTCAGTTGGTTAGAGCAACTGCACCTAAAGCGAAACATCGTAATACAAAACCCGGCTATAGTGTTGTATTTGTTGTCTGATTCTACCTTTATCCAATTTATTTCATATTTTAATCACTTAAGAGGGTTAACAATAGGGTGACTTTTTCCCTTCAGTTATAATACCGTTGCCTTGAGTATATTTTTGTAATGTGGCATATTAAATTTTAAAAATAAAACACACAATTGCAAAATGTTTTCATTGAGTATTATGACATTTGATTTTTTTACATAGCATTGTTACGAATTTCAAAGAAATGAATCAGTTAAAATCTGTGGGCAATAATTAGAGTTTACATCAATAGCCTCAGATTTTAAAAATACTTAACTAGATAAGCATACCAGAATGTGACAGCAAACATATTTTTCTCTCAAAATAATTAACTTACAGTTACATTTTGCATGGGAATTTTACATGCAAATTTTTAGGTGTGGGTAAAATTTATAGTGATTGCTTAAAAACTGATGGCAGTTTTAGAATTTGCGCAATTGCCTTGAGTTAAGTTGAAGTGATGACCATAGAGCATTGTTGAGATGACGTCATGCCGCCCACTAAACGTGTTTCCGATGAAGTTGATACTTACCTAACCACGACTACACAAATTGCGCTTGTAGTAGTGTCATTAACAGCTGTCGAGTGGATAAAAACAGTCTTAAGGTACATCCTACAATGTCTTCCTGTAAAATCTAGCGAAACAGTACCTTAATGCGCACATGGCAACGTCTCCATTTCATGCTGTGCTGGTCACAGAAACTGCAAGAGATTGACTACGAGATTTGCTGCAGCTTGCCGGAAGTGGACGTTCAACTTCCGGCTAAGATTCTATTTCTTCCTGTTGTTGTAGACTTTGAAACTGAGTTTGACACTTTAAAACCAGCAGAAATATTGCTGACGATGTTTTATTGGTGAGGTGGCACCACTCTGATATACCTACCATTATATATAGCAACTCCAGAAGGTATTAATCTCAGCTTTAAAACAAGTGTTTATAATGTACCAAAATTGTATCGATTTTTTTTGCATGTGAGTGTTTACAAAACTATTTTAAATGCATTTAGCACAGCAAAGTTTTTATTAATATCTCAAATGCGGTCAATTGGATTTTGTTCTGGCGGAGAAAAACTTGCGAAAGCCAAAAATAATTATCAACGTTTTTACAACCTCTCATACATTGTCCACACACAGATTATGTGTTTAAAAACACCACTATTAAGTTTGTTGGTATAATTAAATAATTCTACGACCTATTCCCACGAAAACGCATATCATGATTACATGATTGAAATAAATCTTCACAAGAATAGTTTAAACAGGGATAGAGGCAACTAGTTTTGTAAGAATAATTTATTGAAGAACGAGTAGAAAAAGTCAAATGAATGCAGCTTATCAGATTTCTTCGAGTGATAAGTCGCTATTCCTTTTTAAAAATTGTTTTTTCATGTAAAGAACACGGAGCATCAAAACCAATACATACAATCCGCTTTTAAGTCAGACTATCGCTTTAGTCCTTTTATAACTGCAATGGAATATTTAAATATGCAATGAAAGTTTATCTGACTAGAGAAGTAGATCAAGTATTAAACCTTTATAAGAATTTGATAGAAAAACGAGTGAAGAAAGTCATATGAATGCAACACGTGAGATTTGATAAGCGAGGCTTATAGTCACTTCAAAATGCATGTTTTCCCGAACTTCAGCGATTCAGTTAAAACAAACGCAACTCGTGCTGCTTCCTCGGTTTCCTACACACACTTTCATTTGTCAATTTTGTTTTGCTGCTTCATATCACCACGTTAATTAATAAACCCTAATCGTGTCTTTCTCTTGTCCAAACGAAATTGGTAATCTCAATGATCACGTCATATGCACAAATTTATAAAATGAAAACCAATTTCGTTTTCTTTGTTTTGGTTAGCTTTTTTGTTTTGTTTTAATCGTGAACATGGTAAAATTGTGTAAATGTGTAATAAATAACCAAATTAATGCAAGTATATTTCAGAAGTAAAATAGTAAAATTTGGAAGTAGGTGCTTTTTTCATAAATGTTCTAAAACAGTGATTAGTGTTGGAATTTAAATGTAGAACATCCAAGCCATCCTTTACGTTTTGAGTTATGAGGAACTATATATTTTGGAAGGATTTCCCACGCGGCTATAACAAAATTTTGTGTTTCGCGTGTTTAGAGTAGCATTAATGCGTTTGGAACGGCTGTGCCGCACTGAAGACGTAGTAGTAGGGGTGAACAGCTGCACACAAATAGGCTCATAATCTCAGTTTATGGCCCTTGGCGCCGGCAAGCCCTGCGCGTGGTTCGCTTGCCGGGCAGTCCGCCTTGTTGTATGAGTTGCCGGCAACTTTCGGAAACCACGGTGGCTCCGGACGTTCGGCAACTTAAGCCGGGCTTACAGCCGCTGGAATAATGCTATTCATTTGCTTCTCGAATGATATACGTTACACTTGTCACCAAGGGAACAAATACATTCATTTTCAGGGAAAACCACTATGAAAAATGCATAAAGAGCTGTTGCATCGCTCCTCAACCCTTCCCTCCAACAGGTGTGTCTGAAAATTCCCAATTGGATTGTTAACAAGTGTAAATATTGGGCTTTGATTCACAAATGTGGATCTTGTGGCCTAAGCTGATATGGCAAGGTCACAAGGGACCTAGTTAGAACTTTCCAAGATGTTCAAGAAAGTTAGGGTGAAAGTGGTGTGCAAAAAACAATATACCTAATAACATAAAATGTTAATACAAACGCATTGGAATAATATAAATAGCAATACACAACAACCAAATCAATTAGGAACAAATATGGTTAAAGAATTTACATAGTTCGATCCCAGAGCGCTCCATCTTCATTCCATGTATCGTCAGTCTCACCGCCTGCGGTGCCATCTGTACTAAAAACGGGCGTTAAACACTACAAAAAATAATATTTGGTTGCGAAACATGGATAATAACAAAGAAAATAAAAATTATTTTAAATGCCTTTCAAAGGACGAGGAGAATTTTGAGTCTAGTGGATAAACGTGTATTATGGAGAATCAGGTACAACATTGATATAAATTGGTATATTGGGATATCCTGAGAACAAATATTGTAATGTGAGAATGATTGAACCAATTTTTAAACAAATGTTGATAAAATTGATAGTATTCGTCAGTGTCAAAGTTTCCGACACAGTCCACGGAGCTGTGCGACACAGCGATTGGTAATCACTGACATAGTAAATAGTATTTTCTAGTGCTCAATAAATGATGACCTTCGGAACCAACAATTAACTCTCCGTCTGCGTCCCAATTATTAGGTCTGGTCTATACCCGATCGACCAGTGCAGCGTCCAGGTGACGTCTTCCCTATGCCGATTGTAGTTTACTTTAAAAAAGAGTTTGATGTGTTGCCCTTACATGACTTTTTCTACTCTTGTACTAACCATTCTTACAAACTCTACTACATATCCACAGTAGATACGTAGAGGAAGCATTGTATTCCACTCAAAAATTAATCACTAAGATTTCATGGAGATATTTATACGTATTTTCGAGAATATCATATCTATATTTTTCACTAGTCGAGATAAACATTTGCAGAAATTATATTTTGTTAATCTTCTTGTAGGTGCAAGCAGAATATGGGAATACAGTAGGCTTTGAGAGATAGTCAAATCATTTAAAGCTGATCGCTATATGAAGGTTTTGAAATTACATTATCTTTCACGACCACGAGATAAAAAAGTGAATAACGACCTGCCATTTATGAAAAGTATTGCAAAACTCACACAAATAGCAAGGAATGTATTTGAAATGGCTCATTCCACAAAAAAAAAAAAATGCATTTGGACCTAAGTTGTGTGTTTTAGCGAGATCTGCATTTTTTGTACAGTAACATTTGGCCTATCTCTTACGGTTTACCAGTTATGCAAAAGTCATCAAGAGTAAACAGGCCAAAAGATTTAAAATATACATTTCATTTGCCATATCTTAAACATATGGTATTGTAATCAAAATCGTTTGAGCCATTTTTGAGAGAATCAAAGTTGTCGAAAAATTTTCCATGTAAATGGTAGTTTAGGGTGAGGGAATTTTCTTTAAAATCTTCATGTCGCATTCTAGAAAGATATTCAACTGAAATACCAGCTTTGGTTATTAACCAACTTTTCGTTTTTGAATTAGCTGTTCACAAACAGCCAGACACGCGCGCGCAAACCTTTTGCATTCAAGGGGTCTCAAAACATATATTTCCGGTGAAATCTCGACATCGAAATTTTGGACCGAGTACAATATTCCCCTACTTATTATATTTAGTAGAAAAAGTAATAACTTTCTTTCTTATTTTGTATCTTTAGGGCATTTTGTAGAGTATACAGGAGATATTTGTTGCTCGTCAGCGAAAATGCTCACATTTGAAGTTTATTAAATGGTACCAAATATGTAACTGATCCATGCCACACCTCGAGAAAGGTAAACCTTAATCTCTGAAGTTTGGGTGCCACGTGAATTGGAGACAGCTATTTTAACATTGGTTCTTAAATTACACAAAAATTCTGCGCTTCTCATACGAATGAAATGTCACGTTCACTTCGCATTACGTCGGCGGCCTTACCATGCTGACGTAATACGTGTTTTAGCAGTCATTTACAAGGCATGTCATTGCGCCTGTTTTGTTAAAAACTCTATGGAACTTGGGGCACTACAAGCCATTGGGAAATATATTTCTTGGTGTTTTTACTATTGTGACATTTTTGACTGAGTCGCTTGGCGACGTGTCATAAGGTCCACTGGTCCTTTGTGCCTAACAGGAAACTGAGAAAGAAACAGCGATTTGTTTACTGCACCGACGCCACAACTTCTAAGTCTGAAACAACAATAGAAACCTTGTCCCAGGAAACATTCCGGAACTTGCAAATCCTGGCAAATGTATTTCCCAAAAGGTTAGATGTACTGTTTAAGCAGCTATGCCGAAATACATACGTGCAAAGTGTGAAGAAGCCTTGCAGGCTATTGCAAATCCCTGTACTTATTTAAATTTGATTATTGAGACGCGTGAAAATTAATTAATCTTCCTGTGAACAATGAAAATCAATTAGTAATCGCAGTTTGGCGCTCTGCAGTTTTAAATGTCGAGTTTGCTTATAAGAACTTGGAAGCATTCTGGTTTCCTCTGAAAGTCTTTATTTTTCTATGAAATTACTGTCATTGTTTCAAACCGACAACAGATGTTGCCTGGGTGAAGTAGTTGTACTAATGCCAGGTGTCTTGGGAGTAGCATATGACGGAAACGCATCAAAGAATTAAGAATATTTACAACTAAGTATATTCCTTACTTTATTTTAAAAATTGTGGCCAATGTTTGCTCTATTACTATGAATCATTTGCAATATCTACGCTTTTAAAAAAGTGTATTTGTTTATATCTAACATCCTGCCCAATAACATATCTCATGCTTTATAGAAACATAGCAATTAATTAAATACAGAATTAGTATTAGGCAGATTAGATCGTGAGAGAAAATGAGTTTGTTTTCCCACTTCTATGCACATTTCATACTGAACTTTCATTAGTCATCATATTCTGTGATGTATTCTTGCAAGCAACCCAAAACATATCTTGCCAGAAACAAATCATAAATTTTCATACTTTAAACTTCTTTTAGCTTTCTACTACATATCCACAGTAGATACGTGGAGGAAGCATTGTATTCCACTAAAAAATTAATTACTAAGATTTCATGGAGATATTTATACGTATTCTCGAGAATATCATTTCTAAGTAAAGGCACAAATTTGTCTCTTTTTTGAAGGGGTTGGAGTTAACCACTTCCGATATTTTCCTTGTTTGCATTTTAAAGGTGTATACCTTTTTCAAATGGAAAGTCTCTCTCTCTCTCTCTCTCTCTCTCTCTCGGTCGTACAAAGAGAACGGCATTTCAAAGACATTACATAGCGACCCGCTGTTAAAAGATTTGACCAATACTTAAAACCTACTGTTTTCCCTTTATCCGTTATATCTGCAAGGAAATATGCAATAAAACCATTTCTGCAGATGTTTTCTCTTTTAATTTGAAGTAGAAGAAAAGCGTTTGTAAGAATAATTTGCGCAAGTGAGTACAGAAAGTCATGTGACTGCAACAGAAGATTTTTCTTTCTAGGCTATCATTTATCTGGTTGAGAATACCTTGCATACAAAAAGAAAGGGATGTGGGAGAAGTTATCTACAAATCACTTTCCCAAAGTGCTGGAGAGAAGATTGCAATAATGATCGCTCCATAGATTAAAATACTAAGGCTGGCGTTCTTGCTGCATTAATCGTTTTCAAGATATTCATTGTTTTTAGTGTGAATTTTCGAACACTTTTTGCCTTATCTCCATTCATTTGCTTCTCTGCACGTAAAAAGAGTGGAAACTGCAGGCTTAAAAAAACCCGCGTTTTAAAGCAGTTTTGTCGAGTAACATAAATTAGATAGTTAAATAGGTTTTAAAGAGCAGTTTTTGGAAGAAATGGTAGGGAAATCTGTGTGAATGTAGCACGTCAGAATGCACATTTTAATAAACAAAAACGAAACGTGTGGCCTTTGACCAAGGTTTACCGAAGCATTGCACAGAGTTCACCACGTGTCCTCGGTTATCTCCTAAAAACCGTGTATGAAACAAGAGTAAGTTACTTTATTTATATTATGAGCACTTATGTATATTATTTGCAATAGTTGCGTAGTAAAGAAATGTATTCTTATGACCTCTCTACCAGAATAACGTTACTACTGATATAACATGACTGTGCAAACAGAGATAAGCAGTTTCCCGCGCGGAAGTGAGCGTGTTGTTTACAGCGGAAGGAGAAGAGAGGGCAGCACGTGTAGGCAGAGCCGCTGCTCTCACTTTAAATAAAATACAGTGACCGTGATAATATATAGTGTCGCCCGGTAAGACCTGTTGAATGTCCCCCACTCCACCAGGGAAATAAGAGATGGCGCGACTACTGTGTGAGTGTAGGCGGCAGGAGACTACTGCGGCGGTCCATCTTCACTTCTTCCCCTCCCCTCCTCATCTTTGGCAGCACTGACCTCGGTCATCTCCGGCCAGTGTGGGTTTCGACAGGCCGAGGTGTGCTAGGGTATTTTTAACTGGACCACAGGCACGTATTCTCGATGTTGTTACGGAGATAAAAAAATGCCGCCTCATATGTGTGAGTGTTTCACAGTTCTTTTGAGTTATATAATATTAGAGTATCAGCAGTCATAAAATATTATACAGGCTGTAGCTATATAGTGTATCGTAATTTGGGAATGAACAGGATGGAGACAAATTATGTACAAATTGTTGATCTAATGGCAACATAGAATTTCGTCTTACAGATTATTTCTAATATACCCATATCAATCTGAATTTTTGTTATTGTTTTTGTGAGACAGTTTTTAAAGCACCACTTGACAAGATGACAGTTTTGAATAGCATTATTACATTTAGGCGGCGCCGTGGCCGAGCGGTTAGACCGTTCACCTACCACCTAGGTGGCCCGGGTTCGATCCCGGACACTCGCATGTGGTATTCGTGATGGACGAAGCGGCGTCTGGGAGGGCTTTCTCCGGGTTCTCCATTTTCTCCCGCCACTCATTCCGCCAATTTCTCCATCACCTATCAATTGATTTCTCCTACATTTCATATCATCCTCTTCCTCACTTCATACATGCTGCTTGGCTGACCACCCGCTTCCAGGTCTTCATTCTGTTCGGTTAGGTTCATCTGCTCCCCGACAGGCGTCTGACCCTAGGCACTGACTTGTAAGTCCTACATAAGGGGAGGGTAATCAGGTAAAGAAAGAAATGATTACATTTAACAGCTCTTGTTTATAAGCATATGAATGGTAAATATGTCAAGTATATTGAAACTGTTCTTCAGAAAACGTTCCTCGAAAAATTACGGTGATTTCAATCACACCATTGGTTGACTTGAAGCTAAGAGAATTATTTCTGATAGTCGGCATAACTATGTTGTAAAATAATATATACCTAAGTAAACAACAGATTGCAAATTCTTATCAATATAAGAACATTGAGAAGATTAAGAACATCGATAAACATGATAAGTTTCAGCGCAAAAAAACAACCTTCAGCTAAAATATAGCAAAATTTAAACGATTAAAATACTTCTAAAAGTCAAGCGACTAATAGAAATGCAATCAATGAGTGTTGTCCAAGGGCAGTCCAAATATATTTTCCCGTTCTTCCTTCTTTTCCTCTGCATATGAAACGCTTATCTTGATGTTATCATAATATCTCAATTATCATCAGTATGTTCTTCAGTCCCTAAGCCTACTCTTAACAAAATAATTTGTTTTAGCACTAAAGGCAATTGTGTTTCAAAGATAAATACCGCCAATATGACCATTACAGTAACAGGCAAGGTATAAAACATGAAAACCCTTAAGTAGTACATAAGGTCTTAGTAAATAGTCAGTGTGTTCATAGATGAAGTCCTTACTCCAATTTGATTTCTTTACATGAATTTCAAGGCCGTTGAGGAACGTTGGTCTGGTTAGAATCATGAGAGTGGTTTAGAGAAATATGAGCAGAATCACCGCACTGTAGAAGATTTACTCGTATCAGCGTTGAAAGCTGAATATCGGCGCTACCAACTATTGAATTGCCCTGCGGGTGAAAATATAATTTAGCGTATACGCGATGGACCTGTTCGCCAATATGCCAATTATAGAGGTAATTGTAGAGTGGGAGGGAGTTTTGACGGGAACCTGGCCGCAGGCTAGTGCAGCCGTCTGACTACTGTAGGAGACCGACGGAGAATGCATGTGCTATGTCGGAGATTTGGGCGAATTTACTCTCACTCTCTGTCACTGCCTTCTCTTTTCATTTCTTATTTTAGTATCCTAGTCCTATCAGTAAAAATGTACGTGTAATCTGATTCCCGTTCTCTGGTTTCTTGCTTCTCCTGCATTCTGAAACGAAGTTATGATTAACAGAAGAAATGCAGAGAGGATAAACCTTGTTCTGTATAATTTTGCTCGTATCTATTAAGTGCCACTCATTGGCTGCTGTCGTGATAAAGGCTGTTGTGCGATATAAAATGGCTGTTTAACATGATCATTTATTTTAATATATTCGAAGAGAAATCTCAAAAAATGTTTACATCTGCCTCTCAGGATGTGGAAAGCACGTGCATCTATCATGGAATCACAGCAAAAGTCAGAGATAAACATCAATACAAAATAAAAACTAGGAAAAATCACAAATACAGAACTGATTAAGCCAAACGTCAGAAATAAACACAAATTAAAAAAACCGAAAACTATGAAATTTGGATATCTAAAATACTAAATCCTTAGTCGGAAGTTTAAGTTCGATAAAAATGTAAAAAAAAAAAAACTGTTTGGACCGCTAGCAAGGGGACAGTTTCAGATAACATAGAAGGTGTCTTGCAGAAACGTGAGCTGATGAGAAGCAGGGCAAGATTGTAATATTGGTAAATGTTCCTAATAAAAGAGGAGCTGGTTCCGTAGCTCAGGATAGCGCAATGCGAGGGCTCCCGAATGTGATTCCTGGCTGGGGAGTGGGAATTTTTCTCTAGTCAAGATTATCCCTATCTTCCCTAGAGTATGGAACTGTGACTGAGAGTTTGAATCTATGTGTATGTATGGTCCAGCTTAAAACAAAATCCAATTATAATTGTACACGCATTAAACACCTTTGCCGATGTGGCGTTGCGTTTAAAGGCGGGTATTAATGAAAAATAAAGAAAGAAGAGATTTGTGAAATTCTTGTAAATGCAGTGGAAACTTAGACGTTGGGACAAAGGAAGAACACATACGGCTGTTGAAATGGGAATATGGAGAAGAATTGAGGGTGTAAAATAGGCAAAGAAAATCAATAATTAAATTATTTTAATAATAGTAGTGAACAAAGGAAAAGTAAAACTGGGAAGAGATGCTCTGAAGAAATAACGAAGGGAAACAAATATATGTAGCGATATGACTGATCTAGTTGATTCTTTCTTTTCTTGTTTTTTAGTGACTCGTTGAAACTCGAGGGAAAGAAAACACGGTTTTGGCAGTTGATATGGAATACTGTATGCGGAAGAGGAATGAATAAAATAATTGGCATTTGAATTGCTATGCAGGATATACACATACTAGTGAAAAGTAACAAAAATGGGCAAATGGTAATAAAATCTTCACTTTTGTATTCAGTTTCAGGAGAGAAGTAACGGTTATAGCATATAGAAATGTCAGTCTGTAGAAGTGAAAAACAACCTGGGAATTACATGGGTCATTGACCCATACACATTACTTCGTCACAAGTTTGACCAGAGAAGCCATGAAAATAAATAAAAGTAACGAATTTAGGTAACTCATTTGAAACAAGTAGACCTAGAATAGACCAAAACACTATAATTCGCGTGAAAGTGTATCGTTGCTGGTTTTAAAGTAAACGGATCTAATGATTACTGAACATTATGTTTGTGTTTGCTAAGGTGTTTCTCTTACTGACATCAGTCCATTAAATCTAACTCTTGTAGCATTAGTCATTCGTAATTTTAACCAGCAAATTCGGGCAGACAGGCATAGAAATATTTCAACCTTTTGTGTTGAATTAAACATGCAAAGTTTTGGACCGTATCAGTATAGAATATGACATAACTCAAGATAAATCTTATCCCTTTCTACAGCATTTTGTAGAACATTACAAGAAAGTTTGCCTATTATAAGCAGCCATGCTTGTGCCCGGTTCACAAAATGGTTTTTGGCGGAAGGTAACCGACCAGGCGCCGTCATCTCTATCCCAATGCGCCCGGTGAACGTGATGTTATCTCTACAAAGCCAGCAATAAGTGGTGTACCTCTGTATGCGTGTGCTGTGTGTATTTATCTGCCATTCAAACATACTAACATCAGCAATAAAGTTCAACAGTGCCTTGGGAAACATTCTCCATGCAGTTGTCGACCTTTTATAATAAAATGAATAGTCTGAACAATAGAATATAATAATATGAACGCAAACTAAGAATTGCTGTATAAGGTTTCTTTTATCGTGACGTGTTCTGCTAAAAAACGAGTTGCTTTAATTTAAAGGAATTGATGAATAAAGTAGTTCGCTATTTTCTTAGCTATGCTTTCCAAAGGTGCCGTTTGTTATATACAAAATGTGGAAACCCCAAATCCATAGACCCTGGATTCAACTCCCGGCTGTAGGGTGGGTATTTTTCTTTAGCAACTTTTATTCCTTAACCTCCAGAGAGTATGGCAGCATGGATGTGAGTGTGAATTTAATGTAATACTCAAAAGTAAAAACCACCCAAAAATTAATACCACTCTAACCTCAAAATCTTACGAGAGGAAGATTAAAAAAAATACTTCGTGGCCCAAATTTTTTCACTAGTACTTTTGACATTTTAAAGTTGCTGCCGCGATTCATTTGTTTCTTGCGATGTCATGGAATTAGAGACGTATGAGTATGACTATGGATTCTACTTTCTGTATCCCCTTATGTCCACATCAAAATGATTTTCATGAATCATTATAATGAAACTGTTCCTGCTAGGGTTTATTTCGATTAACGTGATGTAGACAGAAAAGTCAATAGTTTGCCATAGTTAAGCAAAAATAGAAGCTAGACGGAGAAAGTCATGTGAATATAACATCTCTTTTTTTAGGGCTGTCGACAAAGCCGGGACAATACCTGCGTGTCACTTGCCCTGCTTCCGCCCAGTAAACCGCGCGTAATGCATACCCACTTCAGTTTATTTTTAGACTCGCTTGAGACAATTACCACTGACAGGGGAGCCTTGCGGCATGCGATAGATAGATAGGTAGGTACACATTTCTAGAGTCTCTTCCACTTATTCTGGAAAAAAACCAATGCATCCTCTTGTCTCTAGTCAAGCCACTTCAATACCCAGCTAGCGGGAAACCGAAAACATTTAATTTCTATAAATCGTGTTTCTATCTACCTTATAGGCACTTCAATTTTGATTAAAAGTGAATATATTATATATCACATGTAATCTGTTTAAGATATTTTTATGGCAAATAAAAAGTATATTTTGAATTTTCTAGCTATAGCCTATGTAGTCCTGTTTACTCTGGATGACTTTTGCATAACTGACAAGATATAGACCAAATCTTACTATACAAAAAATGTAAATCTCATTAAAATACGTTTTCCAAATGCGGTTTTTTTTTTCCTGGAGTGTACCATTTCGGAGATATTCCTTGTTATTTGTGTGCGTTTTGTAGTACTTAAACTTTTCTCAAATGAAAGGTCGTTATTCACTGTTTTGTATCTTGTCCGAGCAAAGACAACGGAATTTCGAAGCCTTCATATAGCGACCAGCTTTAAAAGATTTGACTATCACTCAAAGCCTACTGTATTCCTCCTGCACCTACAAGAAAATTAGTAATAACATAATTTCTGCAAATGTTTATCCCGAATAACACGAAGAAGATATAGGAACAAGAGTTTGCAAGAATACTTTTTACAAGAGTAGAGAAAGTCATGTGAGTGCAACACATTTTTCTGCTTCCTTTCTACTTTTTTCCGCTCACTTAAGGTAGCTAGAGGAAATACTTAATTCAAAAATTCAGTATGGAGGTTTCACTGAAAATGCCAGTACATTTTGATGTCTTCGAAATGACAAAAGCATAGCATCTAGTCGGGAATAAAAACACAAACGAGAATAGTGCTTACTGTATCTAATTTTTGGCCATTGTAAATAGCAAGTTCGGATTTTTAGACCTTGTTGGCCTTCGTTTTAGGCTTTCACTGCCCTTATATATCTATTATTTCGGGTTTTATACGCCGAGAATGCCTTTTTAGTGAACGAAAGGAGCAGTAACTTCAGTAATATTTAATTTTAAGCTTATTTTACAAAGGTACGCCGTATCAATGACCACCATCACACAAATTTTCTAGGTCTTTTGTTTGTATTTGTTTACAATGCAATATATAGCTGAAAGCATAGGCATCCAAATAATAGTCTGTCGTGAACAATTTCCTGTTATCGGTTTCTGTTTTTCCTATATGATTACTTTTAAAGGTGGATATTTCACAAGAGTTTACCCTGTCAAAAATTACTCACCAGCAAATACACACAAATTTTCCTGTTTCTCTTGCTTTTTGGAAGAGGACTTGAAATATATAACTGTGTACATGCCCCAATTTTCTATTATCACACACACCATTCCTGTGCGAAGGAAGATAATTTAATGTCATTGTAGGACAACTCATAGCTGCTAATACTGCAGGATATCTAAATATGTTCCTCGCTTAGTTTTGAACAAATTAACTTCATCTTTTCAAAGCCAGGATTGTGTTTCATGATTCTCTGTAGCTTCAAGAGCTTGCAACTCGATGCTGTTCTGGATACTTCTTTTCTGAAAACGTTGCCATTGATCTATGCCTACGTGAAACTATGAGTGTAACCGAGAGTAAGCAAACACCGTTAAGTTATAATGTGATAAGAATAGAGGATTTTATGAATTTAGAGTTTGTTAATGATTAAAACGTGTTAAAAATTTAGTTCTTATTTTTGTGGATTTTTAGCTTTTATTTAATTTTTATATTAAAATCTTAAGTTAAAGCATTTTTAATTAATCCAATTGCTTCATCAACTAATTGGTACCCCGAACTCCTGCTCCTGGAACATTTACAAAAGACTATTGCCACATTGATTTGAGAGATTGGGCGGGGATACTTTGGTAAAAGAAGATTAAAATAAAAACACCCGTGTCTTGGCTTTCTCTTCATAGGCTCAATAATTAATTACAAATTAGAAGAATTCACAATAATATATCAATATCTAATTCCTTGCATATAATGGTGTTTAAAACGCATTAAACAAGATAACTAACAAAATATGCAATTTTTATCTCATCAGGTTTCCTTTTGGAGGCACTACTGGGGAAAAAATTAAACTTAACTGCGACCGATTTTCTTTTCCCTACATGCAAGTTATCTTTAGTGCGGGTTACACGCAGATACAGCTTTGGTGCGGGACAAGGTTTATTATCCCGTAAGCGGAAGACAGATCTAAGTCAGTCGTTACAACCTAAAACTTCGGAACTCTTGCCCATGGACAGGGGCTCTAAGGGAGAGAAATATATGCCACGGTTATTTATGCGTTCGAGTATTTTTACTGTAAAAATCGTAGCCCACTCTGCCACATCGGTGTAACAATTACCCCTTGTTAGGTAAAATAGCCAAGAGCTAGCAAATTACTCTTATGTTTAATAAGAACAAAAATTGAAGGTTTCTTTATTTATTATCTAATTTTTAGTAGCTGCTACATTATAAACTTTCATTGTAGTTATGACGCTCTCTCTTACTGCATACAGCACCACAGGTGGAGGGATACTGATGAAACAGATATTAAATGAGTATTGAGTTCTATAAGAAATCATCAGCTTTAAGAACCAAACCAAACTCAATTACCTAAGTAGTACTGCACTGTTCAAGTTCTTGGCACCATCTTTGTACTATACTCTCTGGTAACACAAATATCACGTAGGGGCGTTGAAGCAGGTAATGTAAAGTGTTAAGAACGTCATATATCGGCTTCCATCCCAAGCTAACTGATCATGAATAAGCCCAAAAATAGCTATACTTGGAATTATTTTACAAGTAATTATACAAAATGTGATTTATCGCCAAAAGAAACCATGTTTAACATCACGTTAATTAATAACCATAAAATGGATTTATTGCCGAAAGAAACTATATTCATTTAATATCACCTTAATTAATAATTACTAAAACATTCAGCGGGCAACATTTTTAATCTGAAAGTTCATTATTTTAGTACATATTAAGTTACAATACATGTATCTACATAATTAAATTTATATTGTGTATACCATAATTAAGTTCTGTTAAAGAGTAGCAGATGCATTACCAGTTAGTTAACAAAATTGCTTCTGGGAGCCGCTGCTAGCGTAGATTGAGAGTATTTCTATGGAAATGCCTAAATATAAAGTTTCTGCAAGATAGGTTTTAATCCTAGATATAATAAAACCCAATTATCCTACTTGATATAAAATCAAAAGAAACGTACAACCCAAACACTGCTAATTAGAGTTACAGAGTATGATTAAAATTACATTAATGTGATAAGGGCTCAAGCATCGCGCCTAGGAAGGAGAAAAGCTGGTGCAGTAAGCAACTTGACCTTACCAGGTCCTAGCTTTTAAGTCTTTCCGCACCGGGAGCGTTGTGTTGTGCACCAACAAGGACATACTCCATGGAGGACGAGTAGTACGATACTTTTCTTTGCAGTTGCATAATGATCACAGCACGAGAAGCAACAAAAACAAAAGAGAAGTGGAAACCTGTTTTGTTTTACACTGCCATCTGCGGGACTTCTCGTTAGAACGTTTCATACGTAGGAAGTTTGGAAAACGGACGTGTTTCACAAACATAAGCTTGTGGTAATAGGAGGGTGAAGGAAGGAAACTGTGAAGCTCTGTTGAGGTCATTAATGGCAGGCTAGATCTTAATTCTCATTTTGTTTTTCTTCCCTCCAGAGATGAGTCACCTGCACTTGTCGAAGCTCAGATGTTTTGTTTTCCGCATGTCTTAATCCTTTCTGTACGTGACGATAACACAAAAATACCATAGACTGCGTTTACGGTCTAGTGGTTAGCATACTAACTACCTCCGACTCCAGAGGTCTTGGGTTACATTTCCATTTGTAGGGAAGAGTGTTCTCTACTCCTTCCAGAGCCACAACTGATTTACTAGGAGCGTAAATATGCACCTGATTCAAGCTTTGAAAAGGTAGAAAACCCTAAGGTACAATGAAAAGTACACGAGTTAAGACCATTGCTGATGAGTAAAATTACTCACCAAGAATAATAGATAATTGCATGTAACGTATAAATGGAACTAAGGAAGAAAATATGAGTTGTGTACACAGGTCTCAAGTACCATTGCTTTCCTCTTATACGTTTACACTTTGCAAGTATGTACTAGGTGTTGGTATTACCGCTGGCAACATTTAATGACTGGTGGCTCTACACAATATCTTATCACAGGCTTGTGGTGTTGTATAGTTAAACATATGAAATCACGCTTTAAAGCCGGTGATCATTTGCGCACACAAAATTATTTACAGTACAGAAAAGAGAGTAGTAATAGTCAGATATCAGCCGTCTGCCATAATTACGTATGGTGGTAAAACCTGTCATACTTTCAAAATCTGTGATTATTTCTCAATATTTTTTAGATATTTTCCTCGCAATTTTTCTTTCTTCCAGCTGTCTAGTACCTAAAGCTTATTTCCGCTGTTTTGGCTTTGGAAACAATTGTGTTTTTAGTCATGGTCACTGGTTTTATTTTGGTCCTAGTCATTGGGATTGATTGATTTTCGTTTTTAAATCTCTCTCCCTCGCTCTCCCTGAGCCTCTCTCCTTATTTCTCTTACTCCCACACATACGCAAGATATAGTACATCGTATTCTCGTACGTACTTTCAGCCTTTGGGAGGATTGGGTTATAAAGGATTCCCTCCTCCAAATGGGAATTGATTCTGAATCTCGGGATTCAGAAGTTTAGTACTCTAACCAGCACACTATATGGGCAGTCCAAGCTGAGTTAAAGCAGCGTACAAAATTTCAGCAGTTTTGAAAATAATATAATACTTCGTCACTGGTTATATAAGATGTTCATGTATTCCAATAAAAAAGCGACTGATGTATTTCATTCACATGGCTTTCTCTAACCACAGTCGTTTATTTTCATATAGTTTCTACAAAATATATGTAACCACTTACGAAAGGAAGATCATCTGTGAATGAAAATGAAGAATGATAAAGGACATGCACAAGTCTTTTCTTATCTTTACTCCCTTTCCCATTTTTCTTCTGGTGTTTTCCCACCCGCCCTATTTAGAAACCAAAAAATGACTTTTTATCTTAAAATATCCTGATCATCAACGGCCAATTGTTAATGACAATCAAAGTTTTTGTTTGTGTAATATTTGGCTCACTTGAACTAAATTCAAATAAATCTTGACTTGGCAGTGTTCCAGAAGAACACTTGTACATCGTCGCGTTTAAAGTTTGGTACACAAGCGAACACTGTAATGAACAGTACATATGGTTCTTTTTGGGGAATTCTGTAATGTAATCCGAAACTGACCTGGCCACCTGCAAACTATCCCAGTGTACCAAGGGAGGTTCGGCCTCATCACTGCTAGTCGCTTATCCCTCGTCGCATGGAAGGAAAGTTCATGTTGCATTTCCCACAATACTGTAAATGTATCGAGCGTGATGCCACTTGATGAGCTAGCGGAACACTCAAGTGTTCGTACCATTTGAGAGCAGAGCGCCGTCGTGAGCTATATGTATTCTTTTCGTGGAATTGCTTAAGGTAATCCGAATCTGACATTGCCGGTGCTCAGAGAGACACTCGCCGAGTCTATGGCTGGTCGGTTTTCCCTCTTCGCTATCAAAATTCGCTCCTGCTGCATTTCCTATGCGTATATCCTTTGATCATCAGAAGCCTCTCGAGTAACACACGCCGCATGCATTGTTCGTTCTCGGAAGTCGCTGAAGAATTCACATTGCACCAAAGAGTGTCACTTCAGCCAATGAAATCAAAGAAATCACAAATGACAGCCACTTGTTAACTCCACGTGCAGTGGAGTTAACATCTCTGTTAGTTTTCTCGTAAGATTGGTCTTCTTAGAAGTAAATGTTCATGCGTGCAGTGCGAACGCTTACTTGGAGAAAACATGACAACGTTGCGTTTTGCGACACTGTATACCTCCATTTTTTCACCTGGCTTTGACACGCATGTTAACCGTTCGAGTAGCACGGTAATAACTTAACTTAGGGTGGTTCCCTTCTGTGCACCACTCCCTGATATTTGCTCGGGTGAACAAATTCACCTTGAGCAGAACTGTGAATGTATTTTCTTTCGATTCCTTGCGGCAGCATGCTCGCTACTGGACCTTATTCATCTATCTGGACTCATCTTAACAACTTCAACCTGTTTAGCGTGTTAGAAGCACAGAGTACAAAGGTTGCAAAGCAAACAGTCTGGAATACGCCAAGGTTGTGGGTGGAGTCACGCAGTTAATCATTTTGACACAGCTTAATATTGCACATTTCTCTTACGGTAAATAATACATTTTGCATAACCTTTCTAGCGATTAGCATCAGCTCTTCGCACTAACCGTATAAAGAGTTTTTGTTTGTCTCTTAACGCTCCGCTGAAGAAAGGTTAAGTTGTGGAGATACTGTGAGTAGCTAGAAAGGTACCTAGTTGATGAAATTAAAACAAAGCTAAGGTTTAACTCAGTGTAAATCCATGCCACAATTACAAGACATATAACTACAAGTAGCTAAACAACATTTTTTCTGTTACGTTTAACATGACTACCGCCTTTGTTAGCATTTTGTTATGACCATTTCTGGAGGATTTGCTCCTGGCCTGCTTCATGGTCACTTGATGGAATACATTCTTATGAAGCAGAAGTTTTCATGCAGCCTATCAGCTTTGGTAAATAGTGATGGTGACGTACGGGCTGAACGCTATATGCCACCCTCGAAAACTAGGGTGTGATGGAAAATACTGCAGCCATTAAATTCGAATAGAAATCATTATGGCACAATTATCTGTAAAGGATCGTAGAGGCAGTTATATACATTTATTTAATCTAATGCTCTAGACTTGTGCATCATTTTGGGTAGTCATTTGAAAACTATCGAAATCAGGTGATGACTCCGAGGAGAACTTTCCACATAATTGAACAGAGACACTTGGATGATTCTCTCCCCTCCCTCCCTCCCTCTCTCTCAATACCAAGTAGGTATATAGGTGTCACATTACTGTAAGCTATAGCTGGTTAATATTCTGTACGATGTAGTTCAGATGTTAGAATGCGTATGTTTGGTATTGTGAAGTATGTTATGCAGGTGATGTTTGCATTGCATATATCAAGTAGGCGCCACTTTTCGAAGCATTGTTGTCCGGTGTTGAACTGTAATTCTTAACAAACTTATGTATGCGCTGCTTGGACCAACAAAAGAGTAAAATTTGGTAATTTTAAAAGTTCCAAGAGGGGTTACAGAAGACTCAATGCTTAAATCTGTAATACAGAAGCGTTACCCACGGAAGTAACACTTACCCTTTTGACATTTGGAAAAGATTGCAAGACAGAACATGTTTTTCTCTTATTTAAGCATATTTTGAGTCAGTCTCATGCTACTGTTACTTGAAGATATATATAAGATTCTACATATCAGATTCCGAAAAGATCAAAGTACCTTGATATCCAAAATTAATGTTGCATACATCGATAGGAAAGCACAGAAAAACTTTGTGCCCTCCCCCTACAAAAAAGGATGAAATATTGCTCCACCTCACTTTGATACAGAAGAAATGCGTCTAGTCATGCCAAAAGTTTTAATGACGAAACGGAAGTGTTGCTGATCAGACAAATAACAGGTCTCTGTCGTTGACCCGTGGTTTCTGTCTCATGGGTTCGCTTCTCAAGCGAATCGTTCGAAATTGCACCGAAGCAATCCTAGTTTACGTGGAAAATATTCGGTTATCTCTTAAATAAAACCAAAGTTGTTGCCTTTGAAGATATTTCCCATGCAAGAACTAACTAAAATAGAGCGATGCTTAACTTCTTATATCTATGTTGTAGCCAAAACGAATCTTAGCTCTGAATAAAAACATGAAACATTCATTGCCTTGGAACGATGTTAAAGTTGTGTAACTTTCGGGCACCTGTAGTGCACATTCGACTTGGGGAACCATGACACTAAACAATCATCTGTAGGCGCAAGATTGGCAGTAGTGGTAGTAGTCGACCCAGGCCCTTCAGGGCTGTTGTGCAATACATTCTTATTCAATAGGATTTACATTTTATCACAAACTAAATGATAGTATAATGCTTACTAACTGCACAGAATTTTATAACATATGTGCGATTATAATCCAACAGGTGCTGAAGAGAATAATTTATAATAATTGAACATAGTGAAACCAGAAAAGAACACAAAAACTGAGTATACTGGAGTATTTTTGTACGTGGTTCTTGACGCAAATAGAATGAAAATGTTTGCACCAAGGGGTGCATTTTTAAGGACAAAGTATCGTTCATACTCTAAGCTTGGTTCATCGGGACCCGCGTCGGGAAATCTGCCATTCAAAAAATACAGTTCTAGATTCAAGATTGAAGATGCATTAAATATATAATTGTTTTTTATTTTGGTTACAGGAGGCGGGTTCCACCAACCAGTGTCCGCCATGCTAAGTGGCTCGACGGCTGGGTCTCCATTCCGCTCCAATTCGGGGCACCGGGCACCCTGGCCCCCGCCCGCCCTGCACGCCGCCACTGAGGGTAAGTGTCTGAACGATATTTTGCTGAAATTTGGTGCATCGAGCTTCGATGTCCTTTCAATTGGAAGGAATGGATATTGCACAAAGGTGACGACTATGTGACTAACACCATCTATCGAACGTTATAAAAGCAACTAACGTATCTCCCTATAGGTCGCGAAACCAAAACTATGTTGAAAGCCAAAAAATGTTTTATTTGCAACATTTAAGCTACACCTTTATGGTAGTTCTCTACATAGCCGCCACTCCAGCGTGTGGTACTAACTTTCCAGTCCACTCGTCAAAGAAGACTGGCGTCTGTGCTTTCAGCCCCTTCTCTGCACTACTGTGGTCATTGTCTGGGCCAAAATGCTGTCACATTGAGGAAACATGAAAATCAGACGGAGCTAACCCCGAGCTATATGGTAGGTGATCAAACACACCCCATCGAAAACGCCTCTGTGGAGCCTCTGTGTTGCAGATGCACTGTGCGACACCATTCACTGTGTTTTCTGATTGTCGCATCTTGGGAACCCATCTTGCACACAGTTTGCGGCACTTCATCATGAAGATGTAGAGAGCTGGTCTTCAAATTTCGGAAACGAATCACTCAACACAAATTGTGAACCGACGATTTTCTTGAGTCGCCTAATCCACTTGCTGAATAAGATCATCAGTTGGCACTCGCTTCCTTCCCTGACTGCCTGTATCATGAACTTCCGTGCATCTTGCTTCAAAGTTGCTGCACCATTGTCACACTTTGCTGCAGCTCATGAAAGTTTCACTGTGCACGTTACCCGTTCGTCGATGAATTTCGGCTGTACTGCACTCCTCTGCATAAAAAAATCTAATTACTTCACATTTGGCGGGATGCACTATTTTTTAGACATGTTTGCGTGCTCACTGCCTGCTGAGAACTGACACATTTGACGTGAAAAGATCAATATGCATACTTAAGATACTGTGCAACACTTCTACACAAAGCCTCAATTGATTTTGACAGTGGCTTTGGCTTCTCGACCGTTCGGATCTTAAAATAAAACTAGACCTCGTAGTAAAGGATTTGGAAGTACCTATGTATATTATAAACAAACCTGCCTATTTTCATTCAGCAATTCCCAGAACTCTTAATTCATTACTTAATTAGGAAGAATAGAAGCCGTGCAGCGGTATACCCTGCACCTCAGCAAACTTAATAATATCAGAGACTGCACGTTATGTCCCTCCGATGATATAATTCCTGTTCACTTTCTGTGGATCCAAGTGGAACAAACAAAACATACATTCGCAGAAGGTCAGTAGGAGTTCAGTAGAACTAGCAGTCTTATTAGCAACTTAAGTTTAAGTAATACCCACGTAAGGCATGTATAAATATGAGAATTTTGTGGGAGCAGTGTCCATTTCGAAAATAAAAGAACCTCTCCCCAAAACTAAGACCCAAGTCATAAACATAGATTATTCAAACCATACCGTACATCCATCCTAGAGTAGAAAGATCATAACATATTTCTGCTGTAGGATGGTTGTAAGAGAATGGAAACAAGATGAATGGCTAATCGCAACAAGACAGCGTTCTGACGATGTATCCATCAGTAGCAGTGAAAAGTGATTTCGTGGGCGTTCAATTTCCTTCTTGTTTTGTTGCTGTTACCCCTATGGCCACTTTCTATTAAATATGCCAAAGGTAGATTAATAGAATGTGTTTCTTCTAGGCGTTGCTGAGACAAGTGCCTGGTGAACGCTACAAGCAATCAATTTTAATAGTGGTGATCAGTTAGCAGTTGCCAAAATGTAAGAGCTTGCCTCGTGATGGGAATGCCTGGGATGCAGTGGAGTGAAGCATAACCAAACTCGGAACTGCCCGCCCACAAGAGGGCTGTTGATGCCAGGCGAGATGACTTTAAGATTATGTCTCTTCACGCTCCACCCTTCCTTCTTGCTTACAGTTTCGTCCGCCCCGCGAACCGTTACAGCCATAATCTGGAGGCATCATCTGCGAAAACACCCCACACACACACGTGCGTCACATGCTTGCAACCTTTTTAACTTTGTTCGTGATTCGCAGGCCAGGAATATAGATAATAACGCTAGAGAGGCACAACGTGGACGATGCCGCATCACTTCTCAGCAAGCAAATAGAATGCACGAATAAGGGTTAGAGAAGGAAGGGTTACATTACTCTAAGATTACAAAAAATCGCAACAGAAAATAACCCTTTAGTCAGTCTCAGAGACTACATTCACTGCGTATGTGTGGACTTACTAAGAGCTGCGAGGGGCGTTTGGAAATTATTTACAATTTCGTTGTTTAAAAATACTGCTGCATCTATGGGCACGTCCTCTCATAGGGCGATGAACTGATGCTAGTGCACCACACGGTAGTTGTGAAGAGAGTGTATCCTGTTGTTAAGTAGGGAAAGCCATAGACAAGATGGACAGTGACTATCAAGGACAAACATGGATTACATTGTTTTCGTAGAAGGAAGGGGTCAAAAAAAGGTGGAAATTTTAATTAGTTACATATTAAGAAAATTACCTAAAAGTATATTCTCAAACAGCGGTATAGGGCCCGTCGACAACTAGATCATTAGGTCCAGGAAGGAAACAGCAGTATACTGACGTTGGTGGGGAGTATATTGTGGTATCCCATGTACATGTTATCATTTTTTATTAATAAATAAGGTATAAAAACATTATTGTAAATAATTTCCGAAGACCCCTCGTAAATCCAGTTCTCATAGCTGTAATTCACTAGCTAAACGTCTTCGACCCCTCAAGATGTGTGACGCTATCTGTCTTAAGTGGTTTGCCTCGTGCATACAACCTTGTGATTGATTACACTGCATCACAGTGTTTCTTTGCTTTAGGGGCAGATGTAGGTTCTACAATGGAGGAAGAACCTCGAACTTTGCGACCTACACAGGCCTATTGCCACTACCACTCCCCTGCAGGAAGGGATGAACTGAGAAGGATGTTGGTTTATTTAACTTGAAGTCTTAATATGTCGTTACAATTAAAGTGCAGGGCTAATCCTAGGAAATGTGGGAAGAATGTAAGTTTACTCCTAAAAATATTAACTATGAGGGAACCACAGAAGGCTACAGTTTGCAGGTAGTCAGGTCATGAAGACGCGCAGAAGTCTCTAACTTTCCTGCCTCGCAGACCCGACCCATTACTAGAACTGTCCAGGGACAACTCCAGGGGTAGCCCTTTGGTGGCCACAGAATTATCATTCCTTGGAGTAAGCTTCCAAGTTATCTATCCATTACCGCCTCACACCGCAAAACCTGGAAGCATACCTGAAGGTGTGAAGGAAACGACTGAAAGGGAAATGAGGGAAAGGATATCGCGGTAACATTCGCGAAAAATCACGAAAAACTCTAGGCCAGAGGGGGCGATCAACGGATATTGAACCTTGGACCTTTCAAATGCGAGCCTCATACAATGCTGCGAAGCCAACTCTAGCAGCAATTTTTTTTTTTTGGGGGGGGGGGGGGGTTGAAATTCTTTATGCTTTGTTCCAGTGATTTTGATTCAACAATAATGTCTGTTTTCTTTTGAGGTCCCATGCGTGCCAAAAATCGCAGTTCCTGTAACTTACCTTGCACCTGTATTACACCAATCGATTATTCTGGTCACGAATTCAAATGAGTATGCAAATTACTTGCAGAGGAATTATTTCACATCCCTTCGTAATAATTGCGGACAACATTTTTATGCAGAAGCAGAACATCTTCCTATAATATTGCATCAGCAAATAACTAGGAAAACAGAATGAGAAAACCTTTTATCGGCATTTAAATTATTTTAATTGTTAAGACAAGACTGAGTAATTTAACTTGATCATTAGCAACGACAGTTTAGCTTGCGTAATTATGGCAGTAACAACATTTATATGAAAATAAGTGTGTCACTTCACTCAAGAATAAAGTTACTGCAATATTTCTTTACTAAGTACATTCTTTTCTCCAAAAAGTAACATCCATACGCTTACTGAAGGACGATGGAGAACAAACTACTCCTGCAGATTAGACCGCCATTTTCATTCGAGTGTTTCGCAGGTAGCGATGTGCAATTATCGCGATTAGCATGTGTTCCCGCACAAGAGCATAATCCTTCCGTGGTTTCAGAAAATTGCACAGTTACTCAGCTGAGGTGTGGTGAACCCCATACAGCTAATTATTAAATATTACCTGTAGATATTTTGTGGATTTATACGTATCATCTATAATTACCATTTTGTATAAGAACAGAAACATAATTTTGCCCATTCATTATTGCATAAAAATGTATAATATGATTCATAATACGGCAGTGCTAAAAACCCATTAAATATGGATTGTTACAGACCTAACTGACAATTGACAGACACTCAGCGTCTTCTGTAAGGTTGGGAAACAACTGAATAATGGATATGCACTCTCAGGAAAAGAATTTGAATGGACATAAATTTCGTTATGCTCTGTAAACACGTTGATTTGAGTCCCAATCGTAAAAGGACTTCATGCTGGGTTTCTGTTAGGATATGAACTATCAACCCAGCCAGGAACAAGGCTTTCCAATTTAGAATTCACGTTTGGGAGAGACGTAAATATAAACACTAGCAGAACACGCAGTTCCGTTCACGTTATACTTTAAGTATACAATTTCTCTGTCACGGTATCTTTCCACAAAACAACCATAAAATGGCACTAAAGTATCCAGAATGATAATGAATTTGAGATCCAAATATAATATTTTACTTTAGGCTTGCGTATTATTATATGTACCATGAGTAATGTTTCCAAAATCGTAAATTACCAGAAATATTTCATTTAGGGCGTTCTCATTTGCACAACTAACCTAAGTAAGGAGGTAGATTGATTCGTTATTCCCCACAATACATCCTAATGCTGAGAAGGGTAGAAGAAGAAGAGCATAAGGGGTGGAGAGGTGAGAGGAAATCATCAGGAAATAGACGGTCACAATAAATTGGGATGCGCGTGCTGATGAGCATGCATACCGTGAAGCAAGAAAAAGGAAAATACGGTGGTTCTTAGCCGCAGGCGCTAATTGAGATATAAATAATAGAAGCGTATTTTGGATAGCGCACCCGACCCGCACGTATTACCAACCAATACAGATGGCTCTAATGTGGGTGGTAGAACGTAATACCTGTTGGACTGACGGTAGACTACTCAAGGACATCTGCTTCTTCCTTGTCCCAGCAGACTCGCCTGTGTACCGCTCGCCTGCCCTCAGGGGTCGCGCTAATGCCGACCTTCCTCTTCTTTCGGTTGCTAGGGGGATCTACAGGCGCCATGCGTTGCCATACCTCTGACGAGAAAACGTTTGAGCGGTATTCTGCTCTCAGGAGGGGAAAGGGGAGACAATAGTACATAGCACCTCACGATGTCATAAATAGATGTACTAACTACATTAACTACTGTGTTTCTCTCGCGAGAACGTGGCTCTAAGGAATGTGTTTTACAACAATTCCAGTGTTTTCTGAAAAAGATTACGGCTGGAGTTTCAACGTATCAACAAGACTTATCACGCAACGTTAGTATCCCAACATTGCGCACAAAATCGTATATTTTAAGAGTCGCATTCTCGTGTGAGGAACACAGTAGATATCTGAAGTGGGCTTCACACACAAATAAGAAACTGTGGGACATTTACTGCGCTACATGGCTGGGGCACATTTATTACATTATACACTACTCTTGACATAGAAAGTAAACTACAAAATTTGAGCAGCTATTAGGAACAATAAACTTTGAACAAAAGAGCAAGAAAAGAAACAATACTAAGTTTTATAAAGTAAAGCTAGCTAGTAAAGAGTACGACCTCCAATGTAATGTAACCAAATTGACAAAGCTATTAAAATATTATAACACGGAAATATCCTTCAACAAAACAAAAGTAATAGCAATGGAGGGTAAAGCAAAAATAATGATAGAGCGGCAAAATGCAGAACAGCGATGTCGTTCTAAAAAGCCTTACAAAGCCAAAACTCCCTGACCAGGCCAGAAAACACTTGCTTTATCCCGCGTTGCCCGGGTGACTTACATCTCAAACTACCACTTTATTTAATTCCCTCCTACTCTATACCGAGCGAGATGGTTCCGCGATAACGTGTGTTCCACTCCCATAGCCAACTTTCCTGAACCATAGGTTTTTTCGGAAGTTTTCTCACATTAGTTGGCGGATGTTGGGAATGTCCCTCCATTTCATTTCAATCCAGTCTTTCAGTGAGGAAAGTGTTGACGATTGGCGAGTGTGGCGCTGCAGTGTGTGGACCTTGCGAATTATAGTTGCTGTTCTCGGCGGATAGGTGTCGTTGTAGTCGCTGACTGGTATGTATTCTAATGTGCTGCTCATACCAATAGTTGTTATACTTGAATCACCCCAAGAAATATTCTTTAGCCTTCTTAACGCACTACAACAAAACTATTGTTTTAAAAACGAAAATACAAGACTTCTTCTATATACTTGTACTTCTATTCCTTCCTCCTACTCCTCCGCCTACCCCTTTCTGTATAGCAGCATTATATCTTCGTATTTTGAAACTCTCCGCGCTTAACCTATAAGCAACGACTAGTACTTACATTGACCACCAGAGAGCGTTAGTGAACAGCTAGACCGCTAACAATTATTTAACACCGCGTGACTTTGATGTTGTTTGCGTTTGCGGCAATTTGTATGTGAAGTCCAACAGAAGTCGGGGAGCAGATTATAACATATCTTCCAGTAGAGACAGCAAGCCATTGCCCATAAAACAAAAGACATGTGCTTCGATTGGCGGACTAATTTTGCAGGCATGTTCTCCTTCAAGATTCTACCCCCTCCCTCAGGCCACTCCATAAACATTCATCACGAGACCAGTAGTTTAATGCCTTTCTGGGGGAACGTCTTAAGATGTAGCTACTTTCTTCTCACTCATTGGCAATTCGGCAATTTCTTTTCTTCTTCCTAATTATTTCAGTACAGTTCTTAATTCGCCACTCTTCCTAAACAATTTCATTGGCTAGTGCCCACTTCACGCGTTCCATTGTGCTGCATATCCATGCTTCAAATTCTTCCAAACCTTTCTTCACTTCGTCTAACTCTGTAGCTTTATGAGGTGGCTGATGTAAGTGTTTTTGAGGCATCTCAAAGTGCACCCAAATTCACAAGTATGTGTTACTCATATCTGTTTGAGCCAAAACCTTCTCTTTTTTGCATTGTGTTCATCCTGACTGCTCAAATGTTGTCGTTCATCATTTGTACTGTCCTTTAAAATGCTTCATTTTGTACTACTAGTTTATTTTAGCAACATTTGGAATACCCTTTATACTTTCCTTTTGCTGTCTTTCCTCTCATGCTCATATTTTAGGGAATGAGCTTCGGTTCAAAAAGACTTTAAAATTGTCTCAAACTCTGAGGAAACTTACATCTTTATTATTGAGTGGTTCCACTACATAACTATTTTATAGATTTACTAGGCTGCTCAAAAAGAGGACTGATTATTTTTTTATTTTTATTGTATTACACAGAAGATAGTGTCTGATGACCGTCAGTGTTCAGAGGTCGTTGTGCCCATAGAAATCTGAAACAGGTAGACTATGAAAGCAGCACGCAACGCAAACCATCCGATATGTTGCCCGTGTTTCAAATCTGGAGATGCGTAACACGATCCTGCCTGTGTAACTGAACCTGCATGGTTAGGGTTCGAGCCGATCTTTTACAGAAGGCGGCGCGCAGCTCAAGTGTTATTAACGACACGTTATCAGCAAATCAACAGGTGCGCTCTGGGAACTTAGCTGGCTGAAGGCCACGATGTTCTTCGTATTTACGTACACCGTTTAGTTAAAAACTCCGACATTCGATGTGCTCAGAATTAAACTCAAGCTTGAACAAATTAGGGCAATGGTCTACGCCTGATGAGAAGAAGACACCGCGACATTTCGTCACCCTGAGTGGTGCAGATGAGTGCTGGGTTGAGTTGGATTTCCGCACCAGACAATAATTACGACAGTTTCATATCACTGGGTCGAACATGCTCTTTGAGCCTATTTTGTGATCGTTCAGTCGAATTGGATCGTTCATGAAGTACTGAAGAAACTGATGAGTTTGTCATTTATGTTGGTAGTTCAATTCGTTCACTAAGTATCATTCAAGAAGCACAAAACGATTAACTGCGCCCCACGTGTTAATTGGTGGGGAAGAACCGATAGTAGCGCTAATTGTGACCTGGCAAAGAACTAATCCTATGACAAGTTTACGATACCTAATATTCGCATTTGCGGGGGTGTCTGCAGATGTATTTCTCTCTTAGTTGCAATTCTCACTGCGTTCATAAAGGAGCAAACGGCAGGTTGAATAAAGTTATAATACAGGTTATAATAAAGTATACACTGTGTGATGTTTGAAAACATTTCATAAAAAATTAGTGGTTAATTCCACATTAATGGAGTGCGTTCATTTCGAGCGACTAATTCATGAACGACAGGAAATTTATCCATGCTAAGAAAAGAACTGCTGATATGATCATGGCAGTTGCCGGCGTCATCAAACAATGCATTATTTTCACGGCATTTCCACTTAAACAAGATTCTTTTTTTGTAAATACTCATCCAAGAACATAAGCAATAGGTAAACATTTCATTATTTTCAAGAAGAAACCAAGTTTTTGAATGACTCTGTGTAAATATTGCATCTCCACGCTAGGCCATAGGTGAGCTGCAATCTTTTGAATACTCTGAGGTAATGTGCAAATATAGAGGAAATATTTTATCGGCAGTTCCCAGGAATTCAAAATAGCCGACATTACACTAAAATGCAGACGAAATAACGCCTAAAAGCATACTGGCAAAGTGCATAATAAATTAATAAAGCATTATTTCTAACTTCAGATATCACAGTGTTAAAGTAACATGCTTTCAAACGTTAATGCTTGAACATCGTTACCACACAACATATGAACCTACTCATATTCGGCAAATCTTGTTTTGCAATAGTTCTTTTGGATAGACTCACTTCCGAACGCTAAATATCGTAATATATATTTAAATGCATTACTGTGTTACGAACACAAAAATAACAACAGAATATAAGACAAAATCACGCAATACAGTGGCGTCAACAGATTAATTAATAAATTAGCACGGCGTCTAAACAGAATCTTGTTTTAAAATCTATCGGTTGACTTCTCTGCAACAGGTTCAAAAACAAGAGCTTTTGTGGCAACATAGCGGATGCAACAACACCAACTACAGCCATAGCTTTACCATGCTTTCTTTAGTACTTCATGAAGGACCCAATGCGATTGAACGATCACAAAGGGGGCTCAAAGAGCATGTTCGACCCAGTGATATGAAACCATGGTTACAGTTGGCGGTACTAATACAACCTAACAGATGGAATACTACCAAATATAACCAGACCGCGCCATAATGGGAGAAAAATGCCACAGTTGTTTTTAATAAGCTGTGCCCTCTATATTATGTTTTCAGTTAAGGAAAAATACTTATTTTTATTGTGTATCCCCAATAGACAACTATTTAACTATGGTACCTGCATTTTTATTGCAGATACAAAATTTAATGGCGGCTGATAGCTGACCACATCATTATCAGATTATACTCTTTCCGTACAAATGTACATTTTTGGGCGCAAATAATATATTACTGACTTAACCGCGTGATTTCACAGCGTGTTTAATTGTACGTACAACAGCGCAAGGTGCTCCTACTGCAAATGTGAAAAGGAAATAAACTCAAGTCAGGAGTGTCAACTATCTCAAAAGAATTTCTGAATGAATGTGTGTTTTATGGACCAGCAGTTATATATTTAGATTTTTATAATAGGAGAAAACTTTATCTCCCGGAATATCACACCGTATTTTATTACTGGGTTGAGATAGTTGGGATTTCAAAGGTGAGTGGTACACTTCACAAGTGTTACCAACCTATTTTGCCGCAAACAATGAACACATTGTTTTAATACTTGAATTTCACGGAAAAACCGCTTAGGCTATTGAGGTCTACTAACACGATTATGTTGCCAAAGAAAAAAAAAAAAGATTCTTCATTTTTAATAAAATTAATTCCATTTTTATTACTAATGTAGCTCGTTGTGTAAAATAGGCATCGGATTTGTATGCATTAAAATACCTAAAACATGCATGCATTTATGCTGTCGAAGTCTTTAAAATATATGCAAAGTGCGCACTGAAATTTATGCATTTTGGTACTTACAGCAAACATTCTGCCTTAGACATTAACCGGCCATTCTGACCTGATTTGCAATTGCAGTATACAACAGGCGTACGTTTAGAAGTTTATCTAAAATTTGTATGCTGAGAAGAGATTTTCTATGTCTACAAATTTTACTGGAGAAAATTTGAAAGCATTTATTCCGGGGAAATTTCTTCACCTTGAGACTATTTATCCACAGAACACAAAGCTTAAATGTCTCAATTTTTCTCTAAACTACTGCACAGTTTAGCGTTTAGTTATTTTCTTCTTCTTCATCAGCATATTATTATTATTATTATTATTATTATTATTATTATTATTATTATTATTATTATTATTATTATTATTATTATTATTATTATTATTATTATTATTATTATTATTATTATTATTATTATTATTATTATTATTATTATTATTATTATTATTATTATTATTATTATTATTATTATTATTATTATTATTATTATTATTATTATTATTATTATTATTATCATCATCATCATCATCATCATCATTCCGAAAGGCTCCTGTTGCGTAATAACGAAGGGTTATCAACAAATGGTTCAAATGGTTGGTTCCGTGTAACCAACAGCTGATTTTGTGGCAACAAGGATATACGCATGTGTGCACCTAAGTGCTTCTTGCAATCCGTTTTTCACTCTGCAACTCCACCTTGCAAGATGTCCATGAATGTTTGTTTGGAGAACCTAAATATAACTTTAAACTCTGTTGTCATATTCCTGAAAGGTAATTAACTATATCTGAAATTCCTCGGTCTTGGTAAAAATGCAGGTTAAGATTTCGTACTTTACTAAACACTTTATATCGCGAACATTAAAACAAGGAGAGAGAAACCTCTTCGTTTTATCGCATTGGGTAAGGTAGCTTGCCGAAATTGGAAGCATGCATCAGTGTTAGAAATACTGATCAAAAGTACTTTGTGACGAAAAAGGGTTTTCAGGACATACGCAATCTTAAACGAAACACACTCAATATAATCTCTTTGTCAGACAAGCTTGTATAATGAAGAATAGAAATACAACACTTCCCGGCATAAAACTATAATCCTATACACACATCAATATACAATAATACATACAGCAATAGTTTTTATTTACCTTGTATCTGAGGAGGTCATAAGAAGCAAATGAACACTTAAGCGCTAAGTCTCTATGTGCTTTCTTGCAATGCAGAGTGAACTTTATTAAGAATTGATGATTCACTTAACATAAATCAAAAGTTCTCGAGTTTTGAAATTTGCCTTGAATATAGCCAAGTCTCTTAGCAAATACTTATTCATAGAAAGATACTAAAGATTACGTTAATTTTAATAAATCAATATTGCAAATTCCAAATTGTACGACTACGAGTTTCTCAGAACCAAGGGCAAAATCAGGTCAGTTCAAGTTCAAGACCTTCACACACCTTTCATTCATAAAACAGCACAAGACATTGTAAATATGTATTGTAAAACTTGATTTCACATTACAAGTAAAACCGATATCTAGTAGCCTTATAAACAAATTTTTTTTTAGGATTTGGCCGCTACGGGACGGGCGGGGGCGGTGGTCTCTATTCACTGTTCCCTGGCCCTGGAGGCGGCGGAGGTGTCTCGGAGGCAAGTGCTGCCATCTACTCGCAAGCAGCGACGAACGCGGCAGCGAGGTTCGCGCACTCTGCCAACACGTACCACAACTACATCGGGGCGCACAAAGGTGAGTAAAGTTAAAAAATATTGCGGTTATGTTTTTATAGTTTTTGAGCTTTATTAATGAAGAGCTCAATATATCAGCATTCGCATAATAAACCATAGAATGTCGAATTCTACATGATCAAGCGCAAAACTTGTGTACTGCAGTAGGTATCATACGAAAATGTACCTGTGTTGATGCACATCTCCATACGAAACGGTTTCCACTCACATGCCGTCAAAGATGCGCTATATAGTATAACATTCCCAGATATTGAATTACTGTTGAAAGCGACACCTGAGAGTTAGTTAATTTTTACATTTGTCACACCTTACACCATGCACTCAGTTCTTTCATTCCTGAACCGGAATGTATCACCGATTTTATATTACAATTATTGTATGTTTAGAGCTTAAGTAATATGATTCGAGATTTATAGACCCATCTCTAGGACAGTCCTCTTTAATACAAATTAATAACGTAGCAATGAAAAGAGTATTATAACATTAATATCACTTCTTCAAACAACTTAGCTCATGTCGAAACATGCCTACCGCCTTACACAGGTCAAGTTTTCTCCGAAGGAAGGTATTCAAGCAGTCACTCAAAACTGAAACATGTTTTCCATCTATTTGTTAATGTCAGAAAAGAATACCTTGCATTTTGTAGTTAAAAAAAGAGTTAAATGACTTCAATGTGTGAAGTGATAACATAGGATAATGCTGTTACCGAACATGAAAATAATATCTATAATGTATTATCATTCTTGAATGTGTCTAAAAAACATTTTAATGCAGAAGGAACATCAAATTCTACAGACAATTTGCAGTGTCCATGCGTGGAATTAAAAACGAAACGCAAATCTATCTGGAGAGCTAAACTGCTTCTGCCATGTCTGTTTTATATTCCTATGTGTGCCATTTTGGTCAAAGTCTGAATCGCTTCTTACTCTGGAAAAAGCTTCTGTGCTCTGATTCTACAGATTAAAAATGATGTAGCTTTTCTTTCTTTCTTTAAAAAAAAAAAGCAAGATTGCCTTAGTGATCTGGTGACCAAGAGTTTAACCTTAAAATTCAGAGGTCTCGAATTCGATTCTCAGCTGGTGGATGGGAATATTTCCTTTGTCAAGATTATTCCCCATCCCCGCCAAAGTGGGAGATGTGGCCTGGTAGCTAATCGCTATGAGGCAGTGGAAGGGATAAAAACTACGAAGTAAAAGTGTCTCATTGAGTCAGTTCTCCCCATCTATGGTAATGAAAGTAATACAAACCAAAGATTAACACCACAGTAAGCGAGTAAGCATCGTTGTTGATGAGCAATTGTTCCAAAAAGGGATAAACGCCGATATTACCTGAGATGTCAAAAGCGGTCAATAAATGAAACATTAAACATTAAAAAAAGCAACAATGCACTGCTAATATTTGTTACTTATGCAAGTGATAGTCTTAATATTTCCCGTGTCAGTGCAAAGAAACAGAAGGAACTATTGAAAAATACAAAAAGATGTTTTGTATCGATGAAACAATTCCAGAGGTAGTTATATATCTGTGTGTGTGTTTTTGTGTGTGTATTGCCAACTGCAAACAAGGTATGTTATCCGCAGTTAACTTTGCTCTAAGATACAACCGAAGTAAAAAACATGCAGTCGATTGGCATTTTTTTCCTAATGCAAAACTAACATAATTTAGAACATTGCTCCTCATGTGGAAACGTACCCAACATTTTGAGGATTGGCATGTAATCATTTTGGCAAATCAAAGTTTAGGATGTGATTTTCTCCAAATAATTATTTTCGGTTACATTGGTTTGGAATTGTGTAGTTTGAGAAGAATTTTGTTTTAATTTGTGGTTTTGCTTACAGTTGCTGATTCGCTGTTCTCGACGGGGTACACATTTGGGGGGCCTACGCCCCCGCCGCCTCCAGCAGCTGCGCCGTCCTATTCCCCCGTGAGTCCCATGGTGGAACGGGGCATCACGCAGCTAGAACTGATGGCCAAGGGCTTCAACAACAACAACAATAATAGCAATACCGCCAACAACAATATCAACGGTGTTGGCAGCAATGAGGTCGCGCTGGCTCCAGGCAAGAAGACTGAGAACAAGAGACGTTCGGAATGCGCGCTCTTTCAGCAACAACAGCAACAACAGGGGGGAGGGAAGCGTCGCGGGGCAGTCTGGGAACGAGACAGTCACCTCCCACAGGCACCCCCAGCTCCCTCCCCCACACCCCCAGTTGTCAAGAGCGAGGTCACAACCCGTCCCAGCTGTGGCTGCCGCAGATCCATCGTCTCCACCACCAGTAAGTCACCAAATATTGTATACTCTAGAACCCGCGGCTCCGCAGGGCAACTGTAGAAGTCTCTCTCTCACACACATACTATCTTCCTATTATCATGTTCTCCTCTCTCTTTTTCCGCTGACTTCTCCCACCTTAGCTCTTTTTACAATCTCTTCTTCTCTCTCTTACCGCACTCTCATCTCCCCTACTTGCTCTCACTCTCCCGAACTCTCTCCCGTTCTGGCACTCCCTCTTGTCATGGTTTAGGAGATATCCTATAATATTTCTTAAAATTACTGCTGTTAACAAACCCTAGCCAGTTTATCTGCAAATTCAGTATTGTTTTCTCTAAATCAGGCCTGGGAAACAGTACTCCCTAGGTGTGGGGCTATTCCCCTACTTCCCATTGTGACCACCAAAACGGAAAACCATTAGGGAAAAGTGGTTGCACTTCTGTGTTCCTGTAACTCGTCGTCAGGCCTGATCTAGATCTCCAAAAGAATGCTTAACCAAGGAAATAAATTGCATTACTAATACAAAGAAATCTTCATGTCTCATTAGCTTTATGAGTGCATAAAGAACAGGGTAGCAAAGTACTGTCAGATAGTTACATTTATCGCAGGCATATAAAGTGAAATCATAATGCATATTCTTTTACTACTAGTCACAAACATAATGTGCAGCCCAAATTCAGTCATGTTTTATCTCGTTAAGACTTTCTGAAACTAATTACCCCAGTTGTTTAGATTGAGAGTAAAAAATAGTTCATTGAGATGTCTTGTAATCAGAGTAGTTAAACAATAAGTTCTTAAGGGAGGCTATCCAGGTGATTAGGGTATCCATGTTTTTCCAGACATTTAAATTGCGTAATTAGAAATATTTAAAAAAATGACAACAGTTACATTAGATTTGGGATAAATTAACTGATAATTATTAAACAAGAAGAGGTTTGTCAAGGCTTGACTCTCCCCAAATAGCTTAGTATATCATATTGTGACTTTGGCCGCCGGCCGCCGTTCAAAGGGAAGCTCGATGTTAGCTACCTCACAAGTAAACACAATGACATTGGGGCGGTCCGGAACAAAAGCGGTTGCATGCAGTTCTAAAAGCTGTCCACGTACTTGATTACTAGAAGCTTTGAAAAAAGGTGTATTTCGAGAAAAATCGGCGCTACGTCATTCTCACCTATATAAGGTAGTCAGCCCGTCTAAGTAGAAGTCAGTAAAAAGCCCAAATCAAAATGCGCAGTCGCCGGGGATCGAACCCGGCGCCACCTCACTCGGTTAAGGATAGTTAAATTCATGTTTCCTTAAAATTTAATTCCGTAGGGCTGTTTCCATGACCAGAATTGCAGTTGAACTCTGACCAGTTTAAAAATGCCTCGACTTGTTCGCCCTTCCACCAGATTTATTATCTTTAAAGAATCCGAAACGTGTGTCACCCCGGTTGTTTTCAGCTATTCCTCTCCAAAGAGAAAATAATTTACTCCCGCGAGTCTTTGTGCAACTTCCCACCAGATAGCACCGCTGCTTATTCGAACCGTCGCTATAATGTCTTTGAATTCAACCGAGACGTTATTACTAGTAGTCAACTATTTCAGAATTACAAGTACACTTACGGAGAAACGCATGAGTACTAAATCGGTTTGCTTGGCAAAAATTCCGTTGGAATATTGAAGCATAAGCCCAGGCAACTCCACTTCATTTCCTGCATGTGCTGGAAATGCAGTAATTAACAGAGTCTGAGCCTATTCGCGGCAGAGTGCAGGCGGAACCGAATTTGAAAAAGAATATACTTGGGCACATTCCTCTGTATTCAGCCCAAGAGTAGTTTGGTTTATACATGCGCCTGCAGGAAATTGCTTTCTGACCGATCAAAAAATTAACATTTTTTCAGGAAATTCACTCTCGCATCCAAAATTGTTTTAGTAGAGTAACCCATAACGAATGCAGCCATTAAAGCGGCTTCACTTAACGAGTAATACGTTCACATAATGGAACCTAACTACTCAGATGTCCTAAATTTGAATTATTAAGTATCTGGTAGGCATTCTACTCTTTGGCATAGCATAAGTCAGCAGTATCAATACTACTGCCTATTCAACACCTACTCAGCTTCTAAGATGCAACAGGTTCGGATCCCCTCCCCCCTCTCCCCCGCCTCTCTTTCTCTCTCGCACTCTCATATTTCACCAGGATCGTAAGAGATGTTCATTTACAACCAAACAAGATTGCCCATCAACATAAGTATTGAAATCAAAATACATTTTGATTGTTACTATTATTTACTGCAAAGAAATCGATCGATAGTGACGACAAAATTACTGGATGCAGTTTTGTTCTACAAATTGGCACTACTGTTAAGATTTCTTTCTATAAAATTTTTGCAGGTTTGTTTTCTCCATTTTTTCATTGAATGACTTTTTCTCTGAATGACACGTGATATAAATGCCTCGTTTTTCAGAAGCTGTTGAAGATTTTGGGATGATAACATTGTTGTGGTTCTGCTTTGGTGTTAATAACACGGCTGATTACTTTTAAAATTAGTACTATCACTAACTTGCTTTTATAACAAAGTTCATGTATAAAAATAATGAACATTTATATCCTGTAAAAATTTGTGATATTTAAAACGCTTTCTGGGATAATAGACTATAGCAAATTTAATATTGGTGGGAGGGCGCCGGGACAACTCATTGGTTTCGTTCGTGGCTCTCGTGCTGAGGTCCGTGGTTCGACTTCTGGCAATTTTAAATTGATTCTATAAGCTCACTGGAAGTATCTCCAAGGCCTAACGGTTCGGAGTCCATGGTAAAAGCTGTAGGTCCTTTCATTCCACAATCATCACCCTATCATCAGAAGTGGGTTGCTGTGGCTACATAGGTGGAATAGGGCGTTTAATATGCCTTTGAAAATCGCTCAGTTTTTGAGTTATCACCAAGTTGTAACGTAGCACGGCGCAAGTCGCGTGTTCGAATGTTCGGCACGTGCGATCTACACGTTTCCAGAACAGAATTCCATCCCGTCACACGCAAAATATTGCCCAAAGCATTCCTATGCAGCTCGTACAAATTACTCCACTTTTTGTCATTCATTCTACCACCTCTTAGTGAGGGGGGTAGCGTGTCTGCCTCATAATGAACAGGTTCGGAATTCAAATCTCGGTTAGGGTGAGTTTATTTGACAAGGTCCTTTTTTCCCCATTTTTCTCTTATCCTGAAAGATAAATGTCGGGTAGGTAACTAAACCCCGACACCCATTTGAGCAACATATCACACATTTCATTAATGGTCCGATATAACTTAACCGGTTTAGGCAGGAGTCGGCAAATTGGTCATAGCGATTACAGCAATGATGACGTCACTGAACGCAACCCGGCATACACATATGTAATGCACGGTTCGAACAAGGGGCTTCGGAAACCGCACTGGCGGAGTAGGAACTTCTCTAATGCATGTTTCATTTTAAATAATATAGACTAAGGAGGCTTTAACATTAATTTTTCATCTGATTTTTCACTTTATCTAGAGCTTTACAATTTCGCCTATAGTTAACGTTAATTCACAACTCAACAGAGAATGTAGGGTTTTATCTATCATTCGCAATATGCTTTTACATTTTATAAATCTCATTTTGGACCAAAAATTGCTCACACACATATGTATATGTTGGGCTAAATATAGCACTAGTATGGCCAACATATTACTGAAGACGGAAATTTTGTAATTGTGATTTTGCTATATCTAGTTGTCTAAATAAATCTAAACCAGCCTAATAGTTTAAAACTGTTTGATCAACATAATAAATTGTTTCCGCATATTAAAGAGCAAATTTTGTTGTTTTTGTAACTTACAACAGTTTATTTCTGCCACTCTTCATGAAGCAGACGTCCCGACGAAGCCATACTCGCCACTGAATTAGGTAAAATTGAAGAGCATGAAGGGGAGGTATGGCTGGCGGAGTGAGGCAAGAATGCGTTTCAGTGGCCCTTTTGAGTTGATTTTGCCCATGCCTGTCTTTGGTCATATCTTTACATTTGCAGGATAATGTTCGCTCGATTGTTTGGGTCGTCTTAAACACACACACACACACACAGTTTGTCAACGTGACCACCAGAAGTATTTGAAATGCGTAGACCAATGGAGAAGTGTTTGATCATGGTTTTTAAAGATGAAGATGTAATTCTCAAAGAAACAAATACGAGGACTGTTGGTCATGTACAGCGAAAGAAAGAAATGTTAGGGCTGATGGTTATGTAAAGTAAATTAGAGAGAGCTTTCTGTGTGTGTTGCATGTGACACACGACAAACATTACTGCAGTGCGTCCAAAAAGCCGTAGTGCATGCATATGCGTGTTTATGGCTGGCAAACCGTAACGTTTATCAATAATCTCCGCACAAATAGCTTTGTCATACGTAGAGAGAGGAGCCGGTGGCAAATGGATTACTGCTGCAGTAAGAAGACTGCTTAGCATCTGTTAAATCTAAACACGGATGCGTTAGTTAACGTGTATGTATCTGTGTGTACACATTTGTCATGGAAACAGTGCTTTCGCAATGCGCAGTCGTTCCAACCCCCTCCACACAGTGTTCCTCTCACGAGAGTGTGGCTATAAGGAATGGTTTGGTGTTTCAGCATATCAACAAGGCTTGGGCCTCTTAAAAACATACTGGGACAAAAGTCCAATTACTTTTCTGACACTTTATTCTCCTCCAAAACCTCTTTTATAGGCGTTAACACGGCCTACAGTCTTTCGTAACATTAAAACGCAACTGTTTTCTTCTTGCAACCCTGACTCACCCCCTTCTGTCTTTCTTCACTTTCTCTGTCTCTCAAACAGCTGACTTTGAAGTACAATCACTCAATACTCATTGACTGCATCGCTATCTTCCTTTCGACGCGAGCGTACAACGCAGCTGACACACATACACTCAAACTAAAATGACAGACTCTACTAGTTGCCTCGCCTCTTTATGTAGCTAGGATGGCGTAGCACGGACCTTTCTCAACTTCACTTTTCTGGAACTTTTACAAAACGCCAACCGCCGGACACTTCTCGAATAATCTCGAAGACCCCTTTAACGTGCCGCGCTCATTGTTACCACGTATTTGTTCATGTGAGTGGTGTGGAGAAGCTTGACCTTGAAGGCCTTTGATACGCGCTGCACCTGATATGTGGTAGGAAGTAGCTTGGCCGCGAACGTCCTTTGTTGTGCGCTGTGGCCGGTGTCCCAATACGCGTGATACCTTGAGCGACCTTCATTTTTTTGCGTTCTAAATATACATTTAACAGTTAAGGTCGTGAGCTGTCTGCGCTCCTTGAGCACCAGTTGCCCAGCCCTGCTCTAGTGCTACAAATGCTGGAATACTAACATTGCGCCCTGCGTCGAGCGTGCAACTGTCGCCAACTCTACGAAAATTAAGTCGGTCTCGGTGGCTCAGTTGGTTAGACGCCGGTACAGTGGTACCAAGGTCGCGGGTTCAAATCCGGTCGAGACCGATTTTTTTAAGAATGCCCCATGACGCTAGATTTACTGGTATAAAAGAGCTGCAGGACGAAATCCCGTCTAGTTATAGCTGATTTAAACATACGCATTTTACAAGTTGTTTTATTATCATTTTGATCTATTCGTGTTATGACATCTGCTTCCAGTATTTTGAACTATTTAAGAAACGTATAAAGCTGCTTTTGAGGTATACGAGTACAGACCAGGAAGAAGGTATGGGCCATTTTCTTCGTATTACTTCATAGTAGGTAATAATCAACATTTTGTAGGATAACTTATTTCGTATGATATTCTCAGTTTTAACATTCAATAAAGTATTTTCTTCAGTATGGGTGCAGAACGTTTTGCATTTCCATACATCAGTTCAAAAGTGCGTTTGTGTTTCTTTGGAACAATATGCCAATTGTATGCAGTGAAACCAAGTGCTGTATGTATGCATAGGTTTTATTTTGGGTTCAAACATTTACATTTTATTGCAACTTTTGTTAAACTGTGTTTTCGCTCATTACTATAGTAACTGTTTCGCGGTACGGTCAAGGCAAATCGTGTGCATTGCATTTTCCAGTTTCAACATAATGAGTAAACATGGTCAACATAACCTCACCCTTGCATCTTTGATGCAATCCATTGGACTTTGTTTTGTTAACGCTACATCGACTGCGTGCCACCAGAGCGCAGTATACCGCTAGTCCTCTCTTCCATCCCGCCGCATGCTGTATCCCCACCATGTATCCCTCAAATATCCCGCCCCCTACAGCGGATTCTATTTCGCTTGATTAGAAATTCACATTGTTTCGATTTCTATGGCGAGAGGAGACGGGGGTGATCTGAATGCACAGTCTGTAGCCAGTCTGTGGCTTATCAATAATTAAAAACGTCCACTTCCCACCCTTACACTGGTATGTCCGTACATACCTCGGTTCATCGAGCATTTTTTGGAATATAGAAATGGCAACGAAGGGGTGGGAGAGCTTTTCGGGAGACGACACAATGCGTCATTGGTCCCGGATGTGTGTCTCCTTTCAGGTTTGAGCCCGTTATACGGAAAATTACTGTCATAAAACGTTTAAGAAATTTCGAATAAACCCACGGCTTTTAAATAAGAAATTTCAAAATTATAAAATGTCCCGAACTAGCTTGCCAATTGTAAAACAAATTTCCGAAACAATCACAAAATATTTAAATTTTTCAGGAGTCCATACGAATGTATTTAAGGAAAAAGCAATATCTATATGTAAATTTAAGGCAAATATAAGAACTTATCACTTTGCGAGCCGTTTGAATTTATAGCCCAGCGAATGCAAATGTCGCAGGAATAGCAATTGGCTGTTTCATCAATTACTTTATATAACTTATCTTTGGATGGGGATATACAAAAGCATTTCCGCTTAGACCAAATTATTTTAGCATCAATTAATAGTTATATTTAGCACTCTCTTAGTAGCTGAAATGTAATGTTATGGAACAAGCTAGCCTCTGGTTGCGGGTTCAAACCCGGCGGAGGGTGATGGACCTTTTCGAGCGTAAAATCCTTAGTATGGCTTTCTTCGAAGGGGAAATAAAGTTGTTGGTCCCGTGTTGTAGATTTACGGCACGTAAAAGAACCTCAAGCTTTATAAAGAGTCCTCTGAGCAAAATTAAGCGATCTTTCACGCTCAGTATGGAATGGAACGCTGTGAACCACCGAACTTAAAGAGTGTCCATAAATAAAAACTCGATTTTGAGTAATGTTTGGGCGTCGTATGTTTTAATTTACAGGACAAACTTATTTACTTCCTTTATTTCGTTTCTTCTATTCTTTGTTTGTTTATTTCTTTCTTTCTTTCTTTCTTTCTTTCTTTCTTTCTTTCTTTCTTTCTTTCTTTCTTTCTTTCTTTCCTTCTATCCTTCAGAAATTTAGTTCGTATACTATTTAATCTTAGAGTTACCTGCCATATTTACATAAAAGTAATTAATTGTTCATCGCAAATAAAAATCCAAGGGACAAAAATCTCGGTAACAGATTTGTGAGTAGATGCAACCAAGGAAAAAATGATTAAGCGCATTAGGAGAGCAGAATATTGGTAAGTCCCACGTCGTGTTGCAGCGCGGTTTACACGAGTCGATATTTCCAACATGCAATTGAGTTTATTGATAGTCTCTGTTTCATATGTTATCGCCTGTCGGACACACAAACAGGCAATATCTGGAATCACCACTAACATTTGTTTACATACTCATATTCGCAAGTACAGAATAACCTGATCATGCAGTAGTCAGCTACTAGCCGCCATTACATGTTGTGTATGCCATAGCTACGCAAACAAACTGTGTATTTAAAGTGCATATATCACAGTTATCCATGGTTTATCAGCGATTCACTATTTTCTGGGCTAAATAAATAAGAAAGAAATGCTAGGGTGTAGCCAGGTGTTGCAAGGAGAAACAACTTGCTGTGAATGGATAGAATCAACTCATCAATCAGTTATTGCCTGAGATATCATGGACAAGGACGGTGATTCCCCGAGCAACGTGTTGTACAGGAATGTCTCCAAAATACCTGCAATTTTAAAGCAGCTGGAAGCTCGAAATAATTCCTTGGAACATTCACTTTCTCAGGTTGACGAAATTTCAGGAACATTGTGAGAAACACATGAGGTTGCAAAAATTGCGTTTGACAAGTTAAATCAGGTGCTACAGAAAAATTCCAGTTACAAAATTTCTAAAAAGCTTTCTGGCGAAGAAACACATATTCACAGAAGAACTGTAGTGCTTTTCTCATACGCCTCTCATATATTGCTAAATTGTAACTTATATATTGCTCTTTGAAGCTCATCTGATTTATTTTCACCATAGAAGGAAGACATCTGAAATTTAAGGCTGTGTGTGTATTTAGGATCTTGCTTTGACAGTTTTGTAATGCGCATTCTATTTGATGCATTAACTTCGGGCCCAATAAACCGGAAACCCAAGTGGAAGTTTGAATTGTGTGAGACTGACTGTACTTGAGTTTCACCTAATAATGATGCGGAAGCTGGCGACATGCTATCAATTATTGAAACTATTTTTTCCCTCTCATCCTCTTCTGACAATAGAGTGCTGGAGAGTTTTTCATTTGCTCGTCGGGGCGGATGGCATATGCATGTTTTAGGGTGGGGGGGGGGGGGGGTGGTGAAGAGCCAGGTCGGCGCTTGTGGCCACGGGCCAGTTCGGCGATCGGATCTCAGCTGTTGTCCAATCAAAAAAATTAGGGTTCCTGGCAATTTTTACCTTTAATGCGCCTCTGAATGGGAAAATTGGATTACGTTTATTATTTTATTACCAATCAAGTATTCATAACCGGTGGTTTATTAAATTCGTCTGTCAGCATTGACCCTTTCGAAAAATTTACCTTTTTTGTGCTTTTAATACCTTGCATTACGAGTATTCTATGTTAGTGGAATAATTCAGATACCCACCTTTGACGGCTAAATCTTTACAGGTCATGTGACAGCCGAGGTCAGCCTGGTGTTACTATTAATTACGGCTCTGACAAATGCGAGAAAACTCCTATAACATAGTGAAATTTATTCATCCACCTGCAAGGATTTTGTTTGTAAAAACTTGTTTCAATCTTTTTGTGATCTGCAAAAATGCGTTTGACATCAACAACTCGAACGTTTTCTGAGAAAGATTACGGCTAGTTTCCACATGTCAACCAGGCTTTATCTCTTAAAAACATATGCGCAACCTTAGTGACGCAACATTGCGCACAAGAGCAAGGACCAGGCAAGCGCACCTAACTCCGACGCGGAGGACGTGGGTTCGACCCCGGGTACCGGCGTGGAAATTTTGCCCCGGTGGGTGGTCTGGCATGGGATATATTCAGCCTCGTTAGGTCCCGGAGGAACCAATTGGAGCTGCTTGAAGGCTGCATAACCCGTAGGGAGGACTCGGGGCGCTGACCGCGTCCCACCCTCCAGTACTGCACCCCACTCATGACGCCCATGTTGCGCAGAGGTGGGATACTCAGTGGCCGGGCGGTAAACTTTGGCCCGTGAAGACCTGTTGCGCTAGGGGTTATTATTTTTATTATTATTAATTAAGAAGTTGATTAAGCAAGTAATACTTAATACTATGCAACTAATGCCATTTGTCGGTCACGCAGCAAAACCTCTACAATACCAATAAGTTGATCTCAAGAATCCAATTTTAATAAATTGAAATTAAATGTACATCACAGGAAGGCGACTACGCAACTAAGACCATTTGCCAATAATGTGTGCCAAAAGAATCTTAAAACAAGAAAGACGTTGCTAGGTGTCCTCGTAGGTTGTTGAGCGACGTTAAATTTGGAAAATGCAGTAAAATTCTGTTCAAAGACTGCATCTCAGGTCAACGCTCTGAACTCATAGGTCCGGGTTCGATTTCCGCCGCAGGCAACATTTTTTCTGTAACCAGAATTGTTGTCTGCCTGCCATTCGTGAAGGTATGAATGTGCGAATTAAATGTGTATTAATGTTTTTAAAGGGAATGAAAAAAGCCTAAAAGTCAAAAGCTTCGATATAATTATAGAAGTTAAAAGGAAAGAAAAAATGTTTATCATTTGTCGTTCCGTTTGAATTGTAGGTGTTTTTCATTTAATTTCAGCATTATGTAGTTGGAAACGTCAGCTAAAAACTTGTTCTGAGCGCATACATAGCGTAAGATTCCGACCACCCAGAGCAGGAGTTTTCGTAATTTTTTCTAGTCGCAAAGACTACTGGATTAACATATTCTTTCCACGATCACTAAAACAGTAGAAAGAAAAGAAAGAAAAGCAATTGCCAGCCTTCACACTTACAGAAATAAACATTGTGGCGTTGGCACGGAATATCTACACAGCTTAAACGCCGAGCTTTGGTGCGGGAAACATTCCCAATGAAGGAAATTAATTAAAAGAAACCGAACGAGAAATTTTGCCACCTATCGTACTGAAGACAATTGTGAGATCATCTGTCGGGATCACTTTCAACAAATAAGTGAACAAAGACAAGTACCTAATAAGCTTACCGTTACGGCTAAATAGCAGCTATAGTCATGAGCCGAACCTTATAATGAAATTCGGCATGAAATCATAACGACTCTGCTAACGATAAGCTTAGGGAATAGACCCCAATAAACATATTTTATTGGAAGCTTTTAATATAGGAATATTTGGACATGTACGTTGACAACCAAACATTCTTTAGCAACAGTTTATATAACCACAACTGGATGAAAATCAGTAGCGTGACTATTTTTAGCAATAAATCTACATTAGTAAATCCACTTTTCGTACCAATGCTCTGACAGTATAATAATTTGCATTTGTTGTAGACCAGTAAATAATACAAAAACAACAGACTGGTGATTTCACAAACTATCAAATATGAAAACCTTTATCAAGTTCTGTCATTCTTTATGGTTTAGAGTTATTTGCAGCGGTTTAAACCAAGTTATTATTTTGTTCCTTTGAAATTGCCCACAAATAGTCGGAGTGTAACAATGAATACGGCCAGAATGAAGTTTTGATCCATATATCTTTAGAAAACAGCCTGCTACTAAAGGATTCATGTGCCGTATATTTATCTGTTGGTTGCACATTGTGTTTTTCACTAATTGCCTGAGCGGCTAACGTCATGCAGATTATTGCCTGATAGCGCCGTGCGTTCAACATGTCGTTCATGAACTCGGTTGTATCCATTTCTCTTTCAGCAGAACGCTTTAGCTTCCTGTCAATCACAACTGCCGCATTTGAAACAAAATGGATTTTCTCCTGTGTTATCGCTAATTAAAACTCTGCTTTCTTGTAGGTTCTTCCCCATCCCCTCTTGCATTACGGAACAACACGGGGAACAACAATGGTGGCGCTTCCGTGGAAGTCAACAATGCCAGCGTCGCTTCATTTCCCCTGCAACAGCATCAGCAACAACAATGTAGCGAGCGCAAGCATGATATGCCAGAGCCATCTAGTAGCGATCGCAAAAAGCACGACGGAGCTACATCGCTAGTGGTTGGCTCTTCAGGTGGTGGCTGCAGCCGAACCAATCCTGTTTCGCTTCGTAATGGTAGGAGTTCGTTTCGTTTGTTTTGTTTACATTTCTATACTTCTAGCTCCGGCTTTAGGAAATTAATATTTTGCCTTACATTACACACCGGAAAGGTGTGTAATGAATAGTTATGACTTATGAAATTAAATTTCCTTTCCCATAATTTCATTTCTTTGTTTTATGAACTTATGTGCTGCTATGGCTAAGTGCAAGCTTAATAGAATTTGAACTTGGTGCTGAATTTTCATGATTTTTTTTTCTAAATTCCAAGCGTATTAAAATCTTCCTGCTTATTCTTTTTCTACTTCCTACACCTCTCTTGTTTACTATAGTAAAGAAACGTAAACTCATTTTAGAAATTTTGCTTAAACGTATGCTATTAGTAGCTTATCAGTAGATACCTTAAAACGCATTAAACTGGATTACAAAAACACTTTTTCTAAGTAAGATCTTAAAAGCGGATAAATAATTATAAGCATTAAAGCATGCCTTTATGACGGACACAAAATTTAATGGCCGCTGATAGCTGACCACTATCACGCTCTTTGCTGTTCTGTAAATAAATTTTGATGGTTACAAATGATATCCCCAGTTTTACTGCGTGATTTCATAGCGTGTTTAACTATAGAACACCGCAAGGCGTGGTAAGCCTCTGATTGGATATTGTGCTGTATTTATTAATTAGATATTGTATTAAGGAAGTGAGGAAAATTCATGGGTGTATATAGGGGTTGCTGTACGGTAGGAAATAAAAAGAAAACACCCGTGAATTTCCTTCCATCAATCGGCGCCTAAGAGTGTTCCATTAAAGTATCTCTATCTCTTTCTTTTTCCCCTCCCATATGTTTACAACATGATCGTTCTAATTTGAGACAGATGATAGATTGAAGTAGTCTGTGTCTTCTTAGAATTCTACCTTTCTTCCAGGTTCTTATATCAAGAATACTCTAATAAGGAAACGAAGAGAGCACGAATATCAATACCTTGAGGAAACTTGTGTGCCAACTGGCTTAGGCGAAACTAACTGGTAGACAGTTGTATTAAGATGGCAAAGACTAAAACTCAGCATCCCGTTTAAGGAAGGTCTTTAGATCGATGCTAATACTAGTATCCTCCGTGATGGAGGGGTAATGTGCTAGTCTGATTCCCGAGGTCGCGGGTTCGAACCTGGCAGAGGCTGATGGATTTTTGTGGACATAATATAGGAGAAATAGCTTATCGGTAGTCCCCAAGAATTCAATATGGCCGACATTATACTAAACTGCAATGTACATTACACGAAAAAGCAGTACTGCCAACCTACATTATTCCTAACCTCAAATATCACAGATCAATTTCAAACAATAATAATACTTGAACATCGTCGCATAACACATGAACCAACTCATCTTCGGCAAATCTTGTGCAATAACGCTTTTGGTTAAAATCACTTCTAAATATCCTAATATATTTAATGCACTACTGTGTTGTGAACACGAAAATAACAACAGTAACTATAACTGCATATAATGCTGTAAAACAATTCAAGAAAATATCATGCACACACGAGCAATACAATGGCGTCCACACATTAGTTTCGGCGTCTAAGCAGAATCTAAAATCTATCAGTTGCCTTCCCTGTAAGGGTTTCAAAAATAAGGGCTTCTATGGCAACATAAAGGATCCAATAAGGCCATCTATGGCTGTAGCTTTACCATGGTTACATTTTCGGGACAGTTGGCGGTACTAATGCAACCTAACAGATGGAATGTCACTAAACATAACCAGATCGCGCCGGCATCCATTTTAGGACTGCATTCCTTGGAAACAACCAATTTGCACATGCCTGATATTTTGACGAATTTTCTTCAGTTGATGAATTTGGTTGTAGACGCTATTTCAATATACCTACACGCTCTTTTCGTTTCCTTTTTGAATGAGATAGATTAACTCTAAACGCAGTATCTAGTGTCTAAAGGCGACATTTGGATGATTGTGGTTTTAGGAGCGACCACAGGGAGTAACACGGGCTCCGAGTGGCAGCCGGGGCTGATCCAAATCAAGAAGGAGCCCGTCGGTAGTGCCACTCCGTGCCTCCAAGTTGCCGAAGTGACCACCAGCATCCGTCAGAACAACGGCAACAACCAGGCGCCTTCGCCCATGCCTCCCGCGGCCACCGTCATCAAGATCGAGGCAAATCCCTGTGCTCCCTCGCCTTGTAGCGGGGGCACTGTCCAGGGTACCAACACTTCGATCACCAGTGTGTCCTCAGGGACGCCCACAAACTCCAACTCCGGGAGCCAGAAGCCCATGCAACATCCGTCGCTCAACAATAATGGTAAGTCACAAAAAGTTTAAATTTTTGTTCCTAATGTGTGAATATCTTACAAATAGCGTCTTTCATGCGGGAAAACTCCATTATGGCTGACATAAAATTTAATGGCGGCTGTTAGCTAACCACTAGTATTCTCTCTCTTGTGTAAAAAAATTTGTGAGCATAAATGATACTTAAATCATCGGTTTTTGCAGCGTGATTTCAGAGCGTGTTCAACTATACAACATCGCAAGGCGTGACAAGCCTCTGATTGGATGTTGTGTTGATCAGCTCCTCCAGCCACCCACCTCTAAATGTTGTGTCAGCCATAATAAAATATTGAATGCAGCTAACTTGGGTCTATAACGATAGTGGCGAAAATATAGCTGAAACCAATGGTCTTTTGGGAGTGTAACAGATGAATGAGGCAAGGAAGATGAAGTATAACAATGGAGCAGTAATACCTGTTTTGAAGTACCTATTCAAAAATCTTATTTTGACTAAATCAAGTTAGTACCATCCATAATCTAATTTAACGATTGAGCATGTGAATACTTTCTAACGCTGGTTTATCACAGTATTTTAGGCAAGGACAGAAATAGAGACAGAATTGCTGTAACGGCCCAATAGCTCCCAGTATGCCTAAATTAATGCTCCCGGGTTCAGCTTCGAGTAACTAATGCAATATCAATGTTCTTAAATGTACCATTGTCATTAATTCCCAAATAACATACAAGCGATTGAATACTGCAATATTTTATAATGCAACTTAATCTCTTTTCACTTTATTTTTCCCTACTTTCGATTACTATGGCCTCATCCAACATAAATGAATATTTATACACCCAAAAATGATTTTTGTACATCAACTTTCTCAAAACTAACCTTCAAAACACGTCGAGTTACTCTTACTGCCTCCTTGGCAACGTGACGTCATGCCAAGGAGCATTCAATTTGGGAGGCTTCCATACGGAAGCTCCAAGCAATGTCGCAATACTTCAAGTACTCTGTGAAGATTTATTTAATCATTGAATAACAAAGTTGGCGATGTAATTGTAAAAAAATAATATTTTTTGCTAAAAAAATCATCTTTTTTACAATATTGCAAAGAGAGAGGTATTGTTCTATAGCTTGTTGTTATTATTATTATTATTATTATTATTATTATTATTATTATTATTATTATTATTATTATTGTTGTTGTTGTTGTTGTTGTTGTTGTTGTTGTTATTATTATTATTATTATTATTATTATTATTATTATTATTATTATTATTACAGTAATTATCATTGCTATAATCTTTATCGATCGCCAATCATGAGAATTGTGTTCACTGCGATTTAAGTAGCAAAATTCAGATATATTTTTATAGAAAAATATTAATTAAATGCTTTATTACAATTTATGATTGTCATATTTTTATGTTAATAAATGTGTTGTATTTACATTGTTCTTGTTGAAAAAAGAATAATTTAATGTTTGAAAAGCAAAAGGCGACAAAATAAAATGTCATTTTATTTTATATGGTGTAAAAAGTATGGCATAAGTCATTAATTTATAATTTGTCAATATGTTGATTCATAATTAGACATTTCTTATATAAGAATGTGGCCCATATTTCATTTTTCTCCATTTGTTTAGTACTACGCCAAGGAACCCAAGTTTTGGTTTCAATTAGGTGCGGTAGAACGCCACTATTTCACGTGATTCCATCCCCGTCCTCTTCCTCTCTGCACAAATGCTATTTTAAAGCAAGGTATAAGTGACGAATATTTAACTGTGCACTGTTGTACCTAGTTGATGGCCCCTAAACTAAGATTGATTTTTTAGAAAATGCATGCAGATAGAAGTTCATCTTTTAAAGAGAGGTAGTTGTACTAGAGAAAGGCAGGCAGGCACCAGAGAAGACTGACAAGGGACTAAGAGTGATGCATGTGTTCAACAGGAGCCATCCCAGTCGGGATTGCTGTTGCCCGACAGAGGCTGCAGGAGCACGCGGGATGTGGCGCCACGACCAAGTCGGAGAAACCGCCACCCCCACCGCCGCCTCCGCCACCCCCGCAGCCCGCGCAGCTCCAGTGTCGACAACAAAAGGCACCCCCTGAGCCCCCGCAGTGCAGCCCTGTGGAGCTTGCGCCGGCCCCCACCACGCTCTCCGCCATGGGTAAGTGCCCCCCTTTTCCTTTCTTCTTCATCTTGCTGTGTATTGCAGTGCACTGCCGAGCGAAGATTCAAGTCTCAGGTGATTAGATTCGCGTTATCTCGTTTCCAAACTTCAGACACCCAGGAAAGTGAAATAGCCACGCAGTCATGATTTTGTTTTGATGCACTTCAGAAATTTATCACATTTGCTACTGTAGACCACAAGAGAGGATAACAAAACGATTAAAAGGTATGGTGACGCATTCGCGGGTTCCCTCCACTGCGCGAGAAAACAGTTGCCGGGGAAATGGTGCCGGCAGAGGCACTAAAACCCTTACCTCTCAAACATGCAGCATATCTCTCATTGTTTCATGAAACAAAATGGGTTCTATTATTACTTTCTCTACTGCGTATAGTAATTAGGAGAAGTATTGCATTCCACCAAAAAATCCAATAGGTGAATGTGTATCAGTCTGTGAACAGCTGCGAAAAATTGCTGTAATTGCTTTAAATTGCTTAAAAACCAAAGTTGGTATTTAAGTTTAATATCTTTCAAGGATGCAACACCAAGATTTGGAAGAAAATTCCTCCATCGTAAATCGCGATCCTAAAATGTCGATTTTCTCAAAAATGGCTCTAATGATTTTAATTTATTTAAGGTATTTTTATGGTAAATGAAATGTATATTTTGAATATTCTGGCTATAGCCTATGTAGTCCTGTTTACTCTTGATGACTTTTGCATAACTAGTAAACTGTAAGAGATACACCAAATCTTACTAAACAAAAAAGTAGATCTTGTTTAAACACACAAGTTATGTCCAAATACATTTTTTTTGTGGAGTGAACCATTTCAGAGATATTCCTTAGTTATTTTTGTGAGTTTTGCAATGCTTTCTCAAATGGAAGGTCTTTATTCACTTTTTTATCTCTTGACCATATAAAGAGAACAGAATTTAAAAACTATAAGATTTGACTATCGCCCAGTCTACTTTATTCCAATATTCCCCTTGCACCTGCAAGAAAATCCACAATTTCTGCATATATTTATCTCGACTAACATGAAGAAGATAAAGTACAAGTAGACAAAATCATGTGAGTGGAACACATCAGGTTTTTCTAAATCTTAATTGCACACCACATCCAATTTTCAGGTCATAGTGAAGTGTCCCATGTGATCGTTTGAAGCTTTTGATTTGGTGTTAAACGAGAAACATTCTAGATCGCTTTTAACAGAAAATAAACTAGATTAAATTGATCCCAGTTTAGAATGAATTGCTAAACAAACTCAACAAATTAACATGAACACAGTTGATATTGGCTTCAGAAAAACCTGTGCTATTGCGTGAAATGCCTCACTGTGACTGAAAATTATATTATGGTGTGTAATGAGTGTTAGAAAAATAATAGGATCCATTTTGTTTAATGAAACAATAAGAGACACAATGCTTGTTTGAGAAGTAAGCGCCTCTGCCTGCACCATTTCCCTGGTGGTTCTCATATGCAGTGAAGATAGTCCAGGAATGCATTACCACATATTTAATGACCCTCTAATCTATACAACTAACTGGAAATCTTTGGAAGTAAAATTACATTTGAAAATTTCACTGTCACAGTGGGTTTGTGACTATAGGTCTAGCTTTCCATGCCGGTGCTCTAATTGCGCCACCGTGATGAAACACCCAAACTCCTACTTCTTATATTTGATCAGAAGTTACAAAATTTAGAGCCCTTTAAAGATTCAACTGTGACCATTGAGATGCCCATGAGCACACAGCCTACTTATTTCTTTATTTCCAATGACTTCCACTCATCTTTGATTTTTCTTACACTTTTGGGTGTTAAAATGTTCCATACTTCATATTTCCTAAACCAATCGTATTAATACTCAGAGAGAATGGACTTAAAAAAGGCACATAGGTTTTACTTACACTGAAGATAAATTGTTACAAAAATTATATTTAAAGATTCAATATTTTTTATTCAAAACAACCAGAAGACTGGATAAATTTTCATATTCAGTTTTGTGTATTAGTATTTAAATAACACTAATTTTTTTCTTTCAAAATTAACGATTTGTACATCCTGTGTAACACATGATTAGTACAAATAAAAGCAAAATAATTGTTTTTTTCTAAAAAACGATATTAAAGATATATGAGTGAAATTTAAAAATTTAGGTAGAGCAACATGTGACATAACTTTGAAAAGATGTAGATAAAAACTACAGGAAATAGAAATTTCACTTTTGGGTATCTTTTCCCCTATACCTACCGGTGGGAAATAATATGCTAATAGGAGGAAAACTATACATTTCGACTCTTTCTGCTTCTGTACTCTCTCTGGCAACCTCGCCAATTTACTATGACGTCATGAAGTGCAAAACGTGGCTAACGAAAAAGACAGGCTATGGCGCAAACTGACGTAATTCTCCTAGTCTGATCATGGCCCAATGAAGTAAAATCACAATCACCTAATACATCCGTGACCTAAACAAACAAGCAAACAAAACGAAATTGTTCGTTGAATTAATACAAAAGTTACAGTTTTATCATAATGGTATACAATATTAGTCATGTATCAGACTGGCTACATATGCCAGTGACATACTACGTGACTCCGATCCGCACCGCAGCCTGTCGTTTTCGTCAGCCACGCGTGCAACGGTATTTGTGGGAAAATTCGAAATTAGTGAATACTATATGGGAACATCTTTCGCAAAAGTTTGTATAATTGTAAGCAACTAATGCACACATATCTGTAATGTTGAGTAATCATGTCAGCTTCAAAAGTTAGAAATACTTATCAGTAATTATGGAAATATTTCGCATAATTGAAGCCCTTAATTGTAGCTATTATCCAAAACAACCAAGAGACTTTTTCTCGGCAGTGTACGGTAACTTGGCTCGAATGATTTTTGTGTATGTAATTTAGTGAGATTTGTAGTTTAATTTATGTATATTGACGTTGTTAACTATAGCTTAAGGAATATAGGTTTAGAATGTTTATGCTTTGAGATATAAGCGTCTTAGGGATGGTGCTTATGGAATCCTTGACATTGTTTTTTTGAAGTCTCTTCCCTAACTAACTGCTAACTGCCCAATGGAATCTAGAGACGTAAGATTATAGTTCACTTATTTATTAGAAAAACCAGGGTCAGTGTTGCCAATCTGTAGGATAAAAATGGGGATATTACACGATAATTTTAACTAGTGAAGGGACCTCGATATTCGGCACTTTTTCGACATACTTTTCCGAAATTTTCAAGTTTTAATTTTTACATTGTTCAAAGCTGTTGCGTTTTACTTTATGCTAGATAGGGAATCGAGATCTCAGATTCTTGCCTTGCATGCGGCTCAAGTATTGCTGTACAATAGTTCCTGGTAGACCTTGACTGCGTTTACTGTTGAGAGAATCAATGCAAGATTCCATAGACTCTTGTTTCTAAATGAAAATGTGCAAACAACGGGGGAAAGAGTAGAGGTGTCCATATAACATGCAGCGTTAGCTAATCACGTTTCTGCAATACCATAGTTTGGTGACTCAATTTCGGTAATAAAATATGCCTACTCTGTGTCCAAAATCTGAATCCAGCAAAACGTGACAACTAAGACAGCAGCAACAATTAAGACGCGATATAATCGGATGAAAATATGTATTAATTCTTGCCTTCAACTTCTTGTGTTTCACAAGTCAAACTCGGGTCATGAGTGTGCCTTACAGGTATACCATACAACTTTTTGTTTTACCAATGCACAACAGTGATATTGAATAAAACAAAGCGAAGTGTGGGCCTATTTTGAATTACATGGCAGTAATAATAACAGAACACGTGTAAAATATGCAGAACATTATTTTCACGCTATAGTAAGCCGCACAATAAAAGAAATTTAAAGGGTCATGTTACATTCATACACCGAATGAAGTTTACAGAACTATTGAAAAAGCAATATCGCTGTCGGTGTCAGAACATGATGCAGTGATGTTGAAAATGATGAGCAAAAGCAAAATTGTTTGCGTGTGTTTATATACAGAAAACTGGTGCCAAGAACAATTCAGTTAAACTATGGCCTTTAGACATTTTTATAAAGTATCGAGTATCGTGCTTAAACATCAGTATCCGTATGGAGTATCGAGAAATAATAGACCTGGCACAACGAAATCTTGCCGATCTGCAGGATGCGCAGAAGTGTATTTTCGTAGACCTACCGTACCATACCGTTACACCTATTGCGGGGCTCCAGTATCTAGGCCTCGAGGTGTGCATATCGGAATGAATGAGTAAGCGAAGAGTAGACAGTGGGACCGACGAGTAGCTTCAATGCGGGGAGTGCAAATGGCAAGTGGTCTTCAATCGAGGGAGGTAACCCGACTTTATCCGAGTAGCACTGAAATTTCGCGCAGCTCTCGTTGGCTAGCTTTCATTGTGTCACTCCTACTATTGTCCCATCAGTAATTTTAACGATGGTAGGGAAATTTGATAAATTGCAATAAAGCAGTTCTACTGTTACAACAAAGCACAATAGAATATATGTCTATTATTTTTGCTGATACTCAGTTTTAGGTAGGGGTTTAGGGGCTGTCAAAGTGTGCGTGATTTTGGTTGTAACACGTCAATACCGACGCAACACTCCTTGAAAAGCTTGAATGTCGTAGTATCTGAGTAGTAACATTAAGTTTTAAGGTTGGCAACCCTGCCCTGGATTAGTTACTCTTTTGATAGAACGTAGCGTTTTTGAAACAAGGATGTAATCAGGAACTAGAAGGGGGGGGGGGGGCATTCTAGAGTTCTATTCTGCAAAAACCTGTTGAAGACCAATATCATGCGATTTTAAGGAAATGACAGTTACATGTTAACTACACGTGGAGTCTCAGTTGCCAAAATGCTGAATTGCAGTTCTTTTCTGTTTTATTAGGTGCAAAAGTTCATGTTAAAAAGTTGCAACTTTGAAGAAAGCTGAGGAGGCAGGGCCTGGGACGTTAGGGTTCCTCAAAGAAGGTGGCCGAATTGCACACGCGTTGACTAAGCAGATCTGTAACTACTGTTACAAACGCTTATTCTCCTATCTGCTTCATGCTAATTTATATATAAAATTGCTTTATTCCATATTTCCTTGCTGACCGCCTCCGTAGCGTAGTTGGTATCCTCTGGCGCGGAGGACGCGGGTTCGATCCCCGGTACCAGCATGGGGATTTTGTCCCCTCTGGGAGGTCTGGCACGGGGTGCACTCAGCCTCATTAGGTCCTGGGGGGACCAATTGAAGAGCTGTTTGGTGGAGAAGTAGCGGCCCCAGGTCGAAAAGACCGCATAACTGGCCGGGATGGCTCGGCACGCTCCATCCTCCAGTACTGCACCTCACCATTGACGCCTGTAGTGGGCAGAGGTGGGGGACGCAGCGGCTGGGCGGTAGGCCTTGGCTCTTCGTGGGCTGTTGAGCCGGGGTTTAGTTTAGTTTATATTTCCTTGCCGACACAAGGAAATTAGGTAATGCAGTAGGCTTAAGCGAGTGAGATTTTTAAGATCGGGTCGCTATGTAATTGTTTAGAAATGTTGTTGTGTTTGCATGGCCGAAAGGGAAGGAGAACGAGAGCGAATAAAGACTGCCTATTTGAGAAAACTATAAGTATTTAAAAAACCAATAATAAGGAATATCTAAAAAAAGCTTCCCCTCTTTACCGTATGTAATTGAGAAAGTAAAAATACGGCCTGGAGATGAGGAAATGGTCGAGTACTTGAAGAAAAATGATTGTGACATGAAATCCCAATGATACCCTCTCACATCATGTGACATTGATAGATATTTTTCAGTATCCGGTGCTTCACTGCAAATCCATCCTCCCCTTCGTCACTGCCTGTTGGTATCTTTTTCCCACTCGCTGCTCCCTCTTAGCAAACAGCTTCTTCTCGACTATGTTCTGATTATTTTCAGCATTATTTTCGTTTTCCTACTGTTTCTAAAACAGATTCATTACTTACTGTCTGACCATGTTATATGTTCTGTTCGTCTGCTTGTCAACTTCTCTTCAAATGCTTTGAATCATTTTTCTATTTGTCGCAACGTCCAAGTTTCCACGAAGTATAATGCTCACTTAACACATAACTTCTCTAATCCCATTTTTATTTCTTCAAGGAACCATGTGTTCTTTTTTTAAGTTTTCTTTCCATTTCTATCCATTGCTTAGCTTGTGTGATTACAAGTATGTAATTATAGACAAGAGAAGAGACTGAAGACTGCGACAGAATGATTGTCTTCATCCGGTATTAAATAAGCAATAAGCTAAATGCAATATACTATTTTCGTTTACGATCAGTATTTCAAATAATTCCTACCATATACTGCCAAAGTTTACGCTTATACGTGGAAATGTCAGTGTACATTTCAGCATGGAAATGCATGCCATCTTCAATTTCATTCCATATAATTCCCAATTCTAGATATAATTTTAATTGCAATAAATATAAAACAAACAAGACATGGCATTCTAATTTTTGGGATGTTTCTTTATTTATTTACTCACTTTTTCTCCATTCTGGGGCCCTGGACCATTGTCAACCTTCCTTAATCGTCGCTATACCATTGCGATGACTCAAAAGGTCCACATCTATAGTTGTATATCTAACGTTTTAACCTCCGCTAATTTGTTTTCCATATATACACCCTTGTTTGGAAAATACGAGTATTTTAGCCAAGCAAGTACAGGCCTGTGTACGAACGCTGAACTCCCAAGAAAACGACCACTAAGACTTGCTTTGCATTTTGATCACAGCCTTCTATTACACGCAGGTTTCTCTATGCATAGGTTTTTTCTGTGCCAGCAAGCATGTGGCCTGTTTGGACACCATGGGGTCGTGATTGTTCATGGTCCATTATTAAAACCTTCCAGCTTTCCTCTATTCTTCACGTCCTTCCTTATCTTCCATCTTTTCTTGGAACTTCACTTGTTTATTACCTTCTGGACGCAGGCCCACGATTTCCCGCGGCAGGCTCCTAATCCTCAGGTCGATATCTCGCTCGCTGCGTTTCGTAGCAGATTTCCCCAAGAGGCAGGCAGGAAGAACCAATGGACTGCAGTTAACAGACATTTTGAAGCGTTACTTCAAGATTTTCCTGATCTGAAAACTCTAACCATTTCTTTCATAGTGTATTAACGACGCACACTCAATCTTATTAATGCAGTTCGTTGTACCACTCACAACAGTTTTCTCCAAGGAACACAGAACTCAAAAACCTGACGTTCTATATTTTTAGCTACTGCAAGGCATGTGAATATGTCATCACAATTTAAATTATATTGTGCGTTCATTTCATAATTTAATATGTCTCTAGCTGTAATGCTCTTAGCAGCGAAAGGCTTCTTTTTAAGGGCAAAATAGGTTGTTAATTGTTATTTCTTTATGCCAACAAACTTACTGCTGATGTTTTTTAAACACACAGTTACCATTTAAAAGATTACTTAAACCCGGGATATAAAGTACTTACAATTGCAAGTCGCCTTTGGGGTATTTATCTCTGATGTGAGATTTCCTTGTGCACTACCAGGAAAAAGTATAAATCGGTTGGGGAATTTAATGCCATATTGGCAAGTTTGTGGCTAACGAAAATGACGGCTTCGGCGCAAACTGCAGTGACGTAATTCTCCTAGTCTGATCATGGCCCAATGAAGTAAAACCACAATGTCTAATATATCCATATTCCAAACAACCCAAAACAATTGCTCGTTGGGTTCATACAAAAAATTAGTTTTATCCTGATGGTATACAATGTTAGCCAGGTATCAGACTACCATTGCCACGTAACTGTGATTCGCGCCGCAGCCTGTCCTTTCGTTAGCCACGGGCTAGTTGGCCATGGTAGCTTAGTGGTTAGAGCAGCCGCGCGTGAAGCGGTAGATCCGTGGTTCTAATCCCGGCTATGGCATTGCATTTTTCAGTACTGATTCCCTCTTAAAAATAGGTTGTTTATTTTTTCTGTAAAAACACAACTAAACAGAAAAAGAATGGGCTGGTATAGTAACAAGTATCTACATACATGATCAAACAATAAAAAAGATGCATTACCTCACTTTCGATTATTTGGTTAATCGGAAAACTTATTTGAAAATTATCCCCTGGAGAATTTTGATCAGTTTAAGATTAAAACATCAAATTTCTATTGTCCCAGATTGCTGCACCACAAAAGGCTACAGGTGTACCTGAAAGCATCCAATTCTAAGACTACTTTTTTATGTTATTCGGTTACATGATATACAAAATGTCCAAAACGTACTTAAGTCCGGAAGATAATGCAACTTATTAGCATTACTCTCCATTACATATCCTTATCAGCTTGACTTCAGTTAGTCTGGCCTCCAGAATTTTCAAGATGTTCTGTAGGATTTTCTTTGACGTAAATCCACAAATACACTTATTGTTTCCCCATCCAGCAACATCTATTTCCTTCTTCAAAATTAAGTATATTTATACCTCTTAAAACAGGAAGTCAGAGATTTTGTTTACCTAATCAATCGTACTACTCAAAGCGTTTTCCTCTATGTAAGTTAGTCATCACACGATATTAAAAGGGCCTTTCAAGATACCGTGTATATTTTGGGAAATTGAAGTTAATACTGGACACGTAGGTATATGAACTTAGAGGAAACTTATGTTGCAGTGACAGTGCCGGTAAATAAGATGAATGTGGCTTGAGCCAATTTGATGGTTCAGTGACATGAACTCTTAGAAAAGGGGTGGGTATCTTGCCGCAGCGCGTGGCACCTACCTCACCAGCTGGAAGGTGGTGTTTGTCTGTTGAACCGGGCTACAAAAATAATTCGTAAATTGCACCGCAAAAATATCAGAAAGGAGACTTTTTGATTTGAATTCTAAAAACGTCTCTGTTCGCGTATCCACACACTAGTTCATACATTTTGCTTAAAAGGATGAAAGGTTAAAACTGTTAACGTTTGCTATTCGATTTGCTTACAAATTAAATTATTTTGTTCTTTAACGACGCTGTCAATTGCCAGGATCACATCAGCGTCGCCGGTGTGCCGGAATTTCGTCCCGCAGGAGTTCTTTAACATGCCAGTAAATCTACTGACATGGAGTTGTCGTTTTTAAGCACACTTAAAAACCATCGGTCTGGGCCGGGTTTGAACCCGCGGATTTGCTTACAGACCGCTTGAGTGACAGAAATAGACAAGTTTAGGAAATTACGAATGTGAATTCTTAAACAGAAAACAAATAGTTTCTGGTTCCTTTATTAATATCTTAAGCTGTGTCAAACTTGATATGTCAAGACTGACACAACAGCAAGAAACCACAAAGAAAAAGTAAGATTAAGGACGTTGTTTATTATTTTAAGCTTGCTCAAATGCTGTTTAACATGAGAATTTAACTGCCTCCCCACCACACACAGTAACAGTATGAGTGCTTTAGAGAATTTATTCTTTTTTATTGAGTTTTACGCTTTATCAAGCGTAATTCTTGCTACGTTTCCATGGGAAATTCAAATATATTTGAGTTCTGATTCCGGATTGGATACTACATGGAAACGCGGATTCAGATCGAACTGAATTTTTGGATCCGATCCTGTTAGAAGTGAGATCGGGCCGAAATTGGTTGCATAGAAACTTCTACAGTATTCAAACCGATTTTAATCCGCCAAAGGTGCTAACTTCTACTCAAAGCGATTTCAATTCCCCATAAAAACTTAGTATCTGTTTAGTAATTAAGTTAAAGATACGCATAAACCTAAATAATTGATTAATCATTAACGTTTGTCACACACAAATTTCTGTTGCCTTTACGGCATACTGTTTCGAGGCACTAGACAAAATAAGCGATCCCCAGTGGCAAAATTTGGAACAAGTGCAGGGCCTTAAACAGTGAGCAAAGTTTTCATTTTTTCCCACCAAACTAACTAGAAACATCGAAGGGGAAAAAATTGGGCCCTATTCTCCTGCTAATCTCTGGTTATTTTTTAAGACTTGTTGGTAGCACTGAGAATTGCGTTGGAAGTCAGTTTTTGTTACGGTCGAATTCATTTGGTTAGAACTCCGATTTTAAGAACGAATACGGCCATTTTATGTATCACGAATAAGTAGATGTCAATTCAGATTCTAGAGAGTTTTTTAAAAATGAGCCATTTTGCCTTATCGCTATTTAACCAGCTCTTTGCACAGCCCCTTTCTCTCTAAAGCAGAGAAAACAACCTAAGCGATACGGTAGGAAGGAAAGCGCACGTTTAACCGTATGTTTAAATCTGAACTGATTCCCGCGATACACGTGTGCAATTACTGTAAAATTGCTTACCATAATCACTCCACTCCTAGAACCTAACTTGATGTAAACACATGACGTCATTAGACAGCCCGCAATACACGGAAATCTAAAGCAAACCATTGACATATAGTAGGTGGCTTATGGGCGATTTCCTCTCTGTTTTCAAGAAGTACGTTAATCAAACATGATTTGAAAAACTTTAGATTGTTATGGAATGGTAAATAATATAAATAATAAAACTAAAGAAAGCTTCAACTTTCGTTTAATTCTATGTGGTGTCGTTCATCTTTCTTCTACATTCATATGATAATGATGAGTAATTTGTCCCCCCTCCCACCCCACAGCTGATACGACCACGAGGGTGTCGCGGAAGGATACAAATTTGTTTGTTTACATCAAGTCTGGTACTTAGGCTGGGCTGACAGTTTGCATCACACTTAAAATGTCTGAATTTTTATAAAAATTGTTTAGTATGAGAAACGCCAGTATTTAAAGCTTGAATTGCTTGATTTATTCAATATAATTCTCCTAGTACTGTTACATATTGTAACAAAAAGACCATTCCTAATGTTTATATTATCTTTTGCACTTGCCCGGAATATGTTATCCAAATAGAACAACTGGATCACATAGGTTGTTTTTTCTATCAAAATATTTAGAAAACCTTTCACTAGAAAATCAAAACTCAATACTATAATACATATAAGAGTCAACTTGCACGTCAATACTTCAAGGATCACGCGATGGTTCAATACATTTGTAAATACGTACAGCAATCTGCACATTGGATGTTCCTTAGCACTAAGCCACGAATAGGTGAAGTTTTCACGTGTTGGGCAATGTTTTACATAGAGTTACCTTATGTTTGTTTTATCTTGATTGAAATTTACCCTTATTTAAGTTATGAAAAGGCAACACTTTAAAAATAGGTAATTATATACTCTATAAAGTTAGCCGAGTTTACTCCATTAAGAGTGAAACATTTGAATATACAGAAACAAAACAAGCAAATAGGTGATGTCCAAGCTCTAGATATTCACAGCAAGCATTGCAGATGCTAGACTGTTTCGATTAATATCGATTTTGTTGCGACCAAAGCAAGAGAAATGATAAGTTGATAGTGATAGACAGTCACCATTGCTTGAAACTCGTGTTTCCTTCCGTTTCATAAGTATGGCATGTAGTAATCAATATAAGATTAATTTTAAACAACTTTCCATTTCATTCTCATTAATATTCAGTTCACGATGGTTAGTAGGAATGGCATTATTGACGCAGCTGAATATGTAAGTGTTTACTATTCGTTAACCACCATGTTAGTCGACGAGTTGTATCTACTAATTGGTTTCCGTGTCTCCGACACGAAGTTTGTCTAGCGCGAGTCCTGGGAACTGCCATTTGGGAAATGGGTTGTTCCCTGCCGGCAAAAATCTCACCACAGTGCCGGGGGAAATGGATCTGCAGCAGAATGCCAAGAAAACATATCACATTTTGTTGGACACTGATGGGCTGCTAAGTAGCGTTGGATTTGGAGTTCAAAACTTTACGTAGGCCAGTAGCAAAGCTGGTTGTAAAAGCACCGTGGTAAAACTAATTACAAGGGTTTGTACTGCGCGTATAAGAGAATCCCTCATTTGTGTTTCTAAAATGTGAACTTGATCGGCTCTCATTTCGAGTAGAGAAATAGAACAACATTCACAAGAAAATGTATCATAGAAAATATCTGGAACAAGATGATCTTAGATGTGGGTGATCCTGCCTATTTTGCAATTTAAAATTAAGCAAAGTGCATGAAACATAACTGCATTACATTCCAAACTTTCTCTATGCCACAGAGAATTCTTTTGTTTACTCTTCTCATTAATGACATCCCAAATATATCAGCCATTTGTTGCACTCCTTGTAGTCCTTCAGGCATAACAGCAGAACATCGCAATCATTTTGGTAGAAGTATGAAAGCGTTTACTCTGAGCAAAAGGGCTTTGACAAAATCAACTTTACTATATTGGTCTGCAGTCAGTATGGCGTCATGCCAGATAACATGACTTGCAAATTGGAGGCTTGTGTGTCTATCAGACATCACTGCATAATTCACTGCAATATCGCATGTTCAGAAACCTTGAATTGCACTTTTATAGTAGCACCCATCCCTTAACGACCACATTCCAAGAAGTTGTAAAACTGACCCTCAACCTTCTTCTACTTAATGACATGAACACGATAGAGGGTCCTCTAATATAACTCTTAGCAAAATGATCTGCGATTGTCAAGTCGCTGAAGTACTGTTGTGCATTCAGTGTCTAAAAACAGTGAGATGAAGAAGGCGTTAAGACATGGGAATTAATATAATTAATTTAAGCTTATGGAGAAAACAATGACAAATATTCTCTCTCTTTAACTGTAATGTCCCTTAACCGGATAAGTCAGGTCCAGGCGACTCGCGCGATACCTTGAGCGACCTCCGTTTATTTTACCTGATAAGCATACAGGTATCAGTGCAAGGGCTTGAGCGAGTTGCACTCTCTGAGCACCAGTTGCCCAACACTGAGCTAAGTGAGATCGAACGATGGGCGATTAAAGAATGAAATGGGTTAAATGGTACTTTCAGGTTAAGGGAAAACCCCAAAAGCCTTATCTAGGTAACTCGCCTAACCAGGACCTCTTGGGACCTCTTGAATGTGAGGCCAGCTTAACATTGGAGGCGGGCCTCAACGTTTTTAAAACCGCGGTCAGATTTCGTGTTAAAATCCGCTATTGTATGGAGAAATTCACCATAAGAGGAACAGATTTTGGTCGTTTTTCCACTTTGAGAAAAGGTTGTAGAATCCGTAACTTTCTCTGTTTTTATAACACTTGAAGGATTTTACGGCGCTGCAATATCGCCTGTTAATATGTTGAAACTCTAGCCGCAATATTTCTCAGAAAACACTACATAGTTATTGATGTCGAATACGTTCCTTGCAGCCACATTCCTTTTTGGAGGAACACACTACTAGCCTTCTTGGATCTTATTCTCCATGGTCTAGTGGGATAACATGCTAACCCCCTAGGTCAGGGGTTCTAAGTCAGCGAAGAGCGATGGTGGTTTTTTTTTTTCAGTCGTAAAACATCCTTAGCATGACTTTCTTCGGAAAGAAGGTAAAGTCGGTGGTCCCGTGTCGTAGATTTACGACACATAAAAGAACCGCAAGTCTGATAGAGGCATCTAAGCAAAATTAACGATCTTTGACGCCCAATGTAGAACGAGACACCGAGAACCAAAGCAGTTAAAGACAAATGACATTCATTTTAATTTTGTTTGTTTGGATCTTATGTGAAGAAACTGTCATTCTGCGTCCTGCGGTTAAGTTAAACTAAGAAGTCACCAGTAAAACCTCACTTAGAAGTCCACCCACAAATGCCCCAAAGGTTTTAAGGAGCTGGTTCCTTTAATTGGTGAAAGACGAGGAAGAGTATGCGCATGTTACCGGAAAAATGAAGGAAAGATATGAACAAGTCAGAGACTGTGTGAGTGGTCAGCGGGCGTACAAAGGAAGTTAATTGCGGAACTCAATGGCAAGCGACTTCCTCTGCCGGTTCAACCTGTTTTTTTGGAGTGCAGGACTCGAACAGGTGTTCCCGGGCTCCGTGAAACCGGTATCTACTGACAAGACGAGGGTGACACTGCACATGTTGCAGGAAGTAGAACCGCTTCTGAAGGCACCCGAAGAATGGGGGCTGGTCAGACTCGATCAGCGGCATGAAAGCTTGACATGCGTAGGGGGAAGCTGAAGATCCGCTTAGGTGCCTACGCTGCGCTCCCTTTCACAATTCATATTTTAGACGTCAACGAATCTTCGATCACTATCCGTTCACTGTAGAGAAAATAGAGAATAAAATAAGAGTGCGGGGAAGGCCTGGGTGGCCCATTTGGTCAAGCGCAAGTCTCGGCCCAAGCTTGCGGGTTACATGATGAGGATTAGCTGTACTTAAATGCGACAGCCTCGTTTCTGTAGACCTACGGTCATGAGGAGCAAATCTCCAGCAGTTGGCAACACCATTATAAACGCAGAAGTAGCTATAGAGGAAACAGCCAAAAACCAACTATGACATTTTCCCCTCATTGTGGTGCGGTCTGGTTATATTTGGTGATATTTCATTTGTTATGTTGCATCAGTACCGCCAACTGTTCCTAAAATATAACCAAGGTAAAGCTGCGGCCATAGTTGGTGTTATTGCATCCGTTATGTTGCCACAGAAGCCCTTATTTTTGAACCCGTTGCAGGGAATGCAACCGATAAATTTTAAAACAAGATTCTGTTTAGATGCCGTATTAATCTGCGGATGCCATTGTATTGCTCGTATGTGCGTGGTTTTGTCTTGAAATGTTTTAGAGCATTGTATACAGTTATAGTCACTGTTGTTATTTTTATGCTCTTAACACAGTAGCACATTAAATATATTACGATATTTAGCGCTCGGAAGTGATTTTATCCAAAAGTGTTACAACAGAACAAGATTTATCAAAGGTAGGTACATCATATTTTGTTGTGTGGTAACGATGATCAACCATTATCGTTTATGAGCACATTATTTCAACACTGTGGTATTTGAGGTTAGAAATAATGTTTTAGGTTGGCAGTGCTGCTTTTTGGTGTAATATCCACTGCAGTTTAATGTAACCTCGGCCATATTGAATTCTTGGGAACTCCGATAAGCTGTTTCTCCTATAGATGCTCTCTAAAACAATTGCTTGTCGGTGTGTTAACCGTCGCCGATTCAATTCAGTGCTTCCTGTTCGGATTGAAAATTCCTCAGGATCATCATTCCAACACTAGACTTTGATAATAAAGTGCTTCGTAAAGTTGCTTATAAATGAAATCAGTTTTTGTACTTAGCCTATAAGCATAAAAATAAATGCAATTTAACGTAGAAATCACAGTTCTAAATAACTTGTATTTGCTGTTCGTGTTCCTTTATTGGTAACTTGTTCCACACAGCACAAAGTAACAAAATTAGCACACTATGGCTACAAAGTGATTGATAGACATCATTGCTTTAATTTGTACATACTCATATTCTAAAGCTGATTTTAGAATATGTAAATCAACTTTAAATTACTCATAGAGGTAACTTAGAGTTAATTTTTTTCAAGGTTTCTTTATCGGGCTTAAGCTTGTGTTACGTGCCGTAAATATACGACATGGAACCACGGCTTTATTTACTTGCCGAAGGAAGTCGTGCTATGGAGTTTTATATACGTACGAAAAATTAAAATTTTCAGTACAGATGACAGAAGGTTATCTTTTCCTCACGAAAAGTGTGATGCTCCTTCTTGAACAACTTGCTTTTAAAAATTGAACCATAATGACAATTTATCAGGGATGATTCTGAAGGTTTGAAGAACGTCGATTTGCAGAAAGAATAGCAGTAAGAAGTAGGGTATGTTATTAAATTCTAAGGTATGCTTGCGGATGACTAAGGCTGGAGGTTTTCATTCTCAAATGTGTGCCTTAAGAACTGTTTGCGTCATGCAAAGAGAGGGCTTAATGAGTGCATCTACGAATCCAATTCAGTGCTCAATCGTCCCTTGGTATGATAGTTCCAGCTTTTCTTGTTGGAGCTCTGTTGTATTTCCACAAGATCATAAAAACTAAGTCAGCAGTGTGCACAGTCGAGAAGGCGAATTTAGAAAATCTCTGGCATTAAACTAAGATTCCAAAACGTCGATAGATGTAGGTATAAAAAACAGCATAATAAAAGCATATTTTATTTTGAGAAACATTAAAACATATTTTAAACTCAAAAGCAGTAATAAATTATAGGCTCGTACGAGACCGTGACGAAAATGAGCTGTTTAAAACTCACTGGTAAATGTGTGTTACCCTTAAATATTTATGCTTTTGCAGATCACATAAGAAACATACTTATTTCTAAAGTATGACCACAGAAGTTAAAGGCGGCTGTACGAATTAAACAATAAAACAATGTGCGTTACATTCGCGTGGCTTTTACTATCCTCTACCTCTTCTTAGTGGGTTTCTTACGAGAGTTTATTTTCCTGTCTACTTCATCTTAATTGGAACAAACCTTTCCAGAAATAGCTGCATCACACGTTCTGTTTCAAATGCTAAAGGAACAGCGATAGTCAAATGTTTTAGCACTGGGGGGCTATACGCTGGCCTTGCTCTTTCCAAGCAATCGTGAGAAAAAACTGAATGTCGATAGAATAGCAGTTCGAACATTAATAACAGATATCAAAAAACGTTATGCGAAATAAATTTTGTATGTTTTTTTTAAGAGATCTGCGTTTTTTATATATCTTGAGCAGTTCTTATGTGCAGTTCTCCAGCCCTGATGTAAAGGGTAGTGGGAGTCTCAAAGTCTCCAAAATGTGGGAGATGCATCTGATGTATGTTTCACCAAGGAAGAATCATATGGTATACCTATGTACTATATGAATTTTTAGTAATATTTTAGACCGTATGCTGTTTCTTCTGGGGAATAACTTTCCTTTCAAAGTAAGCAGATGGATTTGCCGGTATATCACTGGAAATACAAAAGATGCCAATCTTTTGAAATAGTATTTTCACTCTCCAGTTTTCCTGTACTAATTACAGTGCTCTGGAATACGCTCTAGGTATTTTTGGGTTGTACGTATGCTTCCACTCCATTATAAGTTTTCTTAACGACGTGGAAGAATCTGCTTGGTCAGATATCGACAAACTCTTGATGCCTTTGTCACATAACGCTCCTTAATGACCCAAAAGAATGTGCCCTTCTGGCAAAGTATCGATGAAAAGTAACGAAACGCAAGCAACTAAGCATTGGGAATCCGATGAAAGAGCATGTGGAAGATCGACTGAAGTTCCAAGGGTGAATTTAATGTAAAATCTAGCTCGCATATATTTGAACCTGAGGGTAATTGCTTCAATTTAGCGTGTAATTAATCCCAGTTCGACTTTAAGCAACAAACTTTCTTTGTGAATTCAGCTAGTGCAAAGCTTGAAAACAAATAATCATTATTATATTACTGCGTCTTAGGATTTTCAAATTCAATGCCTGTCCATTAAAGATGAAAGTAACAGAATTATCTAGATGAAGGGGAGAGAAGAAAATAATTGATATGAACAGTCCACGGAAAGAAAGCAGTAAATAGGAAATTGTGGAGAAGTAGGGAAGAGAGAGAGAGAGAGAGAGAGAGAGAGAGAGAGGGAGAGAGAGAGAGGGAGAGGGAGAGAGAGAAATGAAAACAGCTTTGAGAAAAATAAAGGTTCCAGGAAATGGAAATCCTTGCTGTTGTTGTAATATCGCCAATAGGAGGGGAATTCTCATTCAGTCATGCAGAATGATGGACGAAACAGTTGAACCCTATGAACTATAAGTATACCTATAGTTCACTCACATTCTTTATTGTGAGTAAAAGGAAGTAGTTCATTCATTAAGCAGTGACACCTGAAGCTTATTACTTCATTAGCGACTTAGTTCGCTGTACTGTGTATCATTCAAACACGTGCGCCTCCTGTGCAGTGTTAATTCACTATACCTGCGTTCACGTGACTCTCTGCTCACTCTTGTACAAATATTCTTCATTCTACTTCATGTAAATCTTGATAGACGTTTGAGGAAATGGTATTATTACATCCTTTCTTATAGGTACAGTGAGAATAGGAGAACACAGTAGGATTAAGCGATATTCAAGAATTTTAAGAACTGGTCGCTACGTGATGGCTTTGAGATTCCATTCTCTCTCCATAGCCAGGACAAAGAAACGTATAACAATTTCCTGTTTGAGGACTTCGAAAATTCAAACTAATAACAAAAAATATCTCGAAATTTGTCCGCTCAAAAAAAAATCCTGTAAGGACATCTAGAACTTTTCTGTGGTAAGATTCTCTCCCTCTCGCACGGTTTACCAGTTATGCAAAAGTCATTTAGAATCAAAAGGCTATTTCCAAAAAATTAAAGGTATACATTTTGTTACATAGCATCTTGTCACGCCGTTGGCGTAAAGGGATACCCTAGCGGTGCTTTCTGCAATCAGGTGAATTTCTAATCACTGATTTCGCCACTAGGCGCGCATGGTGGCAGGTGGTTAGTTTACCGTACATAGATAGCGCCACGGAAGAGAAGCGGGATGATGCGAGCGTGAAATGCTCCATAGAAACATTTTGATTAGGGACCTTGTCTTTCATGGTATGAGGTTCATTACTTGGGACTGGCTTTACTAACCAATAAACCACGAAGGATGACAGAAGTTAAAGGGGACTTTAAAAATGGAGGACGTAGAAGCTTTGCATTAATCATTTAATTGGAACTGTTGAGAGAACATTGCACAGAAACACTTGGTATAAACCACTATGAAACAAAAAATAAACCATTGGGAGTCGAACGAAGGTCTTCAGAGCAAATGACGGTCACGGCATATCTGCATACTTCGCATTGCGTATGCATACGTTACGATTAGAACGGCGCCAGAATTCCATCATAAACAGTAACGTGTAATGTTCTGGATTTTATCAATAAAACACTTGCAGAATTGCCTAGAGAAAACCAAAACCCGAGTGGGATTTAGTTGCTCATCTTAAGATTAAATCAAAGTATATAAAGACCACAAGAAATAAATGCAATAAAATAACCTAATTGATCGAACTGCTTCTCTGTTTCTCTTTGTGGTGTCTGCTGTCGTGCTGATTTGGTGAAGCTTCGAATATCTATGTGGAAAACAAACGACGATCATAAACAAGTTAACAGATGCTAGAGAGGTGAGAAAACAGACAAATGCTACGGAGGTGATACGATAGGGATAGTGAAATGCTAACTGAATCCCGTCGATTAGTAGTGTCTTATTGATCAGAAGTAGTATAACCGTATAACGTACTAAGAGTAGGGTGGCCATCTTAAAAAAAGTGCTTGCGCTGTCTACATTTAACGTGTTTGATATAATCTCAGTGTGAACAAACATGTAGGTAACATAACACCGAAAGGGAACGCAGGAATCTTAAAAATCCAAGCCTAAGAATTATTTTGCCGTTGGTTCAAGTTACTATGTATACCTATACACGTAAACCGCAAGTTAATATAAACAATGTAAACAGCGGCAAAGGGCCACTGACAGCCAATAAATAGGGTCTGGTGAATGTTGTCTGCAAACGGCAAAAGACTGCACGAGGGATGGCGGAGTGGTTTGTCATTTGCGACGTTCAAGCCTAATGTTCAGTGCTTAGAAATTCCTGTGCCTGCTTATCTAATCATTTGAGTAGGCAATATTTCTGCTATCAATTTGGTTTAAGTCCCCATGCTCTCATGTAGCTGACCATATACTAGAAGGTGTAAATACCGAAATAATATTGTATAGTCGTCTTTGTCCGACTTTACTTCCTTTATATTATTTTAATATAAATACTGACACTAGGAGTTCCGCTGTTACCCAAAGCTGAAGCTGTAGCTATAAGGCATAAAGACGGCGTAATGAAGGTCTATTATACTTTCAAAAGAACAGAATTGACTAATTTGAATAATGCAAATTTGTCTTCTCTTTTTGTGTGGCCAATCTCCGCTTTCGAGGGAAAATGTACAGAATCGTGGAAAGAAGCAATGAAACATGGCGTGTCTTCATGATGAAGATTACGGATGGAATCTGGAAGTAGGACGTCATATTTCATCCACAGCAAGGGCTGCTTTTTCCTCACTCAAGAGAAGTCATTTGGTTACATTCAGAATGGAAGATTGCAAACTAGCGAAAATCTGAACGCTGATTGAAGTGAAGTTCTCTGCTTCTTTAGTTGTCGGTTCTTTTAAGTTATTTCGTCTTTTAATTGTGGATCGTTATAGGTCGGACATTGCCTCTTCCAACAATATCACAACATCATAAAAACAGTTGCCGGTACAGCAGGGCAATCCATATACAACTGAACGCTTCTGAAGACAAGTTCTCTTTGAAAAGTAATAACAAATTAAAAATTGGGTGTTATCTTAGTGGCTCTGGATGAATCGATCTAGGTATCTATTGGAGAAGGTGGAAGAAGGTTTGACTGGACTGAAAAGGCAAGCATCAATGGATATTCCGGCGTTTCTGTACGCAAAGTAGATATATTTTCTACCCCTGACGCTAACTTGCCTGGTGGAAGCGATCTTCCACTTTTATGATCCTTGAGACAAGCTAAATCACCACAAATATAATATGAATGTCATTTCATTCTACAGTGTAGGCAGTGCATTCATTGCATTCCTGGAAAATATGTCACTCAGTGCGTTATATCTACCCACAATGCCACACACGCATATTACGCGTATTACATTTTGCTGTGTAAGTGCGTTTTCCATTTCGGACTTGTAAAGAAGTATTGGTATTGACATGAAGGTGGGTTAATTTTATAGAAGTTATGACAGTTGTTATTAATACGCGGTGTTCTTATGAAAACATTTCCCTGTTAGAGAAATGTATTTGTAGTGTGAGATCGCCTTACGATATAAGCAGTTTTCTTATTTGAAAAACACACATGGTTTTCCGGTCATTAGATTTAGCGACTTTTTCCCATGACTGCAAGCTTTGCTGCTCCACGCGATTTTTGTCCTACCATGATGTCACATCCTGCTTCCAAGACCACACGATAAGCATGTAGGCTCTAGGTACCTACCTCGCTGTCCGCCTTCTCCGGAATTTAAACTTCCCGCAGGAAGGAAAAGGACGAATCTGGCTGGCTATAATAGTTTTACTTACCTAAGGTAAGTACAGGAAATATTATATTCCACTCAAAAGTTCGATACTGAAATTGTATTAAAAAATGCACATTTTGAACCTCCCTGAATAAAAGAAAGTATTTTACCTTTTCTGCCACAATTTGGTAGAGGAAGTATTGTGTTCAATTTAAAAATACGATTCTGCCATTTTACTGGAAATAATACGTGTTTTGAGACCCCCGAATTCAAGCAAAAATTTAGAAAAGATCTCTGTGTGTTGTAAGAGAGACCAGAACAACTCAAAAGTCGCAGAAATACCTAGCTTCTCATATAAGTTCAGTTTCTCCCAAGGATGCGATACGAGGACCTTCAGGAAAATCCCCCCACCTCAAACTACCCTTTACATGAAAAACCTTTGGAGATATCTACCTACGTTTTTTTAATTTTCTCAGTAATGGCTCTGGCGATTTTTATTAATATTTAAGATATTCACTTGACAAATAAAATTTAAGATATCTTGAATTTTCTGGGAATAGCCTGTTGTCAGGATCATTTCGGCACCGCCAGTGTGTCAAAATTTCATTTTACATGCCAGTAAATTTGTTCACATAGGTCTGCACACTTAAAAACCACTTGTCTGGGCCGGGTTTCAACCTACGCTCTTGAGATTAGCAGGCCAGCGCCTAACCAACCTAGACCGACAGACACAAAGTGGTTTTCCTAGTCTGCCGAATTTCATCTATCTCAGCCTGAGAACATCGTATATGCACGCGCCAATTTTAGATGTAATGTTTGTACCGTAACATTAAACGTGGAACTCATTGCATAAACTGAATTAAATCTACATTACTGTTTGCTGTTGAGTAATGCCTTCCTTTTATCTCAGATAATGAAAGATTTTTAACTTGTGGGTCGAGTGTAAATACAGTGAAATGGAAAATACGCATGCGCAAGCAGCAAATTCACACACAACGCATTATTTTAGTAGTTATAGAATACCAAAGGAGATAACCGATCTAAAGTTTCACGTGAACAAGAAACGGTTGGAAGTTATGAAATGTCTGTAATCAAAACAGCAATAAATAACCAGAGAAACATTGACAAAGGTCATGGAACGTCTCGAAGACAGAAAGTGAGATAAAATGAGGCTGGCTCATGCGTCATCGAATCATATACACAGATAAGTTAAATAACTTCTTTTGATATCTCTCTGTACTGCGGACACTTTAGAAACACGTATATTATTGAAAATAAGTTCAATTTTCGAGTTATACGAAGTATGTTCCCTACTAAGCGATATTGCATTTCATCTAAAAATTCGACATCGAGATTTCATTAAATTACATGCTTTGAGGCCCCCTAAATTAAAAGAAAAAACTTAAAAAGATTTGGACGAATTGGTAGGTATGTGAGCAGCATTAGTTATTCAAAAACAAAATGTTCAGTGAATACCAATGTGGGTGTTTAAGTTCAAGTCCTAGATATCGTTCAAAGACGCGACTCGAAGACTTTCAAGGAAATTCTCCCTTTACGTAAAAAGTGTTTCGAAATCTTTTATTTTCTCAAAAATGGCTCTAACGACTTCGATTAAAATGTACACATTTAAGATATTTACAAATATCTTGCAAAATAAAATTAGGTAGGTGTAATTTGATTTTTCCTCTTCATTTGAAAGACATTTTGTATAACCTTGCATAATGAGCACAAAAACTTACTACTTCATAAAAATGAAGTATCTGTAAAAACAATTTATTTCAAATAACTTTTTGTGGAATCAAAAATTTCCGAGATATCCGTAATATTGATTTGGACTGTTCAATACTTCATAATTTTTATACGTTCTGTCGCTATTCGCTTGTTCTCGCGATGTCTTTGCGAAATCATAGAATTTCAATGCCAGCATGTAGCGATGCAGTTCTAAACATTTGACTATCGTTATTCCCTTTGTACCTAGAACAATGTGTAATTAACTGTTTATGCAAAAGTTTAACACAATTTGAAGAGGGTAAAAGAATAAACTTTGTAAGAATAACTCATATAAGCTGTAGGTAGATATAGAATAAATAGTGTTGGGCAGAGAAATTCATGTGAATGTGATAGGTACCTCTCAAGGTTTAAGCGACAGTTGTGCGTTTTAACAGCTCATTTCATGCATTATAGAGAAAGCTTCCTCACTCAATGATAAAATTGGTAGACCACTTAGTTTATCATCATCATCATCATCATCATCATCATCATCATCATCATCATCATCATCATCATCTTCTTCTTCTTCTTCTTCTTTCTCTTCTTTGCACAAGTATTTTTCCTGTTACATCCTCTTAATCAAAATTGTTGATCTTTCCAACTCTTCCTTGGTCTTCCCAAATTTCTTCTGCCAATCGGGTGCTACTCCATCCTTAATTTTGATATCCTGTCATCTTCCATTCTTGTGACATGGTCCATCCAGTTTTTCTTGCATTTCTTAATCTGCTCATTTAAGCTACTCGTTCCGAGTTCATCTCTAATGTTTACATTCCTTTTTCTGTAAGATAGTTAGAACCCAGCTACTCTTCCTAGGAATCGCATTTTTGATGCTTGTAAATGTTCTTTGTTCATCTCTTTTTGTTACAGTTCGCGACTCACTTCCATACATGATGGTTGACATTAACATTGTTTAATAAAATTTAAGGAGAGTTTCCTTTCTAACTTTGGTTTTAAGTGTTCTATAAATGGTTCCATTAGAGTAATTAAAATTTTCCACTGTTTTTTTGTATGTCCACTTCTGTCATAAATTATATTGTAGTTCCTAAGAAGTTGAACGAGTTTACTCTATTTTCTACTCATTATTATTTTGTGGGAATTGGCTCCTGGTCCTAAAAGCCATAACTTTTGTTTTATTTGGGAATATTAGTAAATTAACATATTGATTAATTGTTTTGGATGAAGCATGAGCAGCTATTTGGAGTGTATTCTCACTATAAAAATTAGCACTTAGTTCCATGATCAAAGTCACGAAAAACAAAATGCCGGAAACAGCCCAGTTGTTTACGCGAGCTTATCGCACAACAAGGCGAAACTATATCTTTATGACATCAGCGTTTCATATATCGGCAGACGCGAGAGACTATCTATATGTGTTTTATCACTGACTACACGCCATGTTACTATTATTTCGCTCTTCTAATAAACAAGATAAGAAGCGATCGCAGCGCTCGACTATCAAGGTAAAGTAGTAAAGGTAAGGTCAAGTAGTATTATTGCTACTCTAATGGTTAACGTGCACTTTGTCTTTGTCCATCAGAAGCCTCTCAAACAACACACGCCGCATGCATTGTTTGTTCTCGGAAATCGCTGATGTTTCACATTGTACGACTGAGGTCAGCCACTGAAATCAAAGAAATCACAAATGATAGTTATTAACTCCAAATGGAGTGCAAAACGCGTTGCAGCATCTTTCCCCGTTTTCTCTCTCGTTCTGCTAATGTTCCTGTGACATTGGTCTTCTGTGAGAATGAATGCTTACTTGGAGGAAATGTGACATGGTGACTTTTCGAGACGCTGAATACCTTCATCTTTTCACAGGCTTTGACAGTCGCATGTTACAAAGAAACAAAAGCACGGCTTCGATCCCTATTTAAGTATTACGTAGTAGGAACATTTTCCCCTTTTGCGTATTGCTTTGAACCTCTGTGGATTACTTCCGTAGAAAATAGTCTACGAAGCTTGTAAAAAAGTTGCGTGGTTAAGACTTTTAGGTTGCAGAGCAAAAATTAAAACTCTTTTTGTGTATACCAAATCAATACCAATCTATTGATTTTAAAGATTTGTGCAACTAAGTAATTAGCTCCCGTTCCGTATGCGGACAGTGAACAGTTTACAATAATCTTGGCTGTAGAAGATCGTGTTTCTTTGGAAAAGAGGGCGATATAATCAGCGGGTTGCATAGCTACAGAAACCAAGGGGTTGATGATTCATCTGGTAGGATTTTGTTTCCCATTATGAAATACAGTTTTCATCTTTAATCTTCATAAACTATTTGAAATTATAACTGCCACTAATGACCGGGATATTTTAAAATGCTTTTTTAATCATTGGTTTGATTGCCTGGCTATGAAAACTCTTCTGATAAGCCAGCTACTTGTGATTTTGCAGTTTCTATACTTACATACTTATGTAAGGATCAGCTGACCAAATCGTTACTTACTATAAGCTCCACACAATTTTGGAATTTATACTTCTCTCGATATCATCAGTAGAGTTTAAACTGAAGCGTAAGTGATTAATCGATATTATTAACGCGTTTGTATGTTTATTTTGTATTGCTTGGTAGTACGGTCTAAAATTCTGTCGCGCGAGAATAGTGCCTAGCATAAACAATTGCATCTAGTATCACTCCGCGCTTGACGTTTCTTGAACGTATGGTGGAGTAACATCACTTTCTACAACGTGGGCATTCCGGTGTCTACATGGCCACTATCGTAAACAAAATCTAGTTATTTATATTTACGCGGAAGTATTATTAAAATTATTCACCATCTTTATTATTTGAAGTACAAAAAGAGTGATGTTACAGACAGTGCAGTAACGAACTATTTCATTCGCGTGAGAGGTGTGCTGGGGCGCTGGCATGTGCATTTGTTTACCTAGGGCCCTTTCTTGGCCTGGATGGAATGTAGTTTAGAAGCCTACATTAATTTGTGTAATAGAATCATAAGCAATGTAGCGTACAAGCGTACAAGATTGGAAGCGTAGCCATAGCATTTGAACCAATGCGTAATTGTTTAAATAACTTGTTGATGCGATGGTTTTCGAGAAGCACGCACCAAATGAGTGAATCTAGGAAACAACAAATAGATCTCTGTCTCAAAAAACACTTTATCTCGGTAATACAGGAAGACTGCCCAAACTTTTATAGATTTATTAGATGATTAAAACAATGCGTTATGAGACGAAAATTACATTTGTTTGTACTTCACTTTTTGATGTTTTTGTTTTCACTTATGCTTCACATTTAGCGATATGCAAGCTCATATCGGCGGCTATGGTTTTGAACAATTGCTCATCTGCGGCGATGTTCACTTGTTTAAACTAGGTAGGTACTTCTCCTTGTGTGTTTTTGCTAAAGATTCTGGGCCTGTAGAATCAGCGCGATAGAAGAGCGAAATTCTAACATATAAAAAAAGGCCTACACGTATTTTAGAAGACATTTAGGACAAACAACGTCATAGAGCTTTTTTTTAACAATTTAAAATAATTCTCGCATTTCTTTTGTACACACCAGGGGAAAAATAGTACCTGAGCATCAGAAGGCTCATTTCATCAGCTTGATGTTCACAGTTTGCAGATCCCAATCTGCTGGCCTTTTGTTTCCGGCCTGTAGAGAAGTACCGACTTTTGGGTGATAAAAGCGCCTATACTTTCGCGCTAGCCACAATCCTCGGAGATGCAGTTTAGGTTTTCATCAAATCATTGAAGCAGCGGGTATTTTCCAGTCTTCAAATGGAGTCGGGTGCAGCAAAACAGAAAAATATACCTACGTAATGAAATAAAAGCCAGGCTGTATGTTAGATTACGAAATAATGCTTGCATAATGGTGAATGTTTCTTAAGATAGCTTCATAATAATGTGAAATAATATAAAATGGCCGTCAGTACTGCGTTATTTCTGAGCATTAGAACACGCAGAATCTATGAAGTTAGCCAGGTAGAATTCAGGCAGCAGAAATTAGAGAAGACAGCGTTGTAGGAAGTGAAACGTCCAGCGTTGCTCCTTTAGGACGTCTATGACTGCTTTAACAGAATGCCTATAAGGAGTTGCCAAGCCTTACTTTGGCGCTCATGTACGATAGAAAGAATATCGCAATCGAAATCAGAGATTAGGTATAGAAATTGTTGAGCAAACTAAATACTGGGAACTAGGCTGGATATAGGAATTAGGAATATGTAGACGGAGAGGCCTCCTAGCAACTGGAACACGGCACGCAGGCAGCCATTGTGGGTCCTTTTAAGGGTACACCCGACCAGAGTGGATAGCATGGGCGTCGGCAGACTTTTTTTTTTCAAGGGGGGAGCGCATGTTGGAAGTTTGCAATCAAACAAGATTAATTTATTATTTTGTTGTCGCAAGTTATAGTATTTGTTGCGGATAACGTATTAATCTGTGCTAAATAAAAGTTTCTTTACATTAAAATTAAAATAATAGAATAATAGTCAGCAATTGATTGCACATTAAGTTAATTAATTTCCAAAGGGGGAGTCACGGCTCCCTTCCCGCCCCCTTCGCGACGCTCATGGTGTCTAGTGCCTAAGCCTGTTTGTTTGTTTGTAGTGTTTAACGCCCGCTTTTACTACTACGGCACCGCAGGCGGTGACACTGATGATACATGGATTGAAGATGGAGCACCGGTGGAATGAGATGGCGGGGGAAACCGGAGTACCCGGAGAAAACCCGCCCTGACGCCGCTTCGTCCACCACGAATACCACATGCGGGTCCCTGGGATCGAACCCGGGCCGCCTAGGTGGTAGGCGAGCGCCTAAGCCTGTCGTAAACCGGGGTCACGTGGCAGTCGAAAGAGCTTCCAGGAGCGCAGCACTGCCCCGTCGCAACATACCAACCGCCGTCGTCTGTTCCTACAACCCTGAAAGTAAATAGACTCGACACTCGTAGTAGCGTTCCAGCGGGGAAACCACGAAAAAGATAACATGTTCAGAGCGGCCGACCCGGTAGCCATATTGCTCGCTGAGGATGAGTATAAGCAAATATATAGTGTGACAGTGAGTCGCAAATGTTGTCTCATCAAATCAAGCACAGGTTATGTCCATGACGTCTATACCCTATGGTGGTAGCATAAAACATCCAAAGCTTCAAACTTAATATGCAGCTTTTTAAAAGAGTGTGTGACAAAGATCTTAAAGGAATATCATAAATAGTTAAACACTTCAAAATAAGCTGAGAAAATACATATCTAACAGACGTCCTTCGTTCTGTCTTCATGAAGTTTTCACTCTCCAAACATTTAAACTATGCGAAATCTGAGTTATAAAAGCACATAGGTGTTTGAACTTAAACAATTCTGAAACGTAGTTCTTTGGGGACTCTTTAGGAATCTTTTTTTGCTTATGACGAGAAACCTAAAATAGACACTACTTTTATTTTGTGCTGCATATTTGTTGTTTCTTCTATTGCTTTTATGTGGCAACAGAAAGCATCTATCTGCCATTGTGTAGAAGAGTGAAGGCACAGTGTGATAATTGATTAATAATTACAGTGTTCCTCTAACGAGAATGTGGCTATTGGCAAAGCGTTGAGGCGTATTGACCTTGGCTGTCGAGCGCTACGATCTCTTCTTATCTTGTTTGTTAGAAGAGTGAACGAGTAGTAACTTGATGTACAGCCAGTGATAAAACACAAATAGATGATGCGATAACCTCGCGTAAACATCTGGGCAATTTCACATTCTTTCGATACGTTTCATGTCTTTGCCGGGTAGTACAAGGAATGTGTTTGATGTCAACAACTCTAGTTGCTTCTGAGAAACATTACGGCTAGAGTTTCAACATATCAACAAGGCCTTCGGTAACATGCGCTTTTGTGCTAGCAATGTTGAAGTTCCAGCCGCAGTCTTTCTCAACATTGAGTTATTGTTGACAAACACATTCCTTAACGCCACATTCTCATACCTGGAATACAGTAGTTAATATTGCCAATATGAAGAAAATATTATGAAAAAGCTTTTATTTAAGGCATATTGCATCTCTAAACCTGTAAAACTACGGGATATAGGAACATAGATTTGGTAATAGACTAGGTAACTTTAAGTTGTGTTATTTTTAAGTTATTTATTTTACAAATTCTCCTATCTTTTATGTATTTTTATTGATTTTAATTTTTTATTATTATGTAATAATTGCCAAGACTTTTGAAGGTATCTAAGTATAAAAGCAACTAATCAATGCATGCCACACTTTTACGTAAATAGCCCCTAGTTGTCTAGAAAGAGCATTGACAACCTTGTTTTATAGATAATTTCAATAAATATTTAATTTTTACCCCAAAACTTTTACTATGAATCGAAGAGGGGCTTTTAGTATATCGCAGCAAATATCTTGGTAAAAGTTCAAATAGATGGTCCTTTTAATTGAAAGCTGAGACGCAGTAAGTAGTATAAGAAACAATTGAGGACTGAAATCCGTACATTACTAATTATTGCACTCCATCCCCCTCCCGGACCGAAAGATCGCGTCTCGGCGCCAGTGCCACCCTTGACGCCGTAAAATAAGGGCGCCACGGTCCGTCCGTGGTTTTCCGCCTTGGGTTGTCCTCCATATTGCATTTTCCATCTCTGTTTGTCCAGCCGTGCTGCAGCCCCAGTGCGAGGAGCGGCCGACCAATGGGATGGCTCCGTGGGCGGCGACCACGAATCACAATCCAGCTCTGACTCCGCCCACTCTATGGCAATATCCCGGTGAGTACCGCCCTCTCTGAGCCGGTATAGGAGGGGGCTATGCTATTCATTACTATTGCTACCGCCCCTCTACCATGTCCGATCCTCCTACCATCACCTCCCCTCTGGTTTTATTACTTTTGTTTGGAATGCTGTTGTCATTATAATGAAGTAGCGTAAGTAGTGCCCGCTCACCGACAGTGGGCGGAGCCTAGATCACCAAAAAATCGTCAGGGGAGGGGTCCTGGAGCTATCCAGCATGGCAAATGAAAGTTGGACTGTACACTAATGCTTTGGAAAACATTAATCCTTCCCTCTCCCTTCACCTTAACCATTCTCTTTTGAAAATGCAAAAGACGGAAAGATGGAAGCCAAATAGGATTGAAATAAAATTGCCAGCCCCCCATAGCTCCTGAAATTTTTTGGATGGTTTGAGAGATGAGGTCTTGGTTTTCTGTAAGGGCCCATCTAAAGTCGCTGGGGCAAACCATTCTGCTTAAGCGAGAAACTTTTTGTGATAGATACTCACGGAAAAAAAAAAGTTTAATGAGGAGAAACGTAGAAATGATGACGACATATTTTAGTCTTAATTCTATACCATCATACACCACAAGGATACTTAATCGAAAAAAAAAATTAGTATATAGATATTTGACTAAAGGTCTAGCAGTTAGCTGTTTGTTTAAAAAAAAGTGCCCATAAATGTAAGTTAACTGTGTGATTTGAACTGAGTAGTATTTTTTAGAGGACAATGCTTAAGACATGTTTTCAAGTTTAAAATTTGGTTATGCTTGTGGTGATCATAAACACCGAATCTTTGATTTGCAACTATTCTGGAGGTTTAAAACAATGCTAGCACAGCCTTAAAGTACAAACACGTTTACTTTGAGCCATCAAAAAGTGCGAAGTTATGCTAAAATTTATTTTGAGTAGGTACCTACAGGGTGTGCAGATATTTTGATAAATGGTAGGTATATTAATTTGTGTTTACTTCGGTGTGTCAGTTGCTTTTTTCCCTTCGCCTAGCAGTTTTCCCACAAACCAGTCACATAATTTACTAGCTGATGGTTTTTGCATGGCTGTAACTGTGCAGAAAAATGAACAGCGCTTGTGAGATAAGACTTTTTCCTTTATGCCTCAATTTTTTTTTATTTTTTTTTTATTTTTTATTTATTTATTTATTTATTTATTTATTTATTTATTTATTTATTTATTTATTTATTTATTTATTTATTTATTTATTTATTTATTTATTTATTTATTTATTTATTTATTTATTTATTTATTTATTTATTTATTTATTTATTTATTTATTTTTTTTTTGTTTAATGGTGGGGAAAAAGGTTCTTACGCCCTTACCGCATGCATGCATGCGAGTGTAAGACTCCTGCCCAGCTTCGAACCAGAGCAGCACTACTCACTAAAAAACCCCACCGGAAGTCCTGAGGTAGAACCTCGGGTGATGGAGGTGAGTGGTAGCTGCCTGCCAGTGGCAGTAACAGCAGGTAATTACAGAAGTTGCAAAGGACAGCTATGGCAGAAAGTCATAGGCGTCCTTTGTTTGTTGATAGTGGATGAATTGATGGGGGTGGAATGATGGAGTTATGTCGTTTGTGTGTGTGTGTGTGAAGTAAATTGTGGATGTTATGGTATAGTGTAGTGATCGGGTTCCGCATAGCACCCCGGTTAGCCCACTAGCCTAGGTAATGAGATCATTACCTCGCAGAAAACATTCGGACTCAGTTACGTATAGCATTGGTTACCAGGTTGCGCCCACTCTGCGTCACGTCTAGGTAGGTATAATTAAAGCATGTCTCCGGAAAGATGGTCAACTCTCTCGGAAGATTGTAGGCCCCTCTCCCAGCTGCAGAGCTGAGATGGCCAGGATCATAGCAAAACTAGAACGTTTATAATAATAAAACAGCGTCAGTAAAGTATCCAGTACGAATATACCTGTCATGTACACAAAGTTTTCCAATTTCTGTCCTGAAAGGACGTTGGGGTTTGAGTTATTTCATTCAACAGAAGTAAACTGGTGCAAATGTTACCATAAGAAATGTACGCGATCAAGTATCGATAGCAAGGGCTGAAAGCTTGCCGGCAGCTGAAGTTCAAAATCATGCCACAACTGCGACAATTAGACATTGATCATCTTTCTTATATAGCAGTACTATTTCATGAACTCTTCCATGCATACGGACGGACAGACAGATCGAGTCGTTTTGCAGTTCAAGTTATTTTCCATTACCTCTCATAGGATTTCTTATCTGCTCAAATCATTTCATCATATTTTATTGGGAAGAAATCCAAGTAATATTTCGTATTACCTATAGGAATCAACTGCAGCTTCTAGCGATTATAATTTTTTACCCTAAGTTTCTGTATTCTTTTGGTAATGGAAAAAAGCCACCTGAAGCGAGAATCAAACTATTATGGGAATGAAAATGTTCAATACATTTTGGGCAAAGGCGTTGTTGATGACGTCCGACAGAGGAACCATCTGCAAAATGGCCGCCGTGAAAGCCCATTGTGTAGGAATTCAGAAGTAACGGTGAGATTTCTTAAGGAGCGGCTAAAGTTCTGGATAATATAGATTATATGAATTTCAAAATACTGTTGCATAATGAATGTCGGTCGAGAACAGGAACTTGACTAATAATATCAAGCGTAGGATGATAACATCAAATTAAAGTATTCACTAGTTCTTTGGTTTCCGCCGCAGTCTTTAGTTTGTTTCATTTTGAATGTGTCGTCGGTTTAGCTTCCAACCAAGTCTTTGGAGCCAACATAGTGAAAACACCAGGAGGATTTCATTCTTTCCTCAGCTTAATTCAACTCTTTCAGGGGTTTCTGGCATATGATCGGGTTTTTGTGTTTAACTTGTTGGCGAGAAGATTTATGGCAGTTTAATCCAAGTTATTTAATACATAGACATCGCGAAGAGGGGGAAAGGTGGGGGTGCCGCGGCCCCCCTCTCCTGGAAATTAATACATTTAATGTGCAATCAATTATTGACTATTAGGCTATTGTTTTTATTTTTATGTAAAAAACCATTTTTATTTAGCACAAATTAATACGGTTATCTGCAGCAAATACTGTAACTTTTGATAACGGACTAATGAAATAATATTGTTGGATTACGACCCCCCGAAAAAAGTCTGCCGACATCTACGTAAATATGGGTTAATAAAGTCGTCTGTAGAACTTCTGTGTTTCACCTAGGCATTTTTGTTAGCAGTGGTTTCTTTCTTTTACCCCCTTTTAATGAAACGTTTTCGTTGAAATGCAGCTGATCACGACTTGTGCTTCCAACAAAATTGAAATCTCACCTAATTTTTTTGACTACCGGAAAAGCTGTGTTTTAAACTATGTAAGTGATTATGAGTGTAGACACCAGAATTCTTAAATTGCAGTTTCTAGGTCATTTCGTGAAGGAATCCTTTTGGCTAATTTCAGGTGTAAACATGCAAGGTGAACAGTTTTAACTATTTTTCGGCCTATATTTTCATGTTACTGAGGTTTATGTTAACCCAGATATTCGTCTTTACCGCTGGAAGCACGTTTAACCACGATGTTACAAACTCGTAAATAAATCGCAGTTTGGTTTAGCGTGTTATATGAGCCAGCAATTTCTCATACGTGAGATTTTTCTGTAAGTTTTCTTAGCTATATTGGGAAGTTGACTTGGGAAACAACCTGTTTACTGTAGGATTTAACGTTGGGTTTTAACAATTTCTATCTTGAAATACACTCACATTTACTCATACATGCATATTTCCAAACTCTGTATGAGGTAAAAAGAAACTTAATTTATCTATATGCATACAACACACATATTAAAAAACAAGAAACATATTTGGATTCGAAAACGGGATTTCCGTATTATGAAGCGAGAACGCTGACCACTACGTAACAGAAATAGCACAGATAAAATGATCTGCAGGTTATGAGGCGAAACTACTGCAGAAAATCTTGGTCATAATGGTATAAGTATATTCAAATAATGATTGCTTTGCTCTCTGATCCCTCGTGGTCGCCATCTATTTATCTCCTACTGCACATACCTACCTATTCATCATCGCTACCTTCATATCGATGTTGTCCATAACCAAATAAATTTTTCGTTGCTTCGCTATCTCCAAATATGGAGAATGCAGTTTTAAACCTTTAACCCGAGTTAAATAAGATTATCATTGTTGTTGAAACCGACCTTGAATGGCAATAGAGAATTATACATAACTGGACCACGAGACCACATGGCAATATGTCTAGTTAAATTAACTGGTTCCATCGATGGCATTTTCTGACCTCAGTTCTTTTGAACCCATCCCTTCTCTTTCCTTAGTACTTTTTAGATAATAGTTATTGCATGATGCAATAACATGGTTATGGTTATGGTGCTGCGGCTTTCAGGATAGTGCAGAGGTGGTGGATGAGAAGGATATTCAAATATATGCTAGATCCTTTAGGGAAAGGAAGTTCCAGAACAAAGTCTTGTCCAACTTAGACCCTCCACGTTAGAAGATAGGTATGCTATCATACCGTACATGTAGGTACCTATGTGGAGTGAATGACTGCTTCGAAAGTGTCTCAGCGTTCAAATGCATGTGTTTTACGGTGAAATGAAGAACTTTTGTTATTGCTAGGTAGAGAGAAGACTTTGGGCATCGCATCCTTCCGCTGGCCCAAAAATGTGCGTTTGAATTTGACGACGTGAGGACTACAGGGGAACTAAGAGGCTCTTTGCAATTTTGCCAACATCGAGATATAAATACCATTTGTTACTTGGTAATGATGTCTTAAGATAGGCTTTCGTGTTGTGAAAGAAGGGGCTTCCTACAGAGAAACTGACAAAAGAAATGTCATATAGCGAAAGAAGGAGCTGTTTGAGGCTTTCCAGGGAAAGGAGCTCATAGCCTCCCCCCACTCCCTCCCTTCCTCTTTCTCTCTTTCACGTGTTCTCCCGCCTATACGCAACAATTAGCAGTTGGTGATGGTTCGGTGTTGTTCTGTTTTATAAAGAAAACAGACTGTTTGACCAACAGAAGAAGACGAGCTAGAGAAACGTGCTACACGAACATTTTCTGTCAACAATCATGTTTATGATACACAATACAAGTGTTGTCACATACAACTATTAAATCTGTCAGCTTGGGTGATTCACGTACAGTAAACAAATCGACTACGGGAGATTCCTCACTTCTTCTGGTGGTTGTACAGTACGCTCAAACCTTCCGCACACATGAATAAAAAAACTTCATAATTTCAATAAGAGTCTTTGACTAATTTTTTCTGTGAATGACAAAAAGCATTAGAAAGACATCAATAGTATTATATTTTATTTAGATCAATATGCCATGTAATGCCAATGTTAATACGCGTAGGATAACATAATTGTTCCACAAAATATTCTAAATATTTTCTTTAACTTTCATATTGAATTCAAATAGGAAACCCTTTTTTTTCCATAGAAAATGTAGTTCTTCCGCCAAAATAATCACTTTTATAATTTTTATTAATAAATTAACAATTGTATACATTTTACTACGCACCCATGATTGACATAGAAATAAACCTTTAAAATGTTTCTCACAGATTATAATGTAGGTTCTTATATGAAAGGAAAAGGTAAATATGATTGCTTATACCGTAGCATTTACGACTTCAATATTTTAAGAGAATTTGTGTAAAACTCCATGTCTTCCAAGTGCAATCGAAGTTAATGTAGCTTAAAAACATCATAAAGGATAACAGAAGCTTGTCAGAATACACGTTAGGGTGTAAAATATAGATTAAGCTGCTTAATTTGTACCTATATTCCATACATTGCTTAGAAAAATTAAGTATTGCTCTGCAATAGTTTCCCCGTCGGTTGCCTTGGATACCTCCCGCACGACGCGCTTGTATTGGTGGATGCAGTATTCCGGGGGCTTCGGTAGTGGCAGCGCGCAAGATTACGCGTAACGGTTGACCAAACGGTATACAAGTTAGATTATTATTGGAACAATCCTGTGCTCTAGGGAAGCAGAAACTTCACGCTTGATGGATAATCGTTGAACAAAGCCTGCTTCTTTTGTTTCGACTGTAAATGAAATACTTAAGTACACTTTTCACATAACTTTTACGTTCTCTACCACATACCAGTTAGGTAGAAGAGGTATTGTCTTCCACCAGAAAATTCTACAGATTTTACAGAAAGTACATGTTTTGAGGCCCCTAAATTCCTCCTTCCCGAAATATATAAAGCTCTGCGTGCATGTGTGCGCGCGTGCGTTTCCCTGAGACAACTAAAAAGTGAAACGTTAGATAGATACCAAACTTGATATTTAAATTCACAATGTAGGTATCTTCGAAAGATGTTCAAGAAAATGCTCCACTACCCAAACAAAAAACTCTTTAAATGAATAAAGAATTTGTATGCAAGATATTTAATGAATTTTCTTCAACTCTTATATTATAGTTTTCTCAAATAGAAAGTCCTTATTGGTTCTTTTATCTCTTGACCACACAAAGAGAATGGAATTTCAAAGCCATTACATAGCGACCAGCTCTTAAAATATTTAACTATCTCTTAAGCCTACTATACATATTCCCATACTCCCATTGTATCTTAATAAACCTATTTCTAAAAGCTTGATCTCATTGTCATGAAGTACATAGGTGGGTATATGAGTACGGAAGTGAGTAGAGAAAGTCATGTGAGTGTTATGATATACTCATGCTGTTGCTGATGAGGTGATGACATTAAATTAACATCGCAAGCAACTGGTGTGTCTGTGAGTGCTTTGCGACTAAGCTGCAGATAGGATTATTATGACACTTGTGATTCTGAGCGGGATATCGCGTTTTACCCGAGTAGTACATAAATAATATACTCAGAGGTTATGTTATTCCGAAAAACTCGCGAGTGGCGAGTGATTGTGTCTAAGGAATAACATAACCTCGAACTAGATTTGGTTTGACTGTTTTAGCGAATAATATAAGAGCAAAAGCTAATAAAACTCCAAAAGCGAAGTGCTTATGGAAGATGATAAATAACCTTAATCATATTTTTGCCAAGTAACGCCTTCTGAAGTTAAGTATCATATCTTTACCATTGAATCTCTTTGGACCTATACAAAATGAAGCCCTAGTTTTAACATTTGCATGTCGGTAAACAAGTTTATGTAACATATGCTTTACAGAAGTCATTAAATTGTTTTCACACGCTGTATCTGTTTCCGTGGTGTTTTCTGCTATAGAATTTTCTATTATCTTATCTACCTCTTCTAGTGAAGATTCCCAAATCGTTTCACAGCTGCCGCCATTTTATACGGATTCTATGCACACCAGTCGTTCGATTGTTACTGTATCGATAGGTTCGTCAGTTTAGTTGCGAATTTTAACATAATTTGCGTTGGCAGCACTGACCGAAAGGCGTAAGTTATCAACAGGAAGGCGTAAATTATCAGGATTATCAGGCCATGAGCTAAATAGTCACTAATAAAATATATTTCATATCATATGTTCATCCATTTTAATTACACATTTAGTTTGTCCGGTAAGGTCAAACATAAGTATTGAAAATAAATGCCTGGAACAGCTCTGGAATTTTGGATATTTAGATTTTGAAGTAAGCTACGATTTATAAAGGATGTAGAAAACAAGATAAGTAAGTTCCAGCAGATATCCGGAACTATAAAAAGAATTGAATAATAAAATAAGGAAAGAAGTGAAATTGAAATTTTATAAAACTATGGCAGTTCCAGTGCTTAGTTCGTTGAACAAGTGTAGGGGTATGGAATTACCAACGATGACAGTTTCTAAGGACTTCTGGAAGTGAAAAGCTGCCTAGCATTCACGAAACGTCAAGCGCGGAGTGATACTGTTTGTGGAACCATACTCGGGCCGGAAGGATTGATTATAGCAGAAGGTTTCATACCGAGTATTTAATGCAAATACAACGTACACACGCAGCATAAAGTATACCCACCATGTTTTCCGTTTGTTGATCAAAACGCAGACAACAGCTGTAAACAAAACATGCATAAGGCGGGACACAAAACCAGCACCTTGCACTTAGAGTCACTTTCTGTACCAAGGCAATATCATGAAAATCATTTACGCAGCTGATAATGGTCTTTAAGGGGCTTCAGTTGCGAAAAGTAGTTTACTGTAAAACCCAACAGATGTTTATGTCTGGAAGGTACATTATTGCGTGTGGTGTATACGTATACCTATCTGATATAGATAACGTTGCAAATGGACCTGAACTTAATGAACGTGCAGTGTGGCAGGCAGCTGTTACAGATTGTGACGATATGTATGTTAGCCATTAGAGAAAACAATCAACTGTTATTCAGTTTAAGCAGCTCCTGAAAAATCTAGAATAAGGGAAAGTTCTGTCTTAATTAATATCTATTGTTATCTTTTCGTTTTTACTTTATCTTTGTTACCTAAGGTAGAGAAAGTATTGCATTCAATACACAACTCGGTTTCGAGACTTCACCGGATATTTTTGAAACTTTCCAAAACTCCCTCCAAAAGCAGTTTTAAGGCTGATTCATAACCACCCGATAGCGGTAACCAGAATGACAACGTCAACGGAAAGCAAGGCAGCACTCAATGGTTCTCAACAGCCCGGCAACCACAACGGGAAGACATACTATTGAGCTAGGTATCGATAGAAAATGAGGTCGATATTACGCATTGGGAATTTGCTTGATTCTAGCTGATTAATGATCTTTTTCTAGCTTGCGACTAAAGAGACCTCTAGTAGTTGTTTCTTGGCACAGCCGCCTTGAATAATTTCTACAGCGAAATTATACACACAATACGAATCTAACATGCCGGGCCGGTAACGGGAACAAAAAGTTAGGTAACTCCCATTTCAATACATGTACATAGGTATTTCAACTTTCTCGTTCTGGTTATCGTTACCGCTACCGGTGGTTGTGAACCAGCTTTTATGTTGTGAGCAACATAACTCATACACGAAAAGTTAATAGATAACTACCGAATTTTGTGTGGGTTACACGTGTTTTTTGAACGCGATGAAGACTTGAAAGGTGTGGCCCGTATTCGGGAGGTCGCGGGTTCGATCCGTGGCCGCGCCCTCTGATATGGGGTTTTCCGTGGTTTCCCCATGTCACTTAAGCGAATGCTGGGGTGCATTATTTCATACCATGTTTCCTTTCCTTCATTTCCTTTCATTCCATTTCCTTATCATCTTTCGGGTGGTCCAAGTTCCGGGCATGTAGTATGGGCAGTGTCGAGCAGATGGCGTGGATGATTGCGCATGGTAACTGCTGTTCTCGGCGCTGGGTGGTGTCTGGTCGCCCTTGTCCTCCGTCAAGGCGGGGGGGGGGGGGGGGGACTTCCCGCCCCGGACCCGCGGCGTGGCCTTGCGCCGGGATGAAGACATCTCAGCACTGGTTAGGGACTTCCGCACGTCTCTGGTGGGCCTGTCTAGCTGCGAGTCTGATTACACCCCTTCGGTTCCCTCATTCATCCCTGCCTACTGGGGAGTGGTAGCCACAATATACCTGTGTAGGTCGCACTGAGCGAGGTGTCCCCCTCTGTGCCTGTACCCTTTACCTTTACCTACAGGAAAATTAGCAATAAGAATTTCTGCAATTTATCTCTATTAACATGAAGAAGATAGGGGAATAAGAGTTTGTAAGAATAATTTGTGTCTGTAAGAGTCATGAGAGTTCAGATTTTTTAAACTAACAACTGTGAAGATTGCTTTTCTTGGTGTTTCCTGCACATGATTTTTTCTAAAGAGAATGGGAGTTTGGAATCTACACATTCATTTACTATTTAGTTTGTTGCAATTGTCAGAATCATGTCAGCGTCACCGGTGTGCCAAAATGTTGTCCCGCAAGAGTTCTTTTACATGCCAGTAAATCTATTGATATGGTCCTATCGTTTTTAAGCATAAGTCCTATCGTTTTAGGTAACCATTGGTCTGGGCTGGATTTGAACCCGCGACCTAGGAGTAGGCCAGGGTCTAATCAGTTGGGTCACCCAGACCGGCACGAAATCTTAGAGCTTCGCTTCCACTTTTCGTATAGTTTAAGGATTTCTGTATTTAATGTTATTAAATAACTACGGGACCAAAGAGAAGATACAAAGGCTTAAAATATCACTATTCAAATTACTCGACAATTCTGATCAATCATTCCTCCAACGGTAAACACTACTTCAGTTTATGCAGCACTTTCAGAACTTGGAAGACTTTCGGGGAGAGGTTAAGGAAGTCGGAAGTTCCGCCGATGTTTAACTTATTGTGTAAAAATCGGGGCATTGATCGTTTATCCACTATTAGGAATAGCAGGGGCGGTACAAAATTGCAATTATAAGAGGCAAGGGGAAGATTAACCATAAACATTTTGTACAATAATTTCATAAAGTCGGGTGGAGGTATTAAATTTAATTTACCTTCAAGATTAGAAGGCTAACGATGCAACGTCGTGCAGTCAGGTAATTTAAACATAATTTGGACATAAATGCGCTCCTTAATTACAGAGGATAAAGATAATATTTAAAACGGTCTAGTTGAAGTTCGTTTTCGATCGTGATTTTTGGCAATATGCGTAAAGCCGATTAAGGTGAACTTTGTGTTCCGTTTTCTTTGAGAGCACTTGAACTAGAATAACGCTTGACATACCAATTGAAAATTTTAATTATGAACAATTCCCCTGCCGGGAGGTCTATCTCGGGATGCACTCAGCCTCGTTAGGTTCCTGAGGGACAGTTGAGGAGCTGCTGGATAAAGAAGTAGCGACCTCAGGTTGTGAAGGCCGCACAACCGGCCGGGAGGACTCGGGGCGCTGATCACATCCCAACTCTCTAGTGCTGCATCCCACTCAGACCTGTAGTGGGCAGAGGTGGTGGACGCAGCGGCCGGGCCGTAAGGCCTGGCCCGCGAAGGACTGTTGCGCTAGGGATCATTATATTATAATTATAAACAAAAAGGGTCTAATGTGTCATTTTTGACAATCGTTTTCTCATAAAACGTTTCTAGATCTCAGGTTTTTAAGGGTAGAAACTCTTAAAATAATTTTTTTAAAGTTAATAGTTTAAAGAAATGCTGACAATTTCAAGTGGTTACATGTAGTAGTTTCAGAGAAAAAGGAACATTTGTATTGCAAATAAATATTTTTTTTTGAGGAAAATGGTCTGATGGTTAACATGCTAGCTTCCATATCCAGAGGTCCCTGGTTCGATTACCGGCTGGAGGATGGGAAGTTTTCTTTAGTCAGGATTATTGCCCATTCTCCCTAGAGTCTGGAGATATGAATGAGAATGTGTGTGTGTGTGTGTGTGTGTGTGTGTGTGTGTGTGTGTGTGTGTGTGTGTGTGTGAGAGAGAGAGAGAGAGAGAGAGAGAGAGAGAGAGAGAGAGAGAGAGAGAGAGAGAGAGAAAAAGAATTTAATGTTTAGAAAGAAACCTCAAAGTAAACAAACAGTAAAGGGACGAACATCATTGTCGATGAGCAATTGTTCCAAAGAAAAAGCCGCCGATATGACCTTTGATGTTAAAGGCATAGGTAAATGAAGTGGGGAGAGGGGGGGGGGGGCATCCGGTCTGCCTGCACTTCTGTCGTGCTAGCACAACTTTGAGGCTGCAAACAAGGAAGCGCAAGGCATTGTTAGAATCCTTTGCGGCATGTTCAACAGTGCAACTGCAACACTGAACCTCCATGGACTTTTTTGTATATGAAACCAACATGTGTCTGTGAACAGCGTTATTCCAAAATGAAAAGTCGATTAAACAACAACTTTGGTATTGTGTTAAGTTCAGCCTCTTCCAAGTATGCGTCACGAAGATTTTTTTAAATATCCCCCTATCCCAAACAACCCCTTATGTGGAGCATTTTTAAAAAACAAATTGACTTTCTCAAAAATAATGCTAGTTGAAATGGTGCTTTCGATCAGATTTTCATATGTTTGAGATATTTTCACGACACATGAAACGTGTATCTTGCATTTTCTGGGAATAGTCTCCGAAGTCGTAATTCTGAATGACTTTTGCATAACTGCTAGACCGTATGAGATAGACAGAATCTTACTGCATAAAGAATATAGATCTCGTTAAAGCACACAATTTATGCCAATACATTTTTAAGGAATTCACAATTTCCGAGATAATCCTTGTTATTGGTGTGAATTTTCCAATACTTACACCTATACTTGACTCAAATGGGAAGTGTTTATTCGTTTTCTAATTTCTGTACCATTAAATATAAGTAGGGGAAATACTGTGTTCCATCCAACAATTTGATGTTGAGATTTCACCGGAAATATATGTTTTGAGGCCCCACATGTCAGTGAGCACCTGAATCTCTAATTGGGAACATAAAAATTTAAAATAAATATATATTACAAGAATTATAGCTCATTGTAACATGGGAAAATTATGCCCTTGGTGCTCCATGTGTCTAACTGCGTGTTCCTAGGGTTAAATGACACTTTTCATTCTCGGTCGCTCATGTTGTTCTAGGTCAGGGTCGGAGAAACTCGCGAAATAGCTTGAGCGATCCTCACGTTTTTGTTTTACCTGATAAAGATGCAGTTATGAATACCAGTTCTCCACACCTATTCTAGGGGCTTGTATCTATCTGCAGAATGAACAGGATTGCTTTAGTTAAGGTCTTATATTAACCGTCATTTTACTTGCCTAAAAGTTCACAACTATAATGATTTATTTTCGTACCTTGCATAAAAATGGCACGTCTGTGAAATATATGTTTGTCACTTTTTAACGTTAAAAATAGCCGTGTGGTATGTCCATATTTAGCAAACGTGTTCCCTTGTATATGACCACCGCCACCCCCACCCCCTCCTCGTTTTTATTAGCCCAGTAGCGATGGAAACGCCACTGGGTAAAATAATTTTAGTCTTGAAACGCTGTCTGTAAAAAACACAGAGAGAATAATTAAAATTCATATGGACTATCGGGTATTAATGGCTCAGACACACGAAATCGATGGCATGCGACCTCATCGAGAGATATCGATACTGTAGTATACTGCTGCATACTTCCTCCCCCCTTTTTTTTCGGAATGGGGTTTTGGGAGCTGTGGGGAGCAGTGGTATATTTGGTGTGCTGGCTTCTGCAAACCTCTCTTTCCCAATGACCAATGAATATTTCATAAACAGAGCCGTATAGGAAGGGTGTGAGTGGATATTGGCTAGACCATGTGTATGTGTGTCGTCAGCTACTTCAGGCTACATTTATACGGATATATGTACATTATGTGATGGAAAGAGGAACGGTCTGCGATTGAATGGACCATGGTAATATCTCTGCTTCAGGGGTCTGAAATAAAATGGTTTAAATCCAAAGAAAAAGGGTTGTATGTAGGTACCTACTTCATTTAAGGACCTGATTTTCATCGGATGGAATCATTGCTTGTAAAGGACTCGCATACAGCGCGTCCCAACGTGGGGTCTTAACGGGCTTTTGCTACCATTGACGTCATTCCCCAACGTTGCAAATATGCAAGTATTGTTATACGACCATCGAAGATGAATTTTTAAAAGTACTGTTTAACGCCCTTTCTACTACATATGGCATTACATGATACAGTGAAATGATATTTGGGAAAGGAATTTTGGGAAGGAAAAGTTGTAAGCCTAAGTTTAAGGTTCCTCCCCGACATTTGCCAGTTATGAGAACGTAGGAAAACCGAGTCTGGGAAGATGGTCCTGGCGGGTTCCGAACCGCGGACCTCTGCAATGTGAGCCTCTTGCGTTACCGTGGAGCCATCTCGTTCGGTATCAGCCCTTGACTCAATGACAACTTGCGGAGGGAGATTTAGATCTCGACCGAAAGGCGATCTTGTGTACCTATGCCCCTGACGGCCCGGGAGGATGGATGAGGCGAATGGATCCTAAGGGCAGCCAGAATGTTGCCACGACAGAACAAGTGGCAGGGTCCCTACATTTTCCCAGTTAGAAGCACCCGGCGGAGGCTGACTTAGCTCCTCTCTCCCTCTCGGGCTTGTAGAGAAACTGCCAAAGAAAATCTTTCTGCACCTCCGGTCTATGTCATATTTATCATTGTACGAAGCCAGGCCATTTCATTGGTCGCTTTAGGCCACGGTGCAAGGGTGACATAGACCGGAGGTGCAGAGAGATTTTCTTTGGCAGTCTTTGTACTATCCCACGGGGGGGGGGGGGCAGAAACCAATCCAGGGGATTAGATTTCCAGAGGGGATTTGTTCCCCTTGCCGTGCTGCTACCACGACGCCCGCCGACGCTTCCAACCCTGAAAGGAAAAATGGTGAAATAAACATGTAACAAAATGGAGGGATAGGAAATTCGGAGCATATAGAAACCCTTCTCAGCATTCGCCTGGCGACCCGGGGAAACGTCAGAAAAAAAAACATGGGTCAGGAAGGTCGGCCACGGGGATCGCACTCCCGACCTCCCGAATGCGGGCCTGAACCATCCTGCTCGGTGATCAGTCCTTAAATGAATGTGAAACAAAAGATGAAACTGAGCTACCGGTGGATGAAGCTGGTATGGGAAACACTGTATCCGAGATGACAAAGACAGTGTTTTAGCAGCGAAAGGGCTTAACTACTTTTATACTCTCTCAAGGACGTGTCACGGGAGTTGCTTTATGAGCTATGAATGATGAACTTACTCATAAACAGTCACCACTTTCCTTTTTGTTTTTAAATTGTTTTTGTTTTCGATAGGATAGCATTCGGAAAATCTGATACTTTTAGTTTTCCACTTACCCATTCAAGGAAAAGAACCTACTGACACTCCTGAAACTAAAAATGGACATACAAAAGAAACGAAACTAGATATTAGAAGAGGCATACCAAATAAACAATTAGTAGAAAGTGGTTACAAGCGTAACAAACACAATTACTTGATGGTTTACAGTGTTCTAAAATGGACAGCAACGCAAATGATGATTGTATAATCATTCTTTATATCTAACTCAAATTAGATAACACACAATACTCCCGGTTCAAATATCAATGTCGACTACAGTAGCCGGCAGGAACGATGGCGGTAAATGACATATAACGCGCAGGTAGGGGTAGTAGGGCAAGTGCCGCGTTGCAACTGTTTCCCACCTTTCTCAGGAAGTATTTGTACATATTATACACTATTTCTGGCTTGACTGAATAACGCAACGGAACTCTTAACGGACTTACTATCATTCAATGGAATGAACTAGTGCTCGGAATTATTTAATTTCACTGTTAAACTGTATACCTAGTTGGGCCGTTCGTTGCGTTTCCAGTTCGGCTTCTTTGATTCTAGCTTTGCAGTAGCTTGACACAAATAAAGTGGTCGCTTTGCAAAGAACTGGAAAGCCGACTTTCGGCCGAACTATAAGCAAGTACGCTCACATGCATTATGGAACAGACCAAGGTAACTAGAGAAAGAAGGTAGGCCACTCCGGCACAATTGCTGCCATTGGTTGCAGGCAACATACGTCACATGGAGGTCTGAGAGCGCGCGCAGTTCAGACAGCAATAGAAAGTGAGCGCTTTAAACCCGTTTCGACATATACCATTTAAAGCATTGACTGACAGTTCCAGTGCGTAAACACTTAAGCAATAATTAATAAAGTGTAGAAAAATACAGTGATGTGTGATAGAAAAGATACCTTAACTGAAAACACATTAAAAACGTTCACCAACACATTCTACTAATTACAAACCAATTTTACCACCGCCACCGAAACTACAATCAAAATAAGAAGTACGTAACAAATTATTGTTTGATCTTAAAAGTAGACTTATATTTGGTCGTGTTGTTGCAGAAGAAGTAGCTGACGCCCACTGCTGACACTTCCTCGCGTTCGTTTTTGTCATACTTACAGCTTTTAGTTTGTTATTTAAATGCCGTATCCTAATGAAAGTGTGGGTCCTGACGTATAGGGAAACAATTCTTTCATCCAATTCAGGAAATTTAGAGTAAATCATGCCAGTAAGCGCTTTCATCACTCCAGCACATTTTGAAACATTAAAGCCATGGAATCCCGCAAATATAACTTCAAATTCCTTCACTTTTTGGTACCACTGTTCAGTCGGCCCCAAACAAGTTCCCCAAGTTAAATATATTATTTAAAATATTGTTGTGTGATTCGTCAAAATAATTGCATAGGCGTAACTTCAAGATGTGTTTTCCTTTTAAGATAAACAGAAAGATAAAAGGAAGCGAAATACAATGACCTTTGTTTTGTCAAGGGGTGTGAACCGCCTTATCCCAAACCGTACTGAAATTCAGGCATAACATGAACGAAAGGCTAATGACCCTTCCTGTATAGCTATGCAGTGCTTCTTTCACATTCGGGAAATACGGACAATATTTTCTTTCCCATTTTAAAGAAAAAGAGCAATCGGCCCGTGCTGGAATAACCTTGCAATTATACAATACTTTGATGATATTTCACAAATAAACGCAATTGCAATTAATTACATTTTACAGCCTCAAATCAGATTTTCTCAAGTTTTGATCACTGAGGTCATTGAATTATATGGTAAAATGTAAGCTGCACATGTGAATATCGGTACTACGTGACTCCCGTGTGACGTCATCAGCAGACAGGTCTAGGAAGAGCGATTGCGCGGGAAGCGGGAAGAGGCCCCCCTGGGAACAGACTATGCCTGATTGACTAGAAAACACGTGACTGATGTCGTTGGATATTTGTCTTCTGCGCAACCGCCTTCATTCGTGACGGTGACTTTAGTAGTAGTTTGTTATTGCAGTTCTAAGTGATGTTTGTTGACAAGAATGAGTGAACCACGTGGACTAGATCAGAAAGGAGCTCCGCCAGCGGGGAAGGAGAGCGGCATATCCTTTGTTTCTGGGACACATTGTCAAGGGCTTGTTGAAAGGTTGTGTATATAGCCTCAGTTTCTGTGGCAGATAGATGTCGCATTTTAACGAGTGCTGTTCGTGGCATTCTGCAATCTTAAGTAGCAAAAAGTGACTAACTTAAACCTTGTGTAATGTGTTATATGTTGTTAATTGGCTTAGACTCTACTTCTTGTCCGTCACTCATACTAGGGCATTACTGTGTAATTGCAGCCCCAGTACCAGTACAGCTGAACCCCACTGAGGTGCCTCTTACCCCGCACCCTTTGGGTTACCAACTTGTCCGTGATCCTCTTCATGGGCACTTCATACTCCTGCCTGCAACAAATATTGGTAAGTGAATGATAAACTTTATTGTAGTTTCCAGTAGGGAATCTGTCATGCACTATGTCGAGACTGAAACTATGCAAATGGAGGTTGTTTTGTCTATTAACATGCAAATTTGAAGAGTGTGAGTTTGATATAACGATTTAATCCCCAAGTTCAGCGAGATATTGTACACTATTTAGGGTCAGAATGATCTACAATGGAAGTTCTTTTGCAGCATTTTTTATGCTCTTTCTACTGATAGGTAACATGACATAGGTTCTCATTAAGAAATTTATTCAAAATACAAACTGAAATTTTGATATTATTTTTTTCCAAAACGGACATAATTTTTAATTTTTAAAATATTTCCATAAATACTTAGTACTGTTGTAAATCACATGGCAAAATATAAATTTGGGATGACGATGGGTTCATGGTTAAAAAATTTATTCCTAACTCTTATTTTTTACTAATAGGCTTGTTTTCACCAAACATACTTGTAACACATAGGATTTTAATTAAAATATATCTACAGAAAGATAACAAAAGAATATCAGAAACGTCAACAGATCATAAAAAATAAAACCAATCTGCATATTCTATAATTAAATAAGTTGATAGCTTACTTTAATTTTATACAATTTGAACTGGTAGCCTATTAATTGGTAAAATAAAAACATTGAAAATGGGACCTATAACTATAGGTACTAGCAATATTAATTTTTAAATGACTGTGTGTCTATAAAATATAAATTAACACCAACCTGAGGAAAAATGAAGTTTTGAGTTGAAAGCACCCAAAAAATGATCTTGGACCTTCATAGATTACATTTTTAAAAAGCCAATTACGTTTGGTTTACACCGCTTTCAACAAGACTGCATGTTCTCCCAGATGAAATAGACAATCCATAATATCAGGCAGTCTTGCACGCTTTCCAACTATGCAGCTATTTGCAGTTTGCAAGTAAGTGCACTCCTAACCAGTGATGGAACAGAAATACAAAACAGTAAAAAAATCTGATATTACATTCACATGATTGTCTCATCACTATCGTTTAGTTTTATATTACAGTTTCTACAAACTGTTCCTACAAAACTTATTTTTCTATTTATTCATATTAATCAAAATAAATATTTGCACAGATACCTTTATATACATTTCATTGTAGTTATAAGGGGAATTAGGAAATGGAAGCAATAGTAAAATATTTAAAAGCAGGTCACTGCATGTTAGCCTTAAATTCCATACTTTTTCCAGTACATCACGAGAAGCAACTGTAGATGGCCATTTCAGAAAGTTACAACATACTAAAAAACTTAAACTAGTAATAATCAATATTTTGGAAATGGTCGTTGCCTATTAAAAGTTATAAGTAGTCACCTTACGATTGGGGGAGTCGGCGCACTGACCGCTGCCACCCCCAACCTGCACTCCTCCGTGGCCTTGGCTGCGACTGGAGAACGCAACGGCCAGGCGGATGAGGGTAAACTCTGCATATACGAGATGCCCTAGGGATTATTAATATGTTCTTGTCTATCTCATATCATTTGCCAGTTATAAAAATATTTTAAATGAAGAGACGGTCTTGGACTATTGGTAGAAAATTCAAGATGTACATTTATTTATTATATAAATGTATTAGGATGTGGACCTTTTTTTTAAAAAAAAATCTTCTCGAGTCATTGAAATAAGCTAAACTGAAATACATTTTAGATTTGCTTTTGAATTGTGCTGTTTTCTCATTCATAAATTCACTATGCATGCGCACACACTAACCCTTTTGATAAATTTTTTTTTTTATTCAGGGGATCTCAAAACATATATTTCGATTAAATTTTGATATGAAATTTTTGGGTAGAATGCAATATTTACTTTTCCCACCTAGTAGGTATGTGGTATAGAAAACAGGAAAGAAAAAGAAAGCTCATCATATTTTGGTATAGCTGGTGGAAGGTAGTGCTTCGGCCATACATTGACCAGGGATTCTACATGATGAGTATAACAAATATGTTTCGTTTAATTACTGTCAGTAAAGAACTGTTTCACATAAAAACAATTTCTGTCAAATATTTGAAGCCATCTAGCTTCTTGACAAATGGTTCTGTATTGACAATAATTATATCGGACATATTTGTTACACTCATCATGTGGAATCCCTGGTTAACGTATGGCCGAAGCACTACCTTCTACTCTGTATAGGGTGTCAGGAATATGAATGCATAAACCTTAAGGACTTGTTTTCATAGTGGCACTAGGTATCACAAAATATTAGGGCACTTATCTGTTTGTACAGTTGGCTAACAGTTGGATTTCAGCCACAACATTGTTGGGATTATGGTTGCACTGTCCAAGAATGATAATTGTAGAGAAAAAAAACAGGAAATACAAGTGTGGTACTAAAAAGGAGAGAGAGACAAATTTTGAAATGCTTCTTTTCCTTATGCATGTCCCAAAGTTTACAGATTTGCATACAGTGAATAAACTAATATGTATCCAAGTGAGATTAGAGTAGAACATTGATTATCTGAAAGGTGGTCATCCGAAATGTCGCTTAACCGAAAGCCTCAACTATGACTAAATTAAATTTGCACACTGAGTCAAAACTATGCCGCAGTTCTGATGGACTTCCACTGTAAGAATATTTTACAGAAGTAAAAATCTTGTAACATCACTACACAGAACCACTGTTGACCACAGTAAATTAAACATTTGTAATTGTCAGCATGGAACTATTGTTGATGGCAATAATTAGTAAAGGTAATGGCTACTAATTGAAAATAATACATTCCTTATCTACATTAAAAATGTGAATAACATCATTTGCAAGCTCATATGTAACACAGGTACTGTGAAACAATTGAGTGTCTCTTTAGTACAAGTACCCTGCGGAAAAATTGTCCTTTGCATCAAAATTAAAAGTCTAATAGTAATTGACTGCACATTAAACTTATTAATCTCCAAGTGGGGCCACAGCCCCCTCTTACCTCCCTTCATGATGCCCATGGTGCCACAGCATTGTGCATCAAAACTTTTGACTGCCACTGCCATTCATTACTGTGGCAATATCAAATATTTTTTGATTTTGACATTATTTCATTATTGTAATGATAGTATGAAGTGCCATTGTGAGAGCACGTCTTAATCATGACTTCTTGAGTATTAAGCTGAAACATAAACATTTCTAGCAATCTCCTCTTGCTGTTTAGTTAAAGAAAATCAGAAAAAATGTAGTGTTTTTATGTGTGTGACATGTTCCTAGCCCTATTGCCAGCATTGTCATTGTGTTGGACAGAACATCTGCAACGTGCTGTGATATGGCCGAGCTACCCCACTACAGCAGCGCAACCCTCTACAGCCACACTTCAGGTGACAACGCAACCACCCACTGGTGGAGCTGGTGCAGGTGGAGGTGCTGGTGCCACTCAACATATTCAGCTGTTTGAACCATCACCTGCACCAGGCTCAGAGGGACATGAATTCCTTCCAACGGCAGCGCGCATTCTTGTACAACCTGCACAACAGTTGACGCTTGCTGCTACGGCTGCAGCAACAGCAGTAACGGTAGCTGCTCCTGCTCCACCAGCTGCTCCCATACAGTTACAACCTCCTCCACCACCTACCCAGCAGCCTCAACCACCACCACAGCCAGAGCTTCATCAAAAACGTGTTGCATCTACCAAGCAGCAGCAGCATCATCATCAAACTACTATTGCTGTGTCTACAGCACCGCCAACCAATCCTGCCACCACTCTCATCAAAATAGAGCCAGCAACACAGGTAGGTAAACAAAACTATCATATCAAGTTAAGCTTATGGAACATATACTAAGTAGAGTATCTGGCTATATACCGGATGAATCACCTACCTCTAGGACAGCCATGCTGGCTCAAAATTTTGTATAATCAAAGTAGTAATTTGTTTCAAAGTATTGCAATTTAAAATTTATTGTAGTGGCTATATGATTTTATTGTTTAACCAACAATAATAAATAAAAAGAATGTTCTATGAAGCAACCTCTTCAAGAAACCTGTGATCACAATAGAATACATTTTTCATAAGAATGTACCTTAACATTTATGGGACCTGAGTATGGCATCAATGTTTCTTTAGTACCTAATTTTTCATCCCTTTATGCCATACACTTTGCATGAAGTAAGTGTTCAGGTAATTTATCTTGCATGTCCCAATGGGATCCCTGTTTATTTAATGAAGCTATGAACAATGTGGAATGATTTGCTTGTATTTCAGTTTTGTGTTATATGTTTGTTTGGACATTATGCTTTTGGCTGAGCTATCACTTGTTTAGTTCACAAAGGGCAAGCTGATAAAGGCTATGTATTTAATAATGACCTTAAAGAGAAATAAAAAATTAATATGTGGCTGTAAACTTTATAGAAATGTAATACATTGCAAATGTCCTTGTTTTAGATCACAGTAAAAAGCTTGGTTTGATATTAACACAATACTTCTGGCTTCCATCTAAAGGTGTTATTGGCATTAAATGGGTTATGTAGTATTTTGTCTGTTGGTCTGCAATTTTTCTGAGAATAACCTCATGCAAACACAGCAAAACTATGTTAATATATTCCCGCTAGAAGGTATCCCATTTATTGCATCCCTTTTATACAGAACTTGGATGTTTCTATAATTTTGCATAATTGTAACAACTTATAATACTTCCAAATGCTTGTAATGGTTTTGCCAGATTATAAATTATAAAAAATTTTGTGTAAATTATGAAAAGGAAGTTTTAAAACCTCTGTTGCTGCTATTAATTAATTAATTAGAAAGAGACAAATTTTGGTGTTCATTGGCAAAAGTGTCTTTCCACCCATGAACCAAATAACATAACCACTCATTTCACATTAGTAACAGGAATTTGTACTCAAAATCTTAATTCTTTTGCATTAAAGGAAATTATCTAAAGCCTCCTTGTCAATTTTCTAACGAGTGTTTCTATTTGCAGTGAAGTTGTGACAGTATTTGTACTGTAATTTTGATGACAAAATAGGAGTGCATTTTATAAATGAAAAACTACAAAGTCTTCATAAGATGAAATGATGAATGTAGAAAACAGAAGCACTATTAACTGTGAAGCTATTTTTAATTTAATTTTAAAATATAAATGAGAGGATGCAAACACTTAAAACTTAATTTACCTCAAGTTGACATATTGAGGCATTTTAAAATTAAAAATATGAAATGAGGTTGCATTTGCATTTTTCACTGCAGCTGTTGAACAATAAAATATACTTATTTTGAAATGAGCCAACATTTTTTTTATGGTCCCATAAACTATTATGCATGCTTAGGCTTTCATGGCTGACGTTAATCCAATACAAAGTAGTTTCTGGGCTTGTAGGCCATGGTCCAGTTGATGAATAAATATCTGACTTGGGCATGGCCTACCAGCCCGGAAACTACTTTCTATTGGGTGTTCCATAAACTATTTTGTTAATGTTCTTGTGCCTACAAATTAACATCCGATCACAATAGTGAAGCCCAAATTGTTCTTTAGAAACTAGCTTTTTATTATTTAAATTATTTGAAAGATAAATAGTTTAGGATCATAGCAAGAAGGTACATGTGGTTAAACCTCTAGGACTCTAGGTCATGGTTAGGTACACTACCTCTGTCAACTTGCCTTTATGCTTGTTTTCCAGAGAAATGGAATCGGCCTGTGTTCTAATGCAGTGCCATGTGCAAGATTTGTTTCAAACCAATCAGTGCCCAACTATCCCATGCCTTGGACACCCTACCCACAATGTTATTGCTCTTGCCCTTCTATTAGTCAAGTAAATCAAGTAAGTGTTGTAAGCTCTCTGTGCTCCATAGAGAAATTGAAAACAAACCAGATGTTTCATTTGTTTGTTGAAGAGAAGACTACGAAAGACGTCATGTTGTGATCAGACAAATTCTGTTGCACCTGCTTTGTGTGACTATCGGCTATAACAACCATAAACCATTTGTCCCTTCAACATTGTCATAAATGATTTTGACTGTATGTACAATACTTCGAGACAAACCTTTGGTACTTTTGCGATACTATAACATTTTCATGTTTTGTATTGAAAGTCGATGCATATAACTTTATGCTAAGTAAGGAATGAAAGCAGTCAAGACTTCAAATTATTGTGGTTGCACCTGTTCCCAGAGTTGCTGGAGTATAGTTCTTGATAGACCTTAACTGTGTTAAGGTGAATGCATGCAACATTCCATAGACTCTTGTCTAAATGAAAACATGCAAGACAATGGGAGGAATGAAGGTACTCATGTAACACGCAGTGTTAACTGAGCTGTGAATGAAACTGATTTAAAGCACTACTGTGCTTTTCAAATGGGAAGAGTTCTGATCTGCAGCCAATGAGATATGTTTACGTGCACAGCGTTGCAAGCTCATTACCCCCACTCTTTTCATATTTCTCCCTCTCTCGCACTATCCTACTAGTAGAGATGGAATCTTTTGGCGCACGTCAAGCCCCACTTAAGGGGAAAGCAGTATGACATCACAGCAGGACTCCGATTGGTTGCCAGCCTGGAGGCGCTCAAGGACAAACTCCTCCCCATTTGAAAAGTACTGTATATCTTGTTTCTGCAAGAGCCTGGCTTAGCGATTCACTTTTGGCCATTAAATTTGTTTACTCCTTTGATCAAAATCTGTAAATAAGCAGAAACTAATCAAGTACATGGAAATATTTGCTCTGACCTTCCGTTTGTGCAGAAAAACATTTTTGCATGGTTACAAGTCACACAATGAAACACATTTAATGAAACATGTTACATTCATAATGAAGTTTGCAGAATCTCTATTGAAAAAGCAATGTACAAGTTTCTCATTGCTATCAGCATATGATGCTTCAACATCTGAAAATGATGAGCTAAAACAGAATTGGTTACATACATTTATACACAGAAAACAACTAATGAGAACGTAAGAACAAGCTATTGCTATATTGAGTACTGAGTATTGGTGCTTTAAAATCAGTATCGAGTATTGAGAAGTAGTGCTATCGTCCCATCCTTAATATAACTTTCAAAATTTTTTCAGAAAAAGCAATGTAATGAATACTGCAAAAGTGCTAAAGAACTTGTAACATCTTACTTGATTGTTTATTTGCTTGACAACAAGTAAGTCTGGACTGTGCTGAAATGTACAGAAAGTTATTTAAATAAAATATATGAATGAGTAAAATGCTTTACTGTAATGAGCAAATGTTGTTCGTGTGCTGTTTAATGCATCCTCGGAGAGCATATAATTTTATGCCCTTATTGTATTATTGGTTTACATCTGCTGAAAATATCTGTTCACTTTCTCAGCTGTTATTTGATTTTGATAAAAATTTGTGTACATCCATCAATATTTGTACATTTTGCCTTAGCCAGTGCCAAGAGGTTCCAAAATTGTAACATATAGCAATTAAGCAATATCATTGAACAATGCATATGGAACAACTTAACTCTTAAGCTATTTAAATTGAGCAGTAAGTTGTCTTCAATTGTGAACATGTACAAGTCATTCAGCAGTAGGAAAATATTGCTGCAATAGAATAATGATGCCATGAAGAAATGGTCATCTTGTGTTGCATCTTGTTAACCGTGAGTTTACAGTCCTGATCGCTCATGACTCCAATTGACACTTTGCTGGTGGCTAAGAACTATGATGATGTAATTACATCTTTTCTTGACTTCTAGAGCTTGTTACCCTGTATGGCAAATATCAATTGCAGCTAAGGTTACACTGAAGATTAGTTTCTCAGAAAGCAACGCTTTAATATATTTGTTTCCAAAATGAATAAGTAAAATGATGTGAGAGTGTTCTTTATATTTATTAGTGTTTACTTGCATGGAATTTAAAGTAACCTCTACTCCCCCCCACCCGGAACGAAGAGGAATGCATTTATTCTACACTGGTTTGTTTTTTGTTTCTCATAGGAAGTGACATTAATGCTATTCTTTATGTGCATGCTTTCTCTTGTTATAAGCTTCTTTAGTTTTATTTGACTTAAAAATTTGAGCACAGGTTAAGGTATGCATGTAGTATGTGCTCTATTATTTTGCATTTAAGAGCCATGTATTTATGATTTATTAACAGCATGTGCAAAACCTCTTAGTTAATGAATTCTTGTTATTAGGTTCATCTTTTTAATGTGAGTAGCTATGTTTCTCTCCTTCTCCCTTACCCTCCTTGTTTTAACTCTCATTATTTTAAAAATATTTCACATTATTAGCTTCTGCTTGCATTAAATAACGTTTACTTTATGTTGAGACAATGGTTTTGATACCAGTTTGAAATAGACTGTGATACAATTAATGATACTTCTTTGAAATCATCATTTGTCACCAAGGAACTTCTTCAGATGAAAAAGTAAACCAAGCAAATAAATATAATTGGTACCAAGATAGGGAAATATAGGGTGGATACTCAAATTGTTCTTATTCAGATGTTCTAATTATGCATGGGTTCAAACCTGGCAGAGGGTGATGGATTTTTTTGGTACCCTTAGCAGAGCTTCCTATGGAATAGAAGTGAAGGCATTGGTCCATGTTGTAAAACCTCAAGCCTAATAAAAAGGCCTCTGAGTGAAATTAAGTGGTCTTTCATGCCCAGTATAGAATGGGATGCTGAGAATGATAGCACCCACAATTAAAATAAATTTTTTTCAATCTGTAGCCACCAAGTGATTTTTGTCTATTTCTTCACTTGAAGAAGATCCTTGTTGGCAACCACTTTGATAAAACAGAGGATCTCAAAGTAATGGTTTTAAGATATGCAGAATTGTTAAAATGTTATTACCTGTTCTTTTTAATAAACCCAGGCTTTTTTTCTTTAAACAGAGCATTTACTACTGACATTTTTTAATTGCTTAGAAATAATTCTTGCATTACTATCCTTTGTGCTTTCTCAAGTTTTCTATTTATCCAAACACTGTGAATATTTAATCTTTGTTTTTTGTGTCCTGTCATACAATTTTGAACTTCACGGTTTTCCTTTTCCTGTTTGAATACATCTTTTTAGTTGTTCCTTAAACCCTCAAAAATATAAGAAAATGTGGAATATTTGGAAGAATCTTCCGTTTGCTTGCCATCATTTGAATGAAAAGTCAGTTTGCAGTCAACTTTGATGATTAAACAATGTTCTGGATTTAGAACAACCTATGTAGGTGACTACAGTAGAAGATAGAAACACAGCAAGCGACTTTTTATGGCACTTTGCTAAAGAGAGTGTTTTCCCTTATGTAAGAGTTGAACTGCAGCGGTAGTATGATTTCATACCAAGTATTTACATGGCAGTGTGTGTTTTCTGGTGCTGTTACATATACTCATTATTATCATTTTTCTGAGTTTGCCTTAATTATTACAGTGTGGTGTTTATGTAATTTTATAGGGCAGGCATAATAAGTTATAATAGATCTATAAACACAATGCTGTTTCCTCACACTGTGGCCATTGTTTGGCGGCTTGCGCACTGGTCACCTTGGCTCGCTCTACTGTCAAAAAAGGTATAATATGGCAATAACTTCCTGTGATAGCTATAGTTACAATTGCAATGCTAAGCACATGACTTGTCAAAAGACATGTTGCAAATATGCTCATCTATCCACACATTTCTGGCATTTTCACAGAAAATTTGCATTTACACTTGAGCTCAATTTCTGAAATTGAGTGAATTTCCCACCTGATGTTTTCTTTTAGTTTTGCCACTGTATAGACATTTGTTGCATACACTTTATTCTTCAAGTTTCCTCATAGATAAAAATAGCATACACTCAAATCAAGGAATCGTAAGGACCATAATCCTTTTCTAATCACCTATCTTCAAAAATTGTTTCTGGAAGATTGTGTTTCAAATTACTTCCACAGTAAAGGAGAGATTACTTTGTTATTGACAGAAGCTTATGTTGGGCAACAGCTGGAATGCTTGACATCTACACAACCAATCATTGCTGATCTAGGAGTTTATCTTCCTGAAGTTATTGATCCAAGAGATGTTGCACCCTCTATTGACTGACTCAAGAGGAGTGTATGTCAATCACAAAACAATTTCTCCTCACTTGTAATCTCCTACAAGAATTTGTTGTCATATGTATTGTATATAAAATCTTAATGTGTAATTGTTTCAAGGCTATGGAAAACTGCAATTACCAATGACACTTGTAGCTTAAATCATCAGTTAAAACTTGTACACTTATATGCTCAGGAACAAACAAGCTGGACACTGATAGCACTCATAACTTAATTAACACTGTTTAAAAGTTGTAAATTTGTAAACATGGAACAGAAATGGAACAGACTAGACAATGGTTTCAGTAAAATTGTTGTTCATTCACATCATTCTGTTACGAGCTACAAACACAGACATGTAGTGTGGTAGCAACAGTGTGAGAGAAAAGCAGTGTGTATGGTTATTATAAAATAAGGATAACTTAATGCACAGCTGAAGAGCTAGTGATGGATGTTAATGTGGCCGTTCAGCCTTCTAGCTTTGTTATTCTGCAGTATCTGTTACAAGTCACTTCCTGTTTCTACCTAAATATACAGGGAGAGCAGAAAACCAACAAATGGGCTGTGCAGTGTTTTGCCTTTCTGCAGCCTTTGTGCTCATTGCCGTCTGCCCCTATCACAGAAAGTTGCAGATGAAACCATACAAAAGGCTTTACTTACCAACTTTATGAAAGGAGATGCTGAAACTGGCCTTTGTCATCCATTTTTGGCACCTCTTTAGGAAACTATCCATCACTTGGCATAGTTCACGTTGAGAAATGTTGGCAATTTCCTGGCAGATACTTTGTTTTAATTGTTCCTGGATGTGTGGGTTTGTCTTGTACAGTTTATGTTTTAAGTTACCCCAGAGATAGAAATTGCATGGGGTTAGGTTGGGGTACCGAGGGAGCCACAAATCTCTATTCTGTCTGAAGCATACTTTCAATTAAAGATTATTTTGTGTACACACATATCCATGAAGGTAGAACCAAGCCTTGTCTGTGAAAAATATTGAATTTACATTTTTTGCAACTTGTACTTTAACTTGGCGAGCTGAGTTAACTTAAACAAATCATAAATAAACACTGTCCAGTAGGAAACATGCTGAACTATAGTACACTTTGTGACTAAGAGCAGAACAAAATAATAAGTCACTTGTAATAACTGAACCACATCACATCATCATCAATTCAATACTGCAGAACAAAATCACATCAGCAGTGCGACCTTGTTTATGCAGCTGTCCGTTATCGTTTCCACACACCCAGTGGAAAAACAGCACAGCCCATTCGGAGGTATTTTGCTGATAAATAAGCCAGAAGTGTAAGATTTGTTCTGTGTATTAAACTATAACTTATCATTATTACACAAATTCATATCTAGTGTGTATTCTTTCATAAAAAAAGTTAAGTTAAATTAAGGATTGTCTTAGAATGTTTTACTACTAAGATGGTTTAATGATGGAATGTTGATGGCAGATTTCAGAATGCACAGGAGGTATGGTTAGCAGCATGGTGCTAGATAGAATGAAGCCAGTGCATCAGGCAACATCAAGACCCTTGACATCAGATGTCTGCATGGGAACAAATTCGGTGCCTTCCTTTGTATCTACAAGCACCGCTGCGCCAACTGTACAGACTCATTTCTTTTATGATCATTCCACGCAATCACAACAGCAGCCGCAGCAGCAGCATCAGCATCAACAGCCACCACAGCTCCCCACTTCTGTTACTTCATCTCCTGTTGTTCAGATATCACAAAACCCTCAACCATCAGCCTCGGTGCAAACTGAAAATGGCAAGCGCTCCCAGGTAAAATGCAATTAATATTTAGTTAGCTTATTTTTTGTTCGCTTTGTTAACATATAGTTTGTCATGGATTTAAGGAGAAAAAATTGTTATGTGATATGAAATTATTTTTTCAGAGGAAAAAAAAAAGAGAAAGAAATATTGTTTTCAACCAGAAAGCATGTAGAGGAAGTTTGGTGTGTAAGCATCAGAAGTAAATAGAAAACAGGCTTATAGTTTAATACTGGTCATCTGTATTTAAGTGATAAGAGATAGATTGAATTGCCTCATCTATATGTAGCATTATTAAATTAGCTTTTTTGGAGGTTTGTAACAGTGAATGCAGGTCTGATATATGAATATCATGCACATGAATTTTGGAACACGTTTGCATCACTTACACTGTAATTCAACAGACGTGTTTTGTAAGCTCTTGCTTCAATCATCAGCTGCAAGTGTAAGTGAAGCAAACATATTCCAAAATTTGACTAATAATATTCATGTATGTAACATGTTTTGTTTAAAGAATGCATTAGTGAATGATTGTTACTACCATGAAACGCAGCACATGTCACAAACTGGCAGACATTACAGTTATGCATCAGTTTACCATTATGTTAAGTATAAGATATTTTGAAACTTTCTTCTGATATTTTTGTGTGCCCTGTAATAATAAAACTTTGAAGCAGATATTTGTCATATTGGAATACACATAACCCCTCTTTTGGATAACAGTATGCTCTTTACATTAATTTAGGTCATGTCTTCAGACAACTTTGAAAATACTTCTAGCTTAACTGAAGTTGCATAATAATCATCTTCACCATAATTTCTCCCATAGCCTAAGCATTTTATTGATAAACATAACATTTTTATACCGGGAACAAACAGAATTGCTATTTGTGGTGCACTGTGAATTAACTGATTAATGTGGTAAACAGATCATTTTTCAAATTTTTACCCATGTCTCTAGAAAGCACAGTTTGACTGTTATAAAGTTTGAGAATGGTTTGAGTCTGGTGATGGGTGTCCTTTGTACGTTTTTGTTAATAACCCAATAAGTGCAGTACATTATAAAATGTTTACTTCCTGCTTGATCACAGAGCCCACATTGCATGCTAAGCCTGACTTGTATGTGCCGATAGGTGTGGTTGTATGGGAAGAGTTTTTATTGCTCTTTGGATTTGTGGGATGAGGTCTTCTTCTGGCATTACAAGGAGATTGTAACTGTATTGTTACTGTTCCCCACAGAGAATAGTTGAGGATTGTAACAATTGGAGATCGTGTTGACTATGGAGCTGTCCCCCCTATACTGATCCAATAATTTAGATGTGTAATGTACATAAAAATGTGCTGGAGTGCCATTGTGCTGCTGTCACATTACTTGTCAAATTTATAAGGCAGTATATCCAATAGGGTAGACAAAACATCTCCTTTAAAGGTAAGGTAGTTTGGTCCTGTCGGCCTATTTGGTAGCAGATATAGCCCAATGATATTGTCACCCATTATCCCTGCCCGTATATTAATAGTGAGCCTGTTTTGATGACTTTGAATGACTTGCATATGCAGATTTTCTTCTCCAAAGATCAATGTTCTTGAAAGTGCATTTGTCAATGAACAGTGATGAGTTTGGGAGTTGTTGCTGGAGTACGCATTGCTGTAATTACCATTGCACAAATTGCGTTCATTATGGATAGTACTCCTGTAATGCTGGGACTTCCTGAAGATGATATGGATGGAGCTGCTGGTTATGGACAGCACACCACAACCGTGTGGGATAGCTCAGGCAGTAACATCTGTGACCTGCATTTGGGAGGTTGTAGGTTTGATCCCTGCAGCCAAACTTCCTGACTCTTGGTTTTTGCCGGAGGTTTCCCTGGGTCGCTAGTGTAAGCTGGGAAGGATTTTGATATCCTCTGAATTTCCTGCCCCTCCATTTCATTAAATTAACCATTTCATTTCACTCTTCATTTCATTAAGTTTCTCTCAGGTTCGGAAGTGGCAGCGAGTGTTGCGGTAGCAGCAAGGAAGGACAAAAGGATGTGCTCTGGAAATCTCATCCCCTGGATTGGAGGGTGATCCTACTAGTTTATGGGCCCCCATGGGATGGTACAAGCCCAAATGGGGGAGGGAAGCTGTTTTGAGAGTCTCACACCCCCTTTGGGAGTATGAACCCAAGGGATGGGAGAGGAACCGAGCTGAGCCAGCCTCTGCTGGGTGATTCTAACTGGGAAAATATAGGGACCCTGCCACTGCTCTGTCGTGGCAACGTTCTGGCCGCCCTTTCCATTTGCCTCATCCATCTTCCCTGTCAGGAACATAGGCACAAAAGATCAACTTTCGGTCAAGGTGCTAAGTCCCACTCAGCAAGTTGTCATAGAGGCATACCACATATTATTTTTACACATGTGCATGAAAGGGGTAGAAACACATGTTCTTTAATACATTTGTTGCTGTACCTAAATAATAATTTCTGCTTTTTAACCGTGTGATGACAGGCAACATCTCCATGCAATCCTGAGGCTTCAGAAGCTTCTACCACAAGCCAATCTGAGGGGGAAGAGGCAACTAGTACAGTGACTGTGCTGCCAGGGGACCACAACTCACCACAAATTAGGATAACAGGAGTACCACAGGTGACAGTACAAGATGCCAGCAATCAGACTGATACACCCAGTGAGGATGAAGGTGTTTGTGAAACACAAAAGACACAGTCCGTCGATACCCAGGTATGCTTAAATATTCATTTGTGGTATATCATGTTGGGAGAAAAATGTCTGATTAGTGAATTTAAGTGTATGTGTTATCATGAAGAACTCAGTGAAGTTGTAAAACTTTGTTCTCATGAGCTTTTTTTTTTATGGTACAATTAACCACCTCAAGAGATACAGTAGTGCTAACGATTTTGTTAGTGCTCCAAACTGTCACTCCCTATTAGGGCTTCAGGAAGAAAAAAATAAACTAATTCAATTCTTGACAATAGCTAAATTTCATAACACCTCTGTATCCTTGAAAATGTAAAAAAGCTTAGGCTTTCTGCTGTGAACTCCAAATGCCACAAAACTTGTGTTTGCACGTGAAACATGTGAAGAGCGTAATCAAGTCCTTGCCATTGTTCACTCCTAAATAGTTGTTAACTGAGGCTGTATAGGTTGCAGTAAATACATACAATTTTATGGAGTTTTTTTTAATTTGTTAATGTAAACATCATTCTTTTATAACAAGCTAATAAGTATGCTTATGCTAAGATGTTTTAGTTTTTCACTATAATAAGAAGACAAATTTTGTGTAACCTGCTAATTATAATATGGGTTAAAAGGATAATTTATATCTCCAGATGAGGCAGACTGTTCCTGAGTGCCCAGCATCCAGCATGAAATTGTCATGCATGGAGGTATCATCTGTGTCTGAAACAAAGACAAGGGTGGAGGAGCAGCCTGCAGTAGACTTGAGTGGTTTGGAACTGCTGTCCAATAGTATCGAACAGTTTGAGAGCCATCTTGTCCATCGCCATGACAAAACAGATCAGCGGCCCAGTGGTTCTCTGGCTGTGAATGTCATAGCAGATTCCTCCAGTATGAGCGGTAAAACTACAATCTCAAAGGCAACTGTGACATCCTTGGAAAAGTCTGATGCATCAGAAATTAGGCCAGCTGATGAGAAAGCTGCCGAAACACTGCAAATGCTTTGTCATCAGTCTGCATCAACACATGCAAAGTCTTCAGAAGACAGGCTGTCTGACAGGGAGGAAATAAACACTTTTAGTGCCAGTGATGGAAACGTATCCATCAGTAAAAACTGTGATAACAAAATTTCAAACATAGTTTCCGGCCAGGTTTGCACAAACAATACAAAAAGCAGTGTGAACAGAAGTGTGAATTGTGAAAGTGACATTCCAGCTTGTGATGGTGGCAGTAGTGAAAGTAAATGTTTCAGTGTGAATCAGGGTGAAGGACAAAAGTTTGGGGAAGGTATGAACAACGGATTAGGAAATGGCAGTATGCTTGGGGGCCTCACTCTGTTGTGTGCATTAGCAGAACAGAGATTTATGGAAGAAGTTGCTACATCTAAATCAACACAATCAGGGTTGTGGTCACAGTCTAGCCCTCCTTCAAGCCCATTAGGGAGCAAATCCCAAGCTGAAGGAGAGGCAGAAGAAAAGCAGGCTGCTACAAGCTGTAGAACAGATCACCCGAGCAGCCAAAAGACTGGAAGTGTGGATGTTAATCGCAATTATAAGACACGGGAGTCAGAACGGGAGTGCCGGAAGTTCATTGCAAGCAAGGGAATGCAACACTATCATCTGCACGGTAGCAGCAGTTCTAGTGTGGCTTGTAATGGAGGGCGTAGTGGTTCCAGCAGTCCCCAGCATTGTGCCAGTAGCTCCCAGCAGCATCTGCTGCCAGGCTTGTCCCTGTGTGCCAGTCCGTCCACAGCATCCTCTGAACTTATGGACACTTCTGAAATGGAAATGCGTATGAGGTTGGCTGAACTACAGCGTAAATACCGGGAGAAGCAACGGGAGCTTTCAAAGTTGACACCCAAAAAATCATCTTCATCTGCAGCGTCAACTATTTCAATAGAAGGCTCTCCAGAATCAGGGGAGGCGTCAGCAGTTGTCAGTCCTGTGAAGAGAGGTCCAGGTCGACCAAGGAAGAGGTGCAATAGACTCTGTCTGGATTTACCACCAAATTCTCCCAGCAACTCCAAACCTAGAGTTGGACGACCACCCCTGCTCAAGAACAGGGACTCTGCATCTCATGAGCTGCCACCCCCTGTCCTGGAAAAGGTATGTGAAGATACTTCATTGCACACCACTTCTTGGCTTCCCTCACATCATCCTGAAGATAGCACAAAATGTTCCCTACTCCAACTTTCCTACAAACTAACATTTTAGTTCCAGCTAACAAAACCACAGTTTATCTTGCGTCATTTTTATTATTTATTTATATATTATTTATTTGTCTTTGTTTATAAAAATGTTAAATGTAAATGGGCTGGATTTATCTTTCAAATAAACAAATTGCACAAGTTCTTCCATATGTTTTTGTTGCTGTGATGTAGATATGGCAAAAATTAAATGACTGATCAGTAATTTGATAATCATAATATTTCATGAAATGCAAATTGATAAATAAATCAGTTGACTGTAAAAGCACCTGCAAGATACCCTAGTTTGTCTAATATCAGGTTAACACAATTTGTTTTAATAAAATTAGCTTAATCAATAAAGATGAAAATTTAACCACTAGGTGAATTTTGGGTAAACTGTATTTAAAATAAACTAAAACATGTTTGTCTATAATCAATTTTACTATAACCATAAAATAGATGTAAACAGTAGCACATGACAGAAATGAACCTCATTGGCTAGTGCGTTTTAATACTCCTGTATTCTTCTGCAATACAATAGTGCAAAGGCCTATTTATAGCTGTTGCAAAATTTGACAGTGGGTGGGTTGATACTAAATTCAATCATAGAGTTGCCATGCCTTGCAGTGTTGTATAGTTAAATATGCTGTGAAATCACGTTGTAAAGCCACCAATATAAATATCATTTGCACAACAGGAAAAAGAATAGTAATAGTCTACTATCAGTTCCCTTTAAATTTTGGGTTCCCATAGCTTCTTGTTTTACTTGCATTCAATAAACCACTCAAGTTGTTATAATGTAGAATATAATGTAATGTAATATACTGCAATAACACCTTATACCTAATCGCTAATTGCAGAACATTCAGTTCTCTTGTTTTGAATACCATATGTCAATTGTAGCATTTGCCTGCTGCCTCAGCACCATCTTGGTGTGCAAAATTGAAGCAAGATCAGGTACAAGTGGTTACCTTGAACATCTGCGAGGAAAGCCTTTAAGGAACGGTGAAACGGTTATTATATTGAATGTGTTCAATAACTTTTTGGAGAAATATCCTACCATGGGTATAAAAATCTGTTAGAGTGTGATAATAATGGACAGTGCCTCTTACCTCAAGTAAGAGTGGAGCACATTCCAAGTAATGCATGGAAAAAACCTGAAGTGTTATCTTAACTGAGATGTAAGATTTCTTACAATGTGATATATGTGATGACTACAATAACAATGGCTCTATGTACAATAATGCAATGGTTGATGTAACAACAAAGAGAGCAGTTAAATTCAGGTTATCTGAATGAGGTTAAATTGTACAGTGACAACATTAATATTGTTTACATGCAGATATTATGTAGATGCACTAGAGTTAGAGCTCATTGTGGAGTGCAGAGGAATACTTCACTTAATTCTAACAAGAAATAGATTATAGTTTTACATGCTGTGAGTTATTCCTTGGATAAACTACATATTATAATAGCATTTGGTTTTCTACTTTGTCTCAAGTTACAAACTCTGGCCTGAAAATATTAATTTTTTTTTGGGGGGGGGGGGGTAGTGGTTTAGTTTTGTGCAATAATGGATTTTTGCTACCTTAGAGTCTTGTTTATCCATATTAACTTGCAGCACAATCACAATATTATGATCAGCCAATTAACAAAGAAAATAAATATTTCAGTTATTTATTTCTTGCCATTTCTATGAGATACAGTTGCTTGTTTTACTTATTTCTGATCACCTGTTACATTTTGTTGCAATTTTTATTTGACACTTTGTAGAATATTAATTCGTTTACTTGAAATCCATGATTTCATTGTTAATTTGATGCTTATATTTAATAACTTTTGTATACATGTAAACAACTTCTTCACAAGCACCACAGATTGTGAATGAACCTATTTTATGCCTGTGTTTTGTCATGCTTGGATTCCTGTTTTTCTCTGGATTTGGATGTGATGCATGCTTTGCAGTGGTTGTAGATTACTCATTTTCTATTGATTCTTCAGCGTTAGAAATGCATCTTGCAGTGGGAATGATAACACCTTTTAGAACATAGCTAATTAATTATCTGTTTCTTATGCAGATGTGGGATTTATTGCAGTTATTAGATATGTGATGAATTATTGCCTGTCAAGATTTTAAACAAACTTTAATTTTCACCAGATTTGCTAAAAGATCAATTGTAATGTCTTTTAAGCTTGTCAGGCTGTCCCTTTGTGACAGTAACTCAGTAGGAATGGAGCAGCTAGTATGGGTTAACCAAGTTAAACTAGTATGGGTTTATCTGATTTCAAATTAACGAGGCTCTACCATACTAATACAAGGGTCGCTACGAAAGTTCTAAGATACATTGAGAATAATTTATTTTAAATTATTCTGATTTTTGCACTTTCTCAAAGTACTTGCCACCACACTGTGTGGCACACACTTGCATTCACTGAAGCCACTTCTGGAAGCACTCCTACCACATGTTTTCTTCAATGTTTGCATGCTCTTCTTCATACAGGATAACAGCATCTTCAGGGGTTGAAAATATATTTTGACACATGCAATTTTTTACCATTGAGAACAGAGAAAAGTTGCATGGGGCCAGGTTTGGAGTGTATGGTGGGTGAATAATAAGTTTGATCTCTGTAAACTCCACAAACTGAATGGTGATGTTGGTTGTGTGTGTGGACACATGATGGAGAAGGATACCTTACAGTCACAGGCCTGGTGGCCTCTTGAAGCTTGGGAAAAATTTTGGCAAGCAAACTCTCATATACCAATTAGAGGTAACTGTGCTTTGCTCCTCCAGAGAAATGGTTGCCACAAGATCATTTCTTAAGAAAAATGAGGCCAATGGTTTCTTTGGGTATATTTCACTTTCATCAGTAGATTGCCATCAGGAAAGATCCACACCGCGTTTCTCACACCATTCAACACAGCAACCTTCCTCACAAGAAGGAATTGATAGAGGATTTTCAAACCTGCTGACGAACCAATGTGCAATAGAGTGAACTAGCATAGCTTTAGTGCTTATGACATATATGTATAAAAATCAGCTTTATAATGAACAAAGTGACTTCGTTATAACTTATGTGAACTGCAATTGTTTCAGCTGTATGTTGTTGTGGTAAGCTGGCCTGTCTATTCCCCCTCAGCTGTTGCTTCCCCTATGCTCATGAGCTATAAGATTGTTGCTTTTGTGGGATTTTATTTCATATATGCATGAGTGTGATTTTTAACTATACATCATTTTGTATTAAATTATTTTAGCTATATGTACATTTGAGAGTGGCATATTAGTTCAGAATGATACATCTTATTTGCCAATGCAATTTTATCTTCCATTATCATTAAATTAGGATAAATAATTGCATGCCTGCAGAAAACATATAGTTGATTTCCTCTTGATTTTTGTTTTATCTACAATATGTATATCTATCTAAATGTATAAATAAAGTATTTGTGCATGCCAGCTAGTAAAACAGTGATGATTGGCATGGTTCAGTGATAAGCCATTGTACTTAACGATTGGTATGGTTTAGTGATAAGCCATTATCTGTTTTAAAATCCAGCAATGTGAATCCTTTATGTTTTGATAATATTGGATAAAGTTGGAAAGAAGCAAAATTTTTCCATAAAAATGTTCATGAATTCATTTAAGAATATTATTAGTGTATACTTTTCATTGTCTAAGTGCTCTCTCCCATTTTTGTATATCCTATATATATAATTGTTCAACCTTTTGTCTTATAAAAGTTTATGATTGTAGGTGACAGAATTATCTGTCAACACACGGCAGAGATTTGATGCAGATGATTGTGCTGCTCCCAAATTGAAAGCATTGAAGCCAGATATCTTGAAACCACCAACATTAACAGCAAATAGAATCTTTGGGAGCACCAAGTTCAAGCCGGCTGTGACTAATCATGCTATAGATGCTAAAAATCTAAAATTGCCAAAATGTAATGTAAATCTAGTGAAGTTGGAAGAGCATAAGCTGAAAGAAACAACCAAATCTGGAGATTCTGGACTTCGCAAACCAAGCAGCAGTCTTCTATCAGATATTAGTGTAGGAGAAAAACACAGGAGTGGTGAGTTAACACTCTGAATTACTTTTGAGGTGCAAATTGATGTGCATTTTTTAAAATCATGCTGAATTTTTATGAGGCTGTAACTTCAGTGCTTCATCTCTTTAATTTTTGAGACATATGCTTTATATATGAATGAATTCGATAACAAATTTAATTTTCTTATGGAACAAATACACTTTTCATGGTGGCTGTTTAATGCATTTGTATAATTAAATCCATTGCCAGTTCTAAACCTGCTCTTCTTTAGTACATTTGTGTTCTCCATCACTGACTGTGTTTTCATGCTTTTGTGTATTATACGTATTATAAATAATACATAAAAATAACATTTCTGGCAATAATTTCTCTATTTGGATATTTGTGATCACTGAGCAGATAATAAACGAGTTTGCTCTTCAAGGAAGTATGTTCAGTAGTATCAGTGCTGGAGAGTACAGTTAGGACTTTGAAATGCAAATGTCTTATTTTCTGCTTATAAGTTTACCTGTATATACATGGTGCGTCTTTTCCCCACTTGATGCCTGCCATTATGTGCATAGTTTAAATGCAAAATATCCCATTATCGATATACTCCATGTTCCTGTGATGCACAAAATGGAAGATATCTATAAACTAAACAGTGGTGTTTGTTCCTTTTAACTAAGCTTGTATAGTGGTGTTGGCTTTTGATATAACTTGCTTCATATTCTGCCTTTTGCTTTCTGTGTAATTCATCTTTCAATATTCAACTCTGTTAGCATTTAAACAGAGTTAAATGTAAAATATGCAAAAGGAGCATAAGTAAGCAATAGCTCTGAAAGAGTAATAATAAATTATAATATTTTTTCCTTTGCTAATCACAATGCAGAATAAAATTTGTAAACTTTGAAGCACTTTCAAAATGTTACAGCTTTAATATGTTGAAAAAAGACAAACAATTAAAAATTTGCATGCGTTTAGAGTATTACTTATACATTTTTTAAACTTTAACTATCAGAAATCAAATTATATGATAGCAGCTGTGTCAAAGTTAGCATTAAGTTATATGGCTATTTTAAAGAATTATTGTTTGTACAAGGAAGAAGGCACTGTACTGTAGCACTTTTTATGTTTTTAGGTTCATTTATTCATAAAGAAGTTGTAAAGCATTCCTTTAGGAGAGCTACATTTATCAGCAGCTTTGTTGTGTGAATTTTCTATTTGTGAATCACTGGAGTCATGTTCTGAGCAGTCAGCATCCCAACATTTTGAATTTTGTTGTATTTGCCATTCTGTAACTATAATTTGAATTGATATCTTTGAGCTGAGAGTGCAAGTACTTATCTTGACTAGGAATTTGCAATTCTTCTATACATTTGATTTTTTAAGCTATTAACAATATCTCAAAGTCATGACTTAGAATTTGTGTGTGTGATGCTAAGCTTGTTTGAGTTTCTAGATGATTGACTCGCTATTTATTAATCTTTATAGAATATTCCTTACTGATGGTTCTTTGATCTCTAATTATTGTGTGTGTTTAATATTTGTGTGAGAAGTGGGAGAGACAGATAGATATGAGTGCGAACAATCAGATACTTTCCTCCAGATGGTAAAATATTTCTCAACTCTGCATATTCTCAGAGAAGCTACATAATTAGTAATCCATGGAGTTTATTCCCACAAATGCTTGATTTACTCACAGTCAATGTCTTCTACACTTTAAGCACAAAATAATTGAAACAATAACATACATTAATGTAATTTCTTCTGAAAACTCAATCTTCTGCACTGTTCAAACCATCTGGTACCTTCAAACTTACATTTGCTAGTGAGAGTTGTGTTGTTACAGTGCAATTTCTTTCCACTTTTACTTATTGTTGACGACTTCTGGCACATTCTTAGCTAATCATGGCTGCGCCGTGGCTGAGTGGTTAGACCAATCGACTCTCACCAAAGTGGCCCAGGTTTGATCCCAGGCGACTGCATGTGTGATTTGTGGTGGACAAAATGGCGCAGGGGTGGGTTTCCTCCAAGCTCTCCAGTTTCCCCCATCATCTCATTCTACTCCATCTTCATTCCATGTATCATCCATGCCACTGCCTGCAGTGTCGCATGCAGTAAAAGTGGGTATTGAACACTACCCCAATAGCCAATCATATTTATTGATTATATTTAATTTACTCATTGCTTTATCATTTCACTATCAATTATGCCCTATTGTTTTTGTAATTTCAAATAATCCTGGTATACTTTTTCTTCTTATTCTATCAATTCTTTACATTGGAACACTCTTTTAGATTTACCCAATTTTTTCATTATAGTTATACTTTTGTTCAGTATCGTTAAGTACTGCTCCAGTCTTTATCATCCACCAAAAGGAAGTTGGTCCCATTGTTCATCCTCAGCATTTCATCTAAAAAAAGTAACTAAGCCCTGGCACAACAGCCCATGAAGAGCCAAGCCTTACTGCCCAGCCGCTGCATCCCCCATCTCGGCCCACTACAGGCGTCATTGGTGGAGTGCAGTACTGAAGGGTGGTATATGGTCAGCATCCCGATCCTTCCCGGCCAGTTATGCGGTCTTCACGACCTGGGGCCGCTACTTTTCCATCAATTGGTCCCCCCGGGACTAACGAGGCTGAGTGCACCCCATGCTGGTACCAGGGATCGAACCCGGGTCCTCCGCACCAGAGACAAGCGCTCTACCAACTGCGCTATGGAGGCGGTCTCAGCATTTCATCAGCAAAGATAATTTCTTTGTGGGTCTAGGTTCCTTCTGGTTTTCAAGGAATTCACTTCTCTTAATCCTTTTCATTGACAATTGATTTGGTATTTCTGTAACAAAGTCATATCCTTCTATAGTTCTCCCATTTCTTCTATGTAAGCTTGGATATTAACAAAATTCTCGTCTAAACTCTGTTCGTTGATATGTGTGCTTCTTCTGTTCTAGATAGTCATTGGCTGCTCCATACCAATGCTCTAATACTTTCACAAATTATTGCTCTACCTTGCTAACCTGCTACATTTCTTGAACCCTTCTTTCTCACAGATCCAAGTTATAACATCACCTAATATTTCTCTGTACTTTCGGTATGTGTAACCTTGTGTACATGACTTCTCCTTATTAGTAATAATCACTTCCATCACAACTACTCCACTCTGAGTGAAACACAAACATGCAATTCTGTTGTCAAAAGTTATGATATTGTAACAAAACGGCAATTCGACGAATCCCACTTCTTTACACCAGTGTAACAAAGCTACAAGTCTGGTTACTTTTCTATCACTTTATTGCCTTTCAAAATTTTATCACAAATACACAGTTTTCTTCTTGTTGTTAACACAGTCTACAATTTTTCGTGTTATCACAACTCACAAATTTTATGTCTTGTAACCTCGCCTAGTCCTTTCAGTATCCTTCTTCACTTTCTTTGTCTCTCATACAGTAGCAATGACAATGCAATCATTTGATGCTCGTGAAATCTTCTTTACAATGCATATACACAGCTAACATACTAACCGACTTATGTGTGTTACTGTAAATCTAACTCTCCTTATATAGTGGAGATGACGTTACATGGACCTTTTGCGAGCTCCTTCAAACATGCCAACAATGACATAACCAGATCCTCCTTGAAGGCACCAGAAGAAACCCCTTTTGTGTAGCTGCCTTGATTGTTGATAGTCATGTGTTTGCTTGTGTGACTGGTGTTAGGAAGCTTGACCTTGTCCCTTTGTTTGCTCGCCGACCTGGCAGCTTAGTCTTGAGTCCTATGTTGTGTGCTGTGCCTGGCACTTCGTGGCCAGATACAACTGCTGAATGATGGACGTACCAGAACATAACTATCAAAACATCTCTGCCCATAAAGTGAGGGTGTCATAAGTTTATGTTCTGCTCACAAAAGATTCATACACAGTGAAAATAATTTTCAGTAAACTCATACTAAATTGTTTCATGTTGCAGATAGTTAGCAAGTATGTGAAAAACACCCACACTTGACTTGTTTGGAAGCTCTTGAATCCAAAAAGTGTCACTATAATAGGTACATCTTCTATACAAACTGGGTTTCACAGGATTGTAGACCTTTGGCTAATTTAATTTTGGCACAGCTGCTAAAGCATTTCAATGCTTCAGTATTAACTAGTAATGGATTTAATTCCATCTAAAAGTTGGTTTTTGCCATTTTAATTATAGTTCTGCTAAGTTTTGAGATTTAACAAGATTAAGAAATTTAACTATAAATTATGTTATGAGAGTTGGTGGAGTTGAACATTGTGAGATGTAGAGGGTGGCTTATGCTTGGTTACAGCCTTGTCATTGTCTAATTCTGCCCCTACTGGCCACACATTTGGCTGGAAACCCCCTGCACATCATACTCCCCTCCCAGGTGAGTTTTTCATCCTAGTTGCTGCATGTTTTTGTTGTGTTTTTTTTTTCACTAACAATAAGTAAGTTTATGCAGGTGGAAGGAGTTAAAGAGTGTATGGAAATCAGATCATAAAATTGTTATTCCAAAGGTACCTACAGCAAGGTCAAGTTACCAGTAATGCATGAAATCTGCCACTAGAGTCTAGTGATGAGTGATTAGCTCAATGCTCACATGCAGATGCTGTTTGGATATGAAATTCACCAAAATTTGGGAACTCTTTCTCTAATGGTATGAGATTCTACAGGGTGGGCACAAAGTCCCATCACCTTCTTAAAGTATTATTGTATAACCTTGTTAGTGTGAACTTGCTTAAGATGAACTTGCAGTTAATGTGAAAAAAAATATTGGTTCCAACAGAAATACATTAGTTTTTATGGGAAGTTTTATCGATTAACATGAATTTCGGTTTAAGTAAATTATGAACACTTTTTCAGTCCCTAGCATAGTTAAATTTCATTGAAACACAAACTTCCGATGTTACAATATTTTTAAGTGTTAATTTTTTTCCAAAATGATTGCGAGAAATGTAACTACAAAGCTAACAATCCATTGACTCGTTTCTAACATATAGTAGGTCGGCAGTCGCAATTATCACCCCAACAATCATTGTGTACGGCACATTCAAATAGATTCAATAATGCGTGCATTAACATTTAGAAATGTGTTTTATGCTAGGTGTTCTTTTAGTCGTAGCCAAATCAAGCTAGAATACTGAATAAAAATCTACAAATAATAGCATGCGAAACATGGCAAAGAGGAAACACTGTTCTAAATGTACAGGTAAAGCTTAAGATTGTAGATGAAGTGGATCATGGTACAAAGAAAACAGCAGTTGCAGAGGAGTTTGAAATTCCCGGTTCTACCTTATCTAGGATAATTAAGAATTGAGAAAAAAATCATTATGTTGCTGCATCAGGTTCCAGGTACAAATCTAGGTAATTTAGTAATGCTAGGTATGAAGACAGAGATGTTACTACTAGAATGGTTCAATCATATGCATGCATCTAACATGCCTTTTAAGTAGCCCCATGATTCAGTAGATAACAAATGAGATTGCCAAAGATATAGGCATCGAAGACTTCAGTTGTTCTACTGGTTTGGCTGTATCGGTTCAGAAAGAGACATTCAGTTTCATCTGTACAAATTTGAATGCAAAATAATCTGCTGCCAGGTTTTGTGGCACATTCTGTTCAGCATTGCTGGAGTTTCTCTCTCACAGCCTCTTGTTATAATGTTCTGCAACGAGGTTCTTGATGAATCCGTAGAGCGAATTGTCAGGGCTTTGAGATGGCCAGTCGAGTGGAGCTGGCAATGAAGGTGATTCTTGGCCATTCTAATATTCTGAAAACACCTCATTGAAAAATTCTCAAACTGAAATGGCAAAATAAGGAGGCACTCCCTCTTGCTGAAACCTTGACCCCTCAGGTTTTTAAGTTACAATTCTGTCATATAGTGTTAATTTATGGGGGTGACAGAACTTTGGTCCAACCTGTACATGAGAATAAGCCAGTTAGGACTAACAGCTTTATTTCTGTTTCCCAAGAAAGCAATGCTAAGGAGTTTTACTCCTTAGGAGAAGCCATTGCCTCAGTCTGGGTTGAACCCATAGCTTCCAGGAAATAGATCCTATAATGGTATTTTATTTGATGTTTATTTCAAGTGCTAGGAATGTCACAATAAATAAGGCTGTCTGCAAAATTTGGCTCTGACCATTGATTCAGCAGACATCGACTTTACATACCAAATTTATTTCTGTGTTAATGGTTTCAATTTTCTTTACTTCTTCCTCACTGTTTCAATATGTTCAATGCTGGTTATGCTTCTATATATACCAGCCAAAATAGTTTTGGACATATCTATATAAGCAACAATTTAACAATCAACATCAATCAATATGATATGAATTAATACACATTAAATGCACATAATAAATATCAGCATGACTCAACCTATTTCCTCAGAATCAAATAAATATTTTGGGTATATAATTTCCCTTACAGCGCATACCTATGTAATATTCTGCTTTATGGCTAACACAAAATTTAATCGTAGGTGGCTCAACACAACATCCAATCACAGCCTTGCCATGCCTTGCAGTGTTGTACAGATAAAGATGCTGTGAAATCACACTGTAAAGCTGGTGATATAAATATCATTTGTGCCCATAAAATGTATTTGCACAACTGAAAAGAGAAAAGTAATGGTCGGGTATCAGCTGCCATTAAATTTTGTGTCTGCCACCAATTATTATTATTCTGGTGAAAAAGTAAAAGTGGTGTAAAAGTAAATTTTTAGAGGGATTTGCTATAGCTGCTCTATTGAGATTAGAAGATTATTAGTTTATAAATGTGTTATGAATGGAATAATGAAGTTTGGTAACCAAGCCAACCATCGTTTTACACTTTTTGTGCTCTATAACTCCATAGAGTTGATCAAGATTTGCTTGTTAAAGTAGCTTAGTAATATAGAAACATAGTTGGATATAGTGAAAGGTGCAGGTTAATTAGCTTAGCAAAAATATCCAATGTAAGTCATCTATAATCATAGCAAAATCATTAATAAGTATTTATGGTATAGTTTATACATAGTTTATTGTTGTATGCTTATTGTTTAAGCATTTTATTGTTATATTAGTTTTAACATTATGAAGTTGAAAACTGCAAAAGCAGTAGCATGTGTAGATAATAAAATAATAATAAAAAAAACTTGAAAAATTGGTTCTCATAGCTTGCTATGATGCTTTCATGCTAACAGCTCATGTTTCCCACTATCACAAATGTGCTCAATTTGAAACTTTAACTGCAAAAGCAGAATTGGAATGAAAATATTAATACCACTTGGCATACTTGAATAATGTAACTTGGGTATTCTGACAGTTCCCTCAGCGTGCGCTACCTATGTGGTAGCAGTCTGCTGTCATGATAACCAGATTTGACCTTGAAGAGAGTGACAGATGATGTGTGCATATTGTAGAGCTATAAATCATTTTAATAGACTTGTAACGGGATTGCATGACCACAAAGTCTATTGGCTACTTCAAGGTCAAACCTGGTTGTCATGACAACAGACCGCTATGCCACTCCCCTACAATGCAGGTAACGCATGCAGGGGGAACAGTCAGAATACCCTAGTTACGTTAATTTAAACATAATAAACATACTTTTTCAATATTATGTTGTGTAGTTGACATTAAGTGACAAGCATGAATGATTTTATATTGCAGTATGTTATTTAAAAAGCTTATTTGAAGTAAAGCTTAATTTTGAAGTACATTTATGCTCCTGCAAAATTGGAAAGGTTTCATTGAAGAAAAAAAGAAGACAGTAAGGAATCATTGCTGTTTAAAACAGAACAACTGAGGCTGTTCTTGTGGTATTATTATTAAGTCCTCAGGATTAGTTTCACAGTTACACTAATTCAAAACTAGTCCTGAGGAATTTGTGATAATACCGCAAGATAAGTGAAGTTATGTTGCAAATATTCATTTCAATTGTTATCGTTGCTGTTTGTTTATTTAAAGTAAGAATCAGTGATAAACATTAAATGTTTGCTTAAATGGGGCATATAGAGGGATCTCAGGCAAGGTTTACAGTGTCAACTATCTCATTAGAGCACACAGCACTGAATGATTAACTTAGTCTCTGCAGAATGACACTAGGGAAGAGCAAGCACTTTTTGGGAGTGAACTCAGAGACCCTTTATATTAGGGTAATAAACATCACATAGGTCTAGAAGCTAATGTTCCAGAAATTCTTTGAAGTCAGTAATATTTTATTTAAGCCTTTGACGTTTTAGGTTATATTTGACAGTGAAGAAATGGGTGGAATGATGCTCAAACGAGCCTTGGTTCCATAGAGCTTAAAATTACTCAGCATTTGTCTTCTCAGAATAAGGAAAAGCTTCAGAAAAATCGTATCTGGATAAGTCATGCTAATGCCGGGATTAGGATGAATTTAACACAACATGACATAAAGTGAAGTAAGAAACTAGAAGGGGCATTAGGGTGCACTTAACATAATGGGAATGATTCTGATTGTTTATTCTTCTACTTGGCAGACATGGCGGATATTGGAAGCAGCTCTCTTTTTCTAATCAGAGGTTATGTTTTCCAAAAATGAAAAGAAACAGAATACGAACCTGTGAAGTAAAAATGTTTTTAAATGGTAAATAAAGTACTATAGAGATGGCCATAACCTACAGGGAAAGAGCTTTGATGCAAATAGTTACATAGAGAAGCCCATTTTATTCTTGCATGGCACTATTCTCTGATTGGTTCAGATTAGTCACATGACTCAAAACCTGACATAACATGAACGAAAAGTTTGGCATTGCCAAACTCTTATGTTATGTCACATTTATAGAATGGATGTAAAATAATCACAAGTTGCTGCTGCATAGGGAAATTGTAACTGATTAAATAGTAATGAATATGTATTGGGGGATGGGCAACCTATAATTGAGTCTAAAGTAAGAACAAATTAGAAACTAAAAACTTCACTTATCTTAGTATTATTTGCTGACCCTGGGTTTCAAGCTGTGTCCAGATCATTCTCAAAGCTTGAAACCCAGGGTCAGCAAATAATACTAAGATAAGTGAAGTTTTTAGTTTCTAATTTGTTCTTACTTTAGAATCTTGTTGCTTCACTGTTAATAGCTTCAATTTTTCCTTATTTAACTATAATTGAGTTTTGTTAGCATTATATGCAGAATATTCTTCTTCTTTTTAATGTTTTAAGATTAGAATCCACTGGAGTAAGTAGTCTTGTTTTGATGTGAATTAAGTGCATGTTTGTTACCTACAGAAGATTAATATTGGAATGCTTTCTGCTCCTAGGTGAGAGTGATTCACTCTTCTGGTCCAAAGGAACTACTACAAAAACTGTAGTGGCGACCAAGTCCCAGCAGCAAGAATTTGCTCTTGAGGTAATATACATAGAATACAGGGAAATTATCGTAATTATTGCAGATATTATGTTTTAGTAAATTTTTTTGATATTGTGGAATTGAATAATGACCCGTATAATGAACTTCCATAACATTTTTCTCCAACAAATCTGGGTATTTCAGCTGCATGTAAATTTAAGTTTTAAAAATTATTTTATATAAGGATCTAAATTTGTTATCAGTGCAGATTAAAAGCTTCCATTACTTTAATACAGCTGGATATATTAGTAGTGAATAACCCTATATGACATAACTTTACTTTTTTTGCAACCTTTTACCCTTACAGGAGAGTTTCTGAGACTCTGCTGTTCCATGGTACTTAATTGTTAAATGCTCATTATTTGAGTGCAATTGTCACTTAATTTTGCTTAGAGCCATAATATGTATGCTTTAATTTTCAAGTAACCTAATGTAAGAAAGCATCAGAAATCAAAACTTTTTCACCTACCTAGGTGTTAAGCTAGACAAGGGTCTAACTTTCCGCAAGCACATCAGAAACCTCTCTGCATGGATGCAGAGAGCAATTGCCTCACTGTACCCCATGCTGAGATCCGAGATGCCCATTTGACTAAAGCCCTCACTATTTCCCTTATGTTTTACAACTGCGAGATCTGGGGCACCTGCAGACAGCTGGATTTTATGGCAGCAAAGGGTTCAGAGCAGAGAACTCCAGCACATCTATTCTATTCCCCTCCTTTTCCCCATGAGACTACTTCATGAAGCCTCATCTCTTTCATATGTGGATGAGGAAATTAGCTGCCGGATAGAACAATTCTATGCCAAATTACCAACACACCAAAATGCCCTGATTAGATCTGTCAGGGATTGTCACCCCAGAATACACCATTTCATACAATTTTGAATTCCCTGCATGGCTTGCGAGCACACCAGATAAGACTGGAGCAATCCCATCAGCAGCTAAAGCTGAGTCCCACACTAATCCCACTCAAGAGCTGTTTGGCTTTCAAATTTATCCCCATCAACTAAATTGAACATTTATATTGTTTATATCTGCCAGCGTGCAGAGAACTGCTGCATCCTAAAAGACAGTTGTTGAGCAAAAGCTTCCTTCTTAACTCCAAATACACCTAAACTAAATCAAGCCACCTTTAAACAACCTATCCAGTATATTCCTATCTGGATATAGGTTAAACCCTATTGAGGGTGGGTATGCAGCAAAAATCATCAGGTTGAACCTCAGTCTGCCCGCAGCATGTACAAATGGTCAAACTTTTCATATTATTTAACAACGAGAGAGAAAGTTGCTTCATTTTATTTTGTTTGTTTGCATTATGAATCTCTCCTAGCTTTCAGCTCCTGTTTGTAAAAAGTAACAAAAGTGACAGACCTTTTATTGAACTGGCAGAGAACCCAGATCTGAATCTCATTATGTGCATGTGCTCGTTTATGTAGGGATGTCTGAGTGGCACCTGTTTGAATGTTCATTATTAGAATGTAAATTATTAACACAATATAATCCATTTTCATTCGAATGGAAATGAATATTTGGTGGAAAAAACCAAAATAACAAAGGTAGTAATGACTTTGTGGTAACACCACTGAAAGTCATCCAGTATGCTATAAACTGTTAACTCATTCCAATAGTTTCTGTACCTTGGTTAGCATAGTAAAAGGCTACTAAAATGTAAAATTCCATTTTCCACATTGTTTTCAGTTTCAGCGTAATGTGGAAATAAATATATTTGAATCCGACACTTTTATTCATTAATAAGGAAAAAATATTGCATTAGATCTCACAATCTGCATAGGTATCACTGAACAGAACTTTTTTATTTAACCATACTTATAGCATCATTATATTACAGTTGGGTTTTGTTTTTCTTACAGATGGCAGAAGATCATAATGTGAAACTATCACCCTCTCCACCCCCTTTGTCTCCGTCCTTACCTCCTTGCCATTCATCCTCATCATCTTGTTCGTCTTCCTCAGCACCAAAGAAACGAAAAGTAGGGCGCCCAAAAAAGAATATATCAGCTTTGGGCCATGTAATGGCTACAGAAATGATGATTGCAAAGAAGCCTAAATCAAAAAGCAGTCTGGTTGGTTTGTTGCTATCATCCAAGTCTCGACATCATAACAAACCATCTTCACTAATGGAAGGCAAATCATCTCCCTCTTCAGATAGCTCTGGATCTCAGCTGAGATCCGCATGCACCAATCAGAAGCTGGGAGAAGGCATAGTCTCAAGCAATTCTACAAAGACGTGTACAAATGTTCTAAATAACTTAATAAAATCAGCTGGGGATGGTGGAGCAAATGACATTCTGCAAAAGTCTGGAGCTGTGAGTCTTATATCTGGTACGGATCGTAAGCCAAACAAGATTCGACCCAAGTTGAAGGCAGAAGCCAAGGTGAAAGCTTGGTCCTGGTGTGAGGATGAGGACACTGTGCCTGTGATTGACTGGTCAGGAAGCAAAACCAAAGCTGCAACACCACCGCCAACCCTTAGTCAGACATCGTGGTCAAAGAAATCAATAGACCCTAAGGTAAGAGTCACATTGTGGTAATCAAATAGTGTATCAACTTACATTCTTAAAAGAAGTTAATTTTGGGATTTAAATGTGAACTTAATCAATGGTCCACTTGTATTAACCAGAAAATTATAGTGAGGTAGTTAAATAACATTATCGAGTCCTAAGTATTTTACTTCTCTGATATGTCAAGAAAACTACACTTTAGGATAATTTCAGTGGAATTTGATTACTATTTTAATGAACATTTGGAAGCAATAGTTGTAAAAGATGTCTGAAAAACTGAGATATGTGTCAATCTTTTTTTCTTTTTCATAAGTTTAACTCAGAAAAACGTTTGTGTGCAGTTATTCATTATAGCAGATACAAATTTTAATGTGTTAGGTGGCAGGGGTAGCTGGTTAACACAATATCCTATCAAAGGCTTCCGTGTCTCACAGTGTTGTATACTTATAAGAAAGATAAAGCTAATTGAACATCTTGTTACCAGGTTGAGAAGACTTCAGCTAAAACACCATCTGTAAGCACCCCTGTAATTACCTCAGATGGGACTACAAGAGGGAGGAAACGTAAACTAAGTTCTACAGAAGCGAAAACCGTGCAAGCACCATTGAAACCTGGTGTAAAGAAGACTCTGACAAAATCAATGAGCAAACGGGAGAAGAAGTGTGTTCAAGAGCCAGTGCCAGCCAAGAAACAGAAGAGAAGCAATCCGAGCTTGGGCCAGGGCACTACTGGCAGTGAGAGTGATGATTTGCCCCTCAGTGTGCTGAGTAGGCAGCAGTGCCTTCCCACTCCATCATCCCCTTCACAGTGTAAGTGGAACAAATTTATTTTGTAAAGCTATTTCCTTAGTTACTATTGGATCTGTTGGAATATTTAATCATGATTGAGATATTCATATGTATTCTATAAGTAAAATATATCTGCGTCAATGAACAGAATGTATTAACTAGCACATGCACAGATAAAAGTATTAAAACACAATTATTTTTGAAAATTCATTGGTCACTGAACTAAATTTTACTACCTTTTCGATTAGTGTTTTATGTCTGCTCATACTTCATATGAATCCACAGGGAGTGATACTAGTGATGCATGAAATAAAATGATACTTTTGGAAAGAAAACATTCCGCTCTTAGTTTAGGGTACAGTAGAATCCTGACAACTCAACATTCCATATAAGTTGACCTTTTTTATTTTAATTTTTTCAATGTTAAACTTGAGTGTAATAATTTCTATAGTCCACTATGTGATATAAACAGCATAGGTAAATTTTAATTAGTATAGGTATAGAAACTACTGCATTCTCCTTCACAGTAACAAAAGGGCTGACTGTGTATTGACCTTCGATTTAGTCAGAACATAAGCACCTGGTTGACTCTGGCACAAAATCAAAAGCTTGGCATTATAATGCGGATGTATAGTACAAACACTTGTTTGGAAAGTTTCTTTACCCAGTACGTATGTGGTAAGCTAAACTTTCAGTTGCATATACATGTTGAGGCTTTCCCGGCTGGCGTTAATCCAATAGGGGTAGATTTCAGGCTTGTAGGCCGTGGTCCAGTCGTGAATTTTGTGATGTTTTGCCCAACGCAGTCTTGAGCGAAATGTCAGAAAATTCATCCACTGGACCACGGCCTACAAGCCCAAAATCTACCACCTATTGGATTTCAGTTAAATATTTCGGTTACACTAACTAAAAAACTAAACCCCGGCGCGACAGCCCACAAGGGGCCAAGGCCTACCGCCCAGCCGCTGCGTCCCCCACCTCTGCCCACTACAGGCATCATTGGTGAGGTGCAGTATTGGAGGGTGGGACATGGTCAGCGCCCCGAGCCCTCCCGGCATTTCGGTTACACTACCGTTTCTCAGATTTCAGACTTACTGTTAGTGTTGTGTTGAACTGTGTGCCAGTAAAACGAGATGAAAAGACAAGTTAACATGACATTGAAAATTAAATTGGATGCGTTAAACAGACCAGGCATAGGGAAACATATTAATAAGTAATCATTTTTAGGATGTGTTATATTTTTCTGTTTCCTATATTGTGCTAGAACATGCATTTATGTAATTTGAGTATTATTTATGTTATGAGTTATAAATAACAGACCCCTTATTCCTTGAAACTCGACATTTCAATACCTCAACACCCTCTCAGTCCACATTAGGTTGAGTTATCAGGACTCTACTGTACTACCCCAGCATTTGCCAGGGTAAAATCTGGAAGAAAACCTGTCAGGTATGTCAGTCCTGACAGGATTTGAACTGTAGACCTTCTATTCACAAGTCCATGCCTTAACAATTTTGCCTACCCATGTTGGTATACTTTATTAGAGGAAAATGCTTTCACTTCTGTACAAAATGTCTGTTCATGCTAGAGCTTTTTATTAGGGCATTATTTAAAAAACTGCTGAGCATTATGTATATGTAAACAACAGAAAAAAAGATCTGATGTGCAACAACACACAAGACTATCTCGACCCATTGCAGTGATGGGTTTTGTACATACTTGTAAGAAATATTTTTAAATTTCAAGCAGTGCTTAAAACATCCAACAACAAAGTGTCGATTATGGTCATTTGGTATACAGTGAGAGAAGTGATATTTTAAGGAATTTTTACTCTTAGGAACTTTTCTTGGTGTGGTTTATGGCATTTATGCTAAGGCAGCAGCCAGTCAGTTAGAAGTTTTCTTATACAAAGTTTTTTCTCTGCAGTGTGCCAGTTGACGCAAGCCCATTTGAATGTAGATAAACAGCGAGCACTCACTGCGATGTCAGGCCAACTTTATGCTGGTACCATCTCAGCAATAAGAGCACCAGATGTGTATGGCATTACCCTTGATGGCGAGAGAGGCAATCGTCCTCACATACTTTCTCGTGAGGAGATTCTCAAAGAAGCGGTAAGTAATAAATAAATAAATAAATATGCTGGGAATTTTGAGTCCTTTTTCTTCTCTTCTACAACTATTCTTACAAAAGCTATTCTTCTGGCTACTTCCTGTTAATCAAATAAACTTTTAAGAGGTAGAATCAGGACTGAAAAATTCAATGCCATAGACGGTGTTGAACCACAGATCTTCAGCTTCATGTGCGGCTGCTCTAACCCTTGAGCTACCATGGCAACCTGCCAGCATGACACTAAATTCCGCAACCAATTCATATTTTCCTGGTAGACCACAAGGGAATCTCACATTAGAGATAAGTACACCAAGGATGACTTACAATTGTCCTAGAAATTTTTCAGTCTTGTTTCTACCTGTCAAACATTGCCGTGTGTTTAAAATCATCATTAAGTTGGTTGGCATAAACTAACAATTACCAATTAAACTTTTATTAAACATTCACACATTTATTGTACATATACAAAGGATCAGATGATTCAGATTTTTAAAAATAAATTGGTACGTGATGGCTTTGAAATCCCTGCTCTCTGCTAGACATGAGAAATGAATAACATTACATTTACGTTAACTTTCTCTGTTCACGATTGTTTAGTTTTATATACCTTACTTTTCTCTTTACTTAATTTTCGTAGAGATAAGCTTTTGCAGAATTAAAGAGTAAAGGATAAAGGATAGATAATGAAGGGGGACACCTCATGTACTGTTACCTACACAGATTTATTGTAGATGAAGTAAGGGAGCCACAGGAGACTAAAGGCTGCAGTCAGGTGGGGTGGCCACAGAGGTACATAATACTTTCTTAAGATTTCCAAGTATGATGACATGTCCCAATGCTGGAGCCACCAGAGAGGGCAAACAAGTGACCTGTTGATCTGGCAGCCCTCTAGTTCCATGGGGAATATTCTTTACAGTGCCCGTGTATCTACGCCATCTGTCTGGCATTGCCATTTACCACAAGCCTAAAGTCACACCTAAAAAATAAGAAAGAAATGGAATGAAGGGGAACTGGTGGTATTAGAGCACCCCAGCATTTGCCAGGCAAACCATGTAAAATCTAAGTCTGAGTGCGTGGTCAACAGGTATTAAACCTGCAAACTCCTGAATGCGAGTTGCACACATTACTGTAGCCACCTCACTTGATTTTTGCAGAATTAGTTTCATTACACTTGTTGCTGATACTGGGTGGATAGAGAAACCAAATTGATAGAGGTTTAAAAGTGAGATGCTAAATATTGGCCTTAAAATTCTGAACTTTTTCCATGACTGTGGGAAATAACCAGGATGCAAGGTTTTAATGAGAAATCCATTAAGTTAACCGTGCACCTACAATGGGAAGTGGAAGCGCTGGCGATCTTGCAGTGCTCTTGTAAACAAGTAGAGTGGAAGGCAGTACAGCCCTCATGCTACCTGTCGGCTCTATATTCTATGCTATTAATGTTATTACTGTGTTTACTTACTAAACCCCGCTGCCTGGGAATAACTGAATAGCAACAACATTTAATTTTAACTTCTAATTTTATTGTGACAAAATGACAAAAGTTCAGTGTAGTTACTTTTCTATCAGTTCATTTTTCTTTTAAGTTTTTGCAGAAAAACACAGTTTTCTTCTGCTGATGTTAATACAGTATACAGTCTTTCATGATGTTACAACTCACAGTTTTCTTTTAGTAGCCAAGTAGCCACTCCTTTCATTGTCTCTCTTCACTTTCTCTGTCTCTCATACACTTAACTCTGATGATACAATCACTCAACACTCATTAAAGCTACTTCACTTTGGCACGATGTATCTTTCTCAGCTGTTTTGCACTCCCTGACACACTAACTGATTTAAAAACTGCCTGTCTCCACGTGCTCCGTAAGCTTTCATACCAGCAATGACATACCCAGATTGCTCTCAAATGTCTACAAACAATCTGGCTGCTGGACATTTCTCAAATGCTGTAGAAAACCCTTTGGTGATAGCAGTTAGTCACATGTTTGCTCAGTGAAAATGATGTGGGGAAGCTTGACCTTGAGTACCTTTTTTATGCGTCATGCCTATGGGGTGGAGCAACCTGACCCTGGCTGCTCTTTGTTGTGTTGCTGCTGCCATAGACTGGAGTCATATTATTTTAAATTGTTTCTTATCAAGTAATTTTGGTTCATTTGGTAGTTCATTATACAACTCTTTCTATGCGGGATGCTTTGTACCTTATGAATCAGCTCTTGTGTTTATTATTTAAAGCATTTTGTGAAAAAAAATTAAACGAATGAATGAAAGAAAAAATAGAATGAATCTGTAATTGTTTTATTACTACTTATGTAAATCATTTAGGGTTTTTTGTAAAATCTTTTTTGAAATATTTAGACCATTTTCATCTTTTATTAACAGTTTCTGGAAGTTAAACCAACTAGCATTAGTGCACTTCTACCTGGAACAAGAGTATGTGCTTATTGGAGTGGACAGTACCGATGTCTCTATCCAGGAACAGTAGCACAGCCATCCTCTCCCGATCCAGATCTTGATGATCATTTTGTCAATGTAGAGTTTGATGATGGGGACAGTGGAAGAATCAACATTGATGACATCAGATTACTTCCTTCAGATTACCCCATTCCAGGTACGAATTTTAATGCTGTCATAGACAACAGATCACATTCTAACTGAAAGTTGAGTATCTACTTTTACAAAAATTACCATTTATTTCTACCAGATAAGAATTTTCCACATTATAATTTACTTTCAAGAAAGGTTTCAAAACATTTAAACATATAAAACAATCAATATAATGGAAAAAAAGAGAACAATAGTTAAAAATGCATAAGGAAATCTAGTTGGTCTCTGGTCAAATTTCATAGCTGTGTAAATTATGAAAATTTAGTCACCTATTTTTATGTTTATTAAGCCCATTGATCATGAGTTTACTGATGCAATATTTGTTCTCTTTAATTTTTTTATAATGCTAGAATATGACCCTAATCCATTGCTGAGTCTGGGAAAACGAAGACGCAGGAATTCAACTGCCAGTTCTGAGAGCCACTCTAAGGACCGCAAAGCCAGCTTAGAGGAAGCTGTGACATCAACAGTCAACAAGAATAACAACACCTTAAAAGATGCCAATTCTGCACAGAAAGTTGTCCTTACCAAAGCATTGACATCACCAACAAACAAGGCAGAAATTGTGGCAACAGAACGTGGGAATAAACCTGCACAGCAAAGTGAGGTGCTTGATCATGCTAAGACCAGCATCAAAGTATCTGTAACAAATGGAACTACAGCTATTGGTGTGCTTGAAGAAGCTGCTGTGAAAACTGAGGTAAGATTATCTCTCCGAGTAACAAGAGTAGCATTCTAAAAAGACTTTACACTCCATTTCCAAGATATAACTTCTAACTACTATATTTTCCTTCTAAATTTTTGCACAAAAACCCAGTTCTCTTCTACTGATGCAGAATTCTACTTTTCTAATATTAAAACTCAGAATTTTTTACTTCTTGTAGCCTTGACTCAGTCGTTTCACTGTCTTTCCTCACTTTCTTGATCTCTCATACACTAACACACTGAACGACCCCAAAACTGCCTTATTCCATGCTCTCTGCAAGCTTTTATACCAGCAATGATGTAGCCAAATATTTCTTGGACAGCTATAAACAAGCTGGCTGCTGGACACTTCTTGAATCGTCTGGGAAAAAAAAGCCCCTTTTGGTTGCTGCTTGATTGTTAGTCACGTGTTTGCTCGTGTAAGTGGTGTGGGGAAACTTCACCCTGACCGTCCTTTGTTGTGTTACTGTTGTGCTCGGCCAGCCTCATCACTATGTAATACAGTTTTGACTGATGATACAACCTTGATGCTTCAATTTTTTAAAGTTAAACAAAGGTAGCTTAATACATAATAATCTAGAAAAATCAGGAATATTGTTTGAATTTTAACATATTCTTTTACTATAGTTTTAAATTTGGTTGGTGAGCAGCTCTCTCATACATTCTTGTACTGTAACTCATATAATATGGAATATTATTTTGGGCAGCTTAATAGAGAGTAAACAAATATTTCTTTTGCAAAAGAAGATAATTCCACCATCCCAGTGTAAAACTTCCTTGCTTCCAGAAAGGTATATTTCTTCTTCACTTCAAGGATTAGGTTCATATTAAACCTGTTCCGGTGCCCATTTCACTCTTGGTCTATCCACATCTCATTTTCCTTTTGATTTACATTCCACTGCTAAAGTTGGTAGTCTGTAGTTCAGGGTCCTTTATAGATGTTCTCACCATTTGCTATTTTCTCTTTAGCTCCTCCAGCGATGGTTCCACCCCAAGTTTCTCCTGGAAATGTGTGTTCTTTTTTATCTAGTTTGTACATTCTACTGTACTTCTCATGAATTTCATTTCGGCTGCCTGGATCTTTGATTTATCTTTTTCTGTCATTGTTCTGGCTTCAGTTCTGTAAGTTAGTATGGGTGCAGCAACCATATTAAAAAATTTTATCCATGTATCTTTTCATTTTTTGTTTTTTAAGGCTTTATGGATTGAACCACAAACATTTCAGAAACTATTAAGTTTTTTATTCAGATGTATATCTCCATCACATGAAACATAACATCCTAGACACTTAAAGTATTTAGCCTATTCTATGATTGTTAATAATTGCTATTTTAGTCCTTACTGGTTGTTTTTTCTTTAAATGCCATTGTTTTGGTTTTTTGAGCTGCAGTTTTGAAACCATATTCTTTTGGTATTTCATTTAAGACGTACGTTGATTTCTGTAATTTATCATCACTGCCTTGGATGAGTGAGTGTGTGGATTTTAACAGCTCTTTGACAACGTGGTCATTAGGGCCCACTCTTGGGCGATTACTATATCATTGGCATAATATTTCCATGTCCTGAGCATGTCAATATAAATATTAAGCAGTGTTGACAAGATACTACAGCCCTGTCTTAGTCCTTTATTAGTGGGAATCTCTTCTGTCAGGTTTCCTCTTATAACTAGTTATATATTGGTTTGTTCATAAAGAGATTTAAAGAGGTGTATTTAAATCACTAAAATAGTACTCAGGAATCATTTTATTTCTTGAATATAATGTTATCACTAGATGAATATGATTTGTTACAGCTGAGTGATAGAAGCAGCAGCAGTAGCAGTGGTAGGGAAAGAAAGCGACTGAAGAAAAGACGCCGTGAAAAGCTGAAACGTTTATTAGCTGAAGGTGGAAGTGTTTCTGCAGTCCTTAAGAAGCGCCGAAAGAAGCACAGATGCAGCAGTGAAGAGCATTGTCGACATAAGCGACATCATAAACGACATAGAAAACACAGGCATCGCAGTCATAATGGGAGCCGAAATAAGGATTCAGGAAGTGGTTCCTCATCTGCTGAATCAAGCTCTAGGCAAGGTAAATGCATTTTCATTGTTTTAACACTTAAAATATTTTTATCCTACCTCCTAAATTTTAACTTTTCATATTTATTGCATTATTATTGTTACATTATTGTCTGCATTGTAACTGCAGTTAACTTTAATTAATATACTGCAGTATTCTCAGTAGTTACAGTGTCAAATTAAAATGTAAATGAGATGAATTGTTAATAATTGGATGAATAACAATGTGACATACTTCAGCTTAAACTACAGATGAAGCAATATATATTTATGGCAAAATGCTGTTGTCTGCCTGTATCGTTCTATTGTGTTAAGTGTGTATACTTGTATGCACAATGAGTAAGATAATTTAAGGGCAGAAGCAGTTCAGCAAAGGGTCCAGGCAGTGTTACTTGTGGCTAATTTGGATCTACATATGTTTGAGGAACAATTTTTCAAAATTCTTTGTTATAATTAGAAAAATCTGATGTGTTGCATTCACATGACTTTCTCTACTCTTGTACCAACCATTCTTACAAACTCTTATTCCTCTGTCTCCTTTGTGTTAGTTGAGATAAACATTTGCAGAAATTATCTTATTGCTTATTTCCTTGTAGGTGCAAGGGGAATATGGGAATGCAGTAGGCTTTGAGTGATAGTCAAATCTTTTAAAGTTTTGAGATTCCGTTCTCTTTGCACAACTGAGATATAAAAGAGAAAAACAAACTTCCATTTGAGGAAAGTTTTAAGTATTCCAAAACTCACTCAAATAACAAGGAATATCTCCGAAATGATTCACTCCACAAAAAATTTTATTTGGACATTGTACTTTGCACACTTATAAATGAATTTTGATTTGCTTGTAGGTCCCCGAACGGATGGCGATGTACTGTCAAGGTTGTCTCCAGTTCTAGAACAGCTGGACATCTTGGAAATCCAGCAGACAGCAATCAGGCAACTTGCTAGTCAGCACCAGCAGCAACAGCAACAACAGCAACAGCTACAACAACAGCAACAACGACAGGCTCAGACTTTGGCAAGTGCTACTGTAGATAGTTCCATATCCCAGGAGTTACCACAAAGTGAGGTAAACACAGAAGAGAGTAAAGGTGAAGATGCTACAGCAGAGGAATCTGAAAGTGAAGAAGAGCAAGCAGAAGAATCTGTTGACAGTAGTACACCAGAGCCACAGAAGACTGTGGATGCCAAAAAGAACAAGGTAACAAATTATGGTTACGTACGCAATAAAGGTTACTAAAGGTTACTGAATAGCATCATTAGCTTTCTAAGGCAATTATTGAATAAGTTAACAGCATCATTAATATCCACCAGTTTATGGTACAGCTCTTCAGTAGATGGAGCAATCCCTAATTTCTAAGCAATTTCTGTGTGCTTCATAGTGCCACTTTCCTTCACAACATTCAAAATGCATAATTTTTTCAGCAATCGTAAAGCACTCCCTTTTCCTTCCATCCATATTCACTAATGAGGTTGATCACTAGTGAAGCACAGAGTACAAATGACTGGTTTGGTATTTCCCAACTTTGCTCGAAAATAGCTTCAAGGTCACCGTTACTTCCATGTTGATGGATGTCTTCTGAGAAATGTGCAGTGCTAGTCAAAAGTTTTGGCTCTGAATATTTCTTGAGATTTTAAAGAGCAAAACTGTTGTAAATGTATAAATGGTGCATTTTGCTCCATTTATGACGTAAATGATTGTAATGATCGTACTATGATCATATAAATATAAGAATCATATAAACAAAAGTTGTATTAATGAAATAATCTGTCATAATATATTATAGGATTTTGCTAGGACTACCAAAAAAAAAAAAAATGTGTAGTGTAGAAAACATATAAGTATGAAATATATAAGTATGAAACATAAAAGAAGTGTTACTGTATTTTCATAAAAATAAGAGCCACTATAATGTCGCATAGAAGAAATACCCTTATAATTAACTTGCCTCATTTCATCCAATACATAGATTTTTTTTTCAGAAACAATTTAATCTGACTGTTGCAGAAGGAAAAAGAGGCAGGAAAACCCAAAAAAGGAAGGGATCGACAACCTTCTGTAGAAAGTCGAAGTAAGATGGCAGCATTTCTTCCAGCTCGCCAGTTGTGGGGCTGGTCAGGCCGTGGCTTTAAACGTCCAGGAGCAAAGGGTCGAGGCAAAAAGGAGTTTTTTAAGGCTATTCAGCGTGGAAAAGAGACAATTCGAGTAAGTATTAACACTTTCATCTTTCATAAACATTACCATAATTATTCCTTTGCATACAGAATATTTGAAAATAATAATTTTTTTTATTTAAAAAATAGAAAAAGTCTTGAAACAATAATGAAGCAGTCACAAAGAAAGAGCACAATTGTCAACTCACTCTTTCTTCATAATTGATGTTTGCTTCTTTTGTGCAGGTTCCAGTTTCTCAACTGAAACAGTATTTACAATTTACGTTCAGTGATAAAACTAAAAATCAAAATATTTTGTTAATAGGTTGGAGACTGTGCTGTATTCTTATCCACTGGGCGGCCAGATAGGCCATATATTGGAAGAATAGAATCGATGTGGGAATCATGGGGTACCAATATGGTAGTGAAGGTGAAATGGTTCTATCATCCTGAAGAGACAAATGGTTGCCCGGCTCAGCTGCAATATCCAGTAAGTCAGAATATATGAAAGCGCATATTTAGTCTATAAACGCCCCTAATACTCTTGCTTCCAGAACAGTAATACACAGAAAATTAATGACTAGTATTGTCTTTACTTTTATGGCTGGTTTCTCTGATCTAGTCTTTTTTTAACCAAAGTATGCTTATATTTAAGATTAGTGTGTTAACAAAACATTTTTCATTGCTACAAAAATGCTTATTTGCAAAGTGTTAATCAGAATGTAGTTGGCGTGAAATATTTCACAACAGCATAAGTGGAAAGCTGAAATGTCATTAGACTACTGATAGTATCTGATGCATGGTAATCCTGAGGCAGCAGATGAAAATGATTTCTTTACAGTAGGAAAAGCTGTTTTAATGGACTTCCTAAGTAGATTAACAAAATAGAGAAAGTTGAGAACCTATAAGTACAGTATATTAAACCATATTGGAGAGCAAGAGCACTAGGCTATTAAACTAATAGCATCAGGTAAATATTGCGAATAATGCTATGTGATGTCAAAGTGCAAGTATTGAATGAGCTATTTAGGTTTGACTTAACATGATTTAATTTAATATAAGGAAACTTAAAGAGTTTGTCAGTGTCAATATTGTAACAAAATGGCAAAAATCCAAGCCTAGTTAGTTTTTTATCACTTTATTGTTGTCTCCTCTTCTCATAGTAAGCGCAGTTTAGTGTCTTTTCTGCTGTCACAAGTCACATTTACTGTTCTTCTGATAACCTTTCTCAGTCTTTCTATGTCTTTCTTCACTTTCACTGTCTCTTATACCTTAACTGTGATGAGGCAATCACTCAACTGTTTGGAATCTTCTTTACGATGCACCACACGCTGATGACACACACAAACACACATTGACAGATTCATTCCCGTAGCTCTACTCTAGCAACTAAAAACTAATTGTACACTGACTAAAGACTAACTGAAGACTCAACCAACCAAAGACTGACTTGACTTTTGTTGGTCTGGGTCCTCCTTATACAGTCGCTGATGTCACACCAACCTTTTGAGAGTCCGCACACACGCGTGCATGGGAAATGACGTAGCTAGAAGCTTTGAGAAGCTGTTAGACAAGTCCCTCTGTTTTATACAGTGCAACTATTGGTACTGTCACGTGATTGCTTATGAGAGTGGTGTGGGGACCTCTCTCGTGCATGCTTCTGATGGGTGCACCGCCAGCAAGTGGGGCAGCTGGCTTTCTCTTCTACACATGTCAGCCGCGCCAACTCTAGAACCATCTGGCATATCTTTGTGTTTTTCCATTGAACCCAATATCACAATATTTTCCTTCATGTTAACTACAACAGCTACCAATTAGAATCATTCCCATGAAATTAAGTCCTTCCTAATTGGACTTTTAGTTTAGTGCTATTTCTTAATTTCACATTTCAGATCATCACATTTAGTCCCATTAAGTCACATTAGGTTAAGCTCATTATAATCCTGACTTTTGCACCATACACTAATGATTACAATATACCATGTTGAACAACCAAGAAACATGTCAGGCATCTGTCTAATAGAAATGCTGATGTTAATTTCGCAATAAAGAAAAAGCTCACCCTCACACAACCACCCACCACCCGCTCATGCATGTACAAATGGCAATGGAGTGACAGGCAAGCACTATACTCACTATTTTTCATGGGAAGTTCAATCTGTATTGAGTTTGATTTGGATATGCAAGGCTCAAGCATAAATAATTCAAGCTTTTATGTTGGTCACTTAGTTTATTTCGGCAAACCTGTAAAAATATGTTTTCTGCATATTTTAAGTAGGTTTTGAGGTTGGTAAAGTTTTTGAAAAGAATATATTGTGAGATTATAGAAACAGTAAAAGTGGCTTTGTTGTGTTTTATTATGCCACTTTCGTTAAGAAAACAAAATGAATGTGCAGCATGTTATACAAAGTACAATAGAAGTTAGCATCCTGTATGGATTGAAATTGATTTGAATCCAGTAGAGGTTTCTATGCAACAAAATTTCTATCTGATCCCACTTCTAAGAGGATAAGATCCATGAATTTAGTTTGATCTGAATCCATGTCTCTATGCAGTATTCAATCTGGAATGAGAACTCAAATTGATTTGAATTCCCCATGGAAATGTTCTTAAGACATGGACTTATGATGGAATGGAGGTTGGGATTCCTTAGACTTTATTGTATGGGATTTTTGAATTGAAATGTTCTATTGTTGTTTTCCCATTATGCACATCATCAAGCAGTTTAATGCAGTGACGAGGTAATTGCTTAATGATCTAGTTAGAGATATGTTAGCTATAACCATTTGAAGAAACACGAAATAGGACTTTACAGTTATTGAAGTAGGGTTTAGGATAGTAGCAAAGGTTTTAGAAACCAGCCATTAGTGTAGTATTTATTTGATGTGAGATTCAGATGAACATAAAATTGAATTTAATGTATGAATTTTAGAATTTTTGAGTTGACCTCTAGATACTTTTAGTTTCACTTAACTTACTTTTTATCTGGATGTGTTTTGAAGACTATCATTTTTATTATCGGTGGTTTCTTGACTGGCGTTTGGAGAGGAAGAATCTCTTTGGTTGTGGTTATGATTTTTCCTCTTCAAACACCAGTTGAAAAACTGTTGATAATGGAGAGTCTATAGATCAACTCAAATACTTCTACATATCAATTGAAAAGTTTCACTGTTTATCTCACGTCGTATATGTTAATAAATTAACATATGAATTTGTATATCCAGGGCGCACTGTTTGAATCCCCTCATGTGGATGAAAACGATGTGCAGACCATCTCACACAAATGTGAGGTACTTCCTTTGGAGGGATACACAAAGCGTCTGGGTTCAGAACCACAGCGATACTCCACTGTGTATGATAACAATGACATATACTACTTGGCAGGCTACTATGATCCGACTACAAGTCAGCTCACCTTGGAACCAGGCGTCGTGTAGACATTCCTCCACACAAAGTATAACAATTGCTTTGAACCAAAGTGTACTGTTAATTACTGCAACTCAAAGCTGCAGGACTTTAAATCAGCTAAACGGATTTATTAATATTATTTATATAATTGAAATTTTCAATGCTGCTTACTTCTTTCCTTGCAGATTCACAATGCAATAATTCTGTGTTGCGCATTGTTGCATTAAATGAAATGACCTTTAGACAAGCTGACATAGATAGTAAATATGTGCACTGTTTGCTATAACTTTTGGATTGCTACGCAACTCAAATGAACAAAAATTACACCCTGGAAGACCTTTTTGTGATCAATTTTCATTGCATGTGTTGAGTATTGTCTAAATTAGATGCAAAGTGTAGTTTCATGGTTTTTAAATTCATAATTAAGATAATTGTGATTTTAAAGTTATTACTGAATTTAATTGGTCTAGCTTGTAAAGATTTCAGAAATAAACATCATAGTTCAGTCAAATGGAAAACAAAATACTTTTAGTTTAGGAAAACAGAGAATCAGTTCTTTATAATGAAGTTAAACATAAAACTGTCTATGTCAGCTTCCCTTTATTTTTTTATACCGTGGCTTCAGAGGGTCATATGAGGTTATTTCACCTGCATGATTGTGCAAGCTAGGAAGTAAACTGCAGTATTAGTTTGTAAGTGCTTAAGGAACAATATTATGAGGAATGCAATAAACAAACTAAGGTTTGTTGTGATATTTTCAAATGTTGCAAACGTAAGACAGAAATGATGAAAGGATTGTGGTAGATGTTTTTCTTTGAGTTTGGAATTTTTATGTATTGTGTTGTGTTATGGGCCACTTAAGATCTTTATTTAATGTGTTGCTTTTAAATGCATATATAATAAATATTTGAAGCTATTCTAAGATTAAAGAGATATTTATGTAGTTATGTAAATTCAAACTTATTTTATTGTACTAAAACAGGAAATGTAAAGAAATTTAAACGAAATGTGTACTTATTCTTTTCCACTAGAGATGGCTTTTGAGAGACAGGCAGAGTGAAGACTTTATAAACGCTAGTTATTTGATTAATATCTATGCCACAGTTTGCACTGTATTGCTCCACCTTAAAAGCATCAACTGCAATCTGCAACATTTTTCGGCTGTGTTATTATTGAATAGTGTTTGGTAATGCACTTAAACTCAAGGTTCAAATAATTTAAACAAATGGTAAATAAGTACATAACAAACAAAATTAATGCTATGAAGATACTAGCACTTGGGAACTTTTGTCAATATATATATATACGCATTCTGATTAATAAGCGTGACACCATTGGTAACAAAGGATTCTTTGGATGATGAAGAAAATGCTTTCTCATTATTTCTTCCTTCCCCTTTAATTGTTTAAGCAGTACAGAAATCAGCGTAAGGATCTAAAGCTTAATACATCCAGATAGTCTTACTCAAATGGAAGACATGCAAGTTAAGAGTGGCTCCTTATAGTTCTTGTTCTTCTCCTTCTTTCCTTTCTGTTAATTTTAAATCAACAGTTATGGGGTAATTAGCACAAAAAAGGTGATGTTATTAGGTACTGTAGCAACTGAACAAGAAGTGTGGTGTTGCTAAGATAAGTTCAAAGATAAACAACTGGATTTTCACTTTCCTTTTGATACGTCATTAACTGTATCATGTATTAACATACACTAACATTGTACTAATGTACAAGTTATTTAAAACTGTATCCAAAGTAATAACATCCCCAGTATTTTATTGTATGCTTCTGTTTTATTGCTGTCATGGGAGCATTTTTACTTTCTCTACTACATATAGTAAGTAGGGGAAGTATCTGACCCAAAAATTCAATGTTGAGATTTCACCTGAAATATATGATTTGAGGCCCCCCCCCCCCCCGTCCCCCCGAATCTAACACAAGCATTTTTAAAAAATGTGTCTGTATGTGTGTCTATCTATGAACAGCATAACTCAAAAATGAAACGTCAGTTAAAAACCAAAGTTGGTATTTATATAAATTACACTGTAATTTAAAACTGTAATATGGACATTATCAGAAATTTGCAAGCCAATCTATTAACAATAAATATATTATTATTTAGGTTTAATATCTTTTAAGGATGCAACAAAGATTTTGAAGAAAATTCCTCCACCTTAAACTACCCTTTACATGGAAAATTTTTCAGAACAAAAACTATCCTCCATCAATACACAGTTAAATATTAAATAAGTCATGTGACATAGTTACTTATGAAGAATACTGCTTCCTGCTCAGCCAACATCATGTGCAAAGAAACTAAATTTGGCTTTCTGCACAGAGGTTGTAAGTACTATCTGATTGGCTATATGTGAACGTTGTTGTGACTATGGCAGATATTTGTTTGGTCTATCACATGGGGGAAAAGGCTGTGTGTTAGTATGTAGCTTATGCATTGTTCAACATTTATGGAAATAATGTCCTGTTTACCTGACATTAAAAAGCATTGAGAAACACTAAAACAGTCAACTATAGCGAGGATAAAGCAACAGGCTGAAAGATTGAGTTGACTGCTAATGACATTATAGGATGGCATACAAACATGTTTAATGTACTAGTACCAAATGAAGTGCTATGAAATAAGGAGAAGAACATTTACGACTGGATAAAGAATAACTTTATTTTGTGCCACAAAGTAAACACACATGATGCCAATATACTCTGGATTTTCTTATTTCTGTCTTATTTGCAATGCAATACAGAACCATATACATAATCTTTAACCCTTTGATTTGCTAAGCTACATGAATTTACAATCACGCGTTACAATCTTTTCTAAAGTCTGTAATTTTTTTTTCTCTTTCTTTTCTATTGCTGTGTGTGAAAAAGCATGGTTTTAGAATGCTGTACAACTTTGGTACGGCTAAATATGTACATTTTAGTGATTCAGCTAATTTATTTATTCTCATATTATGCATATAATAATAAACTAATTTTCCACTGTGGTAAACTTCATAATTGTAGATGAAAGCATAGTGTTAATCTTTAATGCTAATGATAATAAAAATATAACTATTAAAACTAATAAGATTTTCACATCGTTCCATATGTGACTCTTGTTGTCTGTTTGTTTAAAAATGCTTTATGAGGGAAAATATCCGTTACTGTGTGCTTAATATTCTTTGTTTTGTTTTGCCATAACTGTGAAAGTCACAAATTGGCAACAAATAATTTTGCATGCAGTTACCTTTTGACATATAAATGTGCATTAAAAGTTTAGAGTATACATAAAGCTGTAGTTTATTTTAAACCAGTAAAACTGTGGGCTTTCATATAATTTCTCAAAAGTAATGCTTTTTTATAAAAAAAGAAGAAAAAACCAGAATAAACAGTGCAATGTTGCTATTAAATTCTTATATGTAAATTTGGGAAACTGAAACAGTGCTATAACATTTATTTAACGAGTATGTTAGAATATTCGTGCATAATGATTGGCAATGTTTATGTTATAAAAACTATGTTTTTTAAAAGCACTGAATAATAAGCCTAAGGCAGGTATTTTTTAATTCTTTAGTACAAGTGTATTAGTGACATTAAGTTTACCTTAGTACTCTCTTGCCTTAGCATTGTACAGTAAAATATATTAATATTTTTGAGATAACAGTTTTCATTTATTTTTGTTTTCAGTCGCTTTGAGAGCTTGTGAAGTTTCCTGCCTGTATGCATGTGCGTGTGTATGAGAGAGAGGATATAGGTGTGCTTGTGTGAGTGAACTAGGTATGTAATTTTGATCTTGCCTTCAGTCTGTTGTAATGAATTAAAAAGTACCTGGGTAATATTGACATTGACACAATGTACAGAGTTTAAATAAAGAAACAAAAAATTAAAAAAATATAGCTTGTAAAAAAGATATTAAGCTAAATGCATTTGCCTTCTTTCTTAGAAACATTTTTGTGGTGTGTTCTGTCGTACAAATATAGAATGTGAACAGTACAACGTTTATATCCAAGCAGAAATTAATCATGTGTGTCATAAGTATATTATATATAAATTAAATGCAGAACAAGAGCATTTTAAACAACTGCTGGATAAATATGTACAAGGTGTAAAGAGTAATTGCTGAAAAATGAAAAGCATCAAAATGTTAAGAGAAAATATAATGTCTGTTGAATCTGTTTATTGGTTCCATCCACATAGTACAATATACATAAGGAGATAGAATGTGGATGGATGGATGGATGGATGGACGGACGGACGGAAGGGCGAACGGACAGAGAATCCAAGCTGCATGTAATGTAGCCCATACATCAGTGTAACTGCAGCTAGTTAGAATATGTACAACTTTAAGTTCAAGAACTGATGGTACTTTTTGGTTGCAATTAATTTTTCTAGGGTAAAGCTGTTGTTACCAGGAGTGTGGTATAAAGGAAGATTATGCATATCAGTGTTATAACTGAGACCCGGAAAATTCTCATGTAGCTTTCACTCCAATGCTGAGTAAAATAAATAGTTTAATTTTACACTAATAATCTGCAGTCAGTAAGTGTTGAAAGAAAAGTGTTTTTTATTATACAATAGAATACAGAAATAACATGGTTCTGGGGGACATGCTTTAGTCCCATGTTATAACGATCCTGTGGTATATATCAAAATGTGAGCTTAGAAGTAACAAGAATTGATCGGAGGTGGTGGGAAACATTTGTGCAATAATAAACTACAGACATTGTAAAGTATGTGATATACGGTAAAGTACACCACTTTTAAGTGCAATTACACACCAATTATGCTAGGAGTGTTTTCCAGTCCTGCAACAGATCCTAATTTATACAGAATACACTGTACCCATTTTGCATTGTCTTAATGAAATCAGTAAGTTTTGTTTGGCAACATAATTCACAACCTTTGTCTCTCAACATATTGCTTGATTGTAGCAAGATGGAGATGAATATTGTTTGATTCATTTTGCTCTTCCATGCACAGAATTATCTTGTTTTTTGATACTTATCACTTCTCTAATATGCAGAATATCTTCTGTGTGCATTACTTCGGGAAATTCCTAGCAATGCACTGGCCAAGGTCAATGCTAGGGAATGCAGTGGTCAAGGTCCACCTAGGGGTAATGAAAAGTATATTCCAGTACTGCTCTTTGAAGAAAATTTTAAAGTCAGCTTTCAAACATAAAAAAAATAAAAAGTATGCTATAATTTCGGGGGACATACTTTCCCCCTTGTTAAATCTGAATCCGCAGTATTTTGGACTGTGCTATTTTGGGTTTCTACTGTATTTCCATCAGTGTAATCAATACTGTGATTTTATTATAATATTGATATTCACAGCATTTCTAAGAGTTAGTGAAGTCTCTTATTTTGACCATGCTAATATATGACATAATCATGAAAATCAGGAATTGGCAAATTGGTCATCGCAATTGCAGGAATGGTGACATCACAGAATACAACCCAGCATGCATATATGTAATGCATGGTTCGAACAAGTGAATTTCGGAAGCTACAGTGGTGAAATAAGAACTTCTCTAATGCACGTTTGATTTTGTATACAGTATATATAGACTCAGAAAGCTTTTGACATTAATTTTTCATCTTATTCTTCACTTTATCTAGAGCTTTACAGTTTTGCATATATTTAACATTAATTCACAAATACGTACTAATGTCAACAGGCATGTAGTGCTTTATCTGTCAATTGCGATCTGCTTTTAGATTTTATAAACTTCATTTTAGACAAAAAGTTGCTCACACATATATGTTGGGCTAGACATAGGACTAATATGCGCAGCATATTACTGAAGATGGTATTGTTGCCATATCCAGTTGTCTGAATAAATCTAAACCAGCCTTATTTTGTAATTGTGGTTTTACTGTATGAATAACCACTTGAAAAGATTTGCAAAAAGTTGAAAATCATAGTTGATTGCTTTCAGATCATGAAGCCTTTTGTGTTATGTAAAAAGGTTCCTTTGCATTTTCATGGTTTCAAAACACCCATGTCACATTGATGCAGGTTACAGCGTGCCTGTATACCTTTGAACACATATTTGAAGGAGGGTGAAGCAGGGCAATGTATTGCTTTACCCCCTGTGGTATTATGTCATATCATCAGCTGGTGCAGATTTGCTGACCCCCCATGAAAACTAAGCACCTCTTTTTTATAACTTTTTATTTTTAGTTTAACATCCTTTAACCTGGTAGATGTTATCAGACGAATTATTATTTTTGTTTAATGATACTGTCAATATCCAGGATCATATCAGCATCTCCAGTGTGCTGGAATTTCGTCCCACAGGAGTTCTTTCACATGCCAGTAAATCTATTGACATGGAGCTGTCATTTTTAATCACACTTAAAAACCATTGGTCTGGGCCAGATTTAATCTTGGGGATCAGTAGGCCAGCATCAACCAACTGAGCCACCCAGACCTACTGTTATCAGACGAATGGGTGAAATGATGCTCAAATGAGCCCAGGGTCCATAGAGCTTAAAGTTACCCAACATTTGTCATCTCAGGAAAAAAAAAATTGGAAAAAAGCATATCTGGATAATTCACCTTAACAGAGATTTGAATTCAGTACCTCTTGAAACTAGGGCAGACATGTTAGCAGTAAATTACTACTGTATGACTTAAAGAATTTGGAGAAGGGAGATGTCAAGCAACTAAAGGAACCTTGTAGATATAGGTGGAAAAATTCACCAATAGGGGCAAATTTGGAAACATTTGCAAATGGTTTGCTGGTGGAGAACACTAGTACACCTAATATTGTCCTAGCATCACTGTTTACATGCTTTTTTTATAGTCAACATTTTCGCTAGTTTGCAAGTTTCAAATTTTGCTTGTCTTTCTTTAATCACAAAGAATCTTTCTAGAAACTTTTATGTTTGAGGTTTTTTGGTCTTGAATCCGAAAGTGAAAGAATTTCCCAAAGCAAAACAACAAAATAAATTCAATTTTGGTTTAATAGATAAGTACTTAACATGCTCTAATTTAATGCGTACTATTAAGAAAAACAAAATCAGTTGTTTACAAGATGTGACCTTTCAGTTCTTTTAAGTGAATCACTGATATGCATTTTGGCCTATACCATATTCCTTCGTTTGAAAACAGTTTTATAATGTTGGAATGATAGCTTTGTGTCGAATAAAGGGCAATATTTATTGTAAGTGGGTTACATATTATGCTACAGTTTATTCCATTGCATGAATATGAGAAGAATTACTTTCAAAAAGCAATTCTTTCATAAAATGCTTAGCATTACTTACATCGCATAATTGTAGAAGTATTGCATATATTAACATGACACATTGCAGTCTAGGTTAAACTTATTAATTGCTTACATTACTTATGTTTCATTTCTTTTTATTGATGCATTGATACATTGAATTATAGCATAAGGTCTGAATGAATTGGATACATGTTTGTATGCATGTGTTTGGATAGAAAATTGTGATATTTGTCTTTTTTAGAGTTTTAAGTATTTTTCTAAATTAAATTGAGAGCCTCTTTGCTAGTTACAAAATACTGACAAACACATCTCTCTAGTGATGATATCTCCTTCAAAATGTTTTACGCTTTTAGTTTTTTACTTAATAACAAGAAAATCATTCTCCCAAAGCATTTATTGTTCTATGTGTAGGTTTTATAGATCAAATAGTATACTTTATTATATCAAAATACGCTTATATCATAAAAGAGCTGTAGTCTTATTAGGTGCTGTTAAGAGTATTTTTAAATGTGTTTTTTTTAATGATTATTACATTATAAAGTGGAATGCTTCACTTTCAGAAAGGTGAAATTATGTACTGTCACAATCACCATGTTAAAATAACAAACTAAGGGTGCTATGAAGAGTAAGGCATGTTTGAACCATACTTCAGGCAAGTTTGCCATTGTGGTTACAAAAATTTGTTTTTAATAAGTGGAGGTATTATAAAAATAAAGAAAAAAGGAAAGAGAAATATGTCCAATATGAATCACAGTGGCCACTCTTCTGATAGTGGCTTACAATATGAGAAAAAAGCTTAAAATTATACTCATATTTATGTTCCAGAAACAAAGCAGGGTGAAAATAAAGATAAGATAATGATGAAGTATTCTTACTTGACTTTTGTACATAACCAGGCTGTACATAGTAAAACTGTAAGTAAAAAAATGAAAAAATGAAAAAAAGAAAGAAAAACTTTAAAGAAATACAGAGCTATGGAAAGAGCATATGTTTGTTGTATTTTAACACCTTTTCCTTCCTCTCTCCACTATCTGCCTTTAAAGATATGGTTCCAATCATGGTTAACAAGATACACAGGTATGAGCGTCGGCAGACTTTTTTCCAGGGGGGTCCACATGTTGGAAATTTGCAATCATATATTATTAATTCATTATTTTATTGTCAAAATTTATATTTGTTGCATATAACCGTATTGATTTATGCTAAATAACAATTGTTCTTAATTAAAATAATAGTTTAATAGTCAGTAATTGATTGCACATTGAGTTCACTAACTTCCAAGGGGGGGCCGCGGTCCCCCCTTGCCCCCCCGTTCGCGACGCCCATGTACACAGGCTATAGCATGAACTGCAGTGACGTAATTCTCCTAGTCCAGTTATGGCCCAATGAAGTAAAACCACAATTGCCTAACACAGCCATGTTCTAAACAACCACAAAAATTGCTCGTTGAATTCATACAAAAGATACAGTTTATCAATGGTATACAATGTTAGCCATGTATCAGACTACTATCACTACATAACTCCCATTTGCACAATAGCCTGTCTTTCTTGTTAGCCACAGTTCCAATGCTCAAGCATTGATCATAAACTATTCATCTTCTAAATACCTAATTTTAGAAGTTATTCTTCTTTTGATATCTGATAGACTAAACAGATAGAAACAAATTACCTATCACCATGACAAGCAGGGTTTAGGAGATACCATTCAACAAGTGCACAAATGGGGCAAGAAGAAAAATGCTATTAATATTTTTACTAAGGGGCACTGGACTTATATCTTCTTTGTGATTTAATCTAAAAGTGTAGATGGTAATAAACACGTGTATCACATTATTGTTATTAGAATCAAAATGTGACATGGATAGTAATATGATCAATGAGTGGATATAATAGATCGCATTTGTCATCTTTAAAAAAAGCATTGGCTTCATTATTTATAATGTCATTTGTAATGGTTGAACTTGGATTGAGCCTGGAATATCTGGTGAAAGTATTAAGTTTCATGGCATAGGTATGGAAGGTGGAGCATCGTGCATTTACTTTAATTCTTTAGATTTCAGGCTGAACTTACCTAGATCATATCACTGTCTGTTTCACCTTCACAACAATACTGTTAAACATAAACAAATCTTGTATGTTGGAAGTATGTAAAATCCTTTTTTCCAATCAAAAGTATACTGAATTTTTAGCATCAGTCAATTTAGCCTTTATTTTCTTTTGTAACAACGGACACTCATTAATCATGTTGTGGGTAATGGGTAGTCTGTTTAGTCAATGCCTGTGTAGTTGGGTCACAAAGGAAATGTGCACTACCCACAACTAATGACTGTCATAAATCCATCTCCATTCTTCAGAAAAGGGAAGCCTTATCCCTGTCTTCGAAAATCAATAGCAATCCTGATTTTAAGGGAGTGACAGTTACATGTTGACTCCACGTGGAGTCTCAGTTGCCAAAATTCTGAATTCCAGTTCTTTTCTGTTTCCACTAGTTTACAAAGGTTCATGTTAAGACTAAAAGGACCGGCGTTTTAAAATGATTATCAGGGTTCCTCAAAGGAAGTGGCTGAACTGCACACATGTTGTCTAAACAGACTTTAACATCTAGTGGCAACCTTTTGCATCCCACATCATCTTTATAAACCAAGGTCTCTGTCAAGCTAGCTAGCTAGTGTGTACAGCTACTGTCATTCAAACTGAATGCTCTGATTTGCCTTTGTCCATTTTCAAACTATTTGAAGGCAACCTCAGCTGCATTCATTTACAATATTCACTGTGACTCATCAAAACAAAAAAGAAGGCATAATCAACTGCTGAGTTTGCCCTGAGTTAATCAGAAACACTTCAAATAGTCTCATTAAGTCAAAATAGTTAAGAAGAATTTAATAAAAAGGAAAACACATTGGTCATATATATTACATTTGTTGACCTAAAAGGCAAATTTGATAATGTTTGGAGATGTAATCACGAACTCCAACAGCTAGGTGTTAAAGACATGTTAAAATGAATATCTGAGTTTATCACACAGAGATTTTGTAGCAATGATAAGAAGAAAAAGGTAAAAGTTAAGATTTTGGGGGCCCCCTGAAAATAAATATTGGGGGTCTACTTACTAATAAAGCTTAAAAATGAAGAGATTAAAATATTACACATTAACTTACATTTGGAACTCAGGAATCTTTCAATAACTTTATTCAAGTGAAGGGAACTAGCTGGGCATTGAATTTTTCAGTTTCAGTTCTACCTTTCAAACTGCCCACACATGGCTTGTGTTTAAAAACACCAACAGTAAGTTTGTTGGCATAAATAAATAATAATTACCATCTGAAGGTTATTTAATCCTGGAACATAAAGTACTGTCACCATTGGGGTCTCTAATGTGAGACTGCCTTTGTGGTTTACCTTGAAAAATACGAACTGGTTGGAGAATTCAGTGTCATTCTGGCAGGTTGTCACAGTAGCTTAATGGTTAGAGCATCCGCCTGGTAAGCGGAGGGTCTGTGGTTCAAATCTCGGCTGTGGCATTGAATTTTTCAGTTCCAGTCCTACCTCTCAAAGTATGGCATTCCTATTCACCATTCTCTTGAATGGCTGCAACTTTTTGCTTACCAGGTAAGAACAAGACATTTGTGGTCATTAAGACGTCTAGGGAGGACTTTTGTGACTTTTAAACATTGTTGGGAGAAGAACTCGTGCTATGAAAGGTTGACATAAACAGAAAAAAGAAAAATTATTTGTAGTGACATACAGTGGCTCCACTTTCAAAAGGGGCAATTCTATTTCAAGTACACACTGAGGAAAGATGATTTCACATTAGGCAGTTTCCTCAAAAGAGAGATTAAATTTACAGGTATCAAAGTATTTAAGAAGTATTCTGCTCCAAGTGCAATAAATTCTGTAAAAAAGTATGCACATTAATTGGAACTGCAAAATGATGATTGTGCCGACTGCACGTGTTTTAAGTTTGGGATCTTTCGTTTCCGTTAATTCGCGGGTTGTCCGCTGGGTTGTGTTCTCGTGCACTTGGTTCCGCCAGCTGCCGTGAGTGGCGCTGCAGTGGGCCCGCCCGTTAGACCAGGAGTTTAGTTCTGTCTAGGGATGGTCTAGGGAATGTCAGCCGGACCTCTGCCCAGGGCGGACATCGGACTCGGTGAGTTATGTTTGGGCCGTAGATTCATTTTCTTCTTGTTTGCTGTATCTGACCGTAAGTTGCCCGGGCTGCGCCTTTCAATGCCGGGATTTTGGGTATAGCTTCTTTTAGGGTACAGTTTACAATGTGTATGAACCAGGCGTGTTTCAAGTTGCCAAAAATTCTGTGGCTTATGACTTTGATTAAGCAGGGGGAATGCTTCACTCAGTGTAGCTGCGTGGCAATTTCATGGGGGAATAAAGGATATGTTGAGGTCCATTCAATGTTAGTATTGAAAGAGTTTATAGTTTGTTGTATGTCAGTGGCATTTTATTGTTCATATTTGTTTATTAAATAACTGTTACAGAAAAGTATTGTCCAATGCTTTGGGGGGCACTCCTTTCACAGAATTGGTCCTGCCGATACCCTAGTGTTAGAGTCCACATTTCCTTCGTTTCCTTTCTTTAGATAAATAAAATAATTACACCACAGTAGCAGTGCAATTACTGGTAGCAGAGCGTGGTTTCTTTCAAAATTAAGGTTAATTCTGGATTAGAAATATTATATTGCGTGTTAAAATTTCTCCCGTTGGTAATTTTGAAATTTGGGAAAATGGCTACTGCAGTGGATGCAGCTTATTTGCGCAAGACCGAACTACTTTTTGAATTAGCTATACGTGGTGGCGTTTCAGCTTTGTCTGCGGACGTTGCAGCCATTTTGGATGAGTTTCGGAGTGTAAAAGATAAGCCCATTTTTTGGTTGCGTGAAGATCACGCGTTAGTGAAGTGAATGCGAAAAGGCTTTGGTCGAGTTTAGCGAATTGTTTGCCGATTCAGAATCAGGTTGATCCTAATTAAACAGCAACTCAGAAGGCTTTCAGCGCGTGTGACGTACTACATACTTAAAGTAGATTACTTTGCTAAATACTTTCCAGACGTTTCGTTTTGCCTCCCCTTAACTGAATTACGCGAAAAATTTCTATCATTTTGTCAAGGCACGTGTATGGTAACGTCCTTGGTTAATGGGCCAGGGCAGTCAAATGATCCAGTCGTAGAAACTAACAAGGCTGTACCTTCTTCCGCGAATGGCCTTGGGTTGGCCTACCAACGGTTGAAATTATTACATCCTTTCCAAAAATTTGTGGAATCACAACCGTAGTTTGAGCTGGTCGATATTCAAACGGCGGTGGAATTCTTGAAATTTCTGGTACGTGCCCGTCAAATAGCGCAAGTTTCTAATGCACTCGATTCACTGCTTTTGGAAGCAATTACGACCAAAATTAAAGGGTCGATTCTCAATATTTTACAAGGGGCGAAACAAGATGCCAATCCATTACGTGCTCTCCATCAGGAGGTTCTATGATTTATACCCCGGAGAGCATTAACTGCCCTGGTACAACAATACTATTTAAAGTCACAGGGGTTTGTGTTGCTTTTACCCAATTGTATACGAGCATTGGTGAACAACAGCGCCGTGACGTCAGGCTGAAGGAAATTATTTCGAGACTCGAAATGGGCGAACTGGTGGACACGTATTCCTTCAGGGACGGCGTTCTTGTGAACCGTGATTACCGGGACGATAAGGATAGAATATTTTTGCCTTCAGCTCTAATCCCGATAGTTTTTTAATATCATAATTCACCACTTGGTAGCCATTTGGGAATAGCCAAAACAAAACATAAAATTCGGGAACACTTTGGCCGGGTATGGTCAAGGACATTTCTAATCGAGTCAAATCATGTTATATATGCGCTATGGCTAAGCCAGCTCAGCGTACGGTTTGGAAGGGCTTGGCGTCTGAAGTAGCGACTAAACCACTGGAGAAATTGTATGTAGATTTTGTGGGGCCCATTTTCACGCTCTGTTCAAGGAAATACGTATGCTCTGGTTGCCATAGACTCGTTCAGTAAGTTTGTTTGGGTAAATGCGTTACCAAAAGCGAACACTCGGGGTGTCATGAAGGTCCTCTCCACCATCTTTGCAGCCTTCGGGGCCCCGCGCTATTTGGTGACCGATAACGCGACTCAATTCACCTCATTTGCTTTCCGTAATTTCTGTTTTGGTTGAGTAATACCACTCCCTACTATCCACGATCTTCTCTCGCGGAAAGATTCAATAGAAATCTCAAATCCGCTTTGATCGCGTATCATAATCATGCTAAATGGGACACTAATTTGGCTCGGCTGCAACTAGCCTTTAGTTCGGCTCGTCATGAATCGCACAATACAACTCCGTCTCAACTTAAGTTAGCTTACATCCCTAATTCACCTCTGTCCAACCTTTGACACATTGATGATATGCTCCCGCAGAAGGTAGCTCCGGAAGAAATCGGTAAAGCATGGCAGTCTGCCTTCCGTAACTTGCAAAGATCGCAGGCCCGGGTTAAATGACGGTATGATGTTAACAAGCAGCCTTTACCTTATGCTGTTGGCCAGAGAGTGTTGTGCAAGTTTTACACTCAATCTTCCAAACTTCATTCTTATGCAGCAAAATTGGCTCTAAGATATGTTGGCCCATAAGAAATAGTCGATATTTATAAAAATGTTTCGGTCAAATTGAGAGATGTCCGCACTGGGAAAGAGAGAAGGGCACATATCTCTCAACTAAAGCCCCTTATGTAATTTGTTTGTAACTATTTATTCTTCCCGTTGTGTTCATTGTTTATTTTGAGTCCATGTTTGTTTTGACTTTTTGTTTGTTATTGTGGGAGTTTGTTTGGGTTTAGTTGGCGTGTGTTTCAAGCGAGAAGCATATCTCTCCCGGCGTTCCTTATTCTTGTGCCCCACATCCTTTTATGCGCGATACTTCCTGTACATTTCCCTTTGGTTCAGCGTTTGTGCGCACGTGTGAGTTTGCTGTGTTGTGTTTGTGTTTGTTTGCTTTTGTGTTATGTTGTTATTGTGTTGTCGGGCCAGTGTTAAAATGATTCTGATCTTGTGGTTTTTTAACACAGGGATCGGCAAACATGTACTCAATGAGGGGTGAGTATGATGTCTCAACATGCAACCCGCAATACACATGACGTAATGTAGAACAGGGGATGGCATTGACCTTCGTTCAGTGTCAGTGCTGGACTCGCTCGCTACAGAGTACAATGAGAAATAGTACACATACTTGAATCCAGCTACGAGTGGTCTACGATACTTTAGGTAGGCCTAGATATTTGAGCAATATATTTCAATTCACTTCTATTTGCAATGTACCATGAAAATCTAGTGATATATCACAAGTAGCCACTCTCAGGATAGCACACAAATTAACATCTGTTAATCGCGATACAAGATTTTTTTTGATTCAGTTTCTTTCCTTCTACATATTTCTTAAATGCTCGAGATAATTCTGCCCCTATTGTATGTTCCCTAAGTGGAATGGCTTCAAGCATATATTCTTGTATCGAGAGGTTGTTAGTGACTCCACGAGTGAAAATTACCAATTGTGCTGTGTCAACGTTGTCAGTGCTTTCATCCAACGCGAGAGAAACGGCTATAAATTCATGGATCTTGGTTTGTAGTCTTTTTTCGGTTACTTCTGCTATTTTATGTATTCTTCTCAGTATGGTTCGTGGTAATAATGCAATATTACTAAAAATATCATCTTGTTCAGGGAAAATTATGTTGGCAACTTTACTCTCACATTTTTAATGAAATCTCCATCACTAAAACACCTCAGTGACTGAGCAATCTCAGCATAGCTGGCGTGAAGTTGTTTATCAGTTGTACTATTTGAATCAATATTAGGTGTATTATCTGAATATTGCTCTTTGAGCTGTTGCAGTTGGTTCGTCCGATCTAGATCTGGAGAGAAAAAAAAAGAATGAATAAACGACATTACGTCAGAGTTATGCTACTTTAAATCGTGGTATAAATTTATGAATACATGCTTGTCTATAATTGTATGGTGATCTTATGACATGTATCATAATCCCGCTTGATGTTCCACTGATGAGTGCCTTTTTGAACTTCAGAGCACAATAAACACCTTACGTTCCTTACATGATGAGAGAAGAAGTAATCAAAGTGCTATTCTAGATATCAAATTTAATAGACCAGGAATAATTACATGCGCTCTAAAGCGCAGAAATTTATCCTTAAGTATTAGTATTAAATTACACTTTGACAGATATGTTTAGAAGAAGCAGGTAAATAGGAGAGGACAGTTCGCCCGTGATCGGTGTGTATGCAGTGCCAGTTAAGGCTGCGAGGGAGGAAGGGAGGGAGGGGGAGGCAGAATAAGCACTGCCCCTGACACGTCATAGTTGCGAGGCCTTATTGAGTGCATATTTGCCGATGCCTGTTTTAATACGATGTATATTATCAGTTCTGTATGATGTTCAGGTGGTTAAGTTGATGCCTTCTGGTATAGACCATAGTAAAGCTGTTCTTGACTAAAAGGGTTCAAATGTCATTAGTGCCATCTTTGTGAACTGAAGGCAGAAATTTCATTGTGTTCTGTGAACCTTCATATGGCCATTATTACAAGTTAAACTTTGTATAAGGGTGTTTTTACCTGTTAAAAGAAATTGGCTTGGTTAATCTTGGTATTGTTTTGTATAATGCTCATTGCAAGTTCCCCTCAGTTGTTAATAACTACATATGTAATATTGTTTATCCATTGTTATTCACTTCCTATTTGTTGTGATGCACTTGAAAAACACTTGGTCCGTTTTCTGCTAGCTATGATTTATTTTCTAGCCTCACCAAGTTCCATATTTGCGCCTCTTTCCTGCTCACACCTAAGACACCACTAACGGCGTAACTGTGGGACGAGTTTGGCTGGCAATTCTGTGTTGGCGTGTGGGTGCATCTGGGGTGCGACTTGGAGGTCGCTTCAACATGGCATAACACCGGAGTCCAGTTGGTGGCAACTTACTACTTCCTCGGTGGACTTTAGTTACCATGGACCCTTCATCTTCTCGTCGGTTCCTACGGGTGACCAGTGGATCATCAATTGTCAGCTGCGAAAGGGGAGGGGGGGCGGGCAAGGGAGGGCCGCAGCCCCCCCTTGGAAATTAATGAACTTAATGTGCTGACTAGCTGACTATTAAACTATTAATTTAATTTTTATTAAAGAACAATTTCTATTTAGCGCAAATTTATATGGTTATCCGCAACAAATACTATAACTTTTGACAACAAAATAATGGATTAATATTATCTGATTGCAAAATTCTAACATTTGGCCCCCCCCTGGAAAAAAGTCTGCCGACGTTCATGCCTAAGGGCGTAGACTCCTTTGCTTCAAGGAATGATTTGCCGTGAGATATCACTGGTCACCTTTACTTCTGCCCATGCTAGTGAACAAATACCTTCAAAGTGCTATTGTGACACCTCATATTTGAGTTACTAGCCCAGTGCCAGTGAAGTCAATGTGGTCCCACAGTGAACAAGAAAAATGTGACGTAGTGTGTGTGCTTAAGGTGTATCCTTTAGTCTGTCTTTTACCTAAATGTATTTTGTTTCCATTTCCCATATGGTGATAGGTTGTTCAAGATGGGGTAGGGTGATTGTGCCAACTGCACATGTTTTAAGTTTGGGATCTTTTGTTTCCGTTAATTTGCGGGTTGTCCGTTGGGTTGTGTTCTCTTGCACTTGGTTCCGCCAGCTGCCGTGAGTGATGCTGCAGTGGGCCCGTCCATTAGACCAGGGTTTAGTTCTGGCTAGGGAATGTCAACTGAACCTCTGCCCAGTGTGGACTCGGTGAGTTATGTTTGTGCCATAGATTAATTTTCTTCTTGTTTGCTGTATCTGACCGTAAGTTGACCGGGCTGCACCTTTCAATGCTTTTTATAGTTTCTTTTATGGCTACAATTTACAATGTATACGAACCAGGCATGTTTCAAGTTACCAAAAATTCTGTGGCTTATGACTTTGATTAAGTAGGGGGAATGCTTCACTCAGTGTAGCTGCGTGGCAATTTCATGGGGGAATAAAGGATATGTTGAGGTCCATTCAATGTTAGTATTGAAAGAGTTTATAGTTTGTTGTATGTCAGTGGCATTTTATTGTTCATATTTGTTTATTAAATAACTGTTACAGAAAAGTATTGTCCAATGCTTTGGGGGGCACTCCTTTCACAGAATTGATCCTGCCGATACCCCAGTGTTAGGGTCCACATTTCCTTCGCTTCCTTTCTTTAGATGAATAAAATAATTACACCACAGTAGCAGTGCACACCAATGGGTTAAAGTTAAATCTTTTAATAGAACATTTTAGGCTTTAGTTTTAATGGTATTAATGAAATTCTCCCCTACATTTTCCCTAAAACAAGTTTCTAAAATTTGAAACGCCTTTTTCTTTAAATGGCTAAAACATGGCTTGTGCTTTAGCAAAATATTTATTGTTAAATAACTCTCTATAGAACAGAAAGCACAATAAACATTACAACATTTGGTAAATACTAAATTCATATTTGAATACACAAAAAGAATACATATTTATTGTTGGTCCTCTGGTATTTTTCTAAGCATGATAACTCTGTCATAAATTTCTTTCTGCAAAGTAGGATAGTAGGGTAACAAATAATTCCATGAATCCAAATGGAGTGAAAGCACATCTGTGTTGGTTGAGGCACGGTAGGAGAAGCAGTGAGGCATGCCACGATACAGTCCCTGGGCTATTCCAAACATCTGCCCTGCTGTCAAGATTTCATGGATTGTTTCAGTGCCATTTCTGTGAGCTGATACTACACTCACCTGAAATATAAAACCTCTGTCACAAGCAGAATGAGGATTTCTATACAGTAAATATTAGAGCACCCAATATAAATATAAAATGACTAGAAAAAGTACAGTATGATTAGCAGAGGTGAAAATGTTGTATGGAGTAGAAGCATGGAGACTAGAAAGAAGAATAAGAGTATGTAAGAACAGTACAAGAGTAGAGATAGTCATGTGAGTGCAACACCTCAGATTTTTTTTCACCAAACTACTAATTCCTTGATCATATTTTAACAAACTGTTTTCTTGTTTCAAGAAATCTGCTAACAGTTTTTTAATTGTGATGCTTATACCTCACATTTAACTTCAGTGGCCATACTAGCAGCCTTTTTACCTTTGGAACATATTGCCTATCTGCAATAATGTTAACTTATTTACAGTAGTGTTTCTTTGTGTTTTGTATAGTAGCTTACAAACACATGGACACTCGTTCATACTGTCAGTTTCTGCGAAAGATAGGGAATAATCTTGGCTACAGAAAAATGCCCCCCCCCCCCCCCCCCCCCAGCGGGGAATTGAACCTAGGGCACCTTGTACTGGGCTACAGAACAGCCCTCTCTAAATATTCAGCATTGCTTGTGGCTTGATGGTTTATCCTACATTTACCCTTAGGTTCCACCTGTCCGTTAGCCTTGCGTTTCTTTGGAGTAATTTATAGAATGTTATACACAACGCTAAATGACTTAATTAAAACTCTCAGGACATGACAGATACAAAATTATAAAACACCAATAAAATACTATGCAAAAGCACTGTTAAACTACCACAAATACCACAGTTTGTAACAATGATTCCTCGTTAATGCTGCCGAGTGACTTCCACCTTGTTGCTATTTATACAGAAAATCTTATTGGGAAGAAATAATACTAGTTTAATGTCAATATAAGCTTGTTTATTCTCAGTAACCTGCATACACAAAACTATTAAGAAAGCACAGGAAAATTAAACAATAGTAGGACCAAATTTAATTGTTACTACTCCATGGTCAATATCAGAGATCATAGAATATTATATAAACCTGCTGTTCCTTGAGGTCATAAAAATGTAAATAATTATTCTTATATTGGCAATGTTCAACCTACTATGATTATTATTAGTAAAAATGTAGATTTTGTGTTTATGTAGGCATTACAAGAAATTAAATAATTAATTGTCTGAAATGGAGTGGAATTTAGATACTAAAGTAGACAGTAACTTTTGTGTGTGTCAAAGGTTATCTTTGTCAAGTTTGGTCAAAATCGGTACAAGTGTAGCCTATAAAGAACATGTACACACATCGACTATTGTATATAAGATTTTAAAGTAGGTTGTTCACCTTGGTGTAATATGATGCGTTCAGTGAAGCTGTTACATTAAAATATTGACAAGTATTATAAAACAAGTATACATATTATATTTTTATGGTATATAACAATTTACTGTCTTGGCCAAGCTTTTCAAAGTTCCTGCACTCCTTCATAGACCTACTGATAATGCACATTACCCTAGAGAATAAAAATTGCCTGTTTAAGGGGACAAACCTGGATATTTTTCAAAACCCAAAGTAGTCTACTGAATGTTTTGAATTTATACTTCTCTACTATGTGCACAGTAGGTAGAGAAAGTATCGCATTCCACCCAAAAATTTGAGTCCAAGATTTCACTGAAAATATGTTTTGAGGCCCTGTGAATCCAAAAAGTTTAGAAAAAGGTCTGTGTGCATATATTTGCAAACAACCATAACACAAGGATAAAAAGTTTAAGAGGTAGAACTGGAACTTTGTTGGCATAAATAAATAATAATTACAAGGATAAAAAATTGGTAAATATCAAACTTGCTATTTATGTTAATCTTCCAAGAATGTGACATGAAGATTTTCAAGAAAATCCTTCCATCCCAAAGTATCCATTGCATGGAAAATTGTTCAACAATTTAAATTTTCTCAAAATGACTTAATGACTTTAATTAAAAGTGCATTGAGTGATGAGAACTCTTATCTTAATCTTGGGTCGTGGCCGCGGAACAAAGCATATACTTGACTTCTCCAATTAAATTTATGAACTTATATTACGGCATACCTTTTATTATAATTGTTATATTTCCAACTAATTGGCATGTCTGAAACCATATGATTTACATTCTTGGGGTTGTGAGAGAGCGATGTGACCGCCGAAATATAAAAATATGGTGCTCTCTAAAAAGCGGTTACATTTACTGCTAAGTCTCTTCAATATTTATATTGAAAAATATTGGAGAGCAAGAGGATTAATGACTTCATTGTCAGAAATCCAGCATTAGCTAACAACTATTTTTCGGTAACTTACCAAAAAATGGCTTATATCCTTTATGAATGTGTTAACCAAGTGCTGTTTGGAAAGTTTTTATATCTAACTATAGCAATATCCAGTGCTCTTTTTCTAATAAAAAGTTTAGGGGAACTCTTGAACTGGGCTTGTTTCCTTTCAAATCTAAGTAGCCTATATGCAACACAAGAAATTAAGAAGTCAAGCAGATATTATTGTCTGTAATGATTAATAAATAGGTGATATTTCAATATCAACTGTTTGCTGCTCCCCACTTATCATTAAAAGCCTGGCTCTTTTTAGCAACTTTGTATGCCTACAGAACACATTTCAGTCACTTTTTCATTTTTGAGAGGTTTCATGCAAAAGTTTCCGAAAGTGTTTTCTTTGGAGTTATGTAAAATCGCTATGTTTGATCTTTGAATATTTTTTTCACAGAGAAATCATGCTTTTTTTGCATCCCCGTTAGATGACACACAAATTGAAGCCCACCCTTGTGCAATATTCATACGCCAGATGGTAATAAAGCCCTTAAGTTCATAGAAAATGTCAAGGATAGGAAAGAAAAGATAGCATATCTATCATACACAACAATAAAATATTAAAAAATGATGCAGTCGTAGCTGAAACCTTCAATAAATATTATGCTAATTTACATAAAGTAACAAGAAATAATAAAAAGGAACGTAAACAATTTAAGAAAGATTTAAAACAAAAAAGAGAATGTGATCCTAATACTCAAATCTTTTTTCCAAATTTTAATATGCACAAACACACAGACCTTTTTCTAAATGCTTTTTTATTTTATTTTATTTTATATTCAGGGAGCCTTAAAACAATATGTATTCCTAGTGAAATCTCAACATTGAATTTTTGGGTAGAATACAATACTTCCTCTAGTTACTATATATAGTAGAGAAAGTAAAAAGGCTAGTGTTGTTAGCTAATGCTGGATTTCTGACAATGAAGTCATTAATCCTCTTGCTCTCCAATATTTTTCACTGATGGATGGGGTGCTAGAAGTGGCCGGGCATATTTGAAGGTGGCCTCGGTCCATTTCCTCTTGCAGATCACATAAAGCACAGAGTGGCGAAGAATATATCCCAATTTTGTTTAAATGTTTTGCCAGACAATCATGTTCTGTAATCAACCTGAAGGTTGCAAGTGCCATTTTTTTGGCTATGTTGATTAACATAAGTTAGAAGTGTAACTGGAATTGTGTGTTAAAATGCACCAGAGAAAAGACTTATGCCATTATTGAATATGCCAAGTTGTTTAGACCTAACAAGTGTAAATATTGTATACAATATATAATTATCAAAATTGTATTTTTTTAATCAATGTCCCGAATCTATGTGCATCAAAAGGAAATATGTTTCAAGTTCATCATGACCATATGATTGACGCATTGTGATCAAAACAATGAATAGCCAATCCATTGCAGTTGCTATGTCCATAACTATGGAAACAAACAATTACCCCTATAGAGTGGGAATGAAGACTACTATTAGCAGTCATGTATTGGTGCTATCGAACAAAAGTTTTCAGTGGTCCAATGATGTTGGATATACCACAAAAGGACGTCAGATTGAATACAGTGCGGGTATAAATGGTATGCATAGTAAAGCGCGTCTCACCCTTAAAAGACAGTACACGTTAAATGGAGCACAGTGTTGCTACATGTACTAGTTGCGAATCTCTCTCCGCGAGCGACTCGAGGTGGCCTGAGTCCTGTACTTAGTCCTTCAATTGCTGCTTGACGAGACGGACACTTTTAACTTTGGTATCCCTCCACGCCTTTGTTACTGTATGACCTAATTTTACAAATGACTCGTCTGTATAAACAATTGATTTCCCCTGGTCCCTAAACCTTTTATGTCTTTTAGATATTTATGTCGCCATCTGATGATATCGATATCGTCTCTTTCTATTAATATGCACTTGTTACCCTTTCTTTCATATTCGAACCCCAAATCAGAGTGGCCCTTGAGAAATTTGGTAGGGTCTCATCACTGTTGAACTGTGACAAATTATATTCAGCGTGGGTGGAATATTTGCAAACTGTAAAGAATGAACAATTCGCCGCACTCCACCTTGCACTACTCAGTCATATTGCGTTAACCTAGCGTTTTGTGTAGTCCCGCCCTTTTTGCTTTCTTTTTCGATGGCGTTCTTAGAAGTCCTTTCATTAGTTCCTTTTTAATCATACACACTACTGCTTCTGAACACCCGATAGCCTTGGCTGTTACTTTTACTGCCTTACACGCATTTTGCTTCAAAAATAATCTAACACATTCATAATTATTTGGCGTTCCTTACTTCTTTATTTACCAACATATCGTCCCTTCCTAGCTTCACCCTCCATAACTACAAATATTTACAAAAATATTAAACAAATAACGCAATAACAGCTCACAGTTACACACACGGCTTCTTTCGAACTAATGTTAGTGCTGCTCCTTATACTATCTTCTGTGTCAGGCCTGACGCTGAATAGATGAATACCTTTTGTTTGCCTTATTGGATAAAAGAAAGAGGTTACTGCCTTTTGGTTTATTTTAAAAACTTTCTCCAACCTTCCTCAACATTTGTTCTCGCTGGTTCCCTGATGTAAACTCAATAACAAAAAAGTTTCACACTGCGTAACTTTTGCAGTGCACAGATATAAAATTTTCCCAAAACATTTAATTTAAAAAATTATAACACTTAACTGGGTAAACATAGAGAATTCAAAGTAGGCAGGTAGTAGCACTATAGTTTACTTTACCGAAGAAAAAAATATAGATGCATTCTAGCAGTTAGTTTGTTAGTTAGTGCGTGATGAGTGTAGAAACAGCAAATATCGGACTTCTATTGAAAAAAACGTTTTCTGAAGAAATTTGGACCTATAGAAATGTATAATGACTCTGAAAAGGATATAACCTGATAGAGAAAAAAATTCTGCATAGGATAATGTGTTCAAACCTGAAATTTATAACAAATGAATATTTATACCATGCTATTAGGAATCTGGCAACAGAGCGAGGGTAGAAAAGGACGCGGCTAATGGCAACTTGTATGCGCTAGATAGAGACAGATGTCCCATTTAACTCCATACTGTCTTCTAAGAGTGAAACGCTATATAGTATCATGTATATTTTTAAATATTAAAGAGAAGAACAAGGATATTTCTCTGACAAAATCTGAAAGTTTGCATGTGTAACAGCTTTGGGACTTTCGGGACTTCTCGTATATTGCTCATTATAAAAGTGTGGAATAGATTGTGAATATGTTACAAGCTAACGATAATAAAGTTGAATTAGCTGAGGATCTGAATTATTACTACAAATAGTGATACCTCCCTTTATTTGTCCATTTGCACCCTTAATGCGCTGAATAATAATGATGACGAGGATGAGGATGACGAGGACTAGGACAAGGAGGAGGAGAAGAACAAGGAGAAGAAGAATGGTGGTGATGGTGATGGTGATAAAATATTAGCTCCAAAATTCTTGCACTCTAGTTACTGCCACAGGCAATGTCAATATTGCGCAGTGGCCTCCATTCTATATCTATTTGTTGAATTTCCTCTGCTTTAACCGATATAGGAAACCGAGCAGCAAGTGGTGCAATTGACTGAACTGTTTGGATTTTAGCTGGTTTAGAATTAGGAAACCGAGCAGCAAGTGGTGCAATTGACTGAACTATTTGGATTTTAGCTGGTTCTAACACTTCCAACATTGCAAGAAGAGGATCACTTAATGAAAAATAACAGCACTAGATGCAATAATATTAACCGGGCTTGGGTCTATTGGGTTCCTTCTTCTTCCCAAACGTTTCGTCTGCGACTACGGCAGACATCTTCAGTGGCGGCGAGGTCGAAGTTTCCTAGTGGAGATCTCAGCACCGACTGTGCTGGTCACCACCAGAGGTGCGGTATTTATGTTGGCGGCTGGAGGGGAAGTACGTTGTGATAGGTCCGGGTGGCCAGATTTGTAACAGATTTGTAACATACTCCGTTCCGCCAAAGACCCCAGGGATCCTCTATCCACCGCAGGAGTATATAGAATACCTTGTTCGTGTGCCAAGGTGTACATCGGAACCACACAACGTAGTATAAAAACCCGCATTGAAGAACACAGAAGAAATTGTCGCTTGGGTCAAACTGAAAAATCAGCAATTGCTGAACATGCCATACTCGAAGAAGGGGAACACATCATCCAATATGGTAACACAGATATTCTGGCATCCTCATCCCACTACTATTCTCGCTTATTCCGTGAAGCCATTGAAATACACAAGCACAAAAATAATATCAATCGCAAAGAAGAAGGACTTAAACTCAACAGAATATGGCAAACAGCGTTAACAAAAACAAAAATCCAGAACCCCTCTCCAGCCAATCAGACGCCAGCTCATTGTAGTACTCCACTGGTACAAGTCCAGCCCACTGGCCACCCGGACCTATCACAACGTACTTCCCCTCCAGCCGCCGACATAAATACCGCACCTCTGGTGGTGACCAGCACAGTCGGTGCTGAGATCTCCACTAGGAAACTTCGACCTCGCCGCCACTGAAGATGTCTGCCGTAGTCGCAGACGAAACGTTTGGGAAGAAGAAGGAACCCAATAGACCACGGCCCACAAGCCCGGTTAATATTATTGCATCTAGTATTGACACCGGCCGTGAAAGCCTTAGAACTTTGAAAAATAACAGCATCGCAAACTGACTCAACGTAAAGATCAACACAGTGTAATTTGAAAACTTGTATATATTTGTCGAGCAGGGATGATTTTTTTCAAAGTGAAACAGGATTTTAGCATTGAATAAACATTGTGCATTTGCTATTGCATTCATTACATTTATTTAAAAATTATGACTGCGATAAAAAGGAATGACCAATGAGTTGAAGTTTAGAGAGGAGACAAGTGGTCAGTCAGTCAACTTATGGTAGGTAAACCCAGCTTCCTCAGTAGCGGTGAGGAAGCCACGACGATAGTGAATGGTGCACTTTGAAATTATAACACTGTATTTCAAGTTGTTCAATAATAACCACCATTTAAGAAGTTCGGTGTGCATCAGTTCCTCTTCCTTCCGAGTTCTCATGTAACCAAATCCATTCAGTAACATCACTCCTTTACACACCGATCAACAAAACCTGAGCAGCAGAAGCCCTCTTGCTGTATACACACACACCCTAAGTGCATTGATGTGAGAATCTCGCTAAGACGTCCATGGAGTTAGCTGGAGCTTAATCATATTAATATAATTAGTAAAGATGTTGACAGAACTGCCTCAAGAGATATTTGAACTTTGGCACCAAAATACATATTTTCCATAGAAAGAAATGCTTTTGAATCCCTGTTATCTGTTTTAGAGGAATTCAAATGTTCAGGTTTAATGTAGCAGTCAAGGATGGTTTGCAATGCAGAAACAACAGATGTGGTATACTGTTTATGTATACAGGTGATTAATATATGTTTTTATACACGAGGGAAATACCTTGCCTGAAAATCTTTTTTGGATGAGTGAATTATATGATGGCCCCTCAAAATACAACCTCTGTGATCCTTGTCCCGAGGGGTGGGCAACAGGAAGTAGGGAAGTGACTGATGGGATGAAGTATGGTGGGGACCTCGTGTACCTTAGGACTGCTATGGTAACCGAGAAGGCCCATCAGTAACTTCAAAAAACTGTTAGAAGAAGCCCTGGTTTGCTGCTGCCTTGTGGCATAGGGAATTGGTTCTCCAAAGACTAGGGGAATAAACCTTGAAAAATCAGGCAGGCCTGGAGGTCTTAAGGAGGCAGCCTCTCCACCAGGCTAGCTCAGCATTTGGCTAATAACCTACCTGAGTGACCATCAATTATTCAGAGTATAGAAGGAAGAGCCAGACAGATTAAACCCAATGCCTAAAGGCATAAGGGATAGAGAAAGAATAATAATAATTATGTAACATTAAGGAAAATAGTGTTTAAAAATGGAAAATGCATAAAAAGCAGGAGATTTTCAAATGTGCTCAGTTTTTAGCAGTAAATCGCTAGATTTGCAAAAAGCAGATCTTCTGCAAAATCAGTAGACCTGGTAACCCTGCTTAGATCCCCTAGGTCTTACAAGCCTGTGCCTTGGGTCAGATGCCTGTTGGGGAGCAGACGAGCCTATGGGCTGGATAGAGTGAAAACCTGGCAGCAGATGGTCAGTTAAGCATCAGGTAGGAGAATGAGGAAGAGGATGAGATGAAACACAGGTGAAGTGGATGAATGGAAAGGTGATGATGGAGCAATTGGCATGAGAGGCAGGGGAAACTGGAGAACCTGCCCAGATGCTGCTTCATCCACCACAAATACCACATGCAGGTCCCTGAGATTGAACCCGGGCCATTTAGGTGGTAGGTGAATGATCTAACTGCTCAGACATTGCCTTATATGCCTCACCAATATGTGTCCTGTGTAACGATCCAGCAGAAATGAATGAAGAACACTTGAAGACCTGTGAAGCATTAAGATCAGAAGAAACTACAGTTCAAAAGTATTGGAAAGCACGAATGCTAATGGCTTCATTGCCAGATGCAAGGCACTAGAAAACAACAACAACAACATTGCCTTATATTGTCTTATATTGAATTGAAAAGTAAATTTGCTAAGAAATATACTTTTAAATTAATTGCTTTTAAGACAAAAAGAGTTGTTTGACTGTGACTTTCGAATTTTGAGTATACAATTATCAAAACAGATGACCCTAGTGGCATAGCACGTTAATTTACATTAATAACTGAATCATAGTTTTAGTTAGCACATATATGGGGGAAAATATTTAAAAAGTTTCACTCTGATAACTTAAAAACTGCATGGTAAGAAGCATTTTAAAAGCTGAAAAAGGCTTAAAGTATTGTAACTGGGAAGATGCACTCATAAAGTTGATCTGAAATTTTGCTTATATATTTTTTATTAATTGTGATTTTTACTTACAATTCATAAAGTCATAGTGTTAATATACTATCATGTGTACCAACTTTGCCCAAGTTGTTGAAAAAATATGAGAAATGCCAGAAACAGCCTCAAATGTGTAACCATGCCTTCCTTTGAGGCTTATTTAAATCATCACATAACTCTCATTTTCACTCCGATAGAAATATTTTACATGAAAACATTCCTAGAGAATTGGCCGTAATAATACTGTGATGCCAGCTTGCAGCTACTGCTCAAAAAGAAGCTTGGTGTTAACTACCTCATGCCACTGGTTGTAAATATGCAGTCCGACAATAATGGGGCTGTCAGAAGAAAGATGACTATGAGCCAGCAGAACAAAGTGATTCCAAACAATTCTAGAGACTGTTCATGTCCCAGGCTCGTTTATGAGACTTTTCGAGAAAAGATGTATTTTTCAGATAATTCGCTGGAACTTCACCTGGACTATAAAATAATGACAGAACACAGACCAACATAGGTTAGTTTTTTAGTGTTGAGAAAGTATTTAGCGAGTTTATCATTGAAGTCAGCAGTTTGTGAGACAGAGAGAGTGAAAAGACAGTGAAGTGTGTATTGAGGTTACGATAGGGCAGAACAGCTGAGAGTTGCAAAATCACATTAATCGTAGGTTGCATTAATGATAAAAAGAGAACTGTTTTTTTATGACTCAGCACTAGAAGAGAAATAGTGTGACAGAAAAAGTAACTGAGCTTGTAATTTGTCACATGTTAAAAAGTGGAAGTTGTTTTTGTATGATTTTTTTTATCAATTTTCAGAACTTGATCCCCTTAATGTCAAATTTAGTATAATGTAGTAACATCACATTTTGTAGGATGAAAATTAATTGTAAATACCTCTCCACGATGAATAAAATGCATCCGGAGATCAACATCACCACTGCGGACAACATAATTGTCTGTAAAGTAAACGGTGTGAATCAGATGCATAACAAGCTGTTGTAGGAAGCACCTCTCCAGACCCTTAAAAGGATATGCCGTATCTAAATGGTGTCCATATACTTCCCATAAAAGCGTTATTTTGAGTTGGAGAGGCATCTGATCCAGTAAAGTAGGCTTTTGGACTCCATGTTCATACTTCCAAAGCTTATACACATAGTTCTGAACCTTTGATTTCAGATAAGAATCTGAATTCTGGCTCATCATGTCATGTAGAATATTCATATTTCTCTCATAAGTTTTCAGTACTCTATCTTCTGAACATAATAAATCGGTGACCTCAGCTATGAGTACACCTAAAACATAAAATATAAAAGCTGTAGTGTTTGCAAGTCTTAATATTGCTTAGACTTATTGGTCTAAAACCACTAATGTCACCATTTTTAGATGGTAACTCTGACCTAGCATCAATGGATGCATTACAAACACTGCTTACTTTAGGTTAAAGCTTTCTTACATACCTGTTTGGAGATGTTAAATTATCTAAGAAATTTTAAAATCTTATTCTCAAAGTTAAAATAGAAATGCCATTCTTCATATATTAGGACTACAAAATACAGCTGGATTCTATGAGAAAACAAGCAGAAGTTGTATTAATTATGCTGGAAGTTTATGACATTGTTGTTGGACTCACATTAAAATAGAAAAAAAGAGTTGATTAAGTTGATTAAACAACACTCAGTTTTTAAATTTCCCGGAGCATGTTTCAGAGGCTAGCTTCTGCCATTATCTGAAGAACAACCCATTTTACAAGTTCTTAGACTTACCGCTAGAGCAGTCTACAGAGGGACCAACTTCTATGTACATGCAAGTTGAATTGATGTCTGGTTAATAATGGAGGAAACTAGCCTCTGAAATACGTTCTGGGAAATTTAAAAAGGAGTTTCGTGTTATTAATCGACCCTGTTTTCTATTTTAAAGCAGAAATTGCTTCAAATTCCTAAACCTCTCAAAGCTGAATGTAGAACAGGGGTTTAGTTTTCCTTTACCCACTGATGGGCATGCAACTTCTTAGCTGCTGCCACTTGCTAAAATCAGCACAGTATAGGTCTATAGGATATAGGACTAAGCTTACCTGTGTCACAATCGACAGTTTCTTTTTGAATGAGTAAGCTGAGTTTAAGGGCTCATTGACAGCTAGGTCATTAAGAAATAACTTACTTCAAAGAAAGCAAAGAAATACCAAAAGTCTATTTAAATTAGAGTGGAAACTTCTTTTCTTTTTTTTTTGAAAGTCATGACTAGAGCTGGGATTTTGATGTATCATTTAGCAAAATATGTACATAAACATCTGGTGAAAAGTAGTGAAGTGAGTGAGTAGATTTTAAGGGCCCGTCAACAGCTAGGTCATTAGGGCCTAAAAGTAATTAAATATATAGAATGGGGAAATTATGTAATATCAAATATTTAATTCCAACTTATCATTTGTTTAGTTACACACTCAAATCATACTTATACATTATGCTTTTTAGCACAGTGAACAATATGTAGTTTTAAATGTTTTCTGGGGTCATTGAAAGATACTTATCACTGAGGATGTCCTTATAGACAGAGAGAGATCTTTCCAAATCAATGATGTAGCTGGGAAAAATTGTAGGAAAGGAATTTTTGCTGGAGAAATGTTCTTAGATGGATTAACATCATCTCCACTTAGAATTTGCATACACTGTGAAATGTTGACTAGCCAGGATTTCTCTATAACACATTTTGGAATCCACCAGTTTCTCCATGCACAGCACTTAAGTTTTTCAATGGCATCCTCTATGGCAGCAAAAGAATCTTGCATAGATAGTCCTGATGCTTCTAAACATTTGATGCTCTCTGGAAGCCAACCTAAGTTGTTTCTGATGCAGGCAACTGAGGAGACCACGTTGGAGTCACTAAAGGAAGCCTGGGATTCACAAATAGATGCAGCACTTTCAGGATCAAAAGAATCTACAATAGTTTTTATATCATCTAGATCAGCAATGTACAGCAGTGGTGTATTTTTCTGGTGCCCTTCATAAGCAAATTTTTACTCCAAATTCTAACATTAATTCAAGTTTCAAAACAAAACTATTTCCTTTTGAATATATTTTCAGTACACATCTATGAAGTATGTTTTTGTACATCTAAAGCTGTATTCATTACTTCCCTAACCAGTACTTTCCCTTTTTCCTCTCAAAAGAAGTGTACTTGCCCTAATGGCGGTTGTGATGATGCCCATGCCTCATTAGGCATAAGTTAAATGTGCCAGAGTGCATAAGAAAGTTGGACAACACTGATCTAGATGCTCACTATAAAATTAACAGGTTCTATCTATGTTTCCCACCTCGTTAATACTGGTTCTGGAGGCTGTGGTATCTCTGGTAATTGCTGATTGTAAGAGAGCACTCATGGAAGCTTAAGAAAAACCTTTTGTAATGCTGAAATTATCCTATTCACAAGCAGAAAGTTTGCTCTAATATCTTCGGCAACACATTGCAATCCTTGAGCTAAGCAGGTAAAATGGAGCACATAGGGATAAAACACTTTCAGGCAGTTGCAGCTTTAAGCATATATACTTGCAGCATTGGAATATATCACTATTGTGCTTTTCAAATGGGAAGAGTTCTGATCTGCAGCTAATAAGACACGTTTATGTGCGCAGCGTTGCAAGCTCATTGCCCCCACTCTTCTCATATTTTTTGGCACGTGACTTGCCACTTAAGGGGAAAGCAATATGACAACACAGCAGGACTCTAATTAGTCACTGGCCTGGAGGCGCTCAAGGACAAACTCCTTCCCATTTGAAAAGTACAGCAGTACCTTCTAGTCTTACACACCAGATGGCCACAGAACTTTTAATCCATCATTGACAAATCTTACAGTAATTTGTAAAGTTCAGCTCTTTACAGTAGATCGAACATGACTTCAAGGTGCTCTTAGGTCCTAACTTTCCCACTATAAGATTTGCAATAAATCGACCCTTAGCATCCAGTTTTTCATCAGCAGCAACTCATATGAAAGTATTTTCTGTGTACTCTCTTATGTTGTCCATTAGCTCGTTATAGCAGACCTGAAGATAATTCTTGTGCAGTGTTGAATGATGAATATGTTGCTTGCAATATTTTCCCAAGAAAGATATCAATTCAGGAACTTCAAGCTTATACCATGGAATATTGAAATCATTGTACTGCAGAAGTTTATAAATTGGGCCGCTTGAAGGTGAAGGCAGCGGCAGCATGTATGTTAAACATGTTTATTTCTTCCATGTAGCAAATTGTTGGTTTTATCTATGCAAAACACTTTGTACATGTTGTTCAAGCTGAAACTTCATGGAACATACAATATGTCTGTTGCATGCTTGACAAATCATTACTTTACCGTAAGTTGTAAAAAACTGTCAATTGCTATCCATGATTTTAACTTTGAAGCCAGTGATTGGTGCAATATTGGCTCCAGAGAAGACTAATGTTGGATAAAGTATGTCCTTCAATTGTTTAAATGAATCTGCTGGCTCAGAACCAAGAGTGAGCTAAGATAATCTCCCATTCCTTGCTTGATCCACATACTACCAGCACCATTGCAAGTGGCTAGTTAAAAAACCGGACATCAACTGGTTCTCCCTGGTGTGGGTGGTGATGTTTCTTCTGAGGTCTCCTCTGGTGGTGGTTTAAGGAACTTGCTAAAGATATAATTTTTCAAAGGCTCAAGGATGGAATGTGAATTTTTTGAATATCATTTTTGTTTCTGGTGCTGTGAGTGTTGTACTTATAGTTTCTTTCAGTAACTTTTTTGTTTCTGCTTGTTTCACTTTTTTTGTCTGCCAATGATTTGGGGAAGCCGTTTTTTGAGCTGTTTCAATTATTTTGTAATATTCTGCTTTGTATTCTTCTGTTGGAAAGGGGATGTTCACCAATCTGTGTGTTAAGCTATTGAGGATTGCCTGTTTGTGACTTCTTGGATTGTAACTATGAGCTTTTATGTAATTGTCCATCTGCATTGGTGTTCTATGACTGTCAATATACCCACAAATATGTAAAATGAAATTCAGTTATATTAACCCTAACATAATGCTTTGTAAACATATTGCTTTTCCCAGCATCTAAACAGCAAGGAAAAAATAGCTCTAGTCAGGATGATAGAGCCAGAATGCAGTAATTACCTATGTTAGAAAATCATCTGTTGATCCAGTCCAAACTTGACTATGGGGCTGTGGTGTACAGCTCAGCAAGTAAACGACTGCTTCAATTATTGGATCCAATCATCAACAGTGCATGTTGTCTAGTTTGGGGCCTTTAGACGGAGTCCAAACAACAGTTTACCTGTGGAGGCTGCTCTTCTTCCCTTGGACTTATGGCATAAACAAAATAAATGGGAGAAATACGAACTGGTTTGAGAATTCAATGTCATTCTGGCAGGTTGTCACAGTAGCTTAATGGTGAGAGTACCCACCTAATAAGCGGAGGGTCTATGGTTCAAATCCCAGCTGTGGCACTGAATTTTTAAGTTCCAGTTCTACCTTGTAAACAACTTTGCTCAACTTCTCCTACTCAACATTCTGCTCACCAAGCAGTCCATCCAACAAATAAATTTTTAATGCTTCAAAACCAGAACTTTAGGTTCTTTTCATAACTATCCAAAACCACTGCATGAGGGACTTCTGGAATACTACTCAGAGTTTCTAATTGAGAAATCTTTATACTTCTGAGACGTCTTCATCCTATCCCTCCATGGCTGCCTTTTACTCCATCTATTAATTTGGAGGTTTCTCAAATACCAAATCTCACAACAATGCCCAAATTGGTTATCCTATCAATGATCTCATTGCTCCACCAGAAGTACCACCAACATCACAAAGTATGCACTGATGGATCAAAATGTGACTCAAGATCAGGATGTTCCATAGTCACTAACTCACCTCCAGAAACTCACTCTTATCGCCTACAAGATTACTTCTCCATCTTTTCATGTGAAGCTTGGGCTGTCCTCAAGGCAATCAAAATAAACACTCTAAGTCACAGTAATCCACCAATCATAATCCTTTCAGACTCTGTGTCAACTATTGCTGCTGTTGCAAATAAATTTTCAACGAATTCAGGAACATCTATTTTATCACTACAAGACTGATGTTCAAATCTCTACATTGCTGCCACTATTTTGGAAGTTGAACTAATGTGTGTGAATCAGGGGCAGTTCCTCTATACATGCTACTGTGCTGCAACACGCTAAACAATTTCAGAAATAATCAACTTTAAATATTTTATAACACTTTACTTGTAAACTAGCTTTGATAATGTATAAATATGATAATGTATAACATACGGCTTGTGTGTTTAAAAACACCAACATAAGTTTGTTGGCATAAATAAATATTAAGTGTAATATGAGTTATAGAGTGGATAGACACAGCATATGTCGTCCACAGCAGCACAGAACAGCATTGCAAGATAGCAATGTTATAGGTTTGCCCCTGCTCTCCCTTTCCCCATGTAACCTGCCTTCATAGCATTGTACAGTGCTGCAGGCAGTGACACACACTCTGCTGACCAGCTTGCTTGCACAGTTGCAGTGTGCTATTCTTCTCTCAAGCATCCATGTTAAATAAAACTTGCAGAAATTAATTCAGTGGACTCTCTGTTAAAGAATCCATCCTCTACTTGATCCTTTGAAGAAAAAACTAACATTAAAACACTTGGAAGACCTACTCCTGATATTAGCATTGTTCAGGCAGTCAAGGGAAGAAAAGCTACTGGCACTTACGTAAGACATTTTCATAGTGAAATTTTTGTGAAATATTCATGGATGTGTGGTTGTGAAATTCGAAAGTTCTTTTCTCCTTTCCTTGTCTGTTCAGAAAAATGATTCCTGGTCAAAAAGTGGCATAAGGACTTAGACTACTATGCAAATAAGCATATATCGAGTAGGAAACACTTGAGTAAGGTTCTGGATCTTGGTGCAGTAAACATTGGTGTACTGCTCAGTTCTGCATATAGCAAGTCTCTTAAAGGGAGGAATGTAAAGAAATAGGTATATTTTATTGAAAATAACAGACTGCATTAAGCTGTGTGGTGCATCTGAATTGGCATTAAGAGAACACGATGAGATAAAAGAATCTGAAAATTCTGGAATATTTTTAGGACTTATCAACTTATTAGCTAGTGTTGACAGTGCTGTAAAAAAATCATATGGAGACAAGTAACATTGCTAAATGGATGTCAATAACAACACAAAATGAACTGTTACAGTGTATGCTGGACGTCTGCCACAACAAAATTAAAAGAGAACTGAAGGAGACAAAATTTGTAGCCTTAATAGCAGATGAGGCTACAGATGTGTCAGAACATCAGCAATTGGTTCTCGTGTATTGTTGCGAGATTAATGGTAATATCTATAATTGTTTTGGTTTTTTTTTTTTACCCTAATGGACAGACTGGGATAGAATTATCCAAGTGTCTGCTTACAGAGTTAGTCATTTCAACTCAATATCAAGCAAAATTATTGTATAAACATTTAATGGTGCCGCTGCCATGAGGAGAGTAACAAATGGTGTACAATCTAAAATAAGAGAACATTATTCTCTGGAACACTCTGAACACTGTTATGCCCATCAGTTAAATCTCTTTATGGAGAAACCTGCTTCACAAAACAGGTCAGCAAGAGTGTTTTCCTCCATTCTGTCAGGATTTCCTGCTTTCATTGTAAGATGGCGGCCGCTAAAGTTCAGCTATGCTCTGACTCCATAAAAAAATACGTTAAAAGTAATTATAACCTAAGAAATACTCGTGAAATGAGTGAAAAAGGTAGTGCAAGTGAAAGTGAATGTGTGAATCAATTAAAAAGCTTAAAAACCCCGGCATACAGCGAAATATTGAACAACCGCCACACGCCCAGTGGAGCAAAGTGTATGATGCGGGTAAAGGACCATTTAGTCTTGTTACAGAAGATTATCAAGACAATACATAATTAATTGAAATTAGCTCACAGAGAAATTGATAGATTATGAAAAGAAAACCAAGATCTAAAAATAAACCATAAAGAAGATCAACAGGGAGTACAATATAATGATTGACAATATCCAAACAAGACAGCTAAAAGCACACAAGTGAGTAGAAATGCTATAACAGTATCGAATTCCTACAGCTTACTGACAGTACAAGACAATGAGGAAGCCCTCAACGAGGAAAATGTGAGTAAAGAAGTAAATACCGTACAAAAAAGGAAGAGAAATCATATAACAATCTATGGAGACAGCCATGCACGAAGATTAGCGCCGATGTTGAAGGAGATGGAACCGAATCTGAACGTGACTGGATACACGCTACCGAATGCGAAACTTCAACATGTGATAAAAACTGCCAGAGAAGATACTGATGAACCAGAAATCACCGTACTCATTGCAGGAGCAAACGACGTGTATAAAAATGAAGCACAGTATGCAGTACAGGAACTTCAAAAATGGTTATGCTCAGGGCCAAAGGAAGGCAAGACTGTAGTAGTAAATATTCCCCACAGGTATGACTTATTGTATACATCTTGTGTAAATCAGGAAATACGTAAAACCAACAAGCTCATAAAATCTTTTTGTAGTAGTAATATAAATGTGGATCTCATAGATGTAAGCAACTTGGATAGGGATATGCATACTACTCATGGCCTTCACCTGAATACCAGAGGCAAAAGACATTTAGTTGAAAAGGTTAAGCAAGCTATAGACACTATATATAACAGAATGGAGGCTATTCCTGTTGACTCTATGGGTAATTTATGTGCTCTCAAGGAAAACTATTTGCAAATGTCAGAAAACCCCCAGCACTGGGAAAACAAGATGCCATTTACACACAATATTTAGAATATTCCATCAAAATTCCCAGTATCTAAGTAACAAAATGCAGGCACTAGAAATAGTATTAGAAGAGATGAGACCACAAGTAGCTGTAATCACTGAACATGGTTTGCGGGATAGTAACATAAACCTGTGCAAAATTCCTAAGTTTAAACTTTCTAGTAACTATTGTAGGCAAAAACATAAGGGTGGAGGTGTAGCAATGTATGTTGAAAATAATGTAAAATTTCAAGCTCTAGAATGGGTTATGAAATTAAGTGTTGAAAAGATCATAGAAATGGGTGCAATTAAGGTGTATAATGAGAAACAAGCCCACATAATTTTAGGTATATATAGGTCACCAAATACTCCATACTCCATACTCATACTGTAAATACTCCAGTTTCTGAATTTCTAAAGCATCTAGATGGTGTCCTTAACAAATTATTGACAAAAGAAAATAAGCTGACTATCTTAGGTGATATCAACATTAATGTAGATAGTAGAGATTATTGTAGTTTTATTGATATCATAAAATCCTATAACCTAAATGATGTAGTAAAAGAACCAACAAGGGTAACCACACAATCAGCAACTATTATTGACCACATATGCACAAATATAAAGCTAGATTGCTATTCAGTAGGGATACATAATTTCCATCTTTCCGACCACCATGCTGTATATATTGATGTATATGATTTTATTGCTGCTCACAATGAGGACATAAGTTTTGAATTTAGAAATGTCTCAGATGAGAATGTAGGTAAACTCAATAGCATACTAGAAATGGAAACTTGGTCTAAAGTGTATGCAGAGCAAAGTAGCAATAAAAAATGGGAAATATTCATGACAACATTAATCGCTTACTTTAACAGTATCTGCCCTATTAAAAGAAAGACAACCAAAAAGAGACCTGTACAGAAAATTAAATTACCGGATGAAATTTACATCCTGTGAAATAAAATGAAAGATGCTTATGAATTACACAAGATGACAAAAATTGAACGGCACAGGGAACGATATACACAATTAAAAAAGGAGTATCATAGGACATTAATTGATTTAAAATCGCAACATTATAAACAAAGGATAAATAACTACAGCAATATAAACAAAGCAGTATGGAATTTAGTCAAGGATAGAAACACCACACACAGCAATGTCAGTGAAAATATTAAATTGCTTCATGAAGGTAAACATGTAGATGATCCAAACAAAAAAGCAACTTATTTAACAACTATTTTGCAACCTTGGGAAGTAAGGAGAAGGATATATCACACAATAACACAGAAATACAGAATATTATCGTTAATACCATCTTCATGAATAACACAAACGTAGACGAAATCACAAAAATAATATGCAGTTTTAAAGAACAGTCATCTTCAGGGTGGGATGGTATGTCTACTAGAATACTGAAAAAGTGTCAAAATGGGCTCGCAGCTATTTTAGCCCACCTAATAAATTGCTCAATAAATGAAGAAATATTTCCAAATTGCTTAAAACTGGGAATCATAAAATCTATCTATAAAAAGGGTAATAGAAATAGTGTTGATAATTATAGGCCAATAACCTTAACTTCTGTGATTGGTAAAGTTTTTGAAAAGATTTTATTAATCAGACTGGTTGACTTTCTTAATAGATACGATGTATTGAATTGCCACCAGCATGGTTTTCGAAAAGGTATGTCAACAACCACAGCAGTTGCTGATTTTATGCACAAAGTTTCAGAAAATCTAGACAAAGGTTTGAGCTCTGCGGGAGTATTCATTGATCTTTCAAAGGCGTTTGACTGTGTCTCACATCAAATACTGCTTAATAAACTAGAAATTTATGGCATAAGAGGCAACATGCTAAATATAATTAAGTCTTATCTAAGTAACAGAAACTGTTCAACAAAAATCAACCATAAAATAGGTTTAAAAAATGTAAAGTATGTATCAGAACAAATAGTAGTAACAACTGGAGTACCTCAAGGGTCTATTCTGGGTCCAATTTTGTATCTAATATATGTGAATAATTTACCAAATATAACCACCAATACTATAGTATCGTATGCAGATGACACCACAATGATTTGCATTGAAAAATCTCGTACTCAGTTGGTAACAGAAATTTCACACTCTGTAAAACAGCTAGCAACGTACCTTAGTAGCATAAATTTAGAAGTTAATTCTAAGAAAAGCAAAATGATCATATTTGAATACTGTAAAGCAAATGTAGTAACTGATGTACACTTTAACGACACTAGAATTGAAAAAGTTGATAACCATAACTTCCTAGGGATTCACATAGACAATAGGTTAACTTGGGAAGCTCATATTGACTATGTATATAAAAAAATAAGCTCAAATACATATGTTTTAAGACAATTATCATTGTATTTAGACAAAAACATGTTACAAACTTTATATTTTGAACTCATCTATCCTCATATCTCCTATGGCATAGAATTATGGGGAAGCATCTGTAATGCGCACATGAATAGAGTATTAGTGCTACAAAAAAAATGTCTACGTTGTATCTATAGATTAGCAAGTACTGATTCATGTAGAAATGTATTTAGAGATAATAATTGGACTATAGTAATTGGACTATATGTATACAAGGTAGTTGTGATTGCAACTGAGAAGGAAAACAATGGCACAAGTAACAGCACACTTTACGATTATTATACCAGAGGAAGGGATAACTACCACAGGAAGCATGTAAATCTCAAATCAACTTGCAAGGATCCATTAATTAAAGGACAGATATTATAGGACAAACTGCCAACAACTGTTAAAACAACACAAAGGAAAAAAATGTAAAAAGGAACTGAAAACATATTTAATTCAGAAATATATATATAGGTTAGATGAATTATAATGACATATGTAATGAATTGTAAATGGTTTTATCTGTTGTAAATAGAAACTTCTTAATTATATAACAAATGTATGTATATATTCAATTTAGTTTAATCTTATAATATTAATGTAACTTATGTATACCCATTGTATTGTAGAATATGACAATGTCTGAAACTTGTATGAAGTCTATAGACAATAATAATAATAATAATAATAATAATAATAATAATAATAATAATAATAATAATAATAATAATAATAATAATAATAATAATAATAATAATAATAATAATAATAATAATAATAATAATAATAATAATAATAATAATAATAATAATAATAATAATAATAATAATAATAATAATAATAATAATAATAATAATAATAATAATAATAATAATAATAATAATAATAATAATAATAATAATAATAATAATAATAATAATAATAATAATAATAATAATAATAATAATAATAATAATTATTGTTATTGTTATTGTTATTGTTATTGTTATTGTTATTGTTATTGTTATTGTTATTGTTATTGTTATTGTTATTGTTATTGTTATTGTTATTGTTATTGTTATTGTTATTGTTATTGTTATTGTTATTGTTATTGTTATTAGTATTATTATTAGTATTACTCTTACTACTATTAATACTATTACTACTACTACTACTACTAGCATTACTATTATTACTATTACTATTATCATTACTATTATTATTATTATTATTATTATTGTTATTATTATTATTATTATTATTATTATTATTATTGTTATTGTTATTGTTATTATTGTTATTATTATTATTATTGTTGTTGTTGTCGTCGTTATTGTTGTTGTTATTGTTATTGTTATTGTTGCTGTTGCTATTGCTATTGCTATTGCTATTGTTATTATTATTCTCGTCCCAGCACATGTCAGTTTTCAAAAAAATATGTGAATGTCATATTGCTGCTGGTTCTGTTATTGGATGGAATTTTAAGTTTCAGACAGTGAGTTGTATTTTTGAAAATACAGAAGCACTTATTGAATGTCTTCTTGACTTGAGGCTTTTTTTTCAAAAGACACAGGAAGAGAAGTAAGAGGGCTATGACACAATTTGCAAGAAAACAAATTTCTGTTCTGGTTAGTTTTCTTTGATCATTTAATGCCTCATATAAATATCCTCCACAACCAAGTACAGATGAGGAAAACTGATTGCATTAAAGTTAGCCATTTGGTGAAAAACTTCATACAGATGATCGATGGACTGTACAAAAACTTAGATACTTCCTCTACCGACAAAGAAAAATGGGTTTAAGCGGAAGCAAAGGAATTGAAACAAAGTTGTTAAACGTTAAAGAGGTGTGTGATCCTATAGAGACAATAGAGACAAAATGCTGATTTGGGTCAATATCTCATCTTGATGCTTGTAAGCTCTTAGGCACAGAACATTTTGAAGAATATTTGAAAAATGTTCCAGAGCATATTCTAGATCAGGTTGTAATGACATATCCCATGCTAAACAGGAAAAACCTAAAATCAGAGCTTTCAATCATTTATGAAAGGCCAGAATTTCATTCTGGGAGTGAGGCAATACCACTACTTAAGATGCTGTTTTTTTGGTTGAAGCTTTTGATGAAATAGCAAATCTCTGGAGGATTGTCGTCACAATCCCTATGACTATGGCAGAACTGGAGCATTGCTTCTCTTCACTAAAGCAGATCAAGTGCTTCCTAAGGAACACAATGAAGCAGGACCAACACTCGGCACTCACCAGGCTCTCTATAGAAAAAATCTAGTTTTGAGCATCAAAGACCTCAACATCAAGGTCAACATGCTTGCTGGCATTAAAAATCGTTGGGCCGATTTACTATTATAATCAGAAAGAGGTGAATACATTTACAGTACCACTGTATGAGCATGCAGCACACTGTTAAATCCACAAGCCGCCACTGGTGTGAATGAAAATTGTTTCAGAAGATGCTATAGATGTATTAATGTAGATGGATGGCATTTCCAAATCTCCTGTGATAAGGCATGTTTTGAGTTTGTTTGATAAATTATTGTGATTTGATTTGGCATCCATGCATGTGTCACTGGCAGATGGACTGTGTTACTGCCAGTCAAGTTGAGCAGTATGTGTCCGGGAGATGCCTGTCAGCCATGTTTTGTACTAAATATACTGTATTTAAGATGTGTTGCTTCAGCTTCAGTTTTTTCATTGAACATATTAAAATTTTTTATACTCACATACTGCAAATTTAACAGCTATCAACAGTACAGTGAGAACAACAATCTCAGTTAAGTAATATGGTTGTATGTATCCATAGCAGGTGCCAGTAATGATCTGCAGTGTATAGTAGAGAGCTACAGAGTAGCTCTTAGATCCAAAACTGCTTACGGATTCATAGGTTTTCAAAATCCATGAGTGTTCTCTGCATTGGTGCAATGGACAGGTAATAATATACAAGAAACAGGCACAGAAGTGAGCAAAAAGGGAAGTCCACACCACAATTGCACTGAAATTAAACAAACAGGGTTAATAACTGTATAGTTTGGATTAAATAATCTGATGTTACATTCACATGACTCTCTGTCCTCTATGTGATCTGCAAGAGGAAATGGACCGAGACCACCTTCAAATATGCCCGGCCACTTCTAGTGCCCCATCCATCAGTGAAAAATATTGGAGAGCAAGAGGATTAATGACTTCATTGTCAGAAATCCAGCATTAGCTAACAACAACAACATTCACATGACTTTGTCCACCCATTCTTCAATAAACTATTCTTTAAGGCACTTATTCTTCTATTTATTTTGTGTTACTTGATATAAGCATTTATAGAAATGCTTTTATTATGCATTTATTTGTACAAGGGGACACTGAACAGTTTTAGAAAATCAAGCAAGGACTAGTTAAAAAAAAATCTTTTATTGATTTTCAAGATATTACCCTTAACATCATTGCACTTTTCCATTCATAAAACCAGTTCTTAAAGCAATGATGCTATCTTCTTGAGGCATTTTACAAACCAGGTTCTACTGCTTCACCTGATAACGAAAAAGTTATTCCACAAATTTTATCTTTAATCTTCTGAAACAGAAATCACAAGGTGCTAGGTCAGGACTATATAATGGAGGGTCCATAGTCTGACCTTTAGGGCACCCCGATACACAGGTGTTAGTTTTACTGTATGAGAAGATGTATTGTCATGATGTAAGATTATTTTGCCTTTTAGAAACTTTTTGTGAACTTTTGCAAAAATTTGTAATAAAGACATTATGTATCCAATAGTGAGCATTTTGAGGGATAATATTTAGAAACAGTTTAATTCTTCATGGCAAGTTGGCAAGTCACTTCAAGTAGATTATTAGCTGCCATTAAATTTATTGACAACTCAGGAATGAGCAACTGGTGCTCAGCGAGTAGGCAGTAGGCTTTGAGAGATAGTCAACTCTTTTAAAGCTTTGAGATCCCATTCTCTTTGCACGCTTAACATATAAAAAAATGTGATGTGTTGCACTCACATGACTTTCTTTACTCTTCTACTAACCATTCTTACAAATTCTTATTCCTATATCTCCGTGTTAGTTGACGTAAACATTTGTAAAACTTATCTTATTGCTTATTTCCTTGTAGGTGCAGTGTTAGAATACAGTAGGCTTTGTGCGATAGTCAAATCTTTTAAAGCTTTGATATTCTGTTGTCTTTGCACACTTAACATATAAAAAAAATGAACGATGACTCATTTCACGAAAGTTCTGTATTCCAAAACTCACACACATAACAAGGAATATCTCTGAAATAGTTCACCCTACAAGAAAATTTATTGAGACATAAATTGTGTATTTTAGCAAGGTCTACATTTTTTGTTTAGTATGATTTGGTCTATCTCTAACGCTTTACCAGCTATGCAAAAGTTGTCCAGAGTAAATACGACTACAGGGGCTATAGCCAGAAAATTCAAGATAAACATTTCATTTGTCATAAAAATATCTCAAACATATGATATTTTAATCAAAATCGTTAGGGCCATTTATAAGAAAATCAAAATTTTCGAAAAATTTTCCATGTAAAGGGTAGTTTAGGGTGGGGCTATTTTCTTCAAAATCTTCATGTTGCATCCTTAAAAGACATTAAACTTAAATACCAACTTTGGTTTTTAACCGACTTTTCGTTTTTGAGTTATGCTGTCCACAGACTGACACAGACACACACACGAACCTTTTTCTAAAAATGCTTTTTTTTTTTTGGATTCAGGGGACCTCAAAACTTATTTCTGGTGAAATCTTGACATCGAATTTTTGGGTGGAATACAATACTTCCCCTACTTACCAGTAGAAAAAGTAAAAATGAACAATCTTCCATTTACAAAAGTATTACGTTTTCCAAAACTGACACAAATAACAAGGAATATCTCTGAAATGTTTCACTCTACAAAAAAATTTATTCAGACAAATTATGTGTTTTAGGGAGGTCTAAATATTTTCTATAGTAAGATTTTGTCTATCTTTTACGGTTTACAAGTTATTCAAAAGTCATCCAGAGTAAACAGGACTACACAGGATATAGCCAGAGAATTCAAGATAACACATTTCATTTTTCATAAAAATATCTTATAAACATAATCAACATTTTAATCAAAATTGTTAGAGCCATTTTCAAAAAAAAATCAAAATTTTTAAAACATTTTCCATGTGGTGCTATTTTCTTCAAAATCTTTGTGTCGCATCCTTGAAAGACATTAAACTTAGATACCAACTTCGGTTTTTAACTGGCTTTTTGTTTTTGAGTTATGCTGTCCACAGACTGACGCCCGCCCGCCCGCCCGCACGCACACACACACACACACACACATACACACACACACACACACACACACACACACACACACACACACACACACACACACACAAAGACCTTGTTCTAAAAATGCTTTTTTTTTTATTCAGGGGGGGGGGTGTCTCAAAACATATATTTCTGGTGAAATTTTGACATTGAATTTTTGGGTGGAATACAATACTTCCTTCTACTTACCAGTAGAGAAAGTAAAAACAGGTAACTAGTACAGTAAGATATTCTGATGAATTGCTTCACAAATTTCAGAGGCAAAGGACACATTTCTAATCATACTTTCATTTTTTAGTTTTAGTGTATTGTCCAACCTGTGTAAGAAACATTCACATTAATTTTTTTTACATACTATTTTTATAGTTACATGAGTGTGGTGCTGTTTTTATAATTATTTAAGGTGATGTTGATGAGCTTTTGACTCTTTCGTTATCTCGGGTCGTGGTACTGGATGGAATGAACATACACTCGGGGTTAATTTTAGTGAAATATTTTATTTGCACCTTCTTGTTCACTGTATTTAAATCGTATTACAGTAGTAAGTCTTTTATTTCAGTGGATCGACTTCCCTAGCATAGCTGAGATTTAATGTCTGAAAATTTAGTGATATTTTGCTAAATGTGTTTTCTATCACTTTACACATTGTCTATTTTACATCCTTTTATTTAATTGCACACTTTGTATTAACTTATTAAAGTTAGCTAATGTTTCACCTATGTTACACAAATTAACGGTCTTTAAACACTTAGTAAATTTACTTTCACTATTTTATGACGCGCACACATAAAAATGCGTCCATCTACACCAAAGACATAGACATTAATAACTAGACAATTAGCAACACATTACACTTCTTTTTGTGTACATCTGTGTATGCGTTCATCAAATAGTTCCCGGATTGTTAGGGAAGCAATCCTTAGCCTTTCTCCCTTCGCTTTCAATATTGAACACACATAATTCTTTTATTTATACATATGTATTAAAATTAAATATGGAAATATTTATGACGTCTTTAAACAAACTTAATTGTTTGTAACAATGAACATTAGTAACACGTTTTCGTCATTTAACCAACTCATACCAACATCAAAAACAAATTACACTCTTAACAAATATTCACATAAACGATTTTCTTTTGGGGTCTTACAATATCCTGTCTCAAGTGCAACATTTCAAAACATATGTTTCACAATGAGCTAATGGGAATTTTTAAAATATATTAAGTGATTTCTGACTTGTATAACCTTTTAATGAAAATATAAAAAGTAAGGTTTGACTGCAATGTAGAAATAATTTTAGAGATGAGCATCTGAAATTTGAGAATTTAACACTGATGGGAAATTTTTCTACTACCCTTAATAATACCTCGAATACAGCTTTAATACTCAGATTTTAAAGAAAGTGAGAAGTCAGAAACCTGTCTACCAGGTTAAGTATCAAATAAATCAAAAGTGTTTGTTGTTGTTAGCTAATGCTGGATTTCTGACAATGAAGTCTTGCTCTCCAATATTTTTCACTGATGGATGGGGCACTAGAATTGGTCGGGCATATTTGAAGTTGGTCTTGGTTCATTTCCTCTTGCAGATCACATAGAGGACAGAGTGGTGAAGAATATATCCCAATTCTGTTTAAATGTTTTGCCAATCATGTCCTGTAATCAACCTGAAGGTTGCAACTGCTGTTTTTTGAGGATACTCAGGAATTACTGTTTGAATGTTTGGTAGTTCCCATCCTGTCATGACATGTAATACATCCTCTGATTGGTAATCAGAGGATATGGTTGGTGAATTTATTTTGATAAGTCTCCCAGTGAGGTTGGTGAAACCCGTAGACCAACGACAGATGTGATCCTCCAGACTTTCAAGGGGTTGTGAGAGAGCATTGTAACTGCCAAAGCATAAAAATATGGTGCTCTCTAAAAAGCGGTTACTATTACTGCTAATTCTCTTCAATATCAAATTATGCTAATTCAAATTGTTTGTGACATTTATCAAGTTGCTGAATTACCTGGCATTTACAGCAGTTGTTGCTGCTCTTCGACGTTGCTTGTAGAAATCATGGATATAATATAAGCGAAATAGATGGACCAGTTGTAATACACTATAGTACAATGCATGTTTTTTGCCTTTCACGCCAAACGATCCCAAGTAATATGGTATATTTATTATTAAGTCAAATGCAAATCTTTTGCTGTGAAGATACCTGAAAAACAGTATTGCATTGCTGTATGTTATGCTAGCTTATTTACGTATACTGCAAAATGTCATAATGCTTTGCTCACTGTTGTTCTTTGTACTATAGCAGATACAAAATTTAATGGCGGGTGGCAGGAGAGCTGGTCAACACAACATCTAGTTAGAGGCTGACCACACCCTGTGGTGCTGTATAGTTAAACATGCTGCAAAATTAAACCATAAAGCTGGTGATATAAATATAATTTGCACCCACAATTATTTGTGCAAAAGGAAAGAGAATAATCTGATCATGAAATGGCCAATTGTGAACCACCATTAAATTTTGTGTCTGCCATAACCTCATATTTAACATATAGTTGGACATAAAACATCTTAAAAATTAACGTGACTCTCTTTGCTTCTTTAAAATCTAACAACATATTGGGAAGCTGCAGTACATTTAGTACAAAGCTTGGCCAGCAGGCGCATGGCCTGTCTCCTGGACATGTACTGCACAACTTATCTGGCACTTGCATGGCCCATCTCCTGGTCAAACATGCTGTCTCAAATCACATTACAATTACCAGAATAAGCACAAAACATGCCTTATCACACCAAATGTTGGAAATGCCGTCCATCTGCAACAATACATCTTTGGCATCTTCTAAGAAAATTTTCATTTACACACATTAGTTTAACTTCCATTATAATGTTAATTTCTCTCCTCATATATTGTTTTAATTTTGGCTTGTACAAGGGCCTTAGAAATTTTCAAGATGACTGTTGTAGCCTTTTTGTGATTTCGTCTAATTTCTGTATAAGCACATGCCGTTTTACCTTTCTTTTCCTATCACTAATTGGTCCCATCCCCCTGTATTTATTTACAAGCAGACGAATGGTGTCTCTGTTCAGAACACACATACCAGGAAATTTAGTTTTAAATTGCTTTATAACTTTCCTAAAAGATGTTGCAAGCACATACATATCATATATAAACACTTTGTTGAACTGCAAACTGCAATCAATTCATTTTGAAAACATTTAAAGAGAATTAAACAATTCTGAATACTCCTAATGCTTGAGAGGTAGAATTGGAACTGAAAAATTCAGTGCCACAGCCGGGATTTGAACCACAAACCCTCTGCTTACCAGGCGGGTGCTCTAACCATTAAGCTACTGTGAAAACCTGCCAGAATGACATTGAATTCTCCAAGCAACTCGCATTTTCTCCCGGTTCAAATTCAGGCTGTGGCATTGAATTTTTCAGTTCCAATTCTACCTCTCAAGCTTGTGTATTTAAAAACATTATTAGTAAATTTGAATACCACATGTGTGCAGGGAAATGCAGTGAAGGTCACATGGACTGTGCTGCTGCCAGCCAAATTTTGTAGTAAACATACTGCGGGAGGAGAATGATTTCATTATGAAAGTTGAGCATTAGACACATGCACATGCACACGCACACAGATGCACTTACATGCACACAAAGTTAATTTTGATGTCATAAATGTGATTCCTAGTGCCATGAGGAATTTCTGAAGGAGTGATTTTGCAATTGTATACGTATAGGCTGTTAGGGGTATAAGTGTAAATATTTTGAGGAATTATACTTTAATATGTATCCCTTTCAGTGTATTAGTTGTTTTTCTTCTCTTTGTCTAACAGTTTTTCCATAAATACACCACATAATTTACTAGCATATACATATTTTCTACAGGGTCATAACTGCACCATGAAATGAAAAATGCCTATTAGTATAGACCATCCAGGTTGTTTTCACGCATTGACACCATTAATACCTGGCCAGCTGCAAGATACTTCAAGGTCATTAGCCATGCAAAAAGCTTGTTCTGCTTTCCCCCTCACAACAACCTGTCCCATGCACTTGGGGAAAATAAGTACATATAGCATGCATGTGCCACACATACTTGCAGCTATTAACCAACCTGAAAACATACCCTTATTAACTAAAATTACTGATCTGCAAAAGAAATATTGGTCTGGGTGTGAAGTGTTGGTAAGACATGTGCCTACTAATCCCAAGGTCGCAGGTTCAAATCTGGCTCAGACCGATGGTTTTTAAGTGTGCTTAAAAATGACAGCTCCATGTCAGTAGATTTACTGGCATGTAAAAGAAATCCTGCAGCATGAAATTCTGGCACACTGGTGATGTGATCCTGGCAACAACAAAATATAAATAAGGAAATTATGAAGCTATTAACAGTGAAGAAACAAGAATCTAAAGTAAAAACAAGTTAGAATCTAAAGTAAAAACAAATTAGAAACTAAAAACTTCACTTATCTTAGTAATATTCCAAGTTGTTTGGTGCTAACAACTTGGAATATTACTAAGATAAGTTAAGCTTTCAGTTTCTAATTTGTTTTTACTTTAGATTCTTGTTGCTTCACTGTTAATAGCTTCATTATTTCCTTATTTAACAAATTAGAAACTAAAAGCTTCACTTATCTTAGTAATATTGCAAGTTCTTTGGTGCTAACAAGTTTCAAGTTGACTCCAACTCATTCTAAAATATAATTTTAATAATTGCAAATGAAGTACCTATTAATGTAGTTCATTACCCTGTCCTGAGTTACCAATACAAATATCTGCACTTATATGCTTAACACTTATGCATATTATCATTAATGAGAACAAATGTGCTTTGTGTGTATTTGACAAAGGATGTAGCCTATTAATAAAGAATTGTATTTTTGGAATATAAGTACAACCAGACCAGATAAAGTATATTAAAATAACAAAAGAGAAAACATTTGGTACTAATGAATTCATGCAGGAAAAAAGCAGAATACCATATTTTCGAACATGCTTTGTAGATGCCGCATGACAGTTTAACCTAGAACAACTTAAAGTTGTAAGAATGAATTTTTTGAAAACGTCTAATGCCATAAAAAGATTGTTTTACATAAATGGCATACTTTAGTGATTCCAGCAGATTTCATTTCTCAAGTATTTATCTATATGTTTTACCAGGTATATCAGTTATACAAAATCCTAAAAAATTCAATCAAAATAAAGAGAACTACAGAAATTAATTATTCACAGAAAATACAGTCATAATGTATACTTCATTTTTTATGCAAGCTTTGTTATATTTCAGACATAAACTTTTAATCCGGGTTATTATAGTCATTTTTGTGAAAATAAATAATAAAAAACTTTGTGTAAAGAGTAATTTTTGGAGTAATTTGGGTGGGGAAATATTTTGGAAAGTCTTTGACTGGCAATCTCATACAATGTCTGAGACTCTATAACTCTATGATAACATGCAGAAGGGGACATAACACTTTGATTGAAAGGTTATCTCTTATGCCTCTACCCCTGACAGGGGGCCTCCAAGAGGAGGGGATGAATAAAAGGAATGGATCCTAAGGGTGACTGGAGCGTTGCTACGACAGAGCAAAGGGCAGGGTGCCTACACTATCCCAGTTAGAAGCAACCCAGTGGGGGCTACTTAGCTCCCCTCCACCCCTTGGGCTTATAACATCCTATGGGGGGGGGGGGCCAGGAACCAGTGGTTTATCCAATCTGGGATACAAGATTTCCAGAGCACTGTATTCCCTCTGGCGTGCATATTTTATCAAGCTGGGTGTTCAGGGCATCTCAAAAGTTTATTGCCCGTAAAACTGAATGTTACATTTTTGGATGAAATAAAATACTTCCTCTACCTGCTAATAGGTAAGTGTGAGAGAAAAAGAATCTGAAGTGAAACAGTCAAGCAACTTTCTTTATAATAACAAATTTACATACACATATGTTATACCTACATGGACTTGCTTGTTTTCCATTGGAAGTCTCTTCCAAGTGATGAATAGGGGATGATCAGCATGTTTGGTGGGTGCCAGGGAAATAAAATGCGTGGGATGGACCAAAATTGACAACTACTGTTTGTAGTTTGGGTTTGGCTACCCAAAGGTTAAGAGAGGCAAACTGATACAAAACCAATGGTGGATCAAGCTCTGGAAACAATAGTGAAAGCATTAGATCTAGTTGCAGAAACCCTAAAACCAAAATACCCGAATACTCTTGCAATTATGAAAATTTTTGAATACCAAATAGACCTTAAGGTAACCTTGATTTTTACCGGGTTTTGCCAAACCAAATCACAGAAACTGAAATAGATGTAGTGGAATAGTTATAAGAACTCTAAGAGGACCTTACAAAGGTCAGATCCTTTAATGACAAGAATGATTGTGAAACTGTCTATACCTAATAAATATAGAAAAAAAGATGTAACACATACCAATGAAGAACAAAAAGCATTTATAACATTTTCAGGGAGGGAAAAGAATATACCCAAGGAAAAGTGCACACGACAGACATTTGATGTAGAAGTTTTGAATAACATTGAAGACAAAGTGTGCTTCTCTGCTGAAACAACTTTCCTCAGAGTGTATTCCCCTGCTGCCCTCCATTTGTACTCTACCTCAACAGGCAATGTTCATAAACTGCAAGCGACCTACTAATGATATAAGTATGAATATATATAATTTTCAAAAGGAAAATTCTGAGGATTATTTCTGGCACAAGCAAAGGAGAGAAAACTGGAGAATTAAAACAAATTTAGAAATAAATAAGTAAATTAGAAAATCAAAACCTAATTAATTTTTATGAGAGCAAATTGGCTGGGTTGGTTTAGGAATATTAAAAGGATCGATGAGTGGAGGTTCATTAAAAATGTATAGATGGAAACCTAAAAGAGAATATTAGGATGACAAAATTCCCTTTGAGGATGTCATGGACAACATATGGACAATGAAGGATTGAAAGATTGTAGTGAAGGACATAAAGGAGTGGAAATTGAAATTGTTGTGTCGTATAAAGAAGAGGGTATCTGTTATATATAGACACAAAATTGGTCACCAATTGGAGAGATATGGATGAAATTTAATTTATAAACAGGAGGTAGAATACTGTGAAGCTCAATGTTAATTGCTTTAATAAACTTTTTTAATTAAATAAACACAAAGCTGCTTCACACAAACTGTTATCTATGCTGGACTAGTTTTGTAGGAAGTTTCCTACATCATCGGCTGCTCTTAACTATTAGATATAATTAGCTGATCCTCCACTGTCGACTGTTTTCTCTCATTCCATCCAGCAAAATTGACAGAATTCCAATAAATAAAAAACCAGGAATATACAGAGTAAACTGCAATAATTGTGACAAAGTATACATTGTCAAAACAAAAAGAAATATGTTGTTAGCTAATGCTGGATTTCTGACAATGAACTCATTAACCCTCTTGCTCTCCAATATTTTTCACTGATGAATTGGGCACTAGAAGTGGCTGGGCATATTTCAAGGTGGTCTTGGTCCATTTCCTCTTGCAGATCACATAGAGGACTAAGTGGTGAAGAATATATCCCAATTCTGTTTAAATGTTTTGCCAGACAATCATGTCCTGTAATCAACCTGAAGGTTGCAACTGCTGTTTTTCGAGGATACTCTGGAATTACTGTTTGAATGCTTGGTAGTTCCCATCTTTTATTTTTTGATTTTTCATAGTAATATTTTGCAATAACTTTTTTGAATTCAGTGTTGACTAATCTTTTAGCTGCATAAAAGAGTAGATTAACTATAGGTTTCTGTACACTGCCTATACCCTTTTTTGTAAGAGAATCAACTTTGTCATTACCACTCAGTCCACAGTGAGCTGGTATCCATTGGAAGACAAGGAGTTTTTGAAGTGCTATTAGGTGGGTAAGGATTTTCCTACATTCTATAATTGTTTGGTTTTTTGGTGACAACTTGGAAGTAATTGCTATAATTGCCGCCCTGGAATCTGGGAGAATAACTACTTGATGAAAATGTGAAATTCTATACAAAAAATTTTGTAGGGCCATTCGAATTGCTTCAATTTCTCCATTGAAGTTTGTAGTTCCATAGCTTAAAGATTTGTAATAGGAAAACAGGTGACATGTGACTCCAACCCCTGTCCCATCTCGGTTTGATATCAGTGATCCATCAGTATAACTATGGAACCATTCGTGTTCCGGAAATCTAGTATGGATTGTCTCTAATGCCAATAATTTTAGAACACTAGTTGGAGTATCACTTTTCTTAACTTCTTCTGACAGGTGTAAATAATATGTGATGTCTAATGTTTGTGTTGGATTGACTTCAGATATGAAGTTTTGCTTTGAATTTCATAGGTCTACATTCTTCTTGATGTCTTAAATTTTGGAAAGAAAGCTCTCCTGCGTATGTGTAAAATTTCTCTTGTTCCATTATTGAATGGGAGTCTGATCAACTTCTGGTAAGGAATAAGGGCTGCTTTTTCTATTTCATATTCAATGGGGTATTGGTTAGTTAGTATTTCTATGCTGGTATTGGTATGGTTTTGATAGTACCTATAATTAGTCTCAGATTTTGGTTTTGGAAGATTTGAACTTTTTGTGTAGTTGCTGTTACACGAACTTTGCTGCAGTGAGGAATAAATGGCTTTATATATACATTGTTTTATTTTTAGTGGTTTTTTTCTTAGTGAAAAGATTTGGTAGTTTGATTTTGTTGTATTAACAGTCATTAAATTTTCTTTGGTCCACCTCTGTAAGTTGGTTAAGGATTGTTGCATGGCTTTTTCTAGTTCTGTACTTTTGCTTTTTGGTTTTGAAGTCCACATTACTAAGTCATCAGCAAATAGTGCACACTTCACACCTGATTCTTGTATTTGTAGTGGCAGAACGTTAATAAATATATTAAAAAACGTAGTGCTGACCACTGTGCCTTGTAGTAAGCCGTGGTGTACTTATTTATTTATGCCAACAAACCTACTGTTGGTGTTTTCAAACACACAAGCCGTGTGTGGACAAAATTTGAGAGGTAAGCGGAATGTCTGTGGTTCAAATCCCAGTTGTGGCATTGGACTTTTAAGTTCCAGTTCTACCTCTCATGGTGTACTTGTTTATATTTAGATATATTTCTTCCATATCTGGTAGCAATAAAGTGTTGAGTTAGGAAATGACATAGCCATGACCTTGTATCCCTATATTTTTTTATAGATTTCTTTAGTAGTTTTGTTCTGCATATAGAATCATATACATGTTGAAAATCAATAAAAACTGATACATTATCTTCTTTTCTATTGAATTAGTCTTTGATTTCTTGACTGAGAAGTAAGACTTGTTCATTTGTAGAGTGGAGCTGTCTGAGTCTGGCGTGGCATGGGGAAATTAAATTTTGTGATTCTAGAAACCAGTTTAACCTATTTGGCGCCATTCTTTCTATTACTTTTGCTATTATGCTACTACGAGCTATTGTTCTATAATTTTTTATTTCTGATGCTGTTTCATCTTTCTTCAAGAGTGGGTTAATTATTGATTTTTGCCATTCAGCAGGTGCAGTGGTTTTCCAGGATAGATTGTAGAGTTTTAGTAGTTTTACTGTTTTTCCAAGATTTTTTATGAACTCTGGATTTATGTTCTCTTGTCCAGGAGACTTTTTGTTTTTTACATTATTAATTGCAATGTTCAGTTCTTGCATATTAAAATTTGGAAAAAAAGATATTGTGTTGAGTGTTAGAATTACATTCTCTTTTTTGTTCAAATCTTTCTTAAATTGCTTATGTTCCTTTTTATTATTTCTTGTTACTTTATGTGAATTAGCATAATATTTATTAAATGTTTCGCTATGACTGCAGCATTTAATATTTTATTGTTGCGTATGATAGGTGTGCTGTTGTTTTCTTTCCTGTCCTTGACTTTTTTTATGAACTTGGTGCTGTTTTTATAATATATCGAAGGTGATGGTGATGAGCTTTTGACTCTTTCGTTATCTCGGGTAGTGGTACTACATGGATTGAACAAACACTCGTTACCTCACTATAATATATTACTTTATTAACACTTTTTCTCAACTCTACACTTAAATAACCTTTCGTCGCACCAATTTATATTATAGTGATAGTCTTTCCAGTTTTTCTAACAACTTTAGAACAAAAGTTTCATGAAAGTTTAATCAATTTTCTACTCGCATCCAAGAGCACTATAATATCATGTCTTCCCGTATCAAGCACATGGATGCTATTAGCCAAACAATTGGCGCTTCTTCACATGATACTACCTTCTTTTTGTGTACATCCGCATATGCGTTCATCAAATAGTTCCCGTATTGTTAGGGAAGTGATCTTTAGCTATTCTCCCTTCGCTTTCAATATTGAACACATATAATTCTTTTATTTATACATATATATTAAATTTAAATATGGAAATATTTGACGTCTTTAAGCAAGCTTAATTGTTTGTAACAATGAACAATAGTATCACGTTTTCGTCATTCAACCAACTCGTACCAACACCAAAAACAAATTACCCTCTCAACAAATATTCACAAATGATTTTCTTTTGGGGTCTTACAATATCCTGTCTCAAACTTATGGGCTTTGTTACCATCTGTCCTATAATCAGTTTTTTCTAAGAAATTATTAAAGTGATTAATTCTTTTTAGCAGTATTAATTTCCTTTTTTAGTGAGGCACATTTCTTTCGCCATATTTGTATATCTGATATGTTTTCTGTTTGTCAGCTGTATTTCTAGCTATATATCTTTGCTTTTATAGTTCTTCCAAAAGGGTTAGAAATTCTTTATTCTTCCACGAGGATTATGTTTTCCTGCAGTTTCTATGATGACTTTACAGAAATTTTTGTTCATATGATCTGGTTGGTCATGCAGCTGTAAGTTTGTTTGTTCTTTAAATTTATGTTCCAGTTCAGTTTTATATTTCTTCCAATCTGCTTTTATGAAGTTCCAATACAGATTCATATGATGTTGACTGACATTTGTATTATCTAGTTTTATATTGGCAATTACTGCTCTGTGACCAGAACTTGGGTCTTCTATAACTTTTTTTTTTAATTTTTTGAAACAATATCTGTTGTAGCTGACAAGAGGTCTGGGTTACTGCCTGCTCCAGAGTAATGTATAAAGGTTGTGGGATCTTCTTTATTATAAATCAGTTCAAAGGTTGTGGTATTCAAAAATTCTTCCACTATCTTCCCTGTAGAATCCACTTTTGGATCTTTTGGAATGGGCATTGAAATCCCCAATTATGATTGTTTTATTTAATTGGTCAATGAGTGAGAGATCTGGTTCATTCCTGGCAGGACTGTAAATACTGTATAAATGAAGTTGTGTTTTGTTATCACAAAAATTTAGCTCTATTGATTCAGCTCTATCTGTGTTATCCATTTCTTTAACAGTTTGAAAGGAGGATTTAATGTCCTTTTTGACTCCAATAATAATATAATAATAATAATAATAATAATATAATAATATTCCACTGCTTATCTGTCTATTTTTGGATAGTAGGTCTAGTAAAAATCCAATAAAATTGAAGTATTTAAGTTCATCATTTGTTAGATTTGCTTCTTGTATGAAAATATATCTATGTTATAGTCAAATACAATTTTATTGAGTTCTATTCTTTTGTTTGGAGCAATTTGGTAATTTAGTAAATAAATAGATTGAAAAATCCAGTTTCAGCCCATTTGTGGAAAACAGACCGTGATATTCCACATAACATCAATCATTTAAAATATGTACAGGAGGCAAGAGATCTCGACACTTGGGAAAAAGTTTATATGAAAAAGTTCCAAATACGCCTAATAAATTTTCATCTTCCATTTGAAGCAAATCCACTAATGAAGTTCCTCCATTCTATACCAGAGGGAAAACAGTGGAAGATTGGCTAATTATATCTGATAGTCAAAGAGCAGCTATTTATGTAGGAAAGTTCCTATGAAACTAGTACTGCATAAATACGGTTTGTGTGAAGCAATTTTGTGTTTATTTAATTAAAAAGTTTATTAAAAGCATTTTAGCTTAATTGTGTCCCACAGTACCGTAGTGTTGTTTACAATATGAGAGTCCAGTTCCAGTTCAACACAGAAATGGTGAATATGCCAAATTGGTATAATCAAGGATCCTGAAGTGAAACAGTCCACCTGAGAATAACCAAATACATGAATTGCAGGAGTATTTACATTTTGCCCACATCACATCATGTGACCGTGAGCACAACTTCTTGCTATACAGACACTGTTCAAGTGAAAACCGCAGACTTACCTTTGAGACTGTTAGAAAATATTATTTTAATGCTGGCCGACCACCAAAGGTCAGGTTCAAGCTACCTTGTGCCACTGTTTGTAAACATGGCATGACAACAGGTTTTTGAGATTATTTGTGAGACCTCTAGTGGCCAGCATTCCAGAAAGGCCTGTGTTACATCATCCTCGCTATATAAGGAGGCAAGGCGATGAGAGGAGTGTGAAGTAGTAGCAGTTGGTTAAACATGAGTTGGTAGCTAGTGAAACAGCTTTATTAGTGTTGAGTGATTGTAGCATCAAAGTCAGCTGTTTGAGAAACAGAAAGTGAAAAAAGGCAAAAATGAGTGAGTCAAGGTTACAAAAAGAAAACAGTGGTGAGCATTGTCGGTGTGCCAAAATTTTGTCCCACAGGGGTTCTTTTACATACCAGTAAATCTATTGACATCCAGGGGAGGGGTGAGTTGTAGGTTTAAGGGTGTTCAACTTTGTGGTCATCAGGACCCATAAAAAACAGTTCATGGCAATAGCCAGATATAAACTTCAATAAAAAAATAAAATTACTACTAAAAAGGAAAATGTATAAATATAGAAAACAGTGCCAAAAGCCAAAATTAAAATAAAGTTATAAATATGTCAAAAGAGTATAAAAATTGGGTACTTATCTAAAATTTCAGATCCTCAATTTCACGTTGCACTGCGCTAAAAGCTTAAAAACTCTATTAACCACTGTTTTGCCGTCCGCTAAGGCCTCTGCAAGTCTGACAGGTAGCTGCAGAGAATCTCGAAGGTGCGCTAGAGAGGAACACTCTAGCAGCACGTGACGTACTGACAAAAGGTTGTCACACAGCGGACAAAGGCCCCTTTTAAATATTAACCATGCGAAAAACTGCAGTGGCCAATTTGCAACCGAGCCAAGCTAACCTCCTCGTGGCGAGATATGCGACAGGAAGTTACGCAGCTTATCGGAAGTCCTTTCACTTCTCTAAGCTTATTACCGCGGAGAGCTGACCATTCTTCGTTCCAGCACGACAGCACCGCTCTCCGCACTTCAAGCCTAAAGTCTTCCGAAGTAACACGTGAGGTGGTAATACTGGATTCTGTAGCTGCCGTCTTTACTGCCAAATCTGCCATTTCATTCCCACGCAAACCTACGTGACCAGGTATCCATGCACACATCACGCTAATGCCAAAAGCGTGTAAAACATGGAGGGCATCCTGGATACGTTGTACAATAGGATGGGGTTGTACAGCTCACTAAGACTTTGAAGTGCATTAAGGGAATCACTCAAAATCAGTCACCTAATTCGCGACGGCGCACATGTAAAACGGCTCGGTAAATTGCACACAGCTCTGCATTAAAATGGAAGTGCTATTAGGAAAACCGAATGTATATGGTTCGGTTCCATAAAGTTAAGCACATCCAAAACCGCTGGTGCTCTTGGATCCGTCTGTGTAAATAAAAAGTAGGCCAGTGTAGCCTGACAAAAATTCTAAAAAACCTGTGCGAATACTACAAATAGGCATCGTAGACTTCCGGTGTACGGTCATCCCAAGATCTACATGGTGCGTGCCAGATAACCAAGGGGGGTAGAGCTTCTCGCCCTTTGCAAACGTCCTAGGCAGTTCAATTGCAAGCTTCCTTAGAAGCTCCAGGAAACGAAACCCCGCTGGCTTGGGACTAAGGGTGCTTTTCCTGTAGGTACCATTCTCTTAGCATGGTGGTGAAAAAAGAAGCGAACATTGGATGCTTAGGCATACATCTAAGCGCACAACCATAATTTACCAAGAGAATCTCACGCCGATATTACAGAGGAAGTTCTGGGACCTCGGCATAAAGGCTCACGACTGAGCTTGTTGGAAAAGCTCCTATTGCCATGCGGATGCTCCTATTATGGACCGCGTCTAATCTTCCCAGCACAGATGGTCGTGCTGACGAATAAACAATACGCACACAGTCAAGTTTGGATCGAACCAGTAGGCAATACATTCGTTACAAAATAAAATTGTCCGACCCGCTCCCCACGATTTGCCATTTAGTACCCGGAAGATATTCAGGGAACGGTCACATCGTGCTCTTAGTTGTATATGAGATGATCAACTAAGCTTCCTATCCAGGATCAACCCGAGGAAGCGCGTCTTATCTGCGAAGAGGAGTTAAATCTGGACCGAAATGGAGCGAAGGAGGTTAACGTCTCCTATGGCGCCTGAAATTAACGCATATTGACTTCTCAGTTGAGAAACGGAAGCCGTTTTTTGAGCTCCATTCTCTAAGGTTGTCCAAACAATGCTGCAGGCGCCGTTGTAAGAACGCCTTTCGCTGAGCAGTACAATAGACGGCGAGGTCGTCCACGAATAGGCATGACGAAACTCCAGGTGGACACACATTTCCAGATGGAGTTAATTGCTATAGCAAAGAGCGTGACACTTAGTACCGAACCCTGAGGCACTCCCTCCTCCTGAACAAAGGAATTAGAAAAAACCGAGCCGACCCTTACTCGGAAAAAGCGGTCTTTCATAAACTCCTGAATGAAAAGTGGTAGGCGTCCACGTATGTTGCAGGTATACAAGAAACGTAGAATCTCTGCTCGACAGCATGTATCATAAGCCTTCCCGAGATCGAAAAATATGCCAACGGTTTGACAGTTCTTCATAAATCAGTCCATTATCTGTGTCGATATTGACAGAGATGATCTACAGAGGTATTTTTAGAGGTGGCGCGTGACCTTGCTCAGATGTGCGCGAGTGACATCACGCAAAACAATGTTGGGGGTAAGTTTCCACCAGCAGCCTGCTTGCTAGTGGGTTAGAAGTCGAACAGATATTAACCAGACACCCCTTTTATCTTGCAATAGACAAGTGGACTCGACCATGAGCTACTGTGCAACATTACGTCACACGCCACCTCTAAAAAATACCTCTGTACAGTTGAACGGCATCGTCGAAAGCCAAACTGGATGTTGTTAGCTAATTCTGGATTTCTGACAATGAAGTCATTAATCCTCTTGCTGTCCAATATTTTTCACTGATGGATGGGGCGCTAATAGTGGCCGGGCATATTTGAAGGTGGTCTTGTTCCATTTCCTCTTGCAGATCACATAGAGGACAGAGTGGTGTAGAATATATCCCAATTCTGTTCAAATGCTTTGCCAGACAATTATGTGCTGTAATCAACCTGAAGGTTGCAACTGCCGTTTTTTTTTTGGGATACTCAAGAATTACTGTTTGAATGTTTGGTAGTTATCATATTTTATTTTTTGAGTTTTCAAAGTAATATTTGACAATAGTTTTTTTTTTTTGTTTGAATTCAGAGTTGACTAATCTTCTAGTTGCATAAAATGGTAGATTAACTATAGATTTCTGTACACTTCCTGTATCCTTTTTTGCAAGAAAATCAGCTTTGTCATTACCATTCAGTCAACAATGAGCTGGTATCCTTGGAAGACTGGATGTTTTTAAAGTGCTGTTAGGTGGCTAAGAATTTTCCAACATTCTATTATTATGGTACTGTATATAATAATGAAGATGATAATTGTGTACACTATATCACATATTCATAACAACAATTATAATTTGAATAATTTAACTGACTTATTACTTAATGAATACATTACCTGTGTGTAATTAGCTTGTATTTTGAAATTATTTTTCCATAGCGGTTAATATAAGCTTTGCGAGTTTGAACAGCCATATTAAAATAGAAGAGCAAGTCCATGAGAGAGAGTAAATGGACATAAGGTGGCCAGTGATATTGAAATGTAAATTGAAAGGTTGCTTTCCAACAGGAAATGTAGGAGCACACCAGAATTGTAATATCTGTGCAAAAATAAAAGTTTATTAGCATTTAACAGAAGCACTACAAAATAAGAAATATTGAAGTTAAGTTTTTCTTCTAATGATTGAAATGAAGGTACTGAGCTTGCAATATGTTATTTTAAAAAGAACTGGTGAAAAGTGGCTTATAAAATAATTTCTGGAATACAACTGTGAATTTATACCATAATGTTGGTGCAGTTTTTTAATAATGCTTTGGTGATGGTGCTGAGCTTTTGACTCTTTTGTTATCTCGGGTCGTGGTACAGGGTGAAATAACATGGACACAGGGTAAAACTTTTTCACAATCTATTATCCACACCTTTTTCACCAGGAATTACACATTGTTATTTAGGTGAACATTCTGTGCATGCAGACCAACTTCCTCAACTGTTTCTTCATACTGCTTGGCATTTTAAATTATGCTTTTAGCGTCTAAACTCACATCTCAAAAATATGTCTCGACTCTTCAGTTAATGGGACGCTAATATGCTGAATCTAGCACATTCCTTAACAATGCGTCTGTATTCATACGCATTTGTGTAAACTTTTTACGACGTGCCCTATGACGTCATCTTACATGTCATATAGTTGCCAAAAATGTTGAGGAAGCGATCTCAATTCATCCTACCAATACATTTAATATTAAATATAAAATAATTAATATAATAATATACATCAAATTTGAATATTTTACTAAATATTAATGATGTTATTAAACAAATAATATTCTTAAACAATGGTGTAATACTCTCTGTACTTAACAAATCCTTACCAACATGAAAAATAAACTACATTTTACAATACATATTTACATAATTACTTTCTTTTTGGGGTCTGACCACATATTCTGTCTCAGTATTATGTTGTTGTTGTTAGCTAATGCTGGATTTCTGACAATTAAGTCATTAATCCTCTTGCTCTACAATATTTTTCACTCATAGAGCAATAGCAGTATAGTAACCACTTTTAAGAGAGCACCATATTTTTATGTTTCGGCGGTCACATCGCTCTCTCACAACCCCCAGAATGTCTGGAGGACCACACCTGTCGTTGGTTTATGGGTCTCACCGACCTGATGTAGGAAATGTAGGACACAGTATGTTGGTTAATAACATAAGGAACATTTAACTGCAAGACAACATACAAAGTTCTATACTAAAAGTGACAATCACAACAACCAAACATCACAATCAAAGGATTTCATCTTGATTGTTCTCTCCCACTTAACACATGTCTCAGTATTATGAAAGAAGCTAATATTATCTGTGAAGAACTTCTATTTGAATTTTAATATGCATGCTCACCATAACAAAAAACTGGACAGCCATGCAGACATGATTCAAATTAACTCTACTATCAGGCAATTCTAGACAAATTACTTTCTAATAAAGTGAAAGAAACTGAAGCTATTGATAATGCAGCAATAAATATCACAAATATAATAAATTTTAGAACCAAAACTTCAGTTATAAATAATTTTTGAAAATGTACCTAACATCAGGACATTTTACATCTATAGATTTTCACATTTCTCAATATTGGGAGAAGAAAAAACCTTATGAACCAGCTGCATGGTGTTTTGCCTCTGAGCATCATTGGCTCTGTTTCTTGTCTGTTGCTATCATAGAGATGTGTGGATGCATCTATGCAACATTTTAAAAACTACTTTTAAAGGCTTTACTTACCAACATTATGAAATTAGCATTGAAAAGGTTAGCAAATATTTGCACATAGCTACAAGGATGAATGCAAGTGGATCTATAAATCTTTAGTGGAGTTCAGATGGGTGTAAGGTATATCTGGAGTCCAGGGGTAGGCTGAGAAAAGATGGATAGGTTACTGAAAATGTTTTGTAAAATGATTTTAAAGAGTTCTATGTAATGCTGCAGGGGAAGGAGCTATGTTAGAATTAGGTGGAGTGAGTGTACGAGGCATGATTATGGAAATAATGCTAAAATATTGGTTAAGAATTAATCAACACATGTCATGTTTTGAGAGATTGGTTAGAGAAGAACATTCACCCAAAGAACTGGCTGGGTTAAATAAGGTACCATCTCATAATTAATGGTATGTGATATATGGATTGGAAGAAAGAGTATGGTAACAGGATTCTGGGAATTAGATGTCAATTGGAAGACATGGATAGACAATGAGATGATATTGCATGATGTAACTTGAGAATTTGGAGATTAAAGGCTACCAGGGAGGGTTAGAAGAAGGATTTTGCCCTACATGCAAAGGAAACAAGAATGCAATGCAACAGTAAGTTTGTTAGCATAACTAAATAATAATTATCATCTGAAGGTTATTTAATCCTGGGACAAAATACTTGCAATAGTAAGTCATCATTGGGGTAATTATCTCTAATGTGAGACTGCCTTTGTGGTTTACTGGGAAAAATACGAACTGGTTTGAGAATTCAATGTCATTCTGGCAGGTTGTCACAGTCGCTTAATAGTTAGAGCACCTGCCTGGTAAGCAGAGGGTCTGTGGTTCAAATCCCAGCTGTGACTTTGAATTTTTAAGTTCCAGTTCTACCTCTCATGCAATGCATATGTTATCAGAATGTAAGGGAATGGACAGTTAGAGAAAGGACTTTATGCAAAGTAAATGGTTGAAAATGGCAAAATCAGTAATAATATGAAAAATATTCTGTAATCATTCACAGGTTAGCAACTTAGCAGAGTTTCTACTTAGAGTGCAGAAGAAGTGGATATGATCATTAAATAAATGAGAGTATGGAGTATAAACAGCTTGAAAATTATAATGTAGAATTTGGGTGCTAGAAATAATGATTAGATTATTTACAATAGTTGTGGATAGTGGTACTTATTGATATGTAGTGCATATTCTTATTGTTCATAAGTAGCTGTAAGTAGCAAGTAACCAGACATGACAGGTAAAGAACCTGGGCTGAATGCCTAGTTATATGTATGAATAACTAAATAAGAAATAAATAGAGATGGGCGGGCGGGCAGGCAGGCGGGTAGGCGTGCGGGCGTTCGTGTATGGGTGGGTGAGTGAGTAAGTAAGTAAATAACTTTATGAAAGGAGATGCTGAACTGGCTACCATCATTGTACATACATTTTTGGCATCTCTTTAGGAAACTATCCATCACTCGCCGATTTCACTTTGAGAAATGCTGGCAATTTCTTTCCTGGTAGATGTTTTGTTTTAATTCTTCCAGAGATACATAGAAATCGCTGGGGTTAGGTAGGGGTACCAAGGGGGTCACAAATCTCTACTAATAATTCTGTTCTGAAACACAGTTTCAATTGTTTGGATCAAAAGATTGGCTGTATGAGCTGTTGCAGAGTCTTATTGAAATAAGGCAAATTCACACTCATATCTGTTAGTTCTCAAAAAAGGTTCAAAGTTATATTCATGTATATCTGGCCATCAGCTGTTGACTCGAAAAAAAATTGGCCCTATAACTCAGAACCTAATATTGTCCATGAAGTAACCCTTTATGATGAAAAAATTGGTGTATGTATAGTGCACCATTAGCGGAGAAAGGATTCTCAGAACTCCAATAAATGATTTGATAAAGTTATTAAGTTCAGCTTTTAAAAGTAGCTTAAAAAGTGTTGCATGGTTTCATTCACACAGATGGCAATGAATGCTGATCATGCAGACAGGCAGCCGGTTCATAAGATTTTGGTTCTCCCATTATAATAAGCGCTTAAAAAGCTAAGAGCAGAATGTATAAATAAGCATACCAAGGAAATACCAATACAGTAATTTGATTTAATGTATGTTTGGGTCCCTGCATTTGAAAAAGCTTTATTATGTTCACAGTGTGATTGGAAATGTCTTCCAGGAAGCCGTTGTTCCAAATAAGTCAGAAGTGGCAGCAGGGGCTTAGCCTATCAGACTCAGGTATTTAAGTCAACAAATATTGTAAAATTCATTAAAATATGACCCAACTTAAAGAGAGTTTCCCTTTGAAATTTTCATCTTTTATCATTGTCTGAAAGAAATATTTGACAACACTGAGAGCGTGATTCAAAAGATAATGCTTTTCTGTCAGAATTTACATCTGCAAAGCAAAGCTAAGCAAAGCATTACATCTCTGTATCATTTCTGTCAACATTTGTATAACAAACGGCATACAGTTGTTCTTTATTGTTAATGCCAGGAGTTTCATCTAATACCAATGAAATAAAGAAGGTATAAGAAATTTCTTTCTTAATTCCATATGATATGATGGCACTCTCAGTTGAAATTAAGTCATTCTGAATATCAGGTGAAGTTGCATGAGAAACAGTCAACTTTTCCAAGTGCTCTGTCAGATAGGCGTCATATATTGCTAATTCATTTAAATATTCTATGTAGTTGCCTCTTCTTGAAGATCCTTCATTCTCATTGTGACCATGAAAAACAAGTGCTTGTTTTCCCAGAAAACATACAGCCCATACAAAATGAGAAAGTAAAGCTCTGTTCTTTTCCACTTCATTTTATACTGTTCAACTGAGAGCCTATACTGATTATTCAATGAAAATTGTATTCCTAGATTTGATGCAAAGATTTTAAGGTGCTTTTTGCATATAATGTGACTACAAGAATAGTATATATTTTGGCTGACTTATAAATGTTATTTAAATATTCATAACTGCTGGAATTCTATACTCACTTTTGTTTTGAAAAAGATAAACCATTTGCAGAGAGTATTGTGACACAGCCATGATTCACTTTCATAAACTTTGAAATGCCATATACATTTTTTAATCTCCATTGTAATATTGTGTGTGTCCGCTTTAGAGGACCTGCTTTAACTGCATATTGATTTTTAGAGAAATTGATATGATGATATGATGATCATACAACAGTTTATTTCTATTTTTGCTGCTGCAATGGTAGGGAAACAAAGTTTTGTGTGCTACTGTAGCTCTGATTCATTTCGTGACATCATGGATGTGCCTTGCTTGTGTGCATACCTTGATTGCAGAATAGGCACAAATCTTAGCCTAACTTTGCTTTAATAGCAAGTAACCATGTGTCCAAATTGTGCTTAAATGTTCACAACTGAAAAGTACATATTCAAGAAACAAAACAAATTGCATGTTGCTCTATTCATGACTATACGTGCCATAATATTGGCATGATTTTTAACATGAGATGTACAATAATTCATTCTATCCTGTGGGTCAAGTGCACAATACCAGTTTTCTGCAACTGATGGCAGATGTTGTTGATCCGAGCTTTGTTTCCAAATATACTCCACCAAATTTAAATTAAATCTTACATACTCCACCAAGTTATTGCAGAGTGACGCAAATTCAAATTACATTTAGAAAAGCTTGATTTTTAAAAAGACAGTAAAACGATTGTGAATTACAAAATTATAATTGACGCTGACTTCACAATCAATTTGAGTAAAATTATGGGGTATATAATACATCTCTTACATCTGTTGATGCTACGCCCCTGGGTGGTGATATTCAATATCCAGTGAACAGGTTGATTTTGTAAAGATTGACTAAATTCAAAACTTACCCTTGGTACTTACCTACAACTGTTATTACTATAGAGTGTGGCATTATAGTTTGCTGCCACCATTTTGGTTCGACATCCTCTGTAGGCCTTTGACTTGCAGAAACAGACATATACACTACTGGCGTAAGAGTCACTGGTAGCTGAAAGCCAAAGTAAAATTTAAGATAGGGCAAGGAAACTATTTGTCATTTTTTTACTTTTTCTGCTACGTATAATAAGTAGGGGAAGTATTGTACTCGACCCAAAAAATTGATACCCAGATTTCATTGGAGGCCCCATGTTTTGAGGCACCATGAACAAAACGAAAACCATTTTTAGAAAAAGTGTGCGTGGGTGCGTGCACGGGTGTGCGTGTGTGCATGCATGCGTATGCGGGCACGTGTGTGTGTTTTAAGCTTAAAAACCATTCAACTGATTGTTATAATTCTTCCACCACAAATAACCTTGTCTTTTGTCCTGCCATTCATAAATTAAATGGTTTAATGTTTGTGGCACTCTGTGGCATGGACAAGTGGGGTTATTTATGATATGAACTTTATTTAAGTACAATGTTGTTTTTCATGCCCTGTAATCATTGCAGCTAACTCTGATTGTTCTAAAAACAGGAAACGTTTTCAAGACCATTTGGTCCCATCATCAGGCGTTGGGTGAGTCACCCAATATTGAAAAGTTTCCTGTTTTTAAAACAATTTAAGTGAAGGTGAGGGCAAAAAAGTGACTCAAAATGACCTCATACATGAAGAGTACTTCACTGTTAATAGTGCTTCTATTTGTAATATTCACATAATGCTTTGTCAAAGACTAATATAAATGCTTTTATGACTATGTTACGTAAAGTCATGGACACTAGAGTTTCCTTGTTATTTCTTAAGGTCTCTTCCCATACTGGAGCTCCATATGTGGTTCTATCACTCCCTTGTATATGGTATACAGAGCCTTGTTTCAAAGTCTCCAGTTAAGTTTTGCACATTTTGACAAGGTTTATTGCTTTTTTTATGGATTTGTCTATATGTTTATTATTATGAACTTGTCATTAATGTGTATTCCAAGGTATTTTTGCAAATCTACCTGTATCTTTGAGGTAAATATGAATATTATTGTCACATGGAACTCTGTAAAGGAGGAGATGTAGGTTTAAGGGCCCTCAACTATATGGTCATCAGCACCCTTAAAAACAATTCATGGCAAAAGTAAGATATAAACTTCAATAAAAATTAAAAAATTAAAATTGAAACAAAGTGATAAAGATGTCAAGAGTATAAAGTTTCAAATCCCCCAACTTATGTTATTCTCTGCTAAAACTTATTTTGACTGCTTGTTTGTCATCCACCAGGACCTCTGCAAGTCTGGCAGGCAGCTGCAGAGTCCCGAAGGTGTGCTAGAGAGGAACACTATAGCAGCACGTGATGGACTGACAAAAGGTTGTCGCACAGCGGACAGAAAGGAGCAGGATCCCATTTAAATAAGTAACCATGTGAAAAATTGCAGTGGTCAATTCACAAGCGAGTCAAATTAACCTCCTTGTGACGAGATATGCGAGAGGAAGTTCCCCAGTTTATCGGAAGTTACTTCGCTTCTCTAAGCTTATTACCATGGAGAGCTGACCACTCTTCATGCCAGCACGACAGCACCGCTCTCCGCACTTCAAAACTAAAGTCTTCTGAAGTAACATGTGAGATGGTAGTACTGGGTTTTGTAGCTGCCATCTTTACAGCCAAATCTGCCATTTCATTCCCAGGCAAACCTAAGTGACCAGGAATCCATGCACATACCACGTTAACGCCAGAAGCGAGTAAAACATGGAGAGCATCCTGGATATGTTGTACAATAGGATGGAGTTGTACAGCTCACAAAGGCTCTGAAGTGCACTAAGAGAATCACTCAAATCAGGCAGCCACCTAATTTATGACGGTGCACATATAAAACAGCTCGATAAATTGCATACAGCTCTGCAGTATAAATGAAAGTGCTATTATAAATGTACATGGTTCGGTTCCATAGACATAAGCACATCGAACACTGCTGGTGCTCTTTGATCCATCGGTGCAAATAAAACGTTGTAATCTGACAAAAATTCTAAAAAACACATGCAGATACTTGAAATAGGAATCGTGGACTTCTGGTGTACGGTCATTCCAAAATCTACATGGGGTGCACCAGATAGCCAAGGGGGGTAAAGCTTCTTGCCCTTGGTGAACATCCTAGGCAGTTCCATTTCAAGCTTTGCTAGAAGTTCCTGGAGACGAAACCCTGCAGACTTAAGACTAAGGGTGCTTTCGTATAGCCTTATCTTAGCGTGGTGGTGAAAAAAGCGAACGTTGGGTGTTTAGGCATACATCTATGCGCACAACCATAATTTGCCAATTATCACGCTGAATATTGTAGAGAAGGTTCTGCAGATTCAGGGTAAAGGCTCACGACAGGACTTGTTGGAAAAGCTCCTATTGCCATGCGTAAACCCCTATTATGGACCGCGTCTAATTTTCTCAGCACAGGTTATGCTGACATAACAAAAAAGAAAACTACAATATACCCATAGTGTAGTTTGGATTCGACCAGTGTGCAATACATGCGCAACAAAATTGTCTGATCCGCTCCCCATGATTTGCCATTTAGTATGTGCAAGTTATGGAAATCTACTCTTGGTTATTAGCATTACTTATGATTTTATGTCATTAAACTTAATTTAATTTTCCTGGTCCATAATTCTATTTTCTTTATGTCCTAATTTGTGTAGCTTTCGGGCGTCCAATGTGCTTCTGCCTTTCATCATAACTGGTAAGTCATCAACAAAGGCAATAACTTTGGTCCTGTGAGCAAATTCCATGTTAAGTAGGGAGTGGTATAGGATATGCCAGTATCCTGGTTCACAGCATGATCCTTGTGGGCAGCCATTGTTCGCTTATCTTTTTGTTTTGTATGCAATAATGCATAAACTTGATTCCTGTCCTGAAAATAATTCTGAGATAAGCTGTACAACATTCTAGTGCGGTTGAATCTACTTAAATTGTTTAGGATGCTTGGCCACCATCCAATGTCAAATGCTCCTTTAAGGTCCAAGCTACTTAATACGATGTACCATATTGCTGCAAGTTCTGTTGCACAAACAGCTTCATGGTCATTACTGCATCAGCTGTACTCTTTTGAGGTGTAAGTCGAAGCTGATGTGTGTTAAAGAGGTACCTTGAATTTATGTGATGCAACATTCTTTGTATCATTTATTCTTCCAAAACCTTTCCAGTGATATTCAACAGGCTTATAGGATATTTTGTTACACTGCACTAGCATTTTTCCCTGGTTTTGAACGCTTCCATTTTTTGGGAAAAATTCCTTTTTTTAGTTATTAAGTAATAGAAATTTGAAATCTTAAGTATGACAGTATACACTGGAACAAAGCGCATTGCATGCTCTTTCAGAAAGAATAATGCTATTAAAAGTATTATCAATTTTGAGATTCAAGGGGGTATTGAGCTCTCTTATGTATCGAATGAAGAGTTTTGTATATTTTCTGAGGGTAGCTCTCAATAAGGTTAACTAAATTTACTACATATTAACCTACTTTTAAACAGTGTAATATTGAGGCTTCATATGTTTGAGTTTCTTTTTATTAAAGAAACTTCAAGCTATACAGTGCAGCTAAAGGAGAATAATTATAAAGGTTCATTTTAACAAACCACATAGATGTTGTCCTCAGAGCCATCCCTGGATACTTTGTACTTATCATGTTCTTGCTTTATATATGCCTTGGTGTTTTCCATTTGTGAAGCTATTCTGTCCCTTACTATCGGGTGAAATTCCAGATCTACAATCAGAAAGTAAATAAAACAAAACAATAAGAGAGAAAGAAAAATACCAAAGCATGGATGTAATGGAGATGTATTAGAATTGCACCATGTCAAATTAAAATAAGTGACACTTTGAAACCCTCCCAAGTTGTGTATATCTTACTGAAAGGCATGGGCGTCATGAAACAGGGGCAAGAGGGGGCCGCGGCCCCCCCCCCCCTTGGAAGTTGGTGAACTTAATGTGCAGCCAGTTACTGACTATTAAACTATTATTTTAATTTTGATGTAAAGAACAATTTTTATTTAGCACAAATTAATACGGTTATCTGCAACAAATATTATACATTTTGACAGTAAAATAATGATTTAATATTATATGATTGTAAATTTCCAACATATAGCCCCCCCCCCCCCCCCCTGGAAAAAAGTCTGCCTATGCTCATGCTGAAAGGTGTTCTATTTGGGAATACATAACATAAAAACACAGCAACAAAGTTAGTCCAGCTTTTCTTCTCTCATTGCAAATGCATTCTAAGGAATGGAAGTTTTGGATAATTTAGTGCATAAGTAGACCCTAGAGTGTAGTTACTATGATGAACGACTCTTTTGTTCTCGTCTTCAAGAACTCCATTGTTGGGAATCTGCTATTGGCTACTTCAGTGGGTGACTAATAGGGTCTTTAGGGTATGTGTGGGTGGCAGTAAATGAGCTCTTTGAAGTAAGTTGCAACTTTCTGAAAGTGAAGAATTAAACTGCTTCTAAATTTGATTACCCGAAATGTTAACTATTGAAGTATTACATCTGCTTTATATTTACACTAGTGTCCAAAAGTTAAACATAATTCAGTATTTTACTACCAATGCATCACACAAGACATGGAATGTAATAGAGTAAGAAATAGCAGACAATAGTATTTATTTATGCCAACAAACTTATTGTTGGTGTTTTTAAACACATAAGCCATGTGTGGGCAATGTTTGAGAGTTAGAATTGGAACTGCAAAATTCAATACCACAGCTGGGATTTGAACCACAGACCCTCTGCTTAACAGGAGGGTGCTCTACCATTAAACTACTGTGACAATCTGCCAGAATGACATTGAATTCTCCAATCAATTCGTATTTCTCCCAGTTAACCACAAAGACAAACAGTGCCCTTCACAATAACAATGATGGTGTTGCGTGGTTATTAAGGGGTGTGGTGACCCCTCATGACTACACAGACCTCACAGTGCCATGGTATGACCTCTATAAGTTGATTCAAGGGCTCTACAGTCAGCTGCTCGTATTCCTCATGAAGAGCGTTTCGGAGATCTGGAAGTGTCCACAGTGAAGGTTGGAGGGTTGCAACTTGTCTTCCTAATACATCCCAGACATGCTCTATAGCAGTGGTGTCAAGGTCATAGGGAGTTGAGGGCTGTTCTAGGCATGTTCTGCAACCAGCGGGCAAAACATGACTTAATACATATTAACACTAGAGACGTTATCACCTGGTACCTGTTTACTTGCAGATTGGTTGCGTCCACAGATAAAACCTTTCGTAGAGTGCGTATACCTTATGAATGTTTTCCTTCAGAACTGCCAACAAGGATAACAACTTGACATAGTTATTCAAATTGATTGAAATAGTAAAATAGTTGCAACTTTCTGATGATTAGGCTGAGTTATAAGCACTATTAAACCTACCCTGGCCCTTGAGTTAGTATTCCCAAACTGTGAAGCACACCATTTATGCACTTAAATACCTCATAAAGATATATGTTTTTATTACTTTTCAAGCCCAGATGTAAAAATGTCAAAATCAATTTTCAAATGAATGAATAAATAAGAGACTAATTTTTGAGAGGTAGAACTGGAACTTAAAAATTCAATGCCATAGCTGGGATTTGAACCACAGACCCCCCACTTACTAGGCGGGTGCTCTAACCATTAAGCTACTGTGACAACCTGCCAGAATGACATTGAATTCTCAAACCAGTAAACCACATCAGAGACAATTACCCCAATGATGACTTACTATTGCAAGTACTTTATGTCCTGGGATTTAATAACCTTCAGATGGTAATTATTATTTATTTATGCCAACAAACTTACTGTTAGTGTTTTTAAACACACAAGCCGTGTGTGGGCAATGTTTGAGAGGTAGAACTGTAAGGTCTGTGGTTCAAATCCCAGCTGTGGCATTGAATTTTTAAGTTCCAGTTCTACCTCTCAAACTTCACTGTTGGTGTTTTCAAACACACAAACCGTGTGTGGGCTATGTTTGAGAGGTAGAACTGCAACTTAAAAATTCAATGCCACAGTTTAAAAACACCAAGAGTTTGTTTGTTGTATATGTACAATATGTACGAGCACATGTACACAGAACATATCCTGGCACTGGAGGCCAGCTGCCGGATTTTGGATTTTATTTTAATTTTATTTTATATAAGTAAAAGGAAAATATTTTAGCATCAAAGGGAAGGGCATCAGTGTTAAGAAAGAGAGAGAAAAGAGTTGGTAACTATAAAGATCACGATCACCACCACCAGTCACCACCACCATCAAGGTTTAGCTCCTAAAAGCTTGTTCCGGTCTCATGCATTAAACATTTGTTGAGTTCATCTTTTCTTTGGTCTTCTTTTGCCTGATGGTTTGCAGTTTAATAGCAATTTTGGAATGCTGTATACTTCTATTCTATCTATATTTCATTTATACTTTTTATTTACGCTATTTAATTTGTATATTGCTTATTGTGAATTATCTTCTGAACTACAAATTAGAACTTGGTCATCTACAAATAAAATTGTGTCTAAAAGCTGATTCTTAATCTTAAAATGAGTGTCTAGATGTATCTGCCATTCTTCAGTGACATTGTCAATGTATATTGAAAAGCAGTGGTGAGAAAGGACAGCCTTGTCAATTGTTGCTATTTTATCCCCATTCTTTGTTCCTGTTTGTATGATTATTTTGTTGTCTACATGTAAACTTCTTATTATTAAATGTTTAGGCATACCTTTTTGTACTAAAATAGTCATACTTTATTTGTATTAATCAAAGACTTTTTCATAATCTATAAATGCCACATACGAGGGTGGGTCAATAAGTAATGCCTCCTACTTTTTTTCCTTAAATAAGTTAGTTATGTGAAAAATTTGAATTTGGCGCAAATCCTCAAACCTTCTTCTCCAATCCCCTGCAGTAGTAACTTCAATATGGCTTATATGTATATTTTCTCCCTGACCATCGCTTTATTTTTCAGACTTCTCCTCTAACAATGGCACATTTGTATTTATGTTCTTCCAATGCCCTTCCTTCTGAAAACTTCTAGTTCGTTTGTATTTATAGACTATCAACACTTTGTCTGTCTTTTGATTTAAGTATTTCATATATGCATCTTTCTTGTGCTTTATTATCCTTGCTAGAGCATCATTCCATATTTTTAAACCTCTTCTCCTGTAATTTTCATTTTTTGTGCCAAAGTTTCATTGGCTTCTTAAATGATATCCTTTATTTCTTTCAGTTATTTGTATATATTTGAGACAGGATATTGTAAGATCCACTGAAATGAAAGACTTACTATTGTAATACGATTTAAATACAGTGAACAAGAAGGTGTGAATAAAATATTTCACTAAAATTAACCCTGAGTGTATGTTCATTCCATCCAGTACCACGACCCGAGACAACGAAAGAGTCAAAAGCTCATCACCATCACACCATTAATAATTATAAAAACAGCACCAAATGGCTTGCCCAACGTAGAGCACGAATTTTGGGTGGAATGAAAATCTACGGGAAATGAACTTAAGTGAAATACCAAGTGACGCCAAATCTTCGCGCCAAAAAGGAAGAAGACGCCATTAGACAATCCTTTGAGATTTACGACTTTGGAGACGTCACCAAATTGGAATCCAGTGAAGGAAGTGCCTAAAAACGCCGATGAATGGATAATCCGCGTGGGAAAACATCAGAGATCGTCTAGCGAGGTCAACCGCCCAGGGGATGCACGTAACGAGACCAATCAACGAGAAAAAGTAGGACCAACAATTTTTATTTTTATATTCATTTCATTTTTATGTTACTGCGAAGTGGCAAAATAGTAGGACTTTTGAGCCAAAGTGAACTAAATCAAAAAACGAGAATGTCGTGAAAAGAGAAAGGCGAAGGAACAGGAATAGGGGAAGGGGCAGATAAGCCTAGTTATCAGATAGAACCAGAAAGTGAGGATGAGGTAGCAATAGGAAAAGACCAAAGGTTACTAATGATCATATTCATTTATTTATTTATTCATCCACTGATCATTTTACATGACATGGGATATATCATATATAGCATACTATAATTAATACATAATTATTATACAAAATACAATAGTACAACCTTGTATCATTTATGTAGTTTACAATGCCATTGGTTATTACAAGATATATCATTAAATATTTACATCTAAATATAACATTCATTATAGTTCAGCAATATTATACAAACATTTATCTATTAGAAATGATTTTAGAGTAGCTTTAAATTTTGAGTCTGTCCTATTTTTAACTGCTAATGGTAATTTATTATATAATATAGCTCCTATTTTATATGGGTCCTTATTGGTTTGACTTTTATTCGTGCTCACCCTATGGTAATCATTTGCGCTTCTTGTGTCATATTTATGGCAGTCTTTATTGAAAAAGTTAAACTTCTTTTTTTCTTTAACAAGCATAATAGTTCTGAACACATAAAGTGAGATCACAGTTAGGATATTTTGAGTTTTGAATGTTTCTCGACAGGATCATGTTTGAGAAATTAGAACAAAGTTTAGGTCAGAAAATGGAGGGAGCGAGACAGGACATAGAAGGAGTAAGACAGGACTTAGAACATAATAAAAAAGAGATGAGACAGGACTTAGAACATAATAAAAAAGAAATAGGTCAGAAACTAGAACCGAATAGGGAAGAGATAGGTCAGAGAATGGAACAAATTAAGGTAAAATTAAAGCAGGACATAGAACAAAGTTTAGGTCAGAAAATGGAGGAAGTGAGAAAGGACTTAGAACAGAAAATAGAATTAGGAAGATAGGAGTGTAAAGAAAATATGAAAGTAATGGAGACTAATTTGAAATTAGTACATAAAAACATAAATGAGACAAAGGAAGCTTTAGAAGCTAGGATAGAAATCATAGGAGATGGGATGGGAAAAATAGAATCGGAAATGAGAGAAAATAAGGTTGTATTAGAAGGAGAAATTGGTAGATGTAGAGATGAAATAACAGAATGTAATGCAAGTGTAGACTGTAAGATTACAAATGTAAAAGTAGAAATAACTGAGGAATCAAGGAAAGAAATTGAGGTAGTAAGAAAAGAAATTATTAATGAAACTGTAAAAAAATTGTCATTCCTAAAATTAAGACTATGGCTGATGTAGTACAATCACAACAAGATGTTATGAATGATATGAAACAGTCACTTAGAAATAAAGAATGACTTAAAATCAATTTGTGAAGAAGTGAGAAAAGGAAAAGAAAGTTTGGCTAATGTAAATGATGTTGTGAATGCACTACAAAGGCAAAATGATGATTTAGAGATAAATGATGTACAAGATGAAAGTTATTTGAATAATGTACAAAATGTTGACTCACCATATAGAGAAAGGGGTTCACAATTAAACAATGACACAACACACAACACATGTTACACCAACAGCATACTACATGAAAACACACCACCTACATTTGACGAGGAGAAGGGAGATGATCCAAAACTATTTGTTAAGGAGATGGAAGAGTATTTTAAAGTGAAAAGGATACCAAATGAGCTTAGGATGATGATAGTCAAGAAAAGCTTAAAAAACAAAGCATTAGAATGGCTAAGGTTAACACTAGCTGGTCATGAATCATATAGCTCATTCAGAAATCTATTCCTATCAAGGTATTGGGACCCAGCTAAGCAAAACCGGACTAGGGTAGAGCTAGCGACAGGTAGATATGATCTGACCAAAGGGTTATCGCTAGTCAATTATTTTATGAAAGTAGCCAACAAAGGAAAGCTATTAGACCCTAACCTGTCTGAAGCAGAGCTAATTACCAGCATAACAAGACATTTCCCAGACACAGTGAGAACAGGGTTAATTGTTGCGAGGCCAATAGATTTTGCAGACATGATAGAATTACTAACAGCCTTCGAAACGCAAAATGGTCGGCCTAATGAGCATAGACATAGGAACAGTCACCCAAACTCACCTATCTTAAACAGGAGCGCGACTACAAACAACCAGAATGAGAGAGAAGATAGAAATATTAGGAGCACCCATGACAGGGGGAGAGGAGCACACCATTTCCCACAACCACACAATCATGGCAAAAGGATGGAGAACACGAGACAGCGGTACCACGACACGATACCAAGGGGTGAATCGAGACACCAAACATATACATATGATCGTGGGAGACCAGGAGACCGTACCCATCAAGTGAACCACATACAATTCTGTAGAGCAGGGGTCTCCAAACTTTCCAGCCTTAGGGCCATATTTATTACTCCAGAAAGTTCTGAGGGCCAGAACCGTTTCAATTTTTCCTGTCATTATCTGTAATTTCTAGACTAGTTAAATTGTGTATTATTGTTACGACCGTGACACTTGACATCTAGTTGTCAAAAGCGGAAATAGGTAGTGGTAGAACCCTCTTTTGCTAACAGATGGTGCTAGTAGTACTTTCGAGAACGTTCTGGTGTATTCCACTCACTTCGAGATGGCTAGCAGCCGGCAGCGAGATCCCCTACTATCGTGAAATAAAGTACACGTAGTGTGTAACCCCGTTTAAAAGACATTTTCAAACCGACTAACGCCCATACTTAACAGTATTTTGATTTGACTTGTTTCTGTGTGAGACTCACTAGCATGGAAAAGAAGAGAAAAGTACATAGTGAATACAGAACATTCAAGGATCAATGGAACTATCAGTATTTCGTAATTGAGTACTGTAATAAGGTGCTATGTTTGATTTGCAATGAAACCATAGCCGTTTTCAAGCATTAAACTTTATTATGAAACAAAACATTTGCAAAATTACTCAAAATATACAGGAAGTTGGCGGACAGAAAATTTTGAAACTTTGAAGTGCGATTGAAATTGCAGCAATCCTTCTTAACGAAAGTCAATAGTGAACAAGAGGCTGCAACTCGTGCTAACTTTTGTGTGGCTCTTGAAATCGTGGAAAACCATTCACCGTTGGAGAAATTATCAAAGAATGCGTAATTGCAGGAGCCGAAAAAATGTGTCCCGAAAAGATAAATTTATTTAAAACTGTCAGTTTACCAGCAAACACCTTGGGTCGGAGGGTACAAGACATCGCAGAAAATATATTATCATGTCAACTGTGTGACAAAAATGGAGATCTTGAGTGATTTTCTCGAGCCTTGGATGAGTCAACGGATGTGACAGATACTACTCAGGTGTTGATTTTTATTCGAGGAGCAGATAAAGCTCTGCAGTGTATGAAGAACTTCTTGAAATTGATAGCATTCACAGCACGACTGCTGGGGAAGATAATTTCAAGGGGGTTGAAAATGCCATTAATACTAAGAACCTTCGATGGAAAAACTTGAAATCTATTACAACTGATGGCAAAAACATGTATGGTAAAAATAAAGGAGTAATCGATTACACTTGTGTCAAAGGTTGTACACAATGACGGTGGTTTAAAACCATTAGTCTTACATTGTATCATTCATCAGCAGCCCTTGTGCGGAAAATGTTTGGATATGTGTGAGGTTATATAACCAGTCATATGAGTTGTTAATTTCATCAGATCCACTGGGCTGAATCACCGACAATTCCGCGAGTTTATTCAAGAGATTGGAGAAAATGACTTATCATATCATACCTACTGCCATACGCTGGCTTAGTTGTGGAAACGTTTTTCAGCACTTTTTTTAACTACGAACAGAGATCAAAATTTTTTTGAATGGAACGCATTGCCCTCTTAGTGACTTACAAAATAGCGAATGACTGTAGACGTTAGTATTCTGTGTTGATTTGGCAAAACATATGAACGAACTGAATTTAAGATTGCAAGGAGTAAACCAGCTTCTCCCTGATTTATACACTAATATCAAATCATTTCGGCAGAAAATAATACTGTTTTAATCACAGTTACGGAAAAAAATGTTTCACACATTTTAAAATGCGTGAAATATTCAGCCACACCACTGAGACTGAGTTTCCTGTCCATTTTGCAATCAATGCTTTGAGTGCTTTGAAGATAAATTTTATTACCCGTTTCTCAAACTTTGATGACACTGTGAATGGAATTAAGATTTTTCAAAATTCTTTTGATACTGAATTTGAAATTCAAATGGAAATTGTTGATTTACAGTGCAGTGATATAACTAAAAGCAAATACCAAAACTCATCTTTGTTGGAATTTTATAAAAGTCTTCCACTGGTACAATTTGATAATTTGCATAAATTTGCTCATGGGCTGTAGTCTGTTTTTGGTACGACTTACTTGTGTGAGAAAACATTCTCCAAAATGAAGTACACAAAGAATGTTTACAGATCTAAGTTAACCGATGATCATCTTAAATCTCTCTTTATAATTGGTACAAGTAAAATTGGTCCATAACTGCAAAATATTGTCAGTGGTAAATCACAGTTACATAAATCGCTTTAGTATTTTTCAGAAGGGGACACCCCGCAGTTTCACTCACGTTAATTTAGCTTTTCCGTCCCTGAGGGATTTTCAGGATAAAAATAATGTGTGATATTTAGGATATATATGTACATTCTAAACTTCGGTTTACATACATATAGGTACGATATTCTTTACCCCAACGTAACTACCGAGGGTGAAACCGCGGAATGTTCACTAATGTTAACGAGATTCATTTCAGTTATCTGTTGCTTATAATATTTAAATTTAATTGACTGATTATTATACTTGTCATTAAGCTTTACCTAGCAAGTAAATAAAACAGACTAAATAAAACAAAGATTAAGTTTTTTTTTTCAATCTAACTCATCACAGCAACAGAATTATTGTAACTAAATATTATAAATAAATATTATAAATATTATTGTATTATTATATGTGTGTTAATATTTACGTTGATTTGTAATAATATGCAACTGACTCAAATAATATTGTAAGAATTTATTTTGTAATTAATTGATAGATTAAAATTAAATAAATAATTATTATTTATTTATGCCAACAAACTTACTGTTGGTGTTTTTAAACACACAAGCCGTGTGTGGGCAAAGTTTGAGAGGTAGAACTGGAACTTAAAAATTCAATGCCACAACTGGGATTTGAACCGCAGACCTTCCGCTTACCAGGAGAAATACAAACTGGTTTGAGAATTTAATGCCATTCTGGCAGTTTGTCACAATAGCTCAGTGATAGAGCAGCCGCCTGGTAAGCAGAAGGTCTGTGGTTCAAATCCCAGTTGTGGCATTGAATTTTTAAGTTCCAGTTCTACCTCTTAAGTAAATAAATTTGTGAGTCATGACACAGTTAACTTAAAAAAACAATAACAAACCATTAGCAGTCGCGGGCCGGATTGAAGACACTGGCGGGCCGCATTTGGCCCGTGGGCCATAGTTTGGAGACCCCAGCTGTAGAGAATACTTAAACAACCAAAGACCATCATACAACAGGGGTTCACACCAAAGGGGCAGAAACCAACGGTACACTGGCAACATAAGACAACAGGAACAAGATGGAAATGTGGCAAATAGGGCAGATGTTGCACAGAATACAGAAATAACAACCACCATCAACACTCAGGGAAATTACCATGACTAAGTTCGTCCCAATCGAGTAGATGACCAACACAAACCCTAAGCAATTGACAATTGACATCGACACCATGATGGCTGCACAAAGAGAAAATGGAACTACTGTATACTGGGCCGCTGGTCATAACAAAACAGCTGGGCGACCATACTATGAGCTACAGAGTACAGATGGCAAGTTGGTAGGAAGATACCATAAAAACAAATTAAAACCATACAAAGAAAGGACCAAATAGTCTTTGCCAACAAACATGTAAGGCAGGAACAGTAGAGATGATGAAAAATAATAATTTTTAATGGGTTTCTTATAGAAAATTATATACAGGTTGGAAAATACAACAAGAAAGGAAATCAACATAGTCATTGGCTATAATAACCACCAAGAGCATTGTCAACAAAAACAGATAAGAATACTGATTGTCATTAGAGAAATGAATTATAACGACGAAAAAAAAAAATGTGTTTTTGACATAAGAATGTCAGGGACAAAAATAAAAAGGAATCAATTGTGATGACAAAAAGAAAATATTTTTGACACAAGGGTGTCGAGGGTGAATTAAAAAGAAAAATAATATAGTTGCAGAATAATTATAAATATAGAAGTTTTCTCTTATAGAGATAAGAGATAAAGAAGTGACAATTAGTGAAGTAAGAAAAACCATAGTCAGAAAAGCAATGCCCATGAACTAAGATGGATATAGCAAATGTTAAGCTTGAAGAAATGCTGAACTAAAATAGTGAATAAGAACCCAATGTCACAACAGCATCATTAGTAACATCAGAGTTTAAGGATTGACTCAACGACCTGCCCATACATAATAAGCTTGCAAGACAGAGGACAAAGAAATGAATAAAATTGCCATAAATGTGATCATAATCATTAGCTCAAGATTTGTATCCTGTTTTTCTCTCCTCATAACAAGGAACATAAGTCAAAAGGCACACAATAAACCATAATACACTTAAATAATATTTGTGTCAATGTCAAATGTAAAAACTTAGGAATATTCTAGGTGTTGTATTGTGTGGTAACTGAATATGTAAAATTTATAAAGATATGCTGTGTCATGCCAAAACAAAAGACAAAAACATACAGCAAAGAAGACTGTAAAGAAAAAAGGGTATTGTACAAAGTATTAAGTATTAAAGGAATAGGGAGAAGTATTGTATTGTGTTTCAAGATTGTAAATGTAGGTGACAACTTGAAAAACAAAACAAGGGGCATGTGAGACAGGATATTTGTAAGACCCCAAAAGAAAATCGTTTATGTGAATATTTGTTAAGAGTGTAATTTGTTTTTGATGTTGGTATGAGGTGGTTAAATGACGAAAACGTGTTACTATCGTTTATTGTTACAAACAATTAAGTTTGTTTAAAGACGTCATAAATATTTCCATATTTAATTTTAATATATATGTATAAATAAAAGAATTATGTGTTCAATATTGAAAGCGAAGGGAGAATGGCTAAGGATCGCTTCCCTAACAATGCGGGAACTATTTGATGAATGCATACGCGGATGTACACAAAAAGAAGTGTAATGCGTCGCCAACTGTCTAGATGTCTTTGGTGTAGATGGACACATTTTTATGTGTGCGCGTCATAAAATAGTGAAAGTAAATTTACTAAGTGTTTAAAGACCGTTAATTTGTGTAAAATAAGTGAAACATTAGCTAACTTTAACAAGTTAGTTAATACAAAGTGTGAGATTAAATAAAAGGACGTAAAATAGATGGAGTGTAAAGTGATAGAAAACACATTTTGTTAGCTAATGCTGGATTTCTGACAGTGAAGTCATTAATCCTCTTGCTCTCCAATATTTTTCACTGATGGATGGGGCACTAGAAGTGGCCGGGTATATTTGAAGGTGGTCTCGATTAGGATTTTATTTCAGTGCTATTGCTCTCTTTGCATATCTTTTCCAGCTGGCTGGAATGTCTATTTTAGATATAAGAAGATAATGACCTGAACTTAAATCGCATCTCCTATATACTTTTGTGTCTAAAATTAAATATTTAAGTTTATTATTGACAATACCATAATCAATTATGCTTATGTGTCTATAAAGGTAAAATCAAAGATATCTATTTGAAATCCTCATTGTTTCTCTCTCTAGGCTTTATGATTTCCTAAAATTACTTAAAGTAACATGGGTCTGTAATGAAAAGTGTTTGGCTATTCCATAAAACTTACTTTCCTGAAACCAGTCACATGCTATAAGCAGAATATCAACATCAGTGTGGCAGGTTGCAGTTATACTAGAGAGAACTGAACGGCTGCTTTGTAAATTACCAAACATATCTCCAGGTTCTAATTGATCTAAAAAGCGTCCTACGTTGTTATAGATTTTCACCTTGATAGGGAAAGGAAAACGAAATTATAGGATTAATGCGTATCTTCTCATTAATAATTATTAAATATGATATACTTCATTAATTACATATCCACAGTATATTGCACACATAATTACACTAACACTTGTGTCTACAATATTTGTATATGCATACATCCATTTTTATTAATAATTTGCAATTAAGACAATACAAATGTACCTACAATTAACAGAAACTGTGCCCTATGTTTCTTAGTCATTTATACCAATTTACAAGTTCATTAACCATGTTTAATGTTTTTTAATGTAAAGTGATATAGAATACACATCACTATCTACTAACCATGTGGCTGAAAGCTTCTGAATTTGACCTTGAATGAAACTTCACAACAGAATCTAATGTAGATGCTGGTATTATTCTATGAATTGCAGTGCTGTCTGTTTATTTTCGTAGTTATATTTTCCTGATTGTTAGGCGACGTCAATTGAAATATCTAGGTGGAGAGGAACTTAAGTTTCACTGTTTGAAAACAGAACATTTATAGAACCGGTTATTAAGCATAGAGGAATTATTGAAGGAAGAAAACGGGGGAACTCACTTAAACTAAAGGCAAAGAATGCTGCCTATGAGACACTGCGTGAGGAATTTAAAGGTGGTGTGGATAATTAGGCATTTGACTAGTACAGAATTCACCTGCCAGCGAACAAGGCTATTCCTATCTTGTTCAACTGTGTTATAAATGTATCTCACAACAATAATACGATTGGATGAGATAGGGCAAGCCTCGTCTGCAGGTGAATGAATCCTCTAACTTTCAAGTGTCTAATCAGCTCTCGTCAACTTTAATTGTAATGCATGGCAGTCTGTATGATTTTAACATTTCTGCTCTTGGAAGGTTTCAAAATCATTATGACAGACAGACTCTTCTGTTAGGAATGGTGTCCAAAATATTCAAATAGCACAGTTCCACCTCAACTGCTTGGTTTGCGACAGCATTTCAAGCTTCTTGCTTAGTTTTACCAAGCGCTTTAACAAAGATCACGGCAATGTAAATTTAACACAAAGTTTAACATGATGTTAAACATTGTTCGATTAAACATTTTATGTTAACTGCAATAATAAACCCTTTAATGTGTTAAAAAGTAATTATTATTAAATATTAATACTAATAATGCTAATACTGATGCTGATGATGACTAATGATGATATTGATAATGATGATAATAATTGATAATGATAATAATAATTAATGATGATAATAATTTTGATAATGATAATAATTTTGATGATAATAATAATTTTGATAATGATAATAATACTAATGATAATAATAATGATGGTGATGGTGATGATCATGATGGATCAGGATAATAATTGTATTGTATTCGATGCATGTACAATATTGTAGCCCTTTGGTGTTACTATGGTACGGCGCGAACAACAAAACCATGTTAATGACTGTTATTTTTGTCTGTGTAATATATCTGGATTTGTTAGGAAAATCAAAGTAGCCATTATATATCCAATCTTTCCATCAGGAATTCGACCTGTGCCTCATGGACCTGATGTTTCTCTTCCATCATCAATTACCGTATTGCCAGAAAGTAGTACTGATACTTCGAGTGTAGAAAATGAAATAAATTGATGCCCAGACTTAGAAGTTAACAATCCTAATCAATTGAGTCAATCAAAATTAAATGATTTGGTACGTAATTTTGGTCTTACCAAAGAAAAAAGTGAACTTTTAGGTTCAAGGCTGAAAGAAGACAATCTTTTAGCACCTGGAATAACTTTCTATTGGTGCAGACATCAAGAAAAACATAACAATATTATGTAAAACAAGGAGAACTAGTGTATTGTGATGATATCGCTAACTTGATAAGCCATCTTGGAAAAGCTTACGAAGCAAAAGATTGGCATCTGTTTATTGACTCGAGCAAGAGAAATCTAATAGGCATTCTTCTACACAACAGCATTATGTTTGCTTCTGTTCCAGTAGCTCACTCTACATCCCTTAAAGAAACGTACCAAAACTTGAATACTGTTCTGGAAAAGTTAAATATGATGAACATAAGGGGTTCATGTGTTGTGATCTTAAGGTGTGGGGTATTTTACTGGACCAACAAGCAGAGTACACAAACTTTCTGTGCTTTTTGTGTGAATGGGACTCCAGAGGCAGAGAAAGACACTAGGATGAAACTAAATTGACCAAAAAGAAAAGATTTCGTGCCAGGGACAAAAAATGTAATAAATCGCCCGCTGATTGATTCACAGAAGGTTTTGCTACCCCCGATGCATATCAAATTAGGGATAATTAAGCAATTTGTCAAAGCTTTGACAAAAGTGGTGGTTGTTTCAATACCTTATTGAGACATTTCTAATGCTGTCCGAATCAAAAGCGAAAGAAGGTATTTTTAACGTCCCACAGCTTCACAAACCCATGAAGGATGTTTATTTTAGAAATATTATGACAGGCATAAAGGTTCAAGCTTCGGACTCATTTAGTGAAGCTATAAACAAGTTTTTGGATAATGCGAAAGATTATCAATATGAACACATTGTTAATACGATGCTCCAAAAGTTAAAGGTACTCAGATGCAATATGACCTTAAAATTGCATTTTCTGCAGTTGTCAGGATCACAAACACAAGTCAACTCAGCATTCATTGCAGCAAAATGGAGGAGAAAATAACATCACAAGGTATGTTTGAAATTTTCTAGTTCAGTGTACACTGTTGCATCTATGGAATTGACATTGTTTCTTTGTTTGAATGATTTTACGCATTTTAAATTGTACTTAAAAACTAGAAGCTAACTCTAATATTACACATTTCCTGTCTGCATGGCAAGAAAACGCTACATGGTACGAAAAATTGGAAAGTGGATTTAAATTCAGCATACCAAAATTAGGTTCAGAGAGCTGATTAACACCGTGCCGCATAAAAAAGTTTAAATTTGCAGACCAGTATAATGGATTTATTAAGTTTTAATACTATGTAATGCATTGTTGGCTAACCAGAGGGAAAGTGCTGGATAAAGTATTTTCATATTCATTCGTTCTCTTTGAATAGACCAAGATAAAATAATTCAATTAAATACATTGATCTACAAAGTACAGTACTTACATCACCACGCCCAATGATGTAAACATTTGCTTCTATATAATTGGCCCGAGTTATAGATTCACCACTGACGAAGAACTGTTCTCTTATTTGGCCACCAACATGTCGAATAAAGTCATTGTTAGGGCTGGCCAGTGTTGGCACTTTTGAAAATATTTTTTCATAATGACTCAGATAGACATCTTCTGTCAAAGCTTGGTTGAAAAATGGAAACACATCATTGATTTCAACACCTTTCGTTCTGAATAGCATATACTCAAAATGGCTCACGATTCGGTCCTGAAATGTAAAACAGCATTTAGGATTAAACTGCATTGAGTTTTTATTTTATCCCTAGGTTATTCTTTATTTTGTAGTGGTTGATTTCTGGGATTTTCACTGATTTCCCTAATTCTAGTTTTGTACTGAGTTTTAATAAAGTGATAAATTATTTGTTAAGCACAACTACTAGAGACATCAATACATCTTCATTGAATAAATGGTTTTTGTAAATCTTTATCTCCATTTTTAGTTACATCTCTATGGTTTCTTAATACTGTAGAAAAAAAAGTAGGACTACATCCATATACTTTAAGGTTAGGTGCTAACAACACATTACTTTCATTTTATTTATATGATAAAGGAGCTAGAAATGATTGTTGATCTGAACTGAAATAGAGGAGTTGGTTGGGATGCTGATATCATTACCTTAATGTGTATTTTTGAGGATAGAACTTGTTCCCATCTTATGTTGATTTCATAGTTTTGTTCTCTGTTTGGAGGTTGGTGAAGTCAAGAGAAGTGCGTCGCATGTGGAGACATTTAGCGGTGTGATAAATTTTCAGAGGTTCTTCTTAAGTTTCATCAGATTGTTTTTGTTTTAAGATGTAGGTTTTGTCCTTAAGTGTCTGGTTCATTCTTTCTTGCAGATTCTGAAAGATTCATGCTGAATATGATGCCGCAATTGGTGTTGCAGAAATTATTGTTTTAGCATGTTTTTCTGCTTTAGATAAAATGCATCTCATTGTTTTTTAAAGTCTGGTTTCTGAGATTATTTCTTTCTTCTGCCAATATATGTACACAAAGCGAATTTAATAACATGTACTGTTTGGTATCACCTCTCAGTTTCTTTTCGTCTTACGGGATCTTGTAAGGTATGCAATGCGGGGTAGAGGCATGGCTCTGTAATGAAAACAAGGAAATATGGGAGAGGGGGAACGTTGGATACAGCTAACCTCCTAGTTAAACCAGGTTTTAACTTTCTTTAGATTTATCTCCAAATTCTTAACGTCTATTATGGAAAAGGTTGCAAATATTGCTTGAAATAAGCAGCATTTATTGAGTTGGACTATTCTGTTTTAGGAAAAACTAATTTTGTCTTTGGAGTTACAAATACGTGTAAAGCTTTACAGTAAACATAATGAAATATTACATTGAAAGGAACAGAGACCTTTAATCCTTCTACAAATTCTCCCTATATTTATACTGGAGTTAAAAATCATATCAAAGTAGTTTTAACATTATTTATGCCAACAAGCTTACTGTTGGTGTTTTTAAACACACAAGTCATGTGTGATCAATGTTTGTGAGGTAGAACTGGAACTGAAAAATTCAGTGCCACAGCTGGGATTTGAACCACAGACTTTCTGCTTACCAGGCGGATAAGCAGAAGGTCTGCAGTTCAAATCCCAGCTGTGGCATTGAAATTTTCAGTTCCAGTTCTACCTCTCTAGCTTTAACATGCTTGTCTATTGTGTTGTATTATAATGCAGTTTCTGCTTTCGAATGAAAGGTTTTCTTTTAATACCTATGCAATAAACTGACTTTCTTGGGTGGTATTAGCATTTAACTACATTTTTGTGAATTTGCAGTTTCTGAAACTTGTTGAACTGTGTTACCAACTTGCCATAGCCACTAATCTGGCCACGTATAGCTTCTGATGTGTATGGCATGCTGTGAATCAAACAACAGTTGGGCTTAATGAGTAACTATTTATTGAAAGACCAGGAAAAATCAATACTTTCTTTTCAAACGACGTGTTATTGGTTATAACTAGCATGTATCATGAATAGGGGTGCCCTTGGAGAGGGTAAAGAGAGTGGTAAGGGTTTACTAAGCGACCAGAAAAAATCAATATCTCCCTTTGAGGTTGACGTATCATTGGTTGTAACTATGTCCAGCCAGTAGAATGAAAGTGCTGTCATTGCAGAGGGTAAAGAAAGGGAAATGAGGGGAAGCTGCGATGGTCTCATTAAACAATCATGATACCTTTGCATTTTACTAAATTCATTTTCTCTACACCAAGCTGTATTCTTTGCATTATGTCCAACACCTTTCTCATATCAGTTTTTGTAGACTCTAGTGGTCCTGAGAAGCATTGCACTTTTTAAAATTATTTTGGAATTTGCAGTATGTGCATGGGCGATGGGTACATGTTTTGAACTTAGTACTTCTTGATGAGATTTAGCGTTGTTACCTTCTCAATATATTTCAGTTTTCTAAATTTCCAATTTATTTATTTTTTACCTATAATGGCTTTCTGATTTCCATTATTAAAGACTCTATGGGTAATGACATTATACCCTTGTTAGATTTATTTTGTTTCGATTGGAATATGCAGTTGTCAATACATGAGGCTATTAAGAACTGAATGCTCATTTAGTATAGGGTTGTGACTGTCATTTTTATGCAGTTTTCTTTGTGTGTTGGTTTTCTATGTATACTACATGTCAGTTAGGCATAGAATACTTTTTATGACTTTAATATACCAGGTGGAAGGGAAGTCATTTCATTAATTTAAACCAGTGATGGATTTCGGTATTTGGAACACATTTTGTATCTTACGTTTTTGTCTCTGACCATTTCCTACGGAGAAGTTTTAGTTTTGTCGAAAACAAGCTGGCAATACTGCAGATTGTGTGGGTGTCACTTTCCCTAGCTCAGTACATAAACACAGTAACGGTGCTTCTTGAGAATGCAAACAAATACCCTGCCTTGTCCTTCCGTGTTAACTGCGCAAGTGTAGGCTAATCATAAGCGTTAGTTCCTAAAACATTAAGCAAAAGGGAAAGTGCCAGACCTGTTTACATCCACAAACCAGCTCAATTCCCTGACCAATCTCAATGCAATGTTGTCAATTTACCGCACGTGTGAAAAAGCTGCTTAGAGTATTCCTTCAAGTCTTTTAAGTGATTTATTATTTTGAAACCCTGTGTGATGTCCCATAATTACTACCAAAGCAATGCCAGAAATAAGTTACTCTGCAACTCTTACAGGTAAAAAACTGTTATCTTCATACATTCCTGTGGAATTATGCATCCAATTGGGATAAAAAACCATTTGTTTTTTCGAAATCGGCTGATCAAAGAACAAAATTCCATTAGACTTTTGTTTGTAATGCTTCAATGAAGCACATATTAGAAGGAATGTAATGACTTTCCTTCCACTCAGTATAGGTAGAGAAATGAGTTTTGTCTGATTTCTATAATGGGTTAGATTGATATGTGCTGTAGATTCTGAAAATTCTTTTTACATTAGAATGAAAGTAAAGGGATTTACCAAAATCATCATTTATTTCAAGATTTGCTACTTCCGTGAAGCTGAGTCGCATATGCTTTCCCTTCAAAATAATAAAGGATAGAGTCAGTCAAGTGATGTCAAGAAGCCTTAACTTTACAAAGTCAATGAGTTATGCCTTCTATTTTGTTCCTCCTGAACTAAGTAAATTATGTAAACAATTTGGATTTGGCACACTTCCTAAATCTTCTCCACTCCACTGCAATAGCAACTTCCTACATCAACCGGCAGCACTGCTTCCTGCTGCAAAATGCCTGACATTGATGTGCGTATTAGACAAAATTCTGTCATTGAACACTTGAATGCGGAAGGTGAAATACCCATTCGCATTCATGAAAGACTCACAAAGGTGTATGGCGATGCAACAATGGATGTCATCACAGTTTGAAGATGGGTTTATCGCTGCAATGAAGCTGAAGGGTGGTGAACAGCAGAGCAGGAGACTTGTAACTGCAAGACCGACTACAATAAATCAGACCACAACACAGAAACCAAGATGGACACAGTCTTAGGGCAAGTTTTTCAGCTGTACCCTACTCCGAATTGTTTACAAACTTGCTCTGCATCTATTTACAAAATTTGGAATAAGTATAGAACTGTTGCACCTAGGAGACTGTGAAATACCTTGCTTTTTAGATTAACTTTACTGAAAATGCTGACATGACTATATTCCGTTATCCTTGGAACCAACGATTTCTGTTATTATTCTGTGGTTTGTGGTTAGTTTTGTCAATGGCTGTGTCTCTGGAATTTATCTAATTGAATGTGTGATGGTGTATAAAGATGACAAAACCTAAAGCTGTTTTCAAGAAACATAGGAATTAGGGTAATAGATTCTACAGAATGTCCTTGCCTGTAGAACGCAATGAAAATAATTATACCCAACCATATGGTAGTCGACCATGAGGAACTGCTCCAAGTGCTTCAAAAAGGAAATTACAAACACATGTAAATATAATATCAATTGTGTTGAAGACTGTGCCAAATCTAATATAGTGATAGATTTAAGCATTTTACAGAGAGCATTAGAAGAAACTGTCATGTAGCTTATGTGGTGGACAGGTTAGGTTAGCTTATGTGGTGGAGAGGTTAGGTTAGAGGAGTAAATTGTAAGATATATTTTCCGTTGGAAACTTTAAGGCTGTTTTTCTCGAAATCAGTTTTTAACGTTTGTCTCACTTTCTCAGGAACTATTGGAGGTATGTACATGAAATGTTTACAGATTATAAAAGTAGCTTCAAGAATGCTGTAGATGTATAAACACAGTACATATTTGATTTAATGAACTCCGTGTTATATGTCATTTTAGTCCTGAAGATGGCCATGGAGAGTATAATGGCCGAAAGCTCGACCTTCTTAAGTTTAACACGGCTGATCACCCGTGAAGCTCTTATCACCAACTCCGTGTTATATTTTTTGTGTAAAAACATCAATAAATAATAATGGTAGAGAAAAAAAAAACAACAAATTGCTTTAGACTGCAAATACAAACTTAATTTTAGATCAGTGTCTTCTCTGAGGGCCATTTAACAGGCTGCAAAGTTTCATGTGTATGTTATTAATAGTTTAAGAGAAAATAAGTCAAGTTGTGCAATTTAACATGGTCAAGATAGGGCATACCATCTCACCTTAAATAAAATATGAAATTAATTCTGGTCACTGTCATTTTGTAACATGCTAGAAGTAATTTGCTTTTGGGTGCCTGTTGAATTTATTTGCTACTCAGCTTGGACTCTTTGCATTGTGTTATTTTTGCTGCAATGTCCTCATGACTTTTTCCTTTTTGTTTTACTAGTGTTCAAGCAATTTCCTTTGAAACACATTTCATTCAAGAGTTTTGTATAATTATTAATAAAAATATTGGAAAGTACTTTAATACTTTTCTTGATTATTGCTTTTAAAGAAATGCCACATTTACACACATCACTAAGGTTACTAATGGTATTTTCACACAATTCAGTTCTTAGGGCAAGCACTGCATCTCTGATTTTCAAGCTTGAGAAGTTCTGATTCATATGTGCTACTAATCAGAACTTGAATAAGTTTATATATGTTGCAAGACAAGTAAATCATAATGGAAGAGGGACACTTTAGGTCCTCCACATTTCAGTTGGTTGAAATAGGAAAGGAGTTCTATGCTTTCACGCTACAACAAAACTTCATCCTCGGTCTGTAACATTTCTTCACATTTAAGAGGTTGAATCAGAAACTGAAAAATTCAATGCCATAGCTGGGATTTGATCTTCCGCAATTCCCCAGCTGATTCGTACTTTTTCCCGGTTAACCACAAGGGAATTTCACATCAGAGATAAATACTCCAAGGGCAACTTACAATTGTAAGTACTTTATGTCCTGGGTTTTAAGTAACCCTTAGATGGTAATTATTATTTATTTATTTATGTCGACAAGCTTACTGCTGGTGTTTTTAAACACACAAGCTGTATGTGGGCAATGTTTAAGAGGTTGAATCAGAAACTGGAAAGTTCAATGCCATAGCCGGGATTTGAACCACGGATCTTCCGTTTATCGAGCGGCTGCTCTAGCCATTAAGCTACCATGGCCAACTTGCCAGTACAACATTAAATTCCCTTAAAGAAACCCGAGTCCCCTCTTCTACAGTTAACTACTATACCCAACTGCAAAGAGAAGCCATAGAAATCTACAAACACAAAGACAACTTTAATCGCAAGGAAGAAATACTTTGTGTACATAAAGTATGGATACCGGTCCTAGATAAACTTTCAGACACACATAAAAGTTGTAATAAAACCCCTCCAACAACTAGAAAATCACTACCGTAACCAGTGCAACAATTCCCAGCCCACCCCCCACCATATAAATAACCCTTCCACTCATTACTTCCACTCTTTTTCTGCTTAGACATTCAAACTCTGACCAGTGCAGAAAGTGGATTGTGTTACCCTGATGATGCTAAGCACAGTACTTGGTAAAATGTTGGTATCTATAATGCCCTCTAGACCACAGCCTACAAGCCCAGAAGAACTAAACATTTCTAATAGTCAAGACACCAGCCATGAAAGCCTAAGTTTATATAATAAATGCTTTAGCTAACAATTTCTTCAACGTCGCAAACAATGTTATAGATACAAAAACAGCTGCACACCTTTTTGTTTCCCTCACAATTGCCGCCATATTGTCAACTATCGATATCTGCTTTAAGGTCTGATTTGTTGTAGTCAGTATTGCTCCATGCAACATTGAGTGATCATTCGCGCTGACCAGTGGATAACAATGGATGAATTGTGTCACATTACATCCCTGTTTGCTAATAATTAAATATAATTTTTCAGTCATATTTAATTTGTATCATTACCTAATATACACACTTACATTCCCATCTGTGATAAGTGCAATTGAGATTTCAAACTTTTTTATTGTTGTAAATTTTCTGTTTAGTAGATTTTTACATTTTAAAGAGTTCTTCCTTATTTTTTAATTTTCTACAATCATAACTTATCCAGTATCATGTATTTGATTTTTGCAGATGATGGATGAATCATAGATTGATTACATGCACACACATTTTTGCTCTTTGCACCATTTATATGGATAATAATTCATTATATGGAATGCCTAATTGCTTTATAAGTATACAGAGTGGAAGATACTGCTTTGGCCATACCTTAACCATGGATTCTACATTATGAGTGTAACAATATATTCCAATACAATTATTGTCCATAAAGAACCCTTTTGCCTAAAAAAATAATTTGTGTCAAATATTTGGAGCCATCTAGCTTCCTGAAAATTGGGTAAAATGGTTTATTTCAATAATTGTTGCGCAAACGTGCGAACAATGCTGTAATGTCTTTTTATTTCCATTCTAATTAATTTAGCTACAATTTAATGTTATCGTGATGTTGCCAAATCTCTCTTAAAAATTAAACTTTGCATGACTAATGCACTAAAGCATTGTTTACACAATGTTTGCCATACAGTTAGTGAAATAATAAACCATTTATATCCATCTGTCAAGAAGCTAGATGGCTCCAAGTATTTGACACAATTTTTTTTCTTCACTGAAACGGTTCTTAAGTGGCAAGAATTGTATTGGACATATTTGTTACACTCATCATGTAGAATCCTTGGTTAACATATGGCCGAAGCAGTACCCTACAACCAGTATACACCAAACACAACTGCAATAAAAGTTAATTTTTCCCATTAATAAAGTTATTTCATTCAGTACATTCTTTACACACAGTGGCAAAACTAGGATATGCTTCTGGGAGAAGTGTATTTTAGATGTGTTTATTATTGGAGAGTGTATGTTAATAGTGCTATATCTGCCCATTCTTGTGCATACATAGAGTTAAAATGTTAGATATAGGTATTAGTTTAAATAAAACTTGTTCAGACCTATATCATTTGGTTAAAATCAATAGCCAGTGTGTTGTAATTCACATTTCCATATTATAATGAAACGTGCACCTTGCAGAAAATCCTAACACAACAATTAAAAAGCTCTAAGCATAGTACTGGTTTTGTTAGTAATTATTAGCTATAACATTCTACTTACCTTAATTTCTGCAGAAACAGACTCCTGGTTCATGAATACTTTTAGCTCACTTAGTTTATCCTTGTACAGCATCAGATCAGTATTTTTCTGTAGTTTATGGCTTGATACAATGGCACAAATAAACCTAAGAACATTTTTCATTAAAAAGTGTTGATTGAGATCTAAATCAAAGCATTTGATACACTACTATTTCTAATAAAGTGAGAGATATTCTAAGTTGTTGGCAATTGTGGTGAATCATAACAGACCAGAAAGGACAGGTACCCCCAGAGTTTCCATATAGAGGAGCTAAATCTATCAATTTATTTATTTTCTAATTTGGGAAAATACTTATTCAAAGATTGTAAAGCATAGACAGTGATACTACTCTGCTCACTAACATATCACACTTCCAAGTTCATGGGGTCTAAAGCGCAGATGTAATCATACATATTTGATTACATAGTACAAGCAGGAGATAATAGGCAGTCTATTCTAATCCATAATAATCATATACCTACACCAATTCTCTGGCCCCTAGTTAAAAGGCAGCCAATTACATTTATCTATTCGATTAATTACTGGAGCTGTCAAAACAATACCTATTGACTCCATGACAGTACTTACTAACACACCTAGTCTACAAACGACACTGGAGCAACACACAATAATACAACATGAAAAACTTATTTGACTACCACACACAATTGGGATAAATGCATGTGCTCAACCTCTTTTGAAACTCAGAAAACTTCTCTATCCATCATAAATAAACTGAAAAACAAACTTAACATACCCGACTCGAAAGACAATTTAGAAATTGATATTAACAATAGAATGTAAGTCGGCGCTGTGGCTGAAGGGTTAGACTGTTTGCCTATCACCAAGGCAACCCAGGTTCAATTCTAGGGACCTGCATATGATATTCGTGGTTGACAAAGTGGTGTCTGGGCAGGTTTTCTCTGGGTTTTCCGGTTTCCCCTGGTGCTGGGCTGATCACCCGCTTCCAGGTTTTCACTCTGTCCGGTACATAGATTCGTCTGCTCCCCGACAGGCGTCTGAATCTAACACAGGCTCTAAGTCCTAGGGGATATACGTCCTACATACGGAGAGGGTAATCAGATAAAGAAGAATATTATATAAACCTTGCAGAAGAAATAACAAAATCTAACATGAATACAGCTATCCACCAGACATTAGCAATAGAAACAATCCATACATGATATCCTATTCCAGTCTGGTTCCATATTTACACTGATGGATTCTTAATCTCTCAGGAAAAAGGTGCATGAGAGGAGCAACATGCTCTCCTTTTCTGTTTTCCTAAATCCTTAGAATATATACTATGCGGATCATGTGAAAAATTGTTTACAAACTTGCTCTGCATCTATTTACAAAATTTGGAATGAGTATAGATATCAAGCAGGCATCAAATGTAATTAACAGTGATTTGTCTGTAAAACAGCTGTATAAGCATTAACAGGATGATTTGTCACTCAGATGATCTTGTACAGAATAAAATGATTTTTAGAATAGGTACTCTTTAGCAGAAATTTTATAGGCATAGAAATTGTCAATTTTTCCCTTAAGATCATTAGGAACGGCATGTTGTTGATATATTTATTTAAAATGTATCATTTTCTGTTTATGTGCTAAAATAAACTATTTCCACCTATTGTGAGTGTAACTAGAGTTTGGTGCTGTTTTTATTCGCGGGTGGCTTCTTGTTTGAGCGATGTGGTTCTTATTTCCCTCAGGGCGTGGTAACGGATGGAATGAACATACACTCGGGTTTAACTTTTGTCAAACATTTTATTTGCACCTTCTTGTTCACAATTTTTAAATCGTATCACAGTAGAAAGTCTTATTTTAGCGGATCAACTTCCCTAGCATCGCCGAAATTTAATTAAAGGTCTCTAAACACTTAGTAAATTCACTTTTACTATTTCATGACGCGTACACATAAAAATGCGTCCATCCATGCCGAATACGGAGACGCTAGTGAACAGTTTTTTTGGCGTCGTTTTGACGCGACACCGCCTTTTTCATATTCATCCGCACTATTCATCCGCACAAATAGTTCTTTCTCGTTAGGGAAGCGATCCCAATCATCGTCCCCTACTTTTATTATGGAACACAAACAATTCTAATATTTATACACATATATTAAAATCAAATATGGAAAGATTTATGACGTCTTTGTGCAAACTTAGTTGTTCGTAACAATGAACCTTATCAACATGTTTTCGTCATTTAATTATCTCATACCAACATCAAAAAACGAATTACACTTTTAACAAACATTTCATGAACGATTTTCTTTTGGGGTCTTCTAATATTCTGTCTCACATGCCCCTTGTTTTGTTTTTCAAGTTGTCACCTATATTTACAATCTTGAAACACAATACAATACTTCTCCCTACTCCTCTGATGCAATCACTTTGTACAATATTTTTTTTTCTTTACAGTCTTCTTCGCTGTTTGTCTTTGTCTTTTGTTTTGGCATGGCACAGCATGTCTTTGTAAATTTCACATATTCAGTTACTACACAATACATGTTCAATTATTATACATCACATATTCAGTTATTATACAATACATATTCAGTTATTGTACAACACATTCAGTTATTATACAACATATCCAGTTATTATACAATACATATTCAGTTATTGTACAACACATTCAGTTATTATACAACATATCCAGTTATTATACAACATATGTTCTGTTATTATACAACACATATTCAGTTATTATACATTTGACATTTACACAAATATAATTTAAGTGTATCATGGTTTATTATGTGGCTTTTGGCTTATGTTTCTTGTTATGAGGAAAGAAAAACAGGATACAAATTTTGAGCTAATGATTATGATCATATTTATGGCAATATTTTATTCAGTTCTTTGCCTTCTTTGTCTTGTAAGCTTATTATGTATAGGCAGGTCGTTGAGTCAAGTCTTAAACTCTGATGTTACTATTAATACCATTGTAATTGGGTTCTTATTCACTATTGTTTAGTTCGAGATTTCTTCAAGCTTAGCATTGGCTATATCCATCTTAATTCATGGGCATTGCTTTTCTGACTATGGTTCTTCTTACTTCACTAATTGTCACCTCTTTATCTCTTATCTCTATAAGAGAAAACTTCTATACTTATAATTATTCTGCAATTGTATCATTTTTCTTCTCAATTCACCCTCGACACCTTTGTGTCAAAATATTTTATCTTTGTCATCACAATTGATTCCTTTTTATTTTTGTCCCTGACATCCTTATGTCAAAAACACATTATTTTCCATCGCTATAATTCATTTCTTTAATGACTATCAGTGTCCTCATCTGTCTTTATTGACAATGCTCTTGGTGGTCAATATAGCCAATGACTATGTTGGTTTTCTTTCTTGTTGTAATTTCTAATCTGAACATAATTTTCTATAAGTAACCCATTAAAAATTGTTATTTTCCATCATCTCTACTATTCCTGCCTTACATATTTGTTGGCAAAGACTATTTGGTCCTTTCTTTGTATGGTTTTAATTTATTTTTATGGTATCTTCCTACCAACTTGCCATTTGTATTCTGTAGCTCATACGTGTGGTCACCCAGCTGTTTTGTTATGACCAGTGGTCCAGTGTACAGTAGTTCCATCTTTCTCTTCGTGTAGCCATCATGTGTCGATATCAGTTGTTAACCTCTTGGATTTTGTGTTGTTGGTCATCCACTCGGTTGGGACGAACTTAGTTGTGGTATTTTCCCTGAGTGTTGGTGGTGGTTGTTGTTTCTGTATTCTGTGCAGCATCTGCCCTATTTGGCACATTTTCATCTACTTCCTGCTGTCTTATGTTGCCAGTGTACCATTGGTTTCTGCCCCTTTGGCGTGAACCTCTGTTGTATGACGGTCTTTGGTTGTTGAGGTATTCCCTACAGAATCGTATGTGGTTCACTTGATGGGTACGGTCTCTTGGTCTTCCACGATCATATGTATATGTTCTGTATCTCGATTCACCCCTTGGTATTGTGTCGTGGTACCGCTGTCTTGTGTTCTCCATCCTCTCGCCATGATTGTGTGGTTGAGGGAAATGGTGTGCCCCTCTCCCTCTGTCATGGGTGCTCCTAGTATTTCTATCTTCTCCCTCATTCTGGTTGTTCGTAGCCGTGCTCCAGTTTAAGATGGGTGAGTTTGGGTGACCGTTCCTATGTCTATGCTCATTAGGCCGACCATTTTGTGTTTCGAAGGCTGTCAGCAATTCTATCATGTCTGCAAAATCTACTGGCCTCGCAACAATTAACCCTGTTCTCACCGTGTCTGGGAAATGTCTTGTTATGCTGGTAATTAGCTCTGCTTCCGACAGGTTAGGGTCTAACAACTTTCCTTTGTTGGCTACTTTCATAAAATAATTGACTAGCGATAACCCTTTGGTTGGATCATATCTACCTGTCGCTAGCTCTACCCTAGTTTGGTTTTGCTTAGCTGGGCCCCAATACCTTGATAGGAATAGATTTCTGAATGAGCTGTACGACTCATGACCAGCTAGTGTTAACCTGAGCCATTCTAATGCCTTGTTTTTTAAGCTTTTCTTGATTATCATCATCCTAAGCTCATTTGGTATCCTTTTCACTTTAAAATACTCTTCCATCTCTTTAACAAAGAGTTTTGGATCGTCTCCCTTCTCCTCGTCAAATGTAGGTGGTGTGATTTCATGTAGTATGCTGTTGGTGTAACATGTGTTGTGTGTTGTGTCATTGTTTGGTTGTGAACCTCTTTCTCTGTATGGTGAGTCAACATTTTGTACATTATTCAAATAACTCTCATCTTGTACATTACTTACATCTAAATCATCTTGCCTTTGTAGTCCATTCACAACATCATTTACATTAGCCAAATTTTCCTTTCCTTTTTTCATTTCTTCACAAATTGATTTTAAATCATTCTTTATTTCTAAGTGACTTTGTTTCATATCATTTATAGCATCCTGTTGCGAATGTACTACTTCAGTAATAGTCTTAATTTTAGGAATTACAATTTGTTCTACAGTTTCATTAATAATGTCTTTCTTTACTACCTCAATCTCTTTCCTTAATTCCTCAGTTATTTCTGCTTTTACATTTGTAATCTTACAGTCTACACTTGCATTACATTCTGTTATTTCATCTCTACATCTAGCAATTTCTCCTTCTAATACAATCTTATTTTCTCTCATTTCTGATTCTATTTTTCCCATCCTATCTCCTACGATTTCTATCCTAGCTCCTAAGGCTTCCTTTGTCTCATTTAAGTTTTTATGTACTAATTTCAAATTAGTTTCCATTACTTTCATATTTTCTTTACACTCCTGTCTTCCCAATTCTATTTTCTGTTCTAAGTTCTGTCTTCCTAATTCCATTTTCTGTTCTAAGTTCTGTCTTCCTAATTCCATTTTCTGTTCTAAGTTCTGTCTTCCTAATTCCATTTACTGTTCTAAGTCCTTTCTCACTTCCTCCATTTTCTGACCTATGTCTTCCTTATTCTGTTCCAGTTTCTGACCTATACTCTGAACTATCTCTTCCTTATTCTGTTCCATTTTCTGACCTAAACTTTGTTCTAGTCTTTCAAACATGATCATTAATAACCTTTGGTCTCTTCCTATTGCTACCTGTTTCTCACTTTCTGGTTCTATTTGATAATCAGGCCTATCTGCCCCTTCCCCCACTCCTGTTTCTATCTCTTTTCGCAACATTTTAGTTTCTTTATTCAATTCACTTAGGGTTAAAAGTCCCACGACTTTGCCGCTTCTCAGTAACATAAAAATGAAAATAAACTGGATGTAAAAATAAAAATTTTTGATCTTACTTTTTTCCGTTGATTTGTCCAGTTATGTACGTCTCCTGGGCAGTTGGCTTCGCTAGACGATCTCCGGTGTTTTCCCGCGTTGATTATCCGTGCATCGATGTTCTGATGTATCGTTGATTATCCGTTCATCGGTGTTCTGATGTCGATATCAAACGATGGTCTAATGGCGTCTTCTTTTTTTTGGCGCGATGATATGGCGTCACTTGTTATTTTGCGTAAGTTCATTTCCCGTAATTTCCATTCCATCCTAAATTCGTCTTCCACGTTGGGCAAGCCATTTTGGTGCTGTTTTTATTCGCGGGTGGCTTCTTGTTTGAGCGATGTGGTTCTTATTTCCCTCAGGGCGTGGTAACGGATGGAGTGAACATACACTCGGGTTTAACTTTTGTCAAACATTTTATTTGCACCTTCTTGTTCACAATTTTTAAATCGTATCACAGTAGAAAGTCTTATTTTAGCGGATCAACTTCCCTAGCATCGCCGAAATTTAATTAAAGGTCTCTAAACACTTAGTAAATTCACTTTTACTATTTCATGACGCGTACACATAAAAATGCGTCCATCCATGCCGAATACGGAGACGCTAGTGAACAGTTTTTTTGGCGTCGTTTTGACGCGACACCGCCTTTTTCATATTCATCCGCACTATTCATCCGCACAAATAGTTCTTTCTCGTTAGGGAAGCGATCCCAATCATCGTCCCCTACTTTTATTATGGAACACAAACAATTCTAATATTTATACACATATATTAAAATCAAATATGGAAAGATTTATGACGTCTTTGTGCAAACTTAGTTGTTCGTAACAATGAACCTTATCAACATGTTTTCGTCATTTAATTATCTCATACCAACATCAAAAAACGAATTACACTTTTAACAAACATTTCATGAACGATTTTCTTTTGGGGTCTTCTAATATTCTGTCTCAAGCTCATAACGTTTTTTCTTCATGTTCGTTTTTTCAACCCAAAAATAGTAAAATTTCACTCATGAAGTGAAGGAAACATTCAGAAATATTTTTTGTTGGTCAATAGAATATAGAGTTATTGCGGAGGATTTACGTGGCATATTTTCCATGTTGCGGAGACGATATTGACAGCTCAAGGAGCACTTTGTGCACCATACCAATATATTAGAATAAAGTATTGTTCACAGATATGAGGGTATTGATGCTGCTGAGCTAGACTTAGGCACAGCATTTATTACCTTGCTTGATGCATTCTTATTCGGCATCTGTGGCATTTAGTCTGAACCCGAATATTGAACCGGAAATTGAGACACTTGTTCCTGTTTCCAGAAATATGTCAAAAATGGAGGTAATTTATCCTGTCTCCGTTTTTGAAAAATTGCTTATCACATATCCCGTGCAGGCTTTCACAAAGCACTAAAACTGTTTGCTATAGGAGGAAGTTTACATTTTCTTAAATCCTGGATAAATTTAATTGGTAGAGCCCAGAATGACTAAGTTTCGGTTCCGATGATTTTGCAGGCTACCATTCGTTGGTTCCCTATTATGGTCTTGGGTTTTATTAATTGGTGCTATGATTTTTCAGCAGAAAATTCTTCACAATTTCCTTCCTGAATGAAATGTTTGCTTTTAAGCTGTGCCTCAGCTTTTTAACCATTATGCTTTGAGTACAGCAGTATCACGTTACTGTACTGACACAAAGCTGATACAAATATCAGTTTTCTAACCAAATTCCATGACTTAATGACAACTTGCAGAAGGGGACTTAATACCTCGATCGAAAGGTGGTCTATTTTGCCTATGTCCCTGATGGGGCACCACAGGGAAGGATGGATGAGACGGATGGATCCGAGGGGCGGCCGGAACATTGCCACAACAGAGCAGACGGCAGGGTTCCTACATTTTCCAGTTAGAAGAACCCGGTAGAGGCTGGCTCAGCCGGGTTTCTCTCCCATCCCCGGGTTCGTATTCCCAAGGGGGAAGCAGGACTCGGAAACCGGTTCTCCTTCTCCACTCATGCCCTCGGGCTTGTACCATCCCATGGGGGCCTGGAAACCAGTAGACTTGCCTTCCAATCCGGGGGATGAGATTTCCAGAGTACATTTGTTCCCATGCTGCTGCTGTGATGCTTGCCGATGCTTCCAACACTGAAAGAAACCTAACGAGATGACTGATGAAATGAAATGATTAATGCAACCAAATGGAGGGACAGGAAAATCCTCAGTAGTCGCTTGGCGATCCGGGGAAATCTCCAAAAAAACCCATTGGTCAGGAAGGTCGACCACGGGGATCGTACCTGTGACCTACCTGATATGTGCAACACACATTACGGCCTCAGCTATTCCTCTCGGTTACCAAATGTAAAAATCTGCTTTTATATTTGTTTCGAACTGATCTGAGGAAAAAAAAAAAAAAAAAAAAAACAACAACAACAACAACAAAGCTTGTGTTTTGTTTCCTGCAAGACTACGTCATTTTTTTTTTATTCAACTCGAAAAGGGGGCAAACGTAGAGCGATTTAGATTCTGGTAAGTCGACTAAGAAATACATACCTGTTCCAAATTAATGGAATCCAATAGTTCAACAGCAATAGTTCACAATGCCACCACCAAATGATGATGAAAATGTTTCACTAAAGTATTTAGAAAATTCTGAAATGAAGTAGGATTATTCACATTCTGCTACAATATGAAATTGAAACGATTGTGCACTAATAAGCTTAACATGGGCATATCATATAAAGCTGTGCATACACCTAAAGCAAAACCTATTTTTGTAACAGATGGAACGAATGTCCAAGAACTTAAAAAAATGGAAGAATGTGGCTTCTAAAGTTTGTGAAGAGAAATACAATTAACTAAAATGAAATCAGGGAATTTTGCAAAATTGATACCAGTGGACATTGAAGGGGACCAGGTAGTGATTCGTACACAATTTCAGTATTTCAAAACATAACTTTAGTTGAGGATATCTAAACTTCTACCGCTCAGATCAAAATTTAATTTGGAATGAATATTTACTGATTCATTGTGATTACATTTATATAGAGAACATCAAAACAATTATTTAAAATGGTCATGTAATAAGGCCAAAACTGATATTATGTTTTTGAAAAAATATGTTGTTAGCTAATGCTGGATTTCTGACAATGAAGTCATTAATCCTCTTGCTCTCCAATATTAATGAAGAGAGCAATAGCAGTAACAGTAACCGCTTTTTAGAGAGCACAATATTTTTATGTTTTGGCGGTCACATCGCTCTCTCACAACCCCCAAAATGTCTGGAGGACCACACCTGTCGTTGGTTTACGGGTCTCACCGACCTGACCGGGAGAATTATCAAAATAAATTCACCGACCATATCCTCTGATCACCAATCAGAGGACGTATTACATGCCATGACAGGTCAGCATGTTAGGGGTTAAGATAAAATAGGAAATGTATACTGGATGAAAGGTACTGCTTTGGCCATACATACGAGGCCTGTCTAAAAAGTATCTGACTTTAATTTTTGCCATGCAAAGTAGGGGTGCTACTTTGATAGTCGTCTTGTAGTGGATATCTAGTATTAATAGTCTCTGAAGACAATGACAGAAAATGTTAACTCACTAGTACTAACTGTGCAAATTCCTCCTACATCATTCAAGCATATGTGTTGAAACTTTTGTAGCGCACTAGGCAACGTGTATTTATAATTTGTAACCTAAATTTACTTAAATATCTCTGGCTATATTCAAAAGAAAAAATATTTAACTTGTATAAAAGAAAGGAAATTTTATTTTACACAAATATTTTTTTTTAAATTTTATATTTTCGATTTTTCCAATAATAGTGGATCATGTTTGTGGAATACATGCTTCTGGAACTACTGTAAAATTTTCATTCAAATAGGTTCAGTAGTTTTGGAAAAAAAAATGCACCTTACTTTGAAAGATGTGAAGTTACAGAAAACCACATTTAAGGAAATGTAGCTCGCGTCAGTGCCCGCAGTTTTCTGATTTAGAGAGTATCCAGGACTTATAAGTTAACGTTTCCACAGGCGCTTCGAGCAGCTAAAACCTGCGAACACCACCGGCTATGCCTCAGCTGCCCACCGCCCTCCTGTGACCACTGTGGGCCAGCAACACATGCCTGTTTCGGATGCCAGCACCCAAACCGACTGGTCAGCAAGCACTCCACGGCATCGCCCTAATCCTCCTGCAACTACATCTATCTATTCTCCTTCTTTAATTCTAAAAAAATGTGTAACAAGTATTTACGGTATCAAAAGTTCAGGAGACATCACCAAAAGAATGAATTTTAAATAAATTACAAATTTAGAATCTAGGTTTTAGGATCTTCAAAAGATTGACAGAGATTTTCAAGAATATCCGTTTCCCAACATTTGCATGGAAAATCTGCCTATTGTAATAACTCCCAGAATGTCTTTTGCGAGTTTTAACTTAAATTTAATTTAGAAGGTGAGTTAATTAATAACACTGAACAACACTTACAACATATTTTTCCGGGACGCGTTTCGAAGGTAACTTTCCTCCATTATCAACCGGACAATAACTGGGTTTCCACGGTGCTTGATGGTGCAAATGGTGATGCTTCTTCTGGTGTTTCTTCTGGTGGCGGTTCAATGAACTTACTGAAAATGTCTCTCTGAGGAATGTCGAAATTAAATACACGGTTTCTATTTTTTAAAATAAAGATTTGTTCCCATGTGGACAGTTCTTGTTTTCCGGTTATGTGTTTAAGAAGTTTCGGTTCTAGCTTTATGTCATGACTTTTTGTCCAAAAGTAAAATGCAACCGCTGATTTTTCTAATTGTTTACTCTTAATGTTTCTAACGTGTTCCTTGGATCTAATTTCTAAATTTCTTTTGGTTTTTCCTATGTATATTTCATTACAATCACTGCATTCAATTTGGTATATGCCAGACTTTTTGTTAGGTGGAATAGCATCTTTGATGTTTGAAATTAGTAGGTTTTTTATGGAGTAATGGTTTACTGCTGCCAGCTCAATGTTGTATTCCTTGAACACCTTTTTAAATTTATCAAAGGCCCATGGATGATATGTGAATCTCTTGAATATCATTTTTGTTCTTGCTGCTGTGAGAGTTGTAGTTTCTTTTAATAATTTTTTCTTTTCTGCTGGTTTTACCTTTTTATCTACTAATTCTTTGGGAAAGCCGTTTTTTGTGCTATTTCAATTATTTTGTAATATTCTGTTTTATATTCTTCTGCTGAAAGAGGGATGTTCACCAATCTATGTGTTAAACCATTGAAAATTGCTTGTTTGTGGCTTCTTGTATTGTAACTATTAGCTTTTATGTAGTTGTCTGTCTGCGTTGGTTTTCTGTGAATACCGAAATGTATTCTATCCTTGTTTTTGATTAATTTTAGATCTAAAAATGGTAATTTATTATCTTTTTCTACTTCCACTGTGAAATTTATACTTTTGTCCTGTATGTTCAGAAGTTTTAATGCGTCACTGACGTGTCTTTTTGGAACTATTGCAAATATATCATCCACATATCGCTGCCATAGTTTGAACATCCACGGGAAACCTTTTGTGATCCTTATTTCCAATGAACTCATGTAAATATCTGCTAAGAATGGCGAGAGAGGGTTGCCCATTGCTAAACCTGAAGTTTGACGGAAATACTTTGTTTGGAACTGGAAGAAATTTTGTTCTGTGCATAATTTGGTGAGTTCTATGTATTCTGCAATTTCTGACGATGACATTCCAAGTGATTTGAGCCAATTTTTGATCAGTGATGGAAGCTTTTCTATTGGTATACTGGGAAATAGTGACTCTACGTCAAAGGAGACAAGGGTGTCCTCTTCTGTTAATTTGAAGTCTTTGATATTTTCTATTAGTTCATAACTGTTTCTTATGCTTAAACTTTCAAATTTAGGAAATGAATTAAATTTATTAGATAGCCATTTTGCCAGTTTGTAAGTTGGTGAATTTATGCTGCTATCTCATGGTAATTTCTGGCTTGTGTATTTTGGGTAAACCATAGATTCTGGGTACAGTTGGATTATTTGGTTTAATTGCATATTTGTTTGGTATTATCCTTGAATTTTGTATAGTTTTTTCAAAGGTTTGAACACAAGTGGTTAGCGGGTTTTTGCTGATTTTTTCGTAGTTACTATTATTTAGCATAATTTCCATTTTTTCTATGTAATTTGATTTATTCATTATTACTATTTTGTTCCCTTTGTCTGCCTTTGTGTATACTACGTTTTTATGTTTTAAGGAATGGATAAGATTTCGTTTACTTTTGTACAAAATACAAAAAAAAAAAAAATTCCGTTCCTCCTCCCGGCAAGACCCAAATAGGTCTTCCTGCCAGCCTGCAACAGCCGTTACAAGCACTTCCACTGGTGCTGTTAAAAAGATCTCGTCCACCGAGGCCAAGAAAAGAACTCAACGCAAAAGTAAAAGAGACAAGTTTAGGATGCTCGAGGCATCCAAGCATGCCACCAACCAGGGTCTCCCGCGCGCAAAAGATTCTCGCGTAGGACAAAACAGATTCCAACGACTGTACCAGTGTGCGCACAGACTTTTCATCGCGCAATTGCAGGACCTCAGTGTTCTCCTGCAAGTCCTCCATCGCAAGAGACGAGAATTTTAGCCCTTCTAGCCTCTCCTCTGCTGAGAAAGAAATCTTCCAGCGGGAGGAGGATCAATTTCATGTGGCAGTATCACGGAGATCCACCAGACTGGCCAAATTAACCAAACTGGAAAAACAAGGCTTGTCCAACCAACCCCAATCCCAACCACCTACACCTCCCAAGCGGCACGTGCCATCAATTATCGTGGACAGCTTCGTAAGGTCGGTCGGCTTCCTTAAGCTGGTTGTGCCGACGCTTTTCGAGTGAGCGTACCTTTTCCAGGCCAAATCGGCCGAAGGTTATCACTCCATCCTGCATGGTTTGGTTTGGTTTGGTTTAAGGGCGCTCAACTTCTAGGTCATCAGCGCCCTTAAAGGATTCATGGCAATAGACAGATATAAATTTCACTCAAAAACTAAAAATACTAGCAACAAGAAAAGTTTACAAGTAAAAAGCAGTGGCAATAGCCAGATATGAAACAAGGTGATAAATATGTCCAAAAGCAGAAACAGATAATTAAAAAAATTTAAATCCTCAAATTGATATTACACTCCGCTAAAAAATTAAAAAGTCTATCAACCGCTGTTTTGTCGTCCGCTAGAACTTCTGCAAGTCTGGCAGGCAGCTGCAGAGAATCCCGAAGGTGCGCTAGAGAGCAACACTCTAGCAACACGTGGCGAACTGACAAAAGGTTGTCACACAGCGGACATAGAGGCGCAGGATCCCTTTTAAATAGGTAACCATGCGAAAAATTGCAGTGGCCTATTCTTAATCGAGCCAAACTAACCTCCTCGCGACGAGATGTGCGACAGGAAGTTACCCAGTTTATCGGAAGTTCTTTCACTTCTCTAAGCTTATTACCGCGGAGAGTTGACCACTCGTCGTGCCAGGACGACAGCACCGCTCTCCGCACTTCAAGCCTAAAGTCTTCCGAAGTAACACGTGAGATGGTAATACTGGGTTCTGTAGTTGCCGTCTTTGCTGCTAAATCTGCCATTTCATTCCCCGGCAAACCTACGTGACCAGGAATCCATGCACACACCACGTCAACACCAGAAGCGTGTAAAACATGGAGGGCATCCTGGATACGTTGTACAATAGGGTGGGTTGTACAACTGACAAAGGCTCTGCAGTGCACTAAGGGAATCGCTCAAAATCAGGCAGTCACCTAATTTACGACGGCGAACATACAAAACGGCTCGATAAATTGCATAAAGCTCTGCAGTAAAAATGGAGGTGCTATTTGGAAAACCGAATGTATATGGTTCGGTTCCATAAACATAAGCACATCCAACACCGTTGGTGTTCTTTGACCCATCGGTGTAAATATATCGACGGTCAGTGTAGCCTGACAAAAATTCTAAGAAACACGTGCGGATACTTGAAATAGGCATCGTGGACTTCTAGTGTACGGTCATACAAAGATCTACATGGGGCGTACCAGATAGCCAAGGGGGTAAAGTCTCTCGCCCTTGGCGAACATCACAGGCAGTTCCACTCCAAGCTTCACTAGGAGCTCTTGGAAACGGAACCCCGCAGGCATTGGACTGAGGGTGCTATTTCTATATCGTTCTCTTAGCGTGGTGGTGAAAAAAGAAGCGAACGTTGGGTGCTTAGGCATACACCTAAGCGCACAACCATAATTTGCCAAGAGAATCTCACGCCGATATTGCAGAGGAGGTTCTGCGGACTCGGCGTAAACGCTCACCACTGGGCTTGTTGGAAAAGCTCCTGTTGCAATGCGGATGCCCCTATTATGGACCACGTCTAATCTTCTCAGCACAGATAGTTGTGCTGACGAATAAACAATACACCCATAGTCTAGCTTGGATCGGACCAATGCGCGATATATTCGCAACAAAATTGTCCGATCCGCTCCCCACGATTTGCCATTCAGTACTCGCATAATATTTAGGGAACGGTCACATCTCGCTCTTAGCTGTGCAATATGCGACTACCAATTAAGCTTCCTGTCCAAGATCAAACCCAGGAAGCGCGTCTCTTCTGCGAAGGGAAGTACATCTGGACCAAATCGGAGCGAAGGTGGTAATCGTCTCCTACGGCGCCAGAAATTAACGCAGATTGACTTCTCAGTTGAGAAACGGAAGCCGTTTCTCACGCTCCATTCTCTAAGGTTGTCCAAACATTGCTGTAGGCGCCGTTGTAAGAACGCCGTGCGCTGAGAAGTGCAATAGACAGCGAAGTCGTCTACGAATAGGCATGACGAAACTCCAGGTGGAACACATTTCCAGATGGAGTTAATTGCAATAGCAAAGAGCGTGACACTTAGCACCGAATCCTGAGGTACTCCCTCCTCCTGAACAAAAGAATTAGAAAAAACCGAGCCGACCCTTACTCGGAAAAAGCGGTCCTTCATAAACTCCTGAATGAAAAGTGGTAGGCGTCCACGTATGTTCCAGGCATACAGGGAACGTAGAATCCCTGCTCGCCAGCACGTATCATAAGCCTTCTCAAGATCGAAAAATATGCCAACGGTTTGACAGTTCTTCATAAAACCGTCCATTATCTGTGTCGATATTGACACAAGATGGTCAACAGTTGAACGGCGTCGTCGAAAACCACACTGGATGTTAGTCAGTAGGTTACGACTTTCTAACCACCATACCAATCGTCCATTGATCATGCGTTCCATCACCTTGCAAACGCAACTGGTGAGGGAAATAGGACGATAGCTGCAGGGAAGATGACGGTCCTTTCCAGCCTTCAAGATGGGAATAACGGTGGCCTCCCGCCAATTTTCTGGGAGTATACTGTCAACCCAAACACGATTATAGACCTCGAGCAGGAATGCCTTACCTTCAGGAGAGAGCCGTTGTAACATTTGTACATGAATACCGTCCGGTCCTGGTGCTGAACATCGCGAAGATTTCAGGGAATACTCCAGCTCTGCCATGGTGAAAAGGGGATTGTAATCCTCTACGTTTCTAGAACGAAACGAGAAGCCTTGAGATTCCACCTGAGTTTTAATTGGGAGGAACTCAGGGGAGTAGTTTTCCGAGCTAGACACTTGTGCGAAAGCACTGCCAAAGGTATTGGCCACTTCAAATGAATCGACAACAGCTCCTGTGGCTGTTTTTAGTCCCGCTATTGGTATTTGGGTCGTTTTAGCTGCAACACGCCTTAATCTATCCCACACAACCGAGGAAGGTGTGTGTCGGTTAAATGAAGCTACAAATTTGCTCCATGATGACTTTTTGCTATCCTTAATGACTTGTCTGGACCTCGCGCGCATTTTCTTGTATTCGATTAGGTTTTCCAAAGTAGGGTGACGTTGGAAAACCCTAAGTGCACGCCTTCGAGCACGAATGGCATTCCGACATTCTTCCGTCCACCAGGGGACGGGAAATCGACGGGGGTGTGTAGTCGACCGCGGAATCGATTGTTCAGCAGCAGAGAGAATCGTCTCCGTGAGATGCTGCGCCAAATTATTCGCTGAGTCGTGCTCGTTGTACGTAAAGACAGCCAACTGGGTGTAAAGGTTCCAGTTGTCATGGTCCAAACGCCATCTGGGCATACGTGTGGAATATGTATGTTGCGTCAAGAGACTAACTAATAAGACATGGGAAGTGGTCACTAGAGTGTAAATCAGAGATGACATTCCATTGTAAGGAGACTACCAACTGAGGTGAACAAACTGCAAGATCAAGGTGTGAGAAGGTGCTGTGGGAGTCCGAAATGAATGTAGGCTCTCCAGTGTTGAGGAGAGCTAGGTTGTGACTGTCCAAGAAATTGGAAATGAGTTTACCTCTTGCACAAGCGCGACTTGAACCCCAAAGTGGGTGGTGCGCATTGAAGTCTCCCACCAACAGAAACGGTGTTGGCAACTGGGAAACTAGATCTTCTAAATCAATGTGCGAGAGGTCATGGGACGGAGGCAAATATATATTACAGATGGTGAAATGGATGTCTGGCAGTACAATCCTTATTGCAATTGATTGGATATCAGGCTGTATTGGTACAGATTGCATATAAATGTCATCTCTCACAAGTATCATAGCGCCGCCATGTGCCGGAACACCCTCTTCTGGTGTAACATCACACCGTACTGGGGTGTATCGCCTGAGATGGAAAGCGTCTTGAGGACGCAGCTTAGTCTCTTGCAAACATGCGACCAGAGGTTCGTTTTCTTTGAGCAAGAGCTCAAGTTCTGACCTTTGAGTTCGAATGCCACGTATGTTCCAATGTAAGATAGCCATATTAGTATGTGTGTGGGATAAATATTGCAAGGTAACAGTGTATTACCTTGTAGTAGGTGGTGGTCGGTTCAATTTAGCCCTTTTGTGAACTTTTTGGCTCACACTCTTTTCACATTTATCCTGCCTCTTTTTCACTGGGTTTCTCCCAGTATAGGCAGGATCTTCTTGCATCTCCTCTACCGAGGAGGTGCGTATCCCCATAGCAAATTTCGGTTCGAGAGCCTCGAACCGATTGCTCGTGGATACCGGCGAAGATGAAAGCTGCCGGTCTGTGTCCATCCCGGAGGAATCCTCAGAAGAGGATCTTCGGGGGGATGAACGCTGGCTCTTCTTTCCCTTTGGTTGAGCGGGAACAGACACGTTTTCTTCTTTGAGGAAGTCAGTTCTTACATATTGTTTCTTAAGTTGCTTCGGTGATGTAACATAAACAACGGGCTCATTCTTGCCATTGTTGTAGACTGGCAATTTAGACGGTGACCTTGTAGATGTGTTCTTTTCCTTTACGGACTTGGTAGGAGACGTAGATTTTCCTGTAGATGTTGAAGGCTTTGGAACTGTTCTTGCTACGATAATTTTTTGTGAAATTGTGGCCCCGGTTTGATCGCTGGTTTGTGTAGCGATTTCCCGCTTCTCTGCCGGCCTAGCTACAACAGAGCGATAGGTACCGGACTTTGGAAGGGGGGGCTGTCGGATACGCAGGAGTTTCCGAGCTTCTGAGAAGGACACCTTCTCTTTGACTCGGATTTCCTGGATCGCCCTTTCCTCTATAAACCGGGGGCACTCTCGCGAATTGGCTGGATGTTCGCCGCTGCAGTTCACACAACTGGGAGGCAATGAACATGGAGCGTCGTGAAGGACGCCTCCACAGTTGACGCAAGAAGCTGTTCTGTTACATAGTTCACTTGTGTGTCCAAAATGGTTACACTTAAAGCACCGGATTGGGTTCGGGATGTATGGCCTTACTTCTATAGCTTCGTATCCTGCCCTAATCCTTTGAGGGAGATCTACCCGATCAAAGGTCAGGAACAGGGTACGAGTAGGCTTCAATTCACCGCTTTCTTTGCGATGAACCCGATACACACAGGTAACACCTTGATCTTCTAGGTTTTCCTTAATCTCTTCAACACTGAGTCCGTCTAAAGCGCGGGTATTAACGACACCGCGTGACGAGTTCAAAGTCTTATGAAGGTCAACACGTATTGGATAGCTGGCCAACAGGTTTGATTTTTGTATTTTAGCTGCCTGTTCTGCTGAATGCGCTTCTACTAGAAGCGTGCCATTACGCGATCTAGTGCATGACTTCACTGGACCAGCTATCTTATCCAGGCCCTTCTGGATTATAAATGGGCTCACCGAAAGGAACTTTTTTCCTTCCTCAGTTCTCGAAATGACTAAGTAGCGAGGACCACAGGACTCGACTACTTCCTTTACACTTGACTTCTGGTATTTTGGTTTATTTTGAGTTTTTTGTGAACTCATGGCGCTTTAATCCTCCACCATTGCAAATGTCTCCGATGGCATGCTCACATCCTGGGCGCCACCCCGGCTTAGGTGAGAGTCCTGGCCTGGACCTGGCTCACCCTAGGGTCTCACCTCCCAATGTATAGACAGAGGGACCCAATCGCCTTCAGGAGTGCATCAGCTCATGCAATGGCCCCTCCCCGGGACTGACCTTTATCAGCGGATACGCACACAGATCCTACATGATAACCAGGGGCTGGGACTTACGCGATTACCCAGTCACCCCTTGCGTCACCCGCGCGTAGGTTATCCATCAGACTGTGTACAGGGAGGCAACAGGTGGGAGGTCAAACACAAAAGTGGACCAAAGTTGATTGGGCGTTTGGCATGTGCCCTCTCACCTCTTGGAGGAACCCAATCGAGAGTATGGCTCGGGGCCCCGGGTACGCCAAACCCGTACCTACCGTAGTAGGAGCCCCTGGGGGAGTTTGATTTCGGAGTCCTCTTCTCCTAGATGAGTTGTCGACCAAGACTACCGAGCCCCATCTACCCGTTTGGAATGTTCTTTGCTTCCCCTCACCTCTTGCCTACCAGTAGTCGAAAGAACACTTAGTAGGCCGTCTGGTTCAGGTACTGAGCTCCTCCGCCACGACAAGGCGACACTCCTACTCCATCCTGCACCATCTCAAGGTCCAAGGTATTCCCCAATTTACCTTCGGCCTGGATCGAACATACGAATTTCGCAAGTTTTTCGCGTGCTACAGGTGGACACCCCTGTTGAGAGCATCGTGGCAGATCTTAGCCACCAGGACATCACCCCCAGAGTGGTCAAGCAGCTGACCAAGGTCACGCCAGAGGGGCAAGGACCCAGGAAATCCCTCCCCCTCTTTTTAGTACTGGTGGAGCGTGCCAACTACCCGGAGACACAAATAGGCGGTCTAACAGCCCCCTGTTACTTCCGGGTACATACTGAGCCCTCCAAAGGTTCTGGCGGCCCCCTCAGTGCCATGGTCGTCTGGGGTTAACCACCCCAGCCACTTCAGTCACCGCAAACTGCGCTGCCTTAGCTGTGGTGACGAACATCCCAAAGAGATCTGCCCGCGTTCGAGGACAGATGTGCCCAAGTGCGCAAATTGCGACGGCGCACACGTAGCGTGCTACGGAGGCTGTCCGACCAGGAAAGCTATCATAGTCTCCAGGCAACCACCACAGACGCAACCGCAGGTCAGTCCTGTCAGCCGCCCTCAGGCAGGTCCTGCACCAGCAGTAAATCAGACATAGGGTCCAGCGTAGCAAAAGGAGAAGCGGGTACATCTGTGGGGTCGCGTGTAAACATACAGCCACCTCCCCAGGTACAAACAAAAGCCCCAGAGCTCCCAAGGCTCTCTACCACCAAGGTCGCGGAGGCATCGCCATTCTCGGAGATCTGTCACCGTCTCCGAAGCTCATAGTGAGCATGGTGTTCCCACGCACGTCCAACAGCCGAGTGATGATGTGACTGTAAAGAAACCGGCGCCACCCAGCCCTTCTGTACTTCCAGCTCCCCAACAAACCCTCACCCATGTTACTGTACTGCATATTTCGGATGTGCTGACGTGGCTGCAGCACCTGATGCAGAACCACGACCGCCAGATCCATGAGCTGTTAGTGAAGTTCATTTGCTCCACTGCCTCAGTCGCCAAAATGGTCATTGCCTTGGAGGGGCTCGCTTTGCTGACCACCGTCATCCAGACAACCCAGTATGACAGATCGGAATAGGTCTCGTACCTCATTCAGATTCGCGTTCTGGAACACGTGTGGCCTGGCCGGTCAGGAAAATTAGCTCCATCATTTTGCCAGAGGGCATGCTTTAGACCTCATCTTGGTTTTGGAAACACATCTCCGCCAGAGTGACACATCCCGACTTTAGGGCTATCACTGTCTCAGATCGGACCTCGTGGGTCGCTGAGGAGGCGGCACAGCGACCTAAGTGAGGAGAAATGTCAACAAACCGGTCTAGAACCCTCCTCTTAAAACCCTAGAAGCCATGGCCACCCATGTCCAACCAACCGTGTCCACCTCGGAGGTACTGAAGTCCTGATAGTGTCTGCATAGCACCCACCTCAGAGACAGTTCGTAGCTAATGATGACCTCTCCATCCTCGCCTTACATCCCCACGTCATTCTAGCCGGGGACCAAAATGCCAAACATCTGCTGTGGCATTGTGGCCACCGTCAAGAAGAAGAAGAGGCAGCGAGATCATCCGCATGATAGATGCGGACCCTCAGTTCAGAATAGAGGATCCCTGGCAGCCCACTCACTACCCGTGAGGCCTAGAACGGCTATCCGTCATAGAGTTCGCAATCATCAAACATTTCCCGTACCATCTATTGTTCGCATCGCACAACGAACTCCATTCAGACCATAATCCTGTGATGGTTTGCCATCATGACGTCTCGATTCAACTTCGGAACGTCGACTGGGACGGCGTCAGGAGTTGCCTGAAAGGCTCCATCCCTGCTAACCCTAACATTACTCAACCTTAGAGGCTGTGGTCTTCCCCATTACCTCCATCAAATTGTCGGCAACCTCACTGTCCACACCCCAGCAGCTCCTTCACATCCGGACGTCCTGTAGAACTCATGCTGCTTATCCGCTGCTCTTGGGCGGCTCGTAGACTCTATCAGGTCCACCGCACGCCACACCACCTAGCGCTTCTAATGCGATTACGCCGCGAGGTTCGTCTCCGACTACGCGAGCACAAAGTGCGCGCGTGGGATGAAACGATGACTTGTCTGAACTTAGAGGATGGCGAGTGTGAAAAATCGCCAAGAGACTTCGAAATAGAGGTGGACTACATACTTCCCCCATCCTAGGCATCCAAAGTCTGGCCTATGAAACCTAAGCCAAAGCAAATGTGTTTGCCGAATACCTGAGAGGACTATGAGGCTGAGAGATGATCCACAGAACCTAGACTTCTCTGATCGTCTCCGTCGGGAGTTACACCGATACCTTCGACGACAACCCGAGGAGGTGGATCGCCTTCTTGTCTTGAACTGCGGGGCGCATTCCGGCGTCTCAACCCCAAAAATGCAGCGGGGCCGGAAAATTTAAGAAATTTAAAATTATTTTGTTGTTTAACGACGCTGTCAATCGTCAAGATCACATCAGCGCCACCGGTGTGCCGGAATTTCGTCCTGCAGGAGTTCTTTTACATGCCAGTATATCTGGTGACCCGGAGCTGTCTTTTTAAGCACACTTAAAATCATCGGTCTGGGTCGGATTATAACCCGCGAGCTTGGGATCAGTAGACCAGCGTCTAACCAAATGGAGCGACACGGGGGCCGGACGGGCTAACCCCTGTCACGCTCCGACACCTTCCATTCAAGGCCGTGGTCTCTCTCATAAAGATCTTCAGTATGTGCCTCGCCATGAGTCACTTTTCATGTGAGGGGAGAAAGAGGTGCGGATGATTTGCATCTTAAAATCCGGGAAAGATCCGGTACATCCTGCAAACTAGCGCTCCATAAACCTATCCTATCAAAAGCACTTGACGGGCATATACTTTACCGCTTGTCTCCCATACTTTGGGAAATTCAAGCCATCCCTCCGCATCAGTTTGCGTTCTGGCCTGGTCACTCAACGCCTCAGTGGCTGCTGCAGATTGTGGAGGCTGCTGCCTTGGGATATCAGGACGAGGTTTATTCTGCAGCAGTTCCTCTAGACGTTAAGAAGGCATTCTTCACGACCTAGCATACGGCTCTCTTGCTGGAGCTACCCACACGCATCATACACATACTACACGCATTTCTCAAGCACAGATCCTTTGTGGTCTCTATTGCAGGAAACAAATCAACACGAAGGCCAGTTCGAGGGGGGTTCCCCAAAGGTTCTGTTGTCCCCAGCGTGTAAGTGTTTATGTGGCCAACATTCCAACCAAGCAGCAGATCTACATAGCCCAGTACGCTGACGACGTGCTGCTATGCTCTTCAGACACCCTCGCAGGACCCTCTTCCCTATTCAGAGATACCTCTGGCTCCTCCAAGAATAGTGCAGGCGTTGGCGATTGTCCATAAACCCGGACAAAAGCCACGCAATTCTCTTCGCTAAACGCCGTTTTCCCGCCAACTTCCCCACATTCACCTATCTCAGAAGAAAGATAGAATGGACGAATACCATCTTCTATCTGGGAGTGAAACTCAATAAGGGTCTGTCTTTTCAGGAGCACCGCGACCTGTTGCATCAGACCAGTGGAGAAAACTACCTCGCTGTATCCCATGTTGGGCCTGGAATGCCTGTGCCCTTGAAGCTACGCCTTTTTCGGGCCCTCATAGTCCTAGTCCTGCTGTACAACTGCGAGATCTACGGCATGGCCACGTCTGCAACGTGTACAGAATAGAGGAATTCGTATAATCTATCCTGTATACCGCTCATTCCCTTCGAGAGTTCTGCACGAGGCCTCGTCTCTTCCGTATGTGGAGGATGAAATTAGGCGCTGGGCTGCAAAATTTTACAACCTATTACCACTACATCGGAGCGCCCTGGTTAGGTCTTTTGGGGACTATAATCCCAAGGAACGTGCACTTGTGCGTCATCGGGTTCCCGCATGGCTTGCGGGCACACCCGGTAACGGCGAAGTTAACCCATCAGCAGCGAAAACTGAGCTCCCATAAAATGCTTCCAAGAGACGCTGGGATTCAACATTTTAAACGTCCATATTTGGTACACACGCCAGCGGTGCCCAACGAGAGTTGAGCCCTGACTGGGAGCTGTTGAGGAGCAGAAATTTGCTACCTCCCTTCTACCCTCAACCCTATCCTTACCCGTCAACCTGTAAAACCCCACATTCTGTCATAAAAGTGGTTAAGCCCTACAAAAGGGCAGGTACACGAAGGACACACCTCGGGCTGTTTTCAACCTGCCAATAGAAGAGAGCGAGCGTTCTGGTGACTTATTCTTAGTGATGGCTCTAGGCAAGTCAGTTAGCGAAGATCTTTGTGTTCGAATCATACAAGGATTGAGAGACGTTTCTCAGCATGCCATCGTTAGGAGGTTAGAGCTGTTATCATCTACAGTACAATAGAAGAGAGCGAACGTTCTGGTGACTTATTCTTAGTGATGGCTCTAGGCAAGTCAGCTAGCGAAGATCTTTGTGTTCGAATCATACAAGGATTGAGAGACGTTTCTCAGCATGCCATCGTCAGGAGGTTTGAGCTGTTATCATCTACAGTACATAATATTTAACAAATGAGAAAGCACGAGTTTCTGCTGTTCACACTTTGTTGCCTTCTAGTAAGCGTTGTGCTAACGTTATACTTAGATCACTTTTGCTCAAACTCAGAGCACAGAACAGCTGTCGAGTCGAACCACAAAATAAGAACTGTCAGAATACACTCGCACTGATCTGCTACTCGGCACTCTACACAGGCGCTGTCCATTGAACGCTTCGTAGACGTTTTCCCTGCTCCTCGGTTCTCGGCAGCTGCTTATATAAGTTTTTAGACGAAGGAAAATTCTGGAAGTAGAATGTTCGGTAGTGACTGTGGCAGAACAGTCTAGATACCGGGACACAGCATAATAGCTATTGTTCCACATGCTCCATTGTGTGGTCGGCGTTCGGGTCTGTTGGGCAGGTAAGTGTCTGTCTGGGTCCCTTCCCTAGTGCAGGCAATTAGACGCCGGTGGGTGCGGTGACACTGCTCCCTCCCTCGTAGCGGGCCAAACGATCAGAACGAGCCACTAGCATCTTCCCCCGGGGCAGCCTCTGAATGCGATAGACTACGAAATTTGATCCTCGTCACCACGCGGTATGGTTCTTGCCAAAGTGTTGAAGTTTGGGGTAACGACCCTTTCTTCGGATAGCGATAAAGCCACACAAGCACACTCGGTAGCGTAATGGCTAGCGTGTGTGCCTCACGTTCAAGAGGTGCGAGGAAGACGAATGTGGGGTAACTTAAAGCTCCATGGACCTCGGGCTCATTTGAGCATTATTTCACCCGTTTCATTCATTCATCGTCGCATGATATTACTTTAAAGTGTGTTAAGTAAAGAAAGGCACACAAGATCTCCCTGTTGGAAGCCTTGGCTGTTGGCTTGTGGGTCGTACCGAGTCTTCATCCGATCGCTCGCCAACTGGGTGTGTTGACGTTCCATCTCGTGTGCATCGCGAAGACGTTCCATGAGGGCGTCCAAACGTCAGATCGCATGGAAGACGTAACTCCCTGCCAAAAACCAAACTTGCGGACATCAACCCGGTGGTGTGGAAAGATGAGCGGCAGGCCGGGTGGAAGAGTGGCACTCTGACTTCTGGTGGTTGCTCACAACCTTCCTCAGATTTTCTTCAAGATTTTAATTTACCACTCGACCATGCCGTCCGACTGCGGGTAGAGAGGTATCGTTCGCGTCTTCTGTACTCCGGCAGTTCCCTCATTTGGTTTGACTCAAAAGTTTCTGCCCTAGTCACTGTGTAGTTCCAGCGGTACTCCAAAGCGGCAGAACTCGCTTCCGAAGATAACCATGATAAGGATCTTTACGCTGGAAGAAACCGCCCTCCCCAGGGTTTGAACTCGCGACCTCGGAAATTATTCCTTGATCACGTATATGATCCATTTAAAATCCTGAGATTGGTATCCGTATCTACTCTAGATCATTAGTCACTACAAAACCATCGTTCTTCACTCCAAACATATTTTGTCTCAAGTATTTTCAAGTATGTTATTCGGGTGGTCTCTTTTAAATGCCTCTCCTAATATATATGTGTAATATACGTTTAATGATAATTTGACTATGAGAACTAGTTAGTGATTACCTTTCCCTATAAAACTGAATATACAAGATTGGCAATATCAATCAATACACTAGTGCTACATAGAAGAAGGTGTCATTTACCTGTAAACACTTACCCGAAGAGTAAAAAACCAACGACGACCAACACTATTGTTAATGGCAATACATGTGAAGTGTAGGGATTCACAAGACCAAAGCCAAACAGCGTACTTGCTACCCAATAGTAGCCAATGGCGTAAATATGTAGTGGCTCTGTTGAATTATCGTGATTAAATTCCTGTATAAAACTTTCAGGTAAACATTCCAAAACGCCTACGGCAACCATATCACAGCTGAGTACAACAAAAACTGTGGTTGAAATATTAGTAATTATGATGACCATCGAAAGATACTTAAATAACTGAATCATTTCCTGTGGTTTAAAAATGTTTTCTCCCAGGTATTCAAAGGCTCCTATTAAGCGATATGCTTGTAAGATTCGGTTCATCCTGAATATCTGATGAAGCGATGCATTATTTCTGACTATTAAGTCTATTGGAAGAGTTGCTATCAAATCGATTATAAAGTTGCTTTTAAAATATCTGATTCCAGTGTAATATGGATGACATACCAGAATACCTTTAGCATTGTAAAATGCAACATGAAACATTAAGTACATATCAGCATAAGAAAATACATCAAAGGGTAACATCCACCATTTCTCTTCAATTCCTGTCATATCTAGAGTTTTGTCGATGGGAAGATAAACTGCAAGAATCCAGACAGTGATAGCTCTGGCAATGCACCACATTTTGAGAAAAGAGCCTCCTGGTAGAATAGCCCATGGCATAACAAAATGGCCTAAAAACTCTAAAACTCCTAGGTTTCTGAAGGGTTTCCAGTAACGTTCAGCGAGGCTCTTTTTATAAGTTTTCTTAAAAGACGACTTAAGGGTCATCCAGAGGTACTTTTGAAACCTATTCTTGTGTGTTCTAGACGCAAAATAAGTCGGTTGACCTAGATTTGTTCTTTTGTCATCCAGATACTTGTAGCCTTCAAACAAGCTAGCAACTCTATCACTAAACGCTTTGGTAATTTCATTGTTGGTCTTCCAAATTATGGGAAATATGGAGGTAATCCTTGCAAAATCCTTCCTTTTGATGCTGATGAGTTTACAGTCGGTCATGGTCCGAATTGCACGTGCGGATTTGATTCTATAAAACATTCCTAGGCCTCCAATCTCGGAACCCGGACCAAGTACTGTTCCTGTATCTTCATCATACTGATCAAGCTGCATAGAGTATCCTTCTTGTATGACGTACATGTTCATCATCCATGTTCCTGCTCGATAGATATATTCTCCCGGAGGCAGCACACGCACCTTTCCTTTCTTAGCCATTAGCATCAACATATTGAGATCCGTCAGCTGAAATATCGGTGCTTGTTGCAAAGTCTCTACCATTTCCTTTAAGAGTACATGTTCTTGGTGTTTTTCAGAAATGGTAGGAAACATGGAAATTTCTTTAGTAATGCTATTCCCTTTATCATATTCCCACTGCACATACAAAAACCTTCGTGCGCGGGTAACAATTTCAGGATTTACATCTTTTTCCTTCATATACTGCAGGGCGGATATAAACCTCTCTTGATACAGAGATCTGAGTCTCCCACCAAAGTAAAATGCAGTTGAAAATTCTGCCAGGTAATATCCTAAAAGAAGAATTCCCATCAGAATTAAACACATGACCATACCGATCTCTGGGAAGTTTTTTGGGGTGACATTCGTGAAGCCAAGTCCACATAGTGTGTTTAGAGAAAAGTACAATGATAGAAGCTCTGGAGATTTGTACAGTGGATCTGAGCCCCGATCCTGTTTTTCTCTTTGAGTTAATACATCTAACCAACTGTTTTCAGTTTCGGCAGCTATGTATAAAAGCCCAGCAGACCAAAAACCCGCAATTAACAAAAATAGGGTATATTTCACTATTTTCCAGAACATCACATTGGCCCATAAGTCATTCTCCTTCTCGTTAAAGAATTGGAATATTCTCCAGCATTTAAGTAACTTATTCGATCTGAGTAATGATACATATCTATGTCCAGTGACTGAGAAGGAAAGCCAATGGAGAGGTAACGCAGCGAGTACATCGAGAAAGAATGAGAATTTTCTCATCTGGTAAGCGACGATATATATCACCTTTGCAATAAGCTCTCCTTTTACTTCTATTGCTGTTGTGCACCGTACATAGATATCTACGACAAACACAGCATCCACAACAACATGGAATACCTCAAGTTCAGGAATGGTCCTTGTTGAAAAGGCTATGAGTTGTGGGTACAAGTAGGCGATGACAAGTGCAAGCAATACGACAGCATATTGCCATACCTGGGAACAATAACAAAATAATCTACAATAGCTTCACGGCGTACAGCAAACAAACTTTTAGAGCAGGGGAAAACAGCTTCGGGCCGTGTGACGTATTTAAACGAAGAGCCAGCTTGTACGTTCGTGTGACGTCAGGCAAGAGCGGTGTATTGCTATGCAGGCTAGATCACCGGCGCTACTTGCAGGAAACTGAATGAATATGAAAAATGTTATTTGGGAATGTTTACAACACGCCCGGGCTGTTTAGGGGGAACCCTCTTCAGCCTAGTTTGAGGGTTTTTATTTGTTGTGTGAGGGATCTAAACGGCGTTGGTGCGAATTTTGTTTTGTATTTTGTGTTTTTGTTGACGTTATGTAGTGTTGTGTGTAGTAGTTTTGTGTATGTGTTCAGTTCCCCGTGTATCACACCAGTTTGAGACCAGGCTTCAAGATGTAGAAACATTGTCAACTGTGTTTCATATCTTTGTGTCCCCGTATTCACTGGATGTTAACAAAGTTTCTAGCAGGTAGCAAATTGAATTGATAAATTAGCAGTGCGACGATTTGCTGATAAGAATGTTCCTCAAACCAGATTTCTTGTTGCACGGGTATTATGTATGTTTGCTTCCACGTATGTGTGCGAACAATTCTTTTCTGTTATGAACCTTTCTAAGTCAAAATCCCAAAGCATATTGTCAGATAACAATCTAACATGTAGCCTTCTGTTACAAATGTGCCGTACATTACGCCCTATAATTGACAAACTAGTTAAAGAAAATCGAAACGGCAAATGTCGGAAAATGTCCACCTAATTGTTCTGTATAGCTCTCCTCTAGCTCAGGCAAAATAGTTATAATTTCTGTTCTGTTGGCGTTATAACATGATTGTTCACATAAACTAGAATTTATATATATATACGGTTAAGCCGAAATGTTATTAGTTATAATCTGTGACTATTCCGTAATTGAAACAGTCAGCATTAAAATTGCGATGTCCCGCACGCCGTTCCCCTTGCCCGCTGTGACGTCACACGTTCAACTGGCCGTCGTTGCGAGCATGTGAGCTAAGTGGGTTGACGTCACAGCAGCGATTCCTGTCTTCCCCTGTTTTAGAGCAACAGTTCACGGAGGTATTTACCTTAGTAAGTACTGTACCAGGTAGAAGTATCCAAGGAAAATAACCCATGCACAGAATGGGAAGTGTTGATGTAGCAGACACACTATGCGATGATATTCTGGGTCTTTTTGTTTCATACAATTCAAGAAATATATCCTCTTGTTGCACTGCCGAAGAATCTCTTCCTTTACGCTTCTTCTCCTGTGAAATATTCGTTAGGCACATTAAACTATCCTATTAATTATAGCATACATGTTTAGAATAAGGTTACAGAAACTATGCGACGTGGTCCGAGATCCACATACATTACGTTCGTAGATCGGCCGGACCGCCTCGCAGCGACAGCGGCCCGAGCGAGGACCGGTTCGACCACTGCCAGAATTAGCGTGAACAACCGGCACGTCATGGACACGGAACTACCGTACTATTTACATTGGGGTTACCTGTATCTCAAGAGATGCTGAAATTAATGACTTTAAACGGGAACACATTTCCTATATCTCCTAAAACAATTCTGGTTTACCGAAAATCCCCATATTATTCATTAAGTTCTTCACCACACTACAAAAGTTGGGGTCTGGTGCGCAGCGAATGCGCTTAGAATTATATTTTACGACACAGCAGTTGATTTACACGTTTAAGTGCATTTTGTCCTAAATATGTTTTAAAATTTTTTTCCCGCAACTAACAAGTAATGAAATATTGTGTGGCTGGTTTCAGCAACGCATACTGTTGTGAATTCTATGCACGAATTAGCCAAGAATTGTCGGCACTTCATTCCCCTGGCCTATCTCCATACGACTTTTATTTATGGGAAACGTTAAAGAATAAAGTGTACGCGTCAAATCTACACACGTCACAAGAATTGAGGCACAACATTATAGGAGAAATACAGGCAATAAATCAACACGACGTTTTGCGAATAGACCAGAGTTATTTTCTAAGATATTGGGAATTTATTCGCGTTAAAGGTTATCAATTTCAACATCTGTTGTGATACATGTAAGCCAAATGTTAGTACAGTAGTGTTCCGTACCAATAACTTGTCGGTCGTTCACACCTAACCCTGGCAGAGGGCGTGCCGATCTTCGCCCGGTCCTGTGCCGGCGAGAGGTGGTCCGGCCCATCTACGAATGAAGGATTGAATGACGTGGATATAAGAGCGCTCAACTACATGGTCATCAGCGCCCTTACAAACTGGATCACGGCAAAAGCCACAGATAAATTTGAACATAAATTAAAAATTCTAGTAAAAACAAAAATATAAATAGACCAAGCATACGAGGCAAAGCCCTAATTAAAAGGATCCAAAATGAATGAAAACTTGAAGTCTAAAATATTATTCTTTAACGTTCCCCATAAATTAAAATCACTGAGACGTTTAGCACAAGAGGTTAATGTTTCCGAGATGTCAGCTTTTTTGGCAACGAAATTTCTGAAACTTAAGCCGTACGAGACAACTTACTTCATACTTCACAACCAAGATGTGGACCTTCGTTATTCTCTAAAAAAGCGTGCTTTTATCTTCAAGATCATGTTTCTAGTCGAACAATTGACACTGTGCTACCGAAATTCCCCATATTATATTTAAGTTATCATGCTGCGTTATTTCCGGTGCACTCGCGCGCGTGCGTGCATGTTTGCGTGTGTTTGGGACTCGAGAACGGTCCAGTTTGACGTCATCCCCAATATATAAGGAGGCCTGAGAAGAACAGTAGTGCAGCACCCTGATTTAGGTCCTACACTTCGCCTCTAACCTTTGAGTTAGTAGAGCTCTTCTCCAACATGGGAAAAAGACGTCAGAAGAAGCAATCATCGGCTGCCGTTGAAGCGACCAGTTCCGAAGCTGAAATAGCAACTGTGAACACTGCAGCGGCTGAAGTTTACAGTCCGGCGCCTGCGCCATCTACTGCGCGGCTGGGAGGCTCTATACCGGCCTCAACCGTAGCCGCAATGCCATCCACCACATACTCTCTTGCTGATGTACGGGACCCGTACCATGCTGAACACAGCGCGTGGTTGTGGGAGTACATACGCAGCTACCAACGCAGATGCTCCAAGACTACGCAAAACAATGCTGGCCTTTCCGCACTCGGAAAGGTCCAACTCCTCTTGTGCGGCTTGTCTTTAGGGGCAAGCCACACTACGACGCCGATCTTACCTCCGGGTTGGACCTCCTACTCCATCTCCTGAGAATAGAGCGCAGTCGGACTTGCTGCCATTGCTGGCACACTGCGGATAAATGTACTTAATCACCGAGATGCCACTACTATGATGCACCGAACAAGACATCTATCTGCCAGCAACACGACCATAAACAATGATGCCCTTCTCCGCAACCCGGTGGGATACGACTTCACCGGGCAAGCTTGCTGCCCGTTGCGTCCATGGTCGTTGCGTCCATCGTCACAGCCGAAGGCCACGATCAACATTCGCCAGCAGCGGGCTCGCCTGCCGCGGGTTAACGTTAACCCAGCATGCGCCGACAACTGCCTGTGCTATCCATATCACACCTGAGCTGTGATCCTGGAGAAGCTAGGGGATGCACAGGCTGAGATACTCTCCGCCAAGATTGCTACGCTCGAGGAGGCAGTGTGTCAACTCAGCCACGATCTTGCTATCCACTACACTAAGTTCACGGTATTCCTAACAATGCTGGACTTCGAACGCCTAATATGGATTCGAATGCCTAGCCCACATGAAGACATCTCTACGTGACTGGATGAACATCTCTTTTCCATCCGAAGGCTCGTCATGGAAGAGGTGGCAGATCTTCAGACGATGCTGGACGAACTACTGCCCGGACAAACTCAACCCCCTCGGGGGCACACTTTGGAATCTCCGGCGGCTCACAACCGTGGACGTCGGAAACTTCAGTAATCCCTCACCCGATTCCCTTCAAATCCTCACCATGAGTTCCTAAGGACATAATCAGGGCTTCGGCCATGATTACGTCCTAGCACCCTTCACTCACCTGGCTTTGGACCCCTGTGACCGGCCAATATACTAGTACCACCAATCCGCTGGTGCAATAGCGGCCCTGCCTCACTTTCACCCGAGATTCAGTACACACATTTTCTAGGAGTTATAATAGAGAAGCAGTTAAATTGGGAACCATATAGACCCACATAAAAAAGAAGATAAATACCGGCTTGTATCTAATGAGATAGGTGAGGAAAACCATGGATGTTGTAACACAAAAACAGGTATACTATGCATTTGTTTCTCACACTTAAAATATGGAATAGTATTATAGGGAAATATTACAACAGAAGTGGAAAAACCTTTTAAACTACACACAAAAAGAAAAGAAGGAATTCGATCAACAGGAAATGTAAATAGAAGACGCACAGGTAGATCAATATATAAAAAATTTAGTATGTTGACTGTTCCTTGTATATATATCTATGAAACGATAAAATAAATCTTACAAGAAAATGATCCAAAAAATGCCTTTATTCACACTTACAATCTACAAAATATTGACAGTTATAACAAAACAGACCTAGGGATACATTAACCCTTTCAGTCCCGAATTATTTTGCTACTTATGCCGTTCTTCCTCTAATTCGAAATCAGTTTAGATTAGGCGGTCTGGAACAACCTGCTGGCTTAAATAGCTATGATCGTTGGGAGGACCCACATAAAATAATCGGTGTGATGGCACGCGTGGATGACTGCCGTTGCATGGATTTTGCTTCTTTTCTTATATAAAAAAACACTGCAATGTAAGTTGTAAAAAAATAATTTTCTACAATTCAGAACATCTGAAATACATATGTTTAATTGGTGACGAACAATATAACAAGAATATAGCAGAAAAAAAACCGTTAAAAGTATAAAAAAATAGGCAAAAAGGCCTATGTTTCTTATAATACACACTGGGACTGAAAGGGATAAGCAGACACTGTACAAAAAAATATGGGCAAACAACTTTATAATATGTTACCAGAAAAAATTAAATTTATAAAAAATGCAGATCTAAAGGTGAAATCAATAAAGAATTATGTAGTAGAAAATGTCTTTTATACTCTACAGGATTTCGAGCATGGGGCTTAGATGAACGATTGTAAATAAATTGTACATGTATATATTATGTATGTAAGTTCTTCAGAACTCACGATATATCCTATGTAATTCGAAATATATGGATGAATAAATCTTTGAAATCTTTCCTTTCTACCTCCATACTGTGACTTATTTTGTTGGTTGTTGTGAAGTAAATACGACAGATGTAGTCTAGATAAACACTTTTATTTCCGTAAACAGTAACTTTGTACACTCGTTGCAACAACAAGAAAGTCTTTTCCGATTCTCCAACAGCACGGCTCCGAATTCGTAACACAAAGAACTAACTCTTCTCCGTCGGCACAACTCTCCACATCGTCTGTCCGTCTCCGTCGGCACGACTACTCAACCTTCACATACGTCTGACTGTTCTCCGTCGGCACTACTCAACGCTCACGTACGTCTGACTGTTCTCCGTCGGCACTACTCAACGCTTCACGTACGTCTGACTGTTCTCCGTCGGCACTACTCAACTCTTCACATACGTCTGACTGACTCTTCTCACACTTTACCGCTATTTATATCTCCCAGGCACTATTCTGGAAGCTTCCGGAACGTTCACTTATTTAGCGGTGAAACACAAAGCAGACAGTTCTAGAAGCCTCTATCACTTTCTCTCTTTCGGCAAGCGCCCCAACAATGCGGCCATTCTCCGTCTCTTTCCTTCGGCTCCTTTGCGGTAGTGCCGACAATAATGCGATGGGTGACACTGCGGTTGTCGGCAATTAGATACGGCGGGCGCGGTGACACTGCTCCCTCCTCAGAGCTGGTCGTCCCGACCAGCACTATCACTGCGGCATCTCCCTTGCGCCCCGGTGGACTAACCCATCGAACCTCTTCTCCAGGAGGCACGATCCTAGGTATCGCTGTTGGATAGTGTCCCTTGGTCCGGGTAGGACGACGTATGCCATCCTGCTTCGAAATTCTGCAACAGTACCGCCGGTCTTGGCGGGCCCTCGTCCAGTTGCCCTTCTTCCTGGTGTGTTGACGGGCCATCCTGCGCACTTGGAAACGGCTCATTGGGTACCGTGTCCGCCGACCTCTCTGGCGCACCTTCGCAGCCACCTTGCTTCCGATGGGTCCGGCAACAAACCCCACCACATCCGCGCGAGTCGCGTCCACCGCTGCACTCGTGTTCACTCGTGCTCGGCACGGCCTCTCCTGTATCCTGCCGTCCACGATGATGTCCACCCTTCTTCCGTTCACGGCACTATGCGTCAGGTGATTGGATGGCTCCGACGGTCCCCCCATGTCACATGCCAAGTCGGTTCTCGCGTGATGCTCGTTTGCTTGTGCGCTTCCCTGCTGATCGTCCTCCACGTCGTATCCTGGTTGGTTACGTACCCGACACACTCCTCCAGAGGATCCCCGACGACGTCCCTGAACTGCCCCTTTGTCTTCCCCGAGACGTACATTTTCGTTATCTGAAACGGGCGCAACTGTCGCCTCGGCCACTAGGTGCTCCCTCCCCGGGTCCGCGCTATTCCGTCTGCCCCTGGCATCCAGTACTTTGACGCTCTCGTCAACTCTTACTACCAGGGCGCCAAGACGTTCCCAGTCGTCCTCCACGACGTCCACATGCTGGCAGAGGTCTTCCACCTTTTCGCCGAGTTGTTCGTCTTCCGTCACGCCAATCAGTTCGCCGAGTTGTTCGACGTCTTCCGTCACGCCAATCAGTTCGCCGAGTTGTTCGACGTCTTCCGTCACGCCAATCAGTTCGCCGAGTTGTTCGACGTCTTCCGTCATGCCAACCAGTTCGCCGAGTTGTTCCACGTCTTCCGTCATGCCAACCAGTTCGCCGAGTTGTTCCACGTCTTCCGTCACGCCAATCAGTTCGCCGAGTTGTTCCACGTCTTCCGTCACGCCAATCAGTTCGCCGAGTTGTTCCACGTCTTCCGTCACGCCAATCAGTTCGCCGAGTTGTTCCACGTCTTCCCTCACGCCAATCAGTTCGCCGAGTTGTTCCACGTCTTCCCTCATATCATCTGAAACGGGCGCGACTGTCGCCTCGGCCACTAGGTGCTCCCTCTCCGGCTCCGCGCTATTCCGTCTGCCCCTGGCATCCAGTACTTTGACGCTCTCGTCAACTCTTACTACCAGGGCGCCAAGACGTTCCCCGTCGTCCTCCACGACGTCCACGTGCTGGCAGAGGTCTACCACCTTTTCGCCGAGTTCTTCCACGTCTTCCCTCACGCCAATCAGTTCGCCGTCAATTTTCGCCGATAGCTCCGTCTTCATCTCTTTCAGCTCGGCAACGAGGTTGTTTCTCGTCTTTATTTCTTCTTTCAGCTCGGCAGCGAGGTTGTCGTATGACGTTTCCATTTTGGCAACGAGGTTGTCGTATGACGTTTCCATTTTGGCAAATAATTCTTTCATCATTGCCATCATCCTGGTTTCCGAATCTCCCTCCATCTTGGTTCTAACGTTGCAACTTCTGACGATGTAATGAAACTAGAAGCAATTCGACGAATCCCACTTCTGACACCAGTGTGACTTTTTTTGGTTGGGTGTGAAGTAAATACGACAGATGTAGTCTAGATAAACACTTTTATTTCCGTAAACAGTAACTTTGTACACTCGTTGCAACAACAAGAAAGTCTTTTCCGATTCTCCAACAGCACGGCTCCGAATTCGTAACACAAAGAACTAACTCTTCTCCGTCGGCACAACTCTCCACATCGTCTGTCCGTCTCCGTCGGCACGACTACTCAACCTTCACATACGTCTGACTGTTCTCCGTCGGCACTACTCAACGCTCACGTACGTCTGACTGTTCTCCGTCGGCACTACTCAACGCTTCACGTACGTCTGACTGTTCTCCGTCGGCACTACTCAACTCTTCACATACGTCTGACTGACTCTTCTCACACTTTACCGCTATTTATATCTCCCAGGCACTATTCTGGAAGCTTCCGGAACGTTCACTTATTTAGCGGTGAAACACAAAGCAGACAGTTCTAGAAGCCTCTATCACTTTCTCTCTTTCGGCAAGCGCCCCAACAATGCGGCCATTCTCCGTCTCTTTCCTTCGGCTCCTTTGCGGTAGTGCCGACAATAATGCGATGGGTGACACTGCGGTTGTCGGCAATTAGATACGGCGGGCGCGGTGACAATACCCTTTTTCCCGATGGAGGTTTTTTCAGCGGGTAGTGCCTTCAGGCAAAGCTCACACTTTCGGCTGAGCCATCCTAGTACATTCGGGATTTTTCCTCCACTTGGGAAAAAAACAACAGTAGTGAGTGTTAGAGTTGAGTTATGACATGATTTGGTCAGTGTGTCAGTGAGTGTGAGAATGCTGTGTGTGTCGTCGTAAGAAGATTCAACAAGCGTCGCGAGTGATTGTAACGTCGTAATTAGGGCATGAGAGACAGAGAAATTGAAGAAAGACACTAAAAGAACTGAGCAAGGTTATGAGAAGAACAGCTGCGTGTTGTGATTGCCCAAAAGACTGTAGACTGTTAACGACGAGAAGAAAACTGTATTTGTGGCACAATTTTAGAAGAAAATAAAGTGATAGAAAAGTAACGGAACTGGATTTCTGTCGTTTTCCTACAATGTTGTTTTATATCGTGTACATATCTTTAACATGCGGTATTTTAATTAAAATTGCATGTTTCATTTTCCAGGTAATCAAATTTTTTGAAAAATGTTTCATTGAAAGGGTGGTTTGGTGTGGGGGCGATTTTCATAAAAATATTTGTGTCACATCTTTGGGATATGCTAAACTTAAATACCAAGGTTGGTACTTAAAACCGACCATTGGTTTTGGAAACACAAATTCAGGGAGCCTCAAATGTGTATTTTTGGTGAAATCTCAATGTTAAATGTTTAGGTTGAGTGTAACACCTTTAGTACACGTTAGAGAAAGTTATAAATACATTAACCACACACTGAAGTTGACCAAGATATCCAACAGTTTGAACAAGTATTGGGAAATTACTTTTTCAGGTCGTTGTGTTTTTATATTAAATATATATATGTTGTTAGCTAATGCTGGATTTCTGACAATGAAGTCATTAATCCTTTTGCTCTCCAATATTTTTCACAATGATATTGAAGAGAGCAATAGCAGTAACAGTAACCGCTTTTTTTTAGAGAGCACCATATTTTTATGTTTTGGTGGTCACATCGCTCTCTCACAACCCCCAGAATGTCTGGAGGACCACACCTGTCGTTGGTTTACGGGTCTCACCGACCTGACCGGCAGAATTATCAAAATAAATTCACCGACCATATCCTCTGATTACCAATCAGAGGACGTATTACATGCCATGACAGGTCAGCATGTTGGGGTTAAGATTTTATAGAGAAATTAGAGAAATGGAGAGGTTGGAAAAATAAAGACTCCCTAGCCCTCGGGAACCCTAATAACATCGGGGTCGGAAGAGAACAAGAGATGACCAAGGTAAGGTCAGATAGAAAAGTTACAGTGAGGAGAAAAACACCAGTAAGTGGAAGTAATGTTCTGCTCAGCTTGGGTACCTTGTGGTCGCCATTCACATATCCCCTAGACGGAGACCCCTGAGGCCAATCAATAATAATTGATTGTTCTAATGTACTCAAAACTGTTGACTGTCTGATATATGGAAACTGTTAACTAAAAAACCTTAAATTCCAGGACTTAAGTACTTGCCATTCTAAGTTGCCATTAGGGTGAGTGTTTAACTTATTAATGTATGTATTAACATTTCAGAGGAATGTCCATATCCAATCTTCTATCATCTTCAGACTGAAGTCACCATATATCCAAATGATAAATTATTCTAATTGATAGTTGATTGGGATATGTGATCTCGAGTTTGAGATTTTCTTGTGGTCTACCAGAAAATGTGAGTCAGTTGGGAAATTTAATGTCATAGTGCCCTGAATATTTTAGTTTCTAAACTTCATGTCATAACTTTTGCAAGATGTAATAATTTTACTTTAAAAAGTTGACAAGTGTATAAGTTTGATTTTTTAAAAAAATATTTGATCTCACAATAATGTACTTTTGTTTGTACTGTAGGTAATGACATAGCAACATGAAATCCTTCTTACTTGAATTGGTCTCTGAATATTCTGAATGCTATATCTGCTCTTTAGTGGCCACTTTAGATCGAAAGTTGTTGAAAGTGTTATATTTAGTCTTTCCAGTGCGCCAAACTCCAACTCTCAACTCTATATGGCCTTAGAGTAACAAGCGATTTTATATTACGGTGCGCGCAGAAATTGCTTACTTTCTAATAGCCATAACTAAGCAAGTAATTTAAAAATACAGAAATAAAAAAATATGGGTCTCCTTATTTTATGCCCTTTATTCACAAAAGAAATGTTGAACCTCCTACGAAAAAGTCGTGTTTTTCGGGTGTGCAATTTGACGTGGATTGACCCTTAAACACCTTTTGAAATAAGTAAAATAGAAAATGAGTGACATAACTTAAGATACAAGTAGATTGTTACAAAGACATCAAACACATTTAAAGAACAGGTAGATATTCCCTCTCTTGTACATTACAATGCGGCTTTTTGGTCAGTTGAACATTGTCAAACCTAAATACCTACTTCAACTGTGGCAGCTGCTTCCAGGATATACGAAGTACATACGTGTTACTCGTTCACAAAACGTTGGACATGTACAATAGGTATAGGTGTACACATGGTCCTGTGTAACCATCAACGTCATTTGTTTGAGGATGAACCGTTTTTCTTCTGTTTACGGAAACGAAATTGTCTTTTAAAATATTATACAAATATCTTTGGGTTAATTATAGTATTAATTTTGATTTAGCGACTTATAATTTAATATCTGGTGACTTTTGGCAAACACTAGTTGGCTCTACTGATATGTGAATCACTAGTCTACATAAATATGAATATGGTTTTCTCTCTTAGCTCGTGGATTGTTGATTTGATTCTCCTAACAATGGATATAACCTGCTCATTTCATTATTCTACAACGCATACAGTGCATTCATGGATAATACGACACTTATGGTCTGAAACTTTCTAACTTTAAAGAAAGTAATTACAAAAGAATGAAAATCAAGTCTGGTGTGAAATGCACTGCAGAAAGTTTAATATCCTGTTAAATTTTGCATATAATTCCACCAATATACTTCTTTAAAATCAAGGATTACATTTTATGTAACATCAACAAGTTTTCTGAAAAATAATAAATTATCTAACACTTTTCATCAACCTCACGGTATAGACCTGTCGGCCTCTTTCACCCCCATTAGAATGGTTAGGCACCTCTGACACTCGGACATTCAACATGTCTTCTTTCTTTTAGCAATATTGAGAGCTATTTTAGGGGAACGATTCTTCTCCATTGTATCGAGGTGTCCCGTATGTTTTCTTTTGACGGGCCTTAGCACGTCGACTTATTTCTTCTATTTGAAGTTCGTCTCTTAACCGTACAAGTTGGGTACTTGAATGACCAGAAAGGACAAACAAGAAATGGATGCTGTAAGTTTGAAAAAGTGATTCTTCTTCGAGCATTCATCGACTTACGCAGAAAGAGTAGGTATACACGATTTATTTAAATATAAATGCACTGGTATTAATGCTTAAAAATCTCTCTGGTCCAACACCGTACACAGGTTAATAAAAAGCGAAACAAAACGGAGCTCACTGCGATGAAAACTTAAGAAATGAGTGTCAAGTATAGAAACTCGTTAAGAAAATACATGACAATGGGGTAAATGTTACTACCAGGCATATATAAGCATTGAAGTCAGAAAAGAGATACATTTGAACTCTTACTGGATTTTAGGTATGAATGTTGCAGGTTACAAACCACTCTACATTCCTTGTAGATTGTTAGCGTCTGTGTCGAACTCTTGTTTTTGAGCGTAAACACCCTTAGTATGGTTTCCTTCGGAAGCGAAGTAAAGCCGATGTTCCCATGTCGTAAGATTGCGACACGTAAAAGAACCTCAAGCCCTATAATGAAGCCTCTGAACAACATTAAGCGGTCTTTCACGCCCAATATAGAATGCTGAGGACGCTGAGAACCACAGCCGTTAAAAGATCCTCCGTAAATAAAAACTCAGTTTCAGTTTTTGACGTTTGCAGACCGTGTTTACCTGCCGTCAGTGGCCATTGGCCGCTGTTCTTTACGTTCTCTGAATTGCTATGAGCTTTAAGTCTAGATAACTTGAGGCCAAGTGCTTAAGAATTCCTATACCTGGCAATTATAATGCAATCTTGTACCAAATCATATTATAAAGAATAATCAAGACAGATAAGCAAGTACCACAAAAGCAATATCTGAACAATGACATGAAATACCATAAAAATAAAACACCCACACCCACTAGGATACTGTTAGATCTGTTTACACCCTTTTCGCTACTACAGTATTCGCAGACCACAACTGAGAGTGACAAAAGCAGTGTTTATGTACGTGTGCGTGTGTTCAAGATTATCTGGAAATTCACTCAAACAATTTTGATAATTCACCCAATTTCCTTAAACTCTGATGGTAACCTGCATTTAATTTTTACTTTCTGTACTATGTATAGTAAGTAGGGGAAATATTGTATTTGATCCAACATTTCGATGTCGAGATTTCACAGGAAATATGCTTTAAGACCCCTTGAATAAAAAAAGGTTAGAAAATGGTCCGGCGCGCGCGCTTGTGTGTGCGAGTGTGGGTGTGTGAGGTTGTGGGTGTGTGGGTGTGTGGGTGTGTGTGTCTGTGTGTGTCTCTGTGTTGTCTGTGCGAGTGTGGGTGTGTGAGGTTGTGGGTGTGTGGGTGTGTGTGTCTATGTGTGTTTGTGAGTATGTGTCTGTGTGTGTCTGTGAGTGTGTGTCTGTGAGTGTGTGTGTCTGTCTGTGATGTGTCTGTGTGTGTGTCTGTGTGTGTCTGTGTGTGTCTGTGTCTGTGTCTGTCTGTGTGTGTGTCTGTGCATGTGGGTGTCTGTGTGTGTGTCTGTGTGTCTGTGTGTGTCTGTGTGTCTGTGTGTGTCTGTGTGTGTCTGTGTGTCTGTGTGTGTCTGTGATGTGTCTGTGTGTGTCTGTGTCTGTCTGTGTGCGTGTCTGTGTGCGTGTGTGTCTGTGTGTGTCTGTCTGTGTGTGTCTGTGTGCGTGTCTGTGTGTGTCTGAGTGTGTGTGTGTGTGTGTGAGTGTGTGTGTGTGTCTGTGTGCGTGTCTGTGTGCGTGTGTGTCTGTGTGTGTCTGTGTGCGTGTCTGTGTGTGTGTCTGAGTGTGTGTGTGTGTCTGTGTGCGTGTCTGTGTGTGTGTCTGTGTGCGTGTCTGTGTGCGTGTCTGTGTGTGTGTCTGTGTGCGTGTCTGTGTGCGTGTCTGTGTGTGTGTCTGAGTGTGTGTGTGTGTGTGTCTGTCTGTGTGTGTCTGTGTGCGTGTCTGTGTGTGTGTCTGAGTGTGTGTGTGTGAGTGTGTGTGTGTGTCTGTGTGCGTGTCTGTGTGCGTGTGTGTCTGTGTGTGTCTGTCTGTGTGCGTGTCTGTGTGTGTGTCTGAGTGTGTGTGTGTGTGTGTCTGTGTGCGTGTCTGTGTGTGTGTCTGAGTGTGTGTGTGTGTGTGTGTGTGTTCAGCATAACTCAAAAACGAAAAGTCGATTGATAACCAAAGTTGGCATTTAGTTTTAATATCTTTTAAGCATGCGACACGAAGATTTTGAAGGAAATTACTCCACCTTAAACCACCGTTTAAATGGAACATTTTTTGAAAATTTTGATTTTCTCAAAAATGACTAACGATTTTGATTAAAATGTAACAGCTTTATGATATTTTTATGACAAATGAAATACATATTTTGAGCTTTCTGGCTATAGCCCGCGTAATCCTATGTGCTATTGATGACTTTTAGATAAATCATAAACACCAAATCTTACTGTACAAGAAATATAGACCACTTAGAACACAATTTATATCCAAATGCATTTTTTTTGTGAGGTAAACCATTTTGGAGATATTCCTTGTTACTTGTGAGTTTTACAATAAAACTTTTCTCAAATGAACGGTTATTAGTCACTTTATCTCTTAGCCGTGCAAAGACTACGGAATTTCAAAGCCCTCATATAGCGACCAGCTTTGAAAGATATGACTCGCTCAAAGTCTACTGTATTCTCATTGTTCCCTTGCACTTACAAGAAAATTAGCAATAAGGTAACTTCTACAAATGTTTATCCGGATTAACATGAAGAAGAGAGAGGAATAACAGTTTTTAATGAGGTCGAAATATCCAGCCAAGCAAAATTAGATTATAAAGAATAGTGTAACTAAATTTTTCTAGGCTGCAAGCTTGCCTTATGAGAAGCTTAACATTGTTTCGTGTCGTTTCGAGGAACAAGGGAAGTCGCAGTTTCTTGTCAAGGATAAAACACTGTTGGTTTGCTGAGAACATTTAGAAATTTAGTTCTTTTATGGCAAGTTAGGCATTGGTATTTGATTAAAAGCTGAGTCGTAAAAAGTTTGATTGCAAGATCAAAGAAAACATGTAGAAAAGAAAAAGAAAAGAAAAATAATAAAGAAGCAGAAAAAGAATAATAAGCTACTCTGAAAAACTGGTGAGAAGGGCAAGTACAAAATTGTATGTAAATCCGAGAATGATGTTCAGCAGCAAAGCAAGATGGTGTTTAATAAATTTGACTTTTTAAAGTTTGATATTGATTATGGAATAAAGGAAATATTTTGACGGGAATGGGAACGGAAATTGTACAGTATTTTGTGTGGATCTTCACAATAAAGAGGGCGCTGAAGGAGAAATGAAATTCTTCTCATTTTCTCTTTAATTCTCTCATCCTGAGAGTAGAGTTTCTTGTTTAATCGTATATTGATCTAGCCGAAGGAAGTCATCCCTTATCATCTCCTCACCAAGATGAAATATAGAAACCTTAGCAAAAATCCTACATGGGTAAGAATAGTTAGTAAAAGGGTAGAGAAAGTCATGTGACTGCAGATCATCAGATTTTTTTATTTTTAACTTGTGCAACCTATTATACGACAGATGGGTCTGATACTACGTACACACTGTCTAGAAGACCGCAATTAAGGAAGTCACAATGTAGGAAGATTTTTTCTGGTTTGAGATTATGTGTTGAATGCATTTGAAATGGGTGAACTGAATTAATTATAATAAAACAAACCGTTGCAAGCTAAATATAGGGTGTTCATAAAGTTGCCGGACTCGAGCTTATTACTTTTATGCTCGAACGTGTCATTATGTAGCGCTTATACACAATGCACATAATGGAGCTCATTATATGCACCTCTTGATAATGACTAATCAAAGATGCACAAGTTCATAACGACACTGCTAGCCGCCAATCAAAAGATCCGTATGCAGCGATACTTCGGCGTCTGCGCACATTCTCACACAACTGAAATCATATACGGAATAAAGCTACTTTGTTAATTTAATAATTGGCATTAATATTCTACATGCCATTGTAATAAATTTAATTTGTCTTCTTGTTTTTGAAAGCCAACTCTTTTAAAGGTTATAGCGTATATACTCGTGTCATGGTGTCAAGAACAACATAACAATAAAAGTTGAAATTGCTATTATTCATTCTAGGTACAATCGAATAGCAAATAGTTAAAATGGCGGACACTAGTGACAACATGCAGCGTAAAATACTGAAATCGTTTTATAAATGTTTTAAACTTAGATGATCGAACATAGTCGTATGAAACTTGAGCATAATGGTAATTAAGATCTTGTATGAATATTATGCAACTCGTTACCTCTTATTTCATAAAATATACTCGTATGTTAATTTCTGTCATTATGCTCTTGTTGCATAATACCTACTATTTTTTCTCAAATTTTATTAAACGTACTAACTTAATGATATGCCTGTCTGCTGCGCATACCTTTACGGCACCGCCTGCGGTGCCATAGTAGTAAAAGCGGGCGTTAAACACTACAACAACAACTACCTTTACGTATGTGAAACAAATTGATGGATTATTCGGAAAAATAACATTGATCCAAAATTAAGACTTTTGGGAAACATGACAATACCGTCTACCATCTAAAGTAGGTAACATAATGTGACGCCAGTTTTGGTGCACAACGAAGGAAGGAAGGGGCCATGCTGGGTCGGCGAGCGGGCAAAGGCGCTCAAGGTTAGGCTAGCTCGCGCAACTGCTTGTGTATACACGACTAACAACATGAAGCGGCTACACAAAGGGTTTTTTTCCAGTGCCTTTGAGAATGATCCAGCTACGCCATCGCCGGCGCATTTGTGGAGATCGAGAAGGATCCTGTGACGTCACCACCTCTACATAAGGAGGCGAAGGAACAGCAGTAAGAGAATTACAGTTACAGACATGACCCGGCGTATGAGATTAAGAGAAAGCGAACAAAGAAACTGAAAGGACTGATGATGGTTACGAGAAGTAACATTGTGAGTTGTGATAGCACGAAAGACTATACCGTGCTAACGACGAGTAGAAAGATGTGTATCTGTGATAGAATTTTAGTAGACAATAACCTGATAGAAAAAGTTACCGGATTGATTTTATCATTTTGTCACAATAATTATATTGAAAGTTGTCTTTCATAATAAAACCTTTATATACAGTAAGACAAATAAAAAGGTTGCATATAAAAAAAGTCTTATGTAAATTGAAAAATATGTTCATATTTCTAAATACATTCTGCTCCAAATTACTTATAATTATGTTAATCACAAGACTAGCTGCCCGCCTCTGTAGTGTGATGGTTAGCGTGTCTGCCTCACGTTCAAGAGGTCACGAGTTCGAATCTCGCTTTAAGTTATTTGATAAGGTTTTTTACCAAGGTTTTCCCTTATCCTGAGAAGACGAATGTCGGATAACTTAAAGCTCCATGCACCTCGGACTCATTTGAGCATAATTTCACCCATTTCATTCATTCACCATCCGATATCACACTACGCTGGAGGACATTTAAAAAATAAAAAAAGAACCAGGACTAGTTTTGGAGAGAGTTCTCCATCATTCAGCTGTTGATTGACTGGTTGAACATAGGTAACTGCCTCCCCCTTCTGTCGTTGCCTGGTATGCTGTTCTTATTGTCTAGTAATTGTAAGACGTATATGATTGGTATGTCGAAATTCGTCAGCCTATCTCGATCTTTAATGATGTAAATATTTTTCCACACTGTTAACTAGCAATCACTTTTTGCTCGTTTTAAAAGTTGGATATTTAGTTTGATATTATGATTGCAAGATCAAAAGTGGTGAGCTATGTCTGATTTATCTGTTTCTTTGTATTTTAAGTTTCTGGTGTGTTCCTTCATTCTGGTTTCCCAATGTCTTTTTGTTTTGCCAATATATATCTTATGGCACTCTTCATAGTTGACACGGTAAATTCATGATAATTTAATACTTGGACTTGTGTGTTTCGAGGGTGATTGAGTAAATTTCTAACACTGTAGTTATTTTGTTTTGTAATATAATCCTTCAAAATTTTGTTGAATTTGTTGGAAAATTGTTGGTGATATGTAAATTTATGTCTTTCTTGGGTATCATTAACTTTTAATTTGCTGACATCCTTGATATTTTCTAATCTTTTATGTTTTACGTATAATATAGTTATGAAATTGCGTTTAAATCCATTTAAATTTGCAACAAACTTAATATGCCCAAGTTTTTCATTGCATTTTCTATTTGTTAGTGGGATATTCATCAATCTGTGAATTAAGCTACCAATGTGTTCTACTGTTTTAAACATTTCATTTTCATCAATTTTATAACTCCAGATGTGTTGCACTCAGATGACTTTCTCTACTCTTGTACTAGCTATTCTTAAAAACTCTTCTTCGTCTATCTTCTTCATATTAGTCGAGATAAATATTTGCAGAAATAATCTTATTTCTTATTTCTTTGTAGGTGCAAGGGAATATAAACACACTAGGCTTTGAGTGATAGTTTAATTTTTCAAAGCATTGAGATTCCTTTCTCTTCATATGGCTAAGATATAAAAAATGACTAATGACGTTCCATTTCAGGAAAGCTTAGTATTGCAAAATCACACAAATAACAAGGAGTATCTCCAAAACTGTTTGGTCCAAAAAAAGTTACTATAGTAAAGTAACCATTAAATCTATAAGTCCATTTAATTGTTTTAATAATTTGACTTCTGGATTTATTTCATGGTTAAATGACCAAAAATGATCCGCCACAGCTGATTTATCAATTTGTTTATATTTAGTATTTATATTTAACATTTATTGATAAATCAATGTGTATTTCAACCAGATCTACATTTTTGTACGGTAAGATTAGGTCTATCTCTTACGTTTAGCAGTTATGCAAAAGTCATCAAGAGCAAACATAGAGTACATAGGCTATGGCTAGCAAATTCAAAATATGCATTTTATTTGCCATGAAAATATCTTAAACATATTTTAATCAAAATCGTTAGTCATTTTTGAGAAAATCAAAATTTTCGGAAAATTTTTCCATGTAAAGTGTAGTCTAGGGAGGAGAAATTTTCTTCAGAATCTCCGTATCGTGTCTTTGAAAGATGTTAAACTTCCAAATTTGGTTTTTAACCAAGTTTTCGTTTTTGAGTTACGCTGCTCAGAGGTGGACAGACACACGTGAATGTTTTTCTATTTTTTTTTTATTCATGGAGTCTCAAAACATATTTCCGGTGAAATTTCCACATAAAATTTTTGGGTGGAATGTAATAGTCTCCATTTAGATTACACATCAAAATCAAACGTGTTTATTTGCATCACTTATTAAAAGATATTTAATTTTATATCTATTCGGTAAATAATAAAAATGAACAGAAGTCAGACGCCACACGTATGTGTGCATGCATGTGCGCATGGGTGTGCATGCTTTCATGTGTGTATATAAAAACTAATAGTTTATTACATAACATTACCTTCAATACCAGTTTTTGCTTTATGGTTTTGATCTGAGGTGGGTTTGTCATGGGTACAAGTGATAGACCAATTTCATATGGGTTAGTAGTTCTGAGTGCTATGCTATCCTTTGCCATAGCTATCCTTTCTTGAGCAGTATCACGCAGTAGCTGGAGTATTTCTGGATAATCTGCCAGAATACGAGTAAAATCCGCGTGATGTAGTACCTGCAAGATACACATAATTATCAGCCTGTACATTTTGCTGTAATGGTTAGTACAAAAATGTTAGGGGGAAAATGAGTAGGATGATTATTCCCAGGGGAATGGAAGCTTAAGTCACTGGCAAATTACTGATCCCTCCCAAAAAATGTTACACGTGTCTAAAACAATACAACTGTAAAATGAATCAGGCTTATCATCAACTATAACAAAAACATTGAAAGCCTTTACAATAAGAGAGAAGCAGCAGGACATAAATAATTTAACACGGTAATAAGAAAGGCAAAATAGGTATTTTACATGAAAATTTAATGTATTACTTCGATAGGTGTGTATTCAAAATACCAATAATGCTTCTAAAGTAAGAACAAATTAGAAACTAAAAACTTCACTTATCTTCGTAATGTTGCAAGTTATTTTTTCAAACACAGACTCGAGTTTCAAGTTGACTCCAAGTCATTCTCAAAGCTATATGTGTAATGGTTTGGGAAAATTTTGTTTTTATAAAACAGGAACCGTGTTATGAACTTTGAATTACCTTCTATAGATTGTATTTATAAGTTTTTGTTTTCAGAGATTGGTAATTAAAATGAATATCAATATTTATGTTTTTTGTTTTCAGGAAAAAAAATGAATGATTGTAGCTTTGGTAACAAATTTGTATAGCTTTGAGAATGAGTTGAAGTCAACTTAACTTAATTAGGTTAATTAGGTTATATGCCTTACATTTAAAATTAACAAGTATTTTAGGTAACTTAATTTGGGTTAATTTTGAATCAAAATTGTTTGAGTATCTAAATTTTAGCATGAAAAGAAAAACTAAGAAGTTAAAAAACAAGTTAAATAGATTATGCCAAAAGCAACAGAAATTGAATATAAAGAAACCAAATAATCAAACAAATAATGCAATTAATTTATCAAATTGTAACTTTAATGAGAAAGAAATAAATTTTCTAAATAAAGGTATGAAAACTTGTGTAAGTTTTTCAAAAAACACAGATGATTTTGTCGCAGATATCGAAATTGCCAGCAAGATTTAAGTGAAGTTAATGAACTTTTGATTAAAATGAAATGTAATAAAATTTTGAAAGATATAAATACAAATCATCCTAAAAGTAATCATAATAATCGGATTATTAAATCATTGAATGAAAAGAATGTAATTTATACTAAAGCTGACAAAGGCAATAAAATTGTAATTTTAGATCAATCTGATTATAGTAATAGCAGAGCGAGTAGAAAGACAAAGTGTGATCACTCCACTGCTCTTCCATATGATTATACAAGAGCTACATGGCGCCTCCGTCAGGTGACAGCAAAGTCGTTAGTGTGGCTGTTTACAGCGCGTTTCGCTGGATATTGCATTGGAGTATTGTTGTGTATGGTTGCTATGTTTGTTACAGTGTGATGAATTGTGGTTAATTTTTATGAAACTGTGAATTTATAGAAATAATTGACATGCCTATGTGTTTAGTGCCTGGTTGTAGATCTGGATATAACAAATCCAAACGTAAACATTTTTTTACACCTCCAAAATATAAACTACTGTTTTCTAAATGGGAGAGGGCCATACCAAGAAAGGACAAGTACCTATCATCTAATATTTACATGTGTGATTCACATTTTTCAGAAGAACTTTTGATAAAGGTAGACAAGTTTCTAGTTAATGGAGAAAATGTAGAGATTGCTTTTTCCTAATCTTCCTAAATACTTATCACACCCAATACATTCCCGTAAACTTCCTTCACAGAGACCATCAAAAAGGGCTGAAAGAGATACCAATTTAGAAGACAGTGGGAATCATGCAGAAGGCTTTCAAAATACGACTGTTAATTTTCCCCTCGCAGGAAATACCAGGAGACATTTTAGTAATAAAGTAGGCCTACTTAAGAAAAGGTCAAATCAACAACACCGTAATATAATTAGACTAAAATGCCAAATGAAAGTATCCAATGCCAAGATTCAAGTACTTGAAAGGAAAGTAAAGTAAATGGAAGTAGTAGCAATATCGATGAATGTGATGGAACAGAATACCTAAGTAAACCCAAAAAATTGTTGATACAATTTTGAAAATATCAAAGGCAACTAAAAAGAAAGGCATGCAATATAATGAAGAATTTCCTTTAGCCTGCTTTTAAAAATCAAGTCATCCGAAGGATACATACATTGTTTAAATCACAATCTTCTTCAACTTCCATCAAAATCACATTTAAGAAAGTTAATCAATGGTCAAAAATAAAATGGTCAAAAATGTCTGGAAATGCAGTATCTGAATTTTTAAATGATAAGAATGAAAACGAACGATATGGAATTTTAATTTTTAATGAAGTAAAGATAAAAGAAGTTTGATTTGATTCTAATTCTTTGAAAGTGGATGGGTTTGTAGATTTGGGGGATTTAATCCCCAAAAAAAGTTAACTCTTCATTCACAGGAAATTATATTTTACTTCATTCTTTTAATGCCATTTTGCATTCTAGTGGTAACATTATTGTCTTGAATTTCTGTGAATGGCTGTCAGAATGTGCATGCGTGAATTAGTTATTGTTAAACGACACTATTCTTCTCCTTTGCTACTTTTCCAGCTGAATCTCCTGCTAAACGCTAGTGTTCGTATTAGCATTGTACCGTACTAGCAGTTGCACTGCCATCTGTGTGGCGGAACACATGAACTACAGCAGTGATCACACTTCTCCTTCTAAACGCTCTGGTAATAGAGTAGAACTTCTTCTTGAAAGTGAAGATTACTTAAAAATTGATAATGATCCTTTAAAATCATGCATTTCAACTTTTAATAAAATTCTTAATGAAGCGAAAATGATACCTAACAAAGAAAAAAGTATTTTAAAAGTTAATAATCCAGCTATACCCAGATTGTATCAACTTCCTAAAATTCACAAACCAAGAAATAAAATGAGACCAATTATAAATTGTATAAATTCACCTAAGTATAATTTAGCAAAATGGTTAAATAGGAAATTCAGTACCTTTGATCAGTTGGAAAGTTTAAGTATTAAAAATTCTATTGAAGTAGTGGAAAAGATTAGCAATAAAATATTGTCTGATAATGATAAACTTGTTTCTTTTGATGTAAATGCTTTATTTCCTAGTATTCCTAGAAAAAATCTTTTGATTTTTTTAAAAAAATGGTTAAATTCTTTAGAATTAAACAAAGATTTAATAGATGATTTTGTAAAACTTACAAATCTTTGTTTAGATCAACATTTCTTTAGTTTTAATGGTAACTTTTTTCAACAAACTTCTGGCATGGCAATGGGTAGTCCACTTTTGCCATTTCTTGCTAAGCTTTTCATGAGCTTTTTTGAAACTCAAATTATAAAATCATTCCCTCTAATTTTTAAAATATGGTATAGATATGTGGATGACATTTTTGCTGTTGTCCCTAAAAGAACAGATAAAGGATGCTTTAAAACTTTTAAATTTACAAGATAAAGCTATACAATTCACTTTGGAAACTGAAAATAATGGATGCCTTTCATTTCTGGACTTAAAAATTAAAAGACATAACAATAAATTGAATTTTGGTATTCACAGAAAATCTTCCCACACTGATAAATACATAAATAATAAAAGTTTTAATCCTTTTGCACTCAAATTTGCTGTTTTCAATAGTTTAATTTATAGGTTAATAAATATACCCCTTAATAAAGAAGAATTTGACACAGAATATAAACACATTATTAACACTGCAGTAATTAATGGTTTTAATACAGATTTTATACATAAAAAGATAGAAAAATGTAAGTATCAAAAAGCTGTTAAAGAAGTTTCTACCCTCAAAAAAATAAAAGATAATTGTATTTTTAAAAAGTTTACATACCATCCATGGGCCAATAAAAAATTTACAAAGATTTTTAAAGAATATGGAATAAATTTGGCCCCTCAAAATAAATTTAAAATACAAAATTTACTTAATTTTTCTAAAAAAAGATAAAATACCAAATTATAAAAAATCTGGCATTTATCAATTTAGCTGTTTAGATTGTGATAAGGTTTATATTGGTAAAACTAAACGTCATTTAGAAACCAGAATAAAAGAGCATTTTAGAAATATTAAATATAAACAAACTAATAAAGCAGCTGTGGCAGATCGTTTTTGGTCATTTAATCATGAAATTAATCCAGAAGTTAAATTATTAAAACAATTAAGTGGACCTATAGATTTAATGGTTTGAGAAAAAATTTTTATTTTAAAAAACAGAAACCGTGTTATGGACTTTGAATTACCTTCTATGGATTGTATTTATAAATTTTTGTTTTCAGAGATTGGTAATTAAAATGAATATCAGTATTTATGCTTTTTGTTTTCAGGAAAAAAAAAAATGAATGATTGTAGCTTTGGTAACGAATTTGTTTGTATAGCTTTGAGAATGACTTGTAGTCAACTTGAAACTCGAGTCAGTGTTTGAAAAAATAACTTGCAACATTACTAAGATAAGTGAAGTTTTTAGTTTCTAATTTGTTCTTACTTTAGAATCTTGTTGCTTCACTGTTAATAGCTTCAATTTCCTTAATTACCAATAATGCATTTAATGAATATCTGAACAACCATGTAGCTTCTAATTGAAGTTTAAGTGGAAAGAAACGACATTTGAAGTTCTTAAAATTGTGAGAAAACTGAAAAACTCTGATAGTAAGCATAGATATAATATGTCTATAGATTTTTAAAGCAGGTAGTCATTGATATTCTACAACTATTAGCTCAAATGACCTCGTCGACGTAAAAGGTATGTTGTAGGTGAGACAGAATATTAGAAGACCCCAAAAGAAAATCGTTTATGTGAATATTTGTTAGGAGTGTAATTTGTTTTTTGATGTTGGTATGAGATGGTTAAATGACGAAAACGTGTTACTAATGTTCATTGTTACGAAAATTAAGTTTGTTTAAAGACGTCATAAATATTTCCATATTTAATTTTAATATATATGTATAAATATTAGAATTATATGTGTTCAGTCTTGATAGCAAAGGGACAATGGTTAGGGATCGCTTCCCTAACAATACGGGAACTATTTGATGGACGCATGCGCGGATGTACGCGTGGCAGTCGGAATGATAGACTCGCAACAAAAAGAATGGGGACTAGCGCCTAAATGTTTAAGGTGATAGGACGTGTTTTGGTAGCATGTGAACATTGTAGAACATTTACCAGACTTTCATCAAGCTTTTGTTCCACTTTTTGAAAAAGTGGAAAGACTTAAATAATCTAAAACGGTGCTAAGAGGATTTATTTAAATGTTGTTTTCTAGTGTCTTGCATCTGGCAATGAAGCCATTAGCCATTTACATTTATTTAAATGTAAAATAGAGAAAAATGTTAATAAAATAATATATTGTGGTGAAGAAACATCGTGTGATTATTCATTCCATCCGTTACCACGCCCTGAGAGAAATAAGAGCCACATCGCTCAAACACGAAGCCCCACTACAATAAAAACAGCACCACAGGGTTCACTACAATCACTGTTAAAATTTAGGCTTATCCGCTCCGCAGCTTCCTTAATAGGTAAAAAGGCTCTATCGTAGCGGCGAACGAATCGGCAAGGACGTCGGCAATATCTTGCTTGCTGGTGTATATGGAGCCCTGTACGGTACGACCGGGGATGATAGTCCGGCGACACTTGCCGTACATACGCCGAACGGCAGTCCACACCTTCTGGACCGAACTGCGGACGTGAAAGGGAAGATACGTAAGATCCGGGAATGTGCCTTTTTAATTGCGCACTACAAAGCGTGTCCTTACACGAGGACGTTTAAAAGTAGTACAAGTCGCCTCCGTAGGGTGTACACAGAAAACATGCAGAGCACGGTTGCGTGCTTTAATAGCCAAACGGCCTTCCTCGGACCACCAAGGCACAGGAATGTGACGTGATGTAGATCAACCTCGAGGAATGCTGGAATCTGCTTCGAGAAGGATAGAGAAAGAAAAATACTCCAACATATCGTCAATGGTAAAAGCCGTTGTCGGTCAAGTGAATGAGGGAACGGAATTTCCCCCAGCAAGCTTTGGAAATAATCCACTGAGGATATCGTGTTGGCACAGAATGGTGGCCGGATATGAGAATTTTAATGGGGTAATGATCACTGCCAAATAATCGGAAAGTACCGACCAATCAAGTATAGGTACTAGTGACGGGCTACTAAAAGTAAGGTCTAGCGCGGAGTGTGTACCATATGCAGATGGTAGAAAGTTAGGCACGCCAGTGTTTAATAGGGCTAAGCCGAACATATCGCAAACGTCTGCTACAAGGCACCCACGAGCATCGTCAGTGTCGGAGCCCCAGTAAGTGTGCTTGGCGTTCAGATCGCCAAGAAAGAAGAGCGGTGGAGGACTCTGTGCCAAGAGAGCCCGAAGATCGTTCTCGTGTACGACACTGACCGGTGGCAGATATACATTGCAAATGGAGAAACAGAGGCTCTGCAGCAGTACACGCAACGGTGCAGCTTGTAGTGGTGTGTTAAGGGGTATATTAGTGGCAGAGATGTTAGCAACACCAACGTATGCTCTCCTATCAGCGGTAGAGTCGTGGCGGAATGCTGAAAAAACCACGAAGATAGAGTGATTAGGCTGTAAGTGGGTTTTCCTGTAGGCAGACGATTGATGGAGAACGTTGAAAGACTACGTGCTGTATGTCCGGAGCACGTGCCCAGTACCCGTTAACGTTCCACTGGATTATTCCCATGGTAAAGAGATTAGTGTTTGGTCTTAATCTTTTTCATTCATTACTTTTGACCGACTTGGGACCTGGAATGTTCAATTCGCCGTCCTCTGGTGACTCCGCCGATGTCCGAGAATATGAAGATCACCGGCGGCTCGTTGAGCGGGAACGGGACTTCTTTGACGAGGAGCGACTACTCGTCCGGTGTTTAGGTCGCGAACGATAAGCGATGACAGGTAAAAGTGTATGGTCACTACTTGTGGATGGTTGGTGAGCGGGTGCCGACAAGGCGGATGATTTAGTCGCCAGTGCAGATGTGTCTTGGGACAGTGGAGAGGTATTGGTGGTGATTCAGTCTGCGTTGCAGCATAAGTGACTGCAACGTGTTGAATGATCACAGTGTATGCAGGAGTGCAGCGGACTGCTGACGCGAAACCTAAGGTGGTCGCAGGTTTCAGCTGTTCAAAGCGTTGACGCGTTTCCACAAAGGTGAGCCATTCTTTCACGTGCCTTCTCATCCATAAATTTAGAACACTGGCGCGAGCTTGATGGATGGCTCTCTCTACAGTTCACACAGAGAGGATCCCATGTACATGCCCTATCCTCATGGGTTGGTAAGCCACAACACTCACATGTAGCAGGATTATTACACAAGGTCTTAGTATGACCGAAGCGTTGATATTTAAAGCAACGCAAGGGGTTCGGCACATACTGGCGTACGGCGGCACATTCGTAGCAACAAAAGTATTATGGCAATTTAGTACATTTGAGCGTTAAAACACTATATGCAAAGCTAACTCCTTGCCATCCTGCTTTCGAATAAGATGGTAAGCCTGACATACTCTCTGGTCTGAGAGGCAGGTGACAATATCCTCGTTCGACAGATTGTCCAGATTGGAGGTGGTCACAACTTCCCTACATGTGTTGAGCGATTTGTGTGAGGTTACCAGAATTGGGTAGGATCCCAACAAACTGGCTTTTAACAAATAAGGAAATAATGAAGTTATTAACAGTGAAGCAACAAGAATCTAAAGTAAAAACAAATTAGAAACTAGCACTAGCACCAAGGAACTTCCAATATTACTAAGATAAGTGAAGCTTTTAGTTTCTAATTTGTTTTTACTTTAGATTCGCTTTTAACAGTTTCTGGGTCTGGTCTGCCGTGTTGGTTTCAATCAATAGCGTACCGTCTCTAACTGTGGTCACGTTCTTAACCGGGCCACATATCCTGTCTACTTTGCGTTTTACATAAAAGGGGCTAAGGTCCTTTACCATCTTACCGTCCCATGCCCAGGTCAATACTAAAAAAGGGTCAAATGAAGAGGGGTTGCGCTGATGCATATTGAATTGGACCCCCATCCGGAACAGTCGGCGTCAGCCTGGCATCCGGGGGTCAAAGAAAACAAAGACAACGGAGTCAGCGTGGATTCAGGGGACTTGGGGTTGATTACACCGGGGTTCCATCAGCGGTAACACGTCCGGCCGGTGATACTAACCCGATGGCACACGGCCGTCGGGGAATTAAAACAGGCCATGCCCTCAGGGAGCTACGTGGGTGTACATGACGTGTGGACAGGCTCCGCACCTAAGGTTACACATGAGGGCAGTGTGAAGGGTCTGCCCAACCTTCACGCCGGGTTGCACTGAAAACCATGGGACAGGACCACGGAGATAGGAAAGATAGCTGCTGGTTAGACAAGAGTTACAAACCTAAGTCCTTACAAGCTAATACTTACAATAAAACTAGAAAAGGAAGAGGGTGATGAAGAGTAGCGGTCAAACCAGCAATGAACATGGTAGGGGTGAAATGAGGGTGAGCGGTTCGGGGACCTGGGTGTGCCAAACCCGTACCTAACATAGTAGGTTCCCCTGGTGAGGAAAAATGATAGAAGAAGAAAAATGGAAAACAGCGTAAATTTGCGTTTTATAAAACTTAAATAGATGGAAGCTAAATAGAAAGACATACGCACAAAGGGAATGCACTACCAAAATTTTGCAAGGACTTGAGAATTCGGACATTTGATTTGAGTATCCTAAAGATGCTGATATATGTAGAATTACCCAGATCTGCAATAGGTCTTTTTGGTTATGTTTGTTATAAATTAAAAAAAAAGTTTCTTGCTGAAGTATATATTTTTTTGAAAGTAGCGTTACTCATATTCCCAGTGCAAGCAGAAGCTCAACATATGCTCTACTTAAAATTTAAGGTACAGATGGCCAACTATTACTTTGTAAGCCGATAGTTATTCAGTGAAAACACTTTGTCTCTCATCCTGCCAAAAGTATTTCTAAGTTAAACTTTGTAAACGAACAAAACCTTTTACCAGAATTTGCACATAAACTACAATTAATTTTACATCGATTTGAAGTACATTTGGAATGAGTAGACACGTTTCTTAAAATCTTTTTATAAAAGTTAATCCACAAGAACAAAACCTGTGACAATTTAGGAAAATTCAGTTACAGTTAATTTTATACGGTTTTTAAAAGATTCTAAAGATTTCAATCAAATTTATTTACATTACGGTTCAACACGGTAGCAAATGCCGAAGACTGTAAATGTTAAGCCTCTGATATACAGTGCATTTATTTAGCAATATTTTAACAAAATTTGAAATGCGTCGAAAACTAACTTTAAACATTTAATGCTGTATAGCAATTTTGTAATACAAAGGAACATAGGCGTCATGTGTGTAGATGGACCTATATACAAGGTGATGTTGCTCTATGCTTAAAGCTGGTTCAAAATGGTGCAGTTATTACGTAAGAGAATTAGATGAAATGTAGCGAAAATATGATTTTCAGTGCTGCATCACCTTAGGAATATTGTATTACCTGAAGTTCAGTGAAGGTACGAGCTCTGATGATGGTTTTTGCTGGCCAGACCATCACCAATGCGCACTCAGCTAAACACGTTCCTGCAGAAAAGGTAATGATGCAACTCTCATCGTCTTCTTCCGATACTACGTCTATCTCTCCGAACCTCACCATTATTAGTTTTTCTTTTGCAGTACCTCGGTGTAAAATTATGTCTCCGGGATGATAAAATTCACTTTTGATGAACAAGGCTACTGTTCGGAGATGTGGTTCAGGAACTAGTTGCAATAGATATGACGTTCTGTAGAGCTGTATATTAATGCCAAAGCAAAGTTCTTTCCGCATCGATATAGGCAGAATCTGGAGTGCTGTTGATGACTCAATTATGCATAAAAAGTTCTTATACCACATCACCTCGAAAAACGACAGTTGTTCGGCCACTTCTTCTGGAGAGAAACCAGCAGCTTTCAAACGACTTTTGATAGCATTGATTTTTCTCCGATAATTGTTTAACTTCGTGCTCTCAGCTATGCTCTGGGATGAAAGAGAGCCAATAAACATAACCGTGGTTAACACGAAACCCACCACCATTCCAAAAGATGATGCGATATACTCAAATTTATTGCTGGCATGTATATCGCCGTATCCAAGATTTACAAACGTTGCAAGCGCGTAGTAGGCGCAAAGAACATACCACTCCCAACCCTTTGAGATGCCTGTGAAAATATCCAGGTCTTCAGTCCAGTTAGTATCCGTTTTCGGGCTCCTAACTGCGGAGTTGTACCACAAGCAAGAGAACACATGAAGACAAACTGATAGGAGTGTGATGTACCTTGCGTAGAACAGTAGAGTACGGCGCGCACCTGCAAGATCCACACGGCGTTTAAAGAAGACGTACACTCTGTAAAATCGGAGATAGGTGTTCAGGTGCAGGTAAAAGAGTATTTGAGTGTTGACGGAATCCGCGAGATTGTAAAGGAAGTCAAAAGGCAGCAGGCTCACGAAATCAATCAGAATCGCCAAGTTACCCCTTCTCTTCATCTGTGGACAAACAAAATTACATTTAGATATGCTTTTCACACTACTTATGTAAACTAAGAATGGAAAGTTGAATCAGATTTCAAAATTCTAAAGCTGAACCTTCAGATGGTACTGTTGTGTATTTTGAAGCAATACACAATACAGTCAAATCCTCTATTAAACACACGCATAATTGCCTACAACCACATACATATAAAATATGTTTTTAAACTATGATTTAGATCAGGCATGAACACGAGAGGAGAGGTAGGGATTGAACTTGCCTCACTACCCCACATTCTCTTGCCGAGTGACAAAGGTTGTTTGAACACAACATTTGCAGTGGTGGGTTCCTTCCATCTGCGAGTTTGTAATAATTTCTGCACTGTTATTAACTATTTTGTTTATATTAAAATATTTTGCATACAGTAATTATTACAGCCACCTTACTAATCTTGGGATCCGTAGGCCAGCGTCTAACCAACTGAGTCACCCAGACCGACAATATATATATATATATATATATATATATATATATATATATATATATATATATATATATATATATACGGATCCCAAGGTCGCGGGTTCAAACCCGGCCCAGGCCGATGGTTTTTAGGTGTGCTTAAAAACGACAGCTCCATGTCAGTAGATTTACTGGCATGTAAAAGAACTCCTGCGGGACAAAATTCCGGCACACCGGCGACGCTGATGTGATCCTGGCAATTGACAGCGTCGTTAAACAAGAAAATAATATAATTTAATTTTCCAAGTTTATAAACTTTACTTATCTGATGCACGTAATATTCTTAGGCTCCCCTTGATTAACACATTAAATTGTTTCTCTTTCACAATAAATAAAGCAGCAAAGTTCCATTGCTATTTAACCTTAATATATTTTAAAACCATTTTAAATTGTTTGGTTTTAAACTTAATATTGTGTTCAAACTTTGAAACACGAAAGACAATAGTTTACGTATGTTAAATAGAGTAGTAAGAAACCTAAACCCCTAAAAAGCGGAATTATATCGTCCCCTTTATATGCTTACATATACGAGTATTCATAAAGTACCTTTTGAAATAGTAAATAAATACCCGTAAGATCACCAAAGTTTAAGTTATGCATCTGATAAAAGTGGTGTTTGATATTGTAACGCCTTTAATTGAAATCCGCATATTAAGCAGCAAACTTTCCTGTTCTTGTAACTTACAACAAATTCTGTCTACCACTCTTCACGAAACAGTCATACTCGCTACTGAATGAGGCGTGCTGGAACCTCAGCAGTGAAGGGGAGGGATGGCCGGTGGAGTGAGGCAAGAATGCGAGTGGCCCAGTTGAGCCGATTTTGCCCATCACTGATCTAGATGTAATATGTATATTGGTATCCACCACCATGTTATGATAATGGTAATATTTGTACATGGGTATTGTAACGCCGGGCGCGATGCACAACAAAGGACGGTTGAAGCCAAGTCCAAGCCAAGAAGCCAAAGTTCTTCACAAGGCCCAACTTGACATGAAGGGAAGGCAACGCGGTTTTATCACGGTCAACCAATGGAGTATTTTTCACACTTTCTTTCCCAAGAAAATGTGATTTCGTTATGGGCCATTCCTTGACTGTACAGTGGTTCTTGGTGTCCGGCTATCCTATTGGCACAAAAAACAGCCGTATTTCGTGAATCCAGCCTGTAAACCTGTAAGGAGTGCAACAACTTTTAAAGCACAGCAAATGTGCCATTCATGGTCTTAATATTTGATTGCCTCTGCAGAAATTCCATGGTTTCCTAACTATCTTTCCTGACTACTGTGTAAGCCAAAGATACCGATGGGAATGCATTGCCATTATGTAGTAGTCTGCTTTCAAACTGGTTTTAAACAGTCGCTACTACTGTGGATTATGCTGTGCATAATCAAACCATTGACATCTGTACATACACACATTGAATTCTGCACAGCGAAATATTGGGCGAAGGATATACCTCTTGATCTAAAACAAGAAATTGTTCCTGAAGCTAGAAGGTTACGTTGTTGCAGTCTCAACCCAAAAGTTCAGCTCGCTGTTTCGAAAGTTTTAGATCGTGAACCAAATCGTTCAGTTCCTTTTGAGGAAAGAACTGGGGCGAAGTGTCATGACACTGATATTGATTCCCCTATATATTCAGTACCTTCTGATTCACTTCACATAGTGTTTGATTCCGTAGCTTTTAAGTTACAGACAGCAACAGGCAACCCTTCATCATGAGGCACAGGCAAATGCGCTGAAGATACACTTGGATACTTTATTCTATGTCTAATTTTGCTTGAATGTCCCACAATATTTGTAAGGCAGCAGTAATAGCCTGAAAAATGGTCTTTAGGCTCACACCACACCATAGCAACAGAAAATGGCATGATTCGACGCCTTCCTTTCAACCACTCGGTTAGTGCAAGTTATGCAGGCAACATGAGATGCAAATTTTTTATCTTTATCACCAAGAGGACAATAAAAGTATTGTTTACATGGCTTCTTAACTAAATCAGTGATTAATTTCTTGGATTTTTTGAGTGAATTTTCCACACACATAACAGAAGTTGGTTGGTTTAGACAACCACGATGTTTATCAGTTGCCATTTTTCCTAAGTGTAAGTTTCAAGAACAAAAACGTTCCACTATGTTTCATAGGAAACACCGAGTATCTCTTTCGCACTACTGGAATATCTTGCCATCTAGTGATAGTGGTATCTTAATAACCTTAATCTCACCATAATTTGGTGACGACTTGTAGATCTTCTAGCTCTGCAGTACAAAAAATTAAGCCTCAAAACAGAACAGAAAAAAGCGAAATAATGAAAAAATAAGAAAACCCTTAAAAACTTAAAAATGGTGCGTTTTGAAAGGTAGATTCCGATTCTACACACCAAAACACACACTAGTTGATATATCGCATCCCAGATGCAAAATGGCTGTTGACTAGTATTATGTTTACATTTCGTATTAGCACTCTTTTTCCTGTATTTCATTTCACTCTAACACTCACTTTTCATGTGTTCCTATTACTACCTTAAGTTAGTTGTCCTATAATTTACTTCCACTTCACTCTGTCACCCGCTTCTCTTGTCCACTGAGGTCCTATTATTGCTCTGAAATCCTGTACCCATCTTCACCTTTGTTTTCCTAAGTTTCTCTTTCCCCTGTCTCGAATCCCACACTGTCGTCTCGTATATCCATCATGACTGGTTCATCCTGACTACGTGTTCTACCAGCTTCATTTGTTTTCCTGGCTGTTGTGGCTGCGTCTTCCATGCCACTTCTTTTCCTCAACACCTTATTCTGGATCGTGCCTCTGCAAGTTATGGCCAGCACTTTTCTCTTCATTTTTCGTTGACATATTCGTATCTTCTTTGCTTGATCTCTCGTAAAAGTTCAGGTCTGGCATCCGTATAAGAGAACTGGAATGACGCAAATCTTAGTTTCACTCTAATTTTTGTGTCTACAAACCTTTCCCCGTGCGAGTCAAATTCTCCTTAATATTTTAGATTCTCTTGTTCCCTTTAAGCTGAGGGTTGACACAAGTAGATATATTCATTACAATACTCTATTGTTCTTCCTTGTAATAACACTGGTAATTCTACTTGGCTTCTGATAATTTTTGTTTTTACTGGGTTCATTGTTAAACCCACCCTTTCGCTCTCTCTGTTAGTTATGTTGTTTTTTGTAGTTCTTTCTGATTTTTTTGCGATTAATACTATATCATCTGCAGAGCTTAGGCAAATTAAACACAGCAACTAAACCCAAAATACTCGTAATAGACATTTTAGGTGCCATAATTACTTAACAATAAATTAACTAATGTTCACAAATACAGCCATAATCCGTTGCAACGTCCTCTACAGATTTCTCGGTATCCCCCCAATATTCAATACTCATATAAAGTAGTTCTTTAATCACGTATTAAATGTATCTATGTCCAATATTATTTAAAACTGGACAACACTGCTTAGATGCATTTGAGGCCACTGGTTCTAAACGGGGCAATATCCACGTTATGGAAAGTGAGATAGCAAAAGGGATTGCTTCTATTCCTTTTAGGTTACACTTGTTCTTGGATTCAGAACATACAAAATGGAATTAAGATGTTGTAATCACACGACATTTTCTACCCATTATGATTTAATTTCACATCTATTGGGCAACCTATTCGTCCTGCTAATTATGATAAATATTCGCCACAATAGTTTCACTGCATCTTTAGTTGTAGCTACATAGAAGCACACAGGCCAGTAGAAGGAGCCAAATTTAAAAAGAAATTCCTCATTGATTGTATACCCATAAAAGGCTTTGTATGGCCTAGTGAGAAATAAAGGAACATGTGTCACATATCAGGGATGTATAATTTGAAATACTGGAAAATTACAACCAATAAAATAGAACAGAATAATCTCGCTAGAATGACGGAAAACCTCTGGAAAGCAACTTAAGCTTCAGGGTGTGATACCCTAAAGTAGGTATGGGCAAAATTGGCTCAATAGGGCCACTCCACCGAAACGTTTTTGCCTCACTCCAGCGACCATCCCTGCCATCCATTGCTGTTCTGCTTTACCTTTGCTTCCGACACGCCTCATTCAGTGGCGAGTATAGCTTCATTGAAACGTCTGTTTCATGAACAGTGGCAGAGAGAATTTTTTGTTAGTTACAAAAACAGGAAAGTTTGCTGCTTAATATGCGGGTTTCAATTTGCAAATATAAAGGTTACAATATAAAACGCCACTATGATCAGAAGCACAAAGCAAACTTTGGTGATCTTAGAGGTATTCATTTACAATTTCAAAAGGCACTTTCTGAATACTCCTGTTTGTAAACATATGAATGGGACGATATTATTCCACTTTTAGGGTTTAGTATCTTACAAGTTTATTTAATATAAGCTACTATATTTCCTGTTTGAAAGTTTGAACACAATATTAAGATGAAAACCAAAGCATTTATTATATTTGGTGCTGAGTTTTTAATGATTTTTCTTTGAGTTGAGCTATGAGATTTTTTTATTTTTCCCAGGTCGTGGTACAGGGTGAAATAAACGAATACAGAACGTAACTTCACTATATCACTTTTATTTACACTCTTTTCGTCCATCTGTTACACTCGTTGCAATTGAATTATCTTTCGTTGCACCTGTATATACTTTCTTGAGAGTGTTTTCACTTTATTAGATATTTTAGACCCACATCTACTTGCGTGACAAAAAAAGTGTCTTCACTTTTCAAGCTCAGAGACGCTACTAACCAAAAAATTGGCGCCTCTTTACATAATATTTTTGTATTCATGCGCGTATGCTCTCATTTTGCCGCGAAGTGCACTTTGAAATTCTCCTATGCTAAATAGTTCCTGTAATTATTATTTGTTTATGCCAACAAACTTACTGTTGGTGTTTTTTAAACACACAAGCCGTGTGTGGGCAATGTTTGAGAGGTAGAACTGGAACTTAAAAATTCAATGCCACAGCTGGGACTTGAACTACAGACTTTCCGCTTATCAGGTGGCTGCTAACCATTGAGCCACTGTGACAATCTGCCAGAATGGCATTGAATTCTCAAACCAGTTCGTATTTCTCCTGGTAAACTACAAGGGCAGTCTCACATCAGAGGCAATTACCCCAGAGACAATAGTGAGTGACCATGTTTTGAAGTAAGGTTCTGTTTATGTGTTGTGCTTTAATAATTATAAAACATTTCCATTCGAAATGAAGGGACCTTCCCAAGTAATTCACAAAACATTCAGTATATCATATAACAATATGTATATTAATATATTTTGTATAAGTGCTACAAATGAGATATACATAGTTGCTCATGTAGATATGATATAATCAAAATCGTGTTTTGTTTCAACGGTACTGATTCTGATTCTACTAATACTCGCTGAAGTGCATAGTTTTCCTCAACATTAGTATTATTAATACGTTAGCTGCTGTAATATTTTTCACACGAAGTATTGCATTCTACCCCAAACATTCGACATCGAGATTTCACCGGAAATATGTTTTGAGGCTCCCTAAATTAAAAATCTGATGTGTTACGTTCAGATGACTTGCCCTACTCTTGTGCTAACCATTCTTGCAAACTCTTATTCCTATATCTTCTTCGTGTTAGTTGAGATAAACATTTTTACAAATTATCTTATTGCTTATTTCCTTGTGGTTGCAAGGGGAGTATGAGAATACAGTAGACTTTGAGCGATATTCAAATTTTTTAAAGCATTGAGATTCCATTCTCTTTGCACATTTAACATACAAAAAATGAACAACGATGTTCCATTTCACGAAAGCTTTAAGTTTTCCGAAACTCACACAAAACAAGGAATATCACTGAAATGGTTCAACTTACAAGAAAATGTATTGAGACATAAATTATGTATTTTAGCAAGATCTACATTTTTTTGTATGACTGCTTAGCAAGTCATCTCTACAGGATAGGTATCTCAGCTTCACCAATATGTGTCCTGTGTAACAATCCAGCAGAAATGAACGAAGACCACTTGAAGACCTGTGAAGCATTAAGATCAGAAGAAACTACAGTTCAAAAGTATTGGAAAGCACGAATGCTAATGGCTTCATTGCCAGATGCAAGGCACTAGAAAACAACAACAACAACAACAACATTTTTTGTATAGTATGATTTGATCTATCTCTAACGGCTTACCAGTTATGCAAATGTCGTCCAGAGTAAACAGGACTACATGGAAATCAAAACCTACATTTCATTTGTCATCAAAATATCTCAAACATGGCATTTTAATCAAAATCGTTAGAGCCATTTTCAAGAAAATCAAAATTTTCGAAAAATTTTACATGTAAAGGGTAGTTTAGGGTGAGGCTATTTTCTTTAATATCTTGGTGTCGCATCCTGTGTGTGTGTTTTGTGGTATGTGTGTGTGTGTGTGGTGGGTGTGTGGTGTGGGTGTGGTGTGTGTGGTGTGGTAGGTGTGGTGTGGTGGATGTGGTGTGTGGTGTGTGGGTGTGGGTGTGGTGTGGTGTGGGTGTGTGGTGTGTGGTGTGGTGTGGTGAGTGTGGGTGTGGTGTGGGTGTGTGGGGTCTGTGTGGTGGGTGTGGGTGTGTGGTGTGTGGTGTGGTGGGTGTGGTGTGTGTGGTGTGGTAGGTGTGGTGTGGTGGATGTGGTGTGTGGTGTGTGGGTGTGTGTGGTGTGTGTGGGTGTGTGGTGTGTGGTGGGTGTGTGGTGTGGGTGTGGTGTGTGTGTGTGTGGTATGTGTGTGTGTGTGTGTGGTGGGTGTGTGGTGTGTGTGTGTGTGTGTGTGTGGTATGTGTGTGGGTGTGTGGTGTGTGGTGGGTGTGTGGTGTGGGTGTGGTGTGTGTGTGTGTGTGTGTGGTATGTGTGTGGTGTGTGGTGGGTGTGTGGTGTGGGTGTGTGGTGTGTGGTGGGTGTGTGGTGTGGGTGTGGTGTGTGGTGGGTGTGTGGGTGTGTGTGGTATGTGTGTGTGTGTGTGTGTGGTGGGTGTGTGGTGTGGGTGTGGTGTGTGTGGTGTGGTAGGTGTGGTGTGTGGGTGTGGTGTGGTGTGTGGGTGTGGTGTGGTGTGGGTGTGTGGTGTGTGGTGTGGTGTGGTGTGGTGTGGTGAGTGTGGGTGTGGTGTGGGTGTGTGGGGTCTGTGTGGTGGGTGTGGGTGTGTGGTGTGGTGGGTGTGGTGTGTGTGGGTGTGTGGTGTGTGGTGTGGTGGGTGTGGGTGTGGGTGTGGTGTGGGTGTGTGGTGTGTGGTGTGTGGTGTGGTGAGTGTGGGTGTGGTGTGGGTGTGTGGGGTCTGTGTGGTGGGTGTGGTGTGTGTGGTGTGGTAGGTGTGGTGTGGTGGATGTGGTGTGTGGTGTGTGGGTGTGTGTGGTGTGTGTGGGTGTGTGGTGTGTGGTGTGGTGGGTGTGGGTGTGGGTGTGGTGTGGTGTGGGTGTGTGGTGTGTGTGGTGTGGTGGGTGTGGGTGTGTGGTGTGTGGTGTGGTGGGTGTGGGTGTGGGTGTGGTGTGGTGTGGGTGTGTGGTGTGTGGGTGTGGTGTGTGTGGGTGTGTGGTGTGGTGTGGTGGGTGTGGGTGTGGGTGTGGTGTGGTGTGGGTGTGTGGTGTGTGTGGTGTGGTGGGTGTGGGTGTGTGGTGTGTGGGTGTGGTGTGTGTGGGTGTGTGGTGTGTGGGTGTGGTGTGTGTGGGTGTGTGGTGTGTGGTGTGGTGGGTGTGGGTGTGGGTGTGGTGTGGTGTGGGTGTGTGGTGTGTGTGTGTGTGGTGTGTGTGGGTGTGTGGTGTGGTGTGGTGGGTGTGGGTGTGGGTGTGGTGTGGTGTGGGTGTGTGGTGTGTGGTGTGGTGGGTGTGGGTGTGGGTGTGTGTGGTGTGGTGTGTGTGGGTGTGTGGTGTGTGGTGTGGTGGGTGTGGGTGTGGGTGTGGTGTGGTGTGGGTGTGTGGTGTGTGGGTGTGTGTGGTGTGGTGGGTGTGGGTGTGTGGTGTGGTGTGGTGAGTGTGGGTGTGGTGTGGGTGTGTGGGGTCTGTGTGGTGTGGTGTGGTGTGTGTGTGTGTGGTGTGGGTGTGGTGTGTGTGGTGTGGTAGGTGTGGTGTGGTGGATGTGGTGTGTGGTGTGTGGGTGTGTGTGGTGTGTGTGGGTGTGTGGTGTGTGGTGTGGTGGGTGTGGGTGTGGGTGTGGTGTGGTGTGGGTGTGTGGTGTGTGGTGTGGTGTGGTGAGTGTGGGTGTGGTGTGGGTGTGTGGGGTCTGTGTGGTGTGGTGTGGTGTGTGAACAGCATAACTTAAAAGCGAAAAGTCGGCTGAAAACCGAAGTTTATATTTAAGTTTAATATCTATCAAGTATTTATTACAGTTTCTCAGGTGATCAGCCGTGTGAGGTTTAAAAAAATTGAGCTTTCGGCCATTGTAAACTCTATGGCCTTCGTCAAAAAAGAAAAAAAAAAAATAATAAAAAATTATAATAACGTGTGTAATAAATAACGTGCGCCGTGAAAGCTTTAAATCTTACATATATCAAGGATGCGACACGAAGATTTTGAAGAATAATCCTCCACCGTGAAATACCCTTTACATGGAAAAGTATTAGATTATTTTGATTTCCTCGAAAATGGCTAACAATTTTGATTAAAATGCCACAAGTTTAAGTTATTTTTATGGCAAATGAAATGTATATTTTGAATTTTCTGACTATAGCTCACGTAGTCCTGTTTAGTCTTGGTGAACTTTGCATAACCGGTAAAACGTGAGAGATAGACCAAACCTTACTTACAAATATGTAGATCTTGTTAATACACATAGTTTATGTTCAAATGCATTTTTTTATTTTTTATTAATTTTTTTTGTGGAGTGAACCATTTCGGAGATATTCCTTGTTATTGGTGAGTTTTGCAATACTTTGATTTTTCTGAAGAGGAAAGTCGTTAGGCACGTTTTTATTTCTTGGACGTACAAAGAGAACGGAATTTCAAAGCCTTCATAAGACGACCAGTTTTAAAGCACTTGAGTATCGCTTAAAACCAGCTGTATTCCCAAATTCTCCTGCACCTGCAAGAAAATCTCATATTTAAACGAGCAATTCTTGTATATATACATGCTCCACGTATCTTGACGTAACTGCACATATTTTGATCTTATTGTGTATTCATATAAGGCTTTGCTCAAAGGCAGCTGTATTACCAAATTCCCCTGCACCTGCAAGAAAGTCCAATGTATTTAAGCTAACAATTCTTGTATACATACGTATTCCATGTATCTTGAGGTAACTATTTTGATCACATTTTGCATTCAGATAAGGTTTTGCTCAAAGGAGCTGTATTCCCAAATTCCCCTGCACCCGCAAGAAAATCTAATATATTTAAAGGAACAATTGTTGTACCTATATATAAATGTTCCACGTATCTTGACATAGCTATTTTGATAAAATTTTGTCTTCTGATAAGGTTTTGCTTTCCAAGTTTATCTGTATAGGTGTCTTTCCTGAAAAAACATTATTTTATACATAAAAAGTATTTTTTATTCCAACTTCTACAGGATAATTCTTGTATATAGTTTGGTTATCTCGGAAACGACGCTTAACGATTTGGTTCACATTTTGTATTCATATAAGGTTTTCTCTTCCCATTTTATTTATAACGTTCTGCCGGGGCGAAACTCGGTCGCCCAGAACTTAGCAATAATTTGTGCAAATGTTTAATCTCACATGTGAATGCAACACATCAGATTTTGTAGAATATGTGGCTAATCAGTTGTTGGTGGTACAGGCGCGTGCACTATGTTATCTACAGTGACAAAGACCGTTGCATCGATTGATAAATCCAGTACTAAATACCGTGTGAAAGGGAAGTCCTTACATTAATTTAAACCAGTGGTAGATCTTGGTGTTTGGAACACATTTTGTATGTTACATTATTGTCCCTGACCATTACTGCGGATATATTTAGTTTGGTCGAAAACAAGCTGGCAACCCATCATATAATGTCGGTGGCCACTTTTCCTAGCTCAGCACATAAACACCGTAACGGTGCGTCTTGAAAACAAACTAATACGCTGCCTTGTCGTTCCGTGTTACTGCTCGAGTGAAGGCTAATCACAAGTCTTAGCTCCCAAAACATTACACGAAAGCGAAAGCGCCTGACTTGTTTACATCCACAAACCAGGTCAACTCCCTGACCAACCTCAACGCAACTTTGTCGACTTACTGTACGCCTGTAGGAGCAGCTCGGAGTATTCCTTCCCGTCTTTTAAATTATTAAGTATTTCGTAACCTTGTGTGATGTCCCATAATTACTACCGAAGCTATGACAGAAATAAGTTACTCCGCGCGTCTTACAAGTAACAAACTGTTATCTTCGTACATTCTTGTGGAAATACGATCCACTTGGATAAAAAACTATTTACTTTTTCCAAATCGGCTGATCAAAGAGCAAAATGCCATTTGACTTTGTAATGTTTCCATGAAGCACATTAGAAGGAATGTAATGATTTCCCCTTCCACACTGTATATGCGAGTCAGACGAGAGAGGTTCAGCACCCACTTATAGTTATGTTCAAGAGGTTTAAAGAATACCATTAGATAATTTTCCGGATATAAATATAATTATATATATTTCACAAACAAAAATTGTGACATCTGCCTGACATTGCAGGTGACCATAAAGATCCAGAATACAAATATATATGACAAAGTCAATTTTAAGAAGGAAAAAAAAAATGATTAAAATTAAGATTCAAAATATCTAAAGAAACATTAAATGATTATAACAAGAAGATAACAGTTAACACATTGAATACAAGTGATTATTTAAAATATATAAAGTGTCTTTTAGGACATATAAACATACATTTACAATTATTATTTATTTATGCCAACAAACTTACTGTTGGTGTTTTTAAACACACAAGCCGTGTGTGGGCAAAGTTTGAAAAGTCTGTGGTTCAAATCCCAGTTGTGGCATTGAATTTTTAAGTTCCAGTTCTACCTTTCATACATTTACAATTTCGGGTCATTGCACACCCAGTGCTTTGAGGCAGGTACTTGTGAACTTAAAACATGTTTCGCGGGCACCAAAGAGTAGTCCTTTTACCTCCCATGCATTTTCAGGTACATTATATCTCTCACTAAGGTGAGGAATGCATGGTTGTTAGATGGCTTCCTTTTCCTCGTTCACCTGTGTCGCCTGCTGTAAATGTTGCTCCATTCTTACTGTTGGATCAAGAATGAGACCCTTTCCTGCATCCCTCTTGATGGCTACAATATCTGCTCTTCGATGGCTACCATCCTCAGACAGGCAATGGACCTCTTCATAGACCTCCCAATTGGCTCTACGAAGGGCTGTAGAAATTGATGAACGCACACGGTGGTGACGAGTGTTGCGAAGTAATTCTCCCTTTGGGCAATATCCTAGTACATGCCCAAGGGTTTCCACTTCTTTACAATTTGAGTGCCGACATAGTGTTGTTCGCTGATTTATTCCAGGCACAGATCTTACTGCTGACGTGTTACATGACATTTTGATGGCATTAGTCCATTCAGAACATGACAGAATTTTTCTGTTGTTCATCCACGAATTGGCTCTGGGATTCTCTTTATATGTCTCAATCCCCTTTCCCTTGTGAGGTAGCTGACACCATGCATCAAACGATTTAAGTTGTAATTGTTTTCTAAGCCATCGTCCTGATTTTGACATGATTTCATCGTTAATGTCAATGTTCAAATTGGAAAGGGCTTCTTTCTTCTCTTTCTGAGTATCTCGACACAAGCGTAGATAATCATCTTGTATTTGTGAAAGCTTCTGAGCTATATTGAAATGTTGTATATAAGCCTCCCAACCAGCTCTAATTGGTCCTATTCCTCGAAGATTACGTGGAGCGTATATCATATCATTGGGGCAACCATGAGGTATTTGTTTACTTTTTCGTGCATTATAGTATCGGATGGCAGGATGTTTAGGGCCAGAAAGGAAGGATAATGCTGTGACTAAATAGCTGACCACTTCTTGACATAGTGACTCAAATGATTCTATATCAGATTTTAGTATTATGGTTTTTAATTTTTCCTCAAACTTTGTAATGTCACCTAAGTCAAGGTGCAGTAGTATTTAAATATAACAATTCAATAGAACACATTTTATGTACTACTCATTGTTACTGAAATAACTTGATGGATTTAATTGTAAGTTTATAAGCAAACCTGCAAAATTGAACTAGAGATGAAAGAGGAATTTTCAAATTTGACTCAACTTTCCATATAACCTATATTACTATGTTAGGAATAATATAAACTAAACAAACTACTTAAACTTAACTGAAGCATACAATTAAGCAAATAGAGCTGATGCATACGACAAACGACATTCTTAGTTCATTAAATCATTACAAATTCAGTGCAATTTGTAAATCGATCTGAATAAATTTTATTTAAGAACAGACAAAAATAAGGATCTATTTTGCGTTTGTGATACTTTCATAGACTGCATATTTACACCCTTCATACTGTGACTTTTTGGTTGCGGTGTAAAGTGAAGAAGACAGATGTAGTCGGGATAAAGAAACACTTTTATTTCCGTAAACAGTAACTTTTTACACTCGTTGCAACAGCAAGAAAGTCTTTTCCGATTCACTCACAGCACGGCTCCAAACTAGTAACACAACAACTGTCCCTTCTCCGTCGGCACGACTGCTCAACGCTTCACATACGTCTGTCCCTTCCGTCGGCACGACTACTCAACGCTTCACATACGTCTGACTGACTCTTCTGTCGCACCTTACCGCTATTTATATCTCCTGGAAAGTTCAGTTATTGCGGTGAAATACAAAGCAGAAGATTCTCGAAGTCTCTATCCTTTTCTCTCTTTCGGCAAGCGCCCCAACAATGCGGCCATTCTCTGTCTCTTTCCTTCGGCTCCTTTGCGGTAGTGCCAACAATAATGCGATGGGTGACACTGCTGTTGTCGGCAATTAAATGCGGCGGGCGCGGTGACAATACTCATAGACTTTAGACTCCCGTTGTTGCAACCCTTTAATTGGCAGCGTGACTTCTAAGCAATTTTCCTTATTTAACATATAAATTTGTTAACTTTGAGCTACTTGATTACTTCTTTCTTTCTGATCTTGTTATGCTGACCTAAATAAATATAATTTAAGTATTTGTAGCTGTTTATATTGTAAAAATGAAAATTTTTTTTGTTAACAGTAGTTTTTTTTTTTTTTTTTTTTTTTTTTTTTAAGAATAAGAAGTAAAAATCCATGCAACTGCAGTCAAATGCAACCCCGCCAGCTTCCAAGCGTGTCATTACGTCGATTATTTTACTTGGGCCTGTCTCTTCCTTTACCACAGGCATATTTGACTGCAGTTGCTGGGACTCGAAAAGCTAGTTTCGCTTTGAATGGATAGCCAGTCCATTGCGTGTCGCTCTAACCATGGCAGCTATTCGAACCGGTTTGGTTAAGGTGGCGCCGAAAGGGATATAAAAATTGGCTTAGGAATTAGAGAACGGCATATGTAGCAAAATAACTTGACAATCAGTGCGTTAACGTGTATCCGCGGGGTGTAAACAAATGCCATTTATGTAGACCTTAAGTTTAACTATTTAGTTAAGCTACTGATTGCTTGATACGCTATAAACGACCAGACGCTCATACTCATAGATTTTGGACTCCCGTTGTAACCCTTTAATTGGCAGCATGACTTATAAGCAACACATAAATTTATTAACTTTGGGATGCTTTATTACCTCTTTCTTTCTAATGTTGCTATGCTAACCCAAATAAATATAATTCAAGTATTTGCAGCTGTTTTATATTGTAAAAATGTAATAAGAAGTAAAAATTCATGCAACTGCAGTCAAATGCAACCCCGCCAGCTTCCAAGCGTGTCATTACATCGATTATTTTACTTGGGCCAGCCGCTTTCTTTACCACAGGCATATTTGACTGCAGTTGCTGGGACTCGAACTCACTAGTTTGGCTTTGAATGGATGGCCAACCCATTGCGTGTCGCTCTAACGATCACAGCTATTCGAATCTGTTCGGCTAAGGCACCGCCGAAAGGAATATGAAAATCGGCTTAGGAATTAAGAGAGTGGCACATGTAGCAAAGTAACTTGATAATTAGCGCGTTGTGTCACTGCGGGATGTAAACAAATGCCATTTAGGCGTTAAGTTTAACTGTTTAGTTGAGCTATCGATTGCTTGATACGCTATAAACGGCCAGACGTTCCTGGAGCTGCAGTGGTTATACGACAAAACGTGTTTGATACTCGTCATATCATGCTCTCACCACGCTTCTTGCAAATCAAACTTTTATACATTTGATTTACCTAGCTCAAACTTGGATTGACATTTCGAAGTTAAATATTATCGTGGCACCTTGTTGTGTCATGACTAGGTATCGGATTTTTAGGTTACAGCCCTTTACTTGCGATTTAACTAACAAATTTCAAGATATATACACTGCTCAAAATAATTAGAGGGACACGATTTTATTGGAGAGTAGAATGTTTCCCGTTTGTATCGAACGTGCACAATCTATATATTATTGTTCGGACATATTAAATTAAGATATGTAATACACCACGACAATTTTTGAGGTGATGGCCTGCTGACAATATTAAAATATATTGCGTTGTATTGAAAACTGAAGTGGGCTATGTACAGAATATAATGATTCACGTACTGTTGAACTGTCTTTTTCGTGTCGTTAACGGAGTATTGTATCTTTCTACAACTTCTTATGTTCAATAATTTAAAATGAGGTACCTATGTGAAGCCGAAGTTGTTCGAGCGGTCACATGATACAGGAAGGTTGGACAGCGCAGTGCCTAGAGAGATCAATGTGACTTCATCTGTTGTTGGAAGGGTCTGTAAAACATTTATTGAAACTGGCACCAATACTAGAAGACCAGCCCAGGCTCCAAAACTAAAACGCCGGCTAGAGATGATCGACACGTGGTCAATTGTACTCATAGGCGACGCACTGCCACTGCCTGAGACCATTAAAATAACCTGAGGGCGGAAACTGGTATTACTGTCGGTGAATACGAAACCGGCTTCGAGAGGTGGACCTTGTAAGGTCCCTCGATTGGAACGTTATCTCAGTGTAGGCCGAAGTGGCAGCTTCGTCACTGGCGCAATGAACTGTGCACAGATAAATCTCGCTTTCATTTAGCACAGTGTGATGGACGTCTGCGTTGTATCGCAGGTGAGCGTTATGATGAAGCTACAGACCAAGAAACTGACAGATTTGGCGTGGGGTCAGTCAGGTGTGAGATGGCATCAGTATCAACGTAACACTGATCTTGGGGTAGTTAGGGTGCGACAAAATGCTGCCAGGTACATTGCTGATATTGCTCTGGATCATGTCATACATACCTGTTTCATTTACGAAGGGGTTCGAGTTTGTATTGCAGCAAGACAGTTGTAGAATTCATACAGCTGGTGCCACTATGGTCACTTAAAAAATCTCCAATATACTGGCGTGCTATGAGTGCTGATCACAATCCCGTTAAGCATTTGTGGGATATGCTGGAACGCAATGTCCGGAAGCGTACTGTAGCTCCTCAGACTCCTCAAGAGCTTGCAGATGACATCACTGTAGAATGGGACAGCTACCCACAGAGAGACGTACAAAGGTTGATCAGAAGCATGCCTCGAAGGTGTGCAACAATAATACATGCCCTTAGGGCCATAAAGGTACTGAAATGACTTGTTTTGATTCTGTGGAAGGATCGTCCATTGCTGTTTTCTACACATTCAATTTCTGCTTGCAGTAGCCAACTTTGCTATGAGAAGTGTTAAATAAAGGTTAGTTATTTAAGGAAACAATTATTGTATGGTCACAATGAAAACCACTACAAAAATACACTGGAACAAAATCTTGTCCCTCTTAATTATTCTGAGCAGTGCATTCGTTATAAACTTTCTGAAGCAGAATATATTAATGGTACTGTATCTAAAATCGTATATGATGACTTGAGATTTAAAATAACCTAAACAGCTGTTTTGCCTTCTTCAAATGAGGAATGTTATTTCGTAATTGAAACTCTTTGTAAAATAATTTCCATCACTACTATAAGCAGTTGGATGGAGTTACTTCAAGTTGCTACAGACAAATGCAGCCCTTGCATATATTAACACACAGTTTTGTTTTATATCAGAGGCTATCCTTCGGTTATGAAGTGCGAGCCTGCCACTCAATGATGCTCTGAATAGTATTGGTGTATCCACAAACAAAATAACCTGGATCAGTTGGATTGGCAAATTTGTTTAATAATAATTAAGCCATTAAAAAGAGTATTAAACGAGTGTTACATACCCTAATATCATTACTTGTAATTCTTATTTGTTTTCTAGCTTAAGGTTATACCGGGAGAGCAAAAAACTTCCGAACGGGCTCAGCTGTTTTGCCTGTGCGCGTCCCCGGCACTCGTTGCTTCGGCACTATCATAGAAAGGTACGGATGAAACCATGCAACATGTTTAAAACTACTTTTTAAAGTCTTTACTTATTAAATTTACGAAAGGAGATGCTGAAGTTGGTCACTGTAATCCATGCATTTTGGCACCTCTTTAGGAAACTATCCATCACTCGCCGTACACCACGTTGAGAAATCCTGGCAATTTACTGACGGATATTTTGTTCTAATTGTTCCAGGGTGTGTGGGTTTGTCTTGTACATTTGTTTTAAGTTACCGCAGGGGATAAGTCGGGGACCCAAGGGGCCACAAATCTCTACTAATCATTCTGTTCTGAAACACACTTTCAATTGTTGTTGTCGTCGAAGGATTGGCCGTATGAGCTGTTGCAGAGTGTTGTTGAAAAAAGGTATAATCACTCTCCCTGTCTGTTAATTCTCTAAAAAGGGGCTAATTATATTGACGTATATACTGGCCTCAACTGTTGACTCAAAAATGGTTCTATAACTCAAAATCTATATTGCTCATTGGTGCATGATGCGCCATTAACGAGAAACGTTTCTCAGAGCTCCAATAAGCGATTTCTCTCTCTGTAGTAACTTAAGACAAAGTGTTCAAGACAAACATACACACCCTAGAAGAATTAAAACAAAATATCCGCCAGTAAATCGCCAGCATTTCTCAACGTGAACTACGGTGAGTAATGGATAGTTTCTTAAAGAGGTGCCAACAATGTATGGAGACCGACGGTGGCTATCTTCAATATCTCCTTTCGTAAAGTTGGTAAGCCTCTAAAATTAGTTTTAGAAATGTTAAATGGTTTCATCCGCGCCTTCCTAAGATAGTGGCAGACGGCAATAAGCGCCGATGACGAGCACAGGCAAAACACCGCGCACAGGCAAAACACTGTGGAGCCCATTCGGAAGTTTGTTGCTCTCCCGGTATTTAGAAATACGTACTTTACCTTAAAGAATCGGCGCCATGTCTTCGTACAGCTAGCAATGGCAGCGAGAAGGAAGTCTAGGAAGTAAATTAAATCCAGGATGTGGACCAAAGGGAACAATGAAGGAAATTCATCTCGACGGAAGAAGTAGTAATAGGATGTTAAGCTGCAGTTCACAACAACGGAGACGAGGATCAAAAACTGCAACAGTAGACGTAGGAGCATGTTAGGCTCTGTGAATCACATGAGCTTAAACTCTAATGTTTGGTGCAAATTAATTGTTCCTCTACACTAGTCGTGCGTAGGACAAGGTTGTAAAGGGATAGTTTGACACTGAAAATTCAATGCCGTAGCCGGGATTTGAGCCACGGATCTTCCGGTCTCCGTCCGGCCATAGTAGCTCGGTGGTTAGAGAAGCCGCACTGATACCGGAAGGTCCGTGTTCAAATTCCGGCGATGGCAATGAAGTCGGTCTGGGTGGCTCAGTTGGTTAGACGCTGGCCTACTGAGCCCAAGGTCGCGGGTTCAAATCCGGTTCCCTCCTGCAGATAGCATAATCATTGTAGAAAAGAATGAAACAGACACATATGGAGTTCAAATATATACCGATGGCAGTAAAACTCAAACGGGAGTAGGGTCTGGTGTTGCTATCATCTACCACAACCAATCAATACAGAAACATCAGTATAATTACACAATAGGTGCGCAAACAACCAAGCGGAACAGTTCGCGATATTAAAGGCCCTTAAAATACTTAATTCTACAGAAATTGCAGATAAATCTGCAGAGTGCACACTGATAGCCGGATAACATTAGTCTTCTTCGGAAAAACAGAAAATATTATTCCCTGATAGAGGAAATAAAAATCAACCTAAGTAACTTGAGACAGAATATGTGGTCAGACCCCGAAAAGAAAGCATTTATGTAAATATTTATTGGAAATATAGTTTATTTTTCAAGTTGGTAGGGATTTGTTAAGTACTAAGAGTGTATTACCATTGTTGTACTATGTATATTTGTATATTTGTTAATAACGTCATTAATGTTAAATAACATATTCATATTTAATATATATAATTTTAAGAATCGTTTTATATTTAATATTAAAAGTGTAGGGAGGATAGAGATCTCTTCCCTAACATTCCAGGAACTATTTAGCGTGTAGGGTGATTTCATGGGATACGCCGCGGGAAATGGACGTATGCGCGTATGAATACAAACGCATTGTGAAAGAAGATGCTAGATTTTTCTTAGCATCGTAGCGTCCAGAGAGAAGACATGTTTTGTAATACGTGCAGAGGTGGACGCTAAAAGTGATTTAAAACAATAAAGAGAAGAAACTATTAAGGAAGTAGGTTCATGTGCAACGAAAGTTAATTAAAGTGTTACGTGTGTAATATTCAACGAGAAAGGTGCAAATAAAAGCGTTATAGAAAAATTATATCCTGTGTCCGCATTATTTCAGCCTGTACCACGACCCGAGATAGTAAGAGAGTCCCAAAGCTCAGCTCATTTGACATATAATTAAAAAAACAGCACCAAATGGCTTGCCCAAACGCGCGGCTCGAATAAAAGGGTAAAATAAAAGACAATGAAAAACGAACTTGCGCGAAACACCAAGGGATGCCGATCTACCCACGCGGGAAATGGATGAAGACGCCATTAAACAATATACCGAAGTTGAAGACGACAGGACACGTCATTAAGCCGAAATCGACGTGGGAAATATCGAGGAACGCCAAATGAAATCTACCGCCGGGGGAAACGACGTAAATAAATCAACGAAAAGAAACTAGAACCAAACATTTTTTTGAACATTTACTTTATTTTTGCATATTGTTAAGAAGTGGTAGGAAAGTAGAACTTTTAAGCCTAACTGAATCGAATCAAAAAACGAAAATGTGACAAAAAGAAAAAGAGATAGGAACAGGAATAGGGGAAGGGGTAGATAAGCCTAGTTTTCAGATAGAAACAGAAAGTGAGGAAGAAGTAGCAGTAATAGGGAAAGACCAAAGATCACTGATGATCATGTTTGAGAAATTAGAACAGAATTAGATCAAAAGATCAAAATTAGATCAGAAAATGGAACAGAATAAGGAAGAGTTAAGGCAGGGCTTAGAACAAAGCTTAGGTCAGAAAACGGAGGAAGTGGGACAGGACTTAGAACAGAAGATAGAATTAGGAAGGCAGGAAAGTAACGAAAACATGAAAGTAATGTAAAGTAATTTGAAATTAGTACATAAAAACATAAATGAAACGAAGGAAGTTTTAGAAGCTAGGAAGAAACCATAGGAGATAGGATGGGAAAATTAGAAATGGAAATGAAAGAAAACAAGATTGTATTAGAAGGAGAAATTGGTAGATGTAGAGATAACAGAGTGTAAAACGAATGTAGACTGAAAGATTACAGATGTAAAAGTAGAAATAACAGGAATTAAGGAAAGAAATTGAAGTAGTGAAGAAAGGAATTATGAGTGAAACTGTAGAACAAATTGTTTTTCCTAAAATTAAGAATATGGCTGATGTAGTACAATGATAACAAGATGCCATGGATAATACAAAACAAAGTCACTTAGAAATAAAGAATGATTTAAAATCAATTTGTGGAGAAATGAGAAGAGGAAAAGAAAGTTTGGCTAATGTAAATGATGTTGTGAATGCACTACAAAGGCAAAATGATGATTTAGACATAAGTGATGTTCAAGATGAAAGTTACTTGAATAATGTACAAAATGATGACTCACCATAGAGAGATAGAGATTCAAAATTAAACAATAACACAATGCACAACACATTCTATACCAACAGTTTACTACATGAAATTACACCACCCACATTTGACAAGGAGAAGGGAGACGATCCAAAATTTTTTGTTAGAGAAATGGAAGAGTATTTTAAAGTGAAAAGGATACCAAATGAGCTTAGAATAATGATAGTGAAGAAAATCTTGAAAAACAAAGCATTAGAATGGCTAAGGTTAACACTAGCTGGTCATGAATCGTATAGCTAATTTAGGAATCTATTCCTGGCAAGGTATTGGGGTCCAGCTAAGCAGAACCAGACAAGGGTAGATTTAGCGACAGGAAGATATCATCTGACCAAGGGATTATCACTAGTTGACTATTTTATGAAGATAGCTAACAAAGGGAAGCTATTAGTCCCTAACCTGTCAGAGACAGAGTTAATCACTAGCGTTACAAGACGCTTCCCAGACACAGTGAGAACCGGGTTAATTGCTGCGAGGCCAGTAGATTTTGCTGACATGTTAGAACTGCTAACAGCCTTCGAAATACAGAATGGTCGGCCTAATGAGTAAAGACATAAAAACGGTCACCCAAACTCACCGAACTTAAATAGAAGAACGACCACAAACAACCAGAGTGAGGGGGAAGATAGAAACACTAGGAGCACCCATGACAGAGGAAGAGGGGCACACCATTTCCCACAACCACACAATCAAGCGAGAGAATGGAAAACACGAGGCAGAGGTACCATGACACGATACGAAGGGGTGAATCAAGATACCGAACATCTAGGTATGATCGTGGGAGACCAAGAGACCGTACCCATCAAGTAAATCACATACGATTCTGTCAGGAATACTTGAACAGCCAAAGACCATCATACAACAGGGGTTCACACCAAAGGGGCAGAAACCAACAGCACCAAACTTTAAATACGAAGAATAGAAGATGCATTTTGCATAGGTTAAAGGGCATATAGGAATTCAGGGAAATGAGCTTACTGACATACTAGCTAAAGAAACAGCAAACAACACAGCCACAATAGTGTAGGATCTAAAGCCTATTAGCACAATGAAAAGTGAACTGCAAAAAGAGAGCCTAACGCTAACACATAATTTTATAGATATAACTACTCGCCACGGAAAGTTAGGTGAATACTTGCATAGATTCAAACTAACCAATGATCCGACATGTGCGTGTAGAAACAAAACTCAAACAGTGTACCATATGATATGGGAGTGTGAGATATTAAACAAGGAAAGAAGCTATTTTAAAAAAGAAGTGGTTCAGAAAGTTGGGAAGTGGCCTATTAACAATAAAAAACTAGTGGAAAAACATATTTTTATCACAATTTCATATTACAACTAAGTGTGGAAACTTATCTAGTAGCTTCACTATCATAATCATGTCACTGTTTAGCAGTAATTATTCCAATGAATATATTCTGCCAATCATTGCATTTTTCACGCAATAATATAGACCACTGCACTAAGTCTTCAGGTTTAGTTCTTTTTAATATTCTTGGTACCGCACTAGTACCCAATAACTGAAGCGCAAGAGGGTTTGAATGGTTGTGAAGTCGTTTTTCATGCTTCACTGCCATTGTTCTTATTTCTTCACTAACGGTGTCCATTTTTAGGTCTCTATGGATGTTGTCATTCCTGATGTACCATGGTGCATTAACAATACCACGTAGCACTTTATTTTGAAAAGTTTGTATAATTTTAATATTTGATTTCTTGGTGCATCCCCAAATCCGTACAGGTTTTAATATCTGCTTATATAAGAGCAATTTATTTTGTATATTAAGTTCAGTCCTAAGAGCCAATACACTTTTCTATACTTTATATCCAGTTCTTTTTTCTTTTTAACATGTACCTTCCATTTCAACTTAGCATCAAGTGTCATGCCCAAATACTTGGCCTGGTTTGCATATGGGATTATTTGTTTGTTCATACACACAGGTAGGTTTTTTATTTTTCTATTTGTAAAATTAACATAACTAGATTTTGTTTCGTTAAGTTTAATACGCCATTTTTTAGTCCAATTGTTGACTTCATTTACTGTAATTTGAAGCTTGTTAATTGTTGCTTCTTCTGTTTCTCCAACAGCTAGAATGATGGTAACATCAGCAAAGGTGGTCAATGTCGTTTCCGGATTTCGTGGAATATCACTTGTATACAGAAAGTACAATGTCGGTTCAAGGACATTTCCCTCCCGCACTTATTTTCATGAGGCCTGAATATTCATGTTTAACTGGAATAGGCTATCTGAGAGATATGATTGTAATAATTCACAGTATTGCTTTGGTAGATGACGTTGCAGCTTATGGTTTAACCCAGCATGCCATACCTTATCAAAAGCTTGAGTCACATTAAGAAATGTACTACAATATATTTTCTTTTCTTCCATTGACTCTTCTGTTTTTTGGGTTGTTCTATGGTTGAGTGTTTGCTCCTAATTCTAAACTGATGGTTTGGAATTAGATCTCAATCTTTCAATATAGATTTTAAGCGGCTAAGCAGTAACCTTTAGAATACTTTGGATAATTGTGGTAACAGAGATATAGGTCTATATGATTTTATAATTAGGGTCTTTCCCTAGTTTTAGAATCATGATAGCTTCTGCCACTTTCCATTGTCTAGGCACGTATCTCAGTCGGATAACAGCATTTATAATATGTAGTATTTTCACTAATGCTTTATTAGATAACCCTTTGAGCACCTGTCCTATAATTAGGTCATATCCTGGGACCTTTTTTGTATTCACATTATTCATTTTCTGTTTAAGCTCTTTCAGGGTTACTATTTTAATTTCTGGAATATCATCCGATTTGCTACTATATTTTCATCAGCTGTTTGTCTAGAGAATGGTTTAAAATCTCTTCCAGATATTCAGCAAATACATACACTTTTTCTTTGAGACCTCTTGCCCAATCAATATTCTTTTTCCTAATGAGTGGTGCTTACATCATTGGCCTTTTTAAGACCCTTAGTTGCTTTCCAAAGCGAATAATCAGTATATTTATCTGCAGTCAGCTCTTAGAGATAATTGCTTACAATTGTTTTTTACTTCTTTTATCATTGTTTTGAGTTGATTGCTTAGTCGATTAATTATCCTTTTGTCTGAAGGAGATCGACTATTCTGCCATTTTTACGAGCTTTTCGTTTTTCGTTAACTGTCGTACCTCAAGAGGATGATTTATTTTGGTTTTGCCATACATATTAGATTTAACTGGTTTATTCATCCAGGCTGAGTATTGGATGTTAATAATTAACAGATCAGTTTCTTGTTCTATCTGTTCTGGGGTTTTAAGTGGCATTCGAAGTTCAGTGAGACTTTCCAGTATATCTCTGAATCCTTTCCAGTTTGTTTTCTGACTAGTTAATTTAACTGGTGCTTCCTTTTGTATCACCTTTTCATTAATAGTCAGAATTATAGGTGCATGATCGGATGAAAAATCATTGCAGTTATCTACCTATATAATGTGCTGGGATAGACCCCTAGTAACCAAGAAGTCAATGATGTCTGGCATCTTTTTTCGATCGGAGGGTCAGAATGTCGGTAACTGTGTAGAGTAAAAGTCACAATTTGCTTTCATTCCTGCTTCATAGAGTAGTCTACCTTTAGGGGTTATCAACCTTGATCCCCAATATGTAGGTTTTGCATTAAAATCTCCTCCAACAATAAATTTTCTACCAAGTGATTGAAACATGTCTAGATAGTTATTTTATTGTAGCCTATGTCGTGGAGGACAATATATCACTGTTATGCTTATTTTTGAATATTTGATTTGAACGCTAACAGTGGTCGCTTCCATGGATTTTAGTGATATTTGTATATTTTCAGTGTGTTTGACTGATTTTTTAATTATCACAGCTGAACTTCCTCTTGCTGTACTAGAGAGATGACCTGTTTGATACTTTCTAAATCCCCGTATTTTAATATAGGATTGTTTAGTGAAATGAGCTTCAGGTATTAAATACAATATGGTAATAACAATAGCAATAATAACAATAACTAAAATAATGATAAACTACAACAATATCATTAGTAAGAAACAAAAGAATGCCATGAAACATTACGCGCCCTCATGTTTGCATAGATTTTGTTACGGCTATTTACAATTTGTAATCCGTAATGTCAGACAATTGCAGCACATACAGGAATGGTTTTTATTCCCCGGAAAATAAGGTCCTGTAAGTGAAGGAAAATTATAAGTTTATTTTTGTCTATTATCACACGCTACACACGCTAGCCTGGCATCCCGCCCGCTTCTCTTACAAGCAGAACAAAGACTACGCACGCCACTGACTGGATTTACCCCCGTGATTTCTACAACCCTTTTAACGCACGAAGCGTTATCCACTTACCCCAATGCCGGCTGGAGTGGGCCACCTGGTATGTTTTAGAATTCCCCCGGACCATATGAAGGTCTTTCAACTATGTAGCTTCTTCTTTAAGTTCTGATACTCCTAACTTTTTTTTTCGTTTTTTAATTTTCAAAATACTCCGTCGGTCTGGGTGGTTCAGTTGGTTAGACGCTGGTTGGCTGATCGCAGGTTCAAATCCGGCCCAGATCAATGGTTTTTAAGTGTGTTTAAAAACGACAGCTCCATGTCAGTAGATTTACTGGCATGTAAAAACTCCTGTGGTACGAAATTTCGGCACACCGGCGACGCTAATAAAAAAGAGAAATTCAAAATACTCCTTCTGTGTAATTCTTAATAGATGTCTTTGAAATTTTGCACACATAGTCTTAAACAATTGTTGTATAAAACTTGGTACTTTAAGTGCTCTAGATAGAGCAGTTTAAATGTTACTGAATTTTTATTTTAAAAATGATGAATCATTTGAAGAAAAATGGCCATCACTGTAATCAATAATTTTGTCTCCAAAACTGTTTGATATAGCTAAATAAAAATACCAGATTTAATAGACACAATCAAAAGAGACATTATAGCCAGACCGCTTTATTTATAACAATTAATATTTTGTATGAAGCATTTTTACACCACAGTAAAATTGCAACAAAAAAGTCAATAAATATACATATACTAAAGTAAGAACAAATTAGAAACTAAAAACTTCACTTATCTTAGTAATGTTGCAAGTTGCTTTGAGAATGAGTTGGAGTCAACTCGAAACTTGAGTCAGCTTTGCAACAAGAATCTAGATTTCACTGCTTAACTAGCAGACGCTATTTCACATCTGCCAACATTGCTTTTTACACTACACTAGTTTTCGTTGCCAACACATTAAACACCGATATTTATTTAACACGTGATGCAATCACCTGCAATCTAGCAGTAACATAACATGTGCATCTTATCTTGTTTTCCCTGCAATATATGACATACACCGCTATCGCGTAGCGCAACTCCATACATTATTACTGGCTCGTTCTTTATTATTATATTATTATATTATTATTATGAGCCGAAATGAATTTATTATTTTTAATCCATTATTATGGATTATTATTATACGATACGCTGGCTCGTTCTTTATTATATTATTATTATGAGCCAAAATGGATTTATTATTATTTTTAATCCATTATTATGGATTATTATACGATACGCTGGCTCCTTCTTTATTATTATATTATTTTATTATATTATTATTTTTATTATATTATTATGAGCCAAAATGGATATTGATTAGTAAAGCTTACGCGATGAGTTGGTCAGAATTGGCCATTATGGATTATTATTATACGATACGCTGACTCGTTGTTTGTTTAGTAAAGCTTACGCGATGAGTTTGTGAGAATTTCGGCAAAGTCCCACTCGGCAGTGGGATATTATTATATTATTATTAATGAATTATTTTTATATAATAATAAATAAATAAAATAATATAATAATATCCCACTGCCGAGTGGGACTTTAATATTATAATATAATAATAAAGAACGAGCCAGCGTATCGTATAATAATAATAATAATAATAATAATAATAATAATAATAATAATAATAATAATAATAATAATAATAATAATAATAATAATAATAATAATAATAATAATAATAATAATAATAATAATAATAATAATAATAATAATAATAATAATGGCCAATTCTTTATAATAATAATAGTAATAATAATAATAGTAATAATAATAGTAATAATAATAGTAATAATAATAGTAATAATAATAGTAATAATAATAGTAATAATAATAGTAATAGTAATAGTAATAGTAATAGTAATAGTAATAGTAATAATAATAACAATAATAATATAATATAATATAATAATATCCCACTGCCGAGTGGGACTTTGCCGAAATTCTGACCAACTCATCGCGTAAGCTTTACTAAACAAAGAACGAGCCAGCGTAGCGTATAATAATATACATTTATTATTGTATGTATGGATATTGTGACTTTTTGGGTTGGTGTGTAAAGTAAAGTACGACAGATGTAGTCGAGATAAACACTTTTATTTCCGTAAACAGTAACTTTGTACACTCGTTAAAACAACAAGAAAGTCTTTTCCCATTCACCAACAGCACGACTCCGAATTCGTAACACAAAGAACTAACTCTTCTCCGTCGGCACAACTCTCCACATCGTCTGTCCGTCTCCGTCGGCACGACTACTCAGCCTTCACATACGTCTGACTGACTCCGTCGGCACTACTCAACGCTTCACGTACGTCTGACTGACTCTTCTCACACTTTACCGCTATTTATATCTCCCAGGCACTATTCTGGAAGCTTCCGGAACGTTCACTTATTTAGCGGTGAAACACAAAGCAGACAGTTCTAGAAGCCTCTATCACTTTCTCTCTTTCGGCAAGCGCCCAACAATGCGGCCATTCTCCGTCTCTTTCCTTCGGCTCCTTTGCGGTAGTGCCGACAATAATGCGATGGGTGACACTGCGGTTGTCGGCAATTAGATACGGCGGGCGCGGTGACACTGCTCCCTCCTCAGAGCTGGTCGTCCCGACCAGCACTATCACTGCGGCATCTCCCTTGCGCCCCGGTGGACTAACCCATCGAACCTCTTCTCCAGGAGGCACGATCCTAGGTATCGCTGTTGGATAGTGTCCCTTGGTCCGGGTAGGACGACGTATGCCATCCTGCTTCGAAATTCTGCAACAGTACCGCCGGTCTTGGCGGGCCCTCGTCCAGTTACCCTTCTTCCTGGTGTGTTGACGGGCCATCCTGCGCACTTGGAAACGGCTCATTGGGTACCGTGTCCGCCGACCTCTCTGGCGCACCTTCGCAGCCACCTTGCTTCCGATGGGTCCGGCAACAAACCCCACCACATCCGCGCGAGTCGCGTCCACCGCTGCACTCGTGTTCACTCGTGCTCGGCACGGCCTCTCCTGTATCCTGCCGTCCACGATGATGTCCACCCTTCTTCCGTTCACGGCACTATGCGTCAGGTGATTGGATGGCTCCGACGGTCCCCCCATGTCACATGCCAAGTCGGTTCTCGCGTGATGCTCGTTTGCTTGTGCGCTTCCCTGCTGATCGTCCTCCACGTCGTATCCTGGTTGGTTACGTACCCGACACACTCCTCCAGAGGATCCCCGACGACGTCCCTGAACTGCCCCTTTGTCTTCCCCGAGACGTACACTTTCGTTATCTGAAACGGGCGCAACTGTCGCCTCGGCCACTAGGTGCTTCCTCCCCGGGTCCGCGCTATTCCGTCGGCCCCTGGCATCCAGTACTTTGACGCTCTCGTCAACTCTTACTACCAGGGCGCCAAGACGTTCCCCGTCGTCCTCCACGACGTCCACATGCTGGCAGAGGTCTTCCACCTTTTCGCCGAGTTCTTCCACGTCTTCCGTCACGCCAATCAGTTCGCCGAGTTGTTCCACGTCTTCCGTCATGCCAATCAGTTCGCCGAGTTATTCCACGTCTTCCGTCACGCCAATCAGTTCGCCGAGTTGTTCCACGTCTTCCGTCACGCTAATCAGTTCGCCGAGTTGTTCCACGTCTTCCGTCACGCCAATTAGTTCGCCGAGTTGTTCCACGTCTTCCGTCACGCCAATCAGTTCGCCGAGTTGTTCCACGTCTTCCGTCACACCAATCAGTTCGCCGAGTTGTTCCACGTCTTCCCTCACGCCAATCAGTTCGCCGAGTTGTTCCAGGTCTTCCCTCATATCATCCGAAACGGGCGCGACTGTCGCCTCGGCCACTAGGTGCTCCCTCTCCGGCTCCGCGCTATTCCGTCTGCCCCTGGCATCCAGTACTTTAACGCTCTCGTCAACTCTTACTACCAGGGCGCCAAGACGTTCCCCGTCGTCCTCCACGACGTCCACGTGCTGGCAGAGGTCTACCACCTTTTCGCCGAGTTCTTCCACGTCTTCCGTCACGCCAGTCAGTTCGCCGAGTTGTTCCATCTTGATCTCTTTCAGCTCGGCAGCGAGGTTGTCGTTTGACGTTTCCATTTTGGCAGCGAGGTTATCGTTTGCCGTCTTCATCTCTTTCAGCACGGCAGCGAGGTTGTCGTATGACGTTTCCATTTTGGCAGCGAGGTTGTCGTATGACGTTTCCATTTTGGCAAATAATTCTTTCATCATTGCCATCATCCTGGTTTCCGAATCTCCCTCCATCTTGGTTCTAACGTTGCAACTTCTAACGACGATGTAACGATACTAGAAGCAATTCGACGAATCCCACTTCTGACACCAGTGTGACTTTTTGGGTTGGTGTGTAAAGTAAAGTACGACAGATGTAGTCGAGATAAACACTTTTATTTCCGTAAACAGTAACTTTGTACACTCGTTAAAACAACAAGAAAGTCTTTTCCCATTCACCAACAGCACGACTCCGAATTCGTAACACAAAGAACTAACTCTTCTCCGTCGGCACAACTCTCCACATCGTCTGTCCGTCTCCGTCGGCACGACTACTCAGCCTTCACATACGCCTGACTGACTCCGTCGGCACTACTCAACGCTTCACGTACGTCTGACTGACTCTTCTCACACTTTACCGCTATTTATATCTCCCAGGCACTATTCTGGAAGCTTCCGGAACGTTCACTTATTTAGCGGTGAAACACAAAGCAGACAGTTCTAGAAGCCTCTATCACTTTCTCTCTTTCGGCAAGCGCCCAACAATGCGGCCATTCTCCGTCTCTTTCCTTCGGCTCCTTTGCGGTAGTGCCGACAATAATGCGATGGGTGACACTGCGGTTGTCGGCAATTAGATACGGCGGGCGCGGTGACAATATTATTATAATTATTATAATTATTGTATATAATTGTATATATTTGTATATATAATTGGCCGAGTTGGTCAGAATTGGCCATTATGGATTATTATTATACGATACGCTGGCTCGTTTTTTATTATTATATTATAATATTAAAGTCCCACTCGGCAGTGGGATATATTTTTTATTATATTTTTATTATGTTTATTATTTATCGTTCTTTTTTGTTTATTTATTTTATCTTTTACCTTTATCTTTTATCTTTATCTTTGTTTGTTCATTTTATATTATTGTTTTAATGTTATTATATTTATATTATATATATTATATTTATATTATTATATTATTTATCGTTCTTTTTTATTTATTTTATATTATATTATTTATTGTGTTTTTATTTAATATTATTATATATTATTTATATATATTATATTTAGTAGTATTATATAATTATATTTTGCCGACTCCCGCAAAAACATTCAAACTTACTATTGGCAACAAACTCCTAGGGACATTCTGCTGTTGGCAGCGCTGCATTAACACAGCAACTTCGGCAACTTTCGTGACCATTCGTACACACTGCCGAGTGGGACTTTGCCGGAATTCTGACCAACTCATCGCGTAAACGTTTCTAAACAATATCCGAAAAATGAAGTTCGATGAACCTACGATATACCTTGGCACACGTACATACACATTTTCTTGTCATTGTGACAAAAACTGTGGATTTTAATTATTTTCACAGATGCCTCCCTTTAACATCGCTTATTCTCGCGAATTACACTAATATGGTTAAGCTGACAGTATCCCTCACGCATGCATAATTTTAACAAAATGGAGTCATTTGACATCACTTTTTATCATTTTACGTTTTAACTTGATAAATTTTGAAGTATTTTTAGGTTTTAAGCTTTGACTTCGGAGTTGTCCATGGACCTTAAACTCTACTCACTCGTTTTTACTGCACACTTCCATGAATTAACCTTCTGGTTAATTCCGTGAAATGCTCCTAAAATTAAAATTCAAGTTAGACTTAGTTTTGAGAACTCAATTGTCGACAAACCGCAGCACCTTGTCATTGCCTAAAATTGAGCGCAGTGTATAACCCAGGCCAAGGTACTGGAGCTCACGAGCAGTAATAACAGTAATTACCCTAAAGGTAATGCTGACTTACCTCCCAAATTGTGTGTTGCTCTAAAAGTAGCACTTGTAAGAGAATGGGGCGTCGGGAGCGGTTGAATAATGTGTGCAAATAACTGTAGTCCGTTTGCTTTTCCTCGTACTGCGTATCCACAGGAGATACGTACACAGCTTCCCAATCCCCTGGTTTGCCTTCTATATCTCGCATTATTGCAGGGAATTGATACCAAATGTTGTAGTCATGTTCCTCTCGAAACAGATCCTGGAATTTATTTGCGTACTGCAAAGCACCCCCATTAGCATCAGCTTCTGCTTCTATTTGGGTCTTTGGCTCTTCTGAGTCTTTCTCGGAACCAGGAAGAAACATGGTTCAGTTCGGTAATATTAACACCTTGGGTATTCCTGAAGAGCAATTAACAATTTCTTTTCAGGTTAAACTTCACATCATCCATAATTTCATGGATGACTTAGGTAGGAGAAGTCGCAGAATACATATCAACAGCAATAATTAAAGCCATGACCCACTGAGTTTAATCCTTTATATTAACCATAAGGCAGAGTTGAATATGAATGAATATCGCTACCAGTTACCAACCTAACTGATGTAGGCAAACTGTACAGAACATGAATAGAATTGGTAGGTCAGAATCAGAAATTTAAACCGAAGCTTTCACTCCTATGAAGGATAAAACAGTCACTCGAGGTGTTTCTAAATGTCATAATAAACAAGGATTTGTGAACTGATGTGACAAACATTAAGTTCTAAATTATGTAGAAATTGTTATAAAATGCTGAAAAAATCAAATATGTACATTGTAGATATGTATATGGTGTTCTAACAAATAATTTTTCAAACGCATTATCATTAATAGGACTCGGATTTTTAGGTAAATGCATATTTTGTTTGCGTCTTAGTAGGAACTTGAAACTAAGTTTAATGTCCTGGATATTCACACTGGAGCAAATGGTTTAAGTTTTATTGTACATAAAAATGCATATTTCCTGATATTTTTTAGTTAAATATTTTGGGATATTGACATAACACAAAAACCGCATAAAGGAAACATTTTAAAAACAGTTTTCATATAAATCACATAAAAGCGTTAGAAAATTATTTTTAGCAAATGACCATCCACTTCTTTAATGCTCAATTACACAGGTTGGATGTCGCAATTTGTTATTCATTATTGGAAGAACTGATTTGTCAACTATTTTTTTATTTTTTTTATTTATACACTTGCAAAATTACAATCTGTTCAATAGTTGAACAATAAGTAACAATGATAACATACTACTTTTACAAACTATGGCCCATTGACCATAAATTTGCTTATAATTTGGGGGCAAATCTGTACTGCAATTCCAAGACTTGGTTTCTCTGTAGTCGGCTTGTTGTACTGCTGCTGTTGTCAAGTAGATTTATTGCCAGTGTATTGGGATGACTGTAGAGATGCTTTTGGTAGGACAGGCTGTATTATGCGATTTCCTGTTTGATTGTTGGGAGTTTAAAATCATTGTAGATGTACTTATTACCGATGTACCAGGGGATCTTACCAATGGTTCGCAGAGTTTTGGTTTGAAAACGTTCTAGTATTTCGATGTTTGAGTTGCTTGCTGTACCCCATAGTTGAATTCCATATGTCCAAATTGATTTCAGTATAGTTTTGTAGATGATTAGTTTGCTTGTCACTGAGAGTTGTGATTTAGGTCCAAGAAGGCAGTGGATTTTAGAATATTTTAAATTTAACTGTTTGCGTTTGGTGCATATGTGTTTTTTCCAGGTGAGTCGTCTGTCAATGTACATCCCTAGATATTTCACGTCTTGTGCTTCTGGAATAATCTGATTGTTAAGAGTAACAGGTGGACATGAGCGTTTACGCAGTGTAAATGTTACGTGGTGACTTTTAGATTCATTAACTTTAACTCTCCACTTCTTAAGCCAAATTTCTAAGTCAGAAAGATGGTCTTGTACAATTTGGGAAGCAGTAGTAGGATCTTCATGAGCTGACAGAATGACTGTATCATCTGCAAAAGTTGCTATAGTTGTGTTTTCTTTTGTTGGTAGGTCAGCAGTATACAATGTGTATAGAATTGGTCCTAGTACACTACCTTGTGGTATGCCTGACTTAATAGGATGAAGTTCTGTAAGGCTATCTTGGAATTTTACTTGAAAATATCTGTTTTCTATGTAAGATTTTAATAACACATAAAAAGGACGTGGCAAAGATTTCTTCAGCTTAAACTTTAGTCCAGTATGCCAAACTTTATCAAATGCCTGACTAACATCAAGAAATACTCCTGAGCAGTACTGTCGTCGTTCAAATGCGTGGTTAATCACTTCAGTTATTCGATGTATTTGTTCAATTGTGGAGTGTTGGGGTTGGAATCCAAACTGGAAGCTGGAAATCAGTGAAGACAAGTGATGTTTCAGTTTAATGAGAAGTAACTTCTCAAATAATTTAGAAAGCACTGGGAGCAAACTAATTGGTCGGTAAGATTTTACCTCATGTGGAGGTTTTCCTGGCTTTAGAATGACTATAATCTGTGCTATTTTCCAAGCTCCAGGGAAGTAAGCAGTCCTTAACATAGCATTAAACATACAATTTATATGACTGGTTTAAATGGTAGCTCCTGAAGCATTCGTCCAGTGATGAGATCATATCCTGGGGTCTTTTTTACATTTAACTGACTTATGACTGTTCCTGTCTCTCTATGTAATATAGGCGGAATTGGAAGTGCCATTTGAAATGGAGTATAGAGATATTCCTTATTCTCATCTTCGTCTTTTTCCTGGATGCACGAGGGAAAGGGTTGAAATACTGAAGAAAGATGTTCGGCAAATAGATCCGCCTTTTCTTGACTACTTATTGCCCAAGTGCAATCATTTTTTTGAAGTGGGGGTATCAGCTCCGTTGGTTGTTTCAACTTTTTTGTGGCCTTCCAGAGCGAATAATCTGTAGCTTCTGTAGGAGTTAAATTTCTCAAGTATTCCTGGATATTCTGATTTTTAAAATCCAGTATCAGTCGTTTTAGCTCTTGTGAAGATCTGTTAAATAAATTTTTATCGCTAGGATACCTTCTATTTTGCCAGTTTCTTCTTAGTTGTAGACGTTCCTTTATTTTTTTCGCGAATAATCTGTGGATATTTATTAACAGTTAAGGAATTATTATGGTTCAATTCTGGAGTAGCCTTCAACACAGCAGAATGAATTAGCGTGGTAAAGTTGGCTACGTGTTCTTCTATTTCTTCAGATGTTTTCAAGGCTAACGTTTAGGTTTATGTTATCCTCTATGATTTGTTTGAAGTGATCCCAGTCAGTGTATCGGTTACTCAGAGTGAATGGTCGTTGTTTCAAAGCTACAGTGGTGCTCAACATCATTACTATAAGAGAATGGTCGGAAGACAGGTCGAAGCATGACTCTATTGTCACATAATCTGGTGAAATTCCCTTTGTTATAAAGAAGTCTAAAAGATCCGGTATTTTGTTTCTATCCGACGGCCAGTATGGTGGTTCTCCAGTTGATAAGGTCTGTAAATTATTGTTTGCTATTGCAAAATAGAGCTGTCGGCCTCTGGTGGAGGTTAAATGAGATCCTCAATATGTATTCTTTGCATTCCAGTCACCGCCTGCTATGAATTTATTGCCTAGAATCTCAAAACACGCTTCAAATGCCACTTTGTTTATGGAATGTCGAGGAGGACAATAGATGGACGATATAGTTAAGGGACCTTTTGGTGTGGTTACATTTATGCTTGTAGCCTGTAGGAAGTCTTTCCGCCATGAGCTCTACCTGAGGGATGGTTTGTGGTGTATATTGCATAACCTGCTATTCTTAAATAATTTTTGTTCGTAAACCTTGTTTCAGAAATAAGCATGATATCTATATCTTCTGTTTTTAAGAATAATTCTAATTCTTGTCTGCGTTGAGACAAGCCGTTGGCATTCCATGATGAAATTTTTAATGAGTTAATCATTTTGTTTTCTGCTGGCGATGGTCTTGATGAGATCGAGCATTCTATCCATCATTTTGTCCATAATTTTTTCTACAGTTTTTTCAAACCTTGTGAACATCTGTTCCATAGTTCATTATTATTTGAATTTATGCTTCCGTTTGTCATGTCTGCGTAAGTCTTGCCTGATACAGTAGGACTTTGTATGGTGATTTGTGCCGCTGCTGGTGGCGTGTTAGTTGTTAATGAAACACGTTTCTCTCTAAGTGGTGGAAATACCTTCTCCTTATATTCCTTATATGTTTGACATCCTCTATAACTTGCAGGATGGTTTTGGTTGCAGTTTACGCAAGTAGTTGGAGTGCCAAATTTTTTCTTACAGACGGTAGTCGGATGATCGCCACCGCACTTAACGCATCTGAAAGGGCGATTACAGTGGTTCTTGGTATGTCCAAACCTTTGACAACGTTTACATTGAACAATTTCCCTTTTTGTGTGTGGTGGCTCAAAAGTTACTATCATATTGTTTAAGTGTTTCACCTCAAATATTGTTTTGTTGTTAGAAGCTGGTTCTAAATCGATAAAGAAAAGTGGTAGAGGCTCTTTTGTAACTCGATGCAACACATTTACTATATTTCTTACTGTGTGCCCTAGTATGCCTAGTTTTCTTTTAAGAAATATTCTCTAATGAATTTGTAGCTTTCTATGTCCACTGGCATCAATTTCACAAGATGTCCAGATCTCATTGTAGTTAATGTGTATTTCTCTTTAGAAATTACACAGTCCATCACTTTTTTAAATTCTTGGATATTCCTTACACCTGTTACAAAAATAGGTTGAGCTTTAGGTGTATATGCATCAAGCGTTTCATTTGTCTCCTGATTCTCCAGGTCGCTCAGTGCTGCAAATCTATTTGAAGTTGGTAAACTATAAGTGCTACGCGATGGGGATGCATGTAACATTCCTGCGTTAAGCTTAATAGATGGCACCTCATCTTGCTGCCACTTCTTTGAGGGATTTAAAGTGCGCATTGGGGGTGACGTGTCAGGTCGTGGTTGGTGCAAGGTAACTAGAGAAAGAAGGTAGGCCACTCCGGCACAATTCCTGCCATTGGTTGCCGGCAAGATACGTCACACGGAGGTCTCAGAGCGCGCGCAGTTCAGACGGCAATAGAAAGTGAGTGCTTCAAACCCGTTTCGACATATACCATTTAAAGCATTGACTGACAGTTCCAGTGCGTAAACACTTAAGCAATAATTAATAAAGTGTAGAAAAATACAGTGATATGTGATAGAAAAGATACCTTAACTGAAAACACATTAGAAACGTTCACCAACACATTCTACTAATTACAAACCAATTTTACCACCGCCACCGAAACTACAATCAAAATAATAAGTAACAAATTATTGTTTGATCTGAAAAGTAGACTCACATTTGCTCATGTTGTTGCAGAAGAAGTAGCTGACGCCCACTGCTGACACTTCCTCGTGTTCGTTTTTGTCATACTTACAGCTTTTAGTTTCTTATTTAAATGCCGTATCCTAATGAAAGTGCGGGTCCTGACGTATAGGGAAACAATTCTTTCATCCAATTCAGGAAATTTAGAGCAAATCATGCCAGTAAGTACTTTCATCACTCCAGCACATTTTGAAACATTAAAGCCATGGAATCCCGCAAATATAACTTCAAATTCCTTCACTTTTTGGTACCACTGTTCAGTCGGCCGAACAAGTTCGCCCTTTGAAATAACTGTAGTCCAGTCCTGTGGCACTTGTTTTGGCAAATTATAGTCACTGTCTTTGCTTCCCAAAGTACTGTTAAAAGGCCGGCATTTGTATGCAATGTAACCCGCAAGATACTTTATAGCGTCTGTGTTAAAATCTTCCATTTCAGAAGTATCGCTTATACTCGTATCTTCTAGTAGTATTGCCTCCTCATATTCAGTGGGTGCCGAAATTTCTTTAGCAACGTCCATGCACAGCTCGGTAGAAATGAAATCTAAGAACTGAGTGTCACAATCGAAGTCTTGTTTAGACTGGTTTGTCTGATTCATCGCCTCCACTGATGCTCCATCGGAAATTGGAATTTTGTTGTTGCCTGTAAGAAGCAGTAGGCGTATTCTGTTTCTTACTTCAAAGGGTGAGGGATTGTTATAAAATATACCCAGTCCTCGAATAAGGGAGAAAAAGTTTTCCAGGCAGTCTTGGTTAAGCCTAGAGGTCAATATATATGACATGTTTAACTTTTTCATTTCTCCATGTAATCCCAAAAGAGACTTTATGGATGTAATGAAGCCCTTCTGAAATTGGACTAATCCTTTATGACGCCCAATTCTAATTCCGCTCACGATATCCATAAACCGGAGCAGAGTATTCTCCTGGCTTCTTAAATTCAGCCCATATCCACTTCTCAGCATTGTTTTCTCGTCCTTCGGAATCCTAGAATTCAGAACATCGAAGGCATCATTTACTAGCTGAAAGAAAGTGCCTTCTTTTTCCTTATTAAGGCAGTATTTTATTGCCTGAGCTGTTCTTTTAGAAAATAACTGGGCCGCCATTCTGACATTCTGTCTGGATCTGCCAGTTGAGACGGGAACTTTTATGTATATATTTGTAATTTTAGATTAAGAATGTACATAAATATAAGATTTTAGATATAAGTATAACTTGGTATTGTGCAAAGAAGCTGCCTCTTGGAAGTAGGTTGACCTGAGTGCGTTTCTGAAGGCCAGGGAACAAACAATCTTTTGTCATCCCAAGCCGAGGGACATTTGCCAGAAGTCCAAGGACACAGCTGGGGAAAACACACCCCTCCTCCATAACGGGACCAGAGAGAAAGTGCGGGGGCGAAATATAAAGATAATAACGTAAAAGCGGACAGTTGGGTCTGGGTAGCGATGTGCCTAGGAGGGTAAACCTCGTATCGCTGAATAAGTATAGCTTCGCGCCAAAAGAAACGTCGAGGTGTAAAATGCGACAGTGATTAGTGTAAAGTAAAGCAGATAGCAATCTTAGAACGGAACACCAGAAACTTGCTCAGGTCGGCACTTCGAGGCAAATGAAGTGATGAAGAATAAACTTAGTAAAAGTTTGTGTTGTGTTGTCATCTAACCTCGCGCCCGAGAAACATCCTCTCAATGCCTACCTAAATCCGGCACCCAACGTCCAGAACTCGTTACAAACGGCGCTCAAAGTCACATCACCGTTACACAGTTAAACTTAAATGTGCTGGAGTGATATGATAGCTTATAGACAGATCCCCTGTTTTAAGTTCTAAAAGATCTTCTATAAGATTCTTGTTCATTTAAGTTCCATCCGCTAACCGCAAACCATCATCCAGAAAATGGTTTCGCAGTAACTTTAAAAGGTAAGGAACATCAAAGAAAACCCACACCTTCCTGGCTTTATCTTTTGGATTAGTGAAAATAGTGAAACGAGTAAGAAATGATACCCTTAATACATTTAAAGTTATTACCGGAAATATAAGTTTTTATTGCAAAACCAAACGAGAAACAAGAGAAGGATATGTATATGCTCTTAATGAGACACATTCATATATTACTTTCAGTAAACATACCCAAATAAACAATTACGTTTTGACATTACATACCTTTTCATTAGTTTGGCCGGTGCTTGTGCTGTTTTCTGAGCTCGAACCCGGGAGCGTGTCACCATGCCAGTTGGGAATCAGCAAACACGGCACCGCATCGGAACGTAAAATTTTCCTTGTAGGCAATCCTAATAATTCATTCCGTAAGTCCCGTTGACAATCCTCAGGACGAAAATGCACGGAGCACACTCGAGCATTGTTGGCGTTGAACTTATCGCTTCGCTTACAACGAGATATCCACGTACGTCTCACTTTGTCATTTTTTGGGAATCTGTGATACATCACTCCCGAAGTTTCTGTCCCTCTATTGCCACACTGAGCAACAGCACAGTTAAGCTTGCTTTTAGAAACATTCATTTTAACGCGAATTCACACACTTGTATTTCCAAACATGTAGCATCAACAAAGACTAACTACATACTAGGTGATCGAAAATAGCATTGTTTGCAACTGTCCTGGAGCGCGAAATTGGGGCACCTGATTGGTCAGTATAGTGAATCACATAAATATATTATTTAAAATATTGTTCTGTGATTTGTCGAAATAATTGCATAGGCGTGACTTCAAGATGTGTTTTCCACAAAATACGAAATTTTCTGTCTTAGAAATTAGTGCGTTAACACGTACCACAAAATGCATCTCATAGGGCAATTCGGCACGTTTTATTATGCTACTTCGTGCCATTTTAAATGCGCCCGGGCTCAGACAGAATGACTCCAACCCATTTAAGATAAACAGAAAGATAAATGGAAGCGAAATACAATGACCTTTGTTTTGTCAAAGGGTGTGCACTGTACTGAAATTCAGGTATAACATGAACGAAAGGCTAATGACCCTTCCTGTATAGCTATGCAGTGCTTCTTTCACATTCGGGACATACGGACAATATTTTCTTTCCCATTTTAAAGAAAAGGAGCAAGATGCTGGAATTACCTTGCAATTATACAATACGTTGATGACATTTTACAAATAAACGTAATTTGCAATTAATCACATTATTTTACAGCCTCAAATCAGATTTTCTCTAGTTTTGATCACTGAGGTCATCTATGAAAACGCGCAGTATGTATAACTAAAATTATTTATAGTTGTTTAATGTATTAAAATATGCACAGCATATATTTCCATGATAAAAATCTGATGTGCTATATACAAATTATTTTCTTTGCTCACTCTTGCGCAAAGTATTCTTACCAAGGCTTATCCTTCTATATATTCATGTTAACATAGATAAAATTTCATTATACATTATAAAGGATTCGTAGGTGAAAGCGATAGACTAAACTTCTCCCCCCCTCTCTCTCCGTTTCAAGTATATTGGTATTTTAAAAAATGATAGCTCTTGTAATTGTGTTATTTATTTCATTTTCCTCTGCACTGCATTTTCATATTGCTGAAAAAGAGTGGCCACACAGCTATTCTTAGAAGAACAGCTCAGTCAATAAAATACTGTCTTAATAGGGAAAGAATGTCAGTGTCACATTCTGTTTTCGTTTATTACATTATTAAAAGGCCTTTTAGTAAGGGCTGCATTGCAAATATAACCTTAATCCTAAAGAAAGTGAAAAAAGCGTGTTGAAAGCTCTTAACAAAGTAATAATTGCATGATTATGTGGCACACGGTTGTTCCTTCCACCTACAGATAATTTTCATTTCTGTTTTACAAAGTATAACACAATGAGAGCTTTGTTTTGTTCAATTAAAACGCCTGCATTGACATTTCATGTCAGAAAACAAGGAAAGTAGAGTAGAGATACTTAGATAGTACGATGGGATTTGAATTATATCGTAAAATGTAAGCTGCACGTGTGAATATCGGTACTGCGAGACTTCCGTGTGACGTCATTAGCAGACAGCTCTAGGAAGGGCGATTGCGTGGGAAGCGGGAAGAGGCCCCCCTGGGCTGGTGCAGAGTGGTGATGGTGGCAGCAATCCTCACTAACTCAATCAACTTATTTAATGTCATGCCACTTTCTTCAGGGCGGGTTATAGTTAGATTTGAGTATCAGAAAACAGATCCTGTGCGCCCTCAATTATCTTAGAATCTGTCCTATAAAAGGGATTCACCACTTCTCTCACTATCTGAAAATTGTCACAGTGGTATATACAGGCAGTTAACCATGTACCCCAGCGTGTTAAAATTGGTGCCGGGGGCAAAGTTATATTAGGGGCTGTGCCTGTGAAGTACATAGTTCGGGTTGGTGCTTTCAAAAATATTTTCTTTACTGTGGAAATTAGTGCATCTACTTCTGGAAATGTTGATCTGATCTGTTCCACAATTCTATGAAAAGCATGGGCCAAACATGTAACATGCACCATCTTACTGTAAAATGATTGGATCGGTTTTGCCGCCTTTATCATGTCTGTGAGGAAAAGGAGCACATTGTCATGTTGTATTCCACTAGGCCACAATAAACACATGGATTTATCGAAGTTTGCATATCTGACTGTGGTTAACAGCTTCCATAACCTCTGAGGTCAGAAGAAATATTTGTCCGGCACTAGTAGCTTTTAGAGTACCTATCACTACATTGGCTACATAACGTCCCTCTGAATCGACTGTCTCATCTGTTAATACATGAATTTTTTTCCCACTCACACATTCACGTATTTGGTTCAACGTGCCTTCATAACATTTTTGTAAGCAAATTTTATGCAAAGTTGATTTATCTGGAACTATGATCAGTGTGACGTTCAAGAAAATCTCGTAATTTGGTTTTACTTAATTTTCCTAGCAAAATCTTTGCACTAACAAACACTTCACATAATTCTTTATACAAGGAAGATGACTTGTTACTTGATGTCAAAGCAGTTTCTTTTAACAGTAACTGAGTTACCTACTTGTATTTTTTTCACATTTTGAAGAGCTCGCAAATGTTTTTCCCGCCCAACATGTTGCACAGTGAACCATTTGTCAGCAACGACTTTAATTTCGCACACTTTACAGAACAATACAGTTCCATCAGTAGAGAATATGTTTCCCCCAAGCTCTGAAATATACTATTTCAAACAGGATGCAGTTGACTATTTTAGTTTTGGCATGTCAATTCCACAGCACAAGTTGTTTGCTTATCGGGAAAGAACAAGACTTTGTGATCATTAAGACGTCTAGGGAGAACTTTTAAGACTTTTCAACATTGTTGCTATGAAAGGTTGACATAAACAGAAAAAAGAAAAATCATTTGTAGGGACATACAGTGGCTCCATTTTCAAAAGCGATCCCTTTTTGCAATTCTCTTTCAAGTACACGCTGAGGAAAGATGATTTCACATTCCTCAAAAAAAACTTCACACTCATATGACTTTCTCTACTCTTGTATTAACTATTCTTACAAACTCTTATCTTCTTCACATTACTGAGATGAGCATTTGTACAAATTATCTTGTTGCTCAGTTTCTTGTGGGTATAGGAATAATATGGGAATACAGTAGACTTAAGTGATATCCATATCTTTTAAAGATGGTCGCTATATGAAGGCTTTGAAATTCCCTTTTCATTGCAAGATAAAAGATAAAAGGTGATCTACATTTTTTTTGTAGCACTCAAGGGTCTCCATCTAGGAGATATGTGAATGGTGACCACAAGGTACCCAAGTTGCGCAGAACATTACTTCCACTTACTGGTGTTTTGCTCCTCACTGTAACTTTCCTATCTGACCTTACCTTGGTCATCTCTTGTTCTCTTCCGACCCCGATTATATTAGGGTTCCTGAGGGCTAGGAAGTCTTTATTTTTCCAACCTCTCCATTCCTCTAATTTCTCTATAAAATCTTAAACCCTTACATGCTGACCTGTCATGGCATGTAATACGTCCTCTGATTGGTAATCAGAGGATATGGTCAGTGAATTTATTTTGATAACTCTCCTGATCAGGTTGGTGAGACCCGTAAACCAACGACAGGTGTGGTCCTCCAGACATTCTGGGGGTTGTGAGAGAGCGATGTAGCTGCCAAAACATAAAAATATGGTGCTCTCTAAAAAGCGGCTACTATTACTGCTAAGCCTCTTCAGTATTTATGAAATATGACTCGAGGGGTAAAATGTTCCGGAGTAAAATAGTCCCCCATTCGCATCTCCGGGCGTGGACTACTTCTCCAGAACCAAAACATTATATTAATAGAACATCTAACGGCCACTTCTAGTGCCCCATCCACCAGTGAAATATACTGGAGAGCAAGAGGATTAATGACTTCATTGTCAGAAATCCAGCATTAGCTAACAACAACAACAACATTCCTCAAAAGAGGGATTAAATTTACAAGTATCAAAGTATTTAAGAAGTATTCTGCTCCAAGTGCAATAAACTCTGAAAAATAGTATGCAAATTAATTGGAACAGTGCAATGACACTAATGGGTTAAAGTTAAGAATCTTTTAATAGAACATTTTAGGCTTTAGTTTTAGTGGTATTAATGAAAGTCTTCCCTGCATTTTCCTTAAAAGAAGTTTCTAAAATCTGACAGACCTTTTTCTTTACTGGCTAAAATATGGCTTGTACTTCAGCAAAATATTTATTGTTAAATAACTCTCTATAGAACAGAAAGCACAATAAATAGTACAACATTTGGTAAATACTAAATTCACATTTGAATACACAAAAAGAATACAAAATTATTGTTGGTCCTCTGGTATTTTTCTAAGCATGATAACTCTGTCATAAATTTCTTTTTGCAAAGTAGGATAGTAGGGTAACAAATAATTCCATGAATCCAAATGGAGTGAAAGCACATCTGTGTTGGTTGAGGCACGGTAGGAGAAGCAGTGAGGCATGCCACGATACAGTCCCTGGGCTATTCCAAACATCTGCCCTGCTGTCAAGATTTCATGGATTGTTTCAGTGCCATTTCTGTGAGCTGATACTACACTCACCTGAAATATAAAACCTCTGTCACAAGCAGAATGAGGATTTCTATACAGTAAATATTAGAGTACCCTATATAAATATAAAATGATTAAAAAGAGTACACTATGGTAGCAGAGGTGAAAATGTTGTATGGGGTAGAAGTATGAGGCTAGAAAGAGGATGGGAAGTAATAGATGAGGTACATCGGATGTTTTGTAAAGAAATGTATGGGATACCAAATGCAAGTGCTAAGCAGGTAGCACAAATAGAATTGGGCAGAGTGGCAAGTATGGGAAAGATTATGGAAAGAGCATTTACATTTTGGAATAGAATTTTGAACCTAGAAGGGAACCTACTAAAAGAGTGTGTAGAATATCAAAAGAAAAGTGAAAGAATAAGGGTTGGTTCTTAGAAGAAACTTGGAAAGTAATGGGTTAGGAAAGATTTGGATTTAGGGTTGGTTAAATGTTCTTAGAAGAAACTTGGAAAGTAATGGGTTAGGAAAGATTTGGAATTAGATTTGTTCTATATACTGATGAAAAGTTCATGGAGAAGAGAAAAATACATAGACATAATGAACAAAGAAGAGAGAAGGGATTGAATGGATGAGAGTAGGAATATGGAGATTAAAAGGTTTAAGGAACGGCATTGCATGGAAACTATGTCCTATATGTGGTGGAAATGAAGGTATGGAACACAATTCTCAAATGTAAAGGAACAGAAATGTGGAGAAAAGAGAATGACAGTAGGAAATGGTTGACGATACATAGAAATATAGCTATAACAGAAATGTTCCAGAAAGATTATAACAAAATAGAACAATTCTTAAATAAAGTGAAAAAGAATTGGATGTGGACAGTAAATAGAGACATTCTAAAAAATAGAAAAAGAGAAACCAATATATTTCTAAATGCATGAATATGACTTAAAGAGCCAGGGCTGAACACCAGTCATATTCACCGCCATGCAGCTCAGCAAAGAAACAAACAAATAAAGAAAGTAATAAAAAATAAATAAATAGGCAGGCAGTAAGTAGGTAAATTAAGAAATAAATAAGTAAATAAAAAATTAAATAAATAAGTAAATAAATAAATGAATGGAATGAATGAATGAATAAATAAATGAATAAATAAATAAATAAATAAATAAATAAATAAATATAAATAAATATAAATAAATATAAATAAATATAAATAAATATAAATAAATATAAATAAATATAAATAAATATAAATAAATATAAATAAATATAAATAAATATAAATAAATATAAATAAATATAAATAAATATAAATAAATATAAATAAATAAATATATATAAATAAATATATATAAATATATATAAATATATAAATAAATACATAAATAAATAGTAAATATTATTAAAACATCCATGTAATTATGCAATTAAAACCTTGATTATGTACACTTAAAATGTATACTAACATTTTTAAAATTGCAAATTTGGATGGTTGAAGCATTTAAAATAATCTTCTCCTTCAACTTCCCTTTTCTATCACTATCGTGGCATCAGATGTTTGCCTCGGTCCAAGCTCACATTTTCCTTCTGAATCCGATTTAACTTAAGATGGGGGATTAGCCCTATGCTTAAGTTTAATATAGTCAAGTGTTGATAACATCTGTAGCACAGTTTTAAAGAGTAACAGTAAATTTCTGTAAAAGAAACCAGAGGTTTCAGTTTGAATTTTCTACTTTGATGGGGGAATTTTTCACCAATTAGAATCATTCTTTCCTTCCACTTAATCCAAAAATATCAGTTTTGGAATTGAGTGTGCCATCCTGTAAACTGAATAAAAACCCAACGATGCCTTACAGTTTAATGAAGTACTAGTACCAACAATTGCTTCTCAATTCAAAGCTCTCAATGTAGCATTAGAAACTTAAGAGGGATATAAATGAAGAATAAGGGGAGGAGAATGGAGAGTCAGATATTCAATTCTGGTTCTAAAAATCTGATGTTGCACTCACATACTTTCTCTACTCTTGCACTAACTGTTCTTACAAACTCTTGTTCCTCTATCTTCTTTGTGTTAGTCAAGATAAACATTTGTAGGAATTATCTTATTGATAATTTTCTTGTAGATGCAAGGGAAATAGAGGAATACAGTAGGCTTTTGAAGCTGGTCGCTATATGAAGGCTTTGAAATTCTGTTCTCTTTGCACGGCCAAGAGATAAAAAAGTCAACGACCTTCCATTTGGGAAAACTATAAGTATTGCAAAACTTAAACAAATAACAAGGAATATCTCTGAAATGGTTCACTTCAGAAAAACTGCATTTGGACATAAATTGTTTTTTATCGAGATCTATATCTTATGTATAGTAAGACTTGGTCTATCTCTGACTGTTTACCAGTTATGCAAAAGTCATCAAGAGTAAAGAGGACTGTATGGACTATAGCCAGAAAATTCAAAATATACATTTGGTATATTGTAAAAGTATTTTAAACATTTGGCATTTAAATCAGAATCCTTGGAGTCATTTTTGAGAAAATCAAAATTTTCCATGAAATTTTATTAAAAATCTTTGTGTTGCATCCTTGGAAGATTTTAAATTTATGCATCAACTTTGGTTTTTAAACGACTTTTCGTTTTTGAGTTATGGTGTTCTGTATGCGCATGCACACATACACACACACACATACACACACACACATACGTGCGCACATGGACCTTTTAATAATGATCAATCAACAGGTGAATAATGGAGAGAACCCTCTCCAAAACTAGTCTAAAACTATTTACTTTGGGCTTATACACTCCTTTTTGTCATATGGAATTGAATTATGGGGAAATACATCTAAACAAAATTTTCAAAGAATATTTGTATTACAAAAAAAGGCTATTAGGTATTTAGGTGGTCTAAGATATAACGAATCATGTAAAAGCACTTTTATTCTGCTGAAAATCCTTACATTACCAAGCTTGTTCATCTATAGAACCATTTTATATTTAGTTAAATTTAAATTCCCAATGAAAAACATGTCAGATGTTCACACATATAATACCAGGAATAATGTTGTTGTTGTTGTTTTCTAGTGCCTTGCATCTGGCAATGAAGCCATTAGCATTCGTGCTTTCCAATACTTTTGAACTGTAGTTTCTTCTGATCTTAATGCTTCACAGGTCTTCAAGTGTTCTTCATTCATTTCTGCTGGATCGTTACACAGGACACATATTGGTGAAGCTGAGACACCTATTCTGTAGAGATGACTTGCTAAGCAGTCATGATTTGTCAATAGTCGGAAGGCTGCAACAGCTGTTTTCCTTGGTCTCTGGGGGATTATATCTGGATTGGAAAGTAGTGTAATCCATTTTTTATCTTTGGCATTTGTTTCTATTTCTTGTAGATATGAATGACAAAAATTTTTAATGATCAAGCGTTTTATTGAGGAATATGAGAAATTGAATTTAGACTTTTGTTTTACTGTTGTGCCTTTCTTTGCAAGTGAGTCTGCAGCTTCGTTCCCCATGACTCCACAGTGTGCTGGAATCCATTGGAGATGAACAGTCTTATTAACTTTTTGGAGTTGTGTTAACATTTTGTAGCATTCTCTAATTTTTGTTGACTTCTTTGTAGTATTTGAACATATTCCCTGAATTGCAGCTTTAGAATCTGAAAGAATTACTGCCTTGTTAAATTTATTTAAGGGAAGATTTAATAATTGTCGGAGAGCAATGTATATAGCCTCTATTTCTCCATCATAATTTGTTGTGTCTCTGCCAACAGAATGATAAAAGGAAAAATGTGAACACGTAACTCCAGCTCCAGTAAGGTTTTCCTTCGAGGATCCATCAGTATATATGTGCAGCCATTCTTCTGTGGGATACCTAGTATTGATTGTTTCCAGAGCTAGAAGTTTTTGTATTTCTTTTGGTGTGTCTGATTTACTTATTTCCTCTATTAATTCCAAATTGAAGGTAGGTTGCAATAATTCCAATGGATTTTCTCTTATAAGTAGATTTTCTCTGGTGTTAGGAATGTTCAATTTGGATTTAATCTGTGTTACCTTTTCTAGGAAACTACTATGAGTTTTAAGGATTGAAGGGGGGAGGTTCTCTTCTGTCCATTTAGAGTTTGGCAGTCGTAACATTTTCTCGTGTTGGAGCAATGCTTGTTCTTCTATTTTTGTTGTTATTGATGGGGTCCGTGTTAAGGCAAGCATGGCATCAATAGGTGTGGATTTAACTGCTCCAGTGATTAGGCGAAGAGCCTGATTTTGTATTTGTTCAAGTTTATTGATGTTAGCATTTGCTGCTGTTATTAAAGCTTCAGAACAGTACAAGAGGTTTGGTTTAATATACATATTGTATGTTGTGTTAAGGACTCTCCTTGAGCAGCCCCATTTAGCACCAGCTAACCTTTTCAGGATTTGCAATTTCTTTTCAACCTTTTCTGAGATGTTTGTTATGTTTTTTCCAACTTAGCTTTCTGTCGAAAGTGATGCCTAAGTATTTGGCATCATCAACTGCTTTGAGTGGTTTACCATTATGTTGTTAGCTAATGTTGGATTTCTGACAATGAAGTCATTAATCCTCTTGCTCTCCAATATTAATTTACCATTATAATTTATGCTAATATTAACTGGTTTGTATTTTAGTGTAAATAATTCATAATTTAAGAGGTAGAACTGGAACTTAAAAATTCAATGCCACAACTGGGATTTGAACCACAGACCTTCCGCTTGCCGGGCGGACGCTCTACCACTGAGCTATTGTGACAAACTGCCAGAATGGCATTAAATTCTCAAGTTAGTTCGTATTTTTTCCTGGTAAACCACAAAGGCAGTCTCACATCAGAGACAATTACCCCAATGGTGACTTACTATTGCAAGCACTTTATATCCCAGGATTAAATAACCTTCACATGGTAATTATTATTTATTTATGCCAACAAACTTACTGTTGGTGTTTTTAAACACACAAGCGGAAGGTCTGTGGTTCAAATCCCAGTTGTGGCATTGAATTTTTAAGTTCCAGTTCTACCTCTTAAACTTTGCCCACACACGGCTTGTGTGTTTAAAAACACCAACAGTAAGTTTGTTGGCATAAATAAATAATAATTCATAATTTGTTTTTTCCACATTGATAGTCATGAGGTTTTTGGAGCTCCATTCATGTACTTTGTTTAGGGCTGTTTCTATTCTGTCTTTAATTAATTGAGGTTTTTTTGAAGAGCCTGCAGTCCAAATGACTACATCGTCAGCAAATAAAGCAATTTTGGTTTCTAAAGTTTTTATTATTGATGGAAGGTCATTTATATATATGTTAAAGAGTGTTGTGCTCAGAACAGCACCTTGTGGAAGTCCTCGGTGTGTTTGTTTATATTTGGAAATGTATGTATTATATTTTGTGGCACAAAATCTTTGTGAAATAAACTGAGTTATCCACTTAAGCATGTTACTTTTCACACCTATTGATTGCAACTTCTCAACTAATTTATTTCTCCAGACTGAGTCATATGCTGATTTAAAATCAATGAATACTGCCAAGGTATCCTCCTTTCTATTGAAAGCTTCCTTGATGTCTTGGCTTAGTAGGAGTACATTTTCACTTGTACTATGATTCTGTCTGAAGCCGGTCTGTGAACTATTAATTAAGTTGTAATATTCTAGAAACCAGTTAAGTCTAGATACCACCATTCTTTCCATCACTTTTGCAATAACACTGGTCAAAGATATTGGTCTGAAACTATTAATATTGTTTGAGGGTTTGTTTTTCTTTAAAATCGGGATGATAATGGCTTTTTTCCAGTCGGAAGGTACAGTCATTCTCCAACACGTGTTATAGAGTTTAAGTAGGATTTCTTTTCCTTTCCTGCCAAGGTGTTCAATAAACTCTGGGTGGATCTTGTCAGGTCCAGGAGATTTTTTGTTCTGTAATTGTTCTATTGCTAAATCCAGTTCTACTTCATTAAAATCCTGAATAAAAATATCATTTCGTATACCTTTTGGCTTACTAGTTTCTCTGATAGTTTTTTGGATAGCCTTATCTTGTTTTTTATACGCCTGGGGTATTCTTTGTGACTGAGCATAAAACTTGTTAAGGGATTCTGCTATTTCCCTATCTGTAGTTAAGCTTTTGTTATTATATTTTAATGGTTCAGTTGTATTTTTTGATAATTTTGTTTTATTAAGGAATTTGTATATTTTATTTCCATCTTTCCTATAGTCCATATGTTCTACAAAATTTGTGAAACTGGCCCTTTTTGCTGTAATTAATTCTTTCTTAAAAATGGCTGCTTTTCTTCTCCAGTTTTGTACATCTTCTGGACACTTGGTTCTTTCAGCTTTGACTCTTGCTATATTTCTTTCGTGTTTTAACTTAGATAAAGATGGAGACCAAAAGTAGCTATATTTCTTTAACTTTCCTTTGGGGATATGTGTTTTGGCTGCTGTCAATAATATTTCACAAATTTTTTTATTCATTTCATCTGTTGACTTGAACTCTGATTCTAACAGTATATTACACTTCCCTTCTATCTCATTTTGGAATCTGGACCAATCTGCTTTTTTAAAATTCCAAGAAGTTTTAACTTTTGGTTTGTTACTTTTATTTATTAGACCTCTTATGGAGTTTATGGTGATTCTGTGGCCTGAACCTGGGTCTTCTATTATTTCTCTTTTTGTATTGTCAATTATGTCAGATGACACCATCAGAAGGTCAGGATTTGTACCCGAACCATTATAATGAAGGTAAGTGGGTGGATCATTTGGATTAAATATTAATTCCATTGTTGACGAGTTTAATAGGTCTTCTATGACTTTTCCTGCTGAATTTATATCTCTGTAGCCCCACCTAGGGGAGTGTGCATTAAAATCACCTATTAAAATACTTTTGGGTTCTATGGGAATAGAATTTAGATCTAGTGTATTGTCTGGAGGATTGTAGATACTGTAAATTCTATAGTGGTAGTTACTTTTCCATACTTCAATTTTAACTATTTCTGATTTATCTTGTTCTTCCATTGTTTTTTGGATTTGGATAGTAGCTTTCATATTTCTTTTAATTCCTGTAAGAATACCACTTGCTATTTGACGAGCCTTTGGAAGTATATGTGTAGTGTACTGATCCATTTCAAAGTATATTTCCTGTTCTTGTGATATATTGGCTTCTTGTATTGTGAAGACATCTATATCTTGGTCTTTTAATATTTTCATTAGCTCTTGTTTTTTAGGCTGGGACATGCCTCCTGCATTCCATTGTAGAATTCTTAAAGTATTGGAATTGTTGTGATGAAATTTGCCTAAAGATGTCCCCACCCGGAGATCCGATTGGGGGACAGTTTTAACTCTGGAATGTTTATCTTTAGCACTCATATTCATGTATGTGGCTTTCATGTAACTGTTTTCTTAACGGGCACCAGTTTTACAATGTGGCAGTTACATCACCCGACTTAAACCCCCATTTTGCAAGGGGGACCACACCTATCGTTGGTCAACGGGTCCATCGGACCTAGCCGGGAGGACTAAATAGATGATATTTAGATCCACCGACCTTCCCCTCATGTGCCTCTGAGGGACGCTGTTGTGCTGTGATAGGCCAGCACATATGTAAACAATTACTAAATCTCCCCAGAACCAGATTACATTTATCAGAGAGGGTCCCTAGTTATATGGGAGCGAAGTTTTATAATGCTTTGCCTGAAAATCTAAAATCATATGAAAATTATAATACCTTTAAAAATAGGATAAAAAATTATTTAATAACCAAAGCTTTTTACAGTATTGAAGAATACCTAAACTTAGAGATACTTTCTATGATGCTTTGATTATACTAATTGTACTTTTAACTTCTTATCTAATTATATTGTATATACTATGTAATTACTAAATTCCTTTCTATTTATGTTACTCATGACATGGGCCCTTATAGGGTACCTTTTTATGTCATCTTATGTATTGACTCATGATATGGTTCAATTGTGTATTCCACTGTATTGAACTGAATGAATAAATAAAAAAATAAAAATAGTCCTGTGATTAACATAATTACAAATGAGTTGGAGCAGAATGTGTTTAGAAATATCAACATATTTTTCAACTTATAATAAGTATTGTTGGTGTTTTTTTGGGTGGGTCCCAACAATACTCTCATTATATAAGAGAAAGATAGCAAATGCTAATTCATGCGAATCTATTAGTACAGGACAAACAAATGTGTGTAGTAAATAATTTCATTTTTGACTAGGCAGGCTAAAATATTGAATGTAATGGCTTTTTCTTGTTCTCTTCCGACCCCGATGCTATTAGGGTTCCCGAGGGCTAGGGAGTCTTTATTTTTCCAACCTCTTTATTTCTCTATAAAATATTAACCCCTAACATGCTGACCTGTCATGGCATGTAATATGTCCTCTGATTGGTAATCAGAGGATATGGTCAGTGAATTTATTTTAATTCTCCCGGTCAGGTAAACCAATGACAGGTGTGGTCCTCCAGACATTCTGGGGGTTGTGAGAGAGCGATGTGACTGCCAAAACATAAAAATATGGAGCTCTCTAAAAATCGGTTACTATACTGCTATTGCTCTATCAATATATTAAATATTGGAGAGCAAGAGGATTAATGACTTCATTGTCAGAAATCCGGCATTAGCTAACAACAACTTTCAGAACCACTGGAAACAAAGAGAAGAAGGAAAGATATACAGTTGAACCTGCTTTATACGTAACCCAGTTCTACATAATTCATATTTATATGTAAACTTTTGTAGGTCCCGGCAAAATGCAATTTAGAAATGTGTTAATAAAACATTATTTTTATGTAATACATTTATACATATATAATTTGCAATTATACGTATTAAATTTCAGTGAAATACAACTGAGCTTTACATAACTATAATGAGCATACAGCCTACATTATCTTAGAAGAAACTCGAGGAGTATTTTCCTTATCGCTGTTGAAGACCCAACCTGAGTGGGTGGCTTTTGGTGCAACCATGTTGCATGGCATTTTCGGTATGTGGTGTTTACTGATTTTAAAAGTGGATTTGTTTTGTGGTTCTCAATTGCCTTTAATCAGCCACAGAGAAAGGAAATAGTACACACTAGAACAGAAAGTAAAATGTATGAGAGGTGGAACTTAATCCACACAAAACCAAAATCAAAATTGCTCAGACCTAGGAATTATTTATACCATGCTATGTACAATCATCAGTAATAAAATGAGGTGTATGCACTTAATGCAAGAAAAGGGAGACAAGCCAAATTAACTGATTTCTTTAAAGGAGGACCACATTCAAAATAATTTTTACTTCATACATATTTTTGTTATTTTTCAACATAATCACATTCTGATCAATGTATTTTTGCATGCAGTGTACCAACTTTTGTATGCCTGCATCGTAGTGCCTTCCCGTGTAGCTTATATAGCGTAAAACAGTTTCTTTCAGCTCCTCTCCGGCTCTGAAATACTTCCCACCCAGGTGTTTCTTCCAGTCAGAGAAGAGATGGTAGTCACTAGGGGCTAGGTCTGGATTGTAGGGAGGGTGTGTGACAGTATCCCATCCAAATTTGTTGATGAAATTGGTAGTAACATAGGCAATGTGAGGACCAGTGTTGTCCTGATGGAAATGCACTCCCTTCATAAGCATGCCTCTCCTCTGGTTCTGGATTGCACAACGAAAGTTCAATGTCTCACAGTAGCAGTCCGTATTGATTGTTGTACCCTTAGACAGACATTCGCACAACAATAACCCCTTTCTGCCCCTTCGATCTTTGAGCATTACTTCTTCCACTTTCATAATGGTGTCATCTGAAACCGATGGTCATCCAGAACGCTGGTCATCATGACTGTATGTCTGTTTTTGAATTCTCTGGACCATTTGCGTATTTGTTGTATGCTCATACACTGCTCTCCATACACTTCACACAGTTGGGAATGAATGTCCACTGGTGCAATGTTTTTTGCACACAAAAACAAATCACAGAGCGTAATTTGCACCTGGCGGAAGAAGCAAGTGGAAGCTCCATTTCTAACAGCTGCCGAGTCAAGACTGAGTGTGGCAGAAGGCTCGCAGGGTGGGGGACTGGGAGAGGGAGAACCAAGCTACACGTCAGTATTGCCGGATCTCATATAACAGCATTCCTTGCGATTGCAGGACATTGGGAACCTTATTTTACAGACAACCCTCATATAAGTAGATTTTCTCTGGTGTTAGGAATGTTCAATTTGGATTTAATCTGTGTTACCTTTTCTAGGAAACTACTATGAGTTTTAAGGATTGAAGAGGGGAGGTTCTCTTCTGTCCATTTAGAGTTTGGCAGTCATAACATTTTCTCGTGTTGGAGCAATGCTTGTTCTTCTATTTTTGTTGTTATTGACGGGGTCTATGTTAAGGCAAGCATGGCATCAACAGGTGTGGATTTAACTGCTCCAGTGATTAGGCGAAGAGCCTGATTTTGTATTAGTTCAAGTTTATTGGTGTTAGCATTTGCTGCTGTTATTAAAGCTTCAGAACAGTACAAAGGTTTGGTTTAGCATACATTTTGTATGTTGTGGTAAGAACTCTCCTTGAGCAGCCCCATTTAGCACCAGCTAACCTTTTTAGGATTTGCAGTTTCTTTTCAACCTTTTCTGAGATGTTATTTATGTTTTTTCCAACTTAGTTTTCTGTCGAAAGTGATGCCCAAGTATTTGGCATCATCAACTACTTTGAGTGGTTTATCATTATACATTTTTTGTATAGTAAGATTTTGTGTATCTCTTACAGTTTTGAGTTATTCAGAAGTCATCCAGAGTAAACAGGACTACATAGGCTATAGCCAGAAAACTCAAAATATACATTTTATTTGTTTTAATCAAAGTTGTTAGCCATTTTCATGAAAATCAAAATTTTCCATTTAAAGGGTAGTTTAGGGTGGGGCTATTTTCTTCAAGATCTTCGTGTCACATCCTTGAAAGACATTGAACTTAAATACCAACTTTGGTTTTTAATCAACTTTTTGTTTTCGAGTTATGCTGTCCTTAGACTGACTGACGGACAGACACACACACATAGACCTTTTTCTAAAACTGCTTTTCTGGATTCAAGGGGGTCTCAGAACGTGTATTTCCGGTGAAATCTCAATATTGAAGTTTTTGGTGGAGTACAATACTTCCTCTACTTACCAGTAGAGAAAGTAAAAAGCAGGAGATCTGCAAAATCAGTAGACCTGGCAACCCTGCTTACATCCCCTAGGACTTACAAGCTATGCCTAGGGTCAGATGCCTGCTGGGGAGCAGACAAACCGATGGACCGGACAGAGTGAAAACCTGGAAGCAGGTGGTCAGCCAAGCACTAGCAGGGAGAGTGAGGAAGAGGATGAGATGAAACGCAGGTGAAATGGATGAATGAAAAGGTGATGATGGAGCAATTGGTGGAATGAGTGGCAGGGGAAACCATAGAACCCAGAGAAAACCTGTCCAGATGTCGCTTTGGCCACCATGAATACCATATGAGGGTCCCTGAGATCGAACCTGAGCCACTTAGTTGGTAGGCAAACAAGTTAACCGTTCAACCATGTTGCCACCTTGCATTGAATTGAAAACTAAATTTGCTAAGAAATATACTTTTAAATTAATTAGTTTTAACACAAAAATAGTTGTTAGTTGTGACTTTAGAATCTTGAGTATACAATTATCAAAACAGATAACCCTAGTAACATAGCACATTGGCTTACATTAATAACTGAATCATAGTTTTAGTTAGCACATATATGAGAGAAAATATTTAAAGTTTCACTCTGATAACTTAAAAACTGCATGGTAAGGAGCATTATTTTAAAAGCTGAAAAATGCCTAAAGCATAATAACCAGGGAGAATGCACTCATAAGGTTAATCTGAAGTTTTTCTTATATATTTTTTTATTAATTATGTGATTTTTTCATAAAGTTATAGTGTTAATATACTATCATGTGTGCCAACTTTGCCCAAGTTATTGTTGAAAAAATATGAGAAATGCCAGAAATAGCCTCAAATGTGCAACCACGCCTTCCTTTGAGGCTTATTTAAATCATCACATAACTCTCATTTTCACTCTGATAGAAATATTTACACGAAAACATTCCTAGAGAATTGGACATAATAATACTGTGATGCCGGCTTGCAGCACACTACTGCTTGTAAATATGTGGCCCAACAACAATGGGGCTGTCAGAAGAAAGATGACTATGAGTCGGCAGAACAAAGCGATTCCAAACAATTCTAGAGGCTGTTCATGTCTCAGTTTCAAGAAAAGATGTATTTTCCAGAGAATTTGTTGGCACTTTGCCTGGGCTATAAAAAATGACAGAACAAGACCAAGCAGAGTTAGTTGTTTAGTGTTGAGAAAGTATATAGTGAGTTTATCATTGAAGTCAGCAGTTTGTGAGACAGAGAGAGTGAAAAGACAGTGAAATGTGTATTGAGGTTACATAGGGCAGAACAGCTGTGAGTTGCAAAGTCACATTAATTGTAGGTTGCATTAATGATAAAAAGAGAACTGTGTTTTTGTGATTCATTAGTAGAAGAGAAGTAAAGTGACAGAAAAAGTAACTGGGCTTGTAATTTGTCACCTGTTAAAAAGCGGAAGTTGTTTTTGTATGAATTTTTTATCAATTTTCACAAATTGATCCCCTTAATGTCAAACTTAGTATAATGCGTATCTCCATTGTAATAACAGCATATTTTGTAGGATGAAAATTAATTGTAAATACCTCTCCACGATGAATAAAATGCATCCGGAGATCAACATCACCACTGCGGACAACATAATTGTCTGTAAAGTAGACAGTGTGAGTCAGATGCATAACAAGCTGTTGCAGGAAGCACCTCTCCAGACCCTTAAAAGGATATGCCATATCTAAATGGTGTCCATATACTTCCCATAAAAGCGTTATTTTGAGTTGGAGAGGCATCTGATCCAGCAAAGTAGGCTTTTGGACTCCATGTTCATACTTCCAAAGCTTATACACATAGTTCTGAACCTTTGATTTCAGATAAGAATCTGAATTCTGGCTCTTCATCATGTCATGTAGAATGTTCATGTTTCTCTCATAAGTTTTCAGTACTCTATCTTCTGAACATAATAAATCGGTGACCTCAGCTATGAGTACACCTAAAACATAAAGTATAAAAGCTGTAGTGTTTGCAATTCTTAATATTGCTTAGACTTATTGGTCTAAAACCACCAATGTCACAATTTTTAGATGGTAACTCTGACCTAGCATCAATGGATGCATTAAAAACACTGCCTACTTTATGTTAATTTAATGCTTTCTTCCATACCTGTTTAAAGATCTTAAACTATTTAAGAAATTTTAAAATCTTATTCTCAAAGTTAACAAAAAGGAAATGCCATTCTTCAAATCTTAGCACTACAAGATACAGCTGAATTCTAACAGAAAACAAGCGGAAGTTGTATTAATTATGCTGGAAGTTGATAAAATTCTTGTTGGAATCACATTAAAATAGAAAAAAGGAGGTGATTAAGAACACAAAACAACGCTCACTTTTTAAATTTCTCTGAACACATTTCAGAGGCTAGTTTCTTCTATTATCTGAAGAATAACCTGTTTTGCAAGTTCTTAGAATTACCACTAGAGCAGTCTGCAGAGGGACCAACCTCTATGTACATGCAAGTTCAGTTGATGTCCAGTTGATAATGGAGGCAACTAGCCTCTGAAACATTATCTGGCAAATTTAAAAAGGAGTTTAGTATTATTAATTGACTCTTTTTTCTGTTTTGAAGCAGAAGTTGCTTCCAATGGCTAAACCTCTCAAAGCTGAATGTAGAAAAGGGGTTTAATTTTCCTTTACCTGCCAATGGGCATGTAACTTCATAGCTGCTGCCACTTACTAAAATCAGCACAGTATAGGACTATGCTTATTAATCCTGTATCAAAATCCACAGAGTTTCTTTCTGAATGAGTAAGTTGGGTTTAAGGGCTCGTCAACAACTAGGTCATTAGGGCCTGAAGTCAAAGAACAAAAACATAGGAACTCACCACTCGTGAAGACTTACAGTTAAAATGTAAAAATGTGATGGCTAAAATAGTTGTTGTTGTTGTTTTCTAGTGCCTTGCATCTGGCAATGAAGCCATTAGCATTCGTGCTTTCCAATACTTTTGAACTGTAGTTTCTTCTGATCTTAATGCTTTACAGGTTTTCAAGTGTTCTTCATTCATTTCTGCTGGATCGTTACACAGGACACATATTGGTGAGGCTGAGATACCTATTCTGTAGAGATGACTTGCTAAGCAGTCATGATTTGTCAATAGTCGGAAGGCTGCAACAGCTGTTTTCCTTGGTCTCTGGGGGATTATATCTGGATTGGAAAGTAGTGTAATCCATTTTTTATCTTTGGCATTTGTTTCTATTTCTTGTAAATATGAATGACAAAAATTTTTAATGATCAAGCGTTTTATTGAGGAATATGAGAAATTGAATTTAGACTTTTGTTTTATTGTTGTGCCTTTCTTTGCAAGTGAGTCTGCAGCTTCGTTCCCCATGACTCCACAGTGTGCAGGAATCCATTGGAGATGAACAGTCTTATTAACTTTTTGGAGTTGTGTTAACATTTTGTAGCATTCTCTAATTTTTGTTGACTTCTTTGTAGTATTTGAACATATTCCCTGAATTGCAGCTTTAGAATCTGAAAGAATTACTGCCTTGTTAAATTTATTTAAGGGAAGATTTAATAATTGTCGGAGAGCAATGTATATAGCCTCTATTTAAAATAGTTAAAATGTTAAAATGTGGTAGCTAAAAGAGCTAAAAGTCAAAACAGTTAAAACTTACAAACTGGTGCTGTTTTTATAATTTATTATGGTGATGTTGATGAGCTTTTGACTCTTTCGTTATCTCGGGTCATGGTATTGGATGGAATGAACATACACTCGGGGTTAACTTTAGTGAAATATTTTATTCGCATTTTCTTGTTCACAGTATTTAACCCTTTCATGCCTGAATTATTTTGCTACATATGCCGTTCTTCCTCTAAATTGAAACAGGTTTAGATTAGCCAATCTGGGAGACCTTCAGCCTGCTGGCTTGGATAGTCATGATGGTTAAGGCAACACGTAGTGCACTGGCCATGCACTCAAAGCCTGAGGTCGTGAGTTCGAGTCTTGGCAACCGCAGTCAAATGTGCCTGTGGCAAAGGACGGGGAGGACCCACGTAAATAATCGGTGTGATGGCACGCGTGGATGATGACAGGGTATCATTTGACTGTGGTTGCATGCATTTTGCTTCTTTTCTTTAAAAAAAAAAAAAAAAACTACAATATAAATTGTAAAAAAAATAATTTTTTCCAATTCAAACTGTCTCAAATATGTATTTTTAATTGGTGACAGACAGTATAACAAGAATATAGGAGAAAAAAAGTTAAAACTAGTACAAATAGGAAAAAAAGCCTTATAAGACATACCAGGCAATAAAGGGTTAAATCGTATCACAGTTACAAGTCTTTTATTTCAGTGGATCGACTTCCCTAGCATCGCCCGAGATTTAATATCTGAAAATTTAGCGATATTTTGCTAAATGTGTTTTCTATCACTTTATACTTCGTCTATTTTACATCCTTTTATTTAATCACACACTTCGTATTAACTAACTTATTGAAGTTAGTTAATGTTTCACTTATTTTACACAAATTAACGGTCTTTAAACACTTAGTAAATTTACTTTCCCTATTTTATGATGCGCACACATAAAAATGCGTCCATCTACACCAAAGACACAGACGCTAATAACTAGACAATTGGCGCCGCATTACACTTCTTTTTGTGTACATCCGCATATGCGTTCATCAAATAGTTCCCGCATTGTTAGGGAAGCGATCCTTAGCCATTCTGCCTTCACTTTCAATATTGAACACATATAATTCTTTTATTTATACATATATATTAAAATTAAATATGGAAATATTTATGACGTCTTTAAACAAACTTAATTGTTTGTAACAATGAACATTAGTAGCACGTTTTCGTCATTTAACCAACTCATACCAACATCAAAAACAAATTACACTCTTAACAAATATTCACATAAACGATTTTCTTTTGGGGTCTTACAATATCCTGTCTCAAAACGAATCCATAAAAGCAGTAGTGCTAAAACACTAAAAAGTTAAAACAATGGAGTTTAAAATAGCGGACATAATCACACCCTAAAAATTGAACATTTAAAACACTTTACAACTCCTTAGACAAGTTAAACAGGCTTACCAAAGTCAATTTGGGTGACAAACTGCAGTGCTGTACTTACAGCCCAACTTGCTCCCGTCATCAGAATTAAACAATTTAATTTAATAATTTAAATTCACATTACTGTTACTAGCTTATAAAAAGAGACATAAGTTGACTTTATTTAAGCCAACAAACTTACTGTTTTAAACACAAGCTGTGCATGGGCAGTGAATTGGTTGGAGAATTCAATGTCATTCTGGCAGATTGTCACAGTAGCTTAATGGTTAGAGCACCCACTTGGTAAATTGTTCAAATCCCAGCTGTGGCATTGAATTTTTCAGCTTTAATTCTACCTCTCAAAGTTTGACTTTGTTCCTACCTTACAAAAAGCCATGTCTCCACTACCAATCATGCTCTATTTGTTGTTCCTTCATCCGAGCAATTGCTCTGCACCTCATTTTCCACTGGAGCAGCTCTTACATAGTGCAGTCGTGTCCACAAGTTCCCACTACTCTTTACAGGCTTTCCAAAGATCATCAATTGTTAGCACCTACTTCCCAATGCCCTTTTCAAGAGTCTAAAGGTTAAACATCCACATTGGAGAGGCAACAGGGGATTTCACTTGGATGTTGCTGAATGGAATAGCATATATTCCAGTTTCCTGCTCTGCTCTTTGTAAGAATGTGATAGTCGAAACAGAAGTGTGTCTGGATGCCTTATCTTGGTGCACCCACACATTGTTTTGGTCTCGCCCATAAGGAGCCAGGATTTCAGTGTGGTAAATTGGGGTAAGAACTTCATCCTGATAATACTTGGAATTGATCTTAGCCTTTTTAGCAAGTCTATGAATTGTCAGTTTCCCATTGTAGTAATAAACAGCGTAGACAATAAATCCCTTTGAAAAACTTTCTCTGCATTCTGCATACCATTTTTGAAAGGATTTTCCACCCCTTGGTTGGTAGTAAATAGAACAGGGTTTGAGAGGTAGGACTGGAACTTAAAAATTCATTGTCACAGTTGGGATTTGAACCACAGATCCTCCGTTTATACACAGCTTGTGTGTTTAGAAACACCAACAGTAAGTTTGTTGGCATAAATAAATAATAATTACCATCTGAAGGTTATTTAATCCTGGGACATGAAGTACGCACAATAGTAAGTCACCATTGGGGTAATTGTCTCTGATGTGAGACTGCCTTTGTGGTTTACCGGGAAAAATACAAACTGGTTTGATATTATATTATATATATTATATTATCTTCCTTTCATATTGCCCACACACAGCTTATGTGTTTAAAAACACCAACAGTGAGTTTGTTGGCATAAACAAAGAACAGGGTAATTATTATTTATATTCCGCCCGGCAAGCGGAAGGTCTGTGGTTCAAATCCCAGTTGTGGCATTGAATTTTTAAGTTCCGGTTCTACCTCTTAAAGAACAGGGTTTTTGCAGTCACTAAGATGCACATATGGCTCATCTAACGTGACCACAAATTTCCATTTTTCTCTTGGCAGATGCTTCTCATAGAGCTTCCTGCTGTTGGTGCGATACTCAAAGGTGTTCCAGGAATGCATCTATGGTGTCCTTTCCTTGTGGCCATGCCACAAAGGGTACAGGCCAACCGAATATGCTACCCTTTTAATGTAACCACTTTATTTCCTAGTATTCCTAGAAAAAAACTTTGATGTTTTTAAAAAAATGGTTAAATTCTTTAGAGTTACACGAAGAATTAATAGATGATTTTGTAAAACTTACAAATCTTTGTTTGGATCAAAATTTTTTAAAGTTTTAATGGTAATTATTATTTATTTATGCCAACAAACTTACTGTTGGTGTTTTTAAACACACAAGCCGTGTGTGGGCAAAGTTTAAGAGGTCTGTGGTTCAAATCCCAGTTGTGGCATTGAATTTTTAAGTTCCAGTTCTACCTCTTAAATTTTAATGGTAATTTTTTTCAACAAACTTCTGGCTTGGCAATGGGTAGTCCACTTTCGCCATTTCTTGCTAATCTTTTCATGAGCTTTTTGAAATTCAAATTACAAAATCATTCCCTCTAATTTTTAAAATATGGTATGGATATGTGGATGACATTTTTTGCTGTTGTCCCGAAGAAACAGATAAATGATGCTTTAAAACTGAGACAGAATATATGGTTAGACCCCAAAAGGAAATCATTTATGTAAATATTTATTGCAAATGTAATTTATTTTTCATGTTGATAAGAATTAGTTGAGTAACGAAAACGTGTTGCTATTTTTTCATTGTTAAGAAAAATGGAAATGTTTAAAAACGTCATAAATGTTAAGTTTCATGTTTAAATTTAATATGTATAAGTATAAGAACTATATATACTTAATGTTAAAAGTGAAGGGAGAATAGATAAAGATCGGTTCCCTAACAATACAGGAACTATTTAACGTAGAAAAACATAAAATGAACGCATACGTGCATGTATACAAAAAAGAGGGTCATGTAAAAAAGTGCCAATTTTTGTTATTAGCGTCTGTATGTTTGAGAGGTGAGGACGTGTTTCTGTAACACGCGTGGATGTTGGTCTAAAAGACTTTATAAAAGTGGAAAGACTATCAAGAAAATACAAATATGTGCAACAAAAGTCAATTCAATTGTAACAAGTATAATAAGAGACGGAAAAAAAGTGTTAATAAGGTGATATACCTTACCAGGAGAGAAACAATAGTCTCATAGCTCAATGAAAAGTAATAATTATTTAAAAACACAGCACCAAAACTTTTAAATTTACAGGATAAAGGCATACAATTCACTTTGGAAACAGAATAATGGATGCCTTCTCTTCCTGGACTCAAAAATTAAAAATCTGATGTGTTGCACTCACATGACTTTCTCTACTCTTGTAGTAACCATTCATACAAACTCTTATTCCTATATATTCTTCATGTTAGTTAAGATAAACATTTGCACAAATTATCTTATTACTTATTTCCTTGTAGGTGCAAGAGGGATATTAGAATACAGTAGGCTTTGTGCGACAGTCAGACCTTTTGAAGCTTTGAGATTCCGTTCTCTTTGCACGATTAACATATAAAAAAATGAACAACGTTGTTGCATTTCGCTAAAGTTCTAAGTTTTCTGAAACTCACACACATAACAAGGAATATCTCTGAAATGGTTCACCCTACAACAAATTTTATTGAGACATAAATTGTGTATATTAGCAAGATCTACATTTTTGTATGGTATGATTTGGTCTATCTCTAACGGTTTGCCAGTTATGCAAAAGTCGTCCAGAGTAAATATGACTACAAGGGCTGTAGCCAGAAAATTCAAGATATACATTTCATTTGTCATCAAAATATGTCAAACATATGACATTTTAATCAAAATCGTTAGTCATTTTCAAGAAAATTAAAATTTTCGAAAAATGTTCCATGTAAAGGGTAGTTTAGGGTGGAGCTATTTTCTTCAAAATCTTCGGGTCGCATCCTTGAAATACATTAAACTTAAATACCAACTTTGGTTTTTAACCGACTTTTCGTTTTTGAGTTATGCTGTCCACAGACTGACAGACAGACACAGACACACACACGGACCTTTTTCTAAAAATGTTTTCTTTTTGATCCAGCGGGTCTCAAAACATATATTTCCGGTGAAATCTCGACATATAATTTTTGGGTGGAATACAATACTTTCCCTACTTACCAGTAGAGAAAGTAAAAAACAACAATAAATTGAATTTTGATATTCATAGAAAATATACTCATACTGATAATTATATAAAAAATAAAAGTTTCAATCCTTTTTCACACAAATTTGCTGTTTTTAATAGTTTAATTTATAAGTTAATAAATATACCCCTTAATAAGGAAGAATTTAACACAATATAAACACATTATTAACACTGCAGTAATTAACGGTTTTAATACAGATTTTGAACATAAAAAGGTAGAAAAATTTAAGTATCAAAAGTCTGTTAAAGAGGTCTCTACCCTCAAAAAAATAAAAGATAATTGTATTTCTAAGATGTTTACTTACCAACCGTGGACCAATAACAAATTTACAAACATTTTTAAAGAATATGGAATAAATTTGGTCCCTCCAAATAAATTGAATGTGCAAAATTTAGTAAATTGTTCAAAAAAGTATAATATTCTAAATCATAAAAGTCTGACACTTATTAATTTAGCTGTTTGGATTGCGATAGGGTTTATATTGGTAAAACAAAACGTCATTTAGAAACCAGAATAAAGAAGCATTTTATAAGTATTAAATATAAACAAATTGATAAATCAGCTGTGATGGATCATTTTTGGTCATTTGATCATGAAATTAATCGAGAGGTTGAATTATTAAAACAGTTAACTGGACCTATAGATTTAGTGGTTTGGGAAAATATATTTATTTTAAAAAACAAGAACTGCATTATGAATTTTAAAATACCACCAGTAGATTGTATTTATAGGTTTTTATTTTCAGAGGTTGGTGACATTTTTTAGACTGAGCATCAGTAACTATGGTAATTCATTTGTATAGCTTTGAAAATAAGTTGGATTCAAGTTGAAACATGATAGCTTTGGAAGATCTTGCAATATTACTAAGATAAGTGAAGCTTTTAGTTTCTAATTTGTTCTTATTTTAGAAACAATGTCATTTATAATAAAGCTGATAAAGGAAATAGCATTGTAATTTTGTATGAATCTGATTATGTTAACAGAGTAGAACTTTTACTTCAAAGTGAGAATTACATAATAAGTAATAATGACCCATTAAAATAAGTTGCATTGCAACTCTTAATAAAGTTCTTATGCGTAATACTTCAATAACTTCCACAAATACTAAGATAAGTGAAGCTTTTAATCTCTAATTGTAATACACTATGTTTACTACAAAACAGGTGCATGGCCTATATGACCTTCACTACATTTCCCTGTGCTCGCATGCTAATCACCACACATGCATCAGTCCTTCTGTTCTGTGTTCTGTGCTGTGCTAATTCAGTTTACACGTGAATAACATTGGGAGTGTTTAGAAGTGTTTAGTTTTGCTTGAAGTGCTTTAAAAATGAATCAATTGCAGTATAGGGTATAGATTTTTGCAAAACAAGAAAATTCCCAAAGAGCACTGCTACTGGGTTGTAACCATTAGCAAATAAAGGGTAACCCTCATACACAGGGCAAGAGGCAATGCAGCTGATTTTCCGGTTCCTTTATACTTTTAAGCCGTAAAGCTTGTAAACCCATACTTCCAAGGAACGCCACCTTTGGCAGAGGAGTGGGGCTGAGTTGTCATGTTTTGAAAAAAGCTATACAACAAAGTGTTTATGTATGATACGTATGTGCTTACATCATCTTGTATGGAAGTTCTAAGATAATCTAAAACTAAATTTCCTGTGTGCGTGTTCTGAGTAGAAACACCATTCATCATTTGCTTGTAAATACATTCAGAAAAACAGGATCAATTCATGATAGGAAAAGAAAGGTAAAACAGTGTGTGCTTATGGAACAGAAATTAGATGGAATTAGAATGGTTACCTTGAAAATCTCTTGAGTGTCTTGCAAAGACAAAATTAAAATAAAATATCAGGATAAAAATTAACACTATTTTGGAAGCTGAACTAATGTGTGTAAATGAAATTTTTTTCAGAAGATGCTGCAGATGTATTGATGTAGATGGATGGCATTTCCAACATCTCCTGTGATAAGGCATATTTTGCATTTGTTTGATAATTGTTAATGTGGTTTGAGATTAGATTTGACATCCATGCATGTGTCACTGGCAGATGAACTGTTACTGCCAGCTAGTCGAGCAGTGTGTGTCCAGGAGATACCTGTCAGCCAAGTTTTGTAGTAAACGTGCTGTATTTAAGATTTGTTTTGCTTCAGCTTCAGTTTTTTCATTGAACATTTAAAAATTTTTTATACTCACATACTGCAAATTTAACAGCTATCAACAGTACAGTGAGAACAACAATCTCAATTAAATAATATGGTTGTATGTATCCATAGCAGGTGCCAGTAATGATCTGCAGTGTATAGTAGAGAGCTGCAGAATAGCTCTTAGATCCAAAACTGCTTACGGATTCATAGGTTTTCAAAATCCATGACTGTTCTCTGCATTGGTGCAATGGACAGGTAACAAAATACAAAAAACAGGCACAGAAGTGAGCAAAAAGGGAAGTCCACACCACAATTGCACTGAAATTAAACAAACAAGGTTAATAACTGTATATTTGGAATTAAATAAGCTGATGTTACATTTACATGACTTTGTCCACCCATTCTTCAATAAATTATTCTTTAAGGCGCTTATTCTTCTATTTATTTTATGTTACTTGATATAAACATTTGTAGAAACACATTTATTACATATTTATTTGTACAAGGGGACACTGAACAGTTTCAGAAAATCAAGGAAGGACTAGTTAAAAAAAATTATTTTATTGATTTTCAAAATATTGCCCTTTAACATCATTACACTTTTCCAATTGATAAAACCAGTTCTTAAAGCAATGATGCATTTTCCTGAGGCATTTTACAAACCAGGTTCTTATAATGTTCTACTGCTTCACCTGATAACGAAAAAGTTATTCCACAAATTTTATCTTTAATTTTCGGAAACAGAAATTATAAGGTGCTAGGTTAGGACCATATAATGGAGGGTCCATAGTCTGACCTTTAGGACATCCACATACACAGGTGTTAGTTTTACTATATGCAACGATGCGTTATCATGATGTAAGATTTTGCCTTTTGGACATTTTTTGCAAACTTTTGCAAAAATTTGTAATAAATAGATATTATGTACCCAATAGTGAGCATTTTGAGGGATAATATTTAGAAACAGTTTAATTCTTCATGGCAAGTTGGCAAGTCACTTCAAGTAGATTATTAGCTGCCATTAAATTTATTGACAACTAAACTCAGGAATGTGCAACTGGTGCTCACTGAGCACAGCCTGCACTGAAACTGTTTAGCAAGTAAAAAAAAATGAAAGTTGCTCAAGTTAAGCCGCGAGTTGCCCTGGCCTCACTTAACTAGTGTTGTTATACTCATACTGCGTACCCAGAGATAAAGATGCAGTTCCTCACTGTTGTTGTTGTAGTGTTTAATGCCCGCTTTTACTACTACGGCACTGCAGGCGGTGACACTGATGATACATGAAGATGGAGCACCGGTGGAATGAGATGGCGGGGGAAATCGGAGTACCCGGAGAAAACCCGCCCTGACGCCGCTTCGTCCACCATGAATACCACATGCGGGTCCCTGGGATCGAACCCGGGCCACCTAGGTGGTAGGCAAGCGCGCTAACCGCTCGGCCACGGCGACGCCAGTTCCTCACTGGATACATCGTAGAGTAATATTGGAGGCACGTCGAAGGTGATTGGCATTAGGGTTTATGTTTTTTTAAATGTTGTTGTTAGCTAATGCTGGATTTCTGACAATGAAGTCATTAATCCTCTTGCTCTCCAATATTTTTCACTGATGGATGGGGCACTAGAAGTGGCCGGGCATATTTGAAGGTGGTCTCGGTCCATTTCCTCTTGCAGATCACATAGAGGACAGAGTGGTGAAGAATATATCCCAAAAATGTAGATGCGTCCACCTCCTAAACTACTTAAAATAGAGCTCAAAATTGTGTTTTACATAATAAAATAAGTGTTACTTTACATTTTAATCTCAGTGATACATTATTTTTGAGTATTCATATAATTTACGATCTAATTTAAAAATACAGAGGCAAGCCCGAAAAATCTTTATCAGTTATGAATGAAGTTGCTTTAAGGGGGGATGTAAGTGGTAAGGTAAAAATGTTCCATTGTTTGAGTTTGTTAGTTTTTGAACATTTGTGTTGTTTTCCTTCTTTATTTAATTTTTAGCATGATATTCCAACTCTTAATGCATAAAAAAAAGAAATAAAAAGAAAAGAATAAAACTAAAACACATATTGGTGTGCTGATATTGTCACACCCACATTTTAGTCTAAATGAACACAGCTGGTTCCATCAGTTTATTTTGGTACAATGAATCTCTATGAGCAATTCAACTGCAAAATTACTTTCTCTGTGTAATTGGTACACCCTTTTCCTGCCTGGCTACACAAGAGCATAACCTGAAGAGCGCTTTTTTTTTGAGGTTGGAATTGGAGTGGCAAATAATTTGTGTAATTTTTGAAACTGTTGTTTTACTGACTTACCTAGTGTAAGTCAGTAGTAATAGCTCTGATAGTCTTTAAAATACCATGATCAAACAGAGTGTATAAAAAGATAAAATTCCATGGAAACCATTTTAAAAAAACAGGTAACAGTAATACTGTAAGATATTCTGATGAATTGCTTCACAAATTTCAGAGAGAAAGGACAATTTCTAATTATACTTTCATGTTTTAGTTTTAGTGTATTGTCCAACCTGTGTAAGAAACATTCGTCATTAATTTTTTTGCATACTACTATTTTTATAGGTTACATGTGTGCAACATTTCAAAACATATGTTTCATAATGAGCTAATGGGAATTTTTAAAATATATTAGTGACTTCTGGCTTGCGTAATCCCTTAATGGAAATATAAAAAGTAAAGTCTGACTGCAACGTGGAAATAATTTTAGAGATCAGTATCTGAAATTTGAGAATTGAACACTGATGGGAAACTTTTCTACTACCCTTAATAATACCTTGAACACAGTTTTAATACTCAGATTTTAAAGAAAGTGAGGTCATAAACCTGTCTACCAGGTTAAGTATCAAGATAAATCAAGTTGTTTGTGACATTTATCAAGTTGCTGAATTACCTGGCAGTTACAGCAGTTGTTGCTGCTCTTCGACGTTGCTTGTAGAAATCATGGATATAATATAAGCGAAATAGATGGACCAGTTGTAATACACTATAGTACAATGCATGTTTTTTGCCTTTCACGCCAAATGATCCCAAGTAATATGGTATATTTATTATGAAGTCAAATGCAAATCTTTTGCTGTGAAGATACCTGAAAAACAATATTGCATTATTGTATATTATGCTAGCTTATTTATGTACACTGCAAAATGTTATAATGCTTTGCTCATTCTTTGTAATATAGCAGATACAAAATTTAATGGTGGGTGGCAGGAGAGCTGGTCAACACAACATCCAATCAGAGGCTGGCCACACCTTGTGGTGCTGTATAGTTAAACATGCTGTGAAATCATAGTGTAAAGCTGGTGATATAATTTGCACACACAAAATTTATTTGTGCAACAGGAAAGAGAATAATCTGATCATGAAGCGGCCAATTATCAGCCACCATTAAATTTTGTGTCTGCCATAATCTCATGTTTAACATATAGTTGTTCATAGGACATCCTGATTCTTTGGTTCTTTAAAATCTAATATCAACATATTGGGAAACTGCAGTAAATTTGCTACAAAGCTTGGCCAGCAGGCACATGGTCCGTCTCCCGGACACGTACTGCACAACTTGGCTGGCAGTTGCATGGGCTTTCTTCTGGTCAAACATGCATAGATTCAAATCAAGTCTCAAATCACAATAATTATCAGAATAAGCACAAAACATGCCTTATCACAGCAAATGTTAGAAATGCTGTCCATCTGCAACAATACATCTATGGCATCTTCTAAGGAAATTTTCAGTCGTACACATTAGTTCAACTTCCATTATAATGTTAATTTCTCTCCTGATATTTTGTTTTAATTTTATCTTGTGCAAGAGCCTAAGAGATTTTTGAGAGGACTGTTGTAACCTTTTTATGATTTCGTCTAATTTCTGCATAAGCACATACCGTTTTACCTTTATTTTCCTATCACTAATTGATCCCGTCTCCCTGAATTTATTTACAAGCAAACGGTGCCTCTATTCAGAAAATGTGTACCAGGAAATTTAGGTTCAAATTGCTTTATAACTTCCCTAAAAGATTATGCAAGCACATATATATTGAGGCAGAATATTGTGAGATCCCAAAAGAAAATCATTTATGTAAATATTTATTGAAAATGTAATTTATTTTTGGTGTTGATACAAGTTAATTGAGTAACGAAAACGTGTTGCTATTGTTCATTGTTACAAAAAATTAAGTTTGTTTAAAGAAGTCATAAATGTTAAGTTCCATATTTAAATTTAATATATATATATATATATATATAATGCATAATTAAAAGAATTATATGTGTTCAATATGAAAAGCGAAGGAAGAATAGCTAAAGATCGCTTCCCTAACAATACGGGAACTATTTTATGAATGCATACGCGGATGTACACAAAAAAAGGTAGCATCATGTGAAGTAGCGCTGGAGTTGTTAATAGCGTCTGTGTGTTTGAGATGAGAAGACGTGTTTTTATAACCTGCGTGGATGTGAGTAGAAAATTGACTAAACTTTCATGAAGCTTTTGTTCTAAAGTTGTTGAAAAACTGGAAAGACTATCAATATAATATAAATTGGTATGATGAAAGGTAATTCAAGTGTAAAGAGGAGAAAAAGCATTAATAAAGTAATATATTATAGTGAAGTAACATCAAGTGTTTATTCATTCCATCTAGTACCACGCCCTGAGAGAAATAATCGTCTCATTGCTCAATCCGAAGCATTCCATTTTATAAAAACAGCACCAATATATATATATCTATATATAAACACTCTTTGTTGTACTGCAAACTGCAATTGATTTATTTTAAAAACATTTAAAGAAAAATTAAACAATTCTGAATACTCCTAATGTTACTCATGTGTGAAGGGGACTAGAAAAACACAGAACAGCTATCTAACAAAAGTAAGACTGATGCATATGTGGTGAATAGCACATGTATGCAGAGAAATGTGAAGGTCACATGGGTTGTGCACTTGCCAGTCAAGTTTTGTAGTAAACATACTGCAGAAGGAGAATGATTTCATTATGAAAGTTGAGCATTAGACACACACACAGATGCATACACGCATGCACACGCATGCCCGCACACAAAGTTAATTTTGATGTCATAAATGTGATTCCTAGTGCCATGAGGAATTTTGAAGGAGTGATTTTGCAATTGTATACGTATAGGCTGTTAGGGGTATAAGTGTAAATATTTTGAGGAATTATACTTTAATATGTATCTCTCAGTGTATTATGTTTTTCTTCTCTTTGTCTAACAGTTTTTCCATAAGTACATCACATAATTTACTAGCATATACATATTTTCTACATGGTCATAACTGCACCATGAAATGAAAAACGCCTGTTAGTATAGACCATCCAGATTGTTTTCATGCATTGACACCATTAATACCTGGCCAGCTGCAAGATACAAGCCATACAAAAAGCTTGTTCTGCTTTCCCCCTCACAACAACCTGTCCCATGCACTTGGGGAAAATAAATACGTATAGCTTGCATGTGCCACACATACTTGCAGCTATTAACCAACCTGAAAACACATGCTTATTAACTAAAATTACTGATCTGCAAATGAAGTGTTGGTCTGGTTGTGAAGGGTTGTTAAACGCGTGTCTACTGATCCCAAGGTTGCAGATTCAAATCCAGCTCAGACTGACGGTTTTTAAGTGTGCTGCTTAAAAATGACAGCTCCATGTCAGTAGATTTACTGGCATGTAAAAGAACTCCTGCAGGATGAAATTCTGGCACACTGGTGATGCTGATGTGATCCTGACAATTGACAGTGTCGTTAAACAATAAAATATAATTATAATAATTGCAAATGAAGTAACTATTGATGTAATGTTATTCATTACCCTGTCCTGAGTTAACAATACAAATATCTGCACTTATATGCTTAACACTTGTATATATTGTCATTAATGAGAACAAATGTGCTTTGCGTGTATTTGACAAAGGATGTAGCTTAGTAATAAAGAATTGTATTTTTGGAATATAAGTACAACCAGACCAGTTTAAGTATATTAAAATAACAAAAGAAAAAACATTTGGTATTAATGAATTCGTGCAGGAAAAAAGTAGAATACCATATTTTCGAACATGTTTTGTAGATGCCACATGAAAGCTTAACCTAGAACAACTTAAAGTTGCAAGAATGACTTTTTTGAAAACATTGAATGCCGTAAAAGGATTGTTTTACATAAATTGTGTACTTCAGTGATTGCAACAGTTTTTATTTCTCAAGTATTTATCTATATATTTTACGAGGTATATCATAAAAAATTCAATCAAAATAAAGAGTTCTACACAAATTAATTATTATTCACAGAAAATACATAATTTGTACTTCATTCAATCTCTCAAACATACAAACTTCTCGCATGGGTTATTATAGCTATTTTTGTGAAAATAAATAATAAAAACCTTGTGTAAAGGGTAATTTGGTGGGGTGGGGAAATATTTTGGAAAATTTTTGCCTGGCATCCTCATACAATGTCTATGACTCTACGACAATGAGGCAATCTCTTGTGCCTCTGCCCCTGACAGGGCACCCTCCCCAGGAGGATGGATAAAAGGAATGGATCCTAAGGGTGGCTGGAGTGTTGCCATGACAGAGCAGAGGGCAGGGTCCCTACATTCTTCCAGTTAGAAGCACCCTCACAGAGACTGACTTAGCTCCCTTCCCCCCCTCGGCTTACATCATCCTATTGGGGGGAGTCAAAAACTAGTGGTTTATCCAATCCGGGGGACAAGATTTCCAGAGCACATGTGTTCCCCCTGCCGTGTATGTTTTATCAGGCTGGGTGTCCAGGGCACCTCAAAACTTTATTGCCAGTAAAATCTGAATGTTACATTTTTGGATTAAATACAATACTTCCTCTACCTACTAATAGGTAAGTGTGAGAGAGAATAAGAATCTCATGTGAAGCAGTTGCGCAACTTTCTTTATAATAAAAAATTTACATACACGCATCTGTTATATCTACATGGATTTGCTTGTTTTCCATTGGAAGTCTCTTCCAGGTGATGAATAGGGGATGATCACCACATTTGGTGGGTACCAGGGAAATAAAATGCATGGGATGGACCAAAATTGACAACTACTGTCTGCAGTTTGGGTTTGGCTACCCAGAGGTTAAGAGAGACATACTGATATAAAACCTATAGTAGAAGCATTTGATCTAGATGCAGAAACCCTAAAATCAAAATACCTGAATACTCTTGCAATTATGAAAACTTTTTAGTACAAAATAGACCTTAAGGTAACCTTGATTTTCACCAAGTTTTGCCAAACCTAAGTACAGAAACTAAAATAGATGTAGTGGAATACTTATAAGAACTCTAAGAGGACCTAACAAAGGTCAGATCCTTTAATGACAAGAATGATTGTGAAACTTTCTATACCTAACAAATGTAGAAAAAAAGAAGTAGCACATACCAATGAAGAACAAAAAGCATTTGGAAGCATTTTCAGGAAAGGAAAAGAATATACTCAAGGAAAAGCACAAATGACAGACATTTCATGCAGAAGTTTTGAATAACATTGAAAACAAAGTGTGCTGCTCTGCTAAAGCAACTTTCCTCTATGTGGGAAAGCTAACGTTCATGATTTATCATATCTGGGGTACTAAAGGCTCAGAGTGCACTCTCCTGCCCCCTCCATTTGTACTCTACCTCTACAGGCAATGCTCATCAATTGCAAGCAACCTATTTATGATATAAGTATGAAATAGTTTTTCATTGAAATATGATACAACAATGTTTATAAATTGCAAGTGACCTACTAATAATATAAGTATGAAATCATTTTTCTTCGGAATATGATACAACTAATGTTATAAATATTTGTATGTTTAACTTATAATACAGCCATTATCTATTGTCAGGCAAATGTTTGAAAAGTGCTATGAGAATGGGGCTGATTTACATAATGATTTGCTGATTTACCTCGTAGATTAAAAGAACATCACTTAGCACCTTAAAAAGTTGTTGTTGTTAGCTAATGCTGGATTTCTGACAATGAAGTCATTAATCCTCTTGCTCTCCAATATTTTTCACTGATGATATTGAAGAGAGCAATAGCAGTAATAATAACCGTTTTTTAGAGAGCACCATATTTTTATGTTTTGGCGGTCACATCACTCTCTCACAACCCCCAGAATGTCTGGAGGACCACACCTGTCGTTGGTTTACGGGTCTCACCGACCTGACCGGGAGAATTATCAAAATAAATTCACCGACCATATCCTCTGATTACCAATCAGAGGATGTATTACATGACATGACAGGTCAGCATGTTAGGGGTTAAGATTTTATAGAGAAATGGAGAGGTTGGAAAAATAAAGACTCCCTAGCCCTCAGGAACCCTAATAGCATCGGGGTCAGAAGAGAACAAGAGATGACCAAGGTAAGGTCAGATAGAAAAGTTACAGTGAGGAGCAAAACACCAGTAAGTGGAAGTAATATTCTGCTCAGCTTGGGTACCTTGTGGTCGCCATTCACATATCCCCTTGACGGAGACCCCTGAGTCTAGTCTTATAATGTGAACTTAGTTAAAAATTACATACAATTCAGCAATATCGTAAATCTATTTGTAAATGATAGATGAGTCTTAATTCAATGAATCCAAAGTAACAGTTTCCTTTGTTTTATTTACAGGGGTAGGTGTCTGCATTGCGACAGCAGCATCATGTTTGTTTCCACTCTCCTTTCTCTTCAACTACGAACAGTTTAATGTGACCATGCATCAATAAGCTCAGACTTGCTCTTACTCGTCGGTCTGGTGGCTCAGTTGGTTAGGCGCTGGCCTACTAATCCCAAGGTCATGGGTTTAAACCTGGCCCAGACCTAGGGTTTTTAAGTGTGCTTGAAAACGACAGCTCCATGTCAGTACATTTACTGGCATGTAAAAGAACTCTTATGGGACGAAATTCTGGCACACTGCAATGCTGATATGATCCTTGCAATTGACAGCATCATTAAACAACAAAATAATAATTATTATTTATTTATGCCAACAAATTCTCTGCTGATTTTTTAAGCACACAAGCCGAGTGAGGGCAATGTTTAAGAAGTCGCCCTTGGGGTATTTATCCCTGATGTGAGATTCCCTTGTGGTCTACTGGGAAAGTACGAATCGGTTGGGGAATTTAGTGTCATGCTGGGAAGTTGGTCATGGTAACTTAGTGGTTAGAGCAGCTGCTCGATAAGCGGAAGATCCGTGGTTCAAATCCCAGCTATGGAATTTTTCAGTCCTGATTCTATCTTTTAAACAAAATAATAATTTTTTGCTCTTACTCCTTCACTAATCTCTGAAAGTTAACATGGGCAATTCTGAATAATTTATTCTTTTCATAATGGTCATACTGAGAATTTCTACTTTGTAAAGAAAGCATAAAGAAAAGTGATGGTTGTGCGATGAAATATGGTAAATATTTTTTGTAATCTTCCCATGGATAGCTAAACCTTTAACTAGCAAATTCACTTAGCTACAGTTGAAATTAGAAATGTATAAGGTAGAATTTAGAAGCAAGTACATTATCCAATAACCTGAAAACCTAGTACCGTACCTAACATGCGTTTGTAATACAATGTACAGCCAGCTTAGGTAGCATCTCAATTGAATGTCAACTTTGAGCAATCGTTCAGTATTAAACCTGAAAAGTGTAAGAATCACATTTTGTAGAGAAAGATCTTCACTGAAATTATCTTGCTCATCCTTCAATCAACATATGTGTACAAAAAATGTAGATGTCGCTAAAACACACACTTTATTGTCTGAATACTTTTTTTGTAGAGTGAAGCATTTCACAAGATATTCCTTGTTATTTGTGTGCGTTTTTGAGAACACATTCTTCTTCAAATGGAATGTCATCATTCATTTTTTTGTATGTTAACACTAGAACCCCAGTAGCGGTCATTTTGACCGTTCTTGATATTTAAATAAGTTTAGCTCCACCGGTTATTTAAAACGAAGCTTGGCCTTTCATGACTTTTCCTGATATAACCTCTAGTTTTATATAGCATAACAATTTTTGGCATGTCATCATTTACGTCAATGTTTTTTCATGTTTGACCATGAACCCAGGAGACTCATTTTTGACTGTTACAATTTTGTTAGGCCTTTGCTCACATTGTCATTGGATTTCTCATTGTCACTAATCTGCTTTGCCAGTCTTCATGACCACTGTTCATTATAGTAGTGTACGTTATGAATCTATGCCTGCAAAATGTCTCGTGGTTTGAAACCAGATGAAACCCTAGCTATATTTCATGATATACCAGATGATGTATCAGAAGGTGATCTTTTTGAAGAATGTGGTAGTGGTGAAAATGATTATTGACCTCCAGCTGATTGAGAACAATCAGAAAATGAGTCATTCAGTGAAGATAATTTGAACGGTAAGTTTTATTCTGCTTGCTTTAGATATTGCATAACATGAAACTGTATTCCTAATAGCGCACCTTAAAAAGTTGGAGCTCCCAATAAAACCAAATAAACCTTGATAAGCATGACAGCTTGATCCAAATCAATACCAATACAAGTGACTACTTGTATTAGTTGCAGTCAACCAAACTGACCCACTTTTGACTATGCCTCGAGAAATGGAACATATTTACCAACTAAACCAGAGAATTGTCATGTTGATGACAATGATTAATGTAAGAATAAGACAAGCTCCAAATAAAACATCTATAAACCTGTACACTCGTTCAGAAAATTTCTTTAAAAGATATATGAGAGTAAAACCAAGCATTTGAAGTGCTGTAAACAAAACAGAACTGGTGATTTTATTAACAATGTGTAGATAGAAACAGCAAATAATTTTAAATACTTTGGAATGAAGCTAAACTGAAAAAGTTTTAGTCCTTTTGCAAATAAATTTGCTGTTTTCAATAGTTTGATTTATAGGTTAGTAAATATGTCTCTTAATAAGGAAGAATTTGACACAGAATATGTTGTTAGCTAATGCTGGATTTCTGACAATGAAGTCATTAATCCTCTTGCTCTCCAATATTTTTCACTGATGGATGGGTTGCTAGAAGTGGCCGGGTATATTTGAAGGTGGTCTCGGTCCATTTCCTCTTGCAGATCACATAGTGACACAGAATATAAACACATTAACACTGTAGTAATTAATGGTTTTAATACATATTTTATACATAAAAAGATAGAAAAATTTAAGTATTAAAAGGCTGTCAAAAAAATAAAAGATAATTATATTTTTAAAAAGTTTACTTACCATCCGTGGGCCAATAAAAAATTTACAAACTTTTTAGAGAATATGGAATAAATTTGGTCCCTCAAAATAAATTTAATATACAAAATTTACTAAATTGTTCTAAAAAAGATAAAATTCCAAACTACAAAAAATCTGGCATTTATCAATTTAGCTGTTTGGATTGTGATAAGGTTTATATTGGTAAAACTAAACATAATTTAGAAACCAGAATAAAAGAGCATTTTAAAAATATTAAATATAAACAAATTCATAAATCAGCTGTGGCAGATCATTTTTGGTCATTTAATCATGAAATTAATACAGAGGTTAAATTATGAAAACAATTAAGTGGACCTATAGATTTAATAGTTTGGGAAAACATATTTATTTTAAAAAACAGGAACCATGTTATGAATTTTGAAATATCTCCAATAGATTGTATTTATAGGTTTTTGTTTTCAGAGATTGGTGATTAAAATGAGCATCAGTAGCTATGGTAACTAATTTGTTTGTATAGCTTTGAGAATGAGTTGGAGTCAACTCGAAACATGTCAGCAGCAAAAGAACTTGCAATACTACTAAGATAAGTGAAGCTTTTAGTTTCTAATCTTTTCTTACTTTAAATTTCATGTTTATTTAATTAAAAAGTTCACTAAAAGCAATTAGATTGATGACTTCAGGTTAATTGTGTCCCAGAGTACCATAGTGTTGTTTACAATATGAGAGTCCAGTTGCGGTTCAACACAGAAATGGTGAATATGCCAAATTGGTATAATCAAGGATCTTGAAGAGAAACAGTCCACCTGAGAGTAACAAAATACATGAATGACACAAGTATTCACATTTTGCCCACATCACATCATGTGACCTTGAGCACAACTTCTTGCTATACTGGCATTGTTCAAGTGAAAACTGCAGATTTACTTTTGAGACTTTTATTTTGACACTGGCCGACCATCAAAGGTCAGGGTCAAGCTACCTCTCACTGATGGCAGACAATATGTGCATCAAAGATGCTCAAGATCAACTGCCTTGTGCAATGTACAATGAGTACGGCATGACAACGGGTTTTTGAGATTATTTGTGAGACCTCCAGCGGCCAGCATTCCAGAAAGGCCCGTGTTACATCATCCTCACTATATAAGGAGGCAAGGCGATGAGAGGAGTGTGCAGTAGTAGTAATTGGTTACAAACATGAGTTGTTGAAGCTAGTGAAATAGCTTTATTAGTGTTGAGTGATTGTAGCATCAAAGTCAGCTGTTTGAGAGACAGAGAGTGTGCAGAAAGCCAGAAATGAGTGAGTCAAGGTTACAAAAAGAAAACAGTTGTGAGCATCGCTGGTGTGCCGGAATTTTGTCCCACGGGGGTTCTTTTACATATCAGTAAATCTATTGATATGGAGTTGTAGTTTTTAAGCACACTTAAAAACCATTGGCCTGGGCTGGATTTGAACTCACAACCTTGGGATCAGTAGGCCAGCATCTAACCAACTGAGCCACCCAGACCAACCACCACTGCTACTACTAGTGGAAGGAAGAGATCTCAAGTACCATACTGGTGGAACAACCAAATTAATAGCCAAAGGAGGTTGTATATTCAGAACAGATGTAAAGTGACAAGAGCTAATAAGAGATGAAGGAGATGAAGAATTAGATATGTTGAGAACTGAATACAGAGAAAGCAGGAAAATACTAATAAGACTTATCAGGGAGTTTAAGAAGAATGGTTAGCAAAAATTATTGAAGAACTGGATCAAGATATCTGGTGCGCAGGGCATAAGATAGTCACAGGATAATTGATTAGTAGGACCCCATTGAATTGGCAATTGAGAAAAAAAAGAGCTGTTGTAAAGGAGTTATTTCCTCACCGAGAAGAAAAGTTGGAGATTAGACTATGGTGCATTGAGCTAGAACCTTTCACTGTGGAAAAACTTCAGATTGCAGTGTAAAGCATGAAGTCTGGAAAGGCACTAGGTCCTGATGGAATCCCTCAAGATGGAGAAAGTTATTGTAGAGGTAGCTCCAGATTGGACGCTAGGTGTTTACAATGAAGAAAACAAGATTTTTCAGTGGAAGGGAAAGTATCCAAGCTTATTTCATTGCTAAAAGGGGGCAAGGTACTCCAAGAGTCATCAGCTTACTGGCTGTTATATCTTTTGAACATAATAAGCAAATTATTTAAGTGTTTGGTGAAGACAAGGCTCACTGAAGAGATGGAACAAAGTGAGGGATTATCCTGTAATCAGTATGGCTTCAGGAAAAGGAGATCTACTAGTCCAAGCAATTGAAGCAGTACTTAAAGGAAGAAACAGAAGTGAAATGGGTAGTAGTTATTACTTTAGATGTGAAGAAGGCTTTTAATACAGCTTGTTGGAGTTTAATAATTTAGACAGAATATTAAAAGACCCCAAAAGAAAATCGTTTATGTGAATATTTGTTAAGAGCGTAATTTGTTTTTTTATGTTGGTATGAGTTGGTTAAATGACGAAAACGTGTTACTAATGTTCATTGTTACAAACAATTAAGTTTGTTTAAAGACGTCATAAATATTTCCATATTTAATTTTAATATATATGTATAAATAAAAGAATTATATGTGTTAAATATTGAAAGTGAAGGGAGAATGGCTAAGGATCGCTTCCCTAACAACGCGGGAACTATTTGATGGACGCATACACGGATGTATACGAGAAAGATAGTATCACGTGAGGTGACACTGGACTTCTTTCACTAGTGTCTATATGCTCAAGGTGATAAGACGTATTTTGGTAGCGTGTGAACATTGTAGAACATTTACCAGACTTTCATCAAGCTTTTGTTCCACTTTTTGAAAAAGTTGTTGTTAGCTAATGCTGGATTTCTGACAATGAAGTCATTAATCCTCTTGCTCTCCAATATTTTTCACTGATGGATGAGGCACTAGAAGTGGCCGGGCATATTTGAAGGTGGTCTCGATCCATTTCCTCTTGCAGATCACATAGAGGACAGAGTGGTGAAGAATATATCCCAATTCTGTTTAAATGTTTTGCCAGACAATCATGTCCTGTAATCAACCTGAAGGTTGCAACTGCTGTTTTTCGAGGATACTCAGGAATCACTGTTTGAATGTTTGGTAGTTCCCATCTTTTATTCTTTGATTTTTCATAGTAATATTTTGCAATAATTTTTTTGAATTCAGAGTTGACTAATCTTTTAGCTGCATAAAATGGTAAATTAACTATAGATTTCTGTACACCGCTGGTACCCTTTTTTGCAAGAAAATCAGCTTTCTCATTACCACTCAGTCCACAGTGAGCCGGTATCCATTGGAAGACTAGGTGTTTTTGAAGTGCTGTTAGATGGCTAAGCATCTTCCAACATTCTATAATAGTTTGGTTTTTTGGTGACAACTTGGAAGTAATTGCTATAATTGCTGCCCTGGAATCTGAGAGAATAACTGCTTGCTGAAAATGTGAAATTCTGTACAAAAGATTTTGTAGGGCCATTCGAATTGCTTCAATTTCTCCATCAAAGTTAGTAGTTCCATAACTTAAAGATTTGTAATAGGAAAAGAGGTGACATGTGACTCCAGCACCTGCTCCATCTTTGTTTGATATAAATGATCCATCAGTATAAATATGGAGCCACTCATGTTCTGGAAACCTAGTATGGATTGTCTCTAATGCCAATAATTTTAGAACACTAGTTGGAGTATCACTTTTTTTAACTTCTTCTGTCAGGTGTAAATAATATGTGATGTCTAATGTATGTGTTGGATTGACTTTAGATATAAAGTTTTCCTTTGAATTAGGAAGGTGTACATCCTTCTTGATGTCTTGAATTTTGGAAAGAAAGCTCTCCTGAGTCTTTAGTGTATGTGTAAAATTTCTCTTGTGCCATGTATTGAATGGGAGTCTGATCAACTTTTCGTGTTGAATAAGAGCCGCTTTTTCTATTTCATATTCAATGGGGTATTGGTTGGTTAGTATTTCCATAGCTGCTATTGGTGTGGTTTTGATAGCACCTGTAATTAATCTCAGACTTTGGTTTTGAAAGATTTGAATTTTTTTTGTGTTTGCTGTTACAAGAACTTCGCTGCAGTAAGTAAACAATGGTTTTATATATATATTATATGTTGTGTTAAGCGTTGCTCTGGAACATCCCCACTTCATTCCTGTTAAACGTTTTAACAGTGAAAGGCGCCTCTCCTTTTATATTTGTTTGGTCCATGTAAGTTTGGTATCAAATGTAACTCCTAAATACTTTGCTTCCTTTGTTTCTGGTAATTGTTGACCCTCAAAATTTAGTTTTATTTTTAGTGGTTTTTTTCTTAGTGAAAAGATTTGGTAGTTTGATTTTGTTGTATTAACAGTCATTAAATTTTCTTTGGTCCACCTCTGTAAGTTGGTTAAGGATTGTTGCATGGTTTTTTCCAGTTCTGTACTTTTGCTTTTTGGTTTTGAAGTCCACATTACCAAGTCATCAGCAAATAGTGCACACTTCACACCTGATTCTTGTATTTGTTCTGGTAGATCATTAATAAATATATTAAAAAGTGTAGTGCTGAGCACTGCACCTTGTGGCAAGCCACGGTGTATTTGTTTATATTTAGATATATTTCTTCCATATCTGGTTACAATAAAGCGTTGTGTTAGGAAATGATATAGCCATGAAAACATTTGTCCTTGTATCCCTATTCTTTTTACTTTCTTTAGTAGTTTTGTTCTGCATATAGAATCATATGCGCTTTGAAAATCAATAAAAACTGATAAATTATCTTCTTTTCTATTGAAGGAGTCTTTGATTTCTTGACTGAGAAGTAAGACTTGTTCATTTGTAGAGTGGAACTCTCTGAATCCAGCTTGACATGGGGATATTAAATTTTGTGATTCTAGAAACCAATTTAACCTGTTTGACACCATTCTTTCCATCACTTTTGCTATTATGCTAGTAAGAGCTATTGGTCTATAGTTTTTTATTTCTGATGCTGTTTTGTCTTTCTTCAAGAATGGGACAATTATTGCTTTTCGCCATTCAGCAGGTACAGTGGTTTTCCAGGATAGATTGTAGAGTTTCAGTAGTAGTTGTTTTGCTGTTTTTCCAAGGTTTTTTATGAACTCTGGATGTATGTGATCTGGTCCAGGAGACTTTTTGTTTTTTAGATTATTTATTGCAATGTTCAATTCTTGCATATTAAAATTTTGAAAAAAGATATTGCACTGAGTGTTAGGATTACATTCTCTTTCTTGTTTCGAATCTTTCTTAAATTCTTTACGTTCCTTTTTATTATTTCTTGTTACTTTGTGTGCATTAGCATAATACTTTTTGAAAAAGTGGAAAGACTTAAATAATCTAAAATGGTGCTAAGAGGATTTATTTAAATGTAAAATAGAGAAAAAGTGTTAATAAAATAATACATTGTGGTGAAGAAACATCGTGTGATTTTTCATTCCATCCGTTACCACGCCCTGAGGGAAATAAGAGCCACATCGCTCAAACATGAAACATGTCTTCAATAAAAACAGCATCATAATTAAAGAGCTGCAAAGGAAGAAAGTGTCTGAATATCATACTAATGCTGTAGTATTTCCAGGAAAGGTATATAAATCTAAATAAAAAGTAAGATGTGCAGGTAATTGCAGGAGTGCCCCAGGGTTCGGTTCTGGAACCTATGCTATGGAATATTCTTTATGATGGGATCTTGCAGCTAAAGTTAACAAAGGAAACCTGTATGATAGTATTTGCTGATGATTTGGCATTAATAATAACTGCCATGGATGAAGAAGAACTTGTGTTTAGAGGAAATGAATCCTTGAGGCATATTGCTGGATGGATGAAGGCAAATAGATGAAGGCAAATAGAGTAACCCCAGTCCCTCAAAAAATTGAATCAGTTGTCTTAAAAGAACAAAGAAAGTGAAAAGGACCAATTTTCATTGCCAGTAATACTGTGGCGGTCCCCGATAAGTTGTTAGGTACCTTGGTGTTATGCTGGGGGGTGATGGAACTTTCGGAGAACATGGGAGGACTGTAACCCAGAAAGCCGAGAAGAAAGCAGCAACATTGGGCAGATTGATGCTGAATATAGGTAGTCCAAGAACTATGAAAAGACAGGTACCATGTGGTGCAGTTAGAAGAAAGAAAAAATATGCATGAGGAAGGCATTGAAATAAATGCTGAGAGAAAGTGATATATTAGGGATTATATAATAGAAGAGTGGCAGAAAGGTGGGGAAGAAACTACAGAGGTAGCACAATGGACTAAGAAAATCATCCCAAATATTCCCAGGTGGATGAACTGTAAGCACAGACAAGAAAACCACTTCCTAACCCTGGTGTTGACAGGCCAAGGAAGATTTAAATACGATGCTAAGAGGTTGGGAAACAAACAATGAAGAATGTAGCTACTGCCCAGAGAGGGATACAGCACTGTCCAAGATGAGAGTATGACAAAAATAGCAGTCCCAAAGTGGTATGGAAAGATGGTAGTGGTTTTTTAGTTGGTGAGAATCCAACTCGTCAACATGATGTCTTTGTAAGATTTTTCCAATGCCAACAAAAAACAAACTGCCACCACCACCGCCACCACCATCAAACAAAGAAAGAAAGAAAGGAAAAAAAATATCAAAAAAATATCAAAAACTGTTAGAGATGCACTTACACTTGAGAAAAGTGTAAACTTACAAATGGAGCATTTAGAAATTTACAAAGACTATGAAAAACATTATTTGACACAAAGTGCATTTTAATAAGCTTTTCATTTTTTCTTCAGCAGTTTCAAATAAAAGATCAGCCATTCTTGATAAAATAAAAAACAAGGTACATTTAACATATAACTGAGTGAGATAGCCCTGCGATAAACTGTGATACTCACATGAGGTCGTGGGTTTGATTCCCTTGACCCACCTTACTGACCTGGGGCTTAGGTGAATGCTGGGAAGATAATTACATTTCCTTAATTTCCTGTTCTTCCATTTTACTTCATTAATAATTTCATTCATAGTTCATCCTGTTGGGTTGCAAGTGTCAGCAAAGGCATTAGGTGTAGCTTGGCAGGGATGTGTCCACAGGAACACTCTCCATCCCTTGTCTGTGGGATCAAGGTGGAGAAGGTTGGTAAAAGGGGTGCTGTACCCTGTTGGGGTCCCCCCCTGAAAGACTCTGGAACATCTAAAGGAAGTGTCATCAATCTTGATAAATTAGGGATCTTTGTCAATGTCTGCACCACTAGGCTGGTTCTAGCTGCCAGATGTCTTATCTCATCTCATCCTTCCTCCCAGTGGTGCTCTCTTGGAGGCCTAGGTACAAAGTACCAAAGTGCCTCCAATCTCTCCTATTCCTATTATTATTTGTCACATAAAGAGAAGTTTGAGGTAGAAGAATTCTACAAAAGTGATGAAAATGAAGTGTTTAAAACAGTGGAGCATAGTAATAAATTTAAAAATATGTTGATATTTATAAACACATTTTGCTCAAACTTACTTGTAATAATATTAATAATAATAATATTTCAAACTTCAATTTGATGGGGAAAGTTATATGTTGTTGTTGGCTAATGTTGGATTTCTGACATGAAATCATTAGTCCTCTTGCTCTCCAATATTTTTCACTGGTGGATAGGGCGCTACAAGTGGCCAGGAATATTTGAAGCTGGTCTTGGTCCATTTCCTCTTGCAGATCACATAGAGGACAGAGTAGTGAAGAATATATTCCAATTCTGTTTAAATGTTGTGCTAGACAATCATGTTCCATAATAAACCTGAAGGTTGCAACTGCCATTTTTTTGAGGATACTCAGGAATTACTGTTTGAATGTTTGGTAGTTCCCATCTTTTATTTTTTGATTTTTCATAGTAATATTTTGCAATAATTTTTTTTGAATTCAGAGTTGACTAATCTTTTAGCTGCATAAAATGGTAGATTAACTATAGATTTCTGTACACTGATGGTACCTTTTTTTTTGCAAGAAATCAGCTTTATCATTACCACTCAGTCCACAATGAGTTGGTATCCATTGGAAGACTAGGTGTTTTTGAGGTGCTCTTAGATGGGCAAGGATTTTCCAATATTCTATTATTATGGTACTGTATATAATAATGAAGATGATAATTGTGTACACTATATCTTATATTCATAACAAAAATTATAATTTAAATAACTTATTATTTAATGAATACATTACCTGTGTGTAATTAGCTTGTATTTTGAAATTATTTTTCCATAGCGGTTAATATAAGCTTTACGAGTTTGAACAGCCATATTAAAATAGAAGAGCAAGTCCATGAGAGAGAGTAAATGGACATAAGGTGGCCAGTGATATTGAAACGTAAATTGAAAGGTTGCTTTCCAACAGGAAATGTAGGAGCACACCAGAATTATAATATCTGTGCAAAAATAAAAGTTTATTAGCATTTAACAGAAAATAGGAAACACTACAAAATAAGAAATATTGAAGTGAAGTTTTTTCTTCTAATGATTGAAACGAAGGTACCATTTTGAACTTGCAATGTGTTATTGTAAAAAGAACTGGTGAAAAGTAACTTATAAAATAATTTCTGGAATACAATTGTGAATTTATACCATAGTGTTATGAAAGAAGCTAATGTTATCTGTGAAGAAATTCTATTTTAATTTTAATAAGCTTACTCACTGTAACAAAAAACTGGACAGCTATGCAGACATGATTCAAATTAACTCTACTATAAGGCAATTCTGGACAAATTATTTTCTAATAAAGCAAAAAAAAAAACTGAAGCTATTGATAATGCAACAATACAAATATGACAAATATAATAAATTTTCGTATCAAAACTTCACTTATAGATAATTATAAATTATTTTTAAAAATATAGCTAACATTAGGACTTTTTATATCTATAGTTTTTCACATTTCTCAAGATTATATTGGGAGAACAAAAAACCTTACGAACCAGCTGCATGGTATTTTGCCTCTCTGCATCATTGGCTCTGTTTGCTGTCTGCCACTATCATAGAGATGCGTGGGTGCATCTATGCAACACTTTAAAAACTACTTTTAAAGGCTTTGCTTACCAACTTTATGAGATTAGTATTGAAAAGGTTAGCAAATATTTGCACATAGCTCCAAGGATGAATATGACATGGTTGAAGTGAATCTATAAATCCTTATTGGAGTTAAGATGGGTGTAAGGTATAACAGAGGTCCAGGGGAAGGCTGGGAAAAGATGGATAGGTTACTTAAAATGTTTTGTAAAATGATTTTAAAGAGTTCTATGTAATGTTGCAGGGGAAGGAGCTATGTTAGAATTAGGCAAAGTGAGTGCATGAGAGATGATTATGGAAAGAGTGCTAAAATGTTGATTTAGAATCAATCAGTTAACACAAGGTCATATTTTGAAAGATTGGTTAGAGAAGAGCATTCACCCAAAGAACTGGCTGGGTGAAATAAGGCACCAACTCATAATTAATGGTATGTGTGATATATGAATTGGAAGAAAGAGTATGATGACAGGATTCTGGGAATTAGACTTCAATTGGAAGATATAGATGGACAGACTTTATGAGCAATGGTGGAGAAAAGAAGCTTATTAAAGTTTTATAAGGAATTTGGAAGTAATGATAGTTAAAATATGTATATTGAGAGGTGTAATAAGGATCAATGAGAAGGTATTGCATGATATAAATTGAGAATTTGGAGATTAAAAGGTTACAGGGGAGGGTTAGAAGAAGGATTTTGCCCTATATGCAAAGGAAACAAGGATGCAATGCATATGTTATCAGATGGTAAGGCAATGGGTATTTGGAGGAAGGACTTTATGCAAAGTAAATGATTGAAAATGGCAAAATCAGTAGTGATAGGAAAAATATTCTGTAATGATTCACAGATTAGTAACTTAGGAGAGTTTCTATTTAGATTAAAGAAGAAGTGGATATGGTCAGTTAAGTAAATGGGAGTATGGAGTATAAACAGCTTGAAAATTATAATGTAGAATTTGGGTGCTAGAAATAACGATCAGATTATTTATAATAGTTGTGGATAGTGGTACTTATTGTTTGATTGTTTTGGTGCTGTGTTTTTAAAAGATTATTACTTTGCGTTGAGCTATGGAACTCTTTTCTTTCTCTCTGGGCATGGTACTGGGTGAAATGAATGAACACTCAATGTAACCTCACTATATATCACTTTATTAACACTTTTTTCGTTCCTTATTACACTTGTTATAATTGAATTTTCTTGACAGTCTTTTCACTTTATAAAGTCTTTCAGGCTCACGTCCACGCGCGTTACAGAAACGCGTCTTCACGTTTCAAACACAGAGATGCTACTGACAAAAAATTGGCATCTCTTTACATGACACTCTTTTTATATTCATGCGCATATGTGCTCATTTTATACTTTTCTCGCTAAATAGTTCCTGTAATGTTAGGGAAGCGATCTTTATCTATTCTCCCTTCACTTTTAACATTAAATATATATGGTTCTTATATTTATACATATTAAATTTAAACATGAAACTTAACATTTATGATGTTTTTAAAGAATTCTATTTTTCATAACAATTGAGACAGAATATTGACTAATAGAAAATCGTTCATGTAAATATTTTTGTAAGAGTGTGTAAATTTCTAATTCTTTTAATTTGAGTGTATCAGGGACTTATTTTTTTTAATATTCAAGATCCAATGTTTTCTCGTCACTTTGAGTTCAACCAATGAGAACTGTTGCACGGATGAATACAAAAGAATGGCGGTGTTGCGTCATACCGACGCTAGGAACTAGATTCATTAGCGTCTGTGAGCTCAAGTTGAAAGGATGTGTTTCTTTTTGATAGCGTGTGAACATGTAACTTTCACCCAAACCTTTATACAGTGTAGATTCTATCAAACTGTGAAGATTGTTGATTTAAAATGGTGCTAAAAGTGTAAATTAACGAATAAATATGTTGTGATAAAAGGAACGTTGATTTATGCATTCCATTCTGTAACCATCGACCCTGCACATAATCGCGTCTGCTACCACTCTATTTCTACATTCATTAAGAACATTATCTCCGGTATGCTATGTAAAGAATCTTTTCCTACTGATGTGTAAAGACATATAATAAAATCCGCACCAAAATGGCTTGCCCAACGTGGAGCGCGAATTTAGAATGGAATGCAAAATTACGAGTACAAAGTGTTAACATCAAATGACGCCATCCCATCGCGCAGGAAAAAGACGCCATTGAACATCGTTTGATATCATCGATATACGGAGAATCAACGTGGGAAAGGAAAAACACCGGAGATCATCTAGCGAAGCCAACTACCCAGGAGACGTAAATAACTGGACGAAGAACCAACGGAAAAGAAAGTAGGATCCAAAATTTTTGTTTTTACATACATTTTATTTCCATTTATATGTTTCTGAGAAGTGGAAAAATAGTGGGACTTTTAACCTTAAGTGAATTAAATAAAGAAATTAAAATGTCGCAAAAAGAGATAGAAACAGGAGTGGGGGAAGGGGCAGATAGGGCTAGTTATCAGGTAGAATTAGGAAGTGAGGAACAGGTGGAAATAAGCAAAGACCAAAGGTTAATGATGATGATGTTTGAAAGACTAGAACAAAAAATGGAACAAAACAAGGTAGAATTAGGTCAGAAAATGGAGCAAAATAATGCAGAATTAAAACAGGACATAGAACAAAGTTTAGGTCAGAAAATGGAGGAAGTGAGACAGAACTTAGAACAGAAAATGGAATTAGGAAGACAGAACTTAGAACAGAAAATGGAATTAGGTAGACAGAACTTAGAACAGCAAATGGAATTAGGTAGACAGAACCTAGAACAGAAAATAGAATTAGGAAGACAGGAGTGTAAAGAAAATATGAAAGTAATGGAAACTAATTTAAAATTAGTACATAAAAACTTAACTGAAACAAAGGAAGCCTTAGAAGCTAGGATAGAAATTGTAGGAGATAGGATGGGAAAGATAGAATCAGAAATGAGAGAGAACAAGATTGTGTTAGAAGGAGAAATTACTAGATGTAGGGATGAAATAACAGAATGTAATACAAGTGTAGACTGTAAGATAACAAATGTAAAAGCAGAAATAACTGAGGAATTAAGGAAAGAGATTGAGGTAGTAAAGAAAGACATTATTAATGAAACTGTAGAACAAATTGTAATTCCTAAAATTAACACAATGAATGATGTGATGCTTTCACAACAGGATGCTATAAATGATATGAAACAAAGCCACTTAGAAATAAAGAATGATTTAAAATCAATTTGTGAAGAAATGAAAAAAGGGAAAGAAAGTTTGGCTAATGTAAATGATGTTGTGAAGGTATTACAAAGACAAGATGATTTAGATGTAAGTAATGTGCAAGATGAGAGTTACTTGAGTAATGTACAAAATGTTGACTCACCATACAGAGAAAGAGGTTCACAACCAAACAATGACACAACACATAACACATGTTACACCAACAGCATATTACATGAAATCACACCACCTACATTTGACGAGGAGAAGGGAGACGATCCAAAACTCTTTGTTAAAGAGATGGAAGAATATTTTAAAGTGAAAAGGATACCAAACGAGCTTAGAATGATGATAGTTAAGAAAAGCTTAAAAAACAAGGCATTAGAATGGCTCAGGTTAACCCTAGCTGGTCGTGAGTCGTATAGCTCATTCAGAAATTTATTCCTATCAAGGTATTGGGGCCCAGCTAAACAAAACCAAACTAGGGTAGAGCTAGCGACAGGTAGATACGATCCAACCAAAGGGTTGTCGCTAGTCGATTATTTTATGAAAGTAGCCAACAAAGGAAAGCTATTAGACCCCAACTTGTCGGAGGCAGAACTAATTACCAGCATAACAAGACATTTCCCAGACACAGTGAGAACAGGGTTAATTGTTGCGAGGCCAGTAGATTTTGCAGATATGATAGAATTACTGACAGCCTTCGAAACACAAAATGGTCGGCCTAATGAGCATAGACATAGGAACGGTCACCCAAACTCACCCATCCTAAACCGGAACATGGCTACGAACAACCAGAGTGAGGGAGAACATAGAAATACTAGGAGTACCCATGAAAGGGGGAGAGGGGCACACCATTTCTCACAACCACATAATCATGGCGAGAGGATGGAGGACACAAGACAGCGGTACCACGACACGATACCGAGGGGTGAATCCAGATACAGAACATATACATATGATCGTGGAAGACCAGGAGACCATACCCATCAAGTGAATCACATACAATTCAGTAGGGAACACTTGAACAACCACAGACCGTCATACGACAGAGGTTCACGCCAAAGGGGCAGAGACCAATGGTACACTAACAACATAAGACAGCAGGAAGTAGATGAAAATGTGCCAAATAGGACGAATACTGCACAGAATACAGAAACAACCACCACCACCAACACTCAGGGAAATTACAACTAAGTTCGTCCCAACCGAGTGGATGATCAACAACACAAACCATAAGCAACTAACAATTGACATCGACACCGTGATGGCTACACGAAGAGAAAGATGGAACTACTATACTGGACCACTGGTCATAACAAAACAGCTGGGTGACCACACATATGAGCTACAGAATACAAATGGCAAGTTGGTAGGAAGATACCATAAAAATAAATTGAAGCCATACAAAGAAAGGACCAAATAGTCTTTGTCAACGAATGTGTAAGGCAGGAGTAGTAGAGATGAAAGAAGATAACAATTTTTAATGGGTTACTTATAGAAAATTATGTACAGATTAGGAATTACAACAAGGAAGAAAATCAACATAGTCATTGGCTATATCGACCACAAAGAGCATTGTCAACAAAGACAGATGAGGACACTGATTGTCATTAAAGAAATGAATCATAGCGACGGAAGATAATATGTTTTTGACATAAGGATGTCAGGGACAAAAATAAAAATGAATCAATTATGATGAAAAAGATATAATATTTCGACACAAAGATGTCGAGGGTAAATTGAGAAGAAAAATAATACAATTACAGAATAATTGTAAGTATAGAAGTTTTCTCTTATAGGAATAAGAGACAAAGAAATGACAATTAGTGAAGTGAGGAAAACCATAATCAGAAAAACAATGCCCATGAATTAAGATGAATATAGCCAATGCTAAGCTCGAAGAAATGTTGAACCAAACAACAATGAATAATAACCCAATTAAGAAAATTAGTACCATTAGTAACATCAGAGTTTAAGAACCGACTCAACAACCTGCCTAAACATAACAAGCTTATAAGACAAAGAAGGCAAAGAACTGAATAAAGTATTGCCATAAACATGATCATAATCATTAGCTCAAAATTTGTATCCTGTTTTTCTCTCCTCATAGCAATGAATACAAGTCAAAAACCACATAATAAACCATGATACACTTAAATTGTATTTGTGTCAATGTCAAATGTACAATAACTGAGTATGTGTTGTATAAGAACTGAATATGTGTTGTACAATAACTGAATATGTATTGTATGATAACTGGATATATTGTGTAATAACTAAATATGTTGAGTAATAACTAAATGCGTTATGCAAAAACTGAATGTGTATTGTGTAATAACTGAATATGTATTGCATAATAACAGAACATATGTGGTATGATAGCAGGATATATTATACAATAACTGAATATGTATTGTGTAATAATTGGACATGTTGTGTAGTAATCAAATGTGTTGTACAATAACTGAATATGTATTGTATAATGACTGAAGGTGTATTGTATAATAACAACATATGTGATATGATAGCAGGATATATTGTACAATGACTGAATATATATTGTATAATAATTGGACATGTTGTGTAATAACTAAATGTGTTGTACAATAACTGGATATGTATTGTATAATAACTGAATGCATTGTGTAGTAATCGAATATGTGAAATTTATAAAGACATGTTGTATCATGTCAAAACGAGAGACAAAGACAAACAGTGAAGAAGACTGTAAAGAAAAAAAAAATATTGTACAAAGTGATTGAATCATAGGAGTAGGGAGAAGTATTGTATTGTGTTTCAAGATTGTAAATATAGGTGACAACTTGAAAAACAAAACAAGGGGCATATGAGACAGAATATTGACTAATAGAAAATCGTTCATGTAAATATTTTTGTAAGAGTGTGTAAATTTCTAATTCTTTTAATTTGAGTGTATCAGGGACTTATTTTTTTTAATATTCAAGATCCAATGTTTTCTCGTCACTTTGAGTTCAACCAATGAGAACTGTTGCGCGGATGAATACAAAAGAATGGCGGTGTTGCGTCATACCGACGCTAGGAACTAGATTCATTAGCGTCTGTGAGCTCAAGTTGAAAGGATGTGTTTCTTTTTGATAGCGTGTGAACATGTAACTTTCACCCAAACCTTTATACAGTGTAGATTCTATCAAACTGTGAAGATTGTTGATTTAAAATGGTGCTAAAAGTGTAAATTAACGAATAAATATGTTGTGATAAAAGGAACGTTGATTTATGCATTCCATTCTGTAACCATCGACCCTGCACATAATCGCGTCTGCTACCACTCTATTTCTACATTCAGTAAGAACATTATCTCCGGTATGCTATGTAAAGAATCTTTTCCTACTGATGTGTAAAGACATATAATAAAATCCGCACCGCAATGAAAAAATAGTAACACGTTTTCATTACTCAACTAATCCTTACCAACATGAAAAATAAATTACATTTGCAATAAATATTTACATAAATGATTTCCTTTTGGGGTCTAACCATATATTCTGTCTCAGTTTGATATTGTTCAGAAGTCGTTATAAGTGGCATGTAACTACAGTCGCCGCAATTGAAATCTTTACATTGTTAGTGCAAGGAAAATCTTTACGTAGACAATGTGCTCTGTTTGTTCTTCTCCTGCCACTATACAAAGGAGCGGGCGAAGCTGCAAATCACGTGATTCTTGGGTGCACAGTAGCAGCTTGCTTCTATTAGCAGGCCAGGTCTCAGTCAGTCTCTGGTATTTGTACAGAGTGTTCTGTTTCCAGTTTGTCGTCATTATTAAATTTTTAACCTGAGTGCCATTTTTAAAGTTGTGTATTTCTCATTATAATACAAATAATGGGATGCAAGAAGCTCACTTCTGAGGAGAAGACTCGTGCTTTAAATCTATTGGAAGTAGGTACCTCTGTGATTTGTGTAGCTGCCAATCTAAAGGTTTCAAGACAAGCTATTTATGACCTAAAAACAGCAGCAGCATCTTTTCCACCTGGCAACACACCAAGACGAAAAATCGGCTCAGGTGGTAAAAGAAAGACTTCAACAAGAACTGATGGCCTGCTAAAACGTGAAGTGATGGCTGATCCATGGATTACAGCGGCAGGGTTAAAGAAGAAACACACAGACCTTCTCAATAATGTTGCAATAAGAACCATTCAGCATCGACTTCAAAAAGACTTAGGTTTACCAAGTTGGTGTGCAGCTAAGAAGCCTCTTCTGACTGAAGCTATGAAGAAGAAAAGGATACATTTTTGCAAGACATATCAGCACTGGACATCAGAGGACTGGTGTAAAGTAATGTTTTCTGATGAAAGCACTTTTAAACTGGTTTGGTTTGGTTTGGTTTAAGGGCGCTCAACTTCTAGGTCATCAGCGCCCTTTTTAAACTGGTCAGAGGAAACTCCAAAATGGTGAGGAGGCCAAAAAATGTGTCACGATATGATCCAAAGTTTCTGTTAAAACTGTTAAACATCCAGAAAGTGTGATGGTATGGGGTGCTTTTAGTGGCAATTATGGTAGAGGTGGCTTGTACTTTCTCCCAAAGAATATCACAATGAAGGGAAGTAACTATTTAGAAGTGTTACAACAGCATTTGTTCACATTTTGGCCGATTCACCAGTGTCAGTACTTCATGCATGATGGTGCCCCTGCACATAGGACAAAGATGGTTCAGAAGTTCCTGAAAGATAATAATATACCTGTACTTCAATGGCCTGGTAACTCTCCTGACCTAAATACAATAGAAAATGCTTGGAATCAAATGAAAAATAAAATAGAAGAGCTGCAACCATCAAGTATTAAGGAGCTACAGGAAGTGTTGAAGAAGTTGTGGGTGGAAATGGACAAAAAATATTTTGAATACCTAGCAGACTCAATGGCTAGGAGACTCCTAAAAGTGATAAAAGTTAAGGGAAATATGACCAAGTACTAATTGCACGCACAAGTAAAAAATAAAACCATGTAAAGTCGGTATTTGTTGTTTTTATTACCTTGTAAAGATTTCCATTGCGGCGACTGTAGATGACTAGGCTTCCAAATAAATAAATACACATATACATGCATGCACACCTCCAAGTGCACGTGAACATAAACATACACATGCATGTGCATGCGAACATAAACATACACATGCATGCGCACACACACAAAAGCACACATACAAACACACACAAAAAGACACATTCACACACACACCCACACATGCACGCACACATGCATAGATATGTGAATCCGTGAGTTAGTGAGTGAGTCAGTGGGGAGGTGGTTGGTGAGTGGGTGGGTGAGTGAGTGGGTGGGTTGGTGATTTAGTGAGTGAGTAAGTAAGTAAATAAATAACTTTATGAAAGGAGATGCTGAAACTGGCCACCATCATTGTACATACATTTTTGGCATCTCTTTAGGAAACTATCCATCCCTCGCCGAGTTCATATTGAGAAATGCTGGCAATTTCTTTCCTGATAGATGTTTTCTTTTAATTTTTCCAGGGTGTGTGGGTTTGTCTTGTGCACCTTATGTTTTAAGTTACTCCAGAGATACATAGAAATCACAGGGCTTAGGTAGGGGGACCAAGGGGATCACAAATTTCTACTAATAATTCTGTTCTGAAACATACTTTCAATTGTTTGCGTCAAAAGATTGGCTGTATGAGCTGTTGCAGAGTCTTTTTGAAAAAAAAGGTAAAGTCACACTCATGTCTGTTAATTCTCAAAAAAAGGGGCAAAATTGTATTCACATATCTCGGCATCAGCTGTTGACTAGAAAAAAATTGGCCCTGTAACTCAGAACCTCATATTGTTCATGAAGTAACCCTTTATGATGAAAAAATTGGTGTATATTGCACCATTATGGGAGAAGGGATTCTCAGAACTCCAATAAGCAACTTGATAAAGTTATTAAGTTCAGCCTTTAAAAGTAGTTTTAAAAATGTTATATGGTTTCCTTCACACAGACAGGCGAAAGACAGGCAGCCGGTTCGTAATTTTTTAGTTCTTCCATTATAATAAGCACTTAAAAAGCTGATAGCAGAATGTATAACTAAGCACACTGAAGAAATACCAATACAATAGTTTGATTTAATGCATCTAAAGCAAGAACAAATTAGAAACTAAAAGCTTCACTTATCTTAGTAATACTGCAAGGTTTTATAGCTTTGAGAATGAGTTGAAGTCAACTTTAAACATGTCAGCTGCATAAAAACTTGCACTATTACTAAGATAAGTGAAGCTTTTAGTTTCTAATTTGTTCTTACTTTAGATTCTTACTGCTTCACTGTTAATATCTTCATTTTTTCCTTATGTGATTTAATGCATGTTTGGGTCCCTACATTTGAAAAAGCTTTGTTATGTTCATGGTGTCATTGGAAATGTTATCCAGGAAGCCGTTGTTCCACATAAGTCAGAAGTGGCGGCAGGGGTATAGCCTATCAAACTCAGCCAACAATTGTAATTGTAATTGTAATTGTAAAATTCATTAAAATATGACCCTACTTAAAAAGAGAGTTGCCCTTTGGAGTTTTCATCTTTTATTATTGTCTGAAAGAAATATTTCACAACACTGAGAGTGTGATTCAAAAGACAATCTGATTTTCTGTCAGAACTTACATCTGTAAAGCAAATAAACCTCTCAGTATCATTTCTGTCAATATTTGTATAACGAACGGTATAGAGTTGTTCTTTATTGTTAATGTCAGGAGTTTCATCTAATACTAATGAAACAAAGAAGGCATCAGAAATTTCTTTCTTAATTCCATATAATATGATGGCACTCTCACTTGAAATTAAGTCATTCTATCAGGTGAAGTTGCACGAGAAACAGTAGACTTTTCCAAGTGCTCTGTCAGAGAGGCATCATACATTGCTCATTCATTTAAATATTCTATGTAATTGCCTCTGTTTGAAGATCCTTCATTCTCATTGTGATCATGAAAAACAAGTGCTTGTTTTCTTAAAAAACACACAGCCCATACAAAATGAGAAAGTAAAGCTCTGTTCTTTTACACTTCATTGTTATTCTGTTCAACTGAGAGCTTATACAGATTATTCAATGGAAATATTATTCCTAGATTTATTCCAAACATTTTAATGTGTTTTGTTTTTGCATATAATGTGATTACAAGAATAGTATGGTTTTTTGGCTACCTTATAAATGTTATTTAAATATTCATAATGGCTGGAATTCTATAGGTGCTCACTTTTGTTTTGAAAAAAGATAAACCATTTGTAGAGAGTATTATGATACAGCCAGGATTCACATTCATAAACTTTGATGATGAAATGCCATATACATTTTTTAATCTACATTGTAATACTGAGTGTGGGCTTTGGAGGATCTCCTTTAACTGCAAATTGCTTTTTAGAGAAATTTTAATGTTTGAAAGGTTCTTTATATGGTGATCATACAACAGTTTATTTCTATTTTTGTTGCTGCAATGGTACGGAAATAAAGTTTTGTGTGTTACTATAGCTCTGATTCATTTTGTGACATCATGGATGTACCTTGACTGTGTGCATACCTTCGTCGCAGAATCTGCGCAAATCTTAACCTAACTTTGCTTTAATAGCAAGTAACCAAGTGTCCAAATCCTGATGAAATGTTCACAACTGAAGAGTATACATACAAGAAACAAAACAAATTGTAAGTTACTCTATTTATGACTATACATGCAATAATGTTAGCACGATTCTTAAGATGAGATATACAATAACCCTTTCCTTCCTGAGGGTCAAGTGCACAATACCAGTTTCCTGCAGCTGACAGCAGATGCCATTAACCCGAGCTTTGTTTCCAAATATACTCCACCAAGTTATTGCCGAGTAGCGCAAATTCAAATCATAATGTTTAGGAAAGTTCGATTTCTAAAAAGACATTAAAATGATTATGAATCACAAAATTATAATTAACGCCAATTTTACAACCAGTTTGAGGAAAATTACAGGGTATGTAATATATCTCTCACATCCGTTGATGCTAAACCCCTGGGTGGTGACATTCAATATCCAGTGAACAGGATGACTTTGTTAAGAATAACTAAATTCAAAACTTACCCTTGGTACTTACCTACAACTGTTATAATTATAGAGTGTGGCATTATAGTTTGCTGCCACCATTTTGGTTCGACTTCCTCTGTAGGTCTTTGACTTGCAGAAACAGACATATACACTACTGGCTTAAGTGTCACTGGTAGCTGAAAGCCAAAGTAAAATTTAAGATAGGCAAGGAAACTATTTGTCATTTTTTTACTTTCTCTACTATGTGTGGTAAGTAGGGGAAGTATTGTACTCGACCCAAAAAATTGATATGAAGATTTCATTGGAAGCCCCATGTTTTGAGGCCCCATGTTTAAAAAAAAGAGGGGCATTTTTAGAAAAATCTGATGTGTTGCACTCACATGACTTTCTCTACTCAGTCTTGTACTAACCATTCTTACAAACTCTTATTCCTATATCTTCTTCATGTTAGTTGAGATAAACCTTTGTACAACTTATTGCTTATTTCCTTGTAGGTTCAAGGGGAATGTTAGAATACAGTAGGCTTTGTGCGATAGTCAAATGTTTTTAAGCTTTGAGATTCTGTTGTCTTTGCACACTTAACATATCAAAAATTAACGATGATCCATTTCACGAAAGCTCTAAGTTTTCCAGCTCTCACACACATAACAAGGAATATCTCCGAAATGGTTCACCCTACAAGAAAATTTATTTGGACATAAATTGTATATTTTAGCAAGATCTACATTTTTTATATAGTACAATTTGGTTAATCTCTAACGGTTTACCAGTTACGCAAAAGTCGTCCAGAGTAAATATGACTTCAGGAGCTACAGCCAGAAAATTCAAGATATACATTTTATTTTTCATAAAAATATCTCAAACATATGACATCTTAATGAAAATGAAAAATCAAAATTTTCTAAAAATTTTCCATGTAAAGGGCAGTTTAGGGTGAGGTTATTTTCTTCAAAATCTTCGTATCGCATCCTTGAAGGACATTAAACTTAAATACCAACTTTGGTTTTTAACCGACTTTTCATTTTTGTGCTATGCTATCCACAGACACACAGACCTTTTTCTAAAAATGCTTTTTTTTGGATTCAGGGGGCCTCAAAACATATATTTCCGGTGAAATCTCGACATCGTATTTTTGGGTGGAATACGTTACTTCCCCTACTTACCAGTAGAGAAAGTAAAAAGGTGAGTGTGTAGTGTGTATCTGTCTGTGAACAACATAACTCAAAAACGAAAAGTTGTTAAAAACCAAAGTTGGTATTTAAGTTTAAAATGATGAAACACAAAGATTTTGAAGACAATTTTTCTACCCTAAACTACCATTTACATGTAAAATTTTTCAAAAATGTTGATTTTCTCAAAAGTGACTGTAATGATTTTGATTAAAATGCCATATGTTTACTCTGGATGACTTTTGCATAACTGATAAACCATAAGAAATATACCAAATCTTACTGTACAGGAAACTTAGACCTCATTAAAACACACAAATTATGGCCAAATAAATATTTTTGCGGGGTGAAACATTTCAGATATATTCCTTGCTTAAGTTTTGTAGTACTTCAACTTTGCTCAAATGGAAGGTTCTTACTGAGTTATCTGTTTGGCCAAGCAAAGAGAATGGAATTGCAAAGCTTTAAAGATTTGACTATTATGGATGGTGCAACTCTGTTAAACTACATATTGCAGCTAACAAATTTGCTTATTTGTTATTTAAAGGTAAATTATTAAGAAACCCAGTTATAGAAATACATGAAGAATGTATTCAATGCCATAAGTATATTAAATACCTTGGAATAATACTTGATGAGAAAGGCAACTTCAAGACACATGTCACTCAGGTGTGCAGCAAAGGCAGTAAAATTATGATGATTGCCAATATTGCCCAACATCAATATAAACTACCTGTCACTACCATTAGAACTCACCATAATTGTATCTTTACTGCTATCATTACAATGGTACAGGAGCGTGGGCACAGTGTATGCAAAACTTAAACCTCGTTGCAGATCTCAGAAAATGCCAAAGGAAAATTCTTCTCCGTTTTACTGGAGCAGCAAGAAAGACCTCTACTATGGCTCTTCTTGTGGCCACTGGTTCCTGGTTAATAGATCTACAAGTTTGCTTATATTGTGCTTACTATTGGCTAAAGAAAGGAAATCAACAAAAGATAGAAGATATAATAGGGAAACGATGCTATATGAAAAGACAAATAAGGACTGAGTTAATATCCTTATGGCAGTCAGATTGGCACTTACTTAAAACCTTTAATATCAACTCTGAAATGTGCACCAGATGCAATACAGAAGATACTCCAGAGCATGTAATGTTTAACTGTCAGAAATACAGTGAAATAGCACAATCTAACAGGGAAAGCTCATGCACCTCACTTTATCAGAAATGGTCAGGAATAAGGAAAATCGAAATACTTTAAATGAGTTGGCGACTCAAATCAGTATATCAGAAAGATATTTAAGACTAACTGAGCAAGAAAGAAATCTCAGAAATTTTGATAGACCTCCAACTCCTGAACCTGTTATACCAAGAACAATTACATAAAACAAGAAGATTTCACTGGATCACTGGCCGACAAGTGTAGGCAGAAAGAAGAAGAACGAGGCCAAGACGACGCCCTGATGAGACTTGGACCACCTACCAGGGACGAGTAGCAGCAGCAGCTAGGGAACAATTGCATGAATTACTCTGAGATCTCATATAGAACTATCCAGCTGAAATGGATTTTCCACAAATTCTGTTCTAAAGCTCTAATTGTATCGAGGATATGTTTTACAATGGCATTATGTTTGCAAGTATTTTTTAGCAAATATTATGTTAGAGAGGTAGAACTGGAACTTAAACATTCAATGCCACAGCGGGATTTGAACCATAGACCCTCCGTTTACCAGGCAGGTGCTCTAACCATTAAGCTACTGTGACAACCTGCCAGAATGACATTGCCCACATGTGGCTTGTGTGTTTAAAAACACCAACAGTAAGTTTGTTGGCATAAATAAATAAAAATATTGTTATTTTACTATTAATAAATACTGCAACAGTTTTTTCTTCATCCAGTTTTTCTTGTATTATTGAAAGTTCCTGCAGTGCTCTCAGAAAAGTGCTAACTGCACCAACTGGTTGAGCATTTCTCGCCTAGCTTATGCCTTAATTGCCATACTAGCACCTTATTCTGCAATATTATTGATGCAGCTCCCAGTTTTTCTGTTATTTTTCTGCCATCTGAGTAAATCTAAAAAATATACTTTAGGTCATCTTCAGTTTCTTGTGTTTATTGTGCTTTTATTTCTTCTGCTGGATGATTCCAATTGCACAGGGATGCATCATAACCTTTTGCTGCATGCATTAATCTATACTTGTTTACTTACCCAGAAATGAATAAGCAATACAAGTTGCAATACATTGGTGCTGTTTTTATAAAGATTATTACGTAGCAGCAGGAATAATGTTCTTACTGAAAGATGAAATACTGTTATAGCAGACGCGATTCCTATTTGCAGGGTCGTGGTTACAGAATGGAATGCATAAATCAATGTTCCTTTATCGCAACATATTTATTCATTAACATTTCGTTATTTTACACTCTCAGCACCATATTAATTAATCAACAACTTTCACAATTATGATTTAGTAGAATCTACACTGGATAAAAGGTTTGGTGAAAGTTCCATGTTCACACGCTACCAAAAAACACGTCCTTTCATCTTGAGCACACAGACGCTAATGAAAATAGTCCTTGGCGTCTCTCTGACGCAACACCGCCATTTTTTTTGTATTCATCCGCGCAAATAGTTTTTATTGGTTGAACACAAAGTGACAAGAAAACATTGGCTATCCTGAATATTAAAAATAAGTCCCTGATACACCCAAACAAGAACTAGAAATTTATACACTCTTAAAAAAACATTTATATGAACGATTTTCTATCAGGGCCCAATATTCTGTCTCATATGCCCCTTGTTTTGTTTTTCAAGTTGTCACCTATATTTACAATCTTGAAACACAATACAATACTTCTCCCTACTCCTATGATTCAATCACTTTGTACAATTTTTTTTTTTTTTTTTTTTTTTTTTTTTTTTTTTTTTTTTTTTTTTTTACAGTCTTCTTCACTGTTTGTGTTTGTCTTTTGTTTTGGCATGATACAGCATGTCTTTATAAATTTCACATATTCAATTACTACACAATACATTCAGTTATTATACAATACATATTCAGTTATTGTACAACACATTTGGTTACTACACAACATGTCCAATTATTATACAATACATATTCAGTTATTGTACAATATATCCAGCTATCATACCACATATGTTCTGCTATTATACAATACATATTCAGTTATTACACAATACACATTCAGTTTTTTGCAATTTAGTTATTACTCAACATATCCAGTTATTACACAATATATCCAGTTATCATACAATACATGTTCAGTTATTACACAATATATCTAGTTATCCTACAATACATATTCAGTTATGGTACAACACATATTCAGTTCTTATACGACACATACTCAGTTATTGTACATTTGACATTGACACAAATATAATTTAAGTGTATCATGGTTTATTATGTGGTTTTTTTGACTTGTATTCATTGCTATGAGGAGAGAAAAACAGGATACAAATTTTGAGCTAATGATTATGATCATGTTTATGGCAATATTTTATTCAGTTCTTTGCCTTCTTTGTCTTATAAGCTTATGTACAGGCAGGTTGTTGAGTCGGTTCTTAAACTCTGATGTTACTAATGGTACTATTTTTCTTAATTGGGTTATTAGTTGTTGTTGTTTGGTTCAACATTTCTTTGAGCTTAGCATTGGCTATATTCATCTTAATTCATGGGCATTGTTTTTCTGATTATGGTTTTTCTCACTTCACTAATTGTCATTTCTTTGTCTCTTATTTCTATAAGAGAAAACTTCTATACTTATAATTATTCTGTAATTGTATTATTTTTCTTCTCAATTTACCCTCGACATCTTTGTGTCGAAATATTATATCTTTGTCATCATAATTGATTCCTTTTTATTTTTTTTGTTCCTGACATCCTTATGTCAAAAACATATTATCTTCCGTCACTATAATTCATTTATTTAATGACAATCAGTGTCCTCATCTGTCTTTGTTGACAATGCTCTTTGTGGTCGATATAGCCAATGACTGTGTTGGTTTTCTTCCTTGTTGTAATTCCTAATCTGAACATAATTTTCTATAAGTAACCCATTAAAAATTGTTATCTTCCTTCATCTCTACTACTCCTGCCTTACACATTTGTTGGCAAAGACTATTTGGTCCTTTCTTTGTATGGCTTTAATTTATTTTTATGGTATCTTCCTACCAACTTGCCATTTGTATTCTGTAGCTCATACGTGTGGTCACCCAGCTGTTTTGTTATGACCAGTGGTCCAGTATACAATAGCTCCATCTTTCCAGATCTCTTCTCAGATGCCTTGGATGCTTTGTGGCTTTTTAAGAGCACCTTTTCTCCAATTTGTGGGGACCATTTCCTGACGAATCTTTTTACCTTGTTCCTCCCTTTTTCAGCCTTTTGCTGCAATCTTCTGAATGCCAATTGACATTTTTCCTTCTCTGATAATTCTCTTTGGGCAGCCATCGTAGTGTCAATGTCAATTGTCAATCTTTTGGGTTTCGTGTTGGTCATCAATTCGATTGGGGCGAACTTGGTCGTGGGGTTCACCGAATGGTTAATCACCTCCTCTATATATCCGCATTTTTCCGTCCAGGAAGTGTGGTCTCTGTGGCAGAGTAGGCGGAAATAAATACTTATATCCCTCATGATTCTCTCAGTTGGGTTTCCTTGGGGATAATACGCTGAGGAATAGTACAATTTTATTCCTAATGTTTCTAAGGTGTTCTGGAACAACTCACTCTTATGCATTGTTGCATTGTCCGATAGAATACATTTTATCCTCCCATATTTTGGGATGTAGTCCTTGACGATTTTATCTAGGCAAGTTCTGCTTTTAATGTTCTTAATGGGGTATATTTTGGTGAATTTCGTGAAAACATCAAACATGACAAAGATGTATCTGTTTCCATCTTTCCCCCTTGATAGCTCTCCATACTCGTCAATACACACCAATGCATTTTTCTCGTTCCTTACGATGGATTGTGGAACGACATCATACCTTACATTAATTGGCTTGGCCTTCTGACATAGGTCGCATGAGGAAATTAACTTCCTGACTTTCTTGCCAAGATGTTTGATGTACAATACTTCCTCAATTGCAAGCATTGTTCTCTCAGTACCAGAGTGAAGCATCGAGTGGTGGAATGCCAAAATGACCCTGTCCTGTAAGGAATTTGGTACCATCATTTTCCACTTCCTTACGTCGCGGCCATGCAATTTAAATAGGATGTTCCTAAATTTGCCTATCTTGGCTTCTAATTTTGGTATTATGTCTGGAGCCTTGTCGAATAGCCTCTTCAATTCAGGGTCTTCTTGTTGTAGCTTCGCTATGTTTTTGAAGTCTTGTAAGATTTCGTTGCTTTCTTTGCTATTTATCTGCATGATTTTAATTTCATGGTGTGGATTGTATATCGTCTCGGGTATGTGACTCTCCGACCTTAACCTTGACAATAAGTCACTAAAGATGTTCTCCTTCCCCGGGATATGTTTGACCTCTGTCGTGTGACGTTATCTCGTGTATGTACCTTGAGATTTTGGAGTTGGTTAGCTTGCATTTTTGAATGAAGGACAGGCTTACGTGATCTGTATATATAATTATTTTATAATGATATATATATTGTCTGAACTTTTGTAACGCAAAATGGATTGCACCTATTTCTAATTCGGTTATGCAGGCATTGGCTTCTATCTTGTTTAAAAATCTAGAAGCTGTGGCAATCACATGTTTGTTGCCATCTGCATCTTCTTGTGCTAATATTGCTCCATATGAGTGCGCACTAGCATCGGTGTATACTAGAAAAGGTGAATTTGGATCCGGTCGTTCCAGGAGAATACTGTGCTTGAAAAGTTCTTTGATATTCTCAAAGGCCACCTGGTGTTCAGCAATCCATTCCCACTTAGTATCTTTTTTCAACAGTGCTCTAAGGGGTACCAATTCCTTAGCGTAGTTGACCACGAATTTTGACTGGTACTGTAAAATGCCCAGAAACCTTCTCAACTGTTTTAAGTTACGTGGGGGTGGTATATGCTCTATGGCCTTGACCCTCTCCGGATTAGGTTGTATACCATCAGGTGTAATGATGTGGCCTAGAAATTCAGCCTCTTTGACGAAAAATTCACACTTTTCTAAATTTAGGGTCATGTTGCTTTCCTGGAACCTGGATAATACATAATCTATGTGATGTAAGTGCGACTCGGGATTCTTGCTGTATATCAAAAAATCGTCGACATATTGCGTTACAAAAGTCTCGATGGTATCCCCAAAAACTTTGTCTAGAGCCCTCAGTAGTGCACTGCTACTGGTCGATAGTCCAAAGGCACATTTTAAAAAATGGTATACCTTTCCTTTGTGCAAGAAACGGGTATATTTCCTGACATCTGGATGAAGAGGAATTTGCCAGAATGATGCTGTCAAGTCGAGACTTGTAAAATGTTGACCTTCCTTCAATTTCGATATTAGTTGGTCTACCCCCTCAGGCCTGTAATGATCTGGCAAGGTATGTGCATCTATCTTCCTTGCGTCGATGGTCATCCTCAATTTTCCCCCTTTCTTATGGACCCATACCACTGGATTCACATAACATGAGTCCGACGGCTCTATTATTCCGTCCGCTAACATTTTCTGGATCACTCTGTCAGCTTCCTCCCTGATGGAGTTGGGGATGGGCCTGGATTTATGTGAATAGGGGGTGATATTTGTTACTGTAAAAGTATGTACGTACTTATTACACGTACCTGGCTTTTTATTAAAAACTTTCCTGTTTTTAACCAATATTTTCCTAAGTTGGTTCCTTTCCTCTTCAGAGATGCCATGTGCCCCCCAGACCTTCTCATCGATTAGCTGTGACATCGATTCTTCTCCATCTGTTGGTAGTGGTTCAGGTTGGTAGTTGTCCGAGGTAACATACTCGTCTTCTGTGCAGATCCAATGGCTGCAAACATTAGTTTCCTCCTCGCTCGTCCAACCTGTTTTCTTCTTATTTACCCTTAGGTCTACCAACCTATTCTCGTGGACATTGATGTTCTCCACAAAGAATTGTTCATCCGGATGGATCCCTGTCTGGTCTGGTTCCTCCTGGCATGTTTCTTCCTCCAGGAACTTCGCAGTGCATTCTGAGGCTCCTTCCTTAATAATAAATTCATGTAGGTCATAATTAATCACCGACCTCCAAAGGTTAAGCAAATCACTGCCAATGATTAGGGTAGCTGTTAGTCTAGGTATTACCAGGGCAATAAAATCGAACTTCCAACTTCCGATTTCTATTACCAGCCTTACCTGGTATTTAACATGTTCCTTTTTCTTGCCAATTGCTGTGCTGCAATACACTCCACACACAGGCAAGAATTCAGCATTTCTTTTAGTTATCAGTTCCTGGAATAGCTGTTCGTCACATACTGATGTGCTGGCTCCTGTATCAATCATCGCTGGCAATTCGATACCCCATACCTTCAGCCTAATCATTGGTGGATTGGTTATTTCCTTTCTTTCACTTGCCTGTCTTCTCAAGGTACCTACATTACATTGGTCAATATTGCCCCTACTGCCACACAGGTCAACTTCCGGGACACAAAGTTGACTTGTACTTAGTTTTCCTGGGCGTTGGAGGTGATCGTCGTTTCTGTATTCTGCGCAGCATCGGTCCTATCCGGCACATTTTTATTCTGTTCCTGTTGTCTTACATTGTCAGTGTTCCATTGGTTTCTGCCCCTTTGACGTGAACCCCTATTGTATGACGGCCTTTGGCTGTTCAAGTATTCCCTACAGAATCGTATATGATTCACTTGATGGGTACGGTCTCCTGGTCTTCCACGATCATATCTATGCGTTCTGTATCTCGATTCACCCCTCGGTATCGTGTCGTGGTACCGCTGTCTTGTGTTCTCCATCCTCTCGCCATGATTATGTGGTTGTGGGAAATGGTGTGCCCCTCTCCCCCTTTTATGGGTGCTCCTAGTATTTCTATGTTCTCCCTCACTCTGGTTGTTCGTAGCCGTGTTCCGGTTTAAGATGGGTGAGTTTGGGTGACCGTTCCTATGTCTATGCTCATTAGGCCGACCATTTTGTGTTTCGAAGGCTGTCAGCAATTCTATCATATCTGCAAAATCTACTGGCCTCGCAACAATTAACCCTGTTCTCACTGTGTCTGGGAAATGTCTTGTTATGCTGGTAATTAGTTCTGCCTCCGACAAGTTGGGGTCTAATAGCTTTCCTTTGTTGGCTATTTTCATAAAATAATCGACTAGCGATAATCCTTTGGTTGGATCATATCTACCTGTCGCTAGCTCTACCCTAGTTTGGTTTTGCTTAGCTGGGCCCCAATACCTTGATAGGAATAAATTTCTGAATGAGCTATACGACTCATGACCAGCTAGTGTTAACCTGAGCCATTCTAATGCCTTGTTTTTTAAGCTTTTCTTAACTGTCATCATCCTAAGCTCGTTTGGTATCCTTTTCACTTTAAAATATTCTTCCATCTCTTTAACAAAGAGTTTTGGATCGTCTCCCTTCTCCTCGTCAAATGTAGGTGGTGTGATTTCATGTAATATGCTGTTGGTGTAACATGTGTTATGTGTTGTGTCATTGTTTGGTTGTGAACCTCTTTCTCTGTATGGTGAGTCAACATTTTGTACATTATCCAAGTAACTCTCATCTTGTACATTACTTACATCTAAATCATCTTGCCTTTGTAATGCATTCACAACATCATTTACATTAGCCAAACTTTCTTTCCCTCTTTTCATTTCTTCACAAATTGATTTTAAATCATTCTTTATTTCTAAGTGGCTTTGTTTCATATCATTTATAGCATCCTGTTGTGAATGCATCACATCATTCATTGTCTTAATTTTAGGAATTACAATTTGTTCTACAGTTTCATTAATAATGTCTTTCCTTATTACCTCAATCTCTTTCCTTAATTCCTCAGTTATTTCTGCTTTTACATTTGTAATCTTACAGTCTACACTTGCATTACATTCTGTTATTTCCTCTCTACACCTAACAATTTCTCCTTCTAACACAATCTTATTCTCTCTCATCTCTGATTCTATCTTTCCCATCCTATCTCCTACGATTTCTATCCTAGCTTCTAAGGCTTCCTTTGTTTCATTTAAGTTTTTATGTACTAATTTTAAATTAGTTTCCATTACTTTCATATTTTCTTTACACTCCTGTCTTCCTAATTCTATTTTCTGTTCTAAGTTCTGTCTTCCTAATTCCATTTTCTGTTCTAAGTTCTGTCTACCTAATTCCATTTTCTGTTCTAAGTTCTGTCTCACTTCCTCCAGTTTCTGACCTATACTTTGACCTAAACTTTGTTCCATGTCCTGTCTCAATTCTATGTTATTTTGTTCCATTTTCTGACCTAAATCTACCTTGTTTTGTTCCATTTTTTGACCTAAACTTTGTTCTAGTCTTTCAAACATGATCATCATTAACCTTTGGTCTTTGCTTATTTCCACCTGTTCCTCACTTTCTAATTCTACCTGATAACTAGGCCTATCTGCCCCTTCCCCCACTTCTGTTTCTATCTCTTTTCGCGACATTTTAATTTCTTTATTCAATTCATTTAAGGTTAAAAGTCCCACTACTTTGCCGCTTCTCAGTAACATAAAAAATGGAAATAAAATGTATGTGAAAACAAAAAATTTTGATCCTACTTCCTTTTCCGTTGGTTTTTCGTCCAGTTATTTACGTCTCCTGGGCAGTTGGCTTCGCTAGATGATCTCCGGTGTTTTTCCCACGTTGATTCTCCGTGTATCGATGTTCTGATGGCGATATCGAACGATGGTCTAATGGCGTCTTTTTCCTGTGCGATGGGATGGCGTCAGTTGGTGTTTATTGTAATTTCAATTTTCGTAATTTTGCATTCCATTCTAAATTCGCGTTCCACGTTGGGTAAGCCATTTTGGTGCTGTTTTTATAAAGATTATTACGTAGCAGCAGGAATAATGTTCTTACTGAAAGATGAAATACTGTTATAGCAGACGCGATTCCTATTTGCAGGGTCGTGGTTACAGAATGGAATGCATAAATCAATGTTCCTTTATCGCAACATATTTATTCATTAACATTTCGTTATTTTACACTCTCAGCACCATATTAATTAATCAACAACTTTCACAATTATGATTTAGTAGAATCTACACTGGATAAAAGGTTTGGTGAAAGTTCCATGTTCACACGCTACCAAAAAACACGTCCTTTCATCTTGAGCACACAGACGCTAATGAAAATAGTCCTTGGCGTCTCTCTGACGCAACACCGCCATTTTTTTTTTTTGTATTCATCCGCGCAAATAGTTTTTATTGGTTGAACACAAAGTGACAAGAAAACATTGGCTATCCTGAATATTAAAAATAAGTCCCTGATACACCCAAACAAGAACTAGAAAGTTATACACTCTTAAAAAAACATTTATATGAACGATTTTCTATCAGGGCCCAATATTCTGTCTCAACATAATGCTTTGTCGAACACCATTATAAATGCTTTTGTGACTGTTACATAAAGTCATGGACACCAGAGTTTTCTTGTTATTTCTTAGGGTTTCTTCCTATACCAGAGCTCTACATGTGGTTCTATCACTCCCTTGTATATGATATACAGAGCCTTGCTTCAAAGTACCCAGTTCAGTTTTGCACATCTTGACAAGGTGTATTGCTTTTTTATGGATTTATTTATATATTTGTTATTATGAACTTGTTATTAACGTGTATTCCAAGGTATTTTCCCAATTCTACCTGTATCTTTGTGGTAAATTTGAATATTATTGTTGCATGGAACTCTGTAGAGGAGGAGATGTAGGTTTAAGGGTTGTCAACTACACCAGCACCCTTAAAAACAATTCATGGCAAAAGCAAGATATAAACTTCAATAAAAAATAAAATTACTAGTAAAAAGGAAAATATATGCATAAATGTGCAGAACAATGGCAGAAGCCAGAATTAAAACAAAGTGATAAAGATGTCAAAAGAGTATAAAAACTATCTAAAGTTTCAAATCCTCCAACTCATGTTAGTCTCTGCTGAAAACTTAAAAACTCTTTCGACCGCTTGTTTGTCGTCCGCCAGGACCTCAGCAAGTCTGGCAGGTAGCTACAAGGTCTCGAAGGTGCGCTAGAGAGGAACACACTACCAGCATGTGACGGACTGACAAAAGGTTGTCGCACAGCGGAAAAAAAGTAACACGGTCCCATTTAAATAGGTAACCATGCAAAAAATTGCAGTGACCAATTCGCAACAGAGCCAAGTTAACCTACTCGCGACGAGATATGCGAGAGGAAGTTGGCCAGTTTCTCAAACCTTGTTACCGTGGAGACCACTCTTCGTGCCAGCACGACGACAGCGCTCTCCACAGTTCAAGCCTAAAGTCTTCCAAAGTAACACGAAAGATGTTAATACTGGGTTCTGTGGTTGCCGTCTTCGCTACCAAATCTGTTATTTCATTCCCTGGCAAACCTACGTGACCAGGAATCCATGCACACACCACGTTAATACCAGAAGCATGTAAAACATGGAGAGCATCCTGCATACATTGTACAATAGGATGAAAGTTTTACAGCTCTGAAGTGGGGCTCTGAAGTGTACTAAGAGAATCACTCAAAATCAGGCAGTCATCTAATTAAGGACGGCGCACATATAAAGAGACTGGGTTAATTGCATACAGCTCTGCAGTATAAATGGGAGTGCTATTATGAAAACCAAATATATATGGTTCGGTTCCATAGACATAAGCACATCGAACACCGCCTGACAGAAATTCTAAAAAACACGTGCAGATACTCGTGTTAGAAATCATGGACTTCCGGTGTATGGTCATCCCAAGATCTACATGGAGTGTGATCTTTGTGGACTGCCATTGTTCGCTTCTCCTTTTGTTTTGTATGTAATAATGCATAAACTTGATTCCTGCCCTGAAAATAATTCTGAGATAAGCTGTACAGCATTCTAGTGTGGTTGAATCTTCTTAAATTGTTTAGGATGCTTGGCCACCATCCAATGTCAAATGCTCCTCTAAGGTCCAAGCTACTTAATACGATGTACCGTATTGCTGCTATTTCTGTTGCACAAACAGCTTCGTGGTCATTACTGCATCAGCTGTACTCTTTTAAGGTGTAATTGAAACTGGTGTGTGTTGAAAAGGTGCCTTGAATTTATGTGATGCAACATTCTTTCTATCATTTATCTTTCGAAAACATTTCCAGTGATATTCAACAGGCTTATAGGACCATATTTTGTTACAATGCACTATCATTTTCCCCTGGTTTTGTAACTGGAATTACCATTGAAAGCTTCCATTTTACTTTCTCTACTGGTAAGTAGATGAAGTATTGTATTCCACCCAAAAATTTGATGTACCCTGAAACAAGGCTCTCTCTCTCTCTCTGTGTGTGTGTGTGTGTGTGTGTGTGTGTGCGTGCGCGTGCGCGTGCGCACGTGTGCACGTGTGTGCGTGTGTCGGCCAGTCTGTGGACAAATCAAAAACGAAAAACCAAGGTTGGTATCTAAGTTTGATGTCTTTCAAGGATGCGACACAAAGATTTTGAAGAAAATAGCACTATCCTGAACTACTCTTTACATGGAACATTTTTCGAAAATTTTGGTTTTCTTAAAAATGGCTCTAACAAGTTTGATTAAAATGCCATATGTTTATGATATTTTATGACAAGTGAGATGTATATCTTGAATTTTCTGGGTATAGCCTATGTAATCCTTTTTACTCTGGATGACTTTTGAATAACTCCTAAACCATAAGAGATAGACAAAATCTTAGTATACAAAAAATGTAGATCTCACTGAAACACACAATTTATGTCCCAATAAATTTTTTGTAGAGTGCAGAATTTCGGAGATATTGCTTGTTATTTGTGTCAGTTTCGGAAAACTTAAAACTTTTGTGGAATGCAACATTGTTGTTCATTTTTTGTATGTTAAGCGTGCAAAGAGAACTGCATCTCAAAGCTTTAAAAGAGTTGACTATCACTCAAAGCCTACTGTATGCCATACTCCCCTTGCACCTACAAGGAAATAAGCAGTAAGATGATTTGAACAAATGTTTATCTCAACTAACACGAAGAAGACATAGGAATAAGAGCTTGTAAGAATGGTTGGTTAGACGAGAGAAAGTCATGTGAGTGCAACATATAATTCCTTTTCTTAGTTATTAAGTAATATCAATTTGGAATCTTAAGAACGACAGTATATACACTGGAACACAGTGTGTTGCATGCTCTTTTAGAAAGAATAATACTATTAAAAGTATTATCAATTTTGAGATTCATTGGGGCATTAAACTCTTTGGTCACTATATGCGAATGAAAAGTTTTGCAGATTTTCTGAGGGTAGCTCTCAATAAGGTTAACTACTGAATTTACTACATATTAACATATTTTTAAACAGTGTAATATGGAAGTTTCATATGTTCGAGTTTCTTTTTATTAAATAAACTTCAAGCTATACTGTGCAGCTAAAGGAGAATAATTATAAAAGTTTATTTTGACAAACCACATAGATGTTGTCCTCAGAGTGATCCCCGTATACTTTGTACTCATCATGTTCTTGTTTTATATATGCCTTGGTGTTTTCCATTTGTGAAGCTATTCTGTCCCTTACTATCGGGTGAAATTCCAGATCTAGAATCAGAAAGTAAATAAAACAAAACAATAAGAGAGAAAGAAACATATAACAGCAGGGATAAAACGGAGATTTATTAGAATTACACTGTTTCAAATTAAAATAAGTGATGCTTTGCAATCCTCCGAAGCTGTGTATATGTTACTAAAAGGTGATCTATTTGAGAACACATGACATAAAAACACAGTAACAAAATTAGTCCAGCTTGTTCTTCTCTCATTGCAAATACGTTCTAAGAAATGGAAATTTTGGATAACTTACTGCATAAGTAGACCCTAGAGTGTTGTTGTTGTTAGCTAATGCTGGATCTCTGACATGAAGCCATTAATCCTCTTGCTCTCCAATATTTTTCACTGACGGTTTGGGCGCCAAAAATGGCTGGGTATATTTGAAGGTGATCTTGGTCCATTTCCTCTTGCAGATCACACAGAGGACAGAGTGGTGAAGAATATATCCCAATTCTGTTAAAATGTTTTGCCAGATAATCATGTCCTGCAATCAACCTGAAGGTTACAACTGCCGTTTTTCGAGGATACTCAGGAATTACTGTTTGAATGTTTGGTAGTTCCCATCTTTTATTTTTTGATTTTTCATAGTAATATTTTGCAATAACCTTTTTGAATTCAGAGTTAACTAATCTTTTAGCTGCATAAAATGGTAGATTAACTATAGATTTCTGTACACTGCTGGTACCCCTTTCTGCAAGAGAATCAACTTTATTACCACTCTGTCCACAGTAAGCTGGTATCCATTGGAGGACTAGGTGTTTTTGAAGTGCTGTTAGATGGGTAAGGATCTTCCAACATTCTATAATTGTTTGGTTTTTTGCTGGCAACTTGGAAATAATTGCTATAATTGCTGCCCTGGAATCTGAGAGAATAACAGCTTGATGAAAATGTGAAATTCTATACAAAAGACTTTGTAGGGCCATTCGAATTGCTTCAATTTCTCCATCAAAGTTTATAGTTCCATAACTTAATGATTTGTAATAGGAAAAGAGGTGACATGTGACTCCAGCTCCAGCTCCATCTTGGTTTGATATCAATGATCCATCAGTATAAATATGGAGCCATTCATGTTCTGGAAGTCTAGTATGTATTGTCTAATGGCAATAATTTTAGAACACTAGTTGGAATATCACTAACTTCTTCTGTCAGGTGTAAATATGTGATGTCTAATGTTTGTGTCAGATTGACTTTATATATGAAGTTTTCCTTTGAATTAGGAAAGTCTATACTCTTCTTGATGTCTTGAATTTTGGCAAGAAAGCTCTCCTGAGTCTTTAGTGTATGTGTAAAATTTCTCTTGTTCCATGTATTGAGGGACCCTAATGATCTAGCTGTCGACAGGCCCTTAAACCCTACTCACTCACTCACTCACTCACTCACTCACTCACTCACTCACTCACTCACTCACTCACTCACTCACTCACTCACTCACTCACTCACTCACTCACTCACTCACTCACTCACTCACTCACTCACTCACTCACTCACTCACTCACTCACTCACTCACTCACTCACTCACTCACTCACTCACTCACTCACTCACTCACTCACTCACTCACTCACTCACTCACTCACTCACTCACTCACTCACTCACTCACTCACTCACTCACTCACTCACTCACTCACTCACTCACTCACTCACTCACTCACTCACTCACTCACTCACTCACTCACTCACTCACTCACTCACTCACTCACTCACTCACTCACTCACTCACTCACTCACTCACTCACTCACTCACTCACTCACTCACTCACTCACTCACTCACTCACTCACTCACTCACTCACTCACTCACTCACTCACTCACTCACTCACTCACTCACTCCATGTATTAAATGGGAATCCGATCGACCTTTTGTGTTAAATAAGAGCTGCTTTTTCCATTTCATATTCAATGGGGTATTTGGTTGGTTAGCATTTCCATACTTATGTATTGGTGTGGTTATGTTAGTAGACCATTTTCAAATGAAATAATTCCAAGATGAATGCCCTTGCGCACCCAGATTGGCACATGTTACTATTTGAACGTTGGCTTATCACTACACACCGTTACTCATTCTCAAACCTTCAGAGTGATTGCAATGGCGCGTTTTTTTATTAAATAAAACGCAATCGTGGCTATGAAGACTTATGCTTCCCCTGAGCGGGTACAGAACAAGGCTTTTTTTTGGATTCCATTTTTAAGTTTGTTGATATATTTATTTGCACCTTCGTAAAGTAACACAATTATTGAGTTGTAATACAATCTCAATACTTTTCTTTCACTGCTTTGTACGTTTTGGCACGTCCGAGATTATATATCATATGATTTAGCGTATCTCGCTAAACACGGCGTCTAATTTGTTATAACACGTCGTTTTAAGAGTAATATACCAAGTGAATCAGCTGCTCCTTATTTTCAGTTTTATGCAATCCGCATTTTATAATCTAACGCGAAAACATGGCTTCTATGTTTGGTTCTACCCAAGTATTTAACATAGATGTCTCTGGTTACACACTCGATGAAGTTAGTGGATACTAATATAGATGTTTCAGCATCGCGTTTTAGTATACTTGTAATTAGACAGCTGACGTTTGCACCACTGCAACTGTTCACTGGGCTAGCAAAAACTGCATGTTGAATTGAACGTCCATCTGTCAAATTACTAGGTAGCTCAGCTGGAAGGAGCACATGATTCGTACGTGATCCATGTGGTGTAGATGTGGTTCGACTCCCCTGCAGTGCTACTTTTGTACCGTGTAATATTCACAAATAACATTGGCTGAACAATTATGTTAAAAGCTGTAGTTATTTTAATTTATAATTTTTTATTTCCATTTTATGGTATTGTTGTCTATTAGGATATCTCTCCCGGTATAGATGCTCAATTGCTTTGCACATTGTCTCTTCCTTATCCGTAGATCAAAACCATATCAATGTACTCATCTGTCGAATACATTATGAAGGAATGGCACAAAGTATCATGCAACATCTTACGCGTGGAGAATGAAGGGAGACAGCATTCTTAATAGCATACTACAACATGCCAGTCCAATGGGACACAAGTCATTATGCTTTCTACAAAAACTGTTTAAGGTATGATGTTCTAAACCCTCAGGGACATTATTATTGGATCATCGTGAATTCGGTTCCCAAGTTTTAAAGAGTATAAAACAATGCACAGTGCCGAGACGCGAATCCTTGTTCATCGGGCTAACGCACAGGATACAGTTATAATTCTCTTCAGCTATTTCGAGACTGGACTAAGGCACATTCCTGGTTCAATAGTACGACTTTTATGCTAGGCGGTATGTCATTGCCACTTCGAGTTTTCGTGCTTAATTTAGTCCTATAAGACAGTTTTAATCTGTTGCTGGGAGTTTTAATATTATTGCTTAAATAGCAGAAGTTATTATGCATGCTGTTTGAGATGTGCGAGACGTAGTTTATGCAAAACTTTAAATCAACCATTATTTAATATTATGTCCGTTTTGACTATACGGGTCCATGGTGAATGACGTGTGTCGTAATTTTTTGCAGCCAACCCTTCTCTAAGCACAGGAATGCACAATTTTATTTTTATTTGAAGATGTTCCTGTACTCATATGATAGGTTCATTTTTTAGAGGTGTTTACTGAATTTTGTTGCTATGTATACTCTAGTAAAAGGTTTATAAAATCGGCTGGAAACCGGAATTCGCTCTCAGTAAACGAGTTGTATGTTTTTGAGGTGTACTTTAGCGAGTACGTTCTGTCCCTTAAACCACTGTTCCTCTGAACTTTGTGTATTCCTCTCTCTACGAACATATAAAAAAATATGTTTTAGTAATAACAAAACTGCACTAAAACGCACATGCCCTTTGATGAGTGGCCTAACTTCCAAAAAATAAGGGGCGGTTGACTCACCTGATATAATGCAATATATACTTAAATTTATCAGAGTATTGCTAACAAATAACGTCTTTCTCATATGGACGCTTTGGTCTGAGGATATTGAATCTTTTAATCTCCGATTTCTCGGAGACTATCTGAGAACAGCGTTCTATATCCCTCGGAACTATCGATCCAGGAAGAACGGAAATTGATTTATTGCTATGACAATAGCGTTCAGATATTGTATTGCTTAACACACTTTTTCGTGACGTCGTCTGATGATGTCATGATTCAAAAATATCTTGGCCATCCGATTTTTGCCACGTCAAGTTGGACAAAACCGATGTTTCGACCATCTTGTCGTGGTCCTCATCACAGGCAAACTGCGTCACTTGTCAGAGGCCCCCAGAGGAGGTTCGAGTCGAACGGGGATTGTCACCCGCTCGGGTGCCGTTTCCGCAGTGCCTAGCCGTTATACGGCTATACCTGCGAGATGAAGTTGACGGTAGGATCTACTAGGGAAGAGTGAACTGGTAAATCTTTTTTTAATATTTTTTTTTCTCATGGGTGATAAGTTGGAAGGATTCAGAGGAGCGGGTGTTGGAGTACCGCGTCAGCACCTCCGTTAGTAAAGGTTAAGATGCAAGCTGCCGCACATAACGGGAGTGGGAAAAGGTAAGGTCCAGGGCATGGCCATTACTCGAGACACTGACCATGACCGTGGGGTTAATGGTGATGAACTGGTAAATTGTGGTGTACGGTGTATTTATAGTTTTCGGAATGGTTACTTGGGAGGGATTGATCCGCGAGCGGACCACTGACTGACCTCTTTCAGCCAATCAGGTGCATATATAATAATAATAATAATAATAATAATAATAATGATGATGATGATGATGATGATGATGATGATGATGATGATGATGATGATGATGATGATGATGATGATGATGATGATGATGATGATGATGATGATGATGATGATGATGATGATGATGATGATGATGATGATGATGATGATGGTGATGGTGATGGTGATGGTGATGGTGATGGTGATGGTGATGGTGATGGTGATGGTGATGGTGATGGTGATGGTGATGGTGATGGTGATGGTGATGGTGATGGTGGTGGTGGTGGTGGTGGTGGTGGTGGTGGTGGTGGTGGTGGTGGTGGTGGTGGTGGTGGTGGTGGTGGTGGTGGTGGTGGTGGTGGTGGTGATGGTGATGGTGATGGTGATGGTGATGGTGATGGTGATGGTGATGGTGATGGTGATGGTGATGGTGATGGTGATGGTGATGGTGATGGTGATGGTGATGGTGATGGTGATGGTGATGGTGATGGTGATGGTGATGGTGATGGTGATGGTGATGGTGATGGTGATGGTGATGGTGATGGTGATGGTGATGGTGATGGTGATGGTGATGGTGATGGTGATGGTGATGGTGATGGTGATGGTGATGGTGATGGTGATGGTGATGGTGATGGTGATGGTGATGGTGATGGTGATGGTGATGGTGATGGTGATGGTGATGGTGATGGTGATGGTGATGGTGATGGTGATGGTGATGGTGATGGTGATGGTGATGGTGATGGTGATGGTGATGGTGATGGTGATGGTGATGGTGATGGTGATGGTGATGGTGATGGTGATGGTGATGGTGATGGTGATGGTGATGGTGATGGTGATGGTGATGGTGATGGTGATGGTGATGGTGATGGTGATGGTGATGGTGATGGTGATGGTGATGGTGATGGTGATGGTGATGGTGATGGTGATGGTGATGGTGATGGTGATGGTGATGGTGATGGTGATGGTGATGATAATAAATCATGATGATAATAATAATAACATTCATAAGAAACGAAGAAATGCCAATGAAACATTATGTGCCCTCATGCTTGCACTTTACAATCTGCATTTCAAATGTCAGACAATATCACCATATACAGGAGTGAGTTTATTCCCTGGAAAATAAAGATTCTGTAAGTAAAGTGAGACCTTTTCGGCTGTTTGTACTGTTATTCTGTATATTACCACACGCTAGTCCAACTGCCTCTCGCCGCACTGCTGAAATGCAGAAATGCCTTGCGCCGTGGAGTTCGGCAACTTGTTTAACGCACGAAGGATTATCTAGCTTCGGCGGAGCTGGCCTGTAGTGGGCTACGTGGTATATATACAAGAATAATTATTGCTCGTTTAAATATATAGGATTTTGGAATGCTGTATACTTCCATTCTATCCACATGTTCTTTCCACCTGGTTATATATTGATAAATCTTCTCTGTTAGTTTAAAGATACTTCCCTTCTTATGTCATCATTTCTCCTTTCGTCTAAGGAAATGTAGCCTGCTATATTCCTTAGGAATGTCATTTCCGTGGCCTCTATTTTTCTCTCTTCACTTTTTCTTAATGTCCAACACTCTGCGTCACATAGCAACATGGATATTGCTATTACAGAGAAAGACGTTAGCATAAGAGGAATAAAGATGTTCAACAAGTTACCAACACAATTAAAATCTGTTGTCAGCTCAAAAAGACTATTTAAATGTAAGCTAAAAAATATTTAATAGACAAAGCCTTGTATGATTTAAATGAACTGTAAATGTGTTATTATTTTATTTATGTCAACATAATTTATGAATATGTAAATTTGTTATATTTGTAAATAATTTGTATTGTAAAATTGTATAACTGACATGTCCAAAGTCAATGTAAAATTGATAAACTGGCGCAATAAATTACATTACATTACTTTATAGAAGTTTAATTTAATTTGTTTCCTAGTTTGTTTCATTTTATTCTTCCACATATGTAATTAAATTTATTAATCTTATTTATTAGGTACATGTTATTTTTAATATATGAAACATTGCAGCCCAAATAATTAAAATTATTTGCTTGTTCTATCATTTTCCTTCCAAAACCTTTTACCTCTGATTAAATTGGGTCCTTGGAATGAAAGAACTTTTGTTTTGGCTGTAGAAATGTTTGATATATACTTTTTATTACTTTTTCTGCTGGTAAGTAGAGGAAGTATTGTATTCCACCCAAAAATTTGATGTTGAGATTTCATATATGTTTTGAGACTCCCTGAATTTAAAAAAAAAAAAAAAAAAAAAAATTAGAAAAAGGTCCGAGTGTGCCTGTGTGTCTGTCTGTCAGTCTGTGGACAGCATAACTCAAAATCGAAAAGTCAGTTAAAAACCAAAGTTGGTATTTAAGCTGAATGTTTTTCAAGGATGGGACACAAATATTTTGAAGAAAATAGTCCCACCCTAAACTACCCTCTACATGGCAAATTTTTCGAAAATGTTGATTTTTTTTTTGAAAATGGCTCTTAACGCTTTTGATTAAAGAGCTATATGTTTAAGATATTTTTATGACAAATGAAATGTATATTTTGAATTTTCTGGTTATAGCCTATGTAGTCCTGTTTACTCTGGATGACTTTTGAATAACTCGTAAACCTTAAGATATGGCAAAATCTTACTGTACAAAAAATGTATATCTCGCTAGAACACACTTTATGTTGAAATAATTTTTTTTGTAGAGTGAACCATTTCGGATATATTCCCTGTTATTTCTGTCAGTTTCGAAAAACAGAACTTTCGTGAAATGGAACATCGTTGTTTATTTTTTATATGTTAAGTGTGCAAACAACGGGATCTCAAAGCTTTAAAAGATTTTACTATCGCTCAAGTCTGTGTTCTAATATTCTCCTTTTACCCACAAGGAGATAAGCAATAAGGTAATTTCTGCAAATGTTTATCTCCACTAATACGAAGAAGTTATAGGAATGAGAGTTTGTAAGAATGGTTTGTACAAGAGTGGAGAAAGTTATGTGACTGCAACACATCAGATTTTTTACATTATTTAATTTGTATATGGTTTTTTGTAAGTTATCTTCTGAGCTACAAATTAGAACTTGATCACCTGCAAATAAAATTGTGTCTAAAAGCCGATTCTTAATCTTAAAATGAGTCTCTAGATGTATCTGCCATTCTTTAATGACATTGTTGATGTATATTGAAAAGCAGTGGTGATAAATGACAGCTCTGTCTCACTCCTTTGTCAGTTGTTGCTACTTTATCCTCATTCTTTGTTCTTAATTGTATCGTTATTTTGTTGTCTACATATAAACTTCTTATTGGTATTACATGTTTAGGCATACCTTTTTGTTCTAAAATACGCCATAATTTATTTGTATTAACCAAAGGCTTTTCCATAATGTATAAATGCCATATACATTGGTGTATTATATTCATTATGTTTTTCTATTATCTGGTATACAGTAAATATGCAATCTACACAACCTATTCCTCCAAGAAATAGGAAGGTGCTTGTGAAATAATATTGTCTATTATATTCAGTAAGTATTTTATTATTGTTGCATATAGTTTGTAACACCTGTTTAGAATACTTATTCTCATATAGTTGACTTTCTTATATATTGGGGATATTTTGGCCACTCTCCTCTCTTCGGGTGCATGTATTTCTAGTACACATTAATTACACCTAATATTTCACAGACGCGGGAGCATATTTAGTGAGTTCGTTATTTATGTTATCTGATCCTCGGATTTATTTTTATTGTCTACAGCATTTTTAAACTCCTTATATGTAATTGGATCTATATTTTCCTGTGATGGGATGTGATTGTTGTCTTCTTCAGTCTCAAATGTCTCTGTCGATACATTTTTAAAGTATGTTAACTATTTACGCATCTTTTTATAAGCTAGTAACAGTGACGTGAATTTAAATTATAATGAAAGCTGAGTCAGATTGAAACACAAAACTTCACTTGCATATAATTAAACCTGACCGGTTTCAAGAGCCCAAGTTGCTACCCATCATCAGAATGAAACAACTAACTATTGTGCATTGGATATCGGACTGCATTTTAGATGATCTCTTTCTTGTTTATTCAGGTCTTAAGATTTTATAAGCTCCATTTTGATTTTATGTATGTCCAGCTCAATAACGCTTATATATTTTCCCCCTAACCATTGGTTTATTTTTCCGACTTCCCTTCTAACAATGGCACATTTGTATTTATCTTCTTTTTTCTTCTAATTTCCTTCCTTCTGAAAACTTTTAGTTCATTTATATTTATAATCTATCAAATCTTCGTATGTCTTTTGATTTAAGTGTTTCATATATGCATCTTCCTCGTGTTTAATTATCCTTGCTAGATCATCATTCCATATTTTTAAACCTCTTCTCTTGTAATTTCCATTTTTTGTGCCCAAAGTGTCTTAGGTCTTTAATGATATCCTTTATTTCTTTCAAGTATTTGTTTATACTCTTACTTATAGGGTTACATGCTGAATATAAATCCAATCTACTTTTACATACATATTTTACTCTTCAAAAGACAAAGTTTAAAAACTTCGTAGGTTTTATTGTCTAGCCTACTTTCTCTCTTTGCACTTCTTTTCCAGCTGGCTGGAATGTCTATTTTAGATACAAGGAGGTAATGACCTGAACTTAAATCGCATCTTCTATATACTCTTGTGTCTAAAATTAAACATGTAAGTTTATTATTGACAATACCATAATCAGTTATGCTTATGTGTCTATAAAGGTAAAATCAAATATTTCTATATGAAATCCTCATTGTTTCTCTCTCTAGGTTTTATGATTTCCTAAAATTACTTAAAGTAACATGGGTCTGTAATGAAAATGTTTGGTTATTCCATAAAACTTACTTTCCTGAAACCAGTCGCATGCTATAAGCAGAATATCAACATCAGTGTGGCAGGTTGCAGTTATACTAGAGAGAACCGAACGGCTGCTTTGTAAATTACCAAACATATCTCCAGGTTCTAATTGATCTAAAAAGTGTCCTACGTTGTTATAGATTTTCACCTTGATAGGGAAAGGAAAAAGAAATTATAGGATTAATGCATATCTTCTCATTAATAATTATTAAGTATGATATACTTAATTACATTGACATTTATATCCACATTACATTGCACACATAATTAATTACACTAATACTTATGTCCGCAATAACTGTCGTATATGCATACATCCATTTTTATTAATATGTATTCGCAATTAAGATAATATGAATACTCGTACAGTTTCCAGAAACTGCGCCCTATGTGCCTTAGTCATTTATGTCAAATGAACATGTTCATTAACCTTACTTAACGTTTTTTCACTTTCTCTACTGGTAAGTAGAAGGAAGTATTGTATTCCTCCCAAAAATTCGATGTCGAGATTTCACCGGAACTATTATGTTTTGAGAACCCTGAATAAAAAAAAGCATTTTTAGAAGTTCTGTGTCACGCAGGTTGAGGTTCAGCCTGATGAATTTTGTTGCGTATCCGGTTTAACCAATAGGTTTAACAGTAGACAGAAATATATTTGGAATTATATATAAGGGTGGTGTTTTAATAATTTTAGGTTGTTTTGGTTTAGAAGAGAGCTGTTCTGCCCCTTGACAGATGACTCCAGGATACAGTAAGGTATGGGTTATGATGGAGGAAAATATTTTGAAATGGAGTTTTTAAAAGTTGTTAACTTAGAATTTTGATTGGGGAGTAATTTTGAGAGCCGAACAACTCTTTGTTGGGACTAAAAATGGAGCTTAGCTTTAGCTGCTGATGGAGTTGCTCCTTGGTTATGGGATGTGCCCGCAAGCCATGGGTGGTACTCAGCATTTTGTTTTCCCGCTGTTCAATTTTGTTGATTTTAATTTGTTGCCGAATGACGTTGCGTAGTCATTTTGCCAGCACTTTACATTCAGGCTGACGTGTGTACCACCACAGTATTGTCAAGCGTCGTCTCCGCGCAATGAGTTGCTCTACCTCGGGGTACGTGCAAAAACCGAATGGTCTTATGGCATATGTGGTAGCATTTCTTTTGGCCGTGCGTAATGAGGCAGTAAAGTTTTCAATGGCGACATCTATGTCTGCGTCGCTATAGTATGACAGCCTGGTTGCGCCATCCTATGCATTTCCAAGGTAAACCTATCCCAGTCGGTGTCTGCCCTCTTCCGAGGGCTAAAGGTACCGGCCGTAATAACGCCCTGTATGTCGAAATGCACAGGAAGATGGTCGGAGTCCAGGCTGTGATACACAGTGAAGTTATTTGAGAGTGTCGCATTTTTTGTGAGTACGAGGTCCAAAATCTCAGGGTCAAAGTGCCCTGTTCTGAGTCAAAAGGTGGGTTCTGGGGGGAGATACACCTCAATGTCATTTTCTGTTAGAAGTTCAACCAGCAGATTTCCGGCCTCGTTTGCCCGGTGAGAAAACCACCAGGTGTCCCGGGCATTGAAATCTCCTGCAATTATAACATAAAGCGAGGATTTGTTCGAGGTCTTGTGTAAAGTCTGGGGAGTTTGGGGGCCAATAAAGAGCTACCAGCAGCACCGTTTTACTGTTAGCACATGTTTTAAGAGCCGTGCACTCTAACGCTGTCAGTGCAGGCAGCGTGACAGGAGCATGAGCAATTGAGTTTCTCAGCAAAATAGCACTCCTTGCCCCCTGTCTGCCAATTCAGCCTTTCCGGAAAATTTGGTAACCCTGGAGCTTAAAAGCGTGCTCTTGTTTTAATTTTGTTTCGCAGATGAATGCGACGTCAATTTTGCTACGCCGTAGGTAGCTTTCAAATTCGTGTTGCTTCCTGTGGACAGGAGCGCGTGGGTTAAAGTTGTAACTTCCCTTGCATATGCCATTTACTCTAGGAGGGTTGAGAGGAGGCATATGATCGTTTCTATTTTATCCATAGTGTTTGTGCAGCTTCTGAACTTAATCAGGAAAGGTTGCACCTTTGCTAAAAGGGCTGGGAGGTTCAGATCCCTGAACAAGTTTAAGATTTCTCTTAGACAGTCCAGGTCTCGGTATATGCTTGTGGGGTTTGAGGCTGTCGAGGGGGACCATTTAGTGGTGGCACGGGTGCCTCCGGTGACTCCTGCTAAGGGAACACTTGGTCGCTAGTCCTGTCTCGTCCAACCGTGTTATAAATACATCTCACAACATTAATACGATTGGATGAGATAGGGCAAGTCTCGTCTGCAGGTGAGCGAATCCTCTGGCTTTCAAGTGCCCTGTCAGCTCTCGTCAACTTTAATTGTAATGCATGACAGTCTGTATGATTTTAACGTTTTTACTCTTGTAAGGTTTCAAAATCATTATGACAGACAGCCTCTTCTTCTGTTAAGAATGGCGTCCAAAAATTCGAATACCATAGCTCCGCGTCAACAGCTCGGTTTGCGATAGCATTTCAAACTTCTAACACAGTTTTATCAAACACTTTAACAAAGATCACGGCGATGCAAACTTAACACACAGTTTAGCATGACGTTAAACATTGTTCAATGAAACATTTTATGTTAACTGCAATAATAAACCCTTTAACAATGTATCAAAAACTAATTATTATTAATTATTAATACTAATATTCATAAACCTAATGCTAATGCTGATGATAGCGATGATCATAATAATAATAGTAGTGGTACTGGTGGTGGTGGTGGTGGTGGATGGGGGGGGGGGGGGGGGGTGAGGGTGGGGGTGGCGGTGTGGGTGGTGGCGGCGGTGGTAATGGATTTATTAGGTTTTAAAACTATGTAATGCATTGTTGACTAACCAGAGGAAAAGTGCTGGATAAAGAATTTTCATATTGATTCGTTCACTTTGAATAGACAAAGATAAAAATAATTCAATTAAATACATTGATCTGCAAAGTACAGTACTTACATCGCCGCGCCCAATGATGTAAACATTCGCTTCTATATAATTGGCCCGAGTTATAGATTCACCACTGATAAAGAAGTGTTCTCTTATTTGGCCACCAACATGTCGAATAAAGTCATTGTTAGGGCTGGCGAGAGTTGGCACTTTCAAAAATATTTTTTCATAATGACTTAGATAGACATCTTCTTTCAAAGCCTGGTTGAAAAATGGAAACACGTCACCGATTTCAACACCCTTCGTTCTGAATAGCATATACTCAAAATGGCTCACGATTCGGTCCTGAAATATAGAACAACGTTTAGGATTAATGCACTGCATTGAGCTTTTATTTTAACTCTAGATTATTTTTTATTTTGTAGTGGTTGATTTCTGGGATTTTCACTAATTTCCCGGGCCCTAATGACCTAGTTGTCGACAGGCCCATAAACACCACTACTCACTCACTCACTCACTCACTCACTCACTCACTCACTCACTCACTCACTCACTCACTCACTCACTCACTCACTCACTCACTCACTCACTCACTCACTCACTCACTCACTCACTCACTCACTCACTCACTCACTCACTCACTCACTCACTCACTCACTCACTCACTCACTCACTCACTCACTCACTCACTCACTCACTCACCCACTTAACCACTAATGTCCCTTATTCTAGCACAACTACTAAGCCTAAGCCCCGCACAACAGCCCGTGAAGAGCAATGCCTTACCACTCAGGCGCTGCGTCCTCCACCTCGGCCCACTAAGCACAATTACTAGAGGCATCAATACATCTCCATCTTCATTGAATAAATGGTTTTTGTCAAGCTTTACCTCCATTTTTAGTTACATCTTTATGGTTTCTTAATACTGTAGAACATTTCTTCAACAAAAAATAGGACTATATCCATATACTTTGAGGTTAGGTGCTAACAAGACATTACTTTCATTTTGTTTGCATGATAAAGGAGCTAGAAATGATTGTTGATCTGAACTGAAATAGGGGAGTTGGTTGGGATGCTGATATCACTACCTTAATGTGTACTTTTGAGGATAGAACTTGTTCCCATCTTATGTTCATTTCTGACTCATAGTTTTGTTCCCTGTTTAGAGGTTGTGGAAATCAAGAGAAGCGCGTTGCATATGGAGACATTTAGCGGTGTGATAAATTTCCAGAGGTTCTTCTTAAGATTCGTCAGATTGTTTTTGTTTTAAGATATAGGTTTTGTCTTCAAGTGTCTGGCCCATTCTTGCTTGCAGATTCTGAAAGATTCATGCTGAATGTGATGCCGCCATTGGCGTTGCAGAAAATATTGTTTTAGCATGCTTTAGATAAAATGCAATTCACTGTTTTTTAAAGTCTGGTTTCTGATATTATTTCTTTTTTCTGCCAATATATATACACAAAGCGAATTTAATAATATGCACTGTTTGATATCACCTATCAGTTTCTTATCGTCTTACGGGATCTCGCAAGAGATGCAATGCGCGGTAGAGGCGTGCAATGGCGGCTGTTCAAGTGAAGCAGGTGAAGAGGTTTTCACCTGAAAACAGCAGTATTCTATTTTTGTCAATGTTGCCAGTACTACTGCCATTCTAACAGTTTAGTCACAAATTTAAACTGCTAGAAGCTGTAGCAGGGTCAGTGACCAACCCTTCTTTTGTTTGGAACTTACAGCCTGGCAGCCAGCAGGGAAAATTGGTGGGAACGCGCCCTCTGATCGGTTACAAGGAGAAGTGCAGCAGTCAGGATTACGGAAGAAACTGCTGCACTAAACACTTGGTTGCCATGGCAACATGACATCACGAAACGTTGAACTACGGGGAAATAACACGGGCATGCACATGTTTCAGGCAAACAAGAAATATGTGCACTTGGGTAGAGGCACAGAACACGGTAGAGGGGATGGTTTCTGCTTTCGCGCGCTTATAAGATAGTATTCGTTTAACTCGAGGAAGAGCTGGTGGTAAACTTAAAACGTGGTGTTTTAGATAACTGTGAACGGTAGGTATAATTTACGAGTTTGCTAGACTCCAGTGCTTTTAATATTTAAATTACGGAATATAAGTGTTTTGTTATGCATCCAGTGAACGATATAATTTGCAATTTGCTAGAACCCCCATTTTCCAGGTGGAAAGATGAAGACAAGAAGGATGTGTTACGCCTCCTTTGGCGTTTTACTTACACCTACTACCTTTCCCTTTCCCTTACCTTAATAACGTATTCCACAGGATCGTGACAGGATACTACCAAGTAACACAACAAACTACAGCATAACATAACATTTATTATAATGAAAAGTGTTAAACATTAACAAGCAATTATTAAAGACAACAATAATTTTAAAAATGGACTCCGTTACATAGTAACCTATAAATATTAAAATGAAACAACAAATTTGATAAAGAACTCTGTTAAATATTAACAAGAAAATTTTAAGATGAAAACAAGAAATTTCCCTATATTTGCAATCAAGAAAATTAGGAAGAAAATACTATCTAACTGGAAATCTTGCTTACAGTCGGTGACAATCTCCACCTATACCGAGTTGCTCTCCGCTTTACTGATTAAGGGCCTCATACAGAGCAACCCCCCTTTGTTAACTGTCCCTCTGGAGTTTTCCCACTCCTACAAAGTATTATTAACTAAACTGATACTCATCCCGATGTCGGCACTCGAAGATATAGGATGTACGAAGAACTTTCAGCCTGGAATAGCCACGCTCTGGTCGACAATGTACAACTGTGTCCTCTGGTTTCACAGTCACTCATCGAAGCCTCCTTTCCACACAGGCGACGTCTCTTACCAGCCTTAACTGGCACAATCACCTCAGAAGTCCATACCGCTCCTTTCCCAAAGACACCACATGCACCAAGTTGAATTACATGTAACTAGCAGGATTAGGCTTATGCGCCTGTCCTGCATTCACCACGGCTGATCGCCGTGCCAACCACTTGCAATGGTGCCCGGGTTCTACTTCCCCTTGCTGATGGCTGACCCACACCTGGTCACATCTCACGGTAGACTTCTAACCACACACACCATGCAGTAGAAAACCCACAGGCAACCGGCTTTTGTCTCTGACGTCATTTCAAGCTGTTCCATCTTTTGCCGGCCACCCTCTCTTTTGGCTCTTCGAACTGCCGTTCGTGCCCCCACCAATTAATCTGTTACAGATGTTTTAAACTTTGGGTGGCCCACTGATATCATAAATATGGCCTTTAAAAGAGATAATAAGAAAATAGGGAAGACATAGCATTAAATTCAAAAGCTCTTGGCTCGATAACTATTTTTGGTTATGCAGTAGCCGTAGTTTGCAATCGCTATTCTGTTGGCCTTGTTTACTTTTTAGCATCAAAAGTAACGTGTGGGACAAAGAGAGATTCACAGATTTCATTAATATAACCCGTTCCCTTCACAAGCACAATATTTCGGCGGGACATTAAAAATGTAAATGACAACTAAACGCTTTTGAAAAAAAAAAAAAAAAAAAAAATGGAAACGTTACATTAAATACGCTTTTCCTGTAGTTGATCATTAAACCAAACATTGTATTTAAGTAAACAAGAGCTTGCATTCTGAGGTCATGATGAGAGTGCGCTTTCGCTAAGTCGGGAAAATTTCAAGGAGCTTGTGCACTGAAAGTCCATTAGAAATCCAAAACCACTATAATAAAATTAAAGGCATATTCAGCGGTGATTCTAAATCTATACAAAATGAGGTGATTGGATGTATTTCGGAATACTTACAGACCTGAAATTAATGTCAGATTTTTTTTTTTCTGTTGAGGTTGACGACACTACAGATATTTGTCAACAGTCTCAGTGCTCTATCATTGTAAGATACATGAATACAGAGAGCACCTTGGTTGAACGATTTTTCGGATTTTATGATGTGAGTGTTGACAGGTCCCCAGAAACATTGTTCCCTTTGCTGCATGGTGTTCTTAAAGAATTTAATTATGAACGTAAATTAGTTGCACAATGTTACGATGGAGCGAGTGTTATGTCAGGACATTTGAATGGACTTTAAATAAGAATCAAGAACAATGTTCTTCAGGCAGTTTTTGCACATTGTTTGGCTCACCATTTAAATTTGTTTTTAAAACAAAGCTGTATATATTTGCATCCGCCATGTTTATTTCTCTCGCTTACTACCCGAACTGTCATATGTATTGGACCAAAATGAATCATAGTGAGTCTTTTATGTATAGCTCCATTGGATACAAAAAGTTTAGTAAAAAATGTTGGACCGTGGTACACCGGTTTTGCATTGTATTTTCAGCAATCTTAAGTGAACTTCTTCACCTATTTTGTAAGGCACGAGCCGCCACTGGAGGTGTGCCTCTGTAATGAAAATAAGGAAATATGGGAGAGGGGGAGGGTCGGCTAGTCGAAGCAATGGAGGGGTTATTGCCAACCGAAGATACAAAGTCAGATAGCAAGCCTTGCATGCAACAATACTTCGTTGTTTCGCGTACACGGCCAGGTACAAACGACCTACACTTACCGATTTAAGCATTTTACAGAGAGCACTAGAATAAACTTGTCATGTATCTTATGTGGTCGACAGGTTAGGTCAACTTATGTGGTGGAGAGGTTAGATTAGATGAGTAAATTGTAACATATATTTTCTGTTGGAAAATTTAAGGCTGTTTTTCTCAGAATCCGTTTTTTAACGTTTGCCCCATTTTCTCAGGAACTATTGGATATATGGACATGAAACGTTTACAGATTATAAAAGTAACTTCAGGAATTCTGCAGATCTATAAATAGAGTATTTGATTTAATGAGCTCCATTTTATGTCCTTTTTATGAAAAAAATCAATAAAAATAATGGTGAAGTGAAAAAAAATTGCTTCAGACTGCAAATACAAACTTAATTTTAGATCAATGTCTTCTCTGAGGAACATTTAACATGCTGTGAAAGTTTCATTTGCATGCTATTAATAGTTTAAGAGAAACTAGGTCATCAAGTTGTACAATTTAACATGGTCAAGATAGGGCATATGATCTCACCTTAAACAAAACATGAAATTAATTCTGGTCACTGTCATTTTGAAACATGCTAGAAGTAATTTGATTTTGAGCACCTGTTGGATATATTTGCTTCTCAGGTTGGCCTCTTTGTATTGTGTTACTTTTGATGCAATGTCTTCACGACTTCTTCTTTTTCATTTTACTAGTGTTCGAGCAATTTTCTTTGAAATACTTTTCATTCAAGAGTTTTGCATAATTATTAATAAAAATATTGGAGAACAGTTTAATACGTTTCTTGATTATTGCCTTTGAAGGAATTCCACATTTGCACACATTACTCAGGTTACCAATGGTATTTCCACACAATTCAGTTCCTAAGGCAAGCACTGCATGTCTTTGAGTTTCTAGTTTGAGAAATTCTGAATCATATGTGCTACTAATCAGAACTTGAAAAAGTTTATATATGTTGCAAGACAAGGAAATCATAATGGAAGGAGGACACTTTAATTCCCCACATTTCAGTTGGTTGAAATAGGAAAGGAGTTCTATGCTTTTACACTACAAAAAAATTTCATCCTTGGTCTGTAACATTTCTTCACATTCTTCACATTTTCCACCTTTTCTCAATTTTTCAAGTACTGTTTTGTTAGTGTAGCTAGCAATACAAACCAAGACTTTCACATCTTTATCAATTATGGGAATGTTTGCTAGTTCCTCTAGACCAGGTTCTAATTTATCTAAATCTCCATATGTTTGGTGTTTTATGCTGTAATTAACTTTTGCTGCAAAATAATTTAAAGTAAATTTGCCATGTTGAGTAGATCTGAGCTTTAGTAGACCTATTACTTTGAGTTTCCTCTCAGATTCCAAGATTTGCTCGACTGAAGCATTATATGTGAATCCACTTAGCCTTTTATAAGCTCCAAATCTTGCTTCTAAAGCCTCAGTCTGTAATTTTTGCTGTAAGAATGTAAGAATGTAGTACCAGTTATATGTATTAAAATATATTTGCACAATTGACTGTTGTTGCAAGTGTGTGAGAGAAAGCAATATATGTTGCTTAGTTGTTTAGTTTTCCATAAGTATGCGATGCATCCCAGATATCAACATAAATTTTCAACAAGCAGAAGTTTGGAGTCATTGGGTCTAGTGATTGGACTAGCGTTATCATCTGATGTGTATTTGCCTTTCATGGGATGCTGTGTCGTTCTGGGTGGCTCAGTTGGTTAGACGCTGGCCTACTGGTCCCAAGGCCTTGGGTTCAAATGCGGCTCAGACCAATGGTTTTTAAGTGTGCTTAAAAATGACAGTTCCATGTCAGTAGATTTATTGGCATGTAAAAGAACTCCTGCAGGACGGAATTCCGGCACACCGGCAACACTGTTGCAATCCTGGTAATTGACAGATTGTTAAATAACAAAATAATAATTGGGATACTGCACATTAGAAACTGTCCACCATTTAATAATGAATTTTAGAAACTGAATTGTGCCATCAGAAATCTCAATCCCTTGACTTTTTAAAATTTCTAGTGCTGCCACATTTTTTGAATAAAAAACACAGAGTACAAGGGAAAAGGGAAACATTCTGTCTCTCAATAGAAGTTGGATATACTGCCTTTCTCACTAGCTTCGGGGTAAGGTTTAACAGTTTGTTCTTCTCAGAATGAAACAGGTTCCTCAAATCTGAAAAGTTTCATTCACTGACATTATATTCATATTCAGCACCCCCTCTATTGTAAGGCATTAATGAAAGCAAATTTTCCTTAATATTTGGCATTATGAATGATTCATTTTTTTCCATTCAACCAGTTATGTCTGATACACTTAGGCAAGTACACATTGTCAAATAGAAGAAAGAGAGTTTTGGATGGAGCAACATGGGTGTCGCGAAGGGAGGGCAAGGGGGGGCCGTGGCCCCCCCTTGGAATTTGGTGAACTTAATATGCAATCAATTACTATTAAACTATTATTTTAATTTTGATGTAAAGAACAATTTTTATTTGGCACAAATTGATATGGTTATCTGCAACAAATATTATAAATTTTGACAATAAAATAATGAATTAATATTATCTGATTGCAAACTTCCATCATGTGGCCCCCCTTGGAAAAAAGTCTGCCGACATTCATGTGAAGCAATTGCATTTGTAATACATGGCTGTACAGTGCCACCACCCAAAATTCAAGACATCAAGAAGAATGTATACCTTCCTAATTCAAAGGAAAACTTTATATCTAAAGTCAATCCGACACAAACATTAGACATCACATATTATATACACCTGACAGAAGAAGTTAAGAAAAGTGATACTCCAACTATTGTTCTAAAATTATTGGCATTAGAGGCAATCATACTAGATTTCCAGAACACGAAAGGCTCCATATTTATACTGATGGATCATTAATATCAAACCAAGATGGAGCATGTGCTGGAGTCACATGTCACCTCTTTTCCTATTACAAATCTTTAAGTTATGAAACTACAAACTTTGATGGAGAAATTGAAGCAATTCGAATGGCCCTGCAAAATATTTTGTCTTGGTAGGAAAGGAAAAGAAATCCTACTTAAACTGTATAACACGTGTTGGAGAATGACTGTACCTTCCGACTGGAAAAAAGCCATTATCAACCCGATTTTAAAGAAAAACAAACCCTCAAACAATATTAATAGTTTCAGACTAATATCTTTGACCAGTGTTATTGCAAAAGTGATGGAAAGAATGGTGGTATCTAGACTTAACTGGTTCCTAGAAAATTACAACTTAATTAATAGTTCACAGACCGGCTTCAGACAGAATCATAGTACAAGTGAAAATGTACTCCTACTAAGCCAAGACATCAAGGAAGCTTTCAATAGAAAGGAGGATACCTTGGCAGTATTCATTGATTTTAAATCAGCATATGACTCAGTCTGGAGAAACAAATTAATTGAGAAGTTGCAATCAATAGGTGTGAAAAGTAATATGCTTAAATGGATAACTCAGTTTATTTCACAAAGATTTTGTGCCACAAAATATAATACATACATTTCCAAATATAAACACACAGAGGACTTCCACAAGGTGCTGTTCTAAGCACAACACTCTTTAACATATATATAAATGACCTTCCATCAATAATAAAAACTTTAGAATCCAAAATTGCTTTATTTGCTGACGATGTAGTCATTTGGACTTCAGGCTCTCCAAAAAAAAACCTGAATCAATTAAAGACAGAATAGAAACAGCCCTAAACAAAGTACATGAATGGAGCTCCAAAAACCTCATGACTATCAATGTGGAAAAAACAAATTATGAATTATTCACACTAAAATACAAACCAGTTAATATTAACATAAATTATAATGGTAAACCACTCAAAGCAGTTGATGATGCCAAATACTTAGGCATCACTTTCGACAGAAAGCTAAGTTGGAAAAAACATATAACAAACATCTCAGAAAAGGTTGAAAAGAAACTGCAAATCCTGGAAAGGTTAGCTGGTGCTAAATGGGGCTGCTCAAGGAGAGTCCTTAACACAACATACAAAATGTATGTTAAACCAAACCTCTTGTACTGTTCTGAAGCTTTAATAACAGCAGCAAATGCTAACATCAATAAACTTGAACAAATACAAAATCAGGCTCTTTGCCTAATCACTGGAGCACTTAAATCCACACCTATTGATGCCATGCTTGCCTTAACATGGACCCCATGAATAACAACAAAAATAGAAGAACAAGCATTGCTCCAACATGAGAAAATGTTACGACTGCCAAACTCTAAATGGACAGAAGAGAACCTCCCCCCTTCAATCCTTAAAACTCATAGTAGTTTCCTAGAAAAGGTAACACAGATTAAATCCAAATTGAACATTCCTAACACCAGAGAAAATCCATTGGAATTATTGCAACCTACCTTCAATTTGGAATTAATAGAGGAAATAAGTAAATCAGACACACCAAAAGAAATACAAAAACTTCTAGCTCTGGAAACAATCAATACTAGGTATCTCACAGAAGAATGGCTGCACATATATACTGATGGATCCTCCAAGGAAAGCCTTACTGGAGCTGGAGTTACGTGTTCACATTTTTTCTTTTATCATTCTGTTGGCAGAGACACAACAAATTATGATGGAGAAATAGAGGCTATATACATTGCTCTCCGACAATTATTAAATCTTCCCGTAAATAAATTTAACAAGGCAGTAATTCTTTCAGATTCTAAAGCTGCAATTCAGGGAATATGTTCAAATACTACAAAGAAGTCAACAAAAATTAGAGATTGCTACAAAATGTTAACACAACTCCAAAAGGTTAATAACACTGTTCATCTCCAATGGATTCCAGCACACTGTGGAGTCATGGGGAATGAAGCTGCAGACTCACTTGCAAAGAAAGGCACAACAATAAAACAAAAGTCTAAATTCAATTTTTCATATTCCTCAATAAAACGCTTGATCATTAAAAACTTTTCTCATTCATACCTACAAGAAATAGAAACAAATGCCAAAGATAAAAAATGGATTACACTACTTTCCAATCCAGATATAATCCCCCAGAGACCAAGGAAAACAGCGGTTGCAGCCTTCCGACTATTGACAAATCACGACTGCTTAGCAAGTAATCTCTACAGAATAGGTATCTCAGCCTCACCAATATGTGTCCTGTGTAACGATCCAGCAGAAATGAACGAAGACCACTTGAAGACCTGTGAAGCATTAAGATCAGAAGAAACTACAATTCAAAAGTATTGGAAAGCACGAATGCTAATGGCTTCATTGCCAGATGCAAGGCACTAGAAAACAACAACAACAACAACAACAACAACAACAACAAAAATCTTTTGTACAGAATTCCACATTTTCAGCAAGCAGTTATTCTCTCAGATTCCAGGGCAGCAATTATAGCAATTACTTCCAAGTTCTCACCAAAAAACCAAACAATTATAGAATGTTGGAAAATCCTTACCCATCTAACAGCACTTCAAAAACACCTAGTCTTCCAATGGATACCGGCTCACTGTGGACTTAGTGGTAATGAGAAAGCTGATTTTCTTGCAAAAAAGGGTACCAGCGGTGTACAAAAATCTATAGTTAATATACCATTTTATGCAGCTAAAAGATTAGTCAACTCTGAATTCAAAAAAATTATTGCAAAATATTACTATGAAAAATCAAAAAATAAAAGCTGGGAACTACCAAACATTCAAACAGTAATTCCTGAGTATCCTCGAAAAACAGCAGTTGCAGCCTTCAGGTTGATTACAGGACATGATTGTCTGGTAAAACATTTAAACAGAATTGGGATATATTCTTCACCACTCTGTCCTCTATGTGATCTGCAAGAGGAAATGGATCGAGACCACCTTCAAATATGCCCGGCCACTTCTAATGCCCCATCCATCAGTGAAAAATATTGGAGAGCAAGAGGATTAATGAATTCATTGTCAGAAATCCAGAATTAGCTAACAACAACAGTGCCACCACACATAAGCTGATACATTTTCCTATTAGTGCCATGGTTATCTGTTACCAGACATATTACATCATATCCAAGCTAATGCATTATCTTTAATATGCCAATTGTCATTTCAGCAGTGTATGATAATTAATATTTTTTACATTGAACTATTACTTCTTTATAGGATTAATGACTTCATTGTCAGAAATCCATCATTAGCTAACAACAACATTACTTCTTTATAATCAGAATGTAAAGATGATGCCATGAAAACAAGCATTTTACCTGCTCTGTTAGCATCTGAAGTATTCTCAGCAACACCATGTATCTTTCCTGCCTTATAAGAGAATTTTGACTTAACATAAACTTCATCTAGCATCAGTGAAATTAACTTGTCATTTTCCCGAAGAAATTGATTTTTTTCTCTTCAAAAGAGCTATCTGTGATGGACCAATACAAGCTTTATCTGGATCCATTGTGCATAGAAACTGCCTTAAATAGGTAGGATGAGGTTTTTCTTGAAGTGATAGTAAGCATCCGAAAATAAAAAGGAAATGACTGCTGTCCATGTCAAAAGCTTAGGAGAAAATATAATTTTCTTTGTTATTGCAAGCAGCAATTGCTCCAAAATAAGTTCTGTTTTAGAGGCTAAATCATCATCAAAATCACTACCAGTTCTCAGTGCTTGTTTGAAAACATTGACTAAAATTATAATCTTGTTAATGGTACCAATAGAGTTATCTGTGAAACCATTTAGGTGACTCACCAGATTGTCGAATTTTGTCCATGTGTCACATTTGAAATCATCTTGCTCCCCATGCCCATTCTTGAGCATAAATACAATTAAAATGTTAGATATAGGAATGAGTTTAAATAAAACTTGTTCAGACCTATATCATTTGGCTAAAATCAATAGCCAGTGTGTTGTAATTCACATTTCTATATTATAATGAAACGTGCACCTTACAGGGTATCTTAATACAACAATTATAAACCTCTAAGCATAGTACTAGTTTTGTTAGTAATTATTAGCTATAATAGCTACTTACCTTAATTTCTGTAGAAACAGACTCCTGGTTCATGAATCCTTTTAGCTCATTTAGTTTATCCTTGTACAGCATCAGATCAGTATTTTTCTGTAGTTTATGGCTTGATACAATGGCACAAATAAACCTAAGAACATTTTTCATTAAAAAGTGTTGATTGAGATCTAAATCAAAGCATTTAATTCACTACTATTTGTAATAAAATCAGAGATATTGTAAGTTGTTGGAATATGTAGCGAATCATAACAGACTAGAAGGGCCAGGTACCCCCAGAGTTTCCATATAGAGCAGGTACCTCTATATTCAAAAGTCAATAATAATATCAAGTTATTTATTTTATAGTTTGGGAAAATACTTATCCAAAGATTGTAAAGCATAGACAGTGATACTACTAATCTTACAATTCTTTTTGTGCTCACTAACATATCACACTTCCAAGTTCATGGGATCTAAAGCACAGATGTCATCATACATATTTGATTATGTAGTACAAACAGGAAATAATAGGCAGTCTATTCTAATCCATAATAATCATATACCTACACCAATTGGCTGGTCTCTAGTTAAAAGTCAGCAAATTTCATTTTTCTATACAATTAATTACTGGAGGTCTCAAAGCAATACCTATTGTCTCCATGACAGTACTTACTAACACACCTAGTCTACCAATGACACTGGAACAACACACCGTAATACAGTATGAAAAACTTATTTGACTACCACACACAGCTGGGATAAATACACGTTCTCAACCTTTCTCAAAACTCAGAAAACTTTTCTATGCGTCATAAATAAACTGAAAAACAAACTTAACATAGTTCTAAGGCTTTCACGGCCGGTGTCAATACTAGATACAATATTAACCGGGCTTGTGGGCCGTGGTCTATTGGGTTCCTTCTTCTTCCCAAACGTTTCGTCAGCGACTACGGCAGACATCTTCAGTGGCGGCGAGGTCGAAGTTTCCTGGTGGAGTCGGTGCTGAAATCTCCACCAGGAAACTTCGACCTCGCCACCACTGAAGATGTCTGCCGTAGTCGCAAACGAAACGTTTGGGAAGAAGAAGGAACCCAATAGACCATGGCCCACAAGCCCGGCTAATATTGTATCTAGTAAACTTAACATACCCCACAAGAAAGAAAATTTACAAATAAAGCCCAACCCTCTGATATTAACAATAGAATATAATATAAGGCAGCGCTATAGCCAAGCGATTAGACTGCTTACCTATCACCAAAATGGCCCTGGTTCGATCCCAGGGACTTGCATGTGATATTTTTGGTGGACAAAGTGGTGTCTGGGCAGGTTTTCCAGTTTCCCCTGCCACTCATTCTACAAATTTCTCCATCATCATTGTTCCACTCATCCATTTCGCCTGCATTTCATATCATCTTCCTCACTCTCACACCTGGTGCTGGGCTGACCACCTGCTTGCAGGTCTTCACTGTGTCCGATCCATAGATTCATCTGCTGCCCGACAGGAATCTGAATCTAACACAGGCTTGTAAGTCCTAGGGGTATACATGTTACATACGGGGAGGGTAATCAGATAAAGAAGAATATTATATAAACCTTACAGAAGAAATAACAATCTAATATGAATACAGCTATGCAATGCACACTAGCAATAAAAACAATCCATACATGATATCCAATTCCAGCCTGGTTCCATGTTTACACTGATGGATTCTTAATCTCTCAGGAAAAAGGTACATGCTCTCTTTTTTGCTTTTCCAAATCCTTAGAATATAGAATAAGTTATGATGGAGAAATTGAAGCAATCAGCCATTCCCTACATATTCTATCTGATATGAAAAAATTTATGAATCTTATTATCAGACTCAAAAAGAGCAACCCTATCAATTGGTAATGAGAGAAAAGAAAAAAAAAAAAAAGATGCATTCTCACCTTCGCACCAACTAGAAAATTACCATTTGATTCTGTAAAGCAACTAATAAAAAGAAATCTCAAGAAAAAGATGGGAAGTTCTTCCCCATCATCCAAAAGTAGTACCAGATTTACCTAGGAAAACAACAGTTGCAGGCTTTCAATTATTAAGGGGGGGGGGGGGGGGGGGTGTAGGTATTTTTGCACAAAAATGTCATTTTTCTATTTGTTGCCAATTTTGATCACGTAAAGCTTGTTTAACAATATCTCATCAGTATTTTGTATCAAGACTCCCTTGAAGGGCATTTAAGTTCTATTTAAATGTCCACTGCTGTCACACCAACCTCTACTGCCATGCACCGTTTGCTAAGGTATCTTCTCTGAAGACCAACTAACTCAGAATGCGAACAAATTGTTCAATAGTGTCATTTGGAGCAGGGTACCAGAAACAGTATTTATGGGTGCTGAGTTCCTGGCTATAGATCTTTATGATGCACTTTTAGCTTTTACTAAAGCAAATAGTGCTATACTTAAGGATTTGATGAAGTTGAGTGTAGACCCTAAGATGAACATGAACACTTATTGTAAACTAGACAACATTTATATGAAAAAGACAGATCTTGACATTGAAATCAGGAATAAAGGGGCCAGGAAGATTGGAAGAGGCATTAAAAGAACTACAGAGGACGAGGTGATCCAAATATGAACCTGGAGTACATTAAGGACATATTAAGCTTTAAACACAGTTTTCTCAAAATAACATTTTTCAACATAAATGTTCTTTGCTCTCTGAAACTACTACATATCACCATTTGAAATTTCCACCATCAATTTAAATGTTTAAGCTACACAAACAATGGATTTTGCAAGCTTCTATTTTTAAAAATTTCTGGTCTAGAAGAAATTTTGTGAGAAGAAAAAATTGTTTAACATGACACATGGAACTTTTTTAACAACTAAGCTTTTCAAACCAGCACTCTGAATAATCCAACAATGAGAAACAATATCTAGATCTATTTTGTGCAGAATATTATCGTTCTAGCTTAAATACTCCACTTTACTAAAAAATGGATGGTTGTTATGAATTTTCACCTGCTGAAGTCGTAAATAACCACATAATGATCAATTAGCTCTTGTTTTTGTATCTAAGTAACATGTCACTTTTTAGCCTACATTTTCTGATTGGAGAAATTTTTAGTTTTTGAAATAGGTGCACCTACCAACTGACAAAACACAATGTTATTCAACTGCTTGTAGGTTATATATAACTATATATTCATATTTTTATTGTGAGTGTAAGATTAACATTGTTTCTGCTGTACTTCGTGCTGAACTTCTGGTGTTTTGAGTCCTTTAAGGTGTAAGATTTATTAAAGTGTGAAAATTCAGTGAATGACTTGTGTTAATTTGTTTGGAGTAACATTTTCATTGCAGAAACGGAATCTGACCACCTTGTAAAGACTACCTATTGGCATTATTTTGGTGTGCAGATAGGGGACCAGATAAGTCATGGGCTCCACATACAAGATGCAACTCTTGTTCTGTTGTTGTTTTCTAGTGCCTTGCATCTGGCAATGAAGCCATTAGCATTCGTGCTTTCCAATACTTTTGAACTGTAGTTTCTTCTGATCTTAATGCTTCACAGGTCTTCAAGTGATCTTCGTTCATTTCCGCTGGATCGTTACACAGGACACATATTGGTGAGGCTGAGATACCTATTCTGTAGAGATGACTTGCTAAGCAGTCGTGATTTGTCAATGGTCTGAAGGCTGCAACAGCTGTTTTCCTTGGTCTCTGGGGGATTATATCTGGGTTGGAAAGTAGTTGTGATGAAATTTGCCTAAAGATGTCCCCACCCGGAGATCCGATTGGGGGACAGTTTTAACTCCGGAATGTTTATCTTTAGGACTCATATTCATGTATGTGGCTTTCATGTAACTATTTTCTTAACGGGCACCAGTTTTACAATGTGGCAGTTACATCACCCGACTTAAGCCCCCATTTTGCAAGGGGGACCACACCTATCGTTGGTCAACGGGTCCATCGGACCTAGCCGGGAGGACTAAATAGGTGGTATTTAGATCCACCGACCTTCCCCTTGTGTGCCTCTGAGGGACGCTGTTGTGCTGTGATAGGCCAGCACATATGTAAATGACATTTCCTCCATTTTAGATGAAACAGTTATACCGCTGTGATTTGGGCACTTTTGTTCTGTTATACTACGAGAATGGCTGAAAAATAAAAGCCGATCTG